>CM021104.1:620146543-621483018 GCA_007115665.2 Sequoiadendron giganteum
CCAAGGTAAGTTAATTAAATAAAAAGTTTCTAAGGGATTTTCTAAGGTAAAATGAGAAATACGCCTAAGGAGGGGGGTATTGTTAAAATCTCCAGAGACAAGATCAAATGCACCTGGGAACAAGGAAAATTCTTCAGGAAAACTAGGGAAAATGCTAAGGCATGAAAATGAAGACTGCAGGTGTGAGGTGCGCCCAAGATTGAAAATGAATAAACCTTAGTAATTTTTATTATTTTTCAAAAATAATAAAAATTAAACTTACCCCTTCATTTGGACACACATGAAAATGATGATTTCTGAGGGGAAATTTTTTCTGGGTATTGGACATTTCCCACTGGGAGATGATTTAAAATTCTTCCATACCTTGCTCGTGTTGTTTCGACGAAGATTTTGGCCTGGCACCCGTTTAACAAATTTCCTAAGGCTTAAGGGGATAAATTTTCTAAGGCATGGTAAAATAAATCTCCAGGGGTCAAATACACTCACAAGGAAGAGATGAAATTTGGAATGAAGCTAGAACATCAAGCATTCAAGTGCATCCTCAAGGTGAAATAATTTCTAAGACAAGAGGATGAAAACATCAGATGTTAAATGCACTCATGTTGAAAATTTATGAAAAGCAAGATTGGCTAGAGAAAAGTGGTGAATTTTATCCAGAGATCAATCGGACCTTCGAAGTCAAAACATGGAAATCAGGTAAGTGAAGTGAATTTATGTTACAAGTGTTCTGATGCTCTTCTTTTTGTTTTGCAGGATGAACACCGGAGCCAGAGCGTGAGGACTTGAGGTGATGAAGCTGGACAACGCTATAACTTTGGAAAGGGAAATGACAGTGAAGATTTGTCTAAGGCATTAAGAACGTGATGCAAAAGAGGCTAAGTGCGCCCAAGGCAGTGAGTTGAAGAAATGTGAAAGTTACAAGAGAAAATGCAACCAGGAATGAAAGCAACAGGAGGGCCGAACGGGAGGAATTCCTTGCTCATCACTTTCATATCGACCACGTACTCACCTCTCCTCCTAACGCAATAGAATTGGCAGAGAAGAACAGTGGGAACACGTTTCTGGAACGAGAATCTTCTAGAAGAAGATAGTGGGCATTAATTGCAGATAATGGTTCCTGCAGAGGAGTGGAGAATATTTTGTGCATTCATTGCCCCACTCCTCTCTGTGGCGGTTTTTAGGGCAAAAACCCTAATTAGGGCATAGGTGGCTCAATCTAAGCCCTTTATTGTAATCAGATTTGAACTGTCCACTGAATTGGACTTATTATAAAAGGGGCATCCCCCCTCATTTGTAAATCTATTAGAATTAGAATCAGATCAAGATCAGAGCTAGAGAGTAGAAGGCATATAGCATTTAGCTTAGAGGATAGCTTAGTTTGAAAAGGAAGGAAAACTTTCCCTTTGAAAGTTTTGTAAATGGTTGTTGTGAACACTTTTCATAATACAAAGAGTTTCATTGCTTGGTGATTTCTTCTTTTGTTATGAGTAGCTAGCAAGGCCATTTCATCTTTCCAATTCAAAATAGATAAAGTAAAATAGACTTTTAATTCATGCAAGTGGTCGTTAATTGTGGAGTGTGGTGTTTAGTTTGGACAAGTCTTCCTTTATCCATACCACTAGCGGGCTTGCTGACGGTAAGTCTACCCTGTGTGGTCAACTGGAATTTCAGTACTTAACTTCAATTATGATTCGTATGTGTTCACTTGCATTGTTGTGATGGGGTGCGCATGTTGAATCATAATTTGAATATCTTATTCATCCTTTGAAGATTGCACCTACTTTGTCAGAGTTGTCCGAAGAGGAGGCGAAACAAAGTTTGGTTTGAAGATTGTTGAAGCTAATCCTCACATTCCACCCTTTAGAAGTAGATTGTAGAATTCCTATCCCTATCCCTTTAAATTCAGTATTCCCCGGTTAACTTAGGAGTCAGAGCAATATTGTCAAATCATTCATGTCGTAACTGCTTCACAAAATCGAACAACTACGTAAGTCCCCTTGAATACCCAGCATATTCACATCAACCAACTGAGTCTATTCGCAAGAAAAGGAACCTTGGAGTTGAACGCATGAACTTTCACGCAATCTTAGCATGCGGAATACTTTGATCAAGAAAGAAAAGAGTGACTGTTGGACATTTTATTCTGTGTTGGTTTTGTCATAAAACACACGTCAACAGGTATTCCAAGGGGACTTACGTAATTGTTCGATTTTGCCAAGCAGATGAAAGGTTTGACTGTGATGCTCTTGATATCTAAACTAATTGGGAAGATACTGAATTTAAAGGGATAAGGGGGTAGGAATTCTATGATCTATTTCTAAGGGGTGGAATGCGAGGAAAGACTTTGACAATCCTCAAACCAAATTGTTTCGTCTCCCCTTTGAACAACTCTGACAAAGTTGGTGCAATCTTCAAAGGATGGATAAGATGTTCAAATTGTGGCCCAACATGCGCACTCTGTCACAAAGATGCAAGTGAACACACGAGTCACAACCGAAGTTAGGTACCGATATTTCAGTTGACCACGCAGGGCAAACTTACCGTCAGCAAGCCCGCTAGTGGTATGGATAAAGGAAGATTTGTCCAAACCAACACCACATTCCACAATTAACAGCTACTCGCATAAAAGAAAGTCTACTTTACTCTACTCTACTTTGAATTGGAAAGATGAAAGGGCCTTGCTAGCTTCTCATAACAAAAGAAGAAATCACCAAGCAATGAAACTCTTTGTATTATGAAAAGTGTTCACAACAACCGTTTACAAAACTTTCAAAGTAAAGTTTTCTTCCCTCCTCAATCTAAGCTAACTCTCTATCTATTCTAACTTCTATCTTCTATACTCTCTGATCTTTTGATCTAATCTAACATATATTACAAATGAGGGGGGATGCCCCTTTTATAGTTGGCCCAGTCCAACAGATGGCTTAGATTCAATTACAAAGAAGGGCTCAGATCGAGCCACATATGCCCTAATTAGGGTTTGTGCCCTAAAAACCACCATAAAGAAGAATGGGGCAATAAATGCACAAAATATTCTCCACTCCTATGCAAGAACCACTACGAGCAATTAATGCCCAATATCTTCCTCCAGAAGATTCTCGTCCAGAAACGCATTCCCATTGTTCTTCTCTGCCAATTTTGTTGCGTTAGGAGGAGGCAACAACACTCGGCTCAAATCCTCCTTGCAAAAAGCTCTTCTTCATTAAGTCCTCTTGTTGCTTTCATTCCTGGATGCATTTCTCTCTTGTAACTTTCACATTTCTTCAGTTCACTGCCTTGGGCGTACTTAGCCCCCTTTTGCACCACGCTCCCAATGCCTTAGACAAATCTCCAATGCCTTTTCCTTTTCCAAAGTTGTAACGTTGTCCATCTTCATCACCTCAAGTCCTCACGCTCTGGCTCTAGTGTTCATCCGGCCAAACAAAAGAAGAGCATCAGAACACTTATAATATAACTTCTCCACTTACCCAGATTTCCATGTTCTGACTGATTGATCTCTGGATGTGATAGAGTTCATCATCTTTCTAGCAAATCTTCATAACTTATCAACAACTAGGTGCATGGTGTTCATCTCATGAAGTCTTCTTCCAGGGCGCATCCACCATCTTGTGCCTGGATTTTGTGCCTTAGAAAATATTTCACTTTGAGGACGCATTTGAATGCTTTGATGTTCGAGCTTTGTTTCATTTTCACATTCCTCCATGCCTTAGACAAATTTCACCCCCTCCTCATGAGTGTATTTGACTTCTTGTTGTTTCGTTTTCTCTTTCCTTAGACAACCTTATCTGTTTTATGAATTTCACCCACTGTAATCCAGGCGCTTATTTTGACATCACCAGCCAAGGCATCTGTAAAAACATTTCTTTTATTTTTGCCTTAGAAAATTTATTTTCGCCTAGAAAATTCATCAAAGGGTGCCAGGCTAAAATCTCTGTCGAAACAACATGAGCAAGGTGTGGAAAATATTTAAATCATCTCTCAGTGGGAAATGTTCACTACCTAGAAGAAAATTCCCTTCAGAACTCATCGTTTTCATGTGTATCTGGACGAAGGGGTAAGTTTAATTTTTTTATTATTTTAAGAAAAATAATAAAAATTGCTAAGGTTGATTCCATTTTACTCTGGACGTATTCCACACTTGCAGTCTTCATTTTTTTCATGCCTTGGCATTTTCCTCATTTTCCTAAAGAAATTCCCTCCTGTTCATGGTCGCCTTTCACCTTGCCTTTGGAAATTTTAATGTTACCTCCTCCTTAGGCGTATTTCTCATTTTACCTTAGAAAATCCCTTAGAAAATTTATTTTAATCAACTTACCCCATGCATTTATTTTCACTTTACCTTTCCAAGCCTAGACTTCCTTGTCTTATACTTAGCAATTTTCCCAACTTCCTTAGAGCGCATTTTGAAGGGTCCAATTTCATTTTGACTTAGGCAAATTTCTCATGCCTTTATTCCTTGCTGGAGTTGGGCGTACTTACCCCTTTGAGTCTTTGTTTCTCATACTTACGCGTTTTCCTCTTATTACATCATATGAGTTGTGCGCATTTTCCATGTGTCACTTTGATGTTCAACACTTAGGAATTTCCTTTCTTTGACCCCTTCATGCCTGGGTGCATTTTGCCTAGTGAGGAGGATATTTCAAACACTTGGAATACTTTTCCAACATTTCTTTCCTTGCTGGGCACATTTTGGGTTGTGAGGAGGAATTCCACACTTAGAAATTTTTTTACCTTGCCTCCTCTTGCAAGCTGGGCGCATACCCATGCAGCACTTCCATTTTTAATCTTAGAAAAATTTCCTAGACCCTTGTTTACCTTGGGCGCATTTTGAAGGGGTAACTTCCACTTCTCTTTACTTAGAAAACTTTTCACCTCATACCTCTTCTTTTGCTGGGCGCATTTCCACCTTTGAGCTTTCACTTCATTTACTTAGAAACTTTCAACCCTCATTTCCTTCATGGGCACATATAGAAGGGTATGCTGCAATTTTCATGACTTAGAAAAATTCTAAGTCCCTTCCTTCTTGAGGGCGCATTCTAGGGGTGCTGCTTTTATTTTGAATATCTATACTTAGGCGTTTTTCCACCCTCTTTAGCTCATGGGCGCATTTTGCCCCTTTAGCTTTTGTTTTTGTGCCTTAGATTATTTTTAAGCACCTTCAATACCCTTTCCAAGGTGAGGGCGCATTTGATGTAGGCCACTTTGATTCTCATGTATTAAATTTTTTATGACCCTCTTCTATGACTTGGGCGCATTTGAGGGTGGGAGCTGCCAGTTTCCATCACTTAGAATTTTTACCATCATGTTTTCAAGATAGGGCGCATTTGAGGATATGAGGAGGAATCTCTCACACTTAGATTTTTTTTTTTTTGTGCCAATCTTCATGCTTTGGGCGTATTTCCTTGGTGGTAGAAGAATTCTTAATCTTAGGCCTTTCTCTATGCTAGCCTTCATTCTTTGGCGCATTTCATACTTCCTCCTACCAGTTTTCACTCATGGACTTAGAATTTTCAACGCTCTCAGCTACCTCTTGCCACTCTATTTCTAGTAATTTTTTGGAGAAGTGAGACTTTTTGTGGCCTTTTATCTTCTGACTCTGGAGCTGGCGTGGTATGCCTCCTATGGCCCTGCAACCCCATTTATACTTGTTGCCCAAGCTCATCTGCTATTTTTAGCCTTCCTGCTATTTTTAGCAAACCCTAAAATTGATTGACTTCTGCAGCTCCGTTTGACTTGCATTTTTCACCACGTGGTCCTCATCACTTGATGAACCTGTTCACACCTGCCCCTCGCCCTGACCTACTATTTATAGCCGTGTTCTGGAGACGACTTACTATAAATAGTAAGTTCTCGGATTGCGCCCAAATTTTACCAGTGGATTGCCTGAAGGATATTGATCATGATGGGATATCTTCATTTTTCGAAATTTTGGCTTTTTACCCCTCTTTTTAGGCATCGAAGCTGGAAACCCTAATATGACTTGCATGTGCCTTGAATGGTCTCCGTTTGACCTTGTTTCTATTGCATGCTGCTCTGTTCGTGATACTGAAGTGTCGGGTGGCTGCCGGAGTGAAACTGCTATTTATAGTAAGTGTCCGGAAAGTGGTCAATTTGATGTCGGATGAGTTTGCATGTCACACTACCCGTGGGATCTCAAAAAACCCAGAAAACTGGTCAACATGCGGTCGCTGGCTAAAAATAGTAAGTCCCTGAAAACTGATCCATTTTGTTTGCATGTCACACCACTGCGAAGCTCTCGCAAAACCCATAAGGAATGTCTGGACATGCGTTGAAAAACTCTGCATGCAAACCCTAAAAATAGCTTCGGAAGGCTGTACCGTTGGAAATCACCATCTCGATTTGCATGTTATACCATCGTGAAGGTCTTGAAAAACCCAGATACATTCTCCAATCATGCCTTGGAAAATCATATGTTTAAACCCTGAAAATGGCCTCTGAAGCTCGAACTGCTAAATAGAGCCAGTTGTCCGAATCTATTCAAATTTCTCGTGCAGGCATCCCGAAGTTGCCCGGATGTGCTGAAGTAGTTAGAATCCCGAAATCCTGAGGAAAAGGCCTCCATATTAGGTACTTACTAAAAATAGTAAGTTATCAGATTTCAGTAAGATTTCAGTGGGATCTTGCCTTGAGCCTTCTGACTGCAATGTTAAGCTCAGATGTCAACTTACCAACTTGATCTGATCTCGATCTAGCCTAAAGAACAAAACCCTAATTTCATAGATAGCCAAAATTTCCAATTAGGTCAAAAGATGGGACATCCCCGAAAGAACAGAAAGATCAGAGAGAGAAAGAGAGAGACAAAACAAAAGTCAAAAGGCCAAAATGGAGCAAAAATTGGGGGTCCCCATTTGAATGGGGCGATGTGTGAAAAGGTCACAACAGGATCCAAATCTCATAGATGCTATGAGGATTTTTGGCAATGTTTGGGGGAAGCATGTAAGAGATTATGTGGAAAATAGAAAACAACGGTGTGGTTGAATGGAGATGGAGGCCTCTTTAAAGTTTGAACATATTGGTGACTTAAGACAACAAACTAAAAAAGATACTCTTACAAAGAAGGATCTTGATTTCAAAGAAGGAAGATGTAATTAGATGGTGTCATGCTAAATTTGGGAGGTATAACGTAAATATTGGATACACTTTGGAGGAAGTTGCTAGAAAAAAAAAAAAACTAGCCAACCCATATGTGTTGGAATAGTCAATGCCTCCAAAAAGGTAGAGTTTTTGCCTAGGCAACCTTACAAAATAGAATCTTAAGAGGGGAAAGGCTTTCTGACCTAGGAATTAATGAACTGTTTAGATGCAATCTTTGCAAAAAGGAGGAAGATACAACCGGTCTTATTTTGCTAAAATGTGAATTTGTTGAAAATTGTTGGAAAATGGTGATGAACAAGCTAAATTGCAGAATCCCACTCCTGACATCCTATTAGTTTTTAACATTTGGCCAATTCTAGTATCTAGAATTATGGAAGAAGAGGAAGAGGATTTTCCAAGGCAAAGAAAGGACAATGGATGCTTTATACCTCAAACTGGAAAATTCAATCACGGAGGTAGTAAATAATGAAACCAAAAATCAAAACCCCAAGGGCACTTCATTTATTGCATGGGATGGAGAATTACAAAAGAAATGGAAGGGGATGATTAACCCCCCATTTATGGGGCTTCTCAAGATCATCTAGTTGACATGTCCAAAGCTGATGCACGATTGATTATGCCTTGCGTAGGATGGCATAAAGTAAATTTTGATGGTGCCTCGCGTGCTAACCTATAGAAATCAAGTGTTGGATGTGTTATCAAACACCATAGCGAAAGGATTATTGCTATGGCGGCATGTAAACTCCCAAATGGAACAAGCAATGAAGTTGAATTTTAGATTGCAGTAATGGGCATCAAATTAAGAAAAAAAATTAAATAATCTGGAAAAATTCTACTAAAGGGAAATCCTGTATTACTATCAACGCTATTTGAAGACAAGGGACTATGAATTGGAAACTTGCTAAATTTATCCCCTCAATTTGCGAGCTACTAGCTCACTTCGAGGACTTTACTATTGAGCTTGTGTATAGAGAGGAAAATGGTGCGGCAAACAAGTTGGAAGACTTGGCAATAGACATGCAAGGTAATGATTTAGTTGTTGATTGAATGAATGGTTGGCACACCCCCTCCTTGATTCTCTAAACTGACATATCTGCCATTTTGGCACTTGATAAAGATGTCGAAAGTAGATGAGCACGGTTGGGGATGTGTGGTAGGCTTGTCAATCAACATCAAAAACTATGAAATATTTAACAATTAAAACTCATAGTCTATGATGGTTTTCCCTTGCAGTCTTGCTCATGGGAGCTACCTATGGTGGTACAGTTTTGATGTGGCCAAATGATGATTCAATACACTGACTCCATTTATTTTTTTCTATGGTCGTGCATTGTCCTGGGTATGATGGATACTACGATGTGTCTTACTGCTAAGGTGAGACAAATGCCTTTCAAGGGCAAGATTACTGAGCTACACTTGAATAAAGTTTGCAAATCTAAATCTTGTGTGACCCTACACTTTGTGAAAATGGTTTTAGGTGATATTTTCATGGCTTTTACTACAAGCATTGGGTTAATTCGAATATTGCCTACATGTTTGTGGCAATGTTATTGGACCTAGGGGAAGAGAAGGATTGTGTTCAACAAGTTTCTAAAATGCTAATTATCCTAGTATGGCATGGCGGTTTAAAGAGAAATTTTGGAGAATGTGGTGGTTGGTTTGGGGTTCCACCCAGACCAGAGCCCTTGGCCAGCCATTCTCTAAAATCAATGGACCATGGATTCCTTTCATCATCTGTGTGGTGGGTGTTGATGAGGAAGCTCGCAAGAAGGCAAAGAGAGGGCTGTAATTCTTAAAACAGTTGTTGGTATGTTGAATGCAAATGGTATGGTGTAATGTCCGCTTTTCAGTGATGACCTTGTTATGAACTGTTAGCCTATTTCCGGAAATCTGTAGGCTATTGAGTAAGCAAATTAGGATTTCCAGTGTTTCCTGCTCAGCTGGGTTTACTATGGTTTCGATGTGTTTTTACTATTTTTAGCAGTGGCTATTTTTAGTAAGTCTATTTTTGGCAGTATCTTCATCAGCAGTGTTGTGTAGTTCATTATCCAAATTTTGGTAATATCCATAGTAGCCGAGAGACGTGTCTCCCCCCCCCCCCTGAGACGCGTCTCGGAGACGAAGACGCGTCTCCAATACCGCACCAGTCTCCTGAGACGCCAAAAAGCAACTGGAGACTTTTGAGAAGTCTCCCGCCGTCTCTGAAGTCTCCGATCTCAAACAATGGCGTCTCCTGCGAAGTCTCCCACGTCTCCCGCCAAGTCTCCGCATTTTTAAGGGCAAAATGGTGAAAAAATATAAAGAAACGCGATTTTTAAAAATCTCCACATCATTTCTCACGGCAAAAGCAAGCTCCAGAGGCGACGGCGGCACTGAGATTGCAGAGGCGACGGCACTAAAGATTGAACAAGGTAAGTATTACAGTTGAGTTTACTATTTTTTAAATTTTATTTTTGTTTTCTATTTGCATTTGGTATTCCGTATTTGCTTGGCCCGCGGGCATTCTTTCTTTCTCTGTTTGGACCATCTCCAAGTTCCAACTCTCCCATGGTGAATGCGAAACCATTGAAACAATGAAATGTCCCTGCTGTTAGACGTTAGTGACAATTGACAAGTGTTTAAATTAATAGTAGTAGCAAAGGAAAAATAGGGTTGCATGGAAATAAATTTCAAAATCCCTCAGATTTCATGCTCCTCAAATTTCAACTTGAAATCATCGTGTCAGACCACATAGCATGTATTTTTTTAAGATATGATCACTGTTAGACGAAAGGGGCAAAATGACACAATACAACAAATGCATTTTTCAGATTTTCTAATAGAAAGAAAAAAAATTTGCTTCAAGTCAAGCAGATACCGTGGAAGAATTTGAGTAATCATAAAATGATGACAAAACAAGTGTCAAGATTAGTCTCAAAACAAAGTAAAAGAAATCAAAATTTAGCCTGCACCAACCTCCTGAAAGTTTGAAACTGAATTCTCAATACCCACTACCCCCTGATATAGATACAGCTGAATTTGACAATTATAAAACAATCTGATTTTTTTTAAAATAGACTGTTGAAATTTGAGTGTGTTGTGTGCTGACTGTTGTGTGCATTGTGCAATCAATAATCATGATTCATTTTTATAATTTCCTCAAAGACATGTTCTTCTCTATTTACTTTTTCATGTTTTTTAAATTTTTATTTTTCTCTGTTTCCTTTTTCATAACTTTAGCTACAGCCATTAAATGGTGGAGCTATTAATTTTTAAATTTTTCTTTCTATAGCTGTTGTGTTAAACTCTAATGATCTAATCATTGATAACGTCTTTTTGTTTTTTTTTGTGTAGAATTTGAATTATCGAATCAAGAATGTCAAGTGGGGGAAACAAATAAGCCGGCATGTATGCGTTGTGGAAGTATGTTGATCGTGTTAAGGGGCCAAAGGGTACAGGTGGAACATCTACGATCTCATGTAAATTATGCCCAATGTCATGGCAAGGTACTTACACAAGGGTGAGGGCTGATTTCCTTCACATACCTAGAAAAGGTGTTGATCCTTGTATAAATGAGGTGGACCGATACGAGGCTGTGAGGGATCAAGAAAGGGCTGATGGTAAAATTTATAATATGAGCTCTCACGCTTCAACAATAGGGGTAACGGGGGCAACTGCTGCAAATCAAACTCAAATTAGAGAGGCAAAGGTGGATGTGTCTTCAAGAGATGTAGCAAGAGAAAGTTCTCAGTCTCACAAGAGGCCACACATTGGTAGCTCAAACCCCATTGGCAAATTATTTGATGTGCAAGGTCGAGAAGCAGTTGATGCAGCAGTTTCACGCTTTTTTTATGCCAATGGAATACCGTTTAATGTTGCTCAATCACCTTTCTATATAGAGATGGTCCAAGCAATCAGCAATGCACCAGTTGGATATAGACCACCTATGTATGAAAAGCTTCGCACTACTCTAGTTGATAAAGAAAAAATTCGATTAGAGCAACAAACTGCACCATTGAAAAGAGTGTGGGCTTCAGAAGGATGCAGCATTGTGATGGATGGGTGGACGGATACTAGAAACCGTCCACTACTTAATATCATGGTAACATGCAACAAAGGGCCTTATTTTTTGAAGGCATTAGATTGTTCGGGGCAAGAAAAAAATGCAGAGTATCTTTTTAACCAGCTATGTGACGGCATTGAGGAGGTAGGGGCATCACATGTAGTCCAAATTGTTACAGATGCTGCCCCTGTTTGTAAAGCAGCAGGCATGTTGGTGCAAAAGAAATAAAAGCATATATTTTGGACACCATGTTGTGTGCATTCGTTGAATAATGCACTCAAAGATATTGGCAAGTTTTAGTGGGTTTCAGCTCTCATAGAAAAGGGCAGAAAAATTCAAATGTTTATATGCAACCATCACCAAACACAAGCTATTTATCGAAAATTTGCCAAGGTGGAGCTTCTAAAACCAGCTGATACAAGGTTTACTTCTTATTTTATTCTTCTTCACTGTCTTTGTGAAGTGAAAGGTGCTTTGTGTTCCACGATTGTTAGTGATGCATGGGCAGCTTGGAGGCAATCTACATCAAATGATGCAGTTGAGGTGAGAGGTATGATACTTGATGACCGTTTTTGGGCTGATGTTAGATTTGTTGTGGACTTTATTCAGCCCATATGTGAGGTGATCAAATTTGCAGATTCAGACAAGCCATGTTTGGGGGAAATTTATAAAGAAATAGATTCCATGTGTGAAAGAATTAAGAACATAACAGATGCAAAAGATCCTTCACTATATCCTTTGATAGAAGAAAAGTTACATGGAAGATGGAACAAACTTAACACACCCCTTCATTGTGTTGCCTATGCCTTAAATCCTAAATGGCATAATATAGAAGAGACCAATAAGAGGGCTCCATATGAGGATAGAGAGGTAATGAAGGGGTTTTGGGCTGCAATAAAAAAGATATATGGCCGAGCTGAGCAAGCATAAGTTATGAAGAGTCAATGGAATAAGTTTTCACGTAGGCATGGTGACTTTTCTTCCGTGGAAGCTTTATATGATATGCGAGCACAGAAAGACCCTATAGAGTGGTGGTGGAACCATGGAGGTGAAACACCTGAATTGCAATCATTTGCTATAAGATTACTCTCACAAGTAGCTAGCTCTTCATCTTGTGAGAGAAATTGGAGTACTTATGGTTTTATTCATTCACTAAAAAGGAACCGATTGGGGTCAAAGAAAGCAAAGAACTTGGTGTACATTCATAGCTCACTTCGCCTTCTCTCTCGTGTAGATCCTGCATACAATGAGTGTCCTTCAGCAAAATGGGACCAAATTTCACCTCATGAAGATGTTGCAGCCATAGTGGATGAAGTGGTTGAACCAGATGGCCTTATTGATTTACCCCCAGTTCTACTAGCAGCAGAGGAACCTGAGTTAGAGAGTGATGAGTATTTGGAGAGCCTCATAACTGAGGACCTTGACATGGATGATATTGATGTGGTGTAGATGATATGAGATATCAGATAGATTTCTGATTTTTGTTTTTTGTTTGCATATCAGGTTATCAGCCAATCAGACTATAAATATTTCTGATTTCAATATGTAATCGAATATGTAATGTCAAATGTGAACTTAGAAGTTAAAACTATGATTATGGAATTTGAAGTATGAACTCTTTGGCTCTTCGACACAATATGACAATGACTACTACTATTGTTTTGAAAGGTCAATGTCATTATATTTTCAGATTTTCTATATATTATAAATTTTTATATTAAAAAAAAAATGGCATCTCCAAGTACCCCCGTCTCCTATTTTCAAAAAAATGTTGTACCGGTACCAGTACCAATCTCCCATACCAGTATCAGTACCAGTCTCGGGGCAACTATGGTAATATCTCAATTTCCAGTTTGATGGAGGTTTGTGCATTGGACTAAGTTCGTACTTAGTTAAAAATGTGTTTTGGAGTTGTACCCCACGCCTAGCTTAATGACTTTAAGTGGTTTTTAAGTTGGGGCCATAAAGTAAGTTACATTTAATATTTTATTAAATGTTTATTCATTATCTAAACTGGGACGACTTGAAGGGTGGAATAAAGAGTTTATTTGTTATTTTAAATGAAGCCTTTTTGGAGATTGGCATCCCTTTTGGGAAAAGGAAGAGTTTCTTGGAAGTTCAAATGTCTCATCTTCTTCTGGTGAAGCTTATATATTGGTGCCTTTTCCTTTGTATGGTATCTTGGAAATTGAATAGTAAGGTTATGCTGCTAGTTTGAATCCAGAACCTGGCTAAGGGGAAGCTTAGCGAATTCAATCCATCCTTCGGGTCTGCAACTATGGCTTCCTAGGTGGATCATCATAGCTGTATTTCAATTTGAAATACAAATGGAGGCTCAATTGTTTGAATCGAACAGGTTGCTGATGTAAAACCTGTTTTTGCAAGTTGTTGATTTGACCTGGCTGAAGCTATTTTCTGTTCATAGCTTCAATTCAGATTTTGGTTTCGTTATGGGTGTTAGCCCATGCTGTTCTACTGTGGAGGGCGCCCCTTTTTGCAAGTTTGCAGATTTTATCATTGAGTTTCTGATTTTTGGGAGAAAGTCGACCCTTCCTGGAGGCCATACCTTCCTTCTTGACTGCCTTGGGAATCGTGCCAACTGTTTCTCTCTGTTTTGGGCTCATTTTCTCAATGGAGATTGGATGCCTAGCTCTTAGCTGTTGATTGGTTGTGGTTTGACAGATTTCTAGGCTGAATTGAAGAAGTTACGTCCAATTTGGTGAATTCTCTCTTTGCTGATCTAATTTTTTGTATTTCCTGTTTCTGATCAGATTAGTTTGAAATTGTTATAATGCTGTTCTAAGTTTCTTTCTATATCATTCTAGCATTGTAAATGTTAGAGGAAGTGATAGTCTAACCATTGCTCATTTTGGGAATTCATGGTTGATACATTGCAGCTGTTTAGTGACTGTTTGTAAGCTGTTTAGTAGTACTAACAGCAATTTGTTTACTTGCTGCAATTTACTTTGTTGTAATTCCCCCCACGTAATAAAGTGGTTGTGTGGATTGTATACCCCCCACAGTTTAAGTGGAAGTGAGGTTAATTGGTTAGCTTGCCGCCTTTAAATGTTTGTAATAATCATACCCACGAAATAAGTGGAGTATTCCCACCGCTTGTGGATGTCTGCTTCAGCAAAAGAAGTTGTATTTCAGTTTAATATCTAGCACTCCACCATAGGTTAGCACCTCGCCTTGCAAAAGGATCTTGCGTGCACATTCTTGGTGTTGAGTTTAGCTCTCTATTTTAAGTTGTTAATCAAGTTATTAGATCCTAGGGATCCTCTGACCATATGCCCGCCCCTCCTCCTTAAATGGTTTTAGGGCGCATTCTTGGTTAGAGTTCTTTCAGTTGTGTTTTGGTTTAGAGCTAATTCTTAACGGGTGCATGATTTGCATTGTTGTGACTGAAAATTAAAGGCAAAAATTCAGGGGTATATTTCAGTGGTATCAGAGCCTATTTTCCTGCCATCCTGTGTGTTCAGTGCTTCAGTGACAGATGAGTGACAAAGAATTCCGTTTCTACACTAGAGGAAACAGAGTTCAGTTTCAACTTCCTGAGATTGACACCTTTTCAGAGGTTTTGAGAAACCAAGAAACATCAGTTGACAGTATGGCTGACAAGGGTAAGGGACCAGCCAATGAGACTAATGATGACAGTGATTCTAGAGTTGAAAAGAAGTTTGATGCAATGTTGAACATGATGTCAAGACTACTTGCAAAAATGGATCAGCAAGTAATCACACCCCAGCAAAAGCAAGGATCTGATTCTAGTGGTTCTAATTCAGAACCAAGAGGTAGAACAATTGGGCAACATGTTGCAAATTCAAGGGAATCAGCCCCTAGACCTCTCCTTCCTTCCTTCACTCCTAGGATGGAAGCTTCTGCTAAGCCCAAAGTCCCCATGGCAGATGAAGTAAGACAAAGTTACATGGAGTATGTCTCTCTTCCCTATGAAATCAGAGAGAATTTAACTTTTGATCAATATATGAATCAGAAGAAAGGAAGAGGCGGGAAAAAGGATTTTCGAGCTCCTATGGGTCCCAAGTTGGACTACCAACAAGCACTTGCCAAAGTCACCTTGGTTCATTATGATGGAAGTGACAAGTGCACAGCTCGTTCATGGGTCCAAAAGTTGGACAATTACCTATCACTCAAGCCTATGCCAGAAGAAAACGCCATCAAATTTGCAACTTTGCATTTGGAAGGAGCAACACACGAGTGGTGGTACCACGGTTTGGTCACTCTTGGCCATAACCTCATTCATACATATGAAGAATTTACCAACAAGCTGATCGAAAGGTTTGATACCAAGGATCCAGAAATCAAGTTCCATGAGCTTGCTCAGTTGAAACAGCAGGGTTCCTTGGATTCTTCTATTATTGATTTTCAAAGACTTTCTGTGATGGTGCCCAACATCACTGAGAGAAGGCTTGTTGTATTGTTCTCTGAAAATCTTATGGAGCCTTTGAAAGGGTGGGTTAAAGCATTCGATCCACCAAGTCTTGAAGAAGCAATAAGGAAAGCTAGAAACATGGAATTGGCTGCTCCAAGGCCTAAGTTTCCTTCAAAACCATTTGTTCATAAGAAGGAAAAGAAACAATTCCCTACTCCATTAAAAAAAATTCCACCTAAAATGGATGAAGAGCTGCGTGAGAAGTTAAGAAAAGAGGGGGTTTGCTATACATGTCGTGAACCATGGTCTAGAGGGCATAGATGCTATGGTAAAGGGTTTTCACATCACATGGGAGCTTATTATGATTACGAATCAGAATCTGATTTTCCAGAACAGCAATATGAATATGAGTATAGTGATGAGGAAAAGTTCTTGAAGAACCTGAAAAAGGGCAAGGAAGTGGAGATACCTTTGCTCAACTATCTAGTTTCCAGAAGAATGAATCTTTCAGGGTTCATGGTATGCTTAGTGGGCAGAGAATGGTTGCTCTCATTGATACTAGAGCAACACATAACTTCATTGATGAAGGGTTAGTTGCAAGAAGAGGGCTCAAGACTGAAGAATTTGAAGGATTCAAAGTCATGGTAGCATATGGATTCACAATTTCTTGCAACAGAACGATCTCCAACCTATCCATGCAATTGGGAACTTATGAAGTCAAAGATGATTTCTACGTTGTAGGAATTGGAGAAACGGATGTTGTGCTTGGGATTCAGTGGTTGCGATCTCTTGGTGAGATCACTTTGAACTTACAAACAATGGAATTGAAGTTCCAAGCAAAGGGAAAAATGGTAGTTTTAAGAGGATTGTCCAATGGAGGTCCTCGAATTGTGTCTTTCAAAAGAATGGAGAAGTTGATTCGGCATGATCATGTTGAATGGGCAGCTGAATGTTTAATTTTGCCCTCTAGTCCAGTGGAGGACAAAAAACACTACCACCCAAATTTTCAGTCTTTAATCACAAAGACGAGTAAAGTTTTTGGCAGTATACCTCCTGGAAGACCACATGAAAGGGGGGCTGAACATATTATTGAGATTGAAGATGGGGCAAAACCAGTTATTACTACTCCCTACCCGTATCCCAAGAAGCAGAAGGATGAGATTGAAAAAGCCATCAAAGAGCTTTTGGAGATGGGTCATATTCGTCCAAGCAAAAGCCCTTTTGCTTCAGCTGTGGTTCTTGTAAAAAACAAAGATGGTACCATGCGCATGTGTGTTGATTACTGTGCATTAAATCAAAAAACTATCAAGAACCGATATCCTATTCCTAGAATTGATGAGCTTCTTGACGAGCTTCATGGTGCAATGTATTTTTCTAAGATTGATCTCAGATCTGGGTACCATCAAATCAGGATGAGAGAAGCTGACATTGAGAAAACTGCTTTTCGATGTCATTTTGGGCATTATGAATTTCTAGTCATGCCGTTTGGTTTGACTAATGCTCCAGCAACCTTTCAGTCTTGCATGAATAAAAAATTTCAGAAGCAGATGAGGAAATTTGTGTTGATCTTCTTCGATGATATTCTCATCTACATCAAGTCTTGGAAGGAGCATCTCGAACATTTAGATGAGGTGCTTAGTATCCTTGAATCAGAATGCCTATATGCCAAGGAATCAAAGTGTGAATTTGGAATGGCAGAACTACTCTACCTTGGCCATATAATCAGCTCTAAGGGAGTTAGAGTTGATCCAAATAAAATCAAGGCAGTCCTGGATTGGCCTCCAGCTAAGAATTTGCCACATCTGAAGGGATTCTTAGGACTTTGTGGTTTCTACCGACGGTTTGTCAAAGGATACTCTCACATGGCTGCTCCTTTGACCGACCTCACTAAGAAGGGGGCATTTGCATGGTCTCAAAATGCTCAAGAGGTTTTTGATAAGTTCAAACAGATAATGAGCTCGTGTCCAGTTTTGGCCTTACCAGACTTCTCCAAAACTTTTGAGTTACAATGTGACGCTTCGGGAGAAGGAATTGGAGTTGTTCTCATGCAACACAAGCATCCCATTGTCCTTGAAAGCAGAAAATTAAGAGGAGCTGAAAGGACTTATTCAATTTATGACAAAGAAATGCTTGCAATCATGCATTCATTAGCCAAGTTTAGGCAGTACTTGGTTGGGAGTAAATTCATCGTTAAAACTGATCATAACAATCTTAGACACTTTTTGCATCAGAAGGATTTGAATGAGAAGCAACAGAAATGAGTGAGTAAGCTACAAGCTTACGACTTTGACATTGAATATGTCAAAGGGAAAAATAACATAGTTGCTGATGCATTATCTAGGAAGCCTCATTTGTGATCCTTATCTGAGATTTCTGCAAAATGGAAGGAGCAGATTTTAGCAGATTATGCTAAAAATTCTTTTGCAACCAGCATTGTTGAAGGCACTTTTCAGGATGATAGATATAAGCTGGTTGAGGGGTTAATCTACTATAAAGATAGAATCTTTTTGGCATCAGATTCTAAGTTAAAAAAGAAGATTCTACTTTCATTCCATAACATACCTCTCACTAGTCACCGAGGTTACTTCAAGACTTACAAACAGATTTGTGAAAGATTTTCATGGAAAGGGTTAAAAAATGAAGTTTTGAATTATGTAAGAGAATGTCACATATGTCGAGCAAATAAAAATGAGCATGTTTTTCCTGCTGGTTACTTGCAACCCTTACCAATTCCGAATCAGAAATGGGAGAGTATTTCTATGGATTTTATTACGAGGTTGCCAAAGGTGCAAGGAAGGGATTGTATCTTTGTTGTGTTGATAGATTGACCAAGTTCACTCATTTCTTGGCCATTACTAGTTCATTTACAGCAGCACAAGTTGCTGATTTGTTCTTCCATGAGGTGTTTCGATTGCATGGGATTCCAAAGAATATTGTGAGTGATTGAGATAGTAAATTTTTTAGCACCTTTTGGCAAGAGTTGTTTAAATTATGTGGTACAGTGCTTACTCCGAGCACTAGTTATCACCCTCAAACTGATGGACAAAGTGAAATTGTCAATAAGTGGTTAGAGGGTTATCTCAGAAACTATGTCTCAGGACAGCAAAAAGCATGGGTGAGATGGCTCCACTTGGGTGAATATTATTACAATTCATCTTATCATATGTCTATCAGAATGTCTCTTTTCATGGCTTTGCATGGGTATGAAGCTCCAAGCTTTGTAGATCTTGTTTTTGGCGATTGTAGAGCTCCTCAGGCAAAAGATAAGTTGCAACAAAGTAAAGACATTCTCAAGTCATTGAGAGACAATATCTAGCATGCTTAGAATCAACAGAAATTATATGCTGACTAGCAGCGTACTGAGCGATATTTTGAAGTTGGTGATTTGGTATATTTGAGACTCCAACCTTATAGACAGTCTACTCTCAAGAAGGGTGGGGTTGAGAAACTTAAGCCACGTTTTTATGGGCCTTTCAAGGTCATCAGAAGAGTGGGAGAAGTGGCTTATGAGTTAGAATTACCGTCCAGCAGCAAGGTGCACAATGTGTTTCATGTTTCCAGACTCAAGAAAGCTTTGGGTCATAAATGTGTTGCATCAACAGAATTGCCTCCACTGGATGAGGAAGGACAACTTGTTTTGATTCCTGAGGCAATTATTGAGTTTAGAGAACGCTCTTTGAGGAAAAGGTCAATCAAAGAGTATTTGGTTAAGTGGAAGAATTTGCCTATTGAGGATGCTACATGGGAAAATGAGCAGATTTTGCAGCATCCAGATTTGCAATTGCTTTGGGACAAGCAATTCTGGAAAGAGCGGACTGTAATGTCCCCTTTTCAGTGATGACCTTGTTATGAACTGTTAGCCTATTTCCTGAAATCTGTAGGCTATTCAGTAAGCAAATTAGGATTTCCAATGTTTCCTGCTCAGCTGGGTTTACTGTGGTTTTGATGTGTTTTTACTATTTATAGCAGTGGCTATTTTTAGTAAGTCTATTTTTGGCAGTATCTTCATCAACAGTGTTGTGCAATTCATTATCCAGATTTTGGTAATATCTCAATTTCCAGTTTGATGGTGGTTTGTGCCTTGGACTAAGTTCGTACTTAGTTAAAAATGTGTTTTGGAGTTGTACCCCACGCCTAGCTTAATGACTTTAAGTGGTTTTTAAGTTGGGGCCATAAAGTAAGTTACATTTAATATTTTATTAAATGTTTATTCATTATCTAAACTGGGACGACTTGAAGGGTGGAATAAAGAGTTCATTTGTTATTTTAAATGAAGCCTTTTTGGAGATTGGCGTCCCTTTTTGGAAAAGGAAGAGTTTCTTGGAAGTTCAAATGTCTCATCTTCTTCAGGTGAAGCTTATATATTGGCGCCTTTTCCTTTGTATGGTATCTTGGAAATTGAATAGTAAGGTTATGCTGTTGGTTTGAATCCAGAACCTGGCTAAGGGGAAGCTTAGCGAATTCAATCCATCCTTCGGGCCTGCAACTATGGCTTCCTAGGTGGATCATCATGGTTGTATTTCACTTTGAAATACAGATGGAGCTTCAATTGTTTGAATCGAACAAGTTGCTGATGTAAAACCTGTTTTTGCAAGTTGCTGATTTGGCATGGTTGAAGCTATTTTCTGTTCATAGCTTCAATTCAGATTTTGGTTTCGTTCTGGGTGTTAGCCCATGCTGTTCTACTGTGGAGGGCGCCCCTTTTTGCAAGTTTGCAGATTTTATCATTGAGTTTCTGATTTTTGGGAGAAAGTCGACCCTTCCTGGAGGTCGTACCTTCCTTCTTGATTGCCTTGGGAATCGTGCCAACTGTTTCTCTTTATTTTGGGCTCGTTTTCTCAATGGAGATTGGACGCCTAGCTCTTAATTGTTGATTGGTTGTGGTTTGAGAGCTTTCCGAGCTAAATTGAAGAAGTTACGTCCAATTTGGTGAATTCTCTCTTTGCTGATCTGATTTTTTGTATTTCCTATTTCTGATCAAATTAGTTTGAAATTGTTATAATGCTGTTCTAAGTTTCTTTCTATATCATTCTAGCATTGTAAATGTTAGAGGAAGTGATAGTCTAACCATTGCTCATTTTGGAAATTCATGGTTGATACATTGCAGCTGTTTAGTGACTGTTTGTAAGCTGTTTAGTAGTACTAACAGCAATTTGTTTACTTGCTGCAATTTATTTTGTTGTAATTCCCCCCATGTAATAAAGTGGTTGTGTGGATTGTATACCCCCCACAGTTTAAGTGGAAGTGAGGCTAATTGGCTGGCTTGCCGCGTTTAAATGTTTGTAATAATCACATCCACGAAATAAGTGGAATATTCCCACCACTTGTGGATGCCTGCTTCAGCCGAAGAAGTTGTATTTCAGTTTAATATCTAACACTCCACCATATGTTAGCACCTCCCCTTGCAAAAGGATCTTGCGTGCACATTCTTGGTGTTGAGTTTAGCTCTCTATTTTCAGTTGTTAATCAAGTTATTAGATCCTAGGGATCCTCTGACCATATGCCCGCCCCTCCTCCTTAAATGGTTTTAGGGCGCATTCTTGGTTAGAGTTGTTTCAGCTGTGTTTTGGTTTAAAGCTAATTCTTAACGGGTGCATGATTTGCATTGTTGTGACTGAAAATTAAAGGCAAAAATTAAGGGGTATATTTCATATGGACTGGTCCTTTATCCTAGACCCTGTGGATTCCAGCTCGATGGTGGATGAAGATACAATGTGAAAAGAAAACAATAAATAAATTTATATGCCTTTGATAGTTAGCTAGCAATTGAGTATAGTAGCAAAATATGTAGAATGTAAACATGTTTCAAAGATTTTATGGTACTTTGAAGAGTCCATTTTGTACTCTATAATTTTGTTCTTTAGTTAATATATGTTATTCGACTCCTTGATGCTGATTTTATTGATAAAAAAAAAAGGAAATGGAGACAAAGAAAAATGTGATAGAGAGATTAATATAGACAAAGCAATAAGAATAAAGAGAAAGAAAGAAAATAAATGCAAAGAAAGATAGGAAAAACATTAAAAATAAATAAATGCTAATAGATTGTCATTGAATGAAAGATAATGTGAGAGAATGAGAAAAAGAGAGAATGAATGATAGAAATAAACAAAGGTCCAAGATTTAAGTATTGGGTCCAAGGGTCCAAAGTCTATGAGTGTCTAATTTAGTTCTAGCATCCAAGGCTCGTGTTCTAGGGTCCAATGTTAAAGGTCTAGGTTCCAAGGGTCCAATGTCCAGGATCAGAAATGCAATAAGCAGAAATACAACACATAGAGAACAATGAACACAACACGATACCCTAGGAAAGCCCTCCTTCTCGAGGGAGAAAAACCTAGCCAAATTTATCTCCTGTGTATATTGAATTGAATAAGCAGAAATCTGCTTACACTCTTGGGCCAAACTCATGGCCAATATGAAGTAATAATAAATCGCACCTCTCTTAGATGCAAAATACACAATGATAATAATCTCTCCTTGATATCGATCTGAACTAAGCAATATTATACTCTGTTATAGAAGTACAAACTCCTGATATCAAGCGAATGTCTTGAGAATTATATTGATCAGCTAATCAATTAGCAATGCCTTCAATATATACAAGGTCTGATTTTGTTTTGCTTTAATTTCTCTTTTTGTGCTTCTGAGTTTGTTTGCCAATAATGCTAGAATGGTACTAACAAGCATATGCATATAATGAAACCTTCAAATAAACTAAGCTACTGAAACAATTTGAGTACATTGCTCAATTTAAAGGCCAAATATAATTTCTTCATTACAAAATAAGATGCTTACAACATATAGTTTTCATCAGATTCGAAACTAAGTATTTCATAAACCATACTTTAACTTACAGCCAAACATCACTGTGAATAGTGACTTGCTACAGTACCCGCGCCCAAAGAAATGCACACAACTTTCAAATAACGAACTTCTCCCACCAAAAACCAGCATGGGATGTCTTCTAAGATAAGGGCGCCCCCTTTAGGAAAGATAGCAGCCTCTAAGAAAAGACGTATTTTTTCATTTTGCTGGTTGAAACCCTCAATAAAACGCAGCTGGTTGTAGCTTACAAAAAACAGCTCCAAAACTTCTCAAAAGCGAACAGCTCTTGCGTAAATGCCAATGGAGTCTATGGCTGTCAAGAACACTCAAAAACCAGCTCCAAATAACTTGCAAACAGCAACACAAGTCTCCAACTGAAGCAACAATAACTGATCAGCAACTTTAAGGTGGTGTTTCACACCCTCAAGCAGCTCAAGAACGAAGAACAAAGCCCCACCAAGCTCACCCACTGCAAGAAATCAGGAAACCCTAGCTCCCTTCTTCCTCCAAGTTTCACTCCCAAGTTTTCAACAAGCTAAATCATTCATTCATGAAGAGGGTCGAATTTCCTCTCTTGATATTTATAATTTTACATTGAAATCACTATTTATTAAAGTGAGCACTATTCACTTAAGTTATTTCCTTTTTCACTTCAGGAATGAATAGTAATTGAAAAATATAAAGTGACCCCTTCCTTTTGAAAACACATGGTCCCTAAGCCAAGGATGGTGAAATTAAAGGTGAGTATCATAAATTTAAGCACAAGTATCGTGCCAAACGCCACAATTCACCCTGCCACCATACTCCGAAGATCCACACTGCAAATTGACGACCAAGTGCCCGTCCAAGAAACCCTCTATCCAGAACTATTAGCCTACGAGGGTCAGGAAAATAGGCTAATCCCCCAACTCTGATGCTCGTGAAAAAGGAGACATTACATCCTAGGTCTAGGGTCAAGGATTTGAGGTCCATGTTTGAAGGGTTTGTATCCACCATCTAGTGTCTAGTGTCTTAGCTCTTGGGTCCAATGTCATATGTCTTAGGTCTAGGGTCAAGTGTTTGAAGTCACGTTCAAAGGTTTTGATGTGACATTTCTTATGCTATATTGATTGATACAGAAAAAACAAGAGGATGAGGCCATGAAAATATATACATGTTTATATAATGTGTAAAAGGCGATGTTGCCTTACATTATCTATGGGCATAAGGCTGGATCTATCTATTTTTAAGTGCTAATGCTACACTCACAAACTTTTATTATTCTTTTTTGTCAAGAGCTCCTCGATTGGACTTGTGATTGTTGCATAACCTCAAATGAATTTGTGATGATGTCATGTGAGACTATGTGAGACATACTCTAAATCCATTGTCTTTCAAGTTTTCAATTCAATGTGACAAACATCCAATACTACACAATTATTCCAATAATGGCTCTAAATATAGCTTTGTTATTTTTCTCACAGATTATTTCTTTGAATCAAAAAGAAAACATAGTTACCATATTCTATTTATCATGACATTAATCTATGTTGCTATGTTGCATCTTCACGATATATGACTGATTATATTGGATGTGCAGAAATATGAAATCAGTCACAATCATGATCCATAAGTGATGGAAAATGTTTCATAAGGCAGATCTACAGAGTGTAGACATAGAAAATGTTCTCTTACACCAAGGGAAGTGGACTTGATGTTGATGGCATCAAATTTTTGAGCAATAATTTGTATATTTACGTAGCATGTAGAGTAGTATGCGGAGAGGAAGAAACTTTGAAACCATTAAAATCCCTTTTCTGGAACTTCTATGCTAAGAACACTTTTTCATATACATTTATGCATATCTTACAATCACTACATTCAACGAAACCAAAAATCTTATAAGTTTGTGTTTTCCTATTTTGTATGCATAACCCATTTGCATGCCTCATCCATGCTCTGATCTATCATCCTACATTTTAGAAAACATTTGCATGCCTCGTCCATGCTCTAATCTAACATCCTACATTTTAGAAAACATTTGCATGCCATGTATCTAACTCCACATTTTACACACCCCTCTAACAATTCACATGTCTTACCTCTACTTATCTATTTCACATGTATATCTACAAGAACACCTACAACTATAACATACGATGCTATTCCCATCCTTCATGTTTCAGTTAAATCCAATCTGATATATATATATATATATGCATGCCTTGTATCTAACTCCACATTTTACACACCCCTCTAACAATTCACATGTCTTACCTCTATTTATGTGTTTCACATGTATCTCTACAAGGACACCTGCAACTATAACATATGGTGATGTTCCCATCCTTCATGCTTCACTTAAACCCAATCTGCTATCTATGAGACATTTTTTCAAGCAGTTTGTCAACTATCACGGCTGTTCTTCTACGTTTTACAGGCATATGAAATAGTTTGTGTTTTTTCTAAGTTTCCACATTTTACATATATTTAAAAAATTGGTTGTGAATATGATGTCTGAACAAATATCCACTATTGATTATGCTTCAATCGATGTCTATATACTATTCAAAACTTCCAATGAGCACAGGCAGATAAGATACTAGTAAAACGTTGTGTGGTTTGGGTTTTTGCCCACCAATTGCATTATCCTAATAGTTTCTAAGAACATTTTCAACAAATCTACTTTGTGCATATCATGTTACAAAGTTCTTGTTTCAGCAATAGCAATTCAAGCCACAGTTCCATGCAATACTATCTACAGTTCTACTTTCAAGAAGGGAGATTGCTCTCAATTATTTTGTATGTGATCAAAGTGATATTTTTGTGACAAATGACAAGGGTAACATGGCAAGACTGTACAAATCCTCTAGAGAAGAACCCTGCTGCCTAGTAATTAGTAATTTCCTACTAACAAACTTAGGTGATAAAACAAGATTTACAATTGAATATTGAACACCTAGAGTAATCAATGACTCCCCTTTATTTATCTTTACTCTTCAAAGTGCAGTCTCCCTTATGTTGTGCCCTAAAAGGATGAGTAATGTGCAGATTGATTGAACATAAATTGAGTGATGTGGGAGAAAACTATGCAAAAATCCTTGGCCCATGCCCAGATTGATAAATCCTCCAAAGAAGAACCCAAATGCCAAGTAATTACTAATTTCCTACTAACAAACTTAGGTGATGAATAAGATTTACAATTGAATATTGAACACCCAAAATAATGGATGACTCCCCTTTATTTATCTTTCCTCTTCCAACTGCAATCTCCCTTATGTTGCGCCCCAAAAGGGTGAGTAACGTGCAGATTGATTGAACGTCAATTGAGTGACATGGGAGTTGACTATGCAAAACCCTTGATGCCCAATTAAAACAAGAGTTTTTGATTGTGTAAGGAGGGATTTTGAAAGGGCCCTAATCCGTTTTACATCAAGAAAGATTCAGCAATAAGAAGAAAAAGGTAAGGAACAAAAACAAGACAAGACATCAACAAGAAACAGATCTTGTTGCCAACAAATCTAAACCAAACAAAGTAGCAAAATTAGAACAAGCAACAATGCCAACCAAACAGACCAACAGGCTGCACACAAAGCTGAAAAATAGCATCCATCAACAGCAACCACCCTAAGGGTGGAAAAGCTAGACGAACATCAAACCATTACATGCAAGTTTTAATGAGTCCTAAAACCGAAGGAACCTTCAAAATAGGCCTCACGGCCAACATAACGAGCCACCATGCCACCTATCGAGCTGTAAAAACAGCAACCACCCCAAGGGTGGACAAGACAACCCGTACATCAGTAACCACACCAAGGGTGGGCAAGACAACTCGAACTTCAGACCAGTTCATACAAATTTTAATGGGATCTAGAACCCAAAGAAACACAGAGCACCGAGGAGCATCAGTCTTCATACAACACCATCCAACTTGAGTCACCAACTCATACTCCACCTCTATAGGAGAGAGCTCCCCTCTATAGGAGGGGAAGAAGTAAGAACCATTACTACCACATACACCACTCTCCTGCACACACAAGCTCCACGTCAACAGGAACCAGCAGAAGAGAAGAGTACTTTTGACCAGAACTACAACAACAAACTCCACCTTAATAGGAGAGGGCTCCACCTCAATAGGAGTGATCTTCACCTCAATAGGAGAGGGCTCCACCTCAATAGTAGCGATCTTCACCTCAATAGAAAATAGCAACTGAAGAACCTGGCAGAAAGAAACCACATTAGTAGAAATGGCAATCACCTCCTCCTTAGACATCAAGAGGGATAGGTACTAGAGGAAAGACTATGACAACACCCTAGCCAACAGCAAAACAAACCCATACTGTTTCTTACAAGATAGGACTGCATCCATCAACAAGAACAAGGTTGCCTCAGAAACACCATTCTAAGGAAAGAAAAACACCCAAGAGCCATAAAAAATGTTGTACCCCAAATTAATTTTTTTGTTACACTTAGGCATTTTGAAGAAATGACTTAAAGTCTTGTCAAAATTTGTCAAAAAGGTCAAAATTAGGGTTTGCATGTCTTGCATGAGGGTCGAAAACTTAGAATTTTCAAAATATGACAATTTGGGTCGGCTCAAAGCGACCAAATCTACAATACACAGATTTCAGTTTTTCAACCCTAAAATTTAGGAAATTTTTTATTTTTAGCAGTTTTCTAAAAATGGAAACTTTTTCTGGGTTTCTTTCGAAACGGATACTAGCAAAATTTTCTAAAAATAGAAAGTTTGGCTTCTACGGTTAAGAATGATTTTGATTGACTCAAAATACTTCCTCATCAGGTTGGTGCAATCAAAATCTCGAAAAGATCAGTTTTGCCCTAGTGGGTCTATTTTGCTTTTTCAAAAGTTTTTTCTAGAGATCCAAGAACATCAATGGAGGTCAGTCAGCTACCAGGTGCCACAATCAGACATTCAAGCTGAACAAAAGTCATCAAAGATGAACGTGCACGATAAACGAAGAATGGAGAGAAGAAGTTGGAAAAGTTGAAAAATGATAAATTTTGGCTAACACTGGAGACTTCAAGCGCCCCTGTCAAGAATAGGCGCCCAAGGAGACAATAGGCGCCCAACTTTTGAAGTAATCAGATGATGGAATCTAGGTTGTGTTAGTTTTTATGATCAGATATATAAAACTGAAAGCAATCAAAAAATGCAGCACTTAAGACAATGAACACAATCAGATACCCTAGGAAAACCCTCCTTCTCGACGGAGAAAAACCCAGCAACATATATCTCTTATATATTAGCATTATAAGAGCAGAAATCTGCTTACAACTCAGGCCTAGTATAATGCCGAATTTTGTACAATGAATAATAGCATCTCCCTTGGATGCAAGATACAAATGAAGCACCTCTCCTAGATGCGAAGATATTAATGAATATGTTTCTCCTTGAAATCTAGCTGCTGCTACAGAATAACAACCTGCTACTACAAAATGATGATCTGCTGCAAGGAGATGAAGACTCGCTGCTCAAATGCAACCTTCATGAATATATTTCCACTTGAAATATGTTCACTGTATGATGAAGGTTTGCTGTTAGGAAATGACGAACTTTTGCTACTTGTTGGATGCGCCTATCATGAAATCACTTGATGATCAAATGAATGATCACCTTGTATTTATACAAAACTAGGTGTCTCTTCATGAGGTCGGCCTCAAGAAGTACTTTCCAATAATAAAACAAGTTGACCACCATAAATAAAAAACAATACATTAAATGGTGTGAATTCCAAGGAGGTCGGCCCAAGAGAAGTAAATGCAAGATAAGTGAAGTGCCCCTTCACTTAGGTCGGCCAAACAAGATAAATACATAGCTGAAAGCTACATGTATTTATGTGCAAGGTGTGGGGTGGAAGTATGAGGCCCGACGCTGTAATGTAACATCAACACTCCCTCTTAGCTAGGGAGGAATACTTTCAGCTACACAAAAAATATCGATTAGGCTGGAAGGATGAACCTGAAGCTGCAATAACCTCAACACTCCCTCTCAGCTAGAGAGGAATACTTCTAGCTGTACAAGATAGATCACCTCATCGTGATGTCAACCACTATGGCACTTCCATATGTGAGAAAGAATCATATCACCTCATCGTGATATTAACCATCATGGCTCACCCATGTATGGCAAAGGAACGTATCACCTCATCGTGATATTAACCATCATGGCTCTCCCATGTATGGCAAAGGAACATATCACTTCATCGTGATATTAACCATCATGGCTCTCCCATATATGGAAAATGTACATAAGTGCCTATCACTCAATCGTGATATCGTCACCTCATTGTGACATTCACCATGGCTACTCCTAGGGGGTGAAAAGCACAAGTACAAGAAAATCATAACGGACTCTCTCACGTGATGTTGTCATAGCGTCACACACATGACATCCACCATGGCTCTCCCAGAGGGTGGAAACAAGGGCTTTCACCTTGAAATTCTCTCATAGAGAGAAATGCATTAACAAGGGCTTGCACCTCAAATCTCTCTAACAGAGAGAAATGCATTAAAGCAAATCTAAAGTTCATTGATTTTGAGACTTCTCAGCCAGGGCTTCATTCTCCACAATACCAAGCTTGTCTCGAAAGTACACAAACTTTACTATGGCAAGAGGCTTGGTGAGAATGTCTGTCATCTGCTCATCAATGTTGATATACTTCAACCGGATTTCTTTCTTCAATACCATATCTCTGATATAGTGGTATTTGATCTCAACATGTTTGGTTCTGTCATGAAACACTAGAATGACAGAAAGCTTCACACAAATTTGATTATTACAATGAATGGCAGTTGGCTCCATTAATTGTCCAAACAATCCTGCAAGGAGCTTCCGAAGCGACACTGCTTCTCTAGCTTCCACACAAGCTACAATATACTCGGCCTTTGCGGTGCTCAGTGTCACTGAAGACTGCTTCTTGCTACACCAGGAGATCATAGCAAACCCCAAATTGAACCAACATCCAGAGGTTCTCTTCCGATCAGTGACACACCCTGCCCAATCGGAATCAGTATATCCATGCAACTTCAAGTCTACACCAGAAGTGTATCTCAAGCCATACCCAACTGTGCCACGCAAGTATCTCAAGATATGCTTCGCTGCAACTAGATGTATTTGCCTTGGTACACACATGAACTAACTAAGTGCACTCACTGCATAGCAAATATCTGGACTAGTATTGACTACATACATCAAGGATCCAATCAACTACATGTACATAGTAGGATCCACCAGATCTGAACTAGCTGCAGCCTCCTTTAACTTCTTTAAAATTGGTTTCCATAGGTGTAGACATGGATTTGCAATCCATCATACCAAATCTCTTCAAGATGTCTATTGTATACTTCCCTTGACTTATAATAAACTCATTAGGCTTCTGCCACACTTCTAAACCAAGGAAGTAATGCATGTACTTAAGATCCTTCATTTCAAATCCAAAAGCTAGCTCCTTCTTACATTTGATAATGATGTAATCTTCACCAGTAAGAAATAGAACATCAACATAGAGAACCAAGATCAATGCTTCCCCATTAATTACCTTGAAGTGTAGGTTTGAATCAACATCATTCTTGGAGAAGCCCAAGCTCAACAAGTATCGATCAAACCTCTCATACGAGGATCTAGAACATCATCCACTTCTAGTTCAGTAGACTCCCTTTGAATCTCCAAGTACTTACATCAGCCTCCTGACCTCCTTGTCCAAGGTTGCTTCTGATGAATTGTCAGACTCCCTCTAAAGCTTAATTCTTCCTCTTCGAAGAAGCTGATCACAATGACAACCTGAAAGGTACTTCCTCTTCGAGAGATATCTCCAGCCATCAATATAGTCCCATGACTGCAAGCTATGACTCCAAGCTTGATTATCTCTTCATTCGGCATGACTTCCACACAAGATGCCTTAAGCTTTTTTATGCGATTTCTCATCACCCTATTGCTTCTTGATCTGTCCTGGAAGCATTATAGAGAGAGATTACTTATCTCGAAGAGAAATGCTAGAAGCATATATAAACAATGTTATAGCATAACTACACAAGAATTCATGAACATTATAAAATACTTATCTCTTAAGTGATTTGGTTGCAGCCATTTTGCAACTCGATCTCATCCTTCATTTGAAAGGATTAGTAATAGTTTATAAAACACAAACTATAAGTGAAAGATGCAGCAAATATCAAAAGATCAAGATAAAGAATTAATAGAACTTATCTTTATTGATACTGATATATCTTTCTTCCATCTTTTACTTCTCTCGAAAGGAGCTATTCTCAGTACAACAAGAGACAATCTGCTCAACTCAGATTTCTTAGACCCATTATGCAGCCAACATATACAACATAGAATCAGGTCTCTTAGGCACCATCACAGCCCATGCGAAAGGAGAATGTTATCGATGTGATCATCCTATTACAATGAAGCTGCAGTTCTCTTTTCATCTTAGAGTCACACTCAAAAGATCTCCATAATTTGCAAGGAATAGTGATATCTCCAAAGGATCTTTTCCCAATGATCACTATTCAAGAGAACCTACGATTTTAACTAAATACACATGATTCAAATAACCAAGGTCAGATTTGCACAACTTAGCAAACTGAATTTCAGCCTAGAATGGTGAATTCAAACAAAACAAAGAATACTTATCTCTTCATGAAGAGCCAAGATTCTTGGTAATCAAATCGGGAATATCTCATGCTAAAGAGGATGATTTTGTTGAGTAAGAAGAGGCATGAATTTCTGATGGAGACTTTGGCATTTTTCCTCATGGCTGGGCGCTTCTAGGAGGGATGCAATTTTGTTTTGGAGAGCAAATAAAAATCAAAGAAAATTCTCCAAGGGTCGTATGATATCAAGGAACATTGGTGCCTCATTTTGGAAGGCTTTGGCAACATCACCAAGGACAATCAATTTATTTGAAGGGCTGCTTCAGAAAAACCAGGTTCCACATTTCATTGTTGCATTGCATATTAAGTCATTTAGTCATATAGGATCCTTGGCAAATGTAATCAGCATAACATGAATATAATTTCAGTCATCTAGGAAGCAATATACTTGCTTATGCAATGTAATTTCAGTCACAGCAGTTGGGCATTGAGTTTCAGTCATAGCATATTGAAGTAGTGAATTGAAATCCATTTGTATAAGGTCTGATTGCATCTCATGAACAGTTTGTAATCACTCTCATATCTTTGCAATATAGAATTGTAGTGATAAGATGTCTACTTGCCAACTATTTGTCAAAATGTCTCTCTTATGTATTTGCGTTCCATTAAGATAGTTTGCATGCCAAGTGTTTGTGAAAATGTCCCTTGGCTGTAGGTATGCATTTTATATCAGAACTTCATATATATGCATTTGAAAATACAAAAAGAAAGTGCATGTCATCTTAGCTATTTGTTTAGTTACATTTGCAAGCATTTCCAAGCATTCAAAACATCATTGGTATCAAAACAAACAAAAACAAAGCAAACTGAAACATCAAACCAGCAAGAAGAAGGTTGTCAGCAAAGTGTTTGACAAAATTCCCAAGGCAGAAATAGAAGGGGTTTTGAGTCTAAATCTGCAAGGCTCATTTCAAGGGTGTCAAAGCTTGACTCCAAGTTTCTTGTGGATAGAAAGATCTTTCTCCTTTTAGGTGAAAAACCTAGAAGTGCAAGAGAGTTTTCTTTCTCCCAAAAAAATTGTGATTCACTTTGTTAAGTCACTTGAAATAAGGATCCAAATTTGCAAGGATCTTTACAGGTTCATCCAAAATGTGCCTCTGAACAATACCCAGATGTCAGCTTTTTTCTGTTTTTTCGGAAAAAATTAGGGTTTGCTGTTTTTTCAGTCTACACGGAATTTTCAAAAACAGATGACCTAGGTTGGCTTATAACGGAATTCTGAACAAAACCCATATATCAAAATAATTTCTGAAAAATTCATCCGTTTGAAGAAGAAAATCAACAAGCTAAAAATAGAAAGTGTGCAAAAACTTGTCTGAATATAGGAAAGATTACAGTCAATCCTCAAGTTGCGTGCTTGAGAAGTGTTTTTCAATACCACCATGGACATAAAACATCATCATCTCATTTGAAGAACGTGAAAAGGAGCGGTATGAGTGAAAAGACAAGCATTTGAAAAAAGTTGTACAATACTCTTCTGTGGGAGAATCAAGAGAAGTGTCAAAAGCACAAAGTTGTTGAGCCACCAAGTTATCAATTAGTGAGTCATCTTTTGGGGCAGTGATGTTTTTCAAGAACAAAACTCATAAAGAAGATGAAGATGTCAAAGATTCTCTAACTTTGATCGCAAAAGAGGAGAAGATCCTAGAAAAGCGGAATATGGCTATAGATTGTATCAACGCTCTTGATAGAGAGGCAGTTTCCCGTTTTTTGGTGGATGTGATAGAGATTTAAAGCAACAATCTTCTAGAAGCTTTCTTCAGCTTTCTTTCTATTCTTATCTCACGCTTTCTTTCTATTCTTGTCTCAATTCTTATCCATTCTTTGAAGAAGGAAATCAAAATCTAATAGTTGGCACTTTCCTTGTTTTTAGGTTTTCATAGGTTGTAGATGTTTATCTTCTTTAGGTTTAGAAATAAAGATTGCATGTTGGCAAGTCTTAGTTGTAAAAGCAAGGAGATTTTAGGGTTCCCTACTCCTCTGCTTAGCTATAAATAAGAGCAATGTTTGCTCATTTTTCTTTAACCGTGCTTGTGATAACATAATTGTTGAGCCTATACCTTCATGTTTGTTATCGATTAGTTTCAGTTCACTTTGTGTTAAGGGCAAGTTTGCATGCCTCTTTTAGCTACAAATCCTTGTTCAGTGCATGTGTCTTGTGTCAAGTGATAATTTGGTTTGATCGCATGTTGCATGTATTTTGCCACAACTTGCTGTCCCGGAATTGTAATCTTGTGCCAGAAGTTTGAGAAAATAAAGTCTTGAGCGTGCTTTTGTTGCCCCGATATAAAGTCTCAAATTTCCATTTATTGTGTAACGTTTATATGATCTTCTTTTCAGCTTGCATTGAAATTGTTACACCCCGATTGTATAGCTACTATTGCATAGGGCAATTGAGTGTAATGTTTGAATCTTTGAGATAAATAAAACATATTTTGTTATCAAAATAAATGAGTTATATTTAAATGATTGTTTCATCTGATTGATACTTCTATCAATGTTATCCTTGATGAATGTTGCATGCATAGTATTGATTTGTGATTATTCAAACTTAAGATGTTCTGTATACTGTTGATGTTGTGAACAAGTAACTGCCGAGATTGTATGTCTATGGTTGCAGGAATAGGAACTATTCCTCCAGGCGGAGGGGAGACATCACTCGGGAGAGGGGCTTGGTCGAGTAACCGGTAAAGTTGATCATATGAGCATACACACACTTCACTGAGGGTTTTGGGAACTGAGTCAGATTGAGTTGTCATGATAAGTCATCCTTAGGCTTAGGAGTTTGGATTACTTCTTTATGCTTTTTGAGTGGTGTTACTTGATTGACTGACTTATTGTTTTGTGAACCTTGAATGTGAAATGTGAACTGATAAGTAATACTGATGCCTGGAATTTACAGTTAAATGTATATATACGTGTTTGTACAAATACGTGTATTAAGGGTACTCTGACTGGCCTATAATACACGTAATTGGATAATTGAATATAAACATGTATAGATATATTTAAGTGTAAATATGGATATGTTTATAAATATATTTAAATATTTAATTGTAATGTCCCTTTCTAGGTTTACCATAATTCTTGCCCTGATTTTCTGAAGATATCCTTTATGATGGTTTAGTGTTCAAACTATGTTCTTTTTCCCCCTTTCCTGATCAATCATAAGACAAAGACATTCATTAATTTATTCATTTTTATATCAAATAATCATAATTACTTATAAGATTTAATAATTGCAACAAGCATCATTAGTGCATAATTGTATAATACATATACATATACATATATATATATATATATATATATAAATATTCTTTTATTTATATCCATTAGTATTCATATATATATGTTTATATAAGTTTTCTTTCCTATATATATTATTTATTCATTGCATATCATTCATTATAAAATTTATCTATATCTATGCATATATACTTGTATGCCTATTAAATAATATATACAAATTAAATGACTATATTCCAATGCATAACAATCATTGTTGCTGATGTTCTGAATTGCAGATCGTATTTATCCAAGTCTATATCTTTTTCTTCTTTATTTTCCTTCCTTCTATTTATACCATTCAAGGTAGGTGACTCATGGGGAGAATGTATTGTTTGGTGAAAGAGGTGACTTTTCATAAAATATATCCCTTTGTTAGATTTTAATTGCTGCCTTTAAAGGCTTATTATCACAATAATATCTATTTTTGAAAATAATATATTATTACTAATAATTATGATATTTTAGATTATATACTTATTTTATTATTTCATTTTGATGTTTTATTGAATATATTTTAACATTAAAGTATAATAATAAAACCAGTTTTCTAATATCTTATTATTATTTTATTCTAATGTATTACAATCTTTAATGTGTAATGATTATAATATTTATTTATTATTATTATTTTTTATATTAAGCTATTTAATATTGGAATGTAATAACAATAATTTGTATATATATTATTATTATATTTTTTATTTCATATTTATATATTTATATTGATATGGTACACATTTATTTTATATTTAACATTAATATTGCTATTTATTTTATTTATTAATTTATTTGTATTTTAACACTTGGTCTTTATGGTATTGTTGTTTCGGGGACATGACATTAATATAGACATTATTATAGTTTTACCGATAATATAATATATTGATATATCTATAGTAATATTCAAATATTATATAGATATATTCATATATTTAAATAAAGGTAAAATAAAACTATAATAGTTTATATTTAAATATAATGCTAAATGTATTTATAACATTTTAATATATAAATTAAAATGACTTTGCCTTGGAAATAATGGAAATGGACTTTTATAGTCATTTGGTAATTATTTGCATTTACCATATGGAATAGAGGTATTTCTAAATTCTTAGACCATTGAGAAATACGTGGGAAATATTAAGGGGAAATTTAAATGCTATACTATAGACTTTAAATGATTTTAAATCAAAAGTTTTTAAAAGCTAAAAATCGCGGAATTCTTCACGGGAAGAAAACGCGGCTGTGAAAAAATTGAAAATAATGGAAAATGAAAATGGAGAGGGGAAAGAACCCGCGCCCAGTTCGCACGCCTTGGACCTGGTCGCGAATGCAAAATGCGCCACCATTCTGGAACGCGTGGGCGGAAGGAGGCCAGGTGTCTGCGGAAATAACCTTGACATTTTCGACTGTAAACTTTAAACGCCATTGTTCATGCATTCCGCCATTTTTTGAGGGCGTTTTTGGTGAATACGCTTGTAGGTGGCTATTTCTCGAATTTACCATGTGAGAGTGGAAACATTCTTCAAAAATGAGGTTGATTCATCTCTTATTTTGCTGAGTGTCTTGCTATATGATTGCCACTGCATATTTTGACAATGTCAATAGGAAAGGTGTCGAATTCTCATGCCTACAATATTGTAAACATGAGAATTCGAAACCTATATAAGAGGTTACTCTCATTGTTATTTTCACACACTTTTCTATCTGCACTTGCAATTACGAATTTCATGTTTTAAGAGCTGCAATCCATATTTGCTGTTTAGTGTTGCTAAGAGCCATACTTCACCATTACTATATGCATTTGCTGTGAGCTGCAATCCCTCTTTACTGTTTGGTGTTGTGAGAGCCATATACTATCTTGTTGTGACTGTATTGCTGAGAGCTACATTCCCTCATTGTTGTACTGCATTTACCTAAGAGTTATACTTTGTTCATGCTGTGAGAAGTATCTGGTAAAGACTGTGAAGGACTGTGGAGGAAGAGCAGAAGCTACTGATCGAACTCATTTCGCAGCAAGGGAATCAGGCATGAGAAATGTCTTTTTAGAATTTCTATCATTTGAATTAAAAATGGGTTTATTTGCTTGCTTTGATTATGCTTTGCATTATGTTATGAAATAGGAAAGGAAAATGTTAGAAGGTCTCTGTTTTCTAAGAGCTTGTTGAAATGAAATAGCTTAAATTCATAGGGGAAAGCTTGTTGAAATGAAATAGTTTAATTTCATAGGAAAGCTTGTAAAAAGAATAGCATAAAAGGGAAATGTTTGATTACTTTTTAAATAAAAGTATATTATGATTTGTATTACTTGAATACTGCTTGAACTCCTTAAATAAAGGAAAAAGGGACTAGTTATTTAATACTAGGACGAGGGTGGATCCAGTACCAAGGTAGTCTAAAGCTTTAGAGTTAAATAGGTTAATTAGAGAAAGCTATGTACTCCATGGATAAAGATTTCCATGTTAGGAGGTACCAGAGGGACCCCTTGTTGACTATATTCCATTTCTTGTTTAAGTAGTTGAAGTAGGGAGTCTAGGGTGATTGACTACCCACAGAAAGGACTCAACCTACGCGTAGTGTAAGATAGCCTTAAGTCAAATTGGCACTGAGTAGTGTATATGATAGATGACCTTCATTCGAAGTACTGAATGAGAATACTTTGGCCAAAGTAGTGGAAGGTACGACATCCACTTAGATGTGCGATAGTTGAGACTACACTGTCAGTTCATTGTGATCCATCATGCTAGTTCGGGATTGTGAAATAGCAAGTTCTAGATGTATAAGACACAACACTATGCTTAGTTGGGTTGTCGCAGCCGGTTACTTTACCAATCTTTTCGTTCGAAGGGAGGGCCATCTATCGAAAGATAGATGTGTGGGGGACCGCATTAACAGTCCGTGGTTGGCGGAAAAGCGCCTCAGTGATGTTTCTCCTCCACAGCAGGCGACAGATACACCAAGATTTGAAAGGAAGGGAACCTGGACCGTCTTACTACTATTTGTGCAGAAACTTACAAGCTATGTATGTAATTGTTTTACTTTTGTACTCTGATTTAAATTTACAATGAAAATGGAATTCATGTGGAAATATATATAATGTAACTTGCATGTATTTTTCAATAAAGAAAGGAAGAATTTTATTGCAATGTCTTTGTTACTTGTTACATTTATATGTCTGAAGTGAAATGCTAGAAAAAATTTAATTACCCAAGGATGGGATCGTTACAGAAATTCAGTAGATTTATGTTGGGAAAAGTTTATTTAAGTATCTGTGTCAGAAAATCAATCTCGTTCATTTCTAACTCTCTTGCTCTGCGTTTACTTGAGAGGCTAGAAACGTCAATAGCATAAGTTAGTTGTAGTTGTTAAGTTTCATTAAAGGGAAAACCTCAACTGCAACATTTAGAGTTCTATAACCTTGTGTTCTCGCAGCTGAATCAAAAAGATAAGCAAATTAGCTTTCGTTTACTTTTTTTATGCAAACTCAACAAAAGAGGGAGCTTCCCCTCCTAATTTGAAGAGCAGTTTACTGCACATAGCTGTTCATTTCCAAAATGCATTCCAGAGGTGCGATTTGAAACGCCAACAAAAAACACAACCTCTACAACCATCACTAAAGCTATGCTCAAGTAGAGGCCCAAACCGCCAACACATCAAGATCCAAGGAAAGCACCTCGGAACCACAAGCTAGAGAGAGACAAGCACAAGAAAAACTGGGCTACCTCTAACGCACTTCCAACAGCAGAATGTGATGAGCCCAACTGGCTCCCTCTCAAACCCCTATGTTAAATTGCTTATCTTTTGTGTTTTAAGTTTTTTAGAGAATTTTCTAGAGAGAAATAGAAGGGGCGTACAGCATATAAATGCTCACAAAACTCAAATTTGAGCTAAAACTTGCAAAATGGAAATGCAGAAGGTATTTAATAACTAAAACAATGAAGATACAAATTACAGACATACCCGAAATGCTCCAGATTATTTAAATAAGAAAATAATTCCAATTGCCAGCCAAGAATGGTGAAACTGACAAAATTGGATGTCGGAGCTACAGATCTTACTTCTCCCCAACAGAAACTAGATACAAGCAGTTGTGAAGGAGGGACGCCAAGAATGGAACACTATCTAAAGCCAAAAGGAAGGCGTTTTTGCAAGTTCCTTCACACACCTAGCCTCCAAGAAGGCACATTTTCCAAGGCAAATGGTACGGCCAAGGAAAGAAACTGAAGAACTGATGCTGAAAGCTACAAACTGGATGAAGAAGACGTCTTTGGTATAGAAGCCCTCTTCCTTATTGTAACTTGTAAACAAATCAATAGAAACTCCGATTAAGCTCAATAGAACCTCTGAATGAAGCCCTCATAGATGCACTAATTCGATTGGTCTCTCACAGTCTCAAAAATGCTCAACACTGAAGAAGAACTCGCTCTCCAATGGAAGAAATGCTCAAACCCTTGTCTCAGGGAATAACACAGGAGAAAACCAAAATGGCAAAGTCAAATAATCATGAATGGAGTTCGAATTTCCCTTTGGCTGCCTTATATGCTCAAAAAGGCACGCATTCCCAAAAGTGACGCCACTTTCATTATAAAATACATTTAAATGTATTTTACACTTTCCAATAGTTTATAATTAAATATTGGGCGCCCTTTTCAATAAAGTGTTTTTAATTTATCACTTAAATAAATTTAAGTGATCACTTTATTATAAAATCAAGTTGACTTTATAATATTCCATTAAATAAAGTAAAACACTTTAATACACTGAAAAATTAATATCTCCCTCATAACTCGGTATATCGACGTGCCGTCAGAAGCTGTAAATCACTGCACTGCCAAGGCCCGCTATGAGCCAAACACTGAACTCAAGGGATGGAAAAGACAAAACCCACCAAATAAGGCCACTGACCCTCTAACCCAATCCTGTCAGCCTATGAGAGTCTGAGTAATAGGCTAACCACCATCAAACAAGATCACGCCGAAATGGGGGACATTACACAGAAGATGATCCCTCCAACAGCAAAAATAAAGCTGCCTCAAAAACACCAAACCAAGGGAAGAAAACCACCCAAGGGCCATAAAAAACACCACCTCTACAACCACCAACATGGAAGCAACTATAATGTCCCCTTCTCAACAGTGATCTAGCAGTTGGCCGTTAGCCTATTCTAAAGACCCGTAGGCTGCTCGGAAGTGGAAATTAGGGTTTCCTATCTTCTAGGAGGATGTTTCAGCTTTTTTTGAGGCTTTCTCTTGGAATCTTGGATTTTGCATCGCAGATTCTTTCTGGGTTTTCAGAAAGCTTCTCAACGGTATAGCATGCATGATGATCTGAGCAACTTCCTGAATTTACTATTTTTAGTAAATTTTATTTCTGGCACTGGTCCTATTCACATCAATACATTTGGCTTTCCTCTTTTGACAGTTCAGTTGGTAATATGGAATTTTTGCATTATGGTGATTTTATTTGGAGGGATAAGTTATTTTATATTATTAATGTTATGTTTTCAATTTGACCCCTTGGCCTAATGACATAACTTGAAATTGTTTTGAAAAAGGGGCTAGAAGGGTGGACGCCTCATTAGGAGGATTGATTATAATATTTCTAAAGTGAAAAATAATGCCTTGGAAAATGGGGACGCCAACTTGAGGAGAGTATTATTGTTTAAAGGTGAATTATTTCATATTGGAAAAAGGACGCCATTTTTGAAGGTTGTGAGAAGTCAAGTCAAAACCTAATATCTCTGTGGACTTGGGCACACCTTCTAGAAGCATCTAGAGACTCTTTCAAAAATTATATAAGGGAGTGTTGGCTCTTCATTTTACTATCTCTTGTCTACTATAATATTATGCTGCTGAAATGGTGAGTGAGTTGCTTTGAGGAATGCATACCTCTTAGCTTGGCTTAGTTTCTTGCTTGAAAGATAGCAACTAACTGAGAGATAGGACTATTTCTTGCTATTACATCCCAAAATGTGAGGTTACTATTTACTATTACTGGATGTGGTAAATGTGAATGTGATGTAAATTCTCGAGATGAATTAATAATGCTTGTACCTTGTTATCAATATGAATGTTATATCATTTGACGTTTCATTTAATGATGGTATTCATGGTGAAATACTGCATATATGAATAGATGGTTATTCTAACTTTAAAGATGTTTATATATATGATGTTGCTAAAGGTATGTGCTAGTGGTTGTAGGAAAAGGTTCATTCTCCGAGGGGAGGGGAAGTATTACTCGAGAAAGGAGCTTGGTCGGTTAACCGGTAATGTGAACCATTTGAGCATACACACACATCACTAAAAGAGTTTGGGGAAATCAAGTCAGATAAGTTGGTCTTGATAAGTCATCCATAGGCTATAGGAGTTTGGTTTACTTCTTTATGCTTTGTAAGGATAACGTGAATGGACATAAGTGAAGTTTATCTGTTAACTGTCTCATTGTATCAAAATGTATAAGGACATATGTATATGTATGTATACGTATATACATCACCTGTTGCATGTAGGATATTAATAATATTATATTATTATTGCCTATTGATATATATACGTATTAATATTATATAATAAATATATAAATATTAAAGTTAAAAATAATAAACATAAATATGTATATATATATTACTTGAAGTAATAACATGTATATGTATTTATATAATTATTATAACTTTAATATTATATAAATATATAATATTAATAAATATATATATTATTATTAATGGAAATCATTGTTACTTAATTCTCATCACTTGCTAAGGAAGTCAAATGTTTCCTAAAGTATTATTTAAAATCGATTTTTACTCCTTACAATATCAGATAAATCAAATATTGAGGACTCCTCTAAAGATGGTTTGAAATATTCGAATCCCAAACTTAGGACTTGACTAAAGCATAAGGGAAATATTTCAATTTATAAACTATTGACTTTATAAAGTCAGATATAAATATTTGGGGAAAACTGAAGCTTTTCCCGTGAATATGAAAAATGGTGGAAGAATGATCTCGTGCGGCTGTGAAGTGCAATTCGCCTAGGAGAAGAAATCAACCCAGTTGAGAAACAGGGACGACTCAGCTTGTGAGGAGATTAAGTGTTTTGAGTTCAGCCTTGACCAATTCCTAAAAGATGAATCATTTTCTGGTGGGCGCAAGGAATGGTGAGTTTTCCTATAGGTGGCAATTTCTCTTATTGAGTTGAATTATTCTTTTTTTGCTGGCTCATAGGTAGGTCGAATCACTTCCTAAAATGCTGAATAAGGGTTTAGAAACCCGCCAAGTGTCACTTTGAATGTTTCTGGGCACTTTGTTGTCATTACGCATGCCTCCATTAGTGGAATTTGTTGCATTTCGGGCCTATATATATAGACGCCTTTCCATTTAGTGTTTCATCACTTGTGCAATCCGAGTTTATCATTTTCATTGAGCTCCATATCCATTTCTCTGTTTTGTTTACATTTTTTGTTTTGCTGAGTTGAAAATATAGTGAGTTTTACCAGCAAATTGCCATTAACAGTTAGTATCCCATTTTAAGTTGTGAGAAGCCATTGCTGTGAGAAACCATTATCTAAAAGAAGCCATATTTCTGTAAGGAATCATTTTATTGTGTGAGAGAAATTTCTTGAAAGAGTATTTTACTGTGAGAAAGAACAGAGAAACTCTGTAATTTGGAATACTACAATGAAAGACCATCATCACCTGTGGAAAGCTTAATCCAGGCATGATTACATTATTGTCATTTCATCTTTAATTTTTATGAAGTCATGCTAGATCAATGAAGTACTATTCTGCTCTTTATATCTTCAAACTTTGAAAAGTCATGTTAGACAAACGAAATATGATACTATTGTATGATGTTTGCATTTGACTGTCCATAGGTTGCATGAAGTAAATAAGGCATAGGTGATGCATGATTGTTTAAAAGAATATTTATTTGTCTTGAAAGGTAGACAATGCATTTAGTATTGTTGCTTATTTGTATGATCTCTATATATGGAGAATATGATTGTATTAGTTACTAAATACTAGGATGGAAATGAAGGCATTAAGTCAAGTAACGAACCACAACTTAAGTTAATAGGTTAACTTAGACAACTTGAGGTACTCCTAGGATGAAGATGTCCAATAAAGGAATGGAATTTATGATTACTTGTTATGCTGTTTTATTTCTAGTAGTTTAATTCGATGTAGGATGTTTGGGGTACGGATTACCCAGTGAAGGACAAAGACCTACACGTATTGTAAGATAGCCCTAAGTCAAATCAACCATGAATAGTGTATATGATAGATGACCTTCATTCGAAGTACTAAATGAGAACACTTTGGCCAAAGTAGTGAAATGTACGACATCCACTTAGACTATGCGATGATTGAGACTACAGTGTCAGTTCATCGTGATCCCGTATTACATGCTAGAGCGAGAGTCTGTCAGATGCACAGGTTCTCATTATGTAGGACACACCACTATGCTCAGTTGGTAAACAGTATCGGTTACCCTACCAATCTCTTCGTTGAAGGGAGGGCCATCTATTGAATGATAGATGTGCGGGGGACCGCATTATAAGTCCGTGGTTGGCGGAAAAGCGCCTGAGTGATGCTTCTCCTCCTTTGAAGGCTACTGAAGTACCAAGATTTGAAAGGCAGATTCCTGGACCTTCTTACTACTATTTGTTCTAAAGCTCATTGGAGCTATGTTAGTTAAGGTACGTTATATCGTTACGTGTACTTGTGAAGTTATTGTAATGAAATGGAATCTTTATTGTAATTTTCATATGATATCATGTTTATATAGTATCGATAAAGGAAAGAAAAATTATATTGCAATGACTTGTTAGCATGTTTATTTACTCTTTTGAGGTAACTTGGAAAATTTTGTTTTACCGAAGGATCGGGCCATTACACTTGCTCAGAGAGACAGATTGAGTTATTGTAATGGAGTTTTGTGAGGTCTTGTCGAGTTTTTGAGTTTGTTGGTCATGTACTGTTGAAAGTCATTTTTTTCTTAGAAGTCTTTGGATAAATTTTATATCGTTCTGGGTATTGTACTAATCCATTTCCTTGCTAGGGGCGACTCTTCGTGTGAATTTGCAGATTTTAATAATAGGAAATGGAATTTTGGGAGTGAAATCGCCCATCCTTGAGGGTCGTACCTTCCTGGCAGCAGCATTGGGATTCGTGCAAAATAAACTGAGGGTTTTTGTTGTTGTTTGGTCTTTGGGATATGGGCGCCATCATAGTTAGCAGCTAAATCATTTTGTTTCAGGTCATTCGGTGAAGTCTAAAGAATTTTATGAGCATTTTAGTGGTCTAGCTAGTTGTTGGTTTGCATTTCTTAGTTGCGGGTTTTTCATATCAGACCTGTTATAGTTCAGTTTGGTGTTGAATTTGTGAGGTTTGAGTCATTTGGAGATTGGGAATAATACTCTTCTCAGTTACAGCATTAATACTTTCACTAATACATTGTTCTTGCAAGCATTCACTATCTTTGTAAGGCTGCTACAGTAGTACTGTTCAGCCATCTCTATTTCTTGCTAGTTCATTGTATTTCAATTACTTGCAAAATCATATTCCCACGATTGTGGAAAAGACTGGCCTCGCCATTTAATTGTAATTCACTCCCGCTAAATAAGTGGTTGAGTTGCATTTCTCATATTGTTGATCGGCTGAGCCGTCAACATACTCCCGCTGAATAAGTGGTTGAGTTGCATGTTTACTTTCAACATTGTAATTTCTATTTCCAGTCCTCCCGCTGAGTAAGTGGTCGAGTTGATTGTTATTTCCTTCCATTGTACTTTCCAGCAGTTTAGATTTTATGCTAACGATCCCCTTTCGAGTATGCTCTCACCTTGCCCATACTGGGAACTAGGTTGATCAGAAAGAGAAAGGGTTCCATTCAATTGGTTTATGATTTCACTAACGTTAACAGGTGAAATTAATGTGTTAAATTTGGAAAAAAATTGGTTAGCACATTTCAGTGGTATCAAAGCCATGATTCTGCCAACCTGTGCCCAACAATGTTCAGTTAACAGATGAGTGACAGAGCCCACATAAACTACACCAGAAGTTAGGCCAGTAATCCGCAGTTTCAGTTTCCAACTACACCAGAGGCAGATACCTTTTCAGGGGCCCTCCGAGAATCCGGGAAAGCAGTTCACACTGGTGAAACAGTTCAAAAGATGTCAGACAATCTCAAGAAGACCATGGATGAGAGGGATGCTAGAATGGAGAAGAATTTTGACGAGATGATTGATTTGATGACACGTTTTCTCTCAAGAATGGATCAATAGGTTGCTAATAATCAACCCCAAAACCAAAACAACACTAATGGTGAAAATAGTGGAGTTAACGGGAACAATGGCAGTGGGAGAGACAAAACTATTGGCCAACATGAGGCCACCTCTAGAGGATCAGCCTCTAGGAAACTTTTTCCCACATTCACACAAAGGGAAGAACCACAAGTTGAAGCTGCAACACATTTTGCAGATGACGCCAGACAGGCCTACTTGGAGTACGCCTCCTTTCCTCCTTATCTTATAGAACAATGGACCTTTGATCAATTCATGAATCAAAGAAACCAGAGAAATGGTGGAAGACCTGAGTACCCAGCTCCTATGGGTCCTAAAACGGATTACCAACAAGCTCTTGGGAAGGTGTCCTTGGCTCACTTTGACGGAAGTGATGCATGTACAGCCAAGGCGTGGATGCGGTAACAAAATTCCAATTTCCACTTCCACACCTATTCCCGCACATTTTTCTATTTTTCTTGTGAAGATGTTAGCGGGGATTATTGCTTATACTAATGCTTAATTAAAACGGGAATTATATTATTGATTTTATTTTATTTAATTGCCATGACTCGAGCGTTTCATGCCTAGACTAGGGAAAGATAGGTAAGTTTCATAATTGAATTAAACATGTGTTATTTAATGTTTTTTACTATTATTTTATTTTACTATATACACGTGTTATTTTAATCAGTTATTATTTATTTATTGTTTATTTATTTTGCTAATTTCAATTAATCTTTTTCAAAATAAAAAAGCATATATTTGAAAATAATAAAATAAGGTATACTAAGAAGAAAGTCATGAGAGTTGGGAGGCTTTCCTTTAGGTCAAACCCTTGTAGTGGTCTTTTTACCTCCACAAACAGTCAATAATAAAACTGATAAAAATATTTGTGTGCATATGCTCCTATCCCAAGTGTATCTAGGAATGGTAAGAGCAATGATTGTGCAAAGAGTAAACTAGAATGAAGGAAATTAACCCAGATGTAAATATCCCAAGGTGCTTAGGGGCACAATAACAAGAAGTTGGAATAACATTGAAAGGATACAGAAAACAAGCAATGAAAATAAAAGAACAATATCACCTATGAAGACTTGAGGAAGCCAAAGAGACAAGAGTTTTGTAGGAAGAATGTTGATGTGCTCAAAAAGAGGAACCCAAGGTTTAGAAAGTTGTGAGAGAGCTTGACGATCCAAGATTCATCCTGAGCCATTACCACTGACCTAAGGTGGCAAGTGGCAAAACACTTGGAAATGAAAACCAAACAAGAAACTATCACGAGATGCTAGTGTCCAGACAGTTTGAGATTTGGAAACAGCAAGACACTGGAAAAACACAAGGGCAACATAAATGCAACATCAACTTGACAAAAAGAGATCATGAGAAACAAGGCCTTCACACCATGGGAGGGAAAAAGACTAATGTGAGGGCTAAAATAAGAATGGAAGCACACTAAGAAATGGACACCAAAGCAAGAACAAAACATAATGTGTAATTGCAAGGGTATGCAAGTTTTGATGTTATAGAAGGTCAAGGTCTAGTGTCCAAGGGTTAAATGTAAAGGGTAAATGTTTCATGGTGTAATGTCCGTGGCCCAAATCTCTAGGATGTAGGGAGTAGGGTCTAGGGTGTAGAATCTTTGGCTGTAAGTTACAAATATAGCATACAATGTCCAAGTTCTAAGGTCAAGGGTCCATAGTCAACGATATTAGGGTCGCATGTACAAGGTCAAGGGTTTAAGGTTCAGTATCTAAGTGTTTAGAATCCACCAACAGTAACGAGACTCGCCACGACTCACCATGACTCGGCGACTCACAAGTCGAGTCACCTTAGCCGAGTCCTGGGCGATCAGACTCAGACTCGACCGAGTCCGTACGAGTCCTGGTTGGGTTATCATGGAATTGAGCAGCGCTCGATACACGGATAACCTCCCTACGAAACTTGTTTGTTTTGTAATTTCATGATATTCAAGCACGCAAAATGAGGTAAATTTCAATTCACCTCGATGCGCAGTCCAAAATCACAAACAGTCTGTTTGAGGGTCTCCTCTCGTCCATCTTTTGAAGAGCTTCGAAACGAGCATCTTCATCAACTCTCAACCTTTGAGAATTAGAAAAAATTTCAAACATGTCAAAGGGCTGATTTTTAGCGCTTTTACATACCACATGTAGGACCGCTGATTTTTAGCGCTCTTACATATTTCATGCCTTAGTCATTTTCTGTCACATGTAATGTCGAGGACTTTTAGCGCTTTTACATATTACATGTAGGATCGCTGATTTTTAGGGCTCTTGCATATTTCATGCCTTAGTTAGTTTCTAGCACATGTAATATTAGGGTTTTTTAGCGCTTCTGTATATTTTCCCACATATAATGTCAATGAATTTTTTCACTCTTACACATGTAATGTCGGGGTTTTTTAGTGCTTCTGCATATTTTCCCACATGTAATGTCACTGAATTTTTTCGCTCTTACACATCTAATGTCGATGTTTTTTTTAGCGCCTCTGCATCTCGAACCACAAGTTACATGCAGAAGCTTTGCTTTTCACTGCTCTTATATATTTCATGCAGAAGCTCTGTTTTTCACCGCTCTTATATATTTCATGTAGAAGCTTTTTTTTTCACCGCTCTTACATATGTCACATGCAGAAGCTCTATTTTTTACTGCTTTGACATATGATATGTAGAAGCGTTGTTTTCTAGCGCTTTTACATATAATGCAATTTCTTCCCAAAACATGCTAGAACGCTATTTTTTAGCGCTTGTGCAAGAAAAGAAAATCTTCCAAGATGTAAGAGTTGGGAATTTTAGCACTGGTACATGAAGATGAACTTCCTCTCAAATGTTGAAGCGCTGATTTTTAGCGCTCGTACATGAGTTTTTCCAACTCTTGAAAGCATGTTGGAGCGGTGATTTTCAACGCTATTACATAAAAGACAGAACTTTCAAGACGTAGGAGCGCTGATTTTCAATGCCCTTTGTTAAATTTAATCAAATCTAATCAGATTATATTCTAAGGGAGAATAAGTAAATCCTAGATCTCAATTTACTTGCATTAATTCTAAGATTTCTAAAGTCTTTGTTTCAGATCTTTTGATTGCAGAACATCTATCGATTTCAATGTCTACAATAGAAGATTGTAATCATGCTTTATACCTATAGGAGGAGGCACGCCTTCAAGGAGAGATGCGCCCTATGAGAGGACGTGTCTCCACAAAGAGGAGACACATCCGCTCATGGGACATGTCCCTTGAGTGCGCGGGTTTCCTTTAGTCAACCGATACTAATCAGTGGCTAACATCAAACATACGCATGTATTTATCAAACAATGTTTATATAATATGAAGTTCGATCAACATTTATAATTCAAATTTTATTCATGCTCAAAAATTTGAATCTCTTACTTTCAAAAGTTATATATTTGATAAGTAATTTCGATCACATATAAATGATGATGATGCATAAATGCAATCATCATTTATATCTGACCGAAGCTACCTTAAATAAACACTCCCTCTTAGCTAGGGAAGATAATTCAAAACAAGTAAGAATAGATATCACCTTACACATGATATCAAAGATATGGTATGATTCCAAAAATTTGTCAAGTCACATGACATTCTTCATAACACATCTTTATTATGGTATGTGCACTGACATCAAATCATATGATGTCTACCATAATAGTTCATGGCATGTCCATGGATATATATAAATATATCCACCATGATTATCTCATAGGGAACATAATGATCTTCAATTTTTATATCAAGTCACATGATAACTATCAAGATGTCCACGAGATACTATCATGATATGTCCACAGATATCAAGTCACATGATATCTATCATGATAGTTCAACACATCATTGTAGAGTCATCACTTTACAATTTCAAATACAAGTGTTCATTATTAGAAAAATCGTCACCTTTCAATAATGTACACAGGGGGATAGAGGGCCCATAAAGTCATGGAGTCACACACATGACAAAAGAGTTTACACATTAAACATCTTTAAATATATTAGTACAACTAAACAATTTGAAACTCAATCATAATATCAAATTACATTTCAACCATACCAAGTTTCTTCCTGAAGTGTTGGTCATTTGTACTAATATACTCCAACTGGATCACATTCCTTTCTACCATGTCTCTTACATAGTGGTAAGGGATCTCAATATGCTTAGATCTATCATGGAATAATGGATTTACTGAAAGATTGATGCAACTCTGATTATCACAACGGATAACGGTAGGATTCAAGGGCTCACCAAATAGCCCCACTAGCAGTTTCTGGAGCCATACTGTTTCTCGTGCCCCCACAAAGGCGGCAATATATTCAGCTTTTGTCGAGCTTTGTGCTACTAAAGACTATTTTCTATTAATCCAAGAGATCATAGCCGATCCTAAACTGAAGCAACATCTTGATGTGCTTTTCCGATCGGTTACACTTCGAGCCCAATCTGAATCAGAGTATCCATGTAGATCTAGTCGGTCATTTCTGTAAAGAAGACCATATCCAATAGTGCCTTGAAGATATCTCAATATGTGTTTCATAGCCATAAGGTGAATTTCCTTTGGCTCACACATGAACTGGCTTAGAGCATTCACTGCATAGCAAATATCAGGTCTGGTGTTAACCAGGTGTTGGTGTGTGTTTTGAGTATGCCACCGAACACAGAATAAAATGCCCAAGGACACTCTATCCCCTCTTGAAAAGTTAAGGCAGATACTAAGAAGATAATGCAATAACTCCAATGTTTCTTTGGTCAGGTCATGACATGTGGATAAGGCCAGTGGGCGTTGTGATTTGCTGGTAATCACAAGGGGACTTACGTTAAATTTGTTTGCAAGTTGAGGACTTAGACAGTTTTATCATTGAAGGCTCTTTCTGATGGGTATTTTAGATTTTCCAAAAAAAGGGCAAAAAGATAAAGGTTTAGAAGTCTAAACTATGCTTAAGAACTCAAGAGACGGCAGTGACTAGATAAAATTGGAATAACGGCACTTTGTTTCGCCTCCTTTAGGACAACTTACGCAAAGCGGGTGCAATCTTCAACGGAGGTGATAATGATATTCATGTTTGAATTGATAATTAAAACAAACAGAAGTTAAGCATCCGCAACTTAAAAGCTCAGGCTAACTTTACACATTGAATGCAAATCATCCATTCAACAAAAGTATGAGCTTAATTTCATCCACCACTGCTATCAAATCTATCATTCACTAACAAACATATAAATGAAATACTAATTTAACTCTACTCTAGATGTTGAAAGAGAAGATGTAGACCTTGCACACTATTTGAAAACAAAAGTTGTTCTAAACAAATCATGTATTAGAGGTTTTATAAATGGAAATAGTTTTGTCGCAACAATCTCATACAACTCACTTCACATATTGAAAATGAGAGCATGCAAATTTATATAGAGTTCCAAAAAATGAATAAACGGCTCAAATTAAAAATGAGCCAACGGCCGAGATTAAAACAAATAAACCCTAATTAGGGTTTCCCAAAATAACTTCAGTAGACAAAGAGTTGACAAGGTGAGATGGCACTTGGAGCTATTTTCAAGGAATTACATCCCTATCCTCCCGCGTTGCCGTGTGTTCGATGAACCTAGACACGATTGAGGCAACCTACTCCATAGTGACTTGCGGAAGCATTCCAATCCTGAACTCCAATCCGTCCAAACTCTCAGCGCACCTGACAAATATGTCCTCCCAATCTGACTCAGTCTTCACAAAAGACTCCCGTATGTCCAGGAAGTTCGCCATTTTGGCCCAGTTCTGCCTCAATATAGGCCCAGTGACGGGAAAGAATTCTTCTCGCACCCTCTTCTTCAAAGCCTCCAGCTGCAAGTCGTTCTCCCGTATGACCTCCTTGTCCAAGATGTCGGCCACCATATTGATGATCTTGGTATGGACTGCTCTAATCTGCTCTTCTACCTTAAGCCCATCAACCTTTACTCTTTCCAAGACTTCACCTCACGCTGTTAGTGCCCAATACCAAGTATGGAAGTCATAAGCTGCACCTGCTGCAATGATGCCTCCATCAATAAGTTCCTGCTTTGGAACCCCTTTCAGAATCCTAAGGCAAGGAATTATTCTTTCCTGCACATCCGGAAGGCCATCCCACATCTCTGCCAAGCTTGCCAGTCTAGAGAGTAAAGAAGTGGCCTGACCATAGACCAAGGTCAACTTCTCCATGAATGTATCAGCTTTCGTGCCTTTGACTGTTATCCACTCTTTGGCCTCCCTAGCCGTAATCCTGTCTTCTTCTATATCTTTTGCTACCTCCTGTGAAGAGTTTGGGAGAAGAGGAGCTGCCGTGTCATCCTGATCAAGTGGCTTGATCAGATGTTGGATATACTCTTTTAAGCGCTCAATTTCCTGCTAGCACTCTTTCCTCTTTGCCACCTCTTTCGCCAACCTTGACTTGATAGTGGACACAGAATTGTCCAAATCTTCAATTTCCTGGCCCTTCGTGGTTGGACCCAAGTCAACGGTGGTGACAGCGTACTCATGTGGGGCTATGTCTTGTTGTGGCTTGTCCACTGTAGGTACCGCAATCTGCACAGTTCGGTTGCCATCCTCATTCCTCTGTATGGTCGAGAACTTCTTGGCTGGCTTCCTGACTAAAGTTTGTGTTAGTCTAGCCAAGAAGTCTGTCGCATCATCCTCTTCTTGCTCTTCCACTGGTGCTCGTATTTTCAGCCTAATGTCAGCCAGTCCGGGATTGTGTGTTGTTCCACGCCATCTTCTTTCAGCATGTCTTCTCTAGCGGGAACGTCCAAAATTCCTCGAAGGGCTGAAATCATTCCCTCCCGAAAGTCATCATTTTGGGCGCCTACATTGTCATCATCAAATCCCAATATCTCTGTGCCCGTGGGAGATGGTGGTTCATCATCGTCCGACTGAGGTTCCATATTGTCTTCTGGAATTGGAGAAGGATCCCTAATGTCCGCCAATGAAGCATCCACGGTAGCCAGGATCTCCTCAATATTTATGGATGCGGCAGAACGTGAAGACTCTACCCTTGTCTGCTTCTGAGCCGACTCCTTGCCTACAGCTATCTCCTTCCTTTTCCTGGAAGTAGTGGCCTCTACCATGTCAACACCCTGAGACGCCTCCGCATTAGAAGAATAGCACTCCATTTCGCTCAACATATCATAAGTCAGCGTCACCTTCATCCGCCTGAGTTCCTGAATCTGCTGGTCAACCCACCATTGCGTGTATTTGACAACCGGTCTCATTAGCGTGTTTAAGTCAGCATGTTCAGGTTCTAACCATCTAACCGCAGGCAATGGCGAGCTCTCGTCAAGGTGCGGCTATACTTGTTGTCCATCCTCTTCCAACTGATCTGGCACTCGACACAGCTCAGTCGCCCTGATCAGGCTAACAGACAACCTAGACCACATCCTTTGTCTGACCTCAAACTCATTTGCGGCATCTACCCAGAAGTCTTCTAATTCGACCCTATGCCTATATCTTCTTCCATCCACAGCTTTGATGTGATGATGTGGGTCGAAGTGATCCCTAGACAGATAGGTAGCAAAGGGGTAATGCTGTATCTCAAACCTGGTGCTCTCAGCTGCCTGTGCCGACGAGCATGTCTCTAGCATGTTCCCTATAAAGAAGGGAAAGGTGACTGTCGCCTTCTGCTTCGCCCTCTAGAGGTTCTAGTATTCTTCCAACTGTCGCAGCACTTCAAGCAAGACCATCCTGTTTGTGGGAAAGATAGGCAGTCGGTACGGATTCCCAGTGAATCCCTGGATTCTGATATATGTGTACCTCAGATACTGGATGAACCATGATCCGTACTTGCCTATCAAACTTTTGGCCTCATGAGTCAGTCGTTGGTATTTCCCTCCCTAAAGTATCCTCGTAATGTACATGAGGAAGGCATCGTGGGCTCGCCTGAAGTGGGACTTCTCGATCAACTGCAGCTGTGGGTAGCAGTCGTAAGCCTTCAGCTCATTTTCGCCGTTGCCGACTATGCCTTTGCAGATCAAGCCTGCATACCTGTACGTCCTTGCCAACATGTAGATGACATAGGAACTCATATAAAAATTCTTGGTCTTCTCCAGGTTAACCAACTTCTCATGGAGACTGTTACTTATCATGTGTGACCAGTTGAACATTTTGACCCCTTCCGTTATATCCTCAATAAAATAATACATCCATGTTTCAAAGAGTGCTCCCAAAGGGTTGCCAACTATCCAGTTTAGTAGGATAATAATATCCCCGTAATCTTCCTTGATGTCTATGCGCGACAGCTTCTTCGGCATCTTTTTGGCTGACGGTCTTGGCTTGTCCAGCCATGATTTATTGATGTTGGCGGCACAAAGGTCCAACTTTTCCTCATATAGTCTCCTTGCATCTTCCTTGGTTTTGTAGACGGTCTTGGGATAGGTAGGGATGCCAAAAGCCTCTTGTATGGCCAATTCTCCTAAATGAGCCAGTATTCTTCCATCCGGTGCAACTATCCGCCTTTCCTCAGCGTCATAGTGGAGGGCGCATTCTACAATCAACTCAGCACACTCAGTTGCAGGCGGGAATCCGGCAGCTTGAACAATCCCGTTCCTCATCATTCTTCTGGCAATACGTGTCGGCAGGAACCCGTCGTGCCCGTACATCCTTTGCTTGAATTCTTTGAGGTCTACGTGCCCAAGGTTGGTGTTCGTAATATTTTTTCATTTTGATTTTATCTTGGACTCCGGCTGCGATCCTTTGCTTGCGAACTTCATGAGCGCTTGTCTTGATGGCTCTCCATGGTTGGTCACCCACCTGCAAGTATAAAATACTTAACATTAATACGAGACCTTTAAACTCTAGTTATTTCGGGGTGTTTACTTGATAAAATCGCACTTTCAACTTGTTTAAAATAAATTTCTGTGAAAAAGCAAGCTGAAAGTAAATAAATTCGCCAAGCATTGAATAAATCTTGTGCCAGAATGAATGTAGAAGATAGAAAAGAGTAGAAACATATTGCCAATGAATTTCCAAACCTCCGAGACTGTCCTCTGGCTGCAAACGAATTAAAACTCCTGAAAATTTGATAGAGGAAGTGCGCCAATCTGCTGGGAAATGCGATTTTCAGCAAAGAAATAATTTATTTCTTTCTAAAGATCACGTCTTTCAACACAAAATGGCTTCTCTTACTCGCCAAGTACCGTTACTTGCACTATTTCTCTCTTTCAAAAATTATTCCTTGTAGATTCGAGAGAGATAACTTCTTCTCAATCGAAATTGTGAAAAAATGAGTTGCTAAAACTCATTTTATGGTTGAGAAGTGCAATTTTCTCAAGGAATTGCTTTCTTTTTCCTGAGTTTCTTCCAATTTTAGAAACATTTTATCTTCTCCGATTAGCAAGATTCTAATTTCTCTCGCAGTCGTTGAGGCAAGTTTCTAATTTTTCCATGGCACCACCTCTGTCCGAAATCTTCAGCTTTCTTTAAAAAATTGCCCAAGTGTTGGAGAAATATCAAAAGATATTAAAATTAATTTCCCATCATGTTTAATCTTCGAATCATGGCAAATTCAATTTTACCTAAGGCAAAATAATTTAATCTTCCAAGTAATCTCCAGATTTCGAATTTTTTTAATTAAAATTCCCTAAGTGCTGGGAAATAATTAAAAATATTTAAATATTTAAATTCCAACCCATTTAAAGTTGATACATGGCCAAATTCGTTTGCCCGTGGCCAAATATTTTATTTTCCAATTGTCTGCCTAGCCAAAATGTGCTTAATAACTCGTCTGCCAATTTTCAACTCTCCAGGCGGACTTCTGGCCTCTCTGGACGTTCATACTTAGCCAACAACTTCATTTTCTCTCTCCTTCTGGGTTGGCCGAACTTGGAGATTTTCCTACCATTTTGCCATTTTTTATTCATGCCTTAGGAATTTTTTAAAGTTGAGAGGGGTGGTCTTCGTATTGGTCTTGCCTTACACTCTTCCCTTCTTGCCAAGAAATTTCATTCCGTTACGCCGAGGAGTGACCTTCATGCTCGCTTAACCTCTTCTCTCTCTAGGCATTTCTCCATTTTTCATGCCTTAGAAAATTTTATTTTCCTAAGTTGGGCGAATTTCTTCACATTTCCTTGCTAATGGCGCATTTTATCCTTGCCTTGTCCAAGAGCGGACTTGGTGCTATGTCTTGCCACTTACCTTTCTCCCTATGGCGGGCTTGGGCTTCTTCCTTGCCAAGGGTGCACTTTACATCTTCTTCTACCTTGGGCGGACTTCACCTCTTGTCATGCCACTTACTTGGCTTGGGCGGACTTGGGAGACTTGCTTCCATTGACTTTTGGGGCGAACTTTGACCTTGCTTTGCCAGGGGTGGACTTGGCCTCTTCCCTTGCCGTCCATCCTTCCTTGTGCTTAGGGCGGACTTCACCCTTCCTTGTGCCATGGGCGGACTTGGCCTTCTCTCTCGCCATCCACTTCTTCCTTCCTTGGGCGGACTTGACCCTTGGTCTTGCCATTTTCTTCTAGGGCGGACTTCATGCTTCCTCAAGCCATGGGCGGACTTGGAGGTCTCTCATGCCATGGTGGACTTCAACCTTGGCTCGCCATTGCCTGTCTTTGGCATGCCAAAGGCAAGGGCGGACTTCATGCTTGGCCTGCCATTTCTTCTCATGGGCGCACTTTGCCAGACTTAAACATTTTTGCAAACTTTTCACCATTCACCTTGATTTTCATGATGACTTTTGGAGGCATATTGATTTCATGCTCAGTGGGATCCAAAAATAGAAACTTTCTAAAAATAGAAAAAGCAAAAAGCATCCCTAAAAAATAGGAACTCCAGAATGGCCTAAAAATGCCAAAAATCAAAAAAGCAACAAGCAAAAAAGCAGAATCCCTAAAAAATAGGAAGTGTCAGAAATGACCAAAAGCACAGGTGATCCTCGTCTTCTGGACCTTCCAAGCCTTTCCATGACGTTTAGGCACACAAACAGGTTCAAACTCTTAACTTGGCCGGACTGACTCTCAAAAAATTTACTCAAATTTTGAACTCTAAACTGGCAACGCAGAGGGCGAAACCAAAACTTGGGGGTCCCCATTTGCAATGGGGCGATGTGTGAAATAGGTCACAACACCAGGTACATCAATGATCCAATCGTTTGTCTATATAGAGTGGAATCTGCAAACTTTGATTCTCCTGTTGCTTCTTTTAGTTTGTGAAGATTGGTTTCCATAGGTGTAGACATGGGTCTACAATCCAACATTCCAAATCTCTTCAGAATATCAATAGTATACTTTCCTTGATTTAGTATGATGCCATCTGATTTCTGCTAGACTTCTAAACCCAGTAAGTAATGTAAAATGCCCAAGTCTTTCATGTCAAATTCTGAAGTTAGTTCCTTATTTCCTTGAGCAATGAGGTGATCTTCTCTTGTTATCAGCAGGTCATCAACATATAAAATAATTATTAGCATATCACCTTTAATTACCTTAAAATAAAGATTTGGGTCTGCATCATTCTTGGAAAATCCTTGTCCCAAGAGATAGCTGTAAATTCTTTCATACCAGGCCCTGGGAGCCTGTTTAAGTCCATATAGAGCTTTCTTTAATCTGCATACATGTGATTCAGGTTTATGTATCACAAAACCTTCAACCTGCTCTAGATAGACTTCCTCTTCAATGGTCCCATTCAAGAAGGCAGTTTTCACATCCATTTGATGGATCTTCCAGCCTTTAGCTGCTGCAATAGCTATCTGCTCTCACAGATGTGTACCAGGCAACAGGTGCAAATGTCTCTTCATAATCAATGCCTTCCTTTTATGAAAAACCTCTGGCCACAAAGCGTGCCTTGTGTTTTTCTATACTGCCATCAGCAGCATGTTTGATTTTGAAGAGCCATTTGGAAGAAACAACAGATTTCTCTTTTGGTCTAGGCACTATATCCCATACATCATTTTTCAAAATGGACTGATACTCTTCTGTCATTGCATCCTTCCATACTTGATGTTTGAAGGCTTCTGTAACACTGGTGGGTTCTGAATTGATGATTTCATTCATTAGGGCAACATAGCTAGAGAACCTTTTGGGTCTCTTACTTTCCCTAAAGGTTCCCTTGGGTGCTGCATGATTCTCAGCTTCTTTAATCATTTTCCTAGCCCAAAGTGGTCTATTCTTGCTGTTGTCATTTGGATTCTCTTCTGAAGTAGATTGAAATTCACTTATTGTTTTTTCAGGATACTACCTCTAAATCTCAGGAGTAGGTTCCACTTCTAAGGCTCTAGGGGAGGTATGAAGTTTTATCTCACTTGAACTCCTTGCCCTTTTGAATGCAAGGTTTTCTTCAAAGATGACATCTCTTCTTAGTTCAATTTGTTTCTGCCCGGGTATGAATATCCTGTAGGCTTTGGAGGTTTCACTATATCCCACAAATACCCCTTTCTTTCCAGAAGGTTCTAGTTTGAATCTCTTTTCTTTAGGTACATGAATGTAGACCGGGCAGCCAAAAATCCTTAAGTGACTAATGTCAGGTTTTATACCCGTGAAAGCTTCTTCAAGAGTCTTGTTGTCTAGATGGGAATGTGGACATCTATTTTGGATGTAAACAGCAGTCCTAGAGGCTTCTGCCCAGAATGAGGTTTTTATGTTCTGGTCAAACAACATTGCTTTTGTAGCTTCTACAATAGTTCTATTTTTCCTTTCAGCAACACCATTTTGTTGAGGGTTGTAGGCTATTGTAAACTCCCTCTTAATCCTAGCATTTATGCAAAATTCCTTAAAGATTTCAGAGGTGTATTCCTTCCCATTGTCTGTCCTAAGAATTTTGATTTTCTTTCCGGAGAAGTTTTCAATGAGAGCTTTGAACTCCTTAAACCTTTTAAGGATTTCCATTGACTCTTTACACTTAAGAAAATAAATCCAGGTCTTCCTAGAGTAGTCGTCTATAAATATTACATAATATAGGAAGCTTGCCATGGAGGGTACAGACATAGGTCCACACAAATCAGAGTGAACCAGTTCTAACACTTCTTTGGTCTTACTCAAACTATTATGGAAGGATCCCTTTGTATTCTTTCCTAGGGCACACCCTTTACAAGCTCCTTCATGAATTTGTTTTAATTTAGGCAATCCTGTTACTAGTTTTTCCACAAAGGGTAGGGCACAGAAATGAAGGTGTCCTAATCTTCTATGCCAAATTTCATTTGAATCAGAAGTATCAAGGGTAAGGGCTTGCTTGACTTCAGTGCACAGTTTGTAAAGATAACCTTGTCTTATACCTATGGTTTGAGCTTTCTTTATAGTTGAGTTCTTAGGCCATGCTAGAACTTTCCCATCCATAAAGGTAACCCTATATCCATTGTCTTCAAGAGCAGAGATGGATATTAGATTCCCTTTATTCCAGGTACAAATAAAACTCCAGTGAGTTGAAGGGAGAGACCAGATTTCAATTTGATGGAGCAAGTTCCAACCCCTTTTACAGGATGTGCAGAATCATCCCCAATAGTTACTTCTTCATCAGTCTCTTCAGTCATAGTGTCTAGGTGTTCTTTGAACCCTGTGATGTGCCTTGAAGAACCACTATCAATTACCCAATTGTTGATATTGTTAGATACTTGACTTGATAAGGCTGAATAGAATACAAATTTTTCAGAGTCATGGTCTGAATTTGATTTTCCTACTTTAGCAAAGGATGCTTGTTGTTTTGTTCTATCAAGGCACTTCATTGCATAGTGGCCATATTGATCACATCTAAAACATTGTATTTGAGAAATGTCTTTCCTCTTCTTGAATGATCCTTTTCCATAGGAATTTCTCTTTCTCTTGAATGATCCTTTCCCGTAAGAATTCTTCTTACCCCTTTTATTAGATGTTGTGTTGAGCACATGAATATCCTCATCTACGGGTTTCTGTTTGTTTTCTTTTGTTGAGAGTCTTGTTTCTTCTTGTAAGAACTCAGTTTTTAGCCTATCAAATTTAGGGAGTTTAGATCCGCACTTATTCCTTGAACAAATGACTCCCATGAGTTTGGTAGGCCTCCTAGAGCTATCAGCATTAACTCCTTGCTATCAATTTGGTATCCAATTTTTGATAGTTGATTCCTTAGTTCAATGATTCTCATGAAGTATGCATTAATAGTTTCTCCTTTGTTTATTTGAACATTGTTGAGTTGTCTTTTTAATGCAAGAGTCCTACTGGTGTTGTTTATTTCAAAGGTGATATCAAGGGATTTGAACATTAGATATGCAGTCTCATGTTTTGACAAAATAGGTACTATATGGTCCCTAACTGCATCTACTAAGATTTTCATGGCTTTCTCATTGTTCTCAATCCATTGAGTTTTCTCTGGATCATCCTCTGGTTCTCTCTTGTTTTCTTTCACAAAGGATTCTAACTTATTTTCTTTTAAAATCATCATGATTCTGAATTTCCATGATGTGAAGTTGTTTGCACCTTCAAGACTGTCTTCAAATCTGATCACACTTGACATTATGAAGAATGTGATGTGAACTTGATTTCTTTAAAAAATACGATTTTCCTAAATAATCTGATTATTTAATTTGATTCGGATTTTCTCAACATGGCTCTGATACCATGTTAAATTTAATCAAATCTAATCAGATTATATTCTAAGGGAGAATAAGTAAATCCTAGATCTCAATATACTTGTATTAATTCTAAGTCAGATTTCTAAAGTCTTTGTTTCAGATCTTCTGATTGCAGAACATCTATCGATTTCAATGTCTACAATAGAAGATTTTAATCATGCTTTATACTTGTAGGAGGAGACACGCCTTCAAGGAAAGATGCGCCCTATGAGAGGACGTGTCCCTTGAGTGTGCGGGTTTCCTTTAGTCAACTGATACTAATCGGTGGCTAACATCAAACATATGCATGTATTTATCAAACAACGTTTATATAATATGAAGTTCGATCATCATTTATAATTCGAATCTCTTACTTTCAGAAGTTATATATTTCATAAGTAGTTTCGATCACATATAAATGATGATGATGCATAAATGCAATCATCATTTATATCTGACCAAAGCTACCTTAAATCAACACCCTTGCACAAAAAATAGTTTTTCATTGAACATTCAAAAATCATCCAAAAATGCATTTCGAGCTCCATTCTTCGCCATCATCACATTCAAGCTTCTGAAATCCATGAAATTGCTCAGATTTACATCCAATATGCAGTGGCTTGAAAAATTCAGTAATTACATCTGAAGTGCAATACCCCATGCTAAAACCTCATTTTTTCCTACCTTTGCATCAAAATTGTTAAGCATACTCTTGCATACATTATGATCTCTCATGCCGAAATTTCGAAGCAGTTTTGATCAAGTTCCTGCCTATTACCAAGCAAGAAGGCTCTGAAGTACAATTAGAAAGTTCTTCCCATGTTTTAGTTTTTCAAAGAAGTTTTCATCAATGGTTCAAGAAGAATTTGAGACGAAGCTTTTTCGAAGGCTTCAATGAATGCAATTTGTGACTTACAGATTTCTCTTGATAATCTCAAGACACATCTTGAAAAATGCAAAAAGCTTCACTCATCTGCCAGAAGATCAATTACCAGAGTTCACACCATAGTGGATTACACTGTTGGTCCAGATGAGGCATTCATCCTGGAGACAAAGAAGCAATATGAAGACTTCCACACCCAAAGCAAAGATCCATGAAGGCTCCTTTTATCCAGTGTTGAATATTTTCATGCTTTCACACATTTTGTAAATAGTTTTCGACATCTTAAATGTCTTTTGAGCTAATGTAATTGCATGTAAAATCTAAGATGTTTTCCCAAAAAGATGGACAACATTTTGTGAGATTTTCTTAAATTAGCTCACCTACTTTCCTATTTTTGCTCAACTAATTTCCTAGATTTACTCTTCCTTCTCTTTTATAAATAGGAGGGATTTCAATTGTAATTTGGATCTTTTATCTCTAGCAACGAAGTGCTGCTCATTTTGAAACAAATGTATGAAACTTTGTGTTCAACTTTGTGAATCTAAATCTGATCAATAAAGAAGGAAGTTGCAAACCAGACTTTGTGTTGAAATCGATTCTCTTATGGTTTGATTAAGATAGGTGGTGATTAGTGTGTGAGATCTAAGGGCTTTGGATAAATCTGTGTAGACTTTGTGTTACACTCTTTATTCAGGTTTGTGTTTATGTTTGGATAACTATTGGTGGATTATCTAAAAGACTTTGTGCCTGTAATTGTTCATGTTGTTCGTGGAATTGTTGTATCTAAGAAGACTTTGTGCTTCTAATATGACAAACGTTACATCTCTCAAGGATCCATCAATGAAAAGCTACGAAATGACTTTGTGCCTTCGTGATCTTTTCTTTCTCATTTCATTGTTTATTATTATCATACATGGTATCTCTAAGCTTTGCTTTGACAAGATAGAGATATTGGAATTACTGCTTTTCTTTTAGTTTAAAGTTGTATCGAATCAGAACTATCAACTGTGAAGCATTGTAAAACATCTTATCTGAAAAAAGAGAGAAGTATGAATGTGACAGACACCCCCCATCTTGTAGTTGTAGTGTACATTTTTTGAATATTTACTTAGTTTTACTTAGCTTCTGTTAGCAGTAAGATGGGCACCTCCCCTTTCTGAGAGGAGAGATTATATCTCACACAGCTTGAAATCTAGGTTATGTAATCTATTGAAAAGGTGATTACATAATTTTCACCCAACAGGATCGACTCGCGAGTCCGGCAGACTCTCCAACTCCGGGCGAGTCCCGTCGACAAGACTCGGTAGGCAAGGTTTGAAAAAGTGCAAAAATTACATGGAATTTAAAGTTAAAACTTGTCCTTTTTTTACTTATTGTGAATGCAAAATGATGAGTGCCATGAAGGTTTGTATGGTTTTGGAGGTCTTAATATGGGCTGCCCCGGGACCCTCTGAGGGGCGCTGCCCCCAAACCCCCGCAAGGGGTGTTGTCCCATGACACCGCTAGGGGCACTTCCCCAGACCCCCGCAAGGGATGTTGCCCCTTGACCCCACTGGGGGCGCTGCCCCCAAACCCTCTAAATTTGCTCCTATTTAATGATGTTATTGTGTCTTTATGGTAAATTTAATAAAGGGTGCTTCAAACAAGTTTTAAATCCTTAAAAATCTCTAAAGAGAGAAAGAGATAAAACTAGACCTAAAAAATAGAAAATTAAGTGGAAAAAGAGAAATAGGTAGTAAAAGAGGGAAAAAATGGATACATAGAAGTAGAAAGAAAAAGAATGAAATAATGAAATAAAGTAAATAAGGAAGCAAGTAAAAAAGAAAGAGTCAAGAGAGAGAAAAATGGAACTAAAGAAAGATGGATAAAATGACAAAGATATGGCCAAATAAGTTCGGTAAAAAGAAAGAAGATGAAGACAATGAGAGAGAGAGAGAGAGAGAGAGAGAGAGATGACAAAAAAATAAAAAACTAATAAAGAAAGAATTATAGAGAGAACAAAAGAAATAGAGTGAAGTAGAGAAGAGAAAGAGAAGGAGAAACAAGCAAAGATAAGCAATGGAAAGAAATACAATAAGAAAATAAAGAAATAAGATCAACAAATACAAACAAAAAAATTCAGTGAATTAAAAAGAAAAAGAAAAAAGACAGAAATACATAAATAATGAATGAATTCACAAAAGATACATGATGGGTGATGAAGTGGCATCTATGCAAGATGATGCAACAACAATTAGCTTGTGATTGGCAGGATGGTATGAAATCACAAGAACTACAACCAACAAGGACATCCTTCTCCTTACGGTAACGATGGTCTACTCGAAGATAGGTCAAAGAACAACTTAACAGTGTCTAGAAAGAATGATAAGTTAAATACAGAAGGAAAGGTTAATTTACCCCTAAGGGAGAAGCAAGATTAAGAGGTGAATCCAGGCTGCACTAATTAGATAACTTATCCCCAAGGACCCAAGTAGATGAAGAGGCCCGTAACATACACCCCTATATTCTTTTTGTATAACATTGCCAACGAAGCAACATAACATAAACATTACAAATAAAGTTTCTTGCAAATCAGAGATGTCTGTTATAGTATTTTCAATTTACAAACACTACTGCTATAAAGATTAGTATTTGAAATGGAAGTTTCATCATCAAAATAACTCAAAGTAAGGATAGGAGAGGATAGTTGCTGGTTTGTTACACAGTTTGCAGGTCTGTCGCTGCTGCTACAGGTCATCACAGTGATCAAACTTCTCCAGATATCTCACCAAAACATACAGCTATGAACTGGGCTGAAGTAGACAGGGATATATATCAACCAACCTTATTACCAACAACATCAAACACCTCAGCCATGGAAGAGAAATGAAAGGAAAAGACTGCAGATTAATAACAGTCATGCACAATCCATAAACCTGGGCACTAGAGGCAGGGACAGCAAGAAACAAGTGACCAAAACTCCTGCAAATGTGATGAAACCAAGCCAAAAAGTACCTGCAATTGATGAACCAAGCCTAAGTGCCACTCATTATGATGCAATCCACCCTCAAACTTAGGCACCTCGGTCTGAAAGTCTCACACCGCCTATCCAAGCAGCCTGTAATGTGGTACGACCTGCATTGGAATTCATGGTTTTGCTAAACAAGGTTAAAACTCCTTCAAATCTGGTCGCCCAACCTCAAGAAACACTTTCAGGTCTTCTTTGATGGATTTCATGATACTAATCACCAAACATTACCTCCAGCCAACTAGGGCGTTGCTCGTTTGCACAAACTGCACAGCCTAAAGGAAATCATCTAATACACAACAGTCTTGCACCAAAAACCCCTTAAATAAACAACAAAATCACACTCCAAAAACTCACAATAAAAGTACTTCAAAAATCCTCATTTTTTCTGAAACCACAAACTATAGAAACTATAAAAACCAATGTGCTTCCTGTGTGAAAACACCAAACCAACTAGGATGGATCTTGCACCATCAAAATTAGTGAATATTGGCAACGGTTTTCACCCTCAATCAACTTTTCCAAGAACTCAATGTTCACTCCGACAACATCCTATTATGTGCACAAACTTGAATAATGAAAACGAGACCCAAAACCCCTTTACATGGAGTTGGAGGGAAAAATAGCTATTTAAAAATTCAAATATTTCATTTTTCCTCGAAAAGGCCCCTTTAACAATTTAAAAATCAACTTCTTAATTCCCCATATCACTTTTCCCTAGGCGTACAACTTGGGGAAACATAATATTACTTTATAATATTCAACACTAAAGTGAATAATAAAACATTACTTTATAACTTTAGTGCTAATATTAAAATAATCCCAACCTCCTTACAAAAAGCATCGTCGAGACATCGGAAACAAAAACTGATCACAACAAGAAGCCAATGATGCTAAAGAAAGATATCAGGTGTTAAAGCGAGCAATACTAAAATAACCATGTTCTCCGAGAAATGTGGAGAACAAGCCAGATAACCAAAAATGCTACAAAGAGCACCATCGCCGACTTGAGTGCCATCTAAATGCCAAAACACCATTGGATGCCAAGAAAACCCAATACTAAGCTCTCCAAGAATCTTGGAGTCCCCTAACCACCTCCAATCAGCCTACAGGAACTCTGGAATAGGCTACCTAACACAACAATTGACTAGGATTGAGAAGGGGACATTACGAGGCCTTTAATGGTTTGTCAACCTTTGATAGGGATTTCAAGTTGTTTGGTTGCAACAAAGACCTTGAGAACAAGTAAAATCTACCTCTAGTGCAATCCAATAATGGAGTTGACCACTGCTTGGATCAAGAAGATGATAGTGATTTTGCAAAAAGAGGAAATTGGTGTACTAATAAAAAGAGCACTAAGGTAATTAATGTAGGCTAACATGGTGTGTAGGGGACCCCTTTGAGGGTAATTTGAGACTCTTCGGTAGGCCTTTTTGATGTTCATTTCTGCATTCTTCAACTCAGTGGCTCAGCTTATTTGTGGTGTGCCTTTTGGAGGCCACTCTCGACATTTTCTCCCACACTTTCTATTAATAGTAAGCCACTTGGTAATATTGCTCATACTTGCTATTTATAGCAAGTCATATTCGGATGAGCTATCATCACACCTATATTTGGAAAATGTGAATGGATCACTCCCACGAGTTGGTGTTGGTATTATTTGGGGAGTGTTTGTAGATGTGAAAGATCACCCAAGGGCACTAGATTGAATAATCTCATTCAGAGGTTATTATCTGAGCTTCATTGGATCTAGTTGATCATCATTTCCAGAAATTACATTTAATTGGCAGATCAGAAGATAATTTGTTATCATTATTGTTATTTGTTCCTTCATAAGCTGGCACGTGGGTTTTGCAACATATCATATACCTTCAGCTGGCACGTGTGGGTCATCAAGAGCAGGCCGTACAACCTAGGCTAGGTGTGATGTTTCTTGAGCACAACAACCAGTTTTGAGGGCTGCAACCAGTCAAAATTGAGGCATCTAGGGCCTACAAACAGATCAGCATTGAATCTGAGGTGTGAAAGAGGCATTCTGAGGAGTGGTGTCCAAGGATTTGAAGCATCAGATTGCTGGTTAAGAAAAAAAAGACGTATAACTTTGCACTCCATCAAATGGGTATGATTTAAATATGTTTTTGATACAATAAAATTAACTAAGTTCATTTCAGTTTATGTATTTCCTTGGTTTCTTTAGCATTTTGCAATTATCTCTATTTCTTGCATTGCCTGGCAAAGACACAAAAAAATTGAAATAACATATAAAACAAAAAAGAAAAACTCATATCAAAGGAGGTTATTATATTATGAAGATGCCAAGGGTGTTGATTTGTGGTAATGAGAAATTTTAAACATTTCCTTAAGGGTTAAACTGGTTTGGAATATGGTTTGTAGTTGCTAAATGTTTCCGAATTAGATTATGTTAGTATTTTTTGCATTAATATTTCGGTTCACACTCCGTGATCCATCATCAGGATGAAGTGCAGAGCATAAAGAAGAAAATGAAAAGATGCAGACCACAAATTGCATAAAAACGTAAGAAGAGGGAGGTGATAGAAGGGAAGCACGAAAACCAAGGCAACAAGATGGACTAAATTGACCACATTGACCAAAGAGCAAGAAAGCAAAAAACATAGAAAGAAAGATAAAAAGGCCTAATAGGAGAGAGAGGTTGGAAAAAAAGACAAAGGAGCCAAAAGGAGAGAGTTCAAAGGAGGTTTGAAAACAAAATTATATTTATATAGCTGATATTATAAAAAAAATATCACAAATTGTACTTAATTAATAATAGTATAAGAACAAATTCTACTTAATTGTTTTCTCTCTTTTTTTATTATATATATATATATATATATATTAGGATATTATAATATTTGCTTTGCTTTGTTTCTCTTTCTTTTTTATTTTTTACGTAACTTACATTACATCTTTTTAATTGCTTTACTTTATTTATATCTCTTTTTCAATTCACATCTTCTATAATTTTTATAATTTAAATTATTGCAATATAAGTATATATATTTCAATATTTTTTTAATTAGTTATTGTATGATTTTTATTTAATAATTCCTCCCTTCTATTACTATTATTTTGTTGACCTTTTATTATATATTTAATAATAGCATTTTTTACTTTGTTTTTCGTTACAAGTTAGTAAGTGATTTTTTCATTATATTCTTTGTTCTTATACTATTATTATTTAAGTACAATTTGTTATTTTATTTATAATATCAGATATTATATAAATGTAATTTTGTTTTCGAACTTCCTCTGAACTCTCTCCTTTTGGCTCCTTTGTCTTTCTTTCCAACCTCTCTCTCCTAATAGGCCATTTTTATCTTTCTTTCTATTGATTTTAGATTCTTGCTCTTTGGTCAATGTGGTCAATTTAGTCCATCTTGTTGCCTTGGTTCTTGTGCCTCCCTTCTCTCACCGCCCTCTTCTTACCTTTTTAAGCAATTCTTGGTCTGCAACTATTCATTTTCCTCCTTATGCTCTCCACTTCATCTTGATGATGGATCACAGAGTGCGATCCAAAACATTCATGCAAAAAATACTAACACAATCTAATCCAAAAACATTAGCAACAATTATCATGGATTGTGGAAATCTGCTATCATTAATATGGTTTGTAGTTCATAGCAAAAAAGGGCAAGAGTTCTTCAACAGAAATAGTTATATTCTAACGACCCTATCTGAATGCTCACAACTAGCAATCCCCCCTTGGGATTGCCAATTCGGAATTTCCAGATCCCAAGCAAAAGCTTAATCACTAATCACATTACATGTGATGTAAGAGATGGAAAAAGGACTCTTTCCAAAAGATTCTTGGAATAGGCGCCTATCTTGAACTAAGGATCCAGATCTCGTAGATGCTATAAGGATTTTTGGCAATGTTTGGGGGAAGCATGTAAGAGATTATGTAGAAAATAGAAAACAATGGTGTGGTTGAATGGAAATGGAGGCCTCTTTACAGTTTGAACATATCGGTGATTTAGGACAATAAACTAAAAAAGATACTCTTACAAAGAAGGATCTTGATTTCAAAGAAGGAAGATGTAATTAGATGGTGTCGTGCTAAATTTGGGAGGTATAACGTAAATAACAGATACACTTGGGAGGAAGTTGCTAGAAAAAAAAAACTAGCCAACCCATATGTGCTAGAATATTCAATGCCTCTAAAAACGTAGAGTTTTTGCCTATGCAACTTTACAAAATAGAATCTTAAGGGGAAAGCTTTGTGACCTAGGATTTAATGGACTGTTTGGATGCACTCTTTGCAAAAAGGAGGAAGATACAACAAGTCTTATTTTCCTAAAATGTGAATTTGTAGAAAATTGTTGCAAAATGGTGATGAACGAGCTAAATTACAAAATCCCACTCCCGCCATCCTATTAGTTTTTAACATTTGGCCAATTCTAGTATCTTGAATTATGGAAGGAGAGGAAGAGGATTTTCCAAGGCAAAGAAATCACAATGGATGCTTTATCCCTCAAACTGGAAAATTCAATGACAAAAGTAGTAAATAATGAAACTAAAAATCAAAACCCCAAGGGCACATCATTTATTGCATGGGATGGAGAATTAGGAAAGAAATGGAAGGGGATGGTTGACCCCCCGTTTATGAGGCTTCTCGAGATGATCCAGTTCGCATGTCCAAAGCTGGTGCATGATTGGTTATGCCTAGCGTAGGATGGCATAAAGTTAATTTTGATGGTGCCTCTCGTGGTAACCTAGAGAAATCAAGTGTTGGATGTGTTATCAAAAACCATAGGGAAAGGATTATTGCTATGGCGGCATGTAAACTCCCAAATGGAACAAGCAATGAAGTTGAATTTTAGATTGCATTACTACGCATCCAATTAAGAAAAAACATTAAATAATCAGGAAAAATTGTACTGAAGGGAACTCCCTTATTACCATCAACGCTATTTGAAGACAAGGTACTATGAATTGGAAACTTGCTAAATTTATCCCCCGAATTTGCGAGCTACTAGCTCACTTTGAGGACGTTACTATTGAACATGTGTATAGAGGCAAATGGCGTGGCAAACAAGTTGGCAGACTTGGCAATAGACATGCAAGGTAATGATTTAGTTGTTGACTGAATGAACGGTTGGCACATCCCCTCCCTGATTTATAAACCGACATCTCTGCCATTTTCGCACTTGATAAAGATGTCGAAAGTAGATGAGCATGGTTGGGGATGTGTGGTAGGTTTGTCAATCAACTTCCCAAACTATGAAATATTGAACAATTAAAACACATAGTCTATGATGGTTTTGCCTTGCACTCTTGCTCATGGGAGCTACCTATGGTGGTACAGTTTTGATGTGACCAAATGATGATTCAAAACACTGACTCCATTTATTTTTTTCTATGGTTGTGGATTGTCCTGGGTATGATGGATACTACAATGTGTCTTACTGCTAAGGTGAGACAAATTCCTTTCAAGGGCAAGATTACTAAGCTACACTTGAATAAAGTTTACAAATCTAAATCTTGTGTGGTCCCTACACTTTGTGAAAATGGTTTCATGTGATATTTTCATGGCTTCTATCACAAGGATTGGGTTGATACGAATATTGCCTACATGTTTGTGGCAATGTTATTGGACCTAGGGGAAGAGAAGGATTGTGTTCCTCAAGTTTCTAAAATGCTAATTATGCTAGTATGGCATGGGTGTTTAAAGAGAAATTTTGGAGAATGTGGTGGTTGGTTTGGTGTTCCACCCGGACCAAAGCTCTTGGCCAGCAATTCTCCAAAAACAATGGACCATGGATTCCTTTCATCATATGTGTGGTGGGTGTTCATGAGGAAGCTCGCAAGAAGAAGACAAAGTGAGGGCTGGAATTCTTAAAAGCAGTTCTTGGTATGTCAAATGCAAATGGTATGGACTGGTCCTTTGTCCTAGACCCTGTGGATTCCAGCCCAATGGTGGATGAAGATACAATGTGTGAAGAAAACAATAAATAACTTTATACGCCTTTCATAGCTAGCTAGTGACTGAGTATAGTAGCAAAATATGTAGAATGTAAACATGTTTCAGAGATTTTATTGTACTTTGCAGAGTCCATTTTGTACTCTATAATTTTGTTCTTTAGTTAATATACGTTATTGGACTCCTTGATGCTGATTTTATTGATCAAAAAAAAAGGAAATGGAGACAAAGAAAAATGTGATCTAGAGATTAATATAGACAAAGCAATAAGAATAAAGAGAAACAAAGAAAATAAATGCAAAGAAAGATAGGAAAAACATTAAAAATAAATAAATGCTAATAGATAGGCATTCAACGAAAGATAATGTGAGAGAATGAGAAAAAGAGGGAATGACTGATAGTAATAAAGAAAGGTCCAAAATTTAAGTATTGGGTCCAAGGGTCCAAAGTATATGAGTATCTAATTTAGGTCTAGCATCCAAGGCTCGTGTTTTAGGGTCCAATGTTAAAGGTCTAGGTTCCAAAGGCCCAATGTCCACAATCTATTGTCTAAAGTCTTGGGTTCAAGATTGAAGGTTAGGATCTAGTGTCAAGGGTCCAAAATCTAGGCATTTGAGGTAAAGGTTAAAGGTTTCATGGTTTAGGGTCCATGGTCCATGACTCTAGAATCTAGGGTCTAATGTCCAAGGTGTAGGGACTTTGGGTGTAAGTTCCAAGTCTAGCATACATCGTCCTAATTATAGGGGTCCATTGTCCATTTTCTTGGTTTTAAGGTATAGGGTCAAGGGTTTGAGGTCCATATTTTAGGGGTTCAATGTCCATAGTCTAGTGTCCAATATCTTAGGGTCAAGAACTAGGGCCAAGGGTCTTGGATCTTGGGTTTTGGCTTTAGGGTTTAGGTTCAAGGTTGAAGGTTTAAGCTCTAGGTTCTCAGGTCTAGGGTCCAATATCCAGGGGTTAAATGCAAAAGGGTAACAATTTCATTGTCTAGTTCCCATGGTCCACAACCCTAGGTTATAGAGACTAGGGTCTAGGATGTAGTTTCTTTAGCTATATGTTCCAAGTCTAGCATACAAGATCCATGTTCTAGGGTCAAGGGTTTAAGGTGTATGTTTCAGGGGTCCATTATTGATAGTCTAGTTTCCATTGTCTTGGGTTTGGGTCTAGATTCTAGCGTCCTAGGTCTAGGGTCAAGGATTTGAGGTCCATTTTTGAAGGGTTTGTATCCACCATCTAGTCTCTAGTGTCTTAGCTCTTGGGTCCAATGTCATATGTCTTAGGTCTAGGTTCAAGTGTTTGAGGTCATGTTCAAAGGTTTCGATGTGACATTTCTTAAGCTATATTGATTGATAAAGAAAAAATCAAGAGGATGAGGCCATGCAAATATATACCTTTTCCAATAATGTGTAAAAGGCGATGTTGCCTAACATTATCTATGGGCATAAGGCTGGATCTATCTTCTTTTAAGTGCTATTGCTACACTCACAAACTTATATTATTCTTTTTTTTTAAGAGCTCCTCGATTGGACCTGTGATTGTTGCATAACCTCAAATGGATTTGTGATGATGTCTTGTGAAACTATGTGAGACAAACTCTGAATCCATTGTCTTTCAAGTTTCAATTCAATGTGACAAACATCCAATAGTACACAGTTATTCCAATAATGGCTCTAAATATTGCTTTGTTATTTTTCTAAAAGATTATTTCTTTGAATCAAAAAGAAAACATAGTTACCATATTCTATTTATCATGATATTAATCTATGTTTCTATGTTGCACCTTCACAGTATATGACTGATTATATTGGATGTGCAGAAATATGAAATCAGTCACAATCATGATCCATAAGTGATGGAAAATGTTTCCTAAGGCAGATCTAGAGAGTGTAGACATAGAAAATGTTCTCTTACACTAGGGGAAGTGGACTTGATGTTGATGGCATCAAGTTTTTGAGCAACAATTTGTATATTTATGTAGCATCTAGAGTAGTATGTGGAGAGGAAGAAACTTTGAAACCTATTGTACCCAAAATAAATTTTTGGCATTTTGCTTAAATTGAGCTAAATAATGTAAAAATGTTGTCAAAAGTATGTTTTAGGTCAAACCAAACATGAGGTCTTTGTGGGATTCTGTAAAGGAACTTATGGTTAAAATTCTGAAAAACTGAAAATTAGGGTTTTATGCCCCTATTTTTAGGGAAACCCTAAAAAATAGGACCTTCCCAGAAATGATTGAAAATGATTTTGATAGGGTTAATTGACTTCACGATCACACTAATCAAGTTAGAATCATCAAAAGATATTTTTTACTCTAGTGGGTCTATTTCTATTTTTCAAGAACGAAGTTAGGAGCTCCATAGCCATTAATGGCAGATTGGCCAGTACCAAGTGCCGAAAGCTAAACCTCAAAAGCTCCAACGAAGAAGCCATGGAGGAAAAGGTCAAAAATATGTTGTCCAAACGAAGGAGTTTCTCAAAATGGAAAAGGCCAAAATTTGGCTAACTCTGGAAGGTGCACGTTTTGGTTGCCAAGGCAAAACACAGTCTACAGTTCAAAAAGGCATCCCTCTTGAAGAAAGGCACCCTTGGATCTCAGAGGACAAATCAAATCACCTTGCATCTTCAGATCATTCATCTCCTTCACGTTCATGTTGTCTCGACAACGCAACCATCAGTCAAATCATCTGATTCAGGAATCAATGGCCAATCATCAACGAAGTATGGAGGATCTACAAGCAATAAATATGTCAAATCAAAGAGCTTCATGGTAAAAGCGCCCCTGCTAGCCAGGGGCACCCCTTAGTTGAAGGCATCAGATGAATCCATAAGCAGCTGCTCCATAGTTGAAGGCATCAGATGAATCCATAAGCAGCTGCTTCCATACACGACATATCTAACAGCAAATCCATTGGACACGCCAGACGATCACGAGTTGAGATCAAGCAAAAAAAGCCAGAACTAGAGACTGAAAAGACAAGCCATAAATTGGATAAAGATAGAAGAAAAGTGCCCATCTTGGAGAAAGGTGCCCTTCCTTTAAGGCATACAGATGCAGCTTGATTGATCACTGCTCTCCAGGATGACCTTCTCAGCAACAATCAATCTCGACAATAAGACTTTCAACGAGAACTTCTAAAAAACCAGTCATCTGATGGCGGAGATCAAAGCAGACAGTTCCAACATGGATAAAATCAGTCAAGAAGGTCAAAGGCGCCCTTGCTGGCCAACAGCGCCCTTGAGTTTGAAGGATCTAAACTTGTCATCTGAAGCTGAGAAGTCAGTCATCCAGTGCAGAACCGAGCTGGCTACCCGAAGCATCGTCAAGCAGAGTCATCCGACTCATCCATCAACTGGAATGCCAGATCAAAGCATAGAGTGTCTAAAAAGGCCAAAACGAAGAACAGTCAATGAAAATTGACTAAGACATTGCCAAAAGCGCCCCTCTTGGAGAAAGGCGCCCTTCTTTCTGAAGGTCCAAACTCAGTTTTCTGAGTTGATCTCTCCCAGGCATATCTCGTCAAGTTGATGCCATCTCAACAACGGATCCATCAACAACTACCAAAGATCAACTAAGCAGCCAGGATCGAAGATCAAACGGAGGCACTTCAGCCTGCAAAATTGATAAAAAAGATCAAAACTTAAAAGACGGACGCCTAAAGAAGTCAAAGCAAAATGTTGACTTGAGTTAGCAAATTTGGAGGCAAAAAGAGGCCAAACACTCCACAATCAGTGGAAATCACCTTTTTGAACTCCAAATTTGACCTAAATCACGAGTTGGCATCCATACTTAGTGGATCTCAACTCAAATCGTCATATATTCATGCTAGACATCCCATTCTTCCTTATTCTTTTGCAGGTTGAAAGATAAAACAACAAATTGCTCCCAAGAACATATTTTCAAGATTTGGCAAAAGTTTTGGACAGATCTTCGATGTTTTTGAAGATCAGTGGCAGTAAAAGTATTCTTCTCCAAGGATTGTTTCCAGAGGCAGATTTTTGCAAAGTGGCATTTTATAACTTCCAATCCACCTTCTGTCTACTTCCTCTATTTTTGTCTATAATTCTTTGCATGTCACAGGAAACGACAGATTACCTCAGATCTGACCAACTGGGTACGATCAGCGAAATTTTTCCAACGAAACCCATCTTTTCAGATTTGCCAGAATCAGCAAACTTGCTGCCCCTATTTTTAGGGATTTTTTCGGAAAAGTCTCCAGATCAAAAATCTAAGGAACTGGGTTTGTTTAGCTTCCAAGCACAAACAAAACCCATGTGCCAAATGTTTCTCGAAAAAATACTTCTCAGGCAAGAACTATATTTAAGGGTTTTGGGAAAGTGTTAGAACAAGGTCAAATGCCCAGTCAATCTTTAAGTCTTGTAGAATGCAGTAGTCCCAGGTACAATACAAGACCAAGACGGTCTTGTACCATGATTATCTGAAGACGACTGACACGGACTTATGGCAGAAAAACCCAGAAGTCAATTATGAGGACTTGGAGGGCATGAACCAAATTACATTGCAAAACATTGAAGAGTCTGGCTCATTCCAAGCTGCATCCATTCCTATCACTTTACAGAGCATTGAGCTTGTAACTGCTTGCACAAAGCATTACAATCCCACCACAAGAGAAATCCTGTCAGTGGACGGAAAGGTGATTTGCAGCTTAAAGCCGAAGGATTTGGAGATTGCTTTGGTAGGCAATTTTGATAACTACATATGTTTGTTCATGTCTGCCATACAAAAAAGGGCGACACATATAGAGGCGGTGATTTCATGTTTTGAGCAGCTGTCATGTCCCCGAAATAACAAAACCATAAAGACCAAGTGTTAAAATACAAATCAATTAATAAATAGCAATATTGATATTAAATATAAAATAAATGTGTATCATATCAATATAAAAATATATAAATATGAAATAACAAATATAATAATAATATATAAGCAAATTATTGTTATTACATTCTAATATTAAATAACTTAGTATCAAAAATAATAATAAATAAATATTATAATCATTACACATCAAAGATTGTAATACATTAGAATAAAATAATAATAAGATATTAGCAAATTGTTTTATTACTATACTTTAATGTTAAAATATGTTCAATAAAATAATAAAATAAATAGAAATCTGAAATATCATAATTATAGTAATAATATATTATTTTAAAAATAGATATTATTGTGATAATAAAGGCAGCAATTAAATCTAACAAAGGGATGTATTTTATGAAAAGTCACCTCTTACACCAAACAATGCATTCCCCCCATGAGTCACCTACCTTGAATCGTATAAATAGAAGGAAGAAAAATAAGGAAGGGGGAAAAAACATGGAGAAATAGGATTTGCAATTTAGAACAGCATCAACAATTATTGTTACGCATTGGAATATAGAGCCATTTAATATATATATTATTTAATAGGCATGCAAGTATATATGCATAGATATAGATAAATTTTATAATGAATAATATGCAATGAATAAATAATATTTATGAATAAGGAAAGAATAATTATATAAATATATATATATATGAATACAAATGGATATAAGTAAAAGAATAATTATATATATGTATATAAAGTATATATATATATATATATATATAAATACATATACATGATTATGCAATAATGATACTTATAAGTAATGATGACTCTTTAATATAAACATAAGTAGATTATGTATATTTATGAATTGTCCTCATCCTATGATCAATTTAGTACAAGGTTGAAGGAAGCGAGTAAGGAAACATGGAGAGATATAGCAACTCAGGTGATGTATCCACTTAGCAATAATATTTAGCATATTTGAATATAAGAAATAGATATTTCTAATTTGATTATTGGTGTAATACTTTCTTTAGTATTATCATGATGATAATGATGCTGATATTAACTTAAAGAATTAGTAATAAATGCAAATGTATTTGATTGCTAAAAGATTGTCTTCTCTGTGTGTGTAAGCCTACTAGGGTGGAAGGGCCTGAGACAGGTGGTGCCTAAAAACCCCACTTAACAATCCGCTGCGGCCATAGAGGGGTGGGGGTCCCACTTAACAATCCGTTGCGGCCATGGAGGGGTGGTAGGCTCGGAACCCCTTATAAGCTCCGCTAGCTTCCCCCAGTAGGTTGAGTGTCTTTCAAGGTGATGGCATAGGTAGAGAAAGCAGGTACAAGTGTTTCCTCTAAGCACGCCACTACGAGATGTTCATATCGCTCGGGGCCAAGGGGTGGGTTGTCCTAATAGGACGCTTGTGCTCTTGGGCTTAGATGGATAGCTTTGGGCCGCTCTACCCATGCCACTCCTCATATGTCTTTATTAGTGATTTGTGATTATATTTATATTTGGATATCTAGATATTAATGCTAACAGATATATGTACATGTGGAAATATTAAATGCAGACTTCAATCCAAGATTACTTAGTCAAAGAGAACATTCATTTGAAAAAGAAGAAACCCTAAACCTGATCAACAAGCAAATTCTAGGGCAAAGTCAGGTAAGGGACATTACAGCAACAATAAATTCCAATATAATTCAAGAAGGATCGCTGGAATATGAGAAGACTAGGCGCAGCAGTTAGGAGGGCAATAACTTCACCAGCAAGGCAGATCAAATAATTCAAGGAAGCTTCCATCATACATCAGGTTCCATCGATTACATCAGTTTGTCCATCTTAGTAGCTTGCATCATAATTTTAGGGGGGTTGGCTTAGTAGGTATTGTATGCATTGTAATTTCATGCTCTTGAACATTGATAATCAGATTGTAAGCATTCCATATCAGATGTAAGGGACTGTCATGAAAGTAATTTCAGATTTGCATATGGGGTTTGCACGCCAAGAGTCTTGGCCATATTTTGTAAACATCACAATACATTCCAAACAATGATAAGAAGGTCTTGCATTGCTTCCATTTGATATCTTGTACATGATTGAGGATTGTTGAAAATTGGTAGCTTCGGTCAAAGATCAATATTGATTGCACTCATGCATTATCATTATTGATATCAAATCTCTTGTGCTAAGTATAATCTGCTTTCTTTAAATCAGATATATATATATATGTCTTGATTATGATTGATTGTCGGCCTTGTTTAATCGGAGGGATGTCAATCGAAAAGTCACGTCTTTTCTCAAACATATATATAAGAGTCTTGATCTTCAAAGTAGTACATAGAAATCAATAAATGTTTTACTCTTGTAGATTGAATCTCTCTAGAAAGATAATCAGACCTGGTTATATATGTTCGATCCTCAACATGGTATCAGAGCCAAGTTTAGGGAAGACCAGATCGATTTGATTAAGCATTTTGGAAGGAGGAATTCACTGTTGGTCATCTGACATTATCAAAATTTAATGGTCATAAGACCAAATTTTGATAGAGTGGTGTGATTCGATTTTATAAAGACAGAGACAAATTTCTAAAAGATTTCAGGCCACTCTAAAGAAGTGCCGATGATTTCCTAGACCTAGTGGAAATCGAGATGAACTTTGCACGCGACTGCGACAGGTGCGATGGCGATGCGCAGTGCCTCATCTGCTCCGTTGAATTTATCCTCCACGCCTGAACTTGGAGAAAGTCGGAGTATATATTTATCTTTGCGTTGGAAGTGTCGACAGTGTAGGGAAGGCACGAATCTGTGAAGGAGATGGCATAGCAGATTCTGAAAGAGATATAGAAGCCATTGATAATGATTGAAACTTATTAATGGTTGAATGTTGCTCTTTGTAATCGAGATATTTCCCGTCACTAGCGAAATTTAATATCCGGCACCTTTCTTATTCGCGTGAAGTCATCAAGATGGCCGTTGTCGAAGGCACATGGTATATAGTTGCTAAAGGCATTGGAGGAAAGATGGGATTACTACCTCTGTGGAAGATTATTTTTGGTTAAGGATAACACTTATGCGAAGCCGTGTATCTTCAGAAGTCTCCTTCTGTGAGTAACATTTCATCAGGAATTGGCGGGGAAATCATTGATGATTGATGAAAGTGTGGACTGGCTGAGACAGAGCCGACAATAACGAACAGGCATCTTAACACATTCTCGAGAACCTCTGAGGGACGGAGACATCTCTAAGTTCTGCTGTAGCAGTTTGAGCTCCTTTCTAGCCTGTGACAATGACTTATTCAAGATGGCCGGATTGATTTTTAAAGAGATAAGTATTCCATGCTTGAAAAATGTTCATGATTTTTTATGTAGTTATTAATTCATGCAATAATATTGGAATAATGAATCATGTGTGCTTCCAGCATTGGTATTTCTCTTCGGGACAATTTAGTTTTATGAACTATTTATAATCTCTTCTAAATGCTTTCAGGACGGATCAGAAGCATAAGAAATTGTTTTTAAAAGAAGAAGAAAATGAAGACTCTGCTTGCAACCATTAGACTGTGTGGATGGCTGAAGTCATCCCTTTCGAAGAAGAAGTAATTAGAGCTTCAGAGGCAGTCACATCTTCACTTATTGTAATGCATAATTCTCTGAGATATGAGGTGAAAGCCCTTGTTCATCTCTGAGACTAAGATGAGGCGTCATGTTGAGAGACTCCATAACAACAGGTCCCAGGATCTAACTTCAGAAGAGCTCCAAGCACCCGCAATGTGGCTTAAAGGGGGGGTGTTGGATATAAGCCACACCTGGACTGATGATGGGCTGGTCACAAGGGGCCAGTAGCTTAGTTGATAAAGAACTCCTGCTGCAAATGGAAGGTCCTAGTGAATGCTCTAAGCCAGTTCAGGTGTGAGCCAAAGGAAATTCACCTTATGGTTGTAAAACACAAATTGAGATATCTTCACGACACTATTGGATATGGTCTTCTTTACAGAAAAGACCAACTAGATCAACTTGGAAACCTTGGTTCAGTTTGGGCTATGATCTCTTGGATCTGCAGAAAACAGTTTTTTGTAGCACAAAGTTCAACAAAAGCTGACTACAATGCAAACTCTATGGGGGCAAGAGAAGCAGTTTTGGCTTCGTAAATTGCTTGTGGGACTCCTTGATCTAAGCACATTGAGATCCCCTATCTTTATGTAAGAGATATGGTGGAAAGGAAAGTGATCCAGTTGGAGTATATTAGTTCAAATGTTTAAACAGCGGACATACTCAACAACTTCTCTCCAGAATTAAGGTTAAACTCTTCGGGAAGAAAACTTGGTATGTAATTTGATATTATGTTTGAAATTCAAATTTGTTTATAAGTTGTACTAATATATAAAGATGTTTAATGTGTAAACTCTTTTGTCATGTGTGTGACTCCATGACCTTATGGGCCTACTACCCTGTGTACATTATTGAAAGGTGACGATCTTTCTAATAATGAACACTTGTATTTGACATTGTAAAGTGACGACTCTACAATGATAAACTATCATGATAGATATCATGTGACTTGATATCTGTGGACATGTCATGATAGTATCTCTTGGACACTTTGATGGATATCATGGGACTTGATGTCATCTGAAGATCATTGTGATCCTTAAAGAGATAATCATGGTGGATATTTATATATCCGTGGATATGCCATGAATTATGGTAGACATCATGTGACTTGATGTCAGTGCACATACCATAATGAAGATATGTTATGAAGAATGTCATGTGACTTGACACTTTTAGAAGCATACCATATCTTCTGATATCACGAGTTAGGTGATATCAATTTTACTTGATAGAAGTTATCTTCTCCAGTTGAAGAGGGAGTGTTGAATAAAGATGATGTGTTATGAAGAATGTCATGTGACTTGGCACTTTCAGAAGCATACCATATCTTCTGATATCACGAGTTAGGTGATATCACGTTTACTTGATGGAAGTTATCCTCCCTAGCCTACAAGGAGTATTGATTAAAGAAGATGTGTTATGAAGAATGTCATGTGACTTGACACTCTCAGAAGCATACCATATCTTTTGATATCATGAGTTAGGTGTTATCACGTATACTTGATGGAGGTTATTTCCTTAGAGGGAGTGTTATATAGTGAAGATGTGTTATGAAGAATGTCATGTGACTTGACACTTCCAGAAGCATACCATATCTTCTGATATCACAAGTTAGGTGATATCATTATATACTTGATTGGAGTTCTCTTCCCTAGCTAAGAGGGAGTGTTGAAACCTGGTAGCTTCGGTCAGAGATCAATATTGATTGCACTCATGCATTATCATTATTGATATCAAATCTCTTGTGCTAAGTATAATCTGCTTTCTTTAAATCAGATATATATATATATATGTCTTGATTATGATTGATTGTCGGCCTTGTTTAATCGGAGGGATGTCAATCGAAAATCACGTCTTTTCTCAAACATATATATAAGAGTCTTGATCTTCAAAGTAGTACATAGAAATCAATAAATGTTTTACCCTTGTAGATTGAATCTCTCTAGAAAGATAATCAGACCTGGTTATATATGTTCGATCCTCAACAAGGATGTTCGCCAAGTGTTTGTATAAATGCCTAATGGTTGTAGGTGCATATTTTTTATAGTTAGTTCATGTATGTGCATTCAAAAATACAAAAACAAGTGCATTCTCATATTAACAATAGTTGTAGAGTTAATTTCATTATCATTTTATCATCAAACCTCAAAATATACAATCAGCCATTGCATATCAACACCTACAGCAGTTGCAAGACAACTGTTTGTCAAACTTACAAGGACAAGTTTCAGAAGTTTTGGGTCAGAATTCGTAGGGCTCATTACAAAATCAATGCAAGAAGGAGAAGGATGAATCTTACAAGTTTTAAACCACTCCAATACTGAAATAGAAGCCCAAAACTGAACTTATTCAAGTCTGATAATTAAAACCAGCATACTGAAAATATTAATCAGCAAACTGTAAATCAATGAAATGCTCATAACTCTTTCAAAATACCTCCAATTGAGCTGAAACGAACTGCATTTGCTCTCTAGAAGGTTGGCGCCCAATTTACAACACCAAAACTGCATCAAAACTCAACATCTGACTTGGCACGAATTCCAATGCCCTCTTGAAATGGTACGACCTCCTTGCAAGGGCAATTTTACTAAATAAAATCATACACTTCAAATTTAAATCTAAAAATCTCCAAGAATGGTCGCCTTGGGTCTAGAAATGGAAAGAGAAAACACCCATAACAAAATAAAAATCACTCCAAAAGCTGTAAATGAAAACGTCCTTCAACCATGATGAAACCAGCAATCCAAAACTGTGAAAAATCTCCAAAATTCATCTACCATGAAGTTAAATCTGCTAGTCTGGATAAAAAGCAGCCATAAAACCAACTAGGTGTTATCTTTCAAACACGAAATTGGACAAATTCTAGGAGGTAAGCATTCCTCGAAGCCAAATACATGAAGTCATTCTGACAGCATAACATTAGCATAACAATGGATGATAAAAGCTGGAGCAAAACTTCTCTTTTATAAGAAAAGAGGTGAATTTTCAAATTCCCAAAACTCCTCCAAGAATGGGACGCCAAAAGTTCTTATTGAAATATTCTAAAATTCAAAAATATTAAATCCTCCTTTAGAATGGCGTCCACTTCAAGGCACAATAAAACTTTATTAAATATTTAATAACTTCTTCATGAAGGCGTCCCCCTTCATGGCCACCTTTTAAACACAACTTGAAGTTAATGAACTAGGCCAAGGGGTCAACTTGAAATTAAATCATTAATGTTTGAAATATATTATTTCACCAAATAATACTTTTTTTTAAAGCCAAAATCAAACCCAAACAACTGCTTCAACTGGAAATGACTTACTAAAATGCTAACAACTGATCACTTCCAAAAATAGAATTTACTAAAAATAGTAAATTCCGATAAATGCCAAAAACCACCAATCAAAGGAAACCCTAATTCCACCTCAATGAGCCTACGGGCTTTCGAAATAGGCTGATGAGCTAACGAGTTGATCACTGACGAGAAGGAGACATTACAGTCCGCCCTCCTCGAGATTGCTTGTCCTCAAGCAACCACAAATAAAAATCCTGCAAGATAAGTTCACCTTCCCATGTTGCATCCTCAATAGGCAAGTTCTTCCATTTTACCAAATACTCCTTGATTGTTCTTCTCCTCAAGGAGCGCTCCCTAGTGTCAAGAATCTCTTCTGGAATCAACACCAACTGACCTTCCTCGTCTAATGGAGGTAATTCTGCAGTAGCCACCACATTGTGCCCAAGTGCCTTCTTGAGGTGATACACATGAAAAATTTTGTGCACTTTGCTATCAGCTGAAAGCTCCAACTCATATGCCACTTCTCCAATCTTTTTGACGACCTTGAATGGACCATAAAAACGTGGCTTTAACATTTCCGCACCACTCCTTTTAAGAGAAGATTGTCTATAGGGTTGAAGTCTCAAGTAAACCATGTCTCCCACTTCAAAAGATCGCTCAACACGCTACTGGTCAGCGTATAACTTCTGCTGGTTTTGAGCTTGTTGCAGATTTTCCTTTAGAGATTTCAAGATGTCTTGGCTTTGCTGAAGCATATCCTTTGCCTGTGGAGCTCTACTATCACCAAACACCAATCTACAAAGTTAGGAGCATCATATCCATAAAGAGCCATAAAAGGAGACATCTTAATTGACATATGATAGGAAGAGTTATAACAATACTCTCCCAAATGAAGCCACTTAACCCAAGCTCTTTGCTGCCCTGAAACATAATTTCTCAGGTAGCCTTCTAACCACTTTTTTACAATCTCGGATTGCCCATCCGTTTGTGGGTGATAACTAGTGCTTGGGGTAAGCATTGTACCACTCAATCTGGAGATTTCCTGCCAAAAAGCACTTAGGAACTTGTTGTCCCTATCGATGACAATAGTTCTAAGCAACCTGTGCAAACGGAAAACTTCTCTAAAGAACAATTCAACTACTTGAGCTGCTGTAAATGAAGTTGTGATAGCATAAAAATGAGAAAAATTAGTTAATCTATCTACCACAACATAAATGCAATCACATCCTTGCACCTTAGGCAATCCTATGATGAAATCCATTGCAATGCTCTGCCATTTTTTATTTGGAATTGGCAAGGGCTGGAACAATCCGGCTGGAAAAGAGTGTTCATTTTTATTCCTTTGACAAGTAGAACACTCTCTTATGTAATTCGAGACCTCTTCCTTCATCCCTTTCCAAGTAAAACCTTTCTCGGATCTGCTTATAAGTCTTGAAAAACCTTGATGACCAGCAAGGGGTACATCATGAAAATATTGTAGAATCTTCTTTTTAAGCTTAGATTCAGGCACCAGAAAGATCCTACCTTTATAGAGAATAAAACCATCAACCAACTTATACCTTTCATCATCCAAATGACCTTCTACTATGTTGGTTGCAAACTGATTTTTTGTATAATCAACAACAATTAATTCCTTCCAATCTGTTGAAAGCTCACAAAGTGACTGCAAATGGGGTCTTCTTGATAAAGCATCTGCCACTATGTTATTTTTCCCTTTGACATACTCAATGTCAAAGTCATAAGCTTGGAGCTTACTTACCCACTTTTGCTGCCTTTCATTCAAATCCTTTTGATGCATAAAATACTTAAGACTGTTGTGATCAGTCTTAACAACAAATTTGTTTCCCACCAAATATTGACAAAACTTAGACAATGCATGCATAATGGCAAGCATTTCTTTGTCATAAATTGAGTATAACTTTTCTGCTCCTCTCAATTTCCGGCTCTCAAAGACAATACGATGTTTGTCTTGCATGAGAACAGCTCCTACTCCTTCACCTAAAGCATCGCATTGCAACTCAAAAGGCTTCTTGAAATCAAGTAAAGCCAATACTGGACACGAGCTCATGATATGCTTGAACCTATCAAAGACTCCTTGTGCTTTATCTGTCCATAGGAAGGCTACCTGATATTCAGACTCAACATCATGGTGTGTGTGGAGCTTATCAAGCTAGGAAGCAGCACAGGACACTGTTTCCAAATGGTGACTCATGGCGGGCTTCTAAGGTACTACAATTAATTCATGCTGATATTTGTGGGCCTCTATGAATACTCCTTTTGTTACTGGTTGTAGATATTTCTTGCTATTTGCTGATGATTTCAGTAGAAAAATGTGGGTGTATTTTCTTAGATAGAAATCAGATGTGTTTAATGTATTTTAGAAGTTTAAGGCCTCAGTAGAAAAAGAGTCTGGTTCTTGCATAATCACTCTTAGGTCAGATAATGGGGGGTGGGAATTTTGTTCTACTGCATTCTCCAACTTTTTTGATACACATTGGATTAAACGCCAGTTAACCACACCCTACACTCCTCAGCAAAATGGTGTTGTAGAGCGGCGCAATCGTACAATTGTTGAGATGGCCCGCTCCATGTTGCAACACAAGAGTGTTCTTAACAAATTTTGGGCAAAAGCAGTTTTCATTGCAATCTATCTCCTTAATCGGTCACCTACCCATGTCGTTAAAGGGAAGACTCCTGAGAAAGCTTGGACTAGTCGAAAACCCAGGATCATTCATTTAAATATTTTTGGCTCTTTGGCATATGTATGGATTCCAGATGCCAAGCGCTCTAAGTTGGATCCCGAGAGTCAAAAGCTTGTGTTCACAAGGTACAGTGACAACCATAAGGCTTGTCGGCTGATTGACATAGACACTAAACATCTTGTCTTCAGTCGGGATGTTGTCTTTGATGAAGAACAAAGACCGTTTCACTTTTCCTCGCCTGTTCAGCATTCAAAGGATCAGCCCTTGAAGGCTTCTGATTTGGGTGTCTGTCTTATGTTAAGCTTCTGTCTTGAGGGGAGATCGTCCAGAAACAAGAGCAAACAACAGCATACAGTTAATTTTGCTCTCATGGCCAACATTCACAGTATTTATGAGCCTCAGACATATTCAGAGGCTAAAGGAATTCCTGAGTGGGAAAAGGCTATGGAGGTTGAATACCAAAGTCTTCAGAAAAATCACACTTGGGTTCTTTTTGATCTTCCTCCAAGGAAGAAGCCCATTAGCTGCAAATGGGTGTATAAGGTGAAATACAAAACTGACAGAACCCTTGACAAGTACAAAGCTCGTCTTGTTGCTAGGGGGTTCTCATAGAAAGAAGGCATTGACTATGAGGAGACTTTTGCTCCTACAGCCATGATGAGTACCATTCAGCTCGTCCTTGCCTTAGCAACTCAGTTTGGTCGGAAAGTCCATCAGATGGATGTTAAGAGTGCTTTCCTCAACGGTGAGTTGAAGGAAGAAGTCTGCATGACGTAGCCTCCAGGGTTCAAGGTTGTTGGTAAAGAACACAAGGTGTGCAGATTGGTCAAAGCACTCTATGGCCTGAAACAAGCTCCTAAAACAGGCTCCTCGGACTTGGTACATCAAGATTGACAAGTACCTGATAGATCATGGCTTTTAGAGGAGTCCATCTGACTCTAATCTGTATGTCAAACATACTGGTAGTGATATCCTTATTCTTGTTGTCTATGTGGATGACTTGATCATTACTGGCAGCTCGACACATTTGATCGCTAGATCAAACAAGATTTGTGTAGCACATTTGACATGATAGATCTGGGACTTCTGCATTATTATTTAGGTGTTGAGATTTGGCAGACTACGAGCAGTATCATCTCCCAGTCCAAATATGCTTGAATTCTACTGGATAAGTTATGAATGCAGGATTGCAAACCTACCTCCACACCCATGGAAAAAGGGCTTAAGATGTTAGCTAAGTCAGACTCACCGGTAGTTGATGAATCATTGTTTAGGCAACTAGTGGGTAGTCCCATCTATCTCATTGCCACTAGACCTGACCTCAGTTTTGTTGTGAGCTACATTTCACGCTTCATGACAACCCCCAAGGCTGATCATTGGGTAGCAGCGAAGCGTGTGTTGCATTATGTGGAGGGCATTTCTGATTATGGACTCTTGTACACTCGGAGTCACAATTCTAGACTTAGTGGTTTCACAGACTCAAATTGGGTAGGTTTGGTTGATGACAAGAAATCAACATCTAGGTATGTGTTCAATTTGGGATCTAGTGCAATCACATGGACTAGGAAGAAGCAGCAAGCAGTGGCGCTCTCCTCGACAGAAGCAGAGTATCAAAGAGTTGTTAATGCAGCTTGTGAGGTAGTTTGGCTTCGCCGGATGCTTGCAGATATGCAAATATGTCAAACAGGTCCGACTCCCGTGTTCAGTGATAATCAAGGAGTTCTCAAACTTGCCAAGAATCCAGTCTTCCATGAAAGAACCAAGCATGTGGAAACTCATTGTCACTTCATTCGGAAGCTTGTTGAAGACGAATTAGTTCAGTTGTTGTATGTTCCGACAGAGGAGCAGACAACGGATATTCTCACCAAGTTGCTCAGTCCAGATAAGTTTGTAAATTTCAGGGGGCATCTTGTTGTAGTTGATGGATTGAGCATTAAGGGAGGATATTAAAATAATATTTTTTAATTTTTTAATGCTCAATATTGTATCTTATTGTAAATATAGTGATAAGATCGTTTCTGATCTTATATGCAGTTTCTATTTTAGAAACTTGCTTATTTTGTAAATCTTGTAAACTATTTATTGAGCACCTTGCTCATTGTGAATATATAAAAAATATTTTACCAATAACTTGCGTAACAACTATAACATATGATGATGTTCGCATCCTTCATGCTTCAATTAAACCCAGTCTGCTATATATATATATATATGCATGCCTTGTATCTAACTCCAAATTTTACACACCCCTCTAACAATTCACATGTCTTACCTCCCATCCTTTATGCTTCAGTTAAACCCAATCTGCTATATATATATATATATATGCCTTGTATCTAACTCCACATTTTACACACCCCTCTAACAATTCACGTCTTACCTCTACTTATGTGTTTCACATGTATATCTACAAGGACACCTGCAACTATAACATATGATGATGCTCCCATCCTTCATGCTTCAGTTAAACCCAATCTGCTATATATATATGAGACATTTTGTCAAGAAGTTTTCCCACTATCACGGCTGTGCTTCTACGTTTTACAGGCATATGAAATAGTTTGTGTTTTTTCTAAGTTTCCACATTTTACATATATTTAAAAAAGTGGTTACGACTATGATGTATCCATTATTGATTAAGCTTCAATGGATGTCTATATGCTATTCAAAAACTCCCAATGAGCACAGGCAGGAAACATACTAGTAAAGGTTGTGTGATTTCGTTTTGTTCCCACCAGTTGCATTTTTGTAGTATTTTCTAAGAACATTTTCAGCAAATCTACTTTGTGCATATCATGTTACAAAGTTCTTGTTTGAGCAATAGCAATTCAAGCCACAGTTCCATGCAATACTATCTACAGTTCTACTTTCAAGAAGGGAGATTGCTCTCAATTATTTTGTATTCATCAAAAAGATATTTTTGTGACAAATGACAAGGGTAACATGGAAAGAATGTATAAATCCTCTAGAGAAGAACCCTGTCGCCTAGTAATTAGTAATTTACTACTAACAAACTTAGGTGATAAAATAAGATTTACAATTGAATATTGAGCACCTAGAGTAATGGATGACTCCCCTTTATTTATCTTTACTCTTCCAAGTGCAGTCTGCCTTATGTTGTGCCCCAAAAGGATGAGTGAGGTGCAGATTGATTGAACGTCAATTAAGTGATGTGGGAGTAGACTATGCAAAAGTCCTTGGCCCATGCCCAGACTGTATAAATCCTTCAAAGAAGAACCCCAATCCCAAGTATTTACTGATTTCCTACTAACAAACGTAGGTGATAAATAAGATTTACAATTGAATATTGAACACCCAAAATAATGGATGACTCCCATTTATTTATCTTTCCTCTTCCAAGTGCAATCTCCCTTATGTTGCGCCCCAAAAGGATGAGTAACGTGCAGATTGATTGTACGCCAATTGAGTGACATGCAAGCAGACTATGCATCCATGGTGCCTAATTAAAACAAGAGTTTTTGATTGAGTAAGCAGGGATTTTGAAAGGGCCCTAATCCCTTTTACATCAAGAAAGATTCAGCAATAAGAACAAAAAGGTAAGGAACAACAACAAGACAAGACATCAACAAGAAACAGATACCGTTGCCAACAGATCTAAACCAAACAGAGCTGCAAAATTAGAAAAAACAACAATGCCAACAAAATAGGCCAACAGGCTACACACAAAGCTGAAAAATAGCAGCCATCAACAGCGACCACCCCAAGGGTGGAAAAACTCAACGAATATCAAACCATTACATGCAACTTTTAAAGGTTCCTAAAACCCAACCAAACTTCAAAACAGCCCTCACGACCATCATAACGAGCCACCATGCCACCTATCGAGCTGTAAAAACAGCAACCTTTAATAACAACCACCCCAAGGGTGGACAAGACAACCCGTACATCGGTAACCACCCCAAGGGTGGGCAAGACAACACAAAATTTAGACCAGTTCATACAAATTTTAATGGGATCTAGAGCAAAAAGAACTTCAGAGCACCAAGGGGCATCAATCTTCATACAACACCATCCAACCTGAGTCACCAACTCATACTCCACCTCTATAGGAGAGAGCTCCCCTCTATAGGAGAGGAAGAAGTATGAACCATTACTACCACAAACACCACTCTCCTGCACACACAATCTCCACCTCAATAGGAACCAATAGAAGAGAAGACTACTTCCCACCAGAACTACAGCAACAAACTCCACCTCAATAGGAGCAATCTTCACCTCAATAGAAAATAGCAATTATAGAACTTGGAAGAAAGAAACCACATTAGTAGAAATGGCAATCACCTCCTCCTTAGACATCAAGAGGGACAGGTACTGGAGGAAAGACTTTGACAGCACCCTAGCCAACCGCAAAACAAACCCATACTGTTTCTTACAAGATAGGGCTACATCCATCAACAAGAATAAGGTTGCATCTAAAACACCATTCTAAGAGAAGAAAAACACCCAAGGCCATTAGAAAACACCACCTCTACAACCATCACTAAATCTATGCTCAAGTAGAGGCCTAAACCGCCAAAACATTGAGATCCAAGGAAAGCACATCACAATCATCAGCTAGAAAGAGCCAAGCACAAGAAAAATAAAGCTACCTCTGACGCACTTCCAACAGCAAAAGACGATCCCTCCAACAGCAAAAAAAAAGCTGCCTCAAAAACACCAAACCAAAGGAAGAAAACCACCCAAGGGCCATAAAAAACACCACCTCAACAACCACCAACACGGAAGCAACCCACAAGTAGAGGCCCAAACCACCAAAACAACAAGAAACCAGGGAAAGCACCACTCAGCCACGAGCTAGAAAGATCCAAGCTCAAGAAAATAGTTTTTCCCACCAAAAAACCTAGTAGTAGAAAAGCCATCAAAGCCCCAAAACCAAACCACTCCGTGACTAGAAAAACCCAGAACGGCGGGCAAAGCCCACAAAGAAAAACCAGAACAAAACGTAAGGGCTAACAAAAAGGAGCAAGAAAACCAACCGAATCGAAAGCAAACAACAAGTAGATCCAAAAGGATCAAAAGCCACCAAAGCCAACCAACCCAAAGGCCACGAGTGAAAAAAAGGGGGAGGAACATGCCCAAACCACGCACAGAGAAGTAACCAGAAAACCCTCCCCAGTGGGAAAGACAAGAATCACCCAAACCAAGCAACAAAGGGGGAGAACAGGGAAGCAAAAGGAAGGAGCAAAGCCCTACCGATGCCAATGCAAACCCAGTCGCACCCCACAAAAAACCACCTGACACCTAGAACCGCCACTCCGCCAGACACCAAGGTAGCAGGCAAGAAAGCGCAAACGACCAAAAACGGATGAGTAGGCCCACACACCAGAACAACCTCACATAGCAACCAAATTCAAGGGAAAAAGGCACTATCTGCAAGCTCCCAACCACCATCATTGTTTTCAAAATCGGCTTCGCCATCATTTGCAGCAACAAAATTCAAATTTCCACTTCCGTGCCTATTACCACACATTTTTCTATTTTTCTTGTGAAGATGTTAGTGGGGGTATCATATTGTTTATGCTAATGCTTAATTAAAACAAGAGTTATATTCTTGATTTTATTTTATTTAATTGCCATGACTTGAGTATTTCATGCCTAAACTAGGGAAAGATAGGTAAGTTTTAAACATGTGTTATTTATTGTTTTTTATTATTATTCAATTTTACTATTTACATGTTTTATTTTAATTAGTTATTATTTATTGTTTCTTTATTTATTTTGCTAATTTAAATTAATCTTTTTCAAAATAAAAATGCATATATTTTAAAATAATAAATTAAGGTAAGGTATACTAAGAAGGTGGTCATGAGAGTTGGGGCTTGCCTTTCGGTCAAACCCTTGTAGTGGTCTTTTTACCTCCACAGACAGCGAATAATAAAAATAATGGAAATATTTGTGTGCATATGATCCTATCCCAAGTGTATCTAGGAATGGTAAGAGCAATGATTGTGCAAAAAGTAAACTAGAATGAACGAAATCACCCAAATGTAAATATCCCAAGGTGCTTAGAGGTGCAATAACAAGAAGTTGGAATAACATTGAAAGGATAAAGAAAACAAGCAATGAAAATAAAAGAACAATAGCACCTATGAAGGCTTGAGGAAGCCAAAGAGATAAGAGTGTTGTAGGAAGAATGTTGATGTGCTCAAAAAGAGGAACCCAAGGTTTAGAAAGTTGTGAGAGAGCTTGACGATGCAAGATTCATCTCGAGCCATTACCACTAACCTCAGAAGGTGGCAAGTGGCAAAACACATGGAAATGAAAACCAAACAAGAAACTATCACGAGATGCTAGTGTCCAGACAGTTTGAGATTTGGAAACAGCAAGGCACTGGAAAAACACAAGGGCAACATAAATGCAACATCAACTTGAAAAAAAGAGATCATGAGAAACAAGGCCTTCACACCATGGGAGGTAAAAAGACTAATGTGAGGGCTAAAATAAGAATGGAAGCACACTAAGAAATGGACAGCAAAACAAGAACAAAACGTAATGTGTAATTGCAAGGGTATATAATTTTTGATGTTATAGAAGGTCAGGGTCTAGGGTCTAGTGTCCAAGGGTTCAATGTAAAGGGTAAATGCTTTATGGTGTAATGTCCATGGCCCACAACTTTAGGATGTACAGTCTAGGGTCTAGGTTATAGAGTCTTTGGCTGTCAGTTACAAATATAGCATACAATGTCCAAGTTCTAAGGTCAAGGGTCCATAGTCAACGATATTAGGGTCTAATGTACAAGGTCAAGGGTTTGAGGTCCATATTCTAAGGGTTTAGTATCCACCCACAGTAATGAGACTCGCCAAGACTCGGCGAGTCGTGAGTCGAGACACCCTTGCCGACTCCTGCGGGATCAGACTCGTACTTGGCCGAGTCTGTACGAGTCCTAGCTAGACTCGCGAGTCTGGCATACTCGCCAAACTTGCCAAGTCCAGGTGAGTCCCATCGGCACGACTCGACAGGAAGGGTTTGAAAAACTACAAAAATTACACGGAATTTAAAGTTACAACTTGTCTTTTTTTATTTATTGTGAATGCAAAATGGTGTATGCCATGAAGGTTTGTATGGTTTTGGAGGTCTTAATTTGGGCTGCCCTGGGACCTCGCAAGGGGTGCTGCCCCTTGGCCCCACAGGGGGCGCTGCCCCCAGACCCCCGCAAGGGGCGTTACCCCTTGACCCCACTGGGGGCGCTACCCCTAGACCCTCGCAAAGGGCGTTTCCCCCCAAACCCTCGCAAGGGGAAACGCCTCTTGACCCCACTGAGGGCACTGCCCCTACACCCCCACGAGGGGCGTTGCCCTTCAACCCCATTAGGGCAATTGCCCTAAAACTTGAGATTATGGTTGTTGCATCATCTAGGACCTATCTTAGACACATTCGTAAGAAGCATGCAAGCTCCATTGAGCCATAGAATTCTAGTTATTGTTTTGAATCTTTGGATATTTCATATTTGTTTGGAACATTTGATGTCATGAATTTCATATTCCATGAGTTTTGTATACATTTGAGTTCTTTGACTATATATCTAAGTGTGCTATTTCCTTTAGCAGCTCAACTACAATTTGTGTTTATACTTATATGATCGATGTATACTTGTGTTAGTGACTAGGACCTTGATTGGGTTGACCGGGCAGATAGAGAGGCTGAGGCTATAGCCATGGCAAACGAGGAGGCTACAACATGAGCAAACACATCCACAACTGATGTTGGTGAGGGTGGCATGGAGTCACAAGCAGAGACTATGGCTGTAGTTGTTACATCATCTAGGACCCACCTTAAATGCCTTCGTAGGAAGGATGCAGGCTCCTTTGAGCCATAGACTTGTAGTTATTGTTTTGATATTTCATATTTGTTTGGAACATTTGATGTCATGGATTTCATATTCCATGAATTTTGTATACATTTGACTATATTTATATATCTAAGTGTGCTATTTCCTTCAGCATCTCAGCTACAATTTGTCTACTTTATACTTATGTGATCGACGTATACTTGTGTATGTGATCAAATTTGCTTCTATTTAATGATGTTATTGTGTCTTTAAGGTTTATTAATAAAGGGTGTTTGAAACAAGTTTTAAATCCTTAAAAATCTCTAAAGAGAGAAAGAGATAAAACTAGACCTAAAAAATAGAAAATTAAGTAGAAGAAGAGAAATAGGTAGTAAAAGACGGAAAAAATGGATACAGAGAAGTAGAAAGAAAAAGAATGAGTGAAATAATGAAATAAAGTAAATAAGGAAGCGAGTAAAAAAGAAAGAGTCAAGAGAGAGAAAAAGGGAACTAAAGAAAGATAGAAAGAAAGACAAAGAGAGATGGATAAAATGACAAAGATATAGCCAAATAAGTTAGGTAAAAAGAAGATGAAGACAGTGAGATATAGGGAGGGAGGGAGAGAGAGAGAGAGAGAGAGAGAGAGAGAGAATTGAAAGAAAAATATGAGAAAAACTAATAAAGAAAGAATTATAGAGAGAACAAAAGAAATAGAGTGCAGTAGAGAAGAGCAAAAGAAGGAGAAACAAACAAACATAGGCAACAGAAATAAATACAATAAGAGAATAAAGAAATAAGATCAACAAACACAAACAAAAAAATTCAGTGAATTAAAAAGAAAAAGAAAAAAAGACAGAAATACATAAATAATGAATGAATTCACAAAAGACATCACAAAAGAAAAAAAGATACATGATGGATGATGAAGTGGCATATATGCAAAATGATGCAACCACAATTGGCCTTGTGATTGGCAGGATGGTATGAAATCACAAGATTTCCCTTCAAGATGGCAAGAACGACTACCAACAAGGACATCGTTCTCTTTACGGTAACGATGGTCTACTGGAAGACAGGTCAAAGAACTTGACAGTGTCTAGAAAGAATGAGAAGTTAAATACAGAAGGAAAGGTTAATTTACCCCTAAGGTGGAAGCAAGATTAAGAGGTGAAGTCAGGCTGCAAGAATTAAAGAAATTATCCCGCAGGACCCAAGTAGATGAAGAGGCCCGTAACATACACCCCTATATTATTTTTGTATAACAAAGCCAATGAAGGAGAATAACATAAACATTACAAGTAAAGTTTCTTGCAAATCAGAGATGTTTGTTATAGTATTTTCAGTTTACAAACACTGCTTCTATAAAGATAAGTATTTGAAATGGAAGTTTCATCATCAAAATGAACAAAAATAAAATTAAAATAAGGATAGGAGAGCATAGTTGCTGGTCTGTTACACAGTTTGCAGGTCTGTTGCTGCTGCTACAGGTCATGACAGTCATCAAACTTCTCCAGATATCTCACCGAAACATACAACTATGAGCTGGGCTCAAGTAGACAGGGATATATATCAATCAACCTCATTACCAACAACATAAAACACCTCAGCCATGGAAGAGAAATGAAAGGAAAAGACTGCAAATTAATAACAGTCATGCACAGTCCATAAACTTGTGCACTAGAGGCAGGGGCGGCTGGAAACAAGTCACCAAAACTCCTGCAAATGTGATGAAACCAAGCCAAAACTACCTGCAACTAATGAACCAAGCCTAAGCGCCACTCATTATGATACAATCCACCCTCAAACTTAGGCACTTCAGTCTGAAAGTCTCACACCCCATGTCCAAGCAGCCTGCAATGTGGTACGACCTGCATTGGAATTCGTTGTTTTGCTAAACAGGGTTAAAAATCCATCAAATCTGGTCGTCCAACCTCAAGAAACACTTTCAGGTCTTCTTTGGTGGATTTCATGATACTAATCACCAAACATTGCCTCCAGCCAACTAGGGCATTGCTCGTTTGCACAAACTGCACAGTCTATAGGAAATCATCTGATACACAACAGTCTTGCACCAAAAACCCCTTACATAAACAACAAAATCACACTCCAAAAACACACAATCAAAGTACTTCAAAAATCCTCATTTTTTTTGAAACCACAAACCATAGTTTGCAGACTCTCCGGGACTCGCCGCGGACTCGGCGGACTCGAGAGTCCGTGGCTGAGCCGAGTCGACTCGCCACGGACTCAGGAGTCGAGTCCAGGAGAGTTCCGACCCAGGACTCTCGTCCGCGGCTGGGGCGTCAAAATGGGTTAAAACCCATACTTTTTTTTATTTTTCTGTTCATTTTAACTTGAGCATTGGTGTTTTTTAGGTCTACAAATTGGTTTTAGCTTGAAAGAAGGCAGGAGGAGGAGCTAAAAAGATCAAAATAGAGCCAGGTAAGTGATCTAACATTTCTTTTTTTTTGTTTTCTTGCATTCAAAATTTTAAAAAATCAAAAAAAATAAGGGGAAATGCTGCCAAATTTTTTTTCTATTTTCCTTAATAGCCTAATTCCTACTATTTCTAGCTTGGTTTTGCATTTTTTTATTTTGCAAATAAATGAAACTTTGAATCACATTTTTTTGCTGATTTTTTTTTTCCCATGTTGAACTTGAAATAGCAATGTCGTCTTCAAATCCAAAGGGAATGAGAAAAGACCCTGCATGGAAGTATGGAATACCAAGAACCAAAAAAGGTGAAGTGACATGTACTGAATGTCTGAAATGGATGACAGGAGGAATAAACAGGTTAAAATACCACCTTGCAAGGATACCTGGGCAAAATGTGGAGGGATGCCCTAAAACTACTCCTGAGATTATTAGAGAGATAAAGGCCCTTCTTGCTAACTATGAGCTAAAAAAAGATGAAAGACAGAAAACAAAGAATGCCCTAGCATCAGTGATGAGTGGATCCCCTTCTACACCAACTATGCCCCATGGTGCTTCTGCTGCAAGTCCAAATGTCCGTGCTCCACATTCATCTTTTGGTGAGAGTCCTGAGGGTTCCTATTCTACTGCTAGTGCTGGCCACGATCCTTCATCAAAACCAAATTTTTTTATTCCACGTAATGTTCTAGGAGCACAACCTTCACTTGAGGGTACTGGTTGGAATAAGGAAAAGCATCATGAAGCTAGGATGGCTGCTGCAAACTTTTGGTACTACAATAGTCTACCTTTCAATGTTGCAAACAGCCCATTTTGGGAAGGTTTAGTGAATGCCCTTACAGTTGCAAGAAAGGGGTTTAAGACCCCATCAGCTAGAGATTTGAGTGGGCCATTGCTAGAGGAATCTGTAAAGAATACACGGCTATTAGTTGATGAGCAAAAGAAATTTTGGCGAAGAAAAGGTTGCAGCATTTTATCTGATGGGTGGACAAATGGACGAAATAGAACTCTCCTAAACTTTTTAGTCGCCTCAAATGGTGGATTGGTGTTCCTAAAATCAATAGATGCCTCCCATGAAGTTAAAAATGCTGAGACTTTATGTAGTCTATTGGATGAGGTGGTCCAGGAGGTTGGAGTTGATAATGTTGTCCAAATTATCTCGGACAACGCAGCTGCATATGTAGCTGCAGGTAGGCTACTTATGGAGAGGTATCCCACAATTGCATGGTCTCCATGTGCTGCACATTGCTTGGACCTATTGCTAGAGGACATTGGGAAGATTTCATGGGTTAAAACAGTGGTTGAAGATGCAAAAAGTGTTACAAAATTTATCTACAACCATACTTGGGTGCTTTCTTTGATGAGGAAATTCACAAATGGCAAGGACCTTGTGCGACCTTGAGTGACACGATTTGCTAGCCACTTCCTCACATTGCAAAGCATTCTTGGTGCCATTGGTCATCTCAAGCAAATGTTTGTGTCTGATGCTTAGAAGGAGTCCTCATTTTCCAATAGAGCTGAAGGGGAGAGGATTGTTACCATAGTTTTTGATGAGACATTCATCAAAAATGGAGAGGAGCTGATGGGGGTAAGTAGCAATCACACAAAAAAAATTATGCATGATAATCTATTTGCTGTTTTTTATTTTTTGTGGGGTTAATTTTGTTATAATTTAACATTTGTTTTCATTTTTTTAGGTGACAGAACCTTTGGTGAGGGTTCTTCGTATGGTGGATGGAGATGGCATGCCAATGGGTTTCATCTATGAGGCCATGGATAGGGCCAAAGAGGCCATATTACGTTACTATGGCGGTAACAAAAAGAAATATGAAATCATATGGCGCATCATTGATCGGAGATGGACAAACCAACTCCACCAGCCGATTCATGCCTTTGCCTACTTCTTGAATCCGAAGTTCTACTTCTTGGACTCATTTAAGGCGGATGAGGAGGTCATGGAAGGTGTTGTCACTTGCATCGATAGGATGGTGCCTGATAGTGAGCTAAGAGATAAGGTGCTTGATGAGTTGGAGGTGAGATTTGTTACATCTTATTTATGAATTTGCAATGTTGAGCCTTGACTATCTATGAATTTTCTATATTTGATTTACTTTTTCTTTTATCTATTCAAGGTCTACAAGGGTGCAGAGGGGAGACTCTTTTCCTCCCAACAAGCAATTGAAAGGAGAGAAAAACAACAACCAGGTAAAAATTGAAATTAGAAATCTGAAACTTGATTCTTAATTTCTTACATATAGATTTTTTACTTTATTCTTATTTCTTAATACTTATAGTTTTATATTTTTTAAATATGTTTTTGTAGATCTATGGTGGGAGAACTATTGTGCTCGCACACCAAATCTTCAAAAGCTAGCCATACGTGTCTTGTCGCAGCCATGCAGTGCTTCTGGGTGTGAACGCAATTGGAGTTTATTTGAAAACATTCACACAAAGAAAAGAAACAGATTGACTCAGCAGCGCCTAAATGATTTAGTTTTTGTTCGATACAACCTTCGCCTTCGAACTAGAAAGGTGGAGGGTGTTTCAAATGAGTCCATCGACTTGGATGACATTGATCCATATGGTGAATGGACTATTGATGAACAAAATGATGAGGCTGATGTCTTACTTACTGATGAGGATCTTGCTGAATTAGAGAGAGCAGCAGAAGAAGAAGAAGAAGCAAGATTGGATGCCATGGGCATGGAGGACAACGAAGACACATTTGAATATCATTTTTCCCCTGCTCGATCTCCTACTCCTCATTTGGATACTACAACACGGGCACCTTCTAGTTCTAGGCCTCCAAAATTGAGTACCATTGGGAGGGGAAAGAGGAAGATGTAGATTACTTGTGGTTGTTAATGTTTTCCTCTTTTTGACATGATTATATGTAAACATTTATAAACTTATGATGCTGTTATACATTGAAACTATGAGTATTTGATGACTATGAATGATTAAATTTCAATTATTGAGTGTTTGATGATCATATGCCATGTGTAATCTTTGAATTATGAGTGTTTGATAATCAAATTAAGCTTTTATGTTCTCTAAATGCATTAATTTGTTCTTGTTTTTTTGTAAAACTACGGTTTTTTTTTTTTGCCGAGTCTTTTCCCGATTCCGTCCCGAGTCCTGAGTCCGAGTCATATTTTTTGGCCGCCGAGTCCGCGGCAAGTCCGAGTTTGCAAACTATGCCACAAAGTATAGAAACTATGAAAACCAATGTGCTTCCTATGTGAAAACACCAAACCAACTAGGATGGATCTTGCACCATCGAAACTAGTGAATATTGGCGAGGGTTTTCATCCTCAATCAACTTTTGGAAGAGCTCAATGTTCACTCCAACAACATCCTATTATGTGAACAAACTTGAATAATGAAAATGAGAGCCAAAACCCCTTTATATATAGTTGGAGGGAAAAATGGCTATTTAAAAATTCAAATATTTCACTTTTCCTCGAAAAGGCCCCTTTAACAATTTAAAAATCAACTTAAATCCCCATATCACTTTTCCCTAGGCGTACAACTTGGGGAAACATAATATTACTTTATAATATTTAACACTAAAGTGAATAATAAAACATTACTTTATAACTTTAGTGCAAATATTAAAACAATCCCAACCTCCTTACAGAATGCACCGCCAAGACATCGAAAACACAAACTAATCACAACAAGAAGGCAATGATGCCAAAGAAAGATATTAGGTGCTAAAGCGAGCATTACTAAAAATAACCATGTTCTCCAAGAAATGTGGAGAACAACCCAGATGACCAAAAAGGCTACAAAAAGCACCACCACCAACTTGAGTGCCATCTAAATGCCAAAAAACCATTGGATGCCAAGAAAACCCAATACTAAGCTCTCCAAGAATCTTGGAGTCCCCTAACCACCTCCAATCAGCCTACGAGAACTCTGGAATAGGCTACCCAACACAACAATTGACTACGATTGAGAAGGGGACATTACAAGGCCTTGAGTGGTTTGTCAACCTTTGATAGGGCTTTGAAGTTGTTTGGTTGCAACAAAGACTTTGAGAACAAGTAAAATCTACCTCTACTGCAATCCAATAATGGAGTTGACCACTGCTTGGATCAAGAAGATGATAGTGATTTTGCAAAAAGAGAAAATTGATGTACTAATAGAAAGAGCTCTAAGGTAGCTGATGTAGGCTAACATTGTGTGTAGGGGACCCCTTTGAGGGTAATATGAGGCTCTTTCGTAGGCCTTTTTGATGCTCATTTCAGCATTCTTCAACTCAGTGGCTCAACGTATTTGTGGTGTGCCTTTTGGAGGCCGCTCTAGACGTTTTCTCCCGCACTTACTATTTATAGTAAGTCACTTGGTCATATTGCTCATACTTGCTATTTATAGCAAGTCATATTTGGATGAGCTATCATCACACCTATATTTGGAAAATGTGAATGGATCACTCCCACGAGTTGGTGTTGGTATTATCTGGGGAGTTAATGGTTAATTATATTATTAAAGTTAATTTAACTTCAATAATATCATTTATTAATGATAACTTTATACTATGCCATTATAGGGAGTTAAGGGGTGATATTTGGCATTTAAAAAAGTTATAATATTTTGATGTTACTTTATGAAATATTATTAAAAATGAAAATGTGATTAAATGCCAACAAAAGCAAATATTATTTTAAATGTTTATTTAGCCAAGTGGGGATGTGGGAATTGAGAGAAGTATAAAAAGCAAAAAGAAATGCTTTTGCATTATTTATTGATACTTGTACAAATTTGGAGAAACTAAGCAAGGGTTTGTTGGTTTGGAGATTGAGCTTTTCTGAGAACGAAATCCCTAAAAAAAATAAGTGTTTGTAGGTGTGAAAGATCACTTAAGGGCACTAGATTGAATAATCTCATTTAGAGGTTATTATCTGAGCTTCATTGGATCCGGGAGATCATCATTTTCAGAAAATACAGAGGTTTAATTGGCAGATCAGAAGATAATTTGTTATCATTATTGTTGTTTGTTCCTTCATAAGCTGGCACGTGGGTTTCACAGCAGATCATATACCTTCAGCTGGCACGTGTGGCTCATCAAGAGCAGACCCTACAGCCTAGGCTAGGTGTGAGGTTTCTTGAGCGGGTCAACTAGTTTTGAGGGCTGCAAACAGTCAAAATTGAGGCGTCTAGGGCCTACAAACAGATCAGCATTGAATCTGAGGTGTGAAAGAGGCATTCTGAGGAGTGGCATCCAAGGGTTTGAAGCATCAAATTGCTGGTTAAGAAAAAAAAGACCTATAACTTTGCACTCCATCAAATGGGTATGATTTAAATATGTTTTTGATACAATAAAATTAACTGGGTTCATTTCAGTATGTATTTCCTTGGTTTCTTTAGCATTTTGCAATTATCTCTATTTCTTGCATTGCCTGGCAAAGACACAAAAAAATTGAAATAACATATAAAACAAAAAAGAAAAACTCATATCAGAGGGGGTTATTATATCCTAAAGATGCCAAGGGTGTTGATTTGTGGTAATGAGCAATTTTAAACATTTCCCTAGGGGTTAAACTGGTTTGGAATATGCTTTGTAGTTGCTAAATGTTTCGGGATTAGATTATGTTAGTCCTTTTTGCATTAACATTTCGGATCACACTCCATGATCCATCATCAGGATAAAGTGCAAAGCATAAAGAGGAAAATGAATAGATGCAGACCATGAATTGCATAAAAAGGTAAGAAGAGGGAGGTGAGAGAAGGGAGGCACAAAAACCAAGGCAACAAGATGGACTAAATTGACCACATTGACCAAAGAGCAAGAAAGCAAAAAACATAGAAAGAAAGATAAAAAGGCCTAATAGGAGAGAGAGGTTGGAAAGAAAGACAAAGGAGCCAAAAGGAGAGAGTTCAAAGGAGGTTTGAAAACAAAATTATATTTATATATCTGATATTATAAATAAAATATCACAAATTGTACATAATTAATAATAGTATAAGCACAAATTGTACTTACTTGTTTTCTCTTCTTATTTATTATATATATATTATTATTATTATTATATATTATTTTCTATGTATATCTTATATTTAAGATATTATAATATTTGTTTTGCTTTGTTTTCTCTTTCTTTTTTATTTTTTACTTAACTTATATTACATCTTTTAATTGCTTTACTTTATTTATATCTCTTTTTCCATTCATATCTTCTATAATTTTTATAATTTAAATTATTGCAATATAAGTATATATATTTGAGTCTTTTTTGAATTAGTTATTGTATGATTTTTATTTAATAATTCCTCCAGCTTATTACTATTATTTTGTTGACATTTTATTATATATTTAATAATAGCATTTTTTACTTCATTTTTTTGTTACAAGTTAGTAAGTGATTTTTTCATTATATTCTTTGTTCTTATACTATTATTATTTAAATACAATTTCTAATTTTAATTATAATATCAGATATTATATAAATGTAATTTTGTTTTCAAACCTCCTTTGAACTCTCTCCTTTTGGCTCCTTTGTCTTTCTTTCCAACCTCTCTCTCGTATTAGGCCCTATTTATCTTTCTTTCTATGTATTTTTCTTTCTTGCTCTTTGGTCAATGTGGTCAATTTAGTCCATCTTGTTGCCTTGGTTCTCGTGCCTCCCTTCTCTCACCTCCCTCTTCTTACCTTTTTATGCAATTCTTGGTCTACAACTATTCATTTTCATCCTTATGCTCAAAGTGTGATCCAAAACGTTGATGCAAAAAATACTAACACAATCTAATCCAAAAACATTTAGCAACAATTATCATGGATAGTGGAAATCTGTTATCATTAATATGGTTTGTAGTTCATAACGAAAACGGGAAAGAGTTCTTCAATAGAAATATTTTTATTCTAATGACCCTATATGAATCCTCATAACTAGCAATCCCCCCTTGGGATTGGCAATTTGGAATTTCCTGATCCCAAGCAAAAGCTTAATCACTAATCACATTACATGTGATGTAAGAGATGCAAAAAAGACTATTTTGGGAAGATTCTTGGAACAAGCACCTGTCTTTAACTAAGGATCCAGATCTTGTAGATGCTATGAGGATTTTTGGCAATGTTTGGGGGAAGCATGTAAGAGATTATGTGGAAAATAGAAAACAACAGTGTGGTTGAATGGAGATGGAGGCCTCTTTACAGTTTGAACATATCGGTGACTTTCAACAACAAACTAAAAAAGATACTCTAACAAAGAAGGATCTTGATTTCAAAGAAGGAAGATGTAATTAGATGTTGTGGTGCCAAATTTGGGAAGTATAATGTAAATATTGGATACACTTTGGAGGAAGTTGCTAGAAAAAAAAAAAAAAAAACTAGCCAACACATATGTGCTAGAATAGTCAATGCCTCCCAAAAGGTAGAGTTTTTGCCTAGGCAACTTTACAAAACATAATCTTAAGAGGGGAAAGGCTTTGAAACCAAGGATTTAATGGACCATTTAGATGCACTCTTTGCAAAAAGGAGAAAGGTACAACCGGTCTTATTTTACTAAAATGTGAATTTGTAGAAAATTGTTGGAAAATGGTGATGAACACAAGCTAAATTGCCAAATCCCATTCCCGACATCCTATTAGTTTTTAACATGAGGCCAATTCTAGTATCTGGAATTATGGAAGGAGAGGAAGAAGAGGATTTTCCAAGGCAAAGAAATGACAATGGATGCTTTAACCCTCAAACTGGAAAATTCAATCACAGAGGTAGTAAATTATGAAACCAAAAATCAAATCCCCAAGGGCACTTCATTTATTGCATGTGATGGAGAATTACGAAAGAAATGGAAGGGGATGGTTGTCCCCCTGTTTATGGGGCTTCTCAAGATCATCCAGTTGACATGTTCAAAGCTGATGCACGATTGGTTATGCCTAGGGTAGGATGGCATAAAGTTAATTTTGATGGTGCCTCGCGTCGTAACATAGAGAAATCAAGTGTTGGATATGTTATCAAAGACCATAGGGAAAGGATTATTTCTATGGCGGCATTTAAACTCCCAAATGGAACAAGCAATGAAGTTGAGTTTTAGATTGCAATAATGGGCATCCAATTAAGTAAAAAAATTAAATAAAGTAAAATTGTACTGAAGAGAACTCCCTTATTACCATCAACGCTTTTTGAAAAAAACTCACTATGAATTGGAAACTTGCTAAATTTATCCACCCAATTTGGGAGATACTAGCTCACTTCGAGGACTTTACAATTCAGCATGTGTATAGAGAGGCAAATGGTGTGGCAAACAAGTTGGCAGACTTGGCAATAGACATGCAAGGTAATGATTTAGTTGTTGATTGAATGAATGGTTGGCACATCCCCTCCCTGATTCTATAAACTGACATATCCGAAATTTTGGCACTTGATAAAGATGTCGAAAGTAAATGAGCGCGGTTGGGGATGTGTGGTAGGTTTGTCAATCAACTTCCCAAACTATGAAATATTGAACAATTAAAACACATAGTCTATGATGGTTTTTCCTTGCACTCTTGCTCATGAGAGCTACCTATGGTGGTACAGTTTTGATGTGGCCAAATGATGATTCAATACACTGACTCCATTTTTTTTTTCTATGGTTGTGCATTGTCCTGGGTATGATGGATACTATGATGTGCCTTACTACTAAGGTGAGACAAATTCCTTTCAACAGCAAGATTACTGAGCTATACTTGAATAAAGTTTACAAATCTAAATCTTGTGTGATCCTACACTTTGTGAAAATGGTTTTAGGTGATATTTTCATGACTTTTGCCACAAGCATTGGGTTAATTCGAATATTGCCTACATGTTTGTGGCATTGTTATTGGACCTAGGGGAAGAGAAGAATTGTGTTCATCAAGTTTCTAAAATGCTAATTATGCTAGTATGGCATGGGTGTTTAAAGAGAAATTTTGAAGAATGTGGTGGTTGGTTTGGGGTTCCACCTGGACCAGAGCCCTTGGCCAGCCATTCTCTAGAAACAATGGACCATGGATTCCTTTCATCATCTGTGTGGTGGGTGTTCATGAGGAAGCTCGCAAGAAGAAGGCAAAATGAGGGTTGGAATTCTTAAAAGCAATTGTTGGTATGTCAAATGCAAATCGTATGGACTGGTCCTTTGTCCTAGACCTTGTGGATTCCAGCCTGATGGTGGATGAAGATACAATGTGTGAAGAAAACAATAAATAACTTTATATGCCTTTCATAGCTAGCTAGTGACTAAGTATAGTAGCAAAATATGTAGAATGTAAACATGTTTCAGAGATTTTATGGTACTTTGCAGAGACCATTTTGTACTCTATAATTTTGTTCTTTAGTTAATATACGCTATTCGACTCCTTAATGCTGATTTTATTGATCAAAAAAAAAGGAAATGGAGACAGAGAAAAATGTGATAGAGAGATTAATATAGACAAAGCAATAAGAATAAAAAGAAAGAAAGAAAATAAATGCAAAGAAAGATAGGAAAAACATTAAAAATAAATAAATGCTAATAGATAGGCATTGAACAAAAGATAATGTGAGAGAATGAGAAAAAGAGAGAATGAATGATAGAAATAAAGAAAGGTCCAAGATTTAAGTATTGGGTCCAAGGGTCCAAAGTCTATGAGTATCTAATTTAGGTCTAGCATCCAGGGCTCGTGTTCTAGGGTCCAATGTTAAAGGTCTAGGTTCCAAAGGCCCAATGTCCACAATCTATTGTCTAAAGTCTTGGGTTCAAGATTGAAGGTTAGGATCTAGTGTCTAGGGTCCAAAATCTAGGCATTCGAGGTAAAGGTTAATGGTTTCATGGTTTAGGGTCCATGGTCCATGATTCCAGCATCTAGGGTCTAATGTCCAAGGTGTAGGGACTTTGGGTGTAAGTTCCAAGTCTAGCATACAACGTCCTAGTTATAGGGGTCCATTGTCCATTTTCTTGGGTTTAAGGTATAGGGCCAAGGGTTTGAGGTCCATATTTTAGGGGTTCAATGATGTCTTAGGTTCAAGAACTAGGGCCAAAGGGTCTTGGATCTTGGGTTTTGGCTTTAGGGTTGAGGTTCAAGATTGAAGGTTTAAGCTCTAGGGTCTCAGGTCTAGGGTCCAATATCTAGAGGTTAAATGCAAAAGGGTAAAAATTTCATTGTCTAGTTCCCATGGTCCATAACTCTAGGTTATAGAGACTAGGGTCTAGGATGTAGTTTTTTTAGCTATATGTTCCAAGTCTAGCATACAAGATCCAAGTTCTAGGGTCAAGAGTTTAAGGTGTATGTTTCAGGGGTCCATTATTGACAGTCTAGTGTCCATTGTCTTGGGTCTGGGGTCTAGATTCTAGCGTCCTAGGTTTAGGGTCAAGGATTTGAGGTCCATTTTTGAAGGGTTTGTATCCACCATCTAGTGTCTAGTGTCTTACATCTTGGGTCCAATGTCATATGTCTTAAGTCTAGGGTCAAGTGTTTGAAGTCACGTTCAAAGGTTTCGATGTGAAATTTCTTAAGATATATTGATTGATAAAGAAAAAAACAAGAGGATGAGGCCATGCAAATATATACCTTTTTCCATAATGTGTAAAAGGTGATGTTGCCTTACATTATCTATGGGCATAAGGTTGGATCTATCTATTTTTAAGTGTTATTGCTACACTCACAAACTTATATTATTTTATTTTTTAAGAGCTCCTCGATTGGACCTATGATTGTTGCATAGCCTCAAATGAATTTGTGATGATGTTCTATGAGACTATGTGAGACATACTCTGAATCCATTGTCTTTCAAGTTTTCAATTCAATGTGACAAACATCCAATACTACACAGTTATTCCAATAATGGCTCTAAATATTGCTTTGTTATTTTTCTAACAGATTATTTCTTTGAATCAAAAAGAAAACATAGTTACCATATTCTATTTTATCATGATATAAATCTATGTTGTTATGTTGCACCTTCAGGATATATGACTGATCATATTGGATGTGCAGAAATATGAAATCAGTCACAATCATGATCCATAAGTGATGGAAAATGTTTCCTAAGGCAGATCTAGAGAGTGTAGACATAGAAAATGTTCTCTTACAGCAGGGGAAGTGGACTTGATGTTGATGGCATCAATTTTTTGCGCAAAAATTTGTATTTTTATGTAGCATCTAGAGTAGCATGCGGAGATGAAGAAACTTTGAAACCATTAAAAGCCCTTTTCTGAAACTTCTATGCTAAGAACACTTTTTCATATACATTTATGCATATCTTACAATCACTGCATTCAACGAAACCAAAAAGCTTATAAGTTTGTGTTTTCCTATTTTGTACACATAACCCATTTGCATGCCTCGTCCATGCTTTGATCTAACATCCTAAATTTTAGAAATCATTTGCATGCCTCATCCATGCTCTAATCTAACATCCTACACTTTAGAAAATATTTGCATGCCTTGTATCTAATTCCACATTTTATACACCCCTCTAACAATTCACATGTCTTATCTCTACTTATGTATTTCACATGTATATCTACAAGGACACCTACAACTATAACATATGATGATGTTCCCATCCTTCATGCTTCACTTAAACCCAATCTGCTATATATATATATATATATGCATGCCTTGTATCTAACTCCACATTTTACACACCCCTCTAACAATTCACATGTCTTACCTCTACTTATGTGTTTCACATGTATATCTACAAGGACACCTGCAACTATAACATATGATGATGTTCCCATCCTTCATGCTTTAGTTAAACCCAATCTGCTATATATATATATATATATGAGAAATTTTGTCAAGCAGTTTGCCCACTATCACGACTGTGCTTCTACATTTTACAGGCATATGAAATAGTTTGTGTTGTTTCTAGGTTTCCACATTTTACATATATTTAAAAAAGTGGTTGCAACTATGACATCTGAAAAAATATCCACTATTGATTATGCTTCAATGGATGTCTATATGCTATTCAAAAACTCCCAATGAGCACAGGCAAGTAAGATACTAGTAAAAGGTTGTGTGGTTTGGTTTTGTGCCCACCAGTTGCATTTTCCTAATATTTTCTAAGAACATTTTCAACAAATCTACTTTGTGCATATCATGTTACAAAGTTCTTGTTTGAGCAATAGCAATTCAAGCCACAGTTAGATGCAATACTATCTACAGTTCTACTTTCAAGAAGGGAGATTGCTCTCAATTATTTTGTATGTGATCAAAGTGATATTTTTGTGACAAATGACAAGGGTAACATGGCAAGATTGTATAAATCCTCTAGAGAAGAATCCTACCGCCTAGTAATTAGTAATTTCCTACTAACAAACTTAGGTGATAAAATAATATTTACAATTGAATATTGGAACACCTAGAATAATGGATGACTCCCCTTTATTTATCGTTACTCTTCCAAGTGCAATCTCCCTTATGTTGTGCCCCAAAAGGATGAGTAAGGTGCAGATTGATTGAACGTCAATTGAGTGATGTGGGAGCAAACTATGCAAAAATCCTTGGCCTACGGCCAGACTATATAAATCCTCTAAAGAAGAACCCTGATGCCAAGTAATTACTAATTTCCTACTAAGAAACTTAGGTGATAAATAAGATTTACAATTGAATATTGAACACCCAAAATAATGGATGACTCCCCTTTATTTATCTTTCCTCTTCCAAGTGCAATCTCCCTTATGTTGTGCCCCAAAAGGATGAGTAACGTCCAAATTGATTGAACGTCAATTGAGTGACATGGGAGCAGACTATGAAAATCCTTGGTGCCTAATTAAAACTGGAGTATTTGATTGAGTAAGTAGGGATTTTGAAAGGGCCCTAACCCCTTTTACATCAAGAAAGATTCAACAATAAGAACAAAAAGGTAAGGAACAACAAGACAAGACAGAAAAAAGAAATAGATCTCGTTGCCAACACATCTAAACCAAATAGATCAAAAAAATTAGAACAAGCAACATCACCAACAAAACAGGCCAACAGGTCGCACACAAAGTTGCAAAATAGCAGCCATCAACAACCATCCCAAGGGTGGAAAAGTTAGACGAACACCAAACCATTACATGCAAGTTTTAATGAGTCCTGAAACCCAAGAAACCTTCAAGACAGGCCTCATGGCCAACATGAAGAGCCACCATGCCACCTATCGAGTTGTAAAAACAACCTTTAACAACAACCACCCTGATGGTGGACAAGACAACCCGTACATCAATAACCACCCCAAGGGTGGGCAAGACAACCCAAACTTCAGACTAGTTCATACAAATTTTAATGGGATCTAGAACCCAAAGAACCTCAGAGCACTGAGGAGAATCAGTCTTCATACAGCACCATCCAACCTGAGTCACCAATTCATACTCCACCTCTATAGGAGAGAGCTCCCCTGTATAGGAGATGAAGAAGTAAGAACCATTACTACCACAAACACCACTCTCCTGCACACACAAGCTCCACCTCAATAGGAACCAGCAAAAGAGAAGGGTACTTCCCACTAGAACTACAGCAACAAACTCCACCTCAATAGGAGAGGGCTCCACCTCAATAGGAGCAATCTTCAACTCAATATAAAATAGCAACTATAGAACCTGGCAGAAAGCAACCACCATAGTAGAAATGGAAATCACCTCTTCCTTAGACATCAAGAGGGACAGGTACTAGAGGAAAGACTTTGACAGCACCCTAGCCAACAACAAGACAAACCCATATTGTTTCTTACAAGATAGGGCTACATCCATCAAAAAGAACAGGGTTTCCTCTGAAACACCATTCTAAGGGAATAAAAACACCCAAGGGCTATAAAAATCACCACCTCTACAACCATCACTAAAGCTATGCTCAAGTAGAGGCCCAAACCGCCAAAACATCAAGATCCAAGGAAAGCACCTTGCAACCACAAGCTAGAAAGAGCCAAGCACAAGAAAAACAGGGCTACATCTAACACACTTCCAACAGCAAAAGAAGGTCCCTCCAACAGCAAAAACAAAGCTGCCTCAAAAACACCAAACCAAGGGAAGAAAACAACCCAAGGGCCATAAAAAACACCACCTCTACAACCACCAACACGGAAGCGACCCACAAGTAGAGGCCCAAACCACCAAAACAACAAGAAACCAGGGAAAGCACCACTCAGCCACGAGTTAGAAAGATCCAAGCTCAAGAAAACAACTTTCCCCACCAGAAAAACTAGTCACAGAAATCCATCAAAGGCCCAAAACCAAACCACTCCCTAACTAGAATAACCCAGAACAGCAGGCAAAGCCCACAAAGCGAAACCAAATCAAAACGTACGGGCTAACAAAAAGGAGCAAGAAAACCAACCTGAATCAAAAGCAAACAGCAAGTAGGTCCAAAAGGATCAAAAGCCACCAAATCCAGCCAACCCAAAAGCCATGAGCGCAAAAAAGGGGCAGGAGTATGCCCAAACCACGCACAGAGAAGAAACTAGAAAAGCCTCCCTCCAGCAAGAAAGACAAGAATCGCCCAAACCAAGCAAAAAAGGGGGAGAACGGGCAAGCAAAAGGAAGGAGTAGAGCCCTACCAATGCCAACACAAACCCAGTCATACCCCACACCAAACCACCCAACACCTAGAACCGCCGCTCCACCAGACACCAAGATAGCAAGCAAGAAAGCGCAAAGGACCAAAAACGGATGAGTAGGCCCACACATCAAAACAACCTCATATAGCAACCAAATTGGAGGGTAAAAGGCACCATCCGCAAGCTCCCAACCACCTTCATCGTCTTCAAAATCCGATTCGCCATCATTTGCAGCAACGAAATTCAAATTTCCACTTCCGCGCCTATTCCCGCACATTTTTCTATTTTTCTTGTGAAGATGTTAGCAGGGGTATCATATTGTTTATACTAATGATTAATTAAAATAGGAGTTATATTCTTGATTTTATTTTATTTAATTGCCATGACTCGAGCATTTCATGCCTAGACTAGGCAAAGATTGGTGAGTTTCATAACTTAATTAAACATGTGTTATTTATTGTATTTTATTATTATTATATTTTACTATTTACACATGTTATTTTAGTTAGTTATTATTTATTGTTTGTTTATTTATTTTGCTAATTTCAATTAATATTTTTCAAAATAAAAATGCATATATTCTAAAATAATAAATTAAGGTAAGGTATACTAAGAAGGTCATGAGAGTTGGGGGGCTTGCATTTAGGTCAAACCCTTGTAGTGGTCTTTTACCTCCACAGACAACGAATAATAAAAATGATAAAAAAAATTGTGTGCATATGCTCCTATCCCAAGTGTATCTAGGAATGGTAAGAGCAATGATTGTGCAAAGAGTAAACTAGAATGAAGGAAATTAACCCAAATGTAAATATCCCAAGGTGCTTAGGGGCACAATAACAAGAAGTTGGAATAACATTGAAAGGATAGAGAAAACAAGCAATGAAAATAAAAGAACAATATCACCAATGAAGGCTTGAGGAAGCCAAAGAGACAAGAGTGTTGTAGGAAGAATGTTGATGTGCTCAAAAAGAGGAACCCAAGGTTTAGAAAGTTGTGAGAGAGCTTGACGATGCAAGATTCATCCCGAGCCATTACCACTAACCTAAGAAGGTGGCAAGTGGTAAAACACTTGAAAATGAAAACCAAACAAGAAACTATCACAAGATGCTAGTGTCCAGACAATTTGAGATTTGGAAACACCAAGACACTAGAAAAACACGAGGGCAACATAAATGCAACATCAACTTGACAACAAGAGATCATGAGAAACAAGGCCTTCACACCATGGGAGGGAAAAAGACTAATGTGAGGGCTAAAATAAGAATGGAAGCACACTGAGAAATGGACACCAAAGCAAGAACAAAATGTAATGTGTAATTGCAAGGGTATGCAATTTTTGATGTTATAGAAGGTCAAGGTCTAGGGTCTAGTGTCCAAGGGTTCAATGTAAAGGGTAAATGCTTCATGGTGTAATGTCCATGGCCCACAACTCTAGGATGTAGGCAGTAGGGTCTAGGGTGTGGAGTCTTTGGCTGTAAGTTACAAATATAGCATACAACATCCAAGTTCTAAGGTCAAGGGTCCATAGTCAACAATATTAGGGTCTAATGTACAAGGTCAAGGGTTTGAGGTCCATATTCTAAGGGTTTAGTATCCACCCACAGTAACGAGACTCACCAGGACTCAGCAAGTCGCGAATCGCGAGTTGAGTCACCCTGGCTGAGTCCTAGGGGCTCGGACTCGGACTCGACCGAATCCATACGAGTCTTGGCTAGACTTGCAAGTCTGGCAAAATCACCAGACTCGTCGAGTCCAAGCGAGTCCCGTCAACAAGAATCGACAAGCAAGGTTTGAAAAAGTGCAAAAATTACATGGAATTTAAAGTTAAAACTTGTCTTTTTTTTTACTTATGTGAATGCAAAATGATGTATGCCATGAAGGTTTGTATGGTTTTGGAGGTCTTAATTTGGGCTGCCCCGGGACCCCGCGAGGAGCGCTGCCCCCAAACCCCCACAAGGGGTGCTGCCCCCAAACCCCTGCAAAGGACGTTGCCCCTTGACCCCACTGGGGGCGTTGCCTCCAAACCCTTGCAAGGGGCAACACCCCTTGACCCCGCTAAGGGCGCTACCCCTACACCCCCATGAGGGGCACTACCCTTCAACCCCATTAGGGCAATCGCCCTAAAACTTGAGATTATGGTTGCTGCATCATCCAGGACCTATCTTAGACACATTCATAAGAAGGATGCAGGCTCCTTTGAGCCATAGACTTCTAGTTATTGTTTTGAATCTTTAAATATTTCATATTTGTTTGGAACATTTGATGTCATGGATTTCATATTCCATGAGTTTTGTATACATTTGAATTTTTTGACTATATATCTAAGTGTGCTATTTCTTTTAGCAACTCAACTACAATTTGTGTTTATACTTATATGATCGACGTATACTTGTGTTAGTGACTAGGACCTTTATTAGGTTGACCAGGCAAATAGAGTAGCCGAGGTTATAGCCATGGAAAAGGAGGCTAGAACATGAGCAAACACATCCACAACTGATGTTGGTGAGGGTGGCATGGAGTCACAAGCAGAAACTATGGTTGTAGTTGGTACATCATTTAGGACCCACCTTAGATGCCTTCATAGGAAGGATGCAGGCTCCTTTGAGCCATAGACTTGTAGTTATTGTTTTGATATTTCATATTTGTCTGAAAGATTTGATGTCATGGATTTCATATTTGTTGGCGTAAGAACTAACACCTCTGAAGTGTGAGTTTGTACGGACAGCTATGCACACTACGTAATGAGTGCTCTTCAAATTAGGAGGGGAAGCTCCCTCGTTGTGCTGGAATGCATAAAATAGAAAACTAAACTAATGTCCTATCTTTTTGTTCTCAGCTGGTAGAGGCACAAGGTTAAGAAAACCTAGAACGTTGCAGCTAAGTATTTTCTGGTTTCGCAGATCATTTAACTACAACTAAGCTAACTTCTTTAAATCTATCCAGTTTCCTCAAGAAACAGAGCATGAGGAAATGGAGCAGGAATGTATTGAACGATAAACTCCAGGTGCGGGCTCACAACATGAAGGCAAGGTAGGCGCAACTATTTGCTAATCCGGGAAGAAGTTTATTAAAACAAACAAATGGACGGTAAACCTGGTACAGCTTCACAACATGAAGGCAAGGTAGGCGCAACTATTTGCTTGGCTGAATGAGTCTACTATAACACACATCATACGATAAGCTTTGAGTACAGTTTCGCAACATGAAGGCAAGGTAGGCGCAACTATTTGCTCTTCTGAATAGGCTTATAATCAACAAAACAAAAGGTAAGCAACTGGGACAGTAGATTGTATAGACGCAACACGCATGCAATAACGATCAAACCAGCAACCCCATTTAACTAAGGTCGAATAAACACCATGACAATAACATGAAGGCAAGGTAGGCGCAGCAATTTATTATAACAGCAATTACTCTTTGAACAGATACAATAATAGCAATACTACAGGCAAGGTAGGCGCAGCATGTATGCTATCAAGCAAAAGTTCTAATTTACAAGGGTGAACCAATCTTGAGAATAGGCATGTTGCCGACAGCGCAGCAATTCTCTATCACCAGTTAAAGTTAATTACAAATGAGCTGAAAGCTCTTATTTATAGACATCAAGGTGTAGGCAACCCTAAAATCACCTTAAGTCAACTAAAGTCTTGCAATGCATGCAAGATCTTATTCCTAAACCTTAATTGAATGAAACTATACAGTTAACTGGGAAACTATCATCAGTTAACTGAAACATCTAATCTAAATGGACAAGGTGCAACATGCACGTCCTTATTGAAAGCAAGTCAACTGGAATGCTATCATCAGTCAACTGAAAAAAATCTAATCTAATCTCCAAGTATATGTAGATATTTCCAAGAAAGACATGGCATGCAATGTGTAACAACTTGTTAACTCGGAAAGAAGCCTCGAGTTTAACTCCTGTGTCTATTGTCTATCTTGGATAAGGTGGGACGCCTTTAACTGAAGTCTACTGACCCTAATCTCGAGCAAGTAACCCCTCCACGAGGTTAGTGACTGCATCACCATCTAGAGGTCGTCACATGTCTCAAATGTCAATTCACTGCTTCTTAGCAACTCAAGCAAAACGGAAAATCTCTGTATACTTAAACTGGCCCTTCACTGGCTGGTAACTATGGCGGCTTTGTAACTGAAGTGATGGCCACTGTTTCCTCTGCAGCTTGATGCTTCTCACGTTTTTCATGCTTTTCTTTATGGAAGAGTGTTGCATGATGAAACTACGAACTCTTTGGTTGTGAGAAATACAAATGAACATGCTACATACACAGAAACCCAACGGTATCAATCCAATAAACTGGCCTTGGAAGACAATCAGCTATACGAGACATGAACCCATGTGAACTTGAGTGACTACTCTTGTCGACCTTTCCGATGCGCTTGATACAAATCAATGTCAGCTTTTCTGATGAAATCATGAATTAAGACTGACTTGGTCTTGAATTCGTTCTGCGTGAACTACATCCTGAAAAACTCGCCTGTTGACTGTGAACATGGCTATATTCTGACAACTTCTCCAAAAAACAAAAAATCTCTCCTAATGAGGCTAAAAATAGCTTGTCGGAGGGCAATTTTCACAGAAAATTCTGAGACGTGGGTTTTATGTAGAATCAAATTCTAAGATGACCCACAATGTCAAAATTGTGAAAAAATGTGATTTAGGCCCGCATGCAAAAGGTTTTCAGTTGAGATCTGAGGGGCTGTGAGGACATTTTTTCCCGAGAAAATCTGAGATATGGGTTTTGTCCAGAAGATATTTCTAAGACAACCACAACGTTAGATTCGAAAAATATCGACTTCTACTCCACCATGCAAAGGAATTTCACTTCAGAAAATCAAAGCCTCAAGAACTGATGCTCTAGAACAAATTTTTCTTGAAAATTCTAGCACATGGGTTTTGCTGAGAAAGCAATTCTGAATCAACCCAGATGATTTGTTTTGCCAAAAACGCCAATTCTTCAAACATGTGAGAAAATTTTAAGACGAGAAGATGGAAGAAATCTAGAGAAGAAGAAAGATGTTTTTTAATTTTTATTTATTTATTATCTTCTTCTGTCAAAATCGCCACTCTGCCTTGAATTCTGCTGATGAATCTTGACTTGTACCTGCAAAAGAATATTTTTTATGCCTTCACAACTGACCGCTGAAGAAATTCGCCCAACTCTGGAAAGAATTCACCTTTGCTCAAGCTGGATGAATGAAATGATGAATGCCATGCTTGCATAACTAGAGCAAAATCGTACTACAAAAGCAAGACTGCAAGCTCAAACCCTAACTGTGAAGAAGGAATCCGATTGGCCCTTTACCAGTTGAACTGCTGCTGTCTCTGAGTCTTTAGACTAAAAATAATATTTTAATTTCAAAGCATGCAAAGAACTAAAAGTGGCACCAATATTTATCTTTGAAGAAATTCGTCACTTTTTAATGCCTTGCATGCAAAAATATTATTTTTATCATTTTGCTAAAAATAGCATCTGGATGTGCCCAACACACTTCCTTGATTCTAAAAAGTCAAATTTTGATCTTTTAGGCTTCCATTTGCAAGAGTTATGAGATTTTTGAGAATCTCCTATTTTGTAGCTGACTGCAAAGTTACAACCGACCATGTTCAGCTCTGATTTCTGGTTGACTGACTGAGCCTGCGACTGTGCTGAGATATCCACTGCGAAGCCTGCATGACAAGGATGAAATGTCTGCTGGGAACAACAACTGCTAAAATCAACATCTGATACCTTAGAAAATTAGGCGCCTCTGATTAAATTGATGTTTTGACTCTAGACTTGGTCATTTCTTCGTTCTGCCTTCTGATGCTTCAAACTGCCGTTGACGGTGAATGATGAACTCCACTGACTGAATAATGGATTCATTGCATGACTAGAAGTATTCTACATCCAATGACTGTATGTGAGGGATCTGAAAATTGTATTAGGAACCCCAAAAGCATGAGCGCCCCTATTCTGTGATAGCTCAAACACCATTTTGAGAAAAGTGTGATTTTCATCTGAACACCATACTTTGACCCTTGATATCGGGAACTGGAATGTTCCGATATGCGTGCCGTATGTCTTGCTGTACAGTTTGGTCAACTTGCAAGAGATGTTCTTGGAGACGACGAAGCCAGAAAATTACTTTTAAGGCTTCTAAAAGAAAATCGTCTTTTTCAAAGAAAATAATATTCTTACACTTAGTCATTTTTTGAACTGCCTTCAATCAGCTCTTCTTCACAGTATTATCATCTTGACCTCGCACGTACGAGCATTCGCCAAATCCCGGAGGTTGTCGGCTAGACTCGTTGGATAGCTTGAGTAATTGCACACAAGTCTTGTGAAGACTGTAATTGCAAATAACCCCGTCTGGCAAGCCTAAAGGAGAATCGCCCCTAGCCTACAGCTGTGCAACTTTGTGTAGCTACGCTTCACCATCCTCTGTTTTACGTGCTCGGTAGGACCTCTGTCACAGTTACTCAGAACATCGGATCGCCTTGTGAACGGATACACTGCAAAACTGAACTGAGCTGGAAGAGATCTCAGGAAGACCTCAATTGCAAATTCATCCATGAAACAGGTCTTATTCAGGATCGCCCCTAAGCTACAGGGGAGCGGATTTGCATTTCTGGAAACCTCATCTGACCTGTATCTTGCTTGCAATTTCCACTTCAAACGCTGATAACTGGATTTCTGTACTGGATACGCTTCCGTTTGATAGCTCGTTGAAAAGCTAAACTAATTCTGCAAAGACTGAAACCATCAAAACACACATGCATCTAGATTTGGGCCTTCAAAAAGAAAATCGCCCTTGGGCTAGAAGGGAGCGGATTTGCATTTCTAGACTGCCTCCGTGATGAAAACACTCTTCGCAACCTCTGCTTCTGTCTTCGTTTGCCGGAGTTCTGTAACTCGGATAATCCTGCTTCATGGCTAGTCGGAAAGCTGACTGAAAACATAAAACAATGAATGTGTTCTTAATCCAAAACACTCAAATCTTGACCTTCAAAAGGAAGGGCGCCCCTAGGCTACAGGGGAGCGGATTTGTTTTGAATTCATTGATTTTCACCATTTTATGCTTTGCAAACGCTGTATCCATCCCTGCGGTTGACCATGTCGAAGCGTTGTGACTGCTGAGGTGTGTGGATGACTATACTTCATCATTTTCACATGTACGGACACTATAAAGTTGATTTGCACGTTGATTGCGCAAGTGTCTACTACGTTACATAGTGAAAAGTTCCCAGACTTAGAATATTTTAGCACTTTTTGCCAATCTGAAAATCCCCTCCATCAAAAAGCATTATTTCCAACATCTTTTATCGTAGAGCGTTCCTCTTTGAGTTTCAGGCTTAGATATTGATACCTGGTACTGGCCAACTGCCATTGATGACCCCGAAGATCCTAACTTTTCTCCTAAAAAAGTGAAAACTACCCACCAGCCTTAAACTGACTTTTAACTGAAACTGACTTCACCATTGTGATTGTGATGTGAAATAAGCCAATCAAAATTAATTTCAGCCAATTCTGACAAGTTCCTATTTTTTAGGGTTTCGGGCTAAAAATAGATTTCAGAAACCCTAATTTTCAAAATTTTCAAATTTTGCCAGTATCTTCCTGGCATCACACTGACTAAAAGCCCATACTTTATTTGCCCAAAAACTGAGTTTTGACCCCACTTTTACAAGGTTTAGACCATTTTAAGCAAAATGCCTTAATGAAGCAAAAATTTCAGTTTGGGTACAACAATATTCCATGAATTTTGTATACATTTGACTATATTTATATATCTAAGTGTGTTATTTCCTTCAGCAGCTAAGCTAGAATTTGCATACTTTATACTTATGTGATCGATGTATACTTGTGTATGTGATCAAATTTGCTTCTATTTAATGATGTTATTGTGTCTTTAAGGTTTATTTAATAAAGGGTGCTTGAAACAAGTTTTAAATTCTTAAAAATCTCTAAATTTCTAGGCTTTTTTCATTTTCCCGAGCCTGTCTTGGATCCATTGTCTAAGGTCTATGGATTTAAGGTAAAGAGTAAAGGTTTCATGGTCTAGGATCCATGGTTCACAACTCTAGTGTGTAGGGTGTAGGGTCTTAGGCCCAAGGGCCCATTGTCCATAGCCTAGCATCCATTGTACTCGAGTTTAGGATCTTAGTTCTAGGGTCAAGGGTTTGAGGTCCATGTTCAAGGGGTTTAATGTCCACGGTCTAGCATCCAATGTCTTAGGTTCAAGGACTAGGGTGCAAGGCGTTGGATCTTGAGTTTAGGGACTAGGTTCCAAGATCTTGGATCTAATGCCCAACATCCTAGGTATTGAGTGTAGGGATTTAACGTAAAGGGGTAAATGTGTCATATCTAGGGTCCATGGTTCGTCACTCCAAGATGTGGGGTCTACGATCCAAGGTGGTCCAAGGTGTATTCTTTGGATGGAAATTTTAGGTCAAGCATTCACAGTCCATTTTGTTTGAGTTTCATATTCCAGTGGTTTTAGCCAATGTCTTGGTTTTAGGGAGTACAGTACAAGGGCTTAGGCCTTGGGTCTAGGGTCCATGAGTTTAGGGTAAAGATTTTTTGGTTAGGGTCCATAGCCCATTATGTAGGGTCTAAGGTCCAATGGTCCAAATTTTTGGTTCTAGGGTCTAGGATTTGGTGTCCAAGTTATAAGATTCAATGTACAAGGTCCATGTTCTATGCCCTAGGGTCTAATGTCTAGGGCCCAGTGTCCAAGGTTCAAGGTCCATAGTTTTCTAGTCTAGGATCTAGGTTTTAGGGGTTCAAGGGTTTGAATTCAAAGGTCAAGGGTTTTTGTGTTAAGATTCAAGGGCCTAGAGTCTAGAAATAAAGAAAAATAGAAAAAAGGAAAAAACAAAGAGTGGCAAGATTGATAGCGATGGAGAGAAAGATTGAAAAAAAAAATACATTCAAACAAAAAGAGAGAAGGCAAATAAAACTTTAAAAAAAAAAAAGATAAAAGCAAAAAGAGAAATAAAAGAATAAAGAGAGGGATGGATGGAAGTAAGAGAATGGGGGAAATAAAGACAAAAAAAAGGAACATATAAAAGTGAAAAACAAATAAAAAGAGAAGGAAATTAAAAAAAGAGTGACAAACCATGAGAAAGGAACATAGAAAGAATGAATGAAAGAGGTTGAGGTAGAGAGGTACACAAGGAGAGAAAGGAAAGGATATTAAAAAAAACCCTCATCTCTAGTTGCTGGTTTCAGTGGTGAGAGATCCACCCTAGCTGGTTCAGTGTTTTCACACAAGGAACACACTGATTTCACACAGTTTTGGAATTTCAGGGTTTTGAAAGAATGAAGATTTTTGAGGTAAACTGATTACAGATATATCTAAGTCTTTTGGAGTGAATTTTGGTTTGGTATTAGCATGTTCTGTTAAGCAGATTGCAGGATGCCTGGAAATGGACGTGAGTCTTCCCAAGTCAAAGCGTTGGTTGTTGAAGGTTTATTTCATGATTTAAAGTGGTGTGAAGTCTGATTGAAGATATTCCCTGCAGATCTGGGTTGTACTTATAGAGTCTTCAGGGGTTACCAAGGCCATACAATCCTATATAGCTTCTGATGGTACTGTTGTTGCCTAGTATTCAGATTTGTAGCTTCATTTATGGGGTGATTAAATGCTAGGAGTGCAGATAAGTGTGTTTATAGGAGCCACTACTGTCTTGAACCATTTAAGTGTATTGGGTGTGAAGCTAGAAACCTGCTGGAGTGAATATATTTGCTGACCAGCCTGTTACAGTGTGTTTCAGATCACTTTCAAACCTATAAGTTACATTTTCTCACCCTTCTGGGATTGTTAGAGAGTGTTGGAAGTGTGTGACATTGTTTGGAGCCTTTGGGGGGATATCTTGCTGTTTTGATCTACAACAGTTACATTACAGACCTGCCATCACTCAGACAATTATATCAGATATGTCTACTTTCTTAGTGTTGGCGTTGATTGGGTTCAGGACCCTTTAGGAGTGTTGGTTGTGAGTTTGGAAGATTGTTGGGTGATTAAACTTGGCTGCCATGTTCATTACAGAGTGCCTTTAGACTATTTAAGACTTGTTTGCAGCCTTCCAGACCATCTATTCAAGGTATTTCATTGTTGTTTCAACTGGGAATTGGTTTAGTGTATTTGGACATGGTGGAGTAGTCATTTTATCATAGTTATATGTATCTATTTTGTATTAACTCTTTGTTTAAGCTCTGTTATCAATATTAATACCTATGGCAGCAGTGCATCATCTTTTGGCATGTTTATGTTGTTGATTTCATATTGGCAAAAAATAAAATAAAAAAATCAAGGGTGAACATTACACTTTGGGACACCTTGGGGACTTCGGTACATTTGCAAGACATCCAAGGGACTCCCACGAGTCTCCCAACCATCCCTGGTACTCTTAGGCATCCCCCACAACAAGAAAAATGAAAAATTATTTATTTTTTAAATAATCAAAAAGTGTTTTCGATCTATGTGGTCAAACCCTAACCCTAATGGTCTACAAGCCCCACCCAAACCCTAATCACTCACAAAAAACTTATAAATAGGCATCTAAGCTTCATTCCAAATCACTCCCAAGTTTCAAAAATAGTAAGGACTTGGTTTTGTTGAAAGCAAAGTTATAAAATTGTGAAAATGGAATGGACCATGAAGTTTTCTGTTGTTTTGAAGGCCTTAATTTGCAGTTGGTGAATTTTCCAATACATTCTTTGTACTTGTTACCTCAGCTATCAAAATTTGAGTTTGACCAACATGACCAAGCCTCTCATTTGTAGTGTGTTGAAGCTACCCATGGAAAAACTCTATATCTTCCAAAAACCCTCTTTTCTCCTTTTGGGCCTTTTGAAATGAGGCCTGAGATATAAAAGGGCAGCCATTACTAAGTAATGTGAAGCAACTATACATGTCCATAATCATAGGATGAAGTTGATCCATATGTGGCACTAAAGTGAAAAACATTAAGGGTCTATTTTCCTAGTACCATATAAAAACTTGATTGAAGTGTGATCATACATGTCTAGGAAAATCAGATCTTAATTAAAATCTTGTGACTCTTGTGCAACATGATCAAGCCATACAGGTCAAAACAAAATTGAATACACACTTCTTGATAATATTAGTTTTGCATGCGATATTAAATTAAGGTTTTAACACAAATTTGGTTTTTACAAATGCCACAAAATTAATGCCAAAGCAAGTGTTATACAATCCTTTGATTACTAGGCTAACTCTTTGAGTAGATTAAGGCTATGGGTCAAAATAAACTTATAGAGAATAAATGCTCCATAAACCCTTTAAGAAAAAATTGATCATATGTAAGATTATGGTAGATGTAATAACATCAATAAAATATTGCTATCAAGTCAATCCACCAACTGGACATTATAGAATAAAATCTAATAATTTTGAAGAGATAATTTGTTTATAGAAGGCACTCACTTTAGTTTCATTATGTTGGCCCTCAAGTGCAGAATTGTGACCTCTCAAGCTACTGACATTTTCCATTATTGTTGATTTTTCTTTCTACATTCAAGAAATGATCGTTGTACCAATAGCAGCACCATTCTAAAGCTTCTTGTTATATTTCTACAAACTAGTATCACACTCTTGTAAATGTTTATTGATATCCTGAAGCAAATGTATACTAAATATTATAATTAAAATACAGAGAACTGAATTAAAAAATCAGATCAAAGAATTAAATTAAATAATTTCAGGAGACAAACTGCTCTGCCCATACCTGCTGGTTTGCATTAAATGACTCCTGTTGAGCTTTATTATGTTCTTCAGACAAGCATGCTTTTGCTTTTACTATAACTTTCCAAGCTTCTAGATCTTGTTGCTGAGCTTGAATGATGGCCTGCATTGGAAAAATGAAATACATTCAAATTGATTTTAAGATCTGGAGCATCCTGATTTCACCTTCGCTCAAATGTAGTAAAAAAAAATTCCAAATAAAGATTATCAAAAGAAATTTTCTGCCATTTATTCAATCAACATTAATACATAATTATAAACAAATTGGTGCCTAAATTAATAGAGTATAACTAAATTATTATAACATCAGGTTCTACTTTTGAAAGTTTTTCTTGGAGAAAGAAGCATGTTTTCCTAAACTCAGCTATGGTCATTTGTAGCTCTTCTTCCTTTTTCTTGGTACTCTAATTATACATCAAATGACAAACTTCCGACATCCACCCAAATGTAAAATATAACAAGAAAAATCTGAAGTTGCACAAACAAACTAAAAAGACAAGGAAAATGGCAAGGTCTAAATCTTTTTTTTTTGAACTTTTAGATCCTTTTGCAGCTGCATCTTCTCTATAATGTAACTTTCTCCCAGTTCCTAAAACCAATGAATGCAAGCACACAGTTTCTTCGTGTAATCTGCCATTTGTTTGCATTTTCCCTACTTAAACCATAGACCATCACAGACCATTTACTACACATACTTTAAATGCTTAATACAACCAAAGCTCAAAGAAGATGAAAATAAGGTCAGTATGTGTTGTTCATATTGGCCCTGTTTAAAGTATCTTACATCCCTGCAAATTTTCCACGTAAAAGAAATAAAATCTTCATGATCAGGGCCAGACTTTTGTCCTATATTCTAGCTAACTTGTGTCAATTTTTTAGCAGAATTTATCATGAATTTACATCATTTTATTTGGACATTATTTCCCCCATTCATTCAACAAGCAATAGAAAGCACAGGAGCATAATGCAGCAGCAGTAACAAGGGCAATAAAAGAACGATAGACTTTTATTTGGCAGAAACAAGCAGTGAACTGAAGAATGCAAGTGCAAAATGAGGTCATATGTTGTAACAAAAAGAAGAAGTAGAAAGATGGCCTGGTTCTTAAGTAATTCCACAAATAAAGCCAGCCATACTTTCCTAATGGCTGGACCACTCAAAACTTCTTCTTAGCAATTCAAAATTTGTTTCAAGTGGCAAGCTTTTCCTTCTTGGCTCAAGTAAAAGTAAGCTCCACTCAGTAGTCATATAAAGTAGCAAATATCTCTTCTTCACGATCTATGATGCATATTTAGGGTGGTTAAGCCACTAGATATTTACCCTTGGACTTATAAAAGAGGCATAAGTGGGTAAGAATTCCTCTCTTAAGCTTGGGCTCACATTTACAATGTATTCACCACATGATCTATCCTACTTAGCATAAGTGGCTTAAATCTCCACCTAGCTAAAGTCCATAATAATTCCACTTCATGAATTAGGCGCACTTTCATAATGGTTTGACCATCCAACTTTTCTTCCTAGGATGAAAAAGGTGGCAAGAGTGAGCTAAAGTTTCCCTGAATTTGATTTCTCCACCATGGCTTAAGTGGTCAATAGTTCTGCCATGTTTTAATTGTATATGACAACATTTCAAGTATGCATCATGGAAGCTTACATATCCCTATTTTTCTGCATGTATCGTTTACTGAAATAGTTAGAAAAGCAAGTTCTTATGGTTTTTTGTTCCTTTTTCCATGACATATCAGTTGGCCAAATTCTAGGATTTCAAAAACATCAGTTTTTGGAGTTTCTTACAGCTATTAGGAAGGGTTTTCAGAGTTTCCAGCTATAGGGTTGGGTAAACATGAAAAGAGCATTTGCAGCCATTTAAGGGTTGAAGATATAGCCAAGTTTGTAACATTCCTAGGGTTTGGTTTGATCAGTTTTATTTAAGGATAAATCCAAGGGTTTCAGGTCAGATCTTCAGCCAACAATGAAAGATATCTTAAACATGTTTTTCAATCATGAGGTTCCAAATTCAAAGATTCATGGTGGTTAAGGTTTTAGTGTTCGTTAAAGAAGTCATCAGGTTTCAATGTGAAAAGTTGCTTTGGAGTCACAGAGGGTGTTCATAGTACAGTTTGCTATTTTTAGCAATGGCTAATATTGGTAGTGTTATTTTGAGGCAAGGATGAGGCAAAGATGAGGCCCTATTTTTAGTTCCTTTTAATTAATTAGTTGTTTAAGAGTAGATTTGTTTAAAATTTATTTGTTTCCAGCTTTCCAATAGCCTTTAAGCATTTGACTTTAGAGCTTGCTTTTTGGGGTTAAATAAAGATTATTTTAAAGTCTCAAATATTGTGCATGTGAACCTATAACTAAGTGCTTTAAGCACATAAACCCTAGAGGATGATGTTTGATGCTAGGCTTATGCTACAAAAAATGTTGTTCAATCCAGTTCACCAATGTTTGATGCTAGGCTTATGAATCACACTCCATGATTCATTAAAATGATGAATCACGGAGTGTGATTCAAAACGTCAATGAAATTTTTTTTGACACAATCAAATCCAGAAACTCTTACTATAATCTACATCGGTTGTGGAAATCTATTATCACTAAATTTTGGTACATTTATGTGGAGCCAATTATGTTAAAAGCAACTAAGAATAAAATTGTATTATCGTTCACATTTGCCATGCTTGGAATGCAAATCATAATGATCCAATCCCAATAACATACATATCTGATTTTCATTTGTGTTGGATAATGTTCAATTCGTGTGGATTTAGTTCAATTAAGTCCTTCAAAAATTTTGCGTTCCCTATCTCTACTTAAAGTAAGAAAGAAATATTAATGAAATAGCAAATCTTGGTGGCAACAAGGCCAAAATCCTGCTCAACATTTTAGCACTACTACTAATAGACATTTGTCTTAATGGGAAAAGTAAATTCCTTATATTTGTTTGGAGCAAGAATTTACCAACTTCCTTTCAGTATATGGTGTCTCAATACACTAGCAGAAAGTTTAAGATGTAAATCTTTAGTCACAATTTGGTACTATGCAGTTACTGTTTAGGTCCTCATGTTCTATGCTTAGAGACAAAGTGCTACAATCAATTATCCTTGTTTTCTCTCAAAGATGGTTGATGAAGATATATAAACATCATGATAGAATTATGTTGGGTCCCACTAATGAACCCCCCTTTTAATTAGTACTTAAAAAAGAGATTTTATCTGGGATCAGATCATTAAGGTCTCAATTTTAATGCATGAACAAAACTCAATATAAGTCTCACCAATTTACTAGATGAATCCTGGGGGAGGAAATTTATATAGCCTTCAAAAATATTTAAACCAATGGTTATTTTGTCTCAATAGAAGCTAAAATCATGCCCAAAATTTTAGAACTACTACTCATAGAATTTTGTCTTAACAAGCAAAGTAAATTCCTTATATTTGTTTGGAACACGAATTTACCAGCTCCCTTTCAGTATATGGTGTCTCAATACACTAGCAGAACATTTAAGATGAAGATAACCATCTTCAACCACAAATCAGTACTCTCGAGTTCTTATTTAGGTCCTCTTGTTATATGGTGTTACAAGTAATTATCCTTGCTTGCTCTCTCAGATGATTGATGAAGATAAATGAACTTCATGATAGGATTAAGTTGGTCACATATATGAATCACCTCTTAATTAGAAAAAAATAATTATCACTAGGACCAAATCATCAAGGTCCTAATTTTAACGCATGAAAAAAACTCAATACATATAAGTCTTTACCAATTTACTACATGAACCCTAAAGGAAGCAGTTTATACAACCTTCAAATTTATTTTGAACCAATAGTGTTTTTTCTATGTTAATAAGGACTATTCTGACCAAACCCTAGCCACGTATCAAAAGTTGACAAAACCTTGAATGAGAATTACAATTGAAAACCCCATAAATCCAATCAACAATAGCAAGTTTTAAAATGGCATTTTATTACAGTATCTATACTAAACTTAACTTATAAGATTCTTAATCCTAGAAGCACCAAAAGCATATAGTCAGATTAAAAAAGATTACATGTCAAAAAACTATGCAGCCATATACAGAGTATCACAACAAATTAAAGCTAGGCATTCCTAATAACATAGAGTGAAAACCCAAATCATAAAATAGCTAATACTTAGATGGGATCTGAAATCAAAAGAAAATATACCAATTTACTAAGCATGGGTCATTTTGAAGATCAAGTCAAGGAAACAGTCCAATATAGGATCTTATTTTTCTTGCAAGAGTGACCCCATGTAAATCTTGAAAGAGGATATCAGAGAAAAATTCAAACCACCACTCAAAATTCAAAGCAATTACTTTTATTGCTAGAAACTTTGCACGTTCAATAAACAAGAGCAATGAAAGCTTGCAGAAACAACTCAAATACTTTTTAAGAGTAATTCTGCAAAATGAAGACCGTCTAAAAACAAATTGCCCTATCTTGTGCTAGGGAGTGTATACTAGCCAATGAGCAGTACTAAAGCTAACAAAACAAGAGCAATAGAATCAAGAAGAAAGGAAAGAAAAACAGAGCTAAAGAAAATATAATATAAGCCCAAAATTGAAAAAACTGAACAAACATGATCTAGGTAACATGTAATGATACCAAATAAATCCAACTACTTTTGAAATGTTCATAATCAATTAAAATCAATTACAGGAACTCTGGTGACATCAAATGAAAATACAGTTTGATTCTGGCTAAAGTTCAAGACATCTTTTTGAAACTTTCATTGATGATTTCTTGATATTTCATCTTTAATTCCACGTGTGAAGGTTATGGCACCTGTTCAAGTACCAATTGTTGTAAGGACAGTTCCTACAAATGTTGAATGGCAAGCTCTTGTACCTACACAGGTGCCACCTACCTCAGAACCCTTTGCTCCTGCTTCTAATGCTTCTGAGAATAGCAACTATATAGAATCAGAAGGTTTTTGCAATTTTCCTCTTTTTAGACTTTACTGAATTTTTCATTGTTTTCTTGTGATGGATGGAAAATATTTGGTTAATTTTTCCCATCATTTTTCATTAATCTTTCCATTATCAATGACTTCCAACCGATGAGGAAGATCAATCTATATTAAAATCTTGCCTCTGAATTCTACGACTACCCAGCTTGGGGAAGAGTTTAAAAAGTTCGGTTGTACTAAGCCTAGTGGTGTTTGGGTTAGAAGTATCAAGGTAAGGATTGAAAATGTAAATATATTTATGTCTATCTTACTTCTTATAATGCTTGAAAATTTGTCTGACAACAACAAGCATTATGTTATGGTTTTGTGAAATTTGAGTCATTGAGTTCTGTGCAGAGTACTATAGAGGTAATTTTAATTGATTATGAACACACCTATAATCACCATGACATGATGTCGATTTTGACCTTAAATCTACCTTTGTCTAAAGTAAATTTCCATGAAGCAACAATCTCTCAAGAGATTCAAGTTTGATAATCAAGAATAACTCACTCTATCAGATTGATCCAATATCGTAGAGATCCATTATTTGGACACAATTTCAGAATGTACAGGAGTATGCTAACTGTCCCAACAATATTATTAAAAATACAAGACATACGAATAGGGCATGGTTATATAAACCCTCCTAGAAAGACATGAAAATATCATGTGAGTATGGTATAAACATTCAAAGTTCTATAATTATGGTTCATATCATGAGCTGCGATAAGGTACAAAGGCATACAGAGTAGCAATATGTTTAATTGATTGAACATATGTCACATGTGGAACAACTATAGCAAGTCTGAAATAGTGCTCATCAATTATTTACACAAAATAATGCAACTTTTAATGCTCAGGATCACTAAAACATTCAAGGTACAGGGGACTCATAGACCTTATGGTTTGTCATCTCCAACTTAGAGAGCTCAACCAGTATGTGTTATTTTTATGCTCCCAATAAGGAAGGTATTATTCAGTTATCACTAGAGCCCACCTTTAACATGCATGACTAAACAAAAAGGTTATTAGACAATGTTACCTATTAGCACAATCAACACAAGTGCTAATTGCAAAGAGATTTTTTGCAAATCTTTCTAACAATATAGACAACTAAACAAACAATAAAATTCCTTGACCATGCATACTTGGAATTTAACAAATTAAAAAAACTCAGATCATGCCCTTAAGATGAACTATGATTCAATATATGAGAACTGGCAGTCTGGAAGAGGGTTTCTCAAGATCCGAGCTCTGAGATTGTTCACAATGTACTCTTCTTAAACTACAAACTATTAATATCTAATATTGCATGTTCTTTAAGGACTTGACTAGAAGATAAAAACCAACTCAACAGTTTTTCACATTTGCTATGCAAATCATCATAACCTTAAACAAAACAAAACAAAATTGAATACAGCTGAAGATAAGTTCAATAACAATTCACATATGACCTGTTTAAACAGCATACGATCACAATCCAAATCCAAATCCTATGCATTCCTGGAGATTTACACCAAACCATAGCTGAAAATAAAATCTAAAATTGTTCAACATTTGTTCTGCTTAAATTACAAGCCCCTACACACTCTTGAAGATCTAAAGATGAGAGATGAAAATAAGCTCTCTAACTATTCACCAACTGATTTATGTAAACTACAAACTCCCACAATGCAATCCATACACATTCTTTAAGGACTTTCTCAAACAATTAACAACCAGATCTAGCTTCATAATTGTTTGATATTTGCCCTATTTAAACCATAGTCCAGTCTAGGCACATTCTTTTATGTCTTACTAAAATTTAAAATCCCAAATCCAATCCCCAAACCTGCAGCTTAAATCTCTAAATATTGAGCAAGCATTCATTTATAGTCATGAAAAACTGACGCATCATCCTATACCAATCACATGCCCAAGCATCAATGGCAAGCACAATAGCCTTCATCAAGGTATGATTCAAGGGTCTTTCTTTCATAGAACAACTTATTATTATATACCCAACTTATTATTATGAAAGATAAAGAAATCTAACACCTCACTTCAAATGGGATAAACCCAACTTAAATCTCAACCATAAAACCTACAGCTTAAATTCCGGCAACCCAACTTATTATTATAAAAGTTAAAGAAAACGATACCCCACTTCAAGTTGGATAAATTCAACTTAAATCCTGACCACGAAACCAACAGCTTAAATCCTGGCAAAACCCATATGACCACGCCTATCTTCAATCTAGACAACTAACTGACAAACCAGCTCCAACCCTATATACCCAGAAAACACTTCTTAAATCTCCATAACAGAAAGAGGGAAATAAACTCATACCGTTTCACAGACAAACAACAAGAAAGACTAAAAAACAAGTCATATCCAATGTCATATCAAACACCCGACACAAGTCAAATAAATAGAGGGACTCCAAACATAACCAATCACAGAAGAGCTTAAAAAACAAAAGACAGGGCGATAGCTTTAAAAGACACACAAAAGAAAAAGATAGGACCCTCGTATACTCTGTGACTCTGTTTTAAAATTACCCAATCTTAATCACGCGTTAATCAAAACCACAAGTCATTAAACAATAAATTCTGTAAATGGAGGGTAAAATTGTACCTGAATCACAGGGTTCATGTTTATTCCATGAGAAAACAAGAAAATATTGCTGTTTAGATAAATCATGTAGAGATTGAGCTTCTACATTGGCGGAGATTATCTCTTCATGTCCAAATACAGCAATTAAAAATAGGAGCAGTCTTCCTCGCAACCGTGTTCACCATCCTGGATTTCAGCATCCTTGCTGGCGGCTTAATAAATGTGAGGAAGAGAAGTACCTGTGAATCTCAGGAAACGAAAAACTAACTTCATCCCAGTCCGCCAAGAATGAGAACATCTGAATCTCAGGAAATGAAAAACTAAAAGCAAAGGTGGTGGAAGGCATAATCAAATATAAGCCTCAAGGTAGCCGTTCGCTTGGATCTGGACGAGATGTTTTTAAAAAAATTGATTGCAGTTTTGTCCGTTTTGCAGAATTATACCATTTGCTTGCATTCAGTTAATTGGTGACAGGAATAAATTATATGAAGTTTCGCTTTTTGCCTTTTGCTTTTTGCTTTTTGTTTTTTTTAAGGGTAGCGGTATATAATATGATATAATAGGAAAGATTTTAATGTTTGTGAAATTAAAATGGTTTACAAGATTTTAGATAAAATTAAATTAATTTTTTTTTTAAATGTAAGAAATCATTATAGCCATAAGGTATTGGTTTCAATTTTTGTATGAAGTGGGTAGAATTATAATATTATAAATATTCACATGTATATACTTTTTTATTTCTCACACTTATATCCATATTTCATATGGTGGTCTCAACTTTTATTTTTCAAGCTTTCTTCCTCATATTAGATGTATTATTTTACAAAATAGATCATTATGTTTGGAAAAGTTGTTTGACTTTAGATATTTCAAGTTGCTAACACTTACATGATCCTTCATTTAAGTTAGTAGTTTTTTAGAAATTTTACTAAACTTCACAACAAACCCACTCCTAAAGTATATAATGATCAAACATTTTTCAACCATCAAGATATTAAATGTCATTAGACCCAAAGTTGTATGGGTCTTAAATACAAGGACAAGGTCTCATTGAGAAAAATGCAATTAAAGTTGGAGGCATTAATGATAATGGAAATCCATCTATTGGACCCCAAATAGTCATCTAGAAATTTACACAAATCTATTTCCACATTACACAAATAATGTAGAGCCGCATGACAATGATGATAACGTAGAAAATGATGATATTTTGTATGGTCATGCTTTTATGGGAAACATTGAATCTAGTGATAAATCTTCTTCCTCTCATCCTCCTAACCCCCTAATTATATTTTATGATGAAGAAACCCTTCAAACAATCATTATGGATGACTATACATTTGAGCGTACATGATATGTAATCTCTCAACTATACAAATTGTATAAATCCAAAAAATAAGAATTATACATATTATGCTTCTTATGCATAAATTAAATGACAAATAATAAGAGAGGAAGAGGATAATCTTGAATATCATACTTGTTCTAGAAACCCTTCAAAGAGACAAAAACTAGACTCGTTGATAGTGGAAAATACCCATTACCATTATTATGTAACAAATGTCATGTATAAGGCTGCAGCCTATCATGGTCTCAAATTGGCTCAAAATAAGGATTTTAAGAAAGTGTGGCTCGAAGGGGATTCTTTGAATATCATCAATAATTTAAAAAATAGCACCACTACCTCTTGGACTATTGAATCTATGATAGAGGATTCTATTAGTATCCTTAATTCCTTTGATGACTATTATATTTCACACATTCTTAGAGAAGGAAATAGCTTAGTCGATCTCTTTGCTAACTTGGGGGTTTGTGGGGCCCAGGAGTGGGTTCTCAATTACCCTCTTCCTATAGAGGCGATTGTAATCATTAATCATGAAGCCCAAAGATAATAGAAATAATAGTGGTGTGCGGTGTTGGGTGTGTATGTTATTTTTCACATGGAAGGCTATTATTTGGAGTGATATTAAGGCCTCGACTTGTTTTGATGATATCAAGGAGAAAATATGTAGGATGCAGATTACTATGCCTATTAATTTTCTCTGTCACATTCATTATCTTACATGGATTGTGAGTATCCTTTTCCTAGCTTTATCGAGAAGTTTCAGTTTTGCTGTGAAGATTGCTTTTTGCTTTGGCTCTGTGAATTTGGTTGTCATGGGTGGTGACAGGAACCATGTGGAGCCCTTCTACTGCAATGATGTTAAGAAAAATGAGGAGGTCTGGGCGATTTTGGAGAAGGGTGGTTTGACTCCTTATATTGAGAAGTTGCATGGGAATAATCCCCAAATTACTACTAATGTCGCTAAACATTGGAACAATAAGGTGTTGAAGATTGGAGGGATGGAATTCAACATTACTTAAGACGATCGCTCATATCACTAGCTTTCCTATAGAAAGCATGAAGTTCTATAGGGATAAGAAGGAGTCGCAGAAGGCCATGAAAGTTTTTTTCAAAGGTGAGGAAGCTAAGGACTTGATGTCGGTGAAGAGCGGGGGTTACCAGAGGAAATCCTTAAAGGCTCTTTGGGTCGATGTTGTTGAGGAGTTAATGAGGTATGTATCTTTGGAAGGTCGTTATTCTATTGTGAATGCCTATCACTTCATTCTTCTCAACCACTTTCATCACAAGAGAAGAATTTTCTTTCCTTTCTACTTATTGGCTTCATTGGATGTTGGTATCATTGACCACAAGAAAAACTAGAAGAACCATGTTCTTCATGTAGGATTAATTCTCCTCATTTCAACTATTGCAAAGCCCTTGAGGTGGTTCGTCATGTTCCAACTCCTAAGGATGTGAATACTGATAAGGGTTATGATACGGTTTCAGAGGAGGAAGTGGCTTGTAAGAATAGGAAGAAACAAAAGTTGATTTTGCAGAAGGAGTCAGATTCAGGGGATGTTGATTTTGTTCCGGATTCTCTTTCTATTGCAAGCGAGGACATGAGATCCCCTACCTTGGGGAAGCGTAAAAAAGAGGGGTTGAGCCCTGACAAGGGTTATGAGACCAGCAGTGGAAATCCTGCAAATGAAATGCTTAGCAGAAGCAAAAAGGATGTGAAGGATTTAGTCGGGGAGGTGTCGTCTCCTCCCCCACCTCTAAAAAATAGGACTCTTCTTGTGGGGGATAGTACGAGGAAGGTGGTGCAGTCCGCTATCGAGTTGGATACTCCTCTTAAAGGGGATGATGGACAGAATGTTGTGGGATCTCTGGATGGGAAGGAGGCTGGGGTTTCTTTTGGTGGGCACCGGGTAGGGCATGCTGATGGGGACACTCCTGAGGTGGACCCAGAGAGGCGGATGAAGAGGATGGCGATTGCAGCTAATATTGTGGAGTCCATCTGTAAGATCAAATCATCGACGGTGACGCCAATTGCTACTAAAAAAGGTAAGGGGATTGATGTTGAGACTGAGAAGGTTTGCTCCTTTCATGAGGAGGATGTTGAGGGTAGAGAGGTTTTTTATATTGGGAAAGACAATATTATGGATTTCTTGGGAGCTGCTAGGGAGGGCTCTATTCTTTTTTATAAGCTTTTTAAATGGGCCTTCCATGAGATGAATATGACTAATGTGAAAGTGAGGGGTATTGCTAGTAAAAAGGAGGATTCCTCTGTTCAGGATCAAATTGATGATTTGATGAACTCCCTAAAGATTGTGGCAGAGGAAATGCTTCTAATGAAGCAGAATCTTGAAGGAAGAATCCTTAATCTAGAGAATCTCATGGAAAGGATTGTTGTTAGCATGGAGAAAGGAAATGAGGGGAATAAAGTTGTTACTGAATCTGTTGGTATGACGTCCCCTGTGGATAATGTCACTAAGGGTAAAGATGATGTTGATGGGAAGTTAATGGAAGGCGAGAAGCCTGCTGACAAGGGTGTGAGTTGTGTTTTGATTGGGGAGGTAAAGTCGGATGGTCCTGGGGTTTGAACCCACAACAAGACCAAGGTTCAAGGTGTTGCTATTGGTAATGAGATGCCTGCTACCGGTGATGTGGGTGGTAAGAATGCGGTTTGTGACACTTAAGTTGCAGATATCCTTAATAATATGTAATGTTGTTGGGTGGTTGTCATCTTTTTGGTTGATTTTTTTTTGTGGTTTTGTTGTGGGTGGGTTGTTGCATTGATGATGTCTTTTCTCTTTCGTTAATAGCTTTTTTTTTTATGTAAAGGGTTTCGGGCCCCTTCAAAACCCATCTTTTACCTTTAACCAAAACAAATGTCATGTATAATGAAAATGTAATTAAAATGGATATAATATTCTTATTACGGACATTCATCCAAGACCTCGGCTAAGGATGCAATCTTCCCTTTACTCCACTAGTTGCATATTTCTTGTGTACACTGTATGCTTTTATTATCCTTTCCTTTTATCTCTCATGTCAAAATACAACAAAAATTGTCTTCTTATGTTATGGATGAAGAAGATGCAACACATAATTACATCCACTCCTCTTAATTTAGGTAGGTACAACATAAAATTGTTATCACAATGCCCTTTTAAGCAACCAATACAATCACACATTTAAAGAATCAGATACATAATAGAATTATCATAGGCCTAGGAAGAGTATGTAATAACTACCCCTTGATTACTACTCATTTTTTTAATACACAACAAGTACTACCTTAATTGACGAAGCACCTTCCATATAATTTATAAGTGTCTGCTTCATAATTTTTCCAACCATAGTTGTGGAAATGACTCTACTCCACCATTCATGTACTTAGACTAGAATGTGGTAAGCTCCCAAGGTCAAAGTCATCTCTAGACCCAAATCTAAACCTTGAAGGTTCATTCATAATGCTATTCCTTATGTGTCTCTTTTGGAAATCACAGGTTTTATAGTTCATATTCCAAAGATAGAGGTAATTCATCCTTTCTTCTTATATGAGATATCTAGTCTCACTTTTAAGCCACAACTATTCATTGAACTTATGATTGCAATTCAATCAAATTATAATAGAATGGTAGCAAACACATCCAATCAAGTGTTGGTTCCATGTCAATATTAGTATCCAAACACACACCAAACCACATGAGGACTATATCATTTCAAGATCACATGTTCTCATAGTGATTGGCTCAAGAATACATCATTTATACACAACATGACTAGCCCCCACTTCTGTTGCACACATACAAGTGGTTAGCTCTTATACAACTCACAAGTACACATGAGGTGTTAGCTCAAGCATACACCACTTATACACAAGGTGACTAGCTCACACCCACGATATAGTTACATACAGTGAGTAGCATAGACATATATAAAAAAAGTGTAAATAATTCACAATTACATCATTATATATAATGCAATAACTAATGCATGCATCACATATACATAGTGTGACTAGCTCAAGCACCCAACACATATACATAATGTGGATAACTTAAAAACCTCATTAGTACACATAAAAATCACTTGTCAAAAAGGAAGTGTTGTGGCCTTATTGAAAACATCTTCTTCTTTACTCGATTCATTAACACATAATCCCTTTACATCCCAGCCAAAGATAGGAATGTCGATGCAACTACACTATAAGTCCTATATTTTTCCCCAATCCACTGCCATCTATTATAATAAGCAAGCATTACATACTAATTATTGTCATCATTGGCAAGGGCATAACTATAACAACATGCATAATACCTAAGGCCAATTTTTGCATAAGTCCACAATGATTGCCTCATACATGCATAGTGACCAACTAATAGTAGGAAATGGATGTGGCATTAGTGTAGGTATCTTCCCACTACCTAATTCACTAACACATACCCTTTAAGTGCACCTCGACCATAAAAGGAATGTCAATGCATCTCAAAGTATGCTATGGGTCCCATCCTTTTTCTCATTTATCTACACAAGATGAGCTTTTTCCTCAATATGTCTCATACTACTTGTGATCATCACTGAATAAGGTGTAAATATAATAATGCATAGCACATAAGGTCATTAATGATATTTTCATAACCTATTAAACCTTTCAAATTGATGGATCCCAACATATATTTCCTCCATGCCACTAGAAAAAAATTTCCAACCTAGTATATGGTAGCTCTTGGCATCTATCACCTACATGGTAATGTTGGAATTTAGCTATGCCCTATCATACTATGGGTAGCTCCTGACATATCTCACCTCCATGCTACTTGCTAAAAGTAGCTAAATCCTAAGATATGATGGTCAAATCTTGACATCTATCACTTGCACAATTCTAGTAACAACCAATTAAACTACATTTACATCATATCATGGATGACCCCTTTCATCTTTTTCCTCTATGTTACTGTGACAACCAACTAATCATTAATATATGGTAGATAGCACCTGACATATGTCAGTTGTATGACATTGGTGATAGGAAGCTATTCACACCTGTAGAGGACTTGGATTTTACATGTGGGGTCATCTTATAGCTAAGTGCATATAATCCACACATCACAACGGTTCACAATATACTAGTAAAGTTGATGTAGATGCATTCTACAATCTAGTGATCCATGAACCTAGACTTTGGGTTTTATAGGTCTTGAGGTAAAATTATGACACACAAGTAACACAATGAACCCACATGAGTAAACATCTACTCAACACATATACATAAAAAAAAATCTTATAAATTAATCAATCCATTCACTTCATTCAATTTTTATTTGGGAGCACATTATTTATTAGAAAAAAACTAACTTAGCAATATTAAACAATGTTTTATCTTTAAGTATATGTTATTTTGTATATTACCAATCAAAATTATTATCATAAATTTATCCACCCAAACATATATGATGGTAAAATAACCAATTATATTCAATACTAGTCCCTTTTAATTATCTATAGTTGGCAAAGGCACTCATATGGAATTATGCTCCAAAAATAGATCATTCATACTTAATAAGATTTGTTTGCACTGTGAAATCATAACGGCTTAACTTGACATCATCATTAAATACATGTTAGTAGGTTTCTCTAACTAATTCATATTCATGTGGCAAGGTCAATTTTATCATGCCCTTCTTTCTTGGATAGATAGACCCCACCCAATCTTGAGGCTAATCTATATTGTCCCATACTAGTCAAAGAAAATTTTGCCAATAGTGTTGATAAAAAAATTCAATATGCCCCAGAAGCTAATTTTCAAGTGATGGTGTGTGTATGCCCCCTCAAGATATAAATTGGGGAGATTTTTGAATTTTTAGGATTTTTTGAATTTTTTGAATTTTTTATGATTTTATGAGGATTTTCCAATTTTTAGGATTTTGCAATGATTTATCTCCCGATAAGGAAGAATGACCCTACCAATTGATTAATTGATGCCCTTTTTGAAAATAAAAATAATCCCACTTAAATACCCTTCATTTACCCCTTTAAAAGGCGAAAAGGTGAAAAAGGAGTTCATTTGAATTCATTTGCAATTGAGTGATTGAGTTGATTGAGTGATTTAGCAAAAATGGTGATCCCATACCACACCCATCGATTCGAGCGAGTTTGACAACACCACCGCCCTGCCACGTATGGACCTCTGGTACATACCTCAAGAAACCACCTTTTGTTGAAATTTGAATTTGCTTTCACACATTTTCATGTTTTTAAAATCTTTTATAATACGTTTTAGCGCATATGTTTCCCGAAATAGCACATATAGGTATTTAGCGCATAGGTTCCCTGTTTTAGCGCTTTTATGCCCTAATATAGCGCATATACTCAATACTTTAGCGCATTTAAATTTTTGGCACATTTATGTTGCGAAGTAGTGCATATATTGATTGTTTTAGCGCATTTATATTTTTAGTGCATAGATGCTTTGTTTTAGCGCATTGATGGATTTTTGTAGTGCATCCATTGTTCCAGCGCATGGATGCTCTGTTTTGGCGCATTGACACCATAATTAATGAAATGTTTATTTTTCTCCTTGCTTTTGATGCTTGATGATCGTATTAGCCGTTGTTTTGGTGATGTTTGATAGGATAGATGATGATTGACCTCATGATGGATGAGAGTCAATGATAGATGCTCTACGAGATTTGATTGAAATCTCATTTGAGATGATTAGATTGATTGATAGGTTGATTGATAAAATGTTGATTTGCGATATGTCATGATTATAGGAGAACTTAAGAGTTCTCCAATCTCAGGAGTGCTACCCGAAGACTTGGGATATGATTTTGCATCTGGTGCAGGCATATTTGGATGTTATTGGGCGATGTGATTTATCTTCCTTGCTTGATATGCCCAAGTATAGGATAAATGGGGGACTATTGACTGCATTAGCTAATAGGTGTTATAGCGACCGCAACACGTTCCATCTAGCTACCGGTGAGATGACAGTTACCCCGAAGGATGTGTACCGGATATTGGGGATTCCCATGGTCAAAGAGTTAGTTGTATATGATCATACAGAGCAGGGAGGTACTGAGGCACTGAGGAGGATCTTTGGTGATGACGGGATTAGTGGTTACGAGATCCTGTGGTAGGATATGGTGGATTCCTATGAGTCATTACCATCTATTCTAGCTAGGTTTGTTGGAGGTTTCTTATGTCCTGACCGTAGGTCGAAGGGACTGTTAGTTGGCTGGGGTAGGATACTAGAGAGGATGATCACTCAGGGGATTTGATATGCATGGGGTTCATGTATGTTAGCACATTTATACCATGATCTGCATTAGGTGGTTTATCTTGGAGCTGCTAGTTTATCAGCTGGAGTGACACTGCTTTAGATTTGGTCCTGGGAGCATATAGTTGTTACTCATCCTTTAGCGGAGAGAGATCATCCAGTTGGTAGGCCATGTCTTTGGGTACACAGGTATTCTTGTCCAATGCAAGCTGGGAAAATTGGAGTATTGGCGATGAGTGCTTGTTGATTTGGAGGCAATTATATGGCAATTGTACTTAGATTTTGAGCAATGGCCTGAGGATTATCTAGAGATGCCATATGTTTACACTTCGAGATATTTGATTGGATGGACCTGATTTATTATTGAGAGATTCATGCTCATGAGGGTGCTTCGTCAGTATGGTCGAGTTCAGGGGATGCCCCAGGGAGTTGCATTATATGCTCAGAGACAACAGGATATTCCAAAGTGGGGACCCACCATATCTTATGATGCAGCTTGCGAGGAGTATTTTGGATTATAGGCACAAGTATGGGATTATTGTTCGTAGATCGCGAATGGTGTGATGACAGATGAGTATGCTAAGAATTTTTTACACATGTCGTACCAAGGATATCCAATCTCAATGAGCCAGTACTGAAATTTGATGATGATGAGAGAGAACCACAACTAGCACCGACACAGAGGAGGGATGGGGGAGATTGTGATGATGAGGAGGGAGATTTTGGGGATGGAGGGGATGATGTTGATGGAGGGGATGTAGGTGGCAGCCAGATATTGGACTTTAGAGTACCACGAAGGAGGAGATCTATGGTTTCCTAGGGACAATAGTAGGCAAGACCATCCTAGGTTCATATTTGTGTGCCTTCCCATTAGTAGCTAGCACCGATAGATGCCTTACAGTTACAGGTGGAGGGCTTATAGGGACAGCTAGTGTAGGAACAAGAGATGATTGCCTCTCTGACAGACAGAGATGTTGTGAGATAGAGATATGAGCATGTAGAGGCCCTAGCTGAGAGATCACAGATATTTTTCGAGGGGACTGTTGTAGGGGATATGCTTAGAGAGGTTCGACATTCAGCCCGAGACATAAATTACTATAGATCATTCTATTATCAGGGGGTTCTTGCAAAGCAGCATGCCCCTAGCTATGCAAAGTCTGTCAATGCTGGGTCAAGTCAGAGTTAATCACAGACTACGAGCAGGGGTGTGACCGGGCCACTTCTCAGAGATCCAGGTACAAGTCCATCTAGTGGTGCAACAGTAGGCACAACGAGGCCTACAATGTCTAAGGGGAGCAACACGTAGCTTTTGTACTCATATTTTATGTACTGATACTTGATGTGCTCACTTATTCAGTCGAGGACTTCATGATTTCCTGCCATTTTATTGATGTATCTCTCCACATTTTGTGATATCATTATACACTTGACATTGATTATTTCGAGATTATATGAGATGCAGCGAAGATTATTGATCTTTATGTTGTCTACATGCTTTGATGATGAATGCATTTGATTTTTGCTCTATATGCTATGCGATGCTTATATGATTATGCCATGGTTGTGTATGGATGTAATGAGGAAATGATGATGTATGGATTATGATTCTATATGTCTTTATGGATGATGCTTTATGATATATAAGATGGATTTGGTCATGCAGATAAGATGTGATGCACTTTATTTTTGTATTTTTCTAATGCAAATATATGATCTAATGCATGGATGGATGGATTATGATAATACTTTCTAATGCATGTATGATATGATAATGATTATGCAACTAAATGTGAATGATCTTTTTGCTTTGTTTATGTCAAATGTACTCAATCCTTTAATGAGAGAGATAAAATCATTTTGAAATTTTCTAGCCTTGGAAAACCTAAAATGTACATGCAAAAACTAATATGAATGCAATCTATCTTAACCATGCAAATCTAATTATGCAATGGTGTCATCTTGTTAGTTGATTTGTTGTGCTTGTTATCATCATTGAGCTTTTGATATGTTGAAAGTTAGTACAAACACCGATGATATAATTAAACCATGATGACTTGAGTACAACTTCCATGGATTTTTGATATTGCAAGGTAATAGAAGCATCTAGGTATAATTGAACCGATATGACCTGAGTATTGCTTGCGTAAAATAGACAAGAGTTAATCCTTTTCCTATGAAAATCAAGAATGTCATCAATGATACTTTCTAGATCACGTCATGTGACAAATTTACATAGTAGTAATGATCAAATCACAGACAACAGACAAAGAAAAATATCATACTCCATCGTAGCTTCTCTAGTCCATGACATCCTTGAGTTGCTCCAGAGAAATGATAACAAAAATCAAGATACAACAATTGAACATCTATGCTAAAGTGATTAAACCATGATTTAGAAGAATATCATCCAGTGAGATTTGTTTTATCGATCTTGTTGTTGATTTGGATGTTTGTTTTGCAAAGATTGTGATTGATGTTCAATGTTGAGTTTCATTATGATCATTATGTTTGCTATGTTGTCTAACTGTTGCTTGTCTGTTGTTTTAAGCTCAAAGTAGATTGCCCTTGGTGAGTTCAGGATTTTGCCCCCAGTGGGAAACAAACCATTTATTGTGAATACACACAATGATCACCAAGCCAGGGTGAGACATGACCGCAATGCTCAAATATGTACATGAGGTTTTATGATGGATAGGCATAATGACAGCGAAGAGCGGACGACCGACACACGTTCCAATAGATGGAAAAGCCAATCTATCACAAATAGTGCCTGTTGCCAGGTTTTCACTATTTGTTTTTATTGCACTTTTTCCAATTTTATTATTTTTTTGGATTTTTCTTTTTCTTTTCTTTTTTGCCTTTTTAGATTTTTTTTTTTGGATTTTTGCTTTTTTGGATTTTTTGCCCTTTTTTTTGGATTTTTCTGTTTTTTGCCTTTTTTTTGGATTTTTTTGCTTTTTAAACCATGCACTGGATGAGTTATGTATAAAACTTCTTAAGATGAATGTTGTTGATAGGTCTTCAAATAGGTCCCCTTCAGGTGTAGATAACTGATATGCTCCAGATCCATATACTAATACAATGAAAAAAGGACATAGCCAATTATGTTCAAAATTTCCCTTATTTTCTCGATCTTGTTGATTGCGAGGATTCTCTTTTAGTACCAAGTCGCCAACCTGAAATGTTCTTGGTCTTACCTTGTGCTTATAACTCATTGAAATTCTTTGTTGATAAGCTTTCAGATGATCAACAACATGTTGACGATTCTCATCTAACAATTCCAACTCCTGTAGTCTTGATACTCGATAGTCTTCCTCTGAAATGATTCCTTTCAATGATACCCAGAGTGAAGGTAACTCAACCTCAATGGGTAATATGGATTTTGATCCATACACAAGGGCATATGGTGTGGCTCTCATAGGGGTGTGGTTGCTAGTACGATATTCCCACAAGGTAGGGTTTAGTTGGACATGCCAATCGCGTCCAACATCGTTGACAGTTTTCTTCAGGATTTTCAAAATGGTCTTATTTGAGGCTTTTGCTTGGCCATTCCCTTGAGGGTAATAGGATGTGGAAAATCAGTGTTGGATATGGAATTTTTCACAAACTTCTTGAACATCCTAATTTTTGAAGGGTCTATCATTATCAGTGACAATGGAGCTAGGGATTCCATACCAACAGACAATGTAGTTTAGGATGAAGGAGGAAATTTGTTTACCAGTGATTGTAGTTAATGGGACAATTTCAATCCACTTTGTGAAATATTCAGTGGTCGTGATTATGAATTTATGTCCATTAGAGGAAGATGGATGAATCTTACCCACAAGATCAAGTTCCCATTGACAAAAAGGCCAAGTCAATGTGAATGGTTGTAGCTCCTACGTCGGTGCATTATGAGATTTCCATGGACTTGACACTTCTTGCATTTCTTAACAAATTGAAAAGATTCTTTCTCCATTTTCGACCAATACTATCCCAAGCGTAGGAGTTTTTTAGCTAGAGTAAGACCACTTGAATGAGTACAACAAATACCTTCATGAACTTCTCATAAGGCGATTTCAAATTCATCACGTTCAAGACATCGAAGGAGAATACCATTGAGACCTCGTCGATAAAGAGTATCAACTATTAGGGTGTATCGGGCTGCTTGATGGATAAATTTGTGTTTTTGGTTCTGGGATAGGTCAGGTGGAAGGGTGTTATCTCTCAGATAGGTATAAATATTCCCATAGATTGAAGAATCAACATAAATTAGAATCTGTTGAAATTGTGATCTCTTGTCCATTGTAACGAAATTTTAAGCATTGATGGTATGTTGATGACACTGCTTGCATTTCATGGATCTAAGGTCGACCCAAGAGTATGTTGTAGGTCAAGTCTTTGTCTAAAACTTGGTAAATTATATCCTTTTGAACTGGTCCCACTTGAATTGGTAATACTATCAGTCCTTGAGAGGATATTTCTTCATCATCATAAGCTTTTATGGTGATCTTTCTTCTAGAATCTATTGCATTTTCCAAAAATCCCAATGCACGGATAAGCTTTAAGGTACATATATTTAGACCGGCTCCTCCATCTATTAAAATGTGTTTGACCCGATGTTTATGGATTAAAATCTCAATATGGAGTGGAGCATTATGTGGATGAGTGAGGGATGCATCATCATTTTTTGAGAATGATAAACAATGGGGTGCAGTCAAATGTCCCACCATGGCTTGGAATTGACAAACTTCCAAATCGATTGGTACTGTGGTGTCCACTAAATCTTTTTCCAGAATATCCTTATGGGCTGGTGAAATTTTAAGGAGTTCTAGTATAGATATATGTGCTGGAATATTTTGCAATTGATCCACTGTATTGTATCGATTCGAAGCAGCAACAAGTGTATTAGATGTACTTCCTTTCAATACAAACTTGTATTTCCCTCTTGTGGTCACATTTACCAGTAGGTTGTCTTGTTTATCGTTAATTTTGATGACATTGATTTGATTATGAACTGCAGAAATGTGATGGATGGTATTATCATAGACATAATTCACATTCTTCCCTTTATTGTTTGTCAAAGAAGATTATATTTTTTCATTATTGGGTAGAGGGTTTTTAAATGCTCCACGATCATCATTTGTTTTATGTCCTTCTATTGATATGTCACCTCTATCTATCAAGTCTTGCACCAATTTTTTTAATTGCATACAATCATTTGTTTTATGACCTTTTCTTCTATGAAAGTCACAGTAATATGTCTCGTTCCACCATGATGGTTTGACTCTTGGTTCAAAATCTCGTGTATCTGATAATGTTATGAGTTTATTTGCAAGAATATCTTTTAATGCTGATTTAAGTGATTTCCCCAAAGGTGTAAATTTTCTTCGATATGGTGGTGGAGCTAGTTTAGATTCATTATTTTTTTTATTATTTTTGGGTGTAGTACCCGATAAATTGAAAACTAGTTTTACGTTATGTGTGTCAACTACACCATCGTTACCAACATTCTTATTTCTTATCCAAAATTTATATTTTTCATTGTTGTTATGATGGTTAGAAGATTTTGTTACTTTATTATAGATTTTCAACACTCCTCTTTTAACCAAGCCTTCCTCAATCTTAAATCCATTTTCAATCAACTTTTCAAAAATGGGTGGACACTGCAATTGGAGTTTATAACTTATCTGACTATTGAGATTATCAATAAAGATATCCATCTTTTCTTTCTCAGGTATCAAATGAGCATATCTAGCAAATAATCATCTCCATCTTTACAAGAATGTAAGAAATGGTTCACCATTTTTCTATTTTGTGTTATAGAGATCCTTCATGGTTATTTCATGTTGAATGTTGTATGAATATTGGGAGATAAATTTATTTACCAGCTCCTCAAATGATCTAATACTTGGTGGGAGTCTTAAAAACCATTCCATTCATTGACCACCCAAACTTCTTGGAAATAATCTCATTAGATAGGTTTCTTCATGTGCAAATTCCAAACACATGGTACAAAATTCTCTTACATGATCTTGAGCATCGGTTTTGCCATTGTATTTGTCATATCTTGGATATTCACAATTTGGTGGAAAATGTATCATGATCGTATTTATGTCAAATGGATAAGGACAAATGTCTTGCAACAAATATCTCTTTGTTGTTCCCGTTTGCATGTTTTGGACTTGTTTTTGAAGAACTTTCATTTGTTGAGTTAAAGCATTCAATGGATCTTTTATTCATGAGTCAACTTCTATTTTCTTGGGAGCTTCTTTCAATTGGTTGACATCAAAATCATTGGGTAGTTTTACACCTTGGTTTGCCAGCATCAAAAAGTATTTCTCTGCATCCTTCTCTAGAATTTTTTCCATGAACTTGTCAAATTTAGGGTCTTGTTGAGCTTGGTGAATTTCTTCATCAGTTATCTTATCTATTTCAAGTTGATGAGATCTGTGAAAAGGATTTTCTTCTCCTTCTTCCATGATGGTTTGGGTTTCTATTTCTTTTTCTCTGAGTTTTTTCTTTTGAGCTCTTGTTAAAACGGTCATGCAAGTGATAGAGTTTTTCTATACTTTGATCTTTGTTTTGGGAGTTCCAATGAAATACCTAAGTCAAATAGGATGATAGATCATATTGATGAGACTAAGCTAAATCTCTTGTACAACATTTATTTCGTGATAAAGGATGATAGATCCTGATAGTGAAACTCAGCTAACAATCAGAGATGACATTGGTGATTGGGCACTTTAAGTTGTTTGATCTAAGTTTAGTTAAAAGGATTACACTTTAAAAATCCAATTTTTTCAAGTTTAAACCAATGTTTTGATGACAAATGATCCCTGCTCTGAAAAGGGTCCCTAAATATGATTCTAGTTATCAGACAAAAGTTCAATTTTTCTCTTTGTTTGAGTATCAGGTGAATGTGCTAAAATAGGTTGTATATGCACTAAAACATGGGGTAAATGCATCAGGACATGCCCTATATGCGCTAGAATGTCAGTTGAATGCACTAGAACAGAAAGCTTATGCGCTGAAAAATGGGATAAATGTGCCATAACAAGAATTTTATGTGCTAAACTAGAAATGTCACCATTCTGAAAGTTTGCATGGTTTTCTTTTTTTCGAGTCAATGAATTGAGTGTTTTGATGGATTATCCTCTGAACAATGATTGCAAGCATAGAAGAAAGTAGTAAAACATTTGTTTCACCCTATGATCTAAACATCGAGTGTATGTTCTAGGATTTGGTCGGATCCCTTTGATTTCCACTGGTATTGAACAACAACAAACAGATCAATCAGACTCTTCTAATGTCAAGGTTCATTAATAACATCACAACTCACAGTTTGGAACTACATCAGCTCACACAATCCTGTCACCCCCTAGAGGGCGCCCATGTTTTTACCTTTTCTGGGTCTTAACGAAAGTAGATTTCTCCACTATTGGCTAGAAATCCCTGATAGTTATATGGTGAGTATCTTGGGGAAAAGTTCTTCCCTCCCCTTGCACTATGAATATTATAATGTTTGGAAAATAACTCAACTTGGCTACTACACTTAAAGTTCTTAGTAAGGGCTTTCATTTAGTGCGATAAAGGATAAACTCCCTCAAGAGGCCTCCTAACCTTTAGAACAAAGGCTTTATGTATCTCAAGGATGTTGGGGGAGGGCTATCAATGCACACTATCATTGAATGTGATTTTCATCATGATTCACGTTTGTTTATAGTGGCTTGGAATGCTTGGCTTTAGTTGTTCCCACTTAGTTCGTTCCCTCATTTCAAAGCAAGGAGGCAGGCCTGCTAAAGGTGCTATTGCAATAAACTAAAAGAGTGATTCTGGTGTTTTGGTCACCCAATAAAGGGGAGAGCATAGGCCTATCACTTTGAAAACACAACATACATGGTGTTCTTTAACCTTGTAATTAAACTAGATGCCTAATTTAATCAAAAGAAAATAAATATCGCCCCTACAAACATCGCTAGTAGTTTCAGATATGTCTTTGACAGTGTATAGAGTATCTACAAAATAAAAAGATATAGATTAGTCCCCCAAAATTTTAAATTTCTACAAATAAGGGTATATGCGCTAAAACAAAGAGCATATGCGCTAAAATATTCATTATATGTGTTATTAAACATATTTAATGCTCTACTCTAGAAAATAGAAAAGGGAAGTCAAATCTTGTATATGTGCTGAAACGAGAGGTAAATGTGTTGGTCTGGGCTACATATGCACTATAAAAAGGCTTTGATGTGCCAAAATTCACCACCAACACGCTGAAACAGACAGTGGATGTGCTACATCGGGATTCATGAATGGACCTGTTGATGAAACTTGCAAGAAAAAAATTAAAAACAAGGCTAGAGCCCCACGTTGGGTGCCAATTTATGAGTGTATGTAAATAGCATGAATAAGAAAATAAAACCTATACAACACACCAATGAAACATTATATCGAGGAATTCAAATAGAAATCAGATTAATACAACAATTCCTCAATGGCATCTCATTATCCTCTATCTGCAAGGATTCTTTAAGTCATTTTGCTCTCAGATTGTTGTGCACATGACTTTCCAAATGACAACCTGAAGAATGAGAGATGTTGGAAATGCAAGAGATGTTTCCTACCTTACATGATAATGAACTACCTGTAGATGATATGCAAAGATAATAATGTTGCTATGATATTGTTGTATGAAAATGATATGATGAAAATGTTGTAATTAAGATGCTGCTAATGAAAATACCATGATTAAATTACTTGATAATAAAATTCTAATACTAAAATTCTCACCAAAATGATAATGCTAATTAAAATGTTGCAGAGTGTAATTGCTACAAATGCTCAGCTCTCTCTCTTTTTGTTGTGTAAATAAGGGCCTATTTATAGATTTTCCAAGGCATGAGCCTAGGTGGTAGGAATGAACGTTCTGAATTCAATCTGAAGAGATGGAAAGTTGAAGATGAAGAGGTTAGAGAGAAAGGGGGAGTGTGTTCCCTTCGTGAGAACAAACTGCCAAGTGTGAAGAGGAATAAAATGGAGATGAAGGCCAAGTGTCCCAAATTAGTTAGAATTTGTTGATGATAAATGCCAAATTAAATATTAGAAATATTTAATTCTTGAGACACATGATGAGGTGGAAGGTGGGAAGAAGTTAGTAGACATGTGCCTAAATTTGAATTTAAAATTCAAATTTAGTGAGAGGAGGTTAATTAAATAAAACAAACTAATTAAATTTGTTCATTTAATTAAGATATGAAGAAAATTATCTAGGATAGAAATAATTAGAGAAAAATAAACTATATAAATAAATTTTTCAATTTATTTATAAGTAGAAGAATTAAATATTATTAATTAAATAACTTGTATTTAATTAATTCTCCAGACCAAATTTGAGTGTATACACTAGTCAATGATCTAGGACACCAAGCCACAATGTTGGACACATGAACTAATTATTTTAGTTCAAATATGATTTTAGCTACTCACACATTCACATTGAGATAAAGCATAATGGAAATGACTCTAAAAGTTCATCCAAGATTGGAGTAGATTTTGGAAATACGAACATCAAAAACCTCAAAGTAGATAAGATTGATGAAGATCAATTGAATTTCACTAGGTCACACCTATATAGTGGAGACATATTAATCGTAAGGTGAGATCACTACCATCTATGAAAATTTGGCCTAAAATTAAAGCATGATAAAGAGGGAAGTTTGATTAGGTTTAGGAATAACCCTTAACTTTGGATCTATTCCCTATACCTTCCCCTAGGTGCTTGGGTCACAAAGGCATCCTTCACCCGAGGAATTCTTACATACACTTTCAAATGGATTAAAATTCCCATATATATATCCTTACTATAATATCTCAAGGAACATACATATAGGTTTCCATGCCCAAGGTTTCATAACCACTCAAATGTCATTACTCAAGGTCCGAGTGAAATAGAATACATGAATAATATAGAAGGAAAACTATAGGAAGGATTTGAACCCAATAATGCAGCAAACTACCATTTGCCAAAATCCATTCTAAAAGAAGGCCATATCCCATAGAGTTTGATTGATTACTATTTCATATCTCAACAAGGTTCCATTTAAGGATTCCCATTAATTAATAATTCCTAACAATAGGAAATGAAATCTCAATTAAGTTCGCCCTTTATCAAACATGTACTAAGGAACTTCAAGGACACCAAGATCTCAATTTTAGATCTCTCCACCATTATGATTTGTATATTATCATAGACATGCTAGAACCCTTATCAATTCATCCCATTAATGTATAAGCTAGGTTGATTAGTTAACAAGAAAAGACCATATCATGACCATTTCGTTAAAATTACTAGAAGAGAAATGACTAATACCACATTCATGTTTCCAATAAATATTTAATCATCAAGACCAATAATGGTATACAATGTTTTTAACTTTAGGAAATGACATCATAACAAGTCTCTACTCCAACCCTAGTGGAATTCATACAAATTTTGTTCATAAAACTAGGGTCAATTGGTGTTAGCTCAATAATGTCATTTGTAATAAAGCATAACCTATCTATTATTCATAGGATAATATAATTAGTTTGGGTCAAGTATGTTGCTTTTGGTAAGATTAAAGGGGGTATAAGGGCCCCTACCCTTACAAATCACAAATAGAGTTCACAACATTAAAAGAAAAAATATTGAATCCAATAGTCCTTAACAAAATAAATTACAAAAAGACCTCAAGATAGATAATAATCAACAGGAAACAAAAAAACACCAAAGAACATAACAACATGAACAAGAAATAGCATGAGCACACGAACACTAGTGAGTTGAGGAGCCAGCTAAGACCTTTAGACTAGAAGCCACCTCACCTTATTTCGAGAGCCTATGTATATCAACATTGACATAATTTGATTCCTTGCCCTTGTCTCTCTAATTATTCTTTCCCTTTTACCTTTGATATCCTTATATTTCAAAAATATTTTTATGTTGTTGGTGGTAAAATTCAAACTTTGTTTATTTTATTTGACAATCTTGTTGACAAAAGCTTCCAATTGCTTGAACTTCCTTTTCATTCACAATATTCTTTTTTGGATAAGTTATATTTGTATTCTATTAATGTGGCAAATAAAATAAGGGTTACCATACTTAATATTCATTTTCAAGGGATTTTTACCTTCAATCTGTTGTTCTTTCACCTTGGTGTCTATATTAATCCTATACTTTTCATTTCTTTCTTTTTAGATTTCCTTACCTTCTTCTTGTTTTCCTATTTTTTTACAACATTCCTTTACTCACTAGGCTAGTTGGAATTATTTTTCAAGGGGATCATTGGGTTTTTTAAGAGACACTTATTTGGTAGCAATGGTGGACCTAATGGCATAAACAAAAAAAATCCATTAAAATCAAGGTCGGTAAGGAACTTAGAGCTAGAGTTGGAAGAGGATGATGACATAAAATAAAAAATTATGAAGTCATTATCTTCAAGGTCTAGGGGCTCACATTATTAGTAGGGGTCTCCTTATCCAAAGGTTGAGTATCCTTTCCTTCACTAGAAACAATAACATTTATCTTCTTATTCAAAGGGGGCACCCTTTCTTTATAATTTTGACAGGAGATCCAAGAAAACCTTCTCTTATTGCTAGAGAAATGGGTATAATCAACTTTATCTTCCAAGTTGGAAGTGGTAGTGATAATTTATTTCTTCTAGTGTAGATTTTTACCAATTTGGGTGACTTTGGGACCTTTCGTACTATCTTTTTAATTTAGTTTTCTTCCCTAATTTGGGATGGATATCATGAAAAATAGGGGAATTGGAGATCATTTGTTGTTAAGGATTTCTACCCAAGTATTTTAACAATAAATGTTGAGAGAGGAAAAATATCAATCCTTGATGTAAGGGAATAAAAGCTCTACTAGCAAGGAATTATTTCATTGAATTCTTGAAAGAGGAGAGGATATTGTGAGGGACACTATGTTGGTAAACAAATTTATCATTGTATATTTTAAAGTGTCGCCCAATACATAGTGGCAAACATTCCAAAAAATTGATAAGTTGTTATGAATGAACAAATTTCCTCTACTTCAGAGAGGGGAAACTCCCTCATATGATAAATTATAAAGTTTTATCTTACATGATTTTGTCTAGAAAGCAAGAAAAGTGAACAATCTAAACAAGAAAAAGGAATATAAGATACACAGTGTGTGAGCACAAAGTCTCACAACAAATATAACTATAGGTAAAGGGGGTAAAATCATAAGAAGATAATTGTTGAATATTACTTAGACTTTAGAATGTGAATATCCATATGAAGAATGATTTCAAGATTCAAATGAAATTGCTTATACCCCACACAAAATTCATAAAATATATTTTTTAAATGTGTTCTAAACTTAACATAAGAAATATTTACAACTGAGAAATCACATACCCAAAGTTCTTTGAGATTTTTATGTTCAAAATTGTAGAACCCAAAGTCTCCTTTTCAAGTCTTTAAAAATGTTCATGCAAATACTTCACAATGAAATGAAAAGTACAAAGGGATGACCCTCTCAAAATAATATAAACTAGTAATAAAATACCTAAAAATATGTCCTTTATCTTTCTTTATCTCCTTTATAGCTTCACAATTGAAACCATTTCTTGATTTGTAACTACCTCTTGAAAGGATATATTAACAATAAACTTCATTCATAGTTTAATTTTATTTAAGTAAAGCTCATTATTAAATTATTAAAAAATAGTAATGAAAGTTACTTTACAATATAAAAAGAAAAAAGTAACCAAATATTATGATATCATGCCTTTATCCTTATTCTAATTGAGAGCAGTACCCATATCTTTCTCTTGAATGCTAGCCCGGGTAGGAGCAAGTCTTGTTGTGTATTCTTTGAACTTACGAAATTGGGGTAAGTATTTTCCATTTGAAATGGACACACTACTTAATATTGACTATTTCAACACATCTTCATTAATTTCATCCAATTTTATTTTCAAATCATAAACTTCTTTTATGAAGGTGATCAAATGTGTCAGTATATGTCCCAAATTTTCTATTGCATTGCAATCAAAAGTATCTTTGTTGCATATTTCTTCTAATATCATATCTTTGAGGGATTTCTTAACATTGACAACATTTGATAAACTAGCTTCATCATCCTTCAAGAAATAAACATCAAATGATAAACAACTTTGATTTTAATATCAATTAGTATAGAATTCTATACCTTCATCAATATTTTGAATTTTGTGATAGATTTCTGATGAGCCATGGAATTGCCTTATTTTCCTTATTTTAGTTTCATACTTTTCATAATATTTCTAATAGTTTCAAAGACATTCCTAGACCTATCCACTTATTTAAAGCATTGGGGATGATATATTATATTGATAAATGATTATGTGAATCTTTGAATGTATATAAAATTTAAATAGAGTTTTATGTTAATTATGGTGATTAATGATGAAAAGATGCCCTTGAGATAAAGTAACCCATGCAACAAAGAATATGTCAACCTGAAACAAAGGGATTGCCAATCCACAACAAAAGGATGTTTATTTGCCACAACAAAAGAGGATGATCACCTACAGTGCATGCAATTTTTTGTAGTTGATGCAAGCAATGGTCGAATATTGTGAACATAATTTACTTATGGACCACTCTATATTTTTACTTTATGATATCATTAGGTCATGGAGGAAAGAAGATACTTGTAATAACAAAGGTTATGGTGTCATGCCCAAAAATTTACACCTAAATATAGTTAAGGGAAAAAACATAATTTCCAAATTTCATTCACGTACACTTGCATAATTCACTATAAAGGTTACTTCCTAAACATGCACTTCATGAGGAATTAGAAACATTTGATCACTAAAATTGTAAGAACTTGGTCGGGTAAACATTTTTTGTGACAAACAGGGTTGAGTTCAAGCAGAGGCATAAAGTTCACAACGCCAAGGTAGAAAAATTCAAGTCTACCAACTCATTAATAATCTAGAACATGCTTCATGTCACATGTTATGCAATAAGATGTAATAGTAGTAAATATTAAGGAAAAATAAGAGAACAAGACCTAGGGATCAGCCTAGTTCCTTGGGGGCTCATCTCTGATCGCCTTACCTACATATTATGCAGAGGATATGTATTTTGAAAACTGGAGTTCACCCCATCCATAATGGATTGACCAAAAATTGCATTTCACCAAGGTTCAACTCACAACTAACTCATGGCGGTATAGTAAATACATAAAATGATAAACAATGGTTAATCTATAAAGGCTCCTTTACACCATAAGGAAGAATGTTTCATATTCCCCAATAATACAAGGGTCACAATATAACCCTAATAAGATCACAAGGGGATAGGTTAACAAGACCAAACATAGAAAGAATTCTTCTAGATAATTCAACCACCATACACTCAATTGTCTAGCACAAGGGGTACAATCCCTTAGGTTCAAAAGATGACTCCACCTAAAACTCAAAAATAACCCCATTACATTGAAATATGCTAAACTCAACACTTTTCTCAATTCCATCTTGTACCTCTATTTTATTGATTTTAAACTTAATAATTGATTTATTTGTTTTATTTAACAACACAACCTCAAGTAGTAGTCTCGAGAAGCGAATACCAACATCCTTGACCAAGAATTTATAAAGATACAAACTAAGTAAGGCTTTCTCTCTACCCAACCACATTCGCATCATGAAGCCTCATGGACTCTAGAAAAACCCTCGAGCAAGAAGAAGACTACTCGATTATTATTGAGTAGAAGTGCTTATACATAATATTTTGAGCTCTAAATTAGTGTGTATGTAACCCTTTCTAGGGTCCATTACCCTAGACAATTTTACATTTAGTTACCACCCATTTAGGTGAAGCTAAAGATTAGAAAAATCAATCATGAAATAATACAATTTGAATAGATACAACATAATACTCCACATAACTTAAATGAAATCATTTAAAGAGGATTGTGTCAAACATGTTACTTTGGTGAACATGAAGGTATCAATAAGGTCACCTTGCACAAGATTACTCAGCCATACGAAGATAGGTGTCAATTTTTTCTCTCTCATAATGCACTATTTCTTTATAGGTATACTTTACACATGTTATCGCAGAAACTAGCAGTGCTCGTCCCACGAATAACCCCCCTATGAAACTTGTTTGTTTCCTAGGTTCGTTTTGTTCAAGCACGCAAAACGAGACAATTTTAAATCCACCTTGAAATTTCTTTCAAAGCCTCAGGTAGTCAATCTGAGCATCTCCCCATGTTTGCCTCGCGAAGACCTTCGAAATGGGCACCTTCACGAGCCTTCACTGTCAAAACGTAGAAAACTAGTGAAAAGTGCAGTTGAGTTCAAAAAGTGCGCTCTGAGTGTCTTTCACAAAAATGGCTAAGTATTCAAAGTGCAAGGGCACAATTTTTCAGTGCCCTTGCACTTAAGTGATTTTTGACTTAGGCACAAAAGCACTGAAAAAGTGTGCCCTTACACCTAAAGTGATTTCAACTTGATTTTTGTTAACTTAGCGTCTTTTTATCAAGCAGTTACATTTCTTTTTATTTGTTCACTCCACCTTTTGTGCCTTGATTGAATGCACAACTTGATTTCACCATTTTTACTCACTAATCACTTAAGAGTGAATTTGGTTTGATCATTCCATTTCATTTTTCACTTTTTTCTTCACCTCTTTTAGTTGGGCGACCAAGCTCTCTCCAAAAACACATTTTTTCTGTCAAAGCTTTCTTTCAAGTTTTGGTTCGAATCTTTCTACATTATTTCAGGTATTTTTTTACATCCCATGATCTAAGTTTAGAATCACGTTTTTTCCTCACCTTGTATTTTCAAAGCATTCTAGGTTTTCATTTTTTTTTTGAATGCTTTCTCTCTCTCAAAAACGCATGTTCCCATTCACATTTTTCTTCTTCAACAATCACACCATTGCTAAGTCTATTTTTCTCTCTGTCTGAAGTCGTTACCTTCATCTTGGTTGTTCATTCACCTTTTAATTTTATTTCTCTATTATGCATGATCATTTCTTTGGGACACACATTTTTGGTGAAAAAGAAATCATTCATTTTCTGAAAATAAAATACAAGAAACACTTTGGCCTGTTCAAATCATTTTTCTTTCACTTCAGAAAATCCCAATCTCCAAGAAATGGTGTTTGTTTTTCTCTCCCACAGTTGTCATCTTTGAAATTTCAAATTTTCAAGCCAAAGTGTCAGGGCGCTGATTTTTCAACGCCCTGACATTCTTCTGAAAAAATTCTAACATTGTGGTGCAATGGCGCACTTTTTCAACGCCATTGCACCATAGTCAAAATTAGTCTATGCTAAGATGCAGATCATGATGATCAGGAACTCCAGATATAGACTTGATTTTGATTATTGAGATGTTAGAAAGAAGCTGAAAAAGGGGCACAAACACGAAAATCACTTTGAAGACATTTGGGCTGATTGCAAAGATGAAGAGGCTATTCATAAGATGGACTGGTGTAGGTTGACTGTTCAACAGATCAGAGATCTGGGTGTTGCTGACTTCCCAGAGGACTTTACAGATCCTGGCGACATCTTGAACACTGCTTATGATGAACAACAGATCTTCAACAAACCCTTGCCTGCGATTCAATGGTAAAAAAAGAAGAGCATTTCCATCAGAGAAAGGTTAGCCCCAATTTTGGCTAACACTGTTGAATGGTTACATAAGAATGGTTTTCAGATGAAGGCTTTCAGAGCAGATTTTGAAGGAGAAGAGTCCAGAAAATAGGTCAATCTACATCAAGAACCCTACATCAAAGACAAATTTGTGGTTATTCTTACTTCCTCTAGAAAGGGTCCTAGAATCAAATTCACTATCGACAAGAAGGATGTTTGAGCCATCCGTGAGGAAGGAACTACAAAAACTGAACCATCTCGCTCGAAAGGAAAGAATTCTATTTCAAAAGAGATAGATTTTGATGAAGAAGAAAGTACAAGTGATCCATCCATCGAAGAAGAAGATTCAGAAGAAATGAACTCTGATGAGGAAGAACATTCTGAAGATGAACATGAGTTTGAAAGTGATCAAGAAAGTGAGAAAGAGAAAGAGGATCAAGAGAATGATCAACAGGAACTCAGGCGCGATCAAGAACAAGATATGTCTCCTCCTTAGCACGTAGTTGAATATTTTCCCCAATCATCATCACTTGTAATTTAAAACATTCCTTGTACATTTCCTATTATTGACATTCCCTCACCACCTCTTTCCACATTGCCTATTCCTACATCTGCCATACCCATAGTGGACATTACACCACTCCCTATAGCATCAACCACACTAGATACTCCTTCAGTTACGAGTGTTCAAATGGTTGATGTTCCGTCAGGTTCTCCATCATCCATTCCCAGCTTGTCTTCGCCATCATATGATCTCAATTCAGAAGCTGAATTTAATAGGTTTATGAGTGACTCTCTGCAGAATTAGGTCAATGTGCAGGTTTCTAGAAAAATGATGATAAATACCTCATCGATTGTTTCCATACTCGTCCTTCCATCAGAAGTGGCGGTAACAAAAGAATTGATGGTCAACCATAAATCATTTGCCTCCTCTCTTCCCCCATGGTTGGTATCCCAAGTATCAAAACGAAAGAAGAAAATGATTTCTCCTGAAGAGCTTGATCTTGAAGAGATACCTCCACCTAAGGCCAAGTGTAAGAAGAAAGCGAAAGTATATTCACGGCTTCAGGTTGACAAAGCAGGTCAAAAATATGTAGAGATTGACATTCCACCTCAAGAGGAAGGATATGTTAATATGGAGGATTACAGAGTAACCAGAGTACAACTTGGCAAGGTTACTAATGAGAGCGCTAAGGCAGATGTGCAAGTAACTTTGAATATATTGGTAGATAGACTGGACAAAATGTAGCAAGCCCGTGACCTACATAAACAAAGGGCAGAGCATTATGCCGTTATTGTTAAAAATCTTGCAGGATCTACAAGTAATGCACAACCATTGGCAATGGTAAGTCCTGAGGACCCAGCTATCAGAAAGGCTGAGAAATTTCTCTCCAAAGGTAAAGCATTGTATGACTTCATCAACAAAGTTGTAGAGCACGGTTTTCAAATTATAATTGCCACTTATGAGAAAGCTACCTAGGTAGCTCAGCTAAAATTAGAGCTAGATAAAGAAAAAATTGTTCTCTCTCAATAGCTCAAAGAAATGGAAAAAAGATTGTCATTTTGGTTGCAAATGAAATAGGTAAAGTTTAGTAAATTGGTGGAAGTTGTGGTTATTCCCGACAAAGAAAAATATGTTGAGGTAAGGGAATCTTTGAGGTATCGTATTTAGACAATCAAATCCCTTATAAAGATCTCCACCAAGTTCAGGAAGATGTGGAAGAACATTGGATTATTCTTGAAAGAAGGGTTAAAGAGTTGTCGGGCAAGCTTCTCGAAGAAGATCGTATCTTTCTTCTAGCCGCAAAACTATCACAAATCTTCAAAGAAGCCATCATGGGTCAAATAGAGAGTGCAGACTTTTTAGATGCCTCCATTGATGACCTATGTGATATCAGGCTAACCCTTCATAACCTTAAAATGCATCTTGACAGGTGCAAGAAGGTTTTTTCATCTGCCAAGAGATCAATCATGAGGATTCACACCATTGTGGATTATAGCATTGGTCCGAATGATAAATTCATGCAAGAGACTAGGAAGAAATATGAAGACTTTCATGCCCAAGCAACGAACCATGAGGATTCCCGATCTCCCAGTGTTGAATGTTTTGATGCATTCCCATATGCATTTTGTAAATAATTTGCGATATCTTAAATATCTTTTTGTAAAGTGTAATTACACCAAAAATATGAGATGTAACTTCTCAGAGAAAAATTATACTTAGTTAAATTAGGGTTTCCTATTTTTCCTCACCTAATTTCCTAGATTAACTCATCTCTCTTTTCTATATATATGAGGGATCTCTATTGTAATATTTACCTTTTGATATTTTGCAACGAAGTGTTGCCCCTTTGAAACAAGCATTGAAGCTTTGTATTCAATTTTTTGAATCTAGATCTAATCAATAAAGAAGAGGATTGCATACCGGACTTTGTGTTGAGATCGATTATCTTATGATTTGATTATATCGGTGGTGATTAGTATATGAGATATGAAGGGCTTCAAGTAATCTATGTAAAATTTGTGTTACATTTCTTATTTGAATTTACTTTTATGTGTGGATGTTTTGGTTGAAATATCTACAAGACTTTGTGCTTGTAATAATTCATGCGGTTCAAGGAATTGTTGCATCTAAGAAGACTTTGTGCTTCTAATGCGACAAACAATAATTTTGCAGATCTAGCATTGAAAAGGCTATAGAACGACTTTGTGCCTTCGTGAGCTTTCACTTTTCTTTTACTTTGTTATTATAAATCACATCTGGTATCTCTACGCTTTGCTTTGACAAGATAGAGATATTGGCATTACTGCTTTTTGTTAAGTTTCAAGTTATCAGATCTAGAACTTTCAAATTGTGAAGCATTGCAAACATCTTCTTTGAAAAAAGAGAGAAGTATGAATGTAACACACACCCCCCATTTCTTAAGTGTAGTGTACATTTTGTAAGTATTTCATTAGTTTTACTATAGCTTCTATAAGCAGTAAGAAGGGCGCCTCCCCTTTCTGAGAGGAGAGATTATATCTCACATAGTTGTGGCTAAAATCTAGATAGCGTAATCTATTGAAAAGTTGATTACATTATTTTCACCCAACATTTTTTTGGCGACTCCGTTGGGGAATGAATCACACAATCCAAGCCTCACACTTTCAATTGAAGTGAATATGCTTTCCAGTTTCTTATTGTATCTTGTATATTTTTCTCTGTAAATCTTCATTCTTTTTAGATCTACATTCTGGCAGACCGAAGCTATACACGAGTTTTGAGGGCTCAAGTATTTACAGATCCATTGTTTGAGGAGTTGTTGCAATGTAATTTTCCTTTCACTCCTTCACAAACAAAGTCACCGTTGCAACGTGCTACGAGTTTTCCTCTACAAAAAGAAAGATTTTCTTTCCCACCTGTTTGGTTTGTCTACAACAGACGTCCAACCCAAGTATCTATTGTGCAACCAGTAATGGCCACACCACCTGTCAGACCATGGGGAAATGCCTTTTCCCCCCTTCGTTTGGTTGCATGATCTCCCGTGTGTTTCAAGGAAACATCTTCCAAAATTCTTTAGTGATTACAAGCAACACCTTGATGAACACATCACTGCTTTCTACATTATTTGTGGCATCCTGGCTATTGAACACGAAGATGTTTCCATGAGGTTGTTCATCGAATCCCTCCAAGGTGTTGCCGCAGAATGGTTCTACACTCTTCCCAATGCTTCGATCACTAGCTGGGCCACTCTTCAAACCAAGTTCGAGGAGAGATTCAAGCCTGACAAAGATGCGCATGCTTTGTTAGCACAACTGATGACCATGCGAAAAGAGGCTCACGAACCTATGAGAGAATTTTTGTCTAAATTCAACAAGTTGGTGACACGTATTCCGCAAGATGCCGAATCGATGGATCACAACTTAAAGTGATTTTTCATCAATACTCAGTTACCTAAGGTAAGTTTTTTCTTACATAGGGAAACTCTTGCCAATGTTGAAGCTGCACAACAATTAGCTACCAGCCTTGAAGATGACATGATCCTAGCTGGAGAGATCATAACTAACGACAATTCTGGTACCAATAAAAGGATGCAGGCATCAGGATCTTTAACATATAATGCCATCACCCCTAGCACCAATTCCAACTTTACAGATCCTATGGTGCAACGGCTGGAAAATGAGCTCCTCGCTTTGAAGAAGCAAGTTGCCAGAAATAATACCAATTACAAGGATGTCCCAAGAAGGACTTTCCCTAACTATGCTAGAAACAAAAGTCAAAATCGTCTTCCGACACCACAAGGTAGGCTCTCTCTTGAAGCTCCACCTACAAATGTTGTTGTAAGATATTACGAAGCTGAACAAGAGGATTATACGCAGTGGGATTACCCTAAAGATCAAAACACCGATCTTTTCCAAGAGGAAGAGACAGAATCAACTGGCGATTCCAAGATCAGCTATTTGCAAATAGTGGATGAAGAAGAGGAAGAAGACTTGGTGACAGACACTTACGTTGTTTTTACGCGGCATAAAAAAAACCAACTTGACAAAGCTCAAACTATTGCTCCACCTGAGAAAGGAAAAGCCACTTGTCACGATTGCCAAAAGAGGATCTCCTTTCCCTTAGCAACCTAAAAAAGTAGTAAACCCATAGGCAAGTGCACCACGTTCCTCAACATCAACTCTCGTTGTCCCCAAAGCTAATCACCCGGTTTCAAAGACCAATATGCCTTTCATTAAACCAATTAGTGAAGTCACTACATCCAGTTTACAAAAATCTTTCCAAGCCTTTGAAATTATCGATCATGCAAAAAATACTAGGGTTCAAATGTCTGAGGCAGAATACCTCAAAGCTAACCCTGACCAATTTGACAGACTTGTCCAATTCGTTAAGGATCAAGGAATAATTCCAATTCAGGATTCACCCCTTGAGGTTCCAGTTGCTCCTAAACCTAAGGCGCCTCAAAATAATTTGGTATCCAATCCACCAGCTGACTCTGGGCGCATCGACCCATTTTTTTATCTCCTTGCTGGTAAATGGTTTCAAACTGAGTAATTGTGTCATTGACTCTATTGCCTCCGATAACATGATGCTCGCCAAGATAGCCACCACCTTGGGCTTAGACATGACCAAGAATTTTAGCCATTGTTTCTCTATGGAAAATAAACAAGTGCCCTTGATTGGTTAGATCAAAGACGCACAATATGCCTTTGCCATGTATCTGGATAAAAAGATCAAAATGATAGTCCTAGTGGTTGATGTACCAACATCATATGGAGTCCTCCTCAGGTGCAATTTCTGCAAAGATGTCAGGGGAGAATTAAGTATGGATATTACCGAAGTTAGGATACCAGTAAAAGGCATAATGCAAAAGCTTATTCCTAAGAAGGAAGCAAAATTCTCAGTGACCCAATCAGATGATCCAAGAGCCTAGATCCTGTTTGATTCTTCAGGAATGGGAACTTATTATCTTCAAACGCAAGAGGTTGGTGAATCTTCAACAACACATGAGTTGGAGAGTGATGAATCTCTTTCCATGACAAACGAGTCATCGCCAGATGATTCATCGACGTCAGATCCTAAAACTTTTCCAGGTGACGAGTGTCCATATTTTGACACCGTTAGCCTCGATGACCCAAACGATGTTTGGTTGTTGGAGTTCGATGGTAGTTTTTCTTCCACCAGTTCTGGAGCTAGGATGGTTTTTATTTCTCCTAATGGAAATTTCTTCCCTTTTTCTTTCAAGCTACAATTTCATAACACCAACAACACCGCTGAATATGAAGCTTTGTTGTTGGGAATGCAAGTAACCCATAAGAAAGGTATTAAAAACCTTCATGCACAAGGTGATGTTGAGTTGATAGTATATCGGGTGAGAAACCTATATCAAACAAAGAATGATAGCCTTAGGCATTACCACAATCTCATTTGGGATTGCATTGAAGAGTTTGATGCTTTTGATATTTCTATGGTACCAAGGGAATACAATGGCAGGGCAGATTCTTTAGCAGTATTAGGCATGCTCCTCATCTCGCACAAGTATTTTCAAGGTTCCACCTACACTATCGAGTTGGTTTTTCATCCAAGTGTCCCTGATAATTCGGAGAACTGGCAGATTTTCAACGACAACCATCAAATAGCCGCCTTCTTAGAAAAGTCATTGAATTTCAATGAATTGTATTTCAAAGGGAGTGATTCTCCTCCGCGAGAATCTGTGTCTGATATAGATCAAGTTTCCGATGAAGAATTCCTACAACTTAAAGGGAACAAAATCCCTAAGGGATTGGTGTCTTTAGAGAGGCTCTTTGACAAACATGACAGTTATGTCAAAAAGCAGCTCATCAACTCTGATTCATCTAATGAGGTCGAGCAATACAATTTGGGAACTGAAAGTGATCCAAAGATGGTAAACATTGGAAAATGTTGTACCGCCAAAGAAAGAAGACAGTTCACCAGGATACTACAGGAATATATGGATGTTTTTGTGTATTCATATGAAGACCTCAAATATTTCCGACCAAAGGAGGTGCAACATGACATTCCACTGAAGGTTCGAGCTTTGCCTTTCAAGCAAAATAAAAGGAAATATAATCTGAAGATCTCTGGAACCATCCTTGTAGAAGTCCAAAAGATGTTGAACACACAGATAATCTTCCCAATCCACCATTCAACGTGGATAGAAAATATCGTCCCAGTACGCAAGAAGAATGGTGAAATTCGCATCTGTGTTGATTTTAGAAATCTCAACCAGCTGTCACTTAAGGACAATTACCCTCTCCCTGTCATGATCAAGTCTTGTAGAATGTGACTGGATCTGAAATGCTCTCCATGCTGGACGGGTTCTCCGATTACAATCAAATCGAGGTCACTTCAAATGATCAACACAAGACTGCTTTCACGATGCCATGGGGTACCTTTGCATACCACTGAATGCCTTTTGGCTTGATAAACGCCGATGCTACTTTCCAACGTGCTATGGACTTGGCTTTTTGTAACGAGATGGGAAAGTTCATTGTGGTGTATCTTGATGACCTCACAATATTTTCCAAAAAGCGTCACAAACACTGTAATCACCTAAGGAAAATCTTGGAGAGACGTCGTCAGCATGGCATTTCCCTAAACCCTAAAAAGTTAGTTTTTGGGGTTACAAAGGGAAAAATTCTTGGCCATGTAGTGTCTACCGAAGGAATTAAGATCGACTCAAAAAGAGTCAATGGCATCAAATCTCTCTCCCTACCATCAAGTAAGAAGGCTATTCAATCCTTCTTTGGCAAGGTGAATTTCTTGCGAAGGTTCCTCCCAGACTTTGCAGAAAAAACTCATCATATCATAAATATGATGAAAGGTAATACCAACTTCCATTGGAATACAAAAGAGAAAGCTACATTTGATAACATCAAGGAGGCAATCACTCATGCCCCCATATTAGTTTGTCTTGATTTTACCAAAGATTTCATAATGTACAATTATGCTTCCAAGCGTACACTTTCAACCATTCTAGTACAGGAAAACTATGAAGGTTTTGAATTGCCCATTGCATTCATGAGCTGCCCCCTGAAGAACTATGAGTTGAAGTATTCTCAGATGGAGAAACATGCCTTTTTTGTGGTCAAGATTGTTAAAAATTTTTGGTTTTACATCCTGAATAGTCATGTCAAGGTCTTGGTTCCGGATACAACTATTAAATCAATTCTAACATAGTAGGAATTCGGGACAAAAAGAGGCAACTGGGTTGCCAAGATTCAGGAGTATGTTCTAGAGATTAAACCCACCAAACTGATACAGGGACATGGGCTGTGTCAACTCATTGTAGAAAACAACCCTAATGAATAAGTTTCAAAAGATGAAGAAGCTTCGTACAATGAAGAAGATTCAAGTGAACTACCCTTGGTGTTGTTCGTCAACACCACCGACTAGTGGTATTCTAACATCGCTCATTTTATCACCTACGGTGAATGCCCAAGTGATTTGACATCAAAATAAAAATGGACTGCCAAGTTGAAATCAACCAATTTCGTCTTATGAGACAATGGCTTGTATAAAAACGCAATGGATGGTACCTTTCTGCAGTGTGGAGGGAATTTTTCCGCACCCGTCACTACTCAATTTTTTTTGAGAGAAAAATACTATTAGCCCACGCTCTTCCAAGATGCGTACTCCTGGGTATACAAGTGTGAGCTATGTCAACAATTTGTTGCCAGGCCTAAGCTAGCGGCTTTACCATTAAAGCCTATGGTAATTGAAGAACCTTTCCAACAGTGGGGAATCGACTTCATAGGCACAGTCAATTCATCTTCAAGTGTCAGACATGTCTACATCCTAACCACTACTGACTATTTCACCAAGTGGGTGGAGGCGATTCCTACTAAGCGCGCAACTTCTGTAGTGTGCAACTTCTTGAAACAAAATATTATTTCTAGGTTTGGCGTGCCAAACAAAATCATTTCTGACAATGCTTCTGCCTTTTCATCGAACGAGATCACTGAGTTTTGTTTTGAACATGGTATAACCTTGTCACATTATTTTGATTATTTCCCATAGGGTAATGGTCAAGTTGAATCAAGCAACAAGAATTTGGTGACCATCATCTGAAAACTGGTAGAAGAGAATCAACGTTTATGGCACAAGGATTTGTATGATGTCTTGCGGGCAAACAAGATCACTCCAAAGCGGGAAATTGGTATGTCCCCTTTTCAACTCTTGTATGGGTTGAATGCTAAAATTCCCATAACCCTAGAATTTCCAACCTTCAAGTTGGAAAAGCCTATTGAAGATGAGACCTTTGATAAATTTGTTGACAAGCGTATAATGCATCTCTCTGAATTGGAGGAGAAGCGTGTCCAGGTTGTTGATCGCATTGCAGAACACCAACAACAAGTAAAGAATATTTTTGACAAAAAGGCTAAGTCCCAGGATTTTCAAATTGGTGACCTCGTTCTCCTATGGGACAAATGGAGAGAGCCAAAAGGTATGCACAGGAAATTTGACTCACCGTGGACAAGACCTTTCCAAGTTCACCAGTTGTACGGTGAGAACAGTTTCTTGCTAGCATACAAAGATGGAACGTTGTTCGCTCTTCCTCATAGTGGACAGCACCTCAAACATTTTACACATTAAAGTGATGAGTGTTCCAGATGTAAATATCTTTATTTTTATTTTTATCTTTAGTCCTTTGTTTCATTTTATTTTTGGTTTTGTCGTCGTCACCTAACTCCAAGCCCAATGGATGGATAAAGGCAGTTGAATTCTGGATTTCTTCTCCCTTCACTCATTTGAGAGAGCGACTGAGTAAAGATCCCCAACAAGTGCCAACTGTTATCATGGAAACTAGCAGCGCTCGTCCCATGAATAACCCCCCCTACGAAACTTGTATGTTTCCTAGGTTCGTGATGTTCAAGCAAGCAAAACAAGGTGATTTTTAATCAACCTTGAAATGAGTTCCAAAGCCTCAGGTAGTCAATCTAAGCGTCTCCCCATGTTCACCTCACGAATACCTTTGAAATGAGCACCTTCACGAGCCTTCACTGTCAAAACGTAGAAAACTAGTGAAAAGTGCAGTTGAGTTCAAAAAGTGCACTCTGACTGTCTTTCACAAAAATGGATAAGTATTTAAAGTGCAAGGGCACACTTTTTTAGCGCCCTTGCACTTAAGTGATTTTTGACTTAGGTACAAAAGCACTAAAAAAGTGTGCCCTTACACCTAAAGTGATTTCAACTTGATTTTTGTTAACTTAGCGTCTTTTTATCAAGCAGTTGCATTTCTTTTTATTTGTTCACTTCACCTTTTATGCCTTGATTGAATGCACAACTTGAGTTCTCCATTTTTAATCACTAATCACTTAAGAGTGATTTTGGTTTGATCATTCCATTTCATTTTTCACTTGTTTCTTCACCTCTTTTAGTTGGGCGACCAAGCTCTCTCCAAAAACGTGTTTTTTCTATCAAAGCTTTCTTTCAAGTTTTGGTTTGAATCTTTCTACATTATTTCAGGTATGTTTTTACATCCCATGATCTAAGTTTAGAATCATGTTTTTTCCTCACCTTGTATTTTCAAAGCATTCTAGGTTTTCATTTTTGTTTTGAATGATTTCTCTCTCTCAAAAACACGTGTTCCCATTCACGTTTTTCTCCTTCAGCAATCACGCCATTGCTAAGTTTCTTTTTCTTTCTATCTAAAGTCGTTACCTTCATCTTGGTTGTTCATTCACCTTTTTCTTTTATTTCTCTATTATGCGTGATCATTTCTTTGAGACACACATTTTTGGTGAAAAAGAAATCATTCATTTTCTGAAAATAAAATACAAGAAACACTTTGGCCTGTTCAAATCATTTTTCTTTCACTTCAGAAAATCCCAATCTCCAAGCAATGGCGTTTTTTTTTCTCTCCCACACTTGTCATCTTTGAAATTTCAAAGTTTCAAGCCAAAGTGTCAGGGCGTTGATTTTTCAGCACCTTGACATTCTTTTGAAAAAATTCTAACACTGTGGTGCAATGGCGCACTTTTTTAGCACCATTGCACCAAAGTCAAAATTCCCTCAAGTGTAAGGGCGCTGATTTTCAGCGCCCTGACACTTTTCCTAACCAAAATTTTACTAAGTCAAAATGCAAAAGCGCACTTTTTTGGAGCCATTGCACTTTTTCCTGCACTCGACCAAAAACGCTTCCAAACCATCTAGTTTCGCTCTGAACCACTTCTCGACTGTTCCTTACATCGTTTTGCATGTCGCATCACTTACATCATGATTTATCAAAATCCCTCCTTGCTTCACGCATCCCAATGTTACCTTTTAACTAACGAGTTGTTGACTCTTATTCGTAGAGCAATGATTGATCTCGTCAGAGGATCCTTTCCTAAATAAAGTTGAAGTAATCTCAGATGACAGCTAAGAAACCTCCTTCATCTTCAAAAGTTGAAGGCAAGATGAAATACAAGTACCAAGGTGTTTACCCGCCAATGGTAGTGGTTTCGAAGGTTGAAGAGATCAAAGATATGGAGGTTGGCCATCGAGATCTCCTTGACTTCATGAAAAGAACCGAACAAAAGCCTCTCGAAGACTCTCTGAGAGCTATCATGCACAATAATCTTCATCTGGTCTCTACATTTCCAACTGCTACACATCACACATAATTTGTTCTCCAAGTTGCATCTCACTATATTCGGGAGAGCATAAGAGTCATTAATTGTTTCAGACATGATGTTTTGAGACTAGATCTAGACTTCTTTGATATAGTTTTCAAAATCCCGCAAATGGAGAAGTATGTTGACATCTCGGTACAATCGGCACAGGAAGTCTATGACTCAGATCCGAATAAGGCCAAGTATTTGATAAAAAATCAATGGTTGAAGGAACCTCGACATACTATTTCCAGATGGCCGAAAGGACTTCCTCGAGCTGAATTCAAAGAAGATATCAGGGATATGATCATACTTTTGAGCAGGGTGAAAGGGTTGCCAAAAACTTCCCATTTTCACGATTGGATGTATGAATAAATTCGAATCATAAGAAGGAAAAATCAGTCTATGCTGAGATGCAGATCTTGACGATCAGGAACTACAAATATAGACTTGATTTTGATTCCTAAGATGTCAGAAAGAAGCTGAAAAAGGGGCACAAACACGGAAATCACTTTGAATACATTTGGGTTGATTGCAGAGATGAAGAGGCTATTCGTAAGATGGACTAGTGTAGGTTGTCTGTTCAACAAATCAAAATCTTGGTGTTGCTGACTTACCAGAGTACTTTACAGATCCTGGTGACATCCTGAATGCTGCTTATGATGAACAACAAATCTTCAACAAACCCTTGCCTGCGATTCAGTGGTCAAAAAAGGAGAGCATTTTCATCAGAGAAAGGTTAGCCCCAATTTTGGCTAACACTGTTGAATGGTTACATAAGCATGGTTTTCAGATGAAGGCTTTCAAAACAAAGTCTGAAGGAGAAGAGTCTAGAACATAGGTCAATCTACAACAAGAACCCCGCATCAAAGACAAATCTGCGGTTATTCCTACTTCCTCCAGAAAGGGTCCTAGAATCAAATTCACTATCGGAAAGAAGGATGTTTGAGCCATCCGTGAGGAAGGAACTACAGAATCTGAACCATCCCGCTTGAAAGGAAAGAGGTCTATTTCAAAAGAGATAGATTCTGATAAAGAAGAAAGTACAAGTGATCCATCAGCTGAAGAAGAAGATTCAGAAGAAATGGACTCCAATGAGGAAGAAATTTTTGAAGATGAACATGAGTCTGAAAATGATCAAGAAAGTGAGAAAGAGAAAGAGGATCAGGGGAATGATCAACAGGAACTCAGGTCCGATGAAGAACAAGCTATGGCTCCACCTGAGCACTAGTTGAAGATTTTCCCCAATCATCATCACCTGTAATTTCAAACGTTCCTCATACATTTCCTATTATTGACATTCCTCCACCACCTCTTTCCACATTGCTTATTCCTACATCTACCATACCCACGATGGACATTACACCACTCCTTGTAGCATCAACCACACTAGATACTCCTTCAGTTACGAGTATTCAAATGGTTGATGTTTTGTTAGGTTCTCCATCATCCATTCCCAACTTGTCTTCACCATCATATGATCTCAATTCAAAAGCTAAATTTAATAGGTTTATGAGTGACTCTCTGCAGAATCAGGTCAATGTGCAAGTTTCTAGAACAGTGATGACAGATACCTCGTGGATTGTTTCCATACCCATCCTTTCGTCAGAAGTGGCAATAACAAAATAATTGACAGTCAACCAGGAATCATTTGCCTCCTCTCTTCCCCCATGGTTGGTATCCCAAGTATCAAAATGAAAGTAGCAAATTATTTCTCCTGAAGAGCTTGATCTCGAAGAGATACCTCCACCAAAGGCCAAGGGTAAGAATAAAGCAAAAGTATATTCACGACTTCAGGTTGACAAAGCAGGTCAAAAATATGCAAAGATTGACATTCCACCTCAAGAGGAAGGAGATGTTAATATGGAGGATTATAAAGTAACCCAAGTCTAGCTTGGCAAGGTTACTAATGAAAGCGCAAAGGAAGATGCGCAAGTAACTTTGAATATATTGGCAAATAGACTGGACAAAATGGAGCAAGCCTGTGACCTATACAAACAAAGGGCAGAGCATTATGTCATTATTGTTAAAAAGCTTGCAAGATCTACAAGTAATGTACAACCATTGGCAATGGTAAGTCCTGAGGACCCAGGTATCAGAAAGGCTGAGAAATTTATCTCCAAAGGTAAAACATTGTATGACCATCAACAAATTTGTAGAACACGGTTCTCAAATTGCAATTGCCATTGATGAGAAAGCTACCTAGGTAGCTCAACTCAAGTTAGAGCTGGATAAAGAAAAAGTTGTTCTCTCAAGAGCTCAAAGAAATGGAAAAATGCTTGTCATTTTGGTCGCAAATGAAACAGGTAAAGCTCAGTAAATTGGTGGAAGTTGCGGCTATTCTTGACAAAGAAAAATATGTTGAGGTAAGGGAATCTTTGAGGCATCATATTCAGACAATCAAATCCCTTACAAAATATCTCCAGCAAGTTCAGGAAGAAGTGGAAGAACATCGGATTCTTCTTGAAAGAAGGATTAAAGAGTTGTCGGGCAAGCTTCTCGAAGAAGATCGTATCTTTCTTCCAGCCGCAGAACTATCACAAATCTTCAAAGAAGTCGTCATGGGTCAAATAGAGAGTGCGGACTTTTTAGATGCCTCCATAGATGACCTATGTGATATCAGGCTCAGCCTTGATAACCTTAAAACACATCTTGATAGGTGCAAGAAGGTTCTTTCATCCACCAAGAGATCAGTCACGAGGATTCACACCATTGTGGATTATATTGTTGGTCCGGATGATAAATTCATGCAGGAGACCAGGAAGAAATATGAAGACTTCCGCACCCAAGCAACGAACCATGAGGATTCCTGATCCCTTAGTGTTGAATTTTTTGATTCATTCCCATATGCATTTTGTAAATAATTTTTGACATCTTAAATGTCTTTTTGTAAAGTGTAATTACACCAAAAATATGAGATGTAACTTCTTAGAGAAAAATTACACTTAGTTAAACTAGGGTTTCCTATTTTTCCTCACCTAATTTCCTAGATTAACTCATCTCTCTTTTCTATATATGAGGGATCTCTATTGTAATATTTACCTTTTGATATTTTGCAACGAAGTGTTGCCCCTTTGAAACAAGCATTGAATCTTTGTATTCAATTTTGTGAATCTAGATCTAATCAATAAAGAAGAGGATTGCATACCAGACTTTGTGTTGAGATCGATTATCTTATGATTTGATCATATCGGTGGTGATTAGTATATGAGATCTGAAGGGCTTCAAGTAATCTATGTAAAATTTGTGTTACATTTCTTATTTGAATTTACTTTTATGTGTGGATGTTTTGGTTGAAATATCTACAAGAATTTGTGCTTGTAATCATTCATGCGGTTCGAGGAATTGTTGCATCTAAGAAGACTTTGTGCTTCTAATGCGACAAACGATACTTTTGCAGATCCAACATTGAAAAGGCTACAGAATGAATTTATGCCTTCGTGAGCTTTCCATTTTCTTTTACTTTGTTATTATAAATCACATCTGGTATCTCTACGCTTTGCTTTGACAAGATAGAGATATTGGCATTACTGCTTTTTGTTAAGTTTCAAGTTATCAGATCTAGAACTTTCAAATTGTGAAGCATTGTAAATATCTTCTCTGAAAAAAGAGGGAAGTATGAATGTAACACACCCCCCCATTTTGTAAGTGTAGTGTAAATTTTGTAAGTATTTCATTAGTTTTACTATAGCTTCTATAAGCAGTAAGAAGGGCGCCTCCCCTTTTTGAGAGGAGAGATTATATCTCACATAGTTGTGGCTGAAATCTAGATAGTGTAATCTATTGAAAAGTTGATTACATTATTTTCACCGAACAACACAAATCCACATATATAATATATATTGTATAAATATCAGAATGCTCTCTACTTTTGAATTCTCCCAAGATGGATAAATTTGATCTTGTAACATATAGTTATTTGTTGCATGTACATACCTTATACTCCTAAAACAATTTGGGCTTCCCTGTAATTATGGTGGTACAAATAGACAATGTTATGTTGATAAAGACACTACATAAAGAAAGAGAATAGAACTAAGAGTTTGTAAACCTCAATAGGCCAATTGTAGGGTATAAATAACTTGCATGTTACATACCATATTATATGCATATTCATTCCTTGAAGAACCAGGTATTGGGTCATGAACCCATGCTTAATAAACATCCAAGATAATTCTCTTGACATATGAAATGGAGGGCTTGTAGGGTTGTTTAAACTAACCAAAATTAGAAAGATATTGTTTGCAAAGAGTTGTCCTATTAATTCATGAATGTTAACAACTTCATTGTGCATCTTATCAGGAAAAAAAACATTAAGGGCTCATGTAATGCAATATAGCAGGAGATGTACAAACATGTATATTGAAAAGAGCTTAAAGAATTTCTTGAGAATATCCACAACCTTAACTAGATCACAATACACTAATGCTCACTACAAAATATAACTATTTTTTGAAGGGGTATTACCCACGAAAGTAAAACCCAATTCAAAATACTTACCATCTAAGCAAAATCCATTAAGAGGATTTATGCTTTCACATACTCAGTAAAAGATCAAGGTTTCAAATCGTGGTTTTGATTCTAATAAATGTGGCCAACAGGTCCACAAACTACCACCATGTTCTTGATTCCCCTTCCTTTTTCCTTCTCTTCCTATTTCCAACTTCCATTGCTTGGAGCTAAAGTTTCCTACCTTTCTCTACCTTCTCTATTTTCTTTCATTTCCTTCGCCTCCCCTCGTGCCCTGCATCACCAACCTTCCCCCTTTTACATTCAATATTATATATTTTTAATGATCCACCTCCTCCAGATTTATAACTATTTATGCATTAATAGTGGCATCATTTTCCTCCGCTCTTCACAGAAAGTAGTCGGAGCTATTGCTTCGTTTCCTATGCCATCATCCCCTTTTCCTAGCCACTAACACCATCTAACCTTGCATGCAAGCTGCCATTGATCTTGGAATCTATGCCTTTGACCTGATTTAAATTCAGTTGTAGATCTTACCTTCATGCTAATGTCACCATATTGAAATGATTCAGAACAATGATGTGAATCAGGTGAATCAATCACCTCTTGCCACATGTCGCTCACCCACATACCCGCATGGTCAATGCAAGCATTCTGCGAAACGACATAATTACTCCTTCAGTCATGCTTGTTAGGATTAGGGGATCACTAATACCCCTTACCTCATGCTAGAAATGAATATAAGGACCTTAGAAGCAATCCTGAGCACCCAAGCCCAAAGCTTCTTATGCCTATTGGGGTTCAACCATCAACCTTACCCTTTACCATTTCCTTCTTGTGCTCCATCGCAAGCCAACATACTAACCCCCGAAATGTTAAAGTGCGAAACTTTAAAAAATTCTTCAAGTTGTTGGAGGTCGGGATTCTCTCTTCCCCCTTACCTGTTCCACACCATTATGTTAAGGTATAAGCCAACCCACTGACCCATGAACATCAAAATCATTTCGGGTATTGAGGTTTGGGGTTTCCTTATACCCCTTTCTTAACACTCGTAGTAAATCCTAAACCTTAAATCCGACCTACAAACTCCAACACCATTTTAGGTGTCAGGGTTTGGGTCCCCCTCATCCTTCCTTCATAACATTAAGTTAAGGCTTAAGCCTTAAGAGCGATCTTCGATGCCTGACCAGTTTAAGCCTTGTCACCGATCTTTGATCCTTGAAACCTCAAGATAAGAATAAAGGGTAATAGCCTTGACGCACCAAACATGTAAACTTATTTTGTACTCCCCATTGATAATTGTACTAGCCAAGGACCTCTTTTGACACCACTTGCATATAATCACATCCCCTAAAGGATTTCCCAAGATTTAGTTTTTGTGGATGTCATAAGTATGGTTAATTATACACAAAACTTTTAGATGTAAGTGAGATCCTTTATCTACAACCACATCATCATGACATGTAAACAAGCTAAGGCATGTAGACCTTGCTAGGGATCGAGGTTCCTACATACCCCTTTCATCACTTGGGATATTGGTAAGTCATAAGACTATGGCCGACCTTTGATCCCTGAAACCTTTTTGAATTTCGGCCTTTACTGGTACCTTTTACCTCTTACTTAACCTTAAGTCAAGGCATAGGTTGTAATGTTGAAGCCTGATGTTTGATGCTTTCAACATACAATAAGCCTTAAGTCCAAAACTCGATGTCAGATGCCTTTTCAGACTTAGAATACTCTTTCTTCATTTCTCTGAGGGATTCGATATGCGTTATAACCGAAGTCCAAAACTCAATACCTTTTGAACTTTAACTCAAACTTATTTATTTCCTTAATACATTTGGTATAAGGTGTGACCAAAGCCTGAAGTTTGATGCCTTTTAGACTTGGATAAAAAATGAATAACCCCTTCCTTCTTTAGCAAGAGATACTAGGTAAGCTTGAGGCTCAATGTCCAAACATTTGCAGCTCTTCAAGGCTTGTTGAAAAGACACCCTAAGGCTAATGGATCCTTCTTCCTAACATTCGTATGAAGAATTTTTTTACCTTAAACAACAAATCCTCCTCTGATATCACTCGAATCTCCTTCTAAACCTCAGTGAGGTGCCCCCTTTGACATCCATATAACTCATTTCCAACGACCTCCCCTTTGACATCCACAAAAACCCCTTTTCCATCACTGAAAATCCTATTGCCAACTGATTAAACTAATTATAGCTACGTCTAACCATCCCACCTAAGTCAAATGATAGGAAAGGACTGCTACAACAAGTGGGCCTTAGAAACACATTATAGCATGACCCATTATAGTATCTATCAATGTAGATTTAGTCATATACTTTAATAGAAGCACTCACATAAGAGTTTAATTAATCTACCCTTAGATTCAAAAGACTAAAAGTATAGTGGCACTCAAACACAACTAGATCTTTTATCATCTGAATAATGCACACTAAATCTACTCAGCAAGGTAGCATAAGTTCAGGATAAAAATGATTGTAACTATGCCATAAAGGGAGGGGCCTTACATATGGCTTGCAATATTTTTTTCCATGTTAGGCATATTTTCAGTTACAAAAATTTACGTTAAACATGTAGAGTCGTGATATGAATTTGACACTCTTATCTCCACTATATTTTCATTACTATTTAAAATAAGACCTATTCCTCTTCTTATGTTTTTGAGAGAGTCAACAACTAGTTAGATTTTGTTTTCAGTCCATGACTAACCAAACCCTCAAAGATCTTGTATATATTACTTATCTTCAGAGAGGTTGAGCTAGCTATATTTTTTGTGATTAAGTATATTAGAATACAAGTACTCTTGATCTAATACTTTGTTCTCAGTATAAATTTTCACATTGCAATAAAGAAGGAAACAATATTTTCCATGAATCTCTAAGTTAAGATTTAGAAGATGTTGTGGGATTGTAGCAACTCAAGCAAGGGCCACTTGAGGTGTTGAAAGAATGAATAAGGAACCCTTTGATGTGTTGTCATTGATGTCAACATTGATTGTTGATATTTACTTCAATCCAGTGAAAAAAAATGGAGATATCCTAATCTAGTATTTTGGTTCGTAATTGCTCATTGATAAGATCTTATGTAGTGATCATATGTTATTCTTGACTATTATGTGCATATATGTTTAGGATTTCAGCTATTTTGGATGTATAGTTTGAAAGTTACAACATACAATTTTGGCCTTGTACAGTTTAAATGGGTATGAGTAATCTGGTTCGCGTTCCTTCAGTGATTGGGATCAAACTTTACAATTTTGGGAGATCGATTATAAGTGTTAGTACATTGTATATTCTAGATGGTGTGTGTTTATGTAATCGGGTTGATTGTCGATGTTGATCAGTTGGCTTATTTTATGATTAGGTCTAATTCTTGGCCAACCTAATGTTTGACGTATGATGTGGTGATTAAATATGTATTGCGGATATTATTGAGATCTATTTTAAGTGTGAAGATGTTTTTGATTCAAGTGTGGAGCTGACAAGGCAATTTTGATTTTAAATAGGGCTACATCTAATTAGGCCGACCTAATTGATGTATGTAGATGTATTGGGAATGTATGTATGACATTTTTGAGATTGTAGAGTGAGATGATATGTGAATTTTGTGTGTTCATGATCAAAATTATTACAGATATATTGTGAATATTGACTGACTGTAAAGCAGAGTAGTGTTTTGTATTTATAGCTTCAAAGGAACTGAATTCAACACAAGGAAGGTGCATTTTGTATTAATTCACATCCTGGTTGTGTGACCATTTTTGTTTTGTATCCTTATTTTTGTGGTTGTGAGCCCTATTGGATAGTGTGTCCTAGAAGAGAGCCTTTGTAATATCTTATAGCCAATTATAATATATTGTGAGCTAATCCTCATCATGGTTTTTCCCTTTCTGGATTTTCCACATAAAAATATTGGTGTTCATGTGTCATATGATGTTGTGATTGTTTCATGCTTTCATTCATTGTTGCAATTAGATATGTTTTGTTAATTGGATGGATTATGATCAAATGGGTTAAGAGAATACTAATTCACCTCCCCTCTTAGTATTCTCGGTGTTCAACAATTGGTATTAGAGCTTGGTTCCTTTTAAGAAGCCTAATAGCTTGAGGAAGATCTTGGAGATTTGACACATGGCTAATAAAGAGTTTTCAAATCTCAATGTTGAAAGTGATTACATCACTGATAAAGAAGAACTCGAAGTTTCTCTTGAAGATCTTGAATTTTTTTCAGGTGAAAGCAAAGATCTGAAGGAAAATATCAAAGAAGCAAATGAATGCATAAAAAAATTGAGAGACCAGATCAAGAAATATAGAGGAAGACATAAGGAATTCAATGAACAATTGAAGCAAGCAAGTGAAGATATCATAGGATTAAAAGTACAAGTGGAAGAGAAGAGAAGAATTGAGGATTGCATGAATGAAATGATGAAGAGAAAGACTTATGAATGCACAAGACTTGAACAAGAAGTGGTAACTTTGAGATCAGATCTAGAAAAGTTCATGAGGAAACATTCAAAATAAGTACTGCAATGCTTGATGAACTAATTGCAAGACAAAAACCATATAAAGATAAAGGAGGTTTGGGACTTGAAGAAGGAGAAAGCTCAAAGGATAATCAGACCCCTAACAAGATTGACAATCAAGAGAAGACTCAAGGAAATGGAAAACAAATCAAAAATCAAAGGAGCAATGCTAGAAGACCCCCTATCAAACAACCAAATTCTCAAAGGTACCCATCTTTCAATGGTATTTGAATTCCATGCAACAAATTTGGACATAAGGCAATAGAATGTAGAAGTAGAATAAATCAAAATGTTGGATCCTTCTCCGGATAATGTTTTGCATGCAAGGAATTTGGACATAGAGCTATTGAGTGCATAAATCAGATGATGAATAGATATAATGTTGGTAGAATGGTTCAATATTTCAATGGTTGTTATACATGCAATGTATTTGGACATAAATATAACCAGTACAAATCAAGATTGAATAGAGGTCAGTTTGGTTAGAAAAATGTTGTATGCTATAGTTGCAACAAACCTAGACACATTTTAAAATTTGTAGAAGCAAGAATGGAAGAGAGACTAATCTGGGAAAGATAAATGAATCTGTGAAGAAAATTGATCCTACTAAAGTAAAAAAGGAAATGGAGAAGATTTGGAGAAATAAAGAGGAATTTGAGAACAAGGATGAATTGGTAACTACAAATGTAAATTTGCTCCTCCCTTTGGTGCAGATGATTCTCTTGAAAATTAAACCTAGGAATGGGCTTAGGGGGAGCAATAACAAAAAAATCAAACAACCCCCTGGAAATATGAGGTGTCAAGGAGTGACACAAAAATATGTGATGCAAAATAACATGCCTAAGCTTTTGGAAAAGAAACCGGTAGAAATTATGCAAATCTGGACAAATGTGAAGTGTTTTAGGTTTTATAGTGTATCAGTGAAGGGTTTTATCAGCTTTATGGAAGTTGAAGCAATTAATGTGGAATTAGGGAAAAGGTTTAAAATGATTTTCTAAGTTTATTTTAATCACATTTATGCATTTGAAGAAAGGAAAGTGAGTTGAAGGATATTTGGAGGTGATTTAAAGCAATTTGGTGCAAACCCTAGATCTCGTTGTGTGCATAAAAGGTATTTACGACTATTTGTTCTTTGTGGATTTGAAATAGATTTTTTTTCAGAATCATTTGAGCTCGAAACAAGATTAAAATGGCTACCCCAACCATTGTCAACATTAATAAGTGACCTAGACCAAAATTCAAGAAGTATCTAATGAAAATATTTGATAATGGACCAGACAGTGCCCGACGGTGCCTTCTCAAAGATTTCATAAAGGATTTTACCTATAGAAGATACTAGGGAGCTTATATACATGGGAAATTGGAAGAGTATAATCACTTGAGACTCACAAAACTTTGGACAAATGAGCTTACCGGAGATAACCACCTGGTGAAACCTGAATACATTAATCTAGTGAGGAAAAAGCTAGATGTTTGGAACTATTTTTCTAATTACAACAATGATGTTGATGCCAAGTATGTGAGATTAGAATTGAGAAGGTTGCATGAAATATTTCTATGGACTGACATGCCTAGACTAATAACCAAGGAAGTGATCAAGGTTGTTACAAGATTGTGTGATACCGAACCTGTACCGATTCTTAAATCTGTGAAGAATGAAGTTGTTATGAATCTTACTACTGCCACCTATGACAAGAGGGATTTGAAAACAAAACCTATTAGGAATCTTTCTATGAAATATGCCTCTATGATGATAGGTCACAAGATTTACTTCACAAATAGGGAAAATGCAGTTTTTGCTACTACTATCTATGTGCACATAATATGGTAGTGAATGGGAAGGACTTTGATTTGTGTGAGTTGCTACTGCAACAACTTCTTGAGAATATGAAGCAAACTAGAGAAAATAAATATGCATTAAAGTTTGGAATCTTGGTAATGTGTTTATTATTTTACTTTTTGAGAGAGCTTCCTGGAAGAAAAGACATTGTATGGGATAGGAGCAGACCTATAGCAAATCAAATTTTGAATTACATGCATATCTCAGGCAACTTGAAAGCTCAGGATGATGCTTTGATTACATTCTTTGCAGTTTTTCAAAAGAATATGCATGAAAGGGAGATAATTCCTCATAAATTGTTAGAGAAATATGCAAATGAAATTACTTTCCTTGTTTCAACTAATGAGTGCATTATTGAGGCTATTGAACCAAGAATGGTGTGGATTGAACCTCTTGGCTATGAATTCATCGAGAATGAGGTTGAGGGATATGTGGATTTGTTGCTCAAAATTCCTAAGGACCCCTCTCAAGAAAGACACGAGACATATGAAGAAAAAATAGCTAAGGTACATTTGGAGTTAAAGAAATTAGAAATCAAAAGGAATGCAAGGAAAATAATAGAAGAATGGGCTAGAAGAGAAGGTTATATAGAAGAAGAGATCAAGGAGGCCCGAACAAGAGAAGATAGTATGGTGGTGAAACCTCTGGACCAAGAAGATTAGTAAGAACAAATTCCACCTCTTCCTTTGCATTACCCAAGTCCTTTGGTACAACTACTACTACCAGTGGTAAAGGAAAGAAGGTGGAGCCTAGTGTTTCAGTAATTGAAGAAGTCATTTCACCTTCTGGACCTAGCACAAGGACAAGCAAGAGGAAGAATGTGCCTCTACTTGTCATAATACTTAATCTTTTACATCAAGTGCTTGCTACTATTGTTCTTGTTAAATTTGAATGATATTTATACAAACTCTATATTACATCTTCTATTATCTTTTATAAAATATTTTTCTATAAAGTACCACCCATTTTATCAATATACACTATATTATTCTTCCTTGTAGACTAGAGTTGATATTCATGGATTTATTATTCATCATTTCTCTAAATTTATAAATGCACATAGAATAGGAGTGCACACACTATTTTCTACTTTCTTTATCATTGACTATTTGTGGAGGTCAAAAGACAGACATATCAACTTGTCCAATCTTGGTAAGCTCCCAAACAACCTCAACTATTTTTTTCTAGTTCTTATAGATATAATTATTTTGAGAGTATTCAACTACACAAATGTTTTGCAAGAGTTTCCCTAGTCATTTATTATTTCATTGTTCATTTAAAGCAATGCAAATCTTAGTATTTCTCCTATTTCTTCATCTTTTTATTAATTGAAATATTATTATTATGTTTTTATTTCTGGTTGTGTAGATTGGCAAAGCAATTGAACTAAAATAGAGTATTTTTGGAAGTTCTTAACATTTCAAGGACTAAATGGGTGACAACATGATGCATATAAATCCACACGACATAGTGGCATATTGGATAGTGTTCTCCATATTCTCATGTTAGGTTACTATTTTTTTGTGTTTTCTTCTATTTTGAAATCATTTTTTATAAATTTGTATTTCATTTCTCAAAAAATAGAATTTATCAACTTCCTTAATACTTTAGCTTAGTGAAATTTTCCATTACCAAGTTTAAAGCATTTCTGGAGTTTTTGTAGTTGTTTTTTTCTTTATGAATTTAGTAGCAACAAAATACATTTTGTTTGAAACTAGATTAATCATAGAGTAGTGAGGTGGGAATCATTTAATTAGAAAACAAGGACATTTTTTAACTAAAGCAAATTCCCCCCTTTACAATGTAAAATGTGAGAATTAAATTTGATAGTCAAAATACCATTTATTTTTCTAAAAACTTTGTTTAAGAAATGATTGAGGGTCGTGGAGTCATGTTACATAAAGTGAATAATTTGGAGAATGTTGTAAATTTTATTACTAAGCCAATGAGTAAGGTGAAGTTCTCTTGATGTAGGGAGGCCATGGATCTTACCTCTCTTAGCACCTAACTTAGTTTATTTTATTATTTGTTATTATTTTATTATTATTTTATTATTTTATAATAAAAATATCAAGTGGGAGAATGTTAGGATTGATGATATTAACTTTGAAAACCTAAAAATATGTACCTTAATTTTTAATATTTTAAAGTTAGTTATTATTTCATGTGACTCCAAGAATTATGGAAGGGGAACTTGGATGTCCCACATTAGGAGAAATGTTTTTTGTAATTAAATATTATTTTTTAGGAACATGTATTATTCTTTGCAAGGTGGAATTGAGTGGGGAAGTGTTAGAGTAAAAGGCATTTCCTAATTATTTATTTATTAGGTCATTTCTCCTCTAATTACTTAAGCTTACTTAGGTCATGTTATTTTTATGTCTCATGCCATAGGATAAGTACACATGTCAAGATCTTGTTTTATCCTCACCTAGGGTTTCTAGGTTAATTATCCTTTTATAAGGATTTTTTATTGTATAATCATTAAGATGCACATTCATAATGATTCATGCTTTTTTGGATCACAAGGTCTTGGCCTCCATAGCTTTGTTATTCTCTCTTTTTGTGACAAGTGTTTGATTGTAGGTGATCCTTGGGAGCTATGGAGTTGATTTTTCTAAACTTCAACATGGTATTTGAGCTCCAAAATTGTAATCCCCTCTCCTTTTGAGAGATTTCATGCCTTGATCTATCATTTAGTGCATCTTGGAGAAAAAAATGTCTTCCATTGGATTCAAAGTTGTGAAAGTCATCTTTTTCCTTTTATTTTTGCCTGATTTGGACTCAAAAGGTAAGATCTACAAGGGTTTGAAATATTTGTTTTTCTTGATTTCGAGGGTAGCTTTTTTTTCAAAGCATTTTGAGCCAAAACAGACATTGACATCGCGCTCAAAAGGCCCAAAAACCTTAAAATTGACTATCAAATTGTCAAAATTTGGGTCAAGAGTATTTGAGACAAAAAATATTGCTAAAGAGGTCGTACGGCCTCCCCAACACACAAATCGATGTACTTTTCAAAAATATATATTTTTCTACAAAATTAAAAAATTAAAAAAACCTTATAAAGGGTACCATAGGTTTTTTGGTTTTAAAAGTATATTAAAAAAAATGATTTTTAATGGGGGTACCCGAAGGGGTACCACCCCCTGCCACTAGCAGGGCGGTGACCCCTTGGGCCCCTCCCTGCCATGGGAGTTTACCATAGTGGGTATCACCCCGTGCCACAATGTGGTAGGGTGGAAACCCCTTGGGCCCTGCCTAGGGGTGGTGTGGATGAGCTCAACCACATCCCCCCCCCTCCTTTTTAAAAACCATTTTTTTTTTAATATATTTTTTATATAAAAAATGTAATAGTTTTTTAATTTATTTTTAACTTTAAAATAAAAACATGTCAATTTTTGTAATATTTTTTAACAATAAATTATGATAGGCTATCATTAGGTCCTACTACTTTAAAATAATTGAATGTCAATTGTCGACCGAGCAGTGTCCAAGGCAGTTTGTAGAAGAAGATTATTTGAACAACCCATTTTATATTTTTAGTTTTTCTTCAAACTACAAAAATAAAGTCTAATCTAAAGCCATTACTTGTTAACTCGAAAATAATCTTACTCTAAGAAAATACGGGAATACTAAATTAAAAAGCATAAGACAACTAATTTAGAAAGCATTACGACTAAACTAGAAAGCATAGAAACAAGTAAACTAAACAACTAGTGTATTACAGAAACAAAAAAGTAAGGAAATAGACAATTAAACATCTTTTAAACAGGAAAGGAATATTATCAACTACAGAAGATAACTTATACAAATTAAAAACAATGGTGCTCCGGAACAACTGACTTGACTCTTCAACAACTTGTTATTTCCTACTAAACAACAATTTATCTTTAACAAAGAAAATAACTTAACAATAAAATACTTATCTATCTAGGCTAACTCCCCTCGAGTGGCGAGCTCGTGGGCTACTACTTCGTCTTTAACTCACATAAACTACAGATTCTCAAATCCTCTTATTACAAACAGTCACCATCATTTGAATTCAATGGTTACCAATAGACAGAAATCTGATAACTCATTTTAACAGTGATTTGCAAAACCATGTAAACAACATAACGATACTTCCTCTCTGTCTTATTCACTACTTATGAAATTATAGTTTTATAGATAACTTTTTAACTAAATCCTAAATTTAAGATGGCATGGATAGCCATTGAAAAAGTCTTCCTTAACTTAAAACTAACTTGATGTCTTTAAAGCTTTAAAACATGTAGAAGGCTCGAGAAGAGCCATAAATTTTTTAAAAACAAAATTTTAAAGAACTTAAACTGAATCTTCGACGCATCATCCAGGCATCTAGGAGTGGGTTCGTAGTATTACTCTTGAGGCACGTGTTGGCTAAACTTCTGCAACAACCGCATGATGACCTGTTAATCCCTACAAAAACACTCAAATCAACCCATTAAACCTGCTTTGGACAATTTCCTCAATTGATCAAAAGAAAGAAAGAAAGCATAATTTTCCTTAAAATAAGTAATTACTTCTCCTAAAGTTTAATAAATTGGCACAGGCTTAGGATTGAATTAGCAAAAGTAAGCTTTCCAGATTTTATTATGATGAGGTTATTTTTACCTCATCATTTCCTCCCCTACCTAATTTCTGGCAGGTCCTCCTGCTCCATGGTTAAACCCTTGAGTTCTATTCCATTCTTCATAAAGAGTACTGAGATCATGTGTTTCCTTGGCGGATGCATTGAAAATTTTAGGGTTATGAATGAACCCTCTATGGAACATCACACTCTCTCTCCACTCATTAAAGAGTCTATCATTTTGATCTGTGGAAATATTAAAATCCGGGGGTGGACTAAGTAGCAAGGGGGGCCTGTATTTCATTCCTATCCATTTCGTTCTCATTGTTTTCAGGATTTTAATTAGAGCATCAACCCTTCTGAATGACCATCTGATGTTTAGGGGATAAATAACTTCTCTTTTCTTTAAATAAGTTGGAAGAGGGGTGAACCTTTCCTCGCATGCATGCCATGCTTTTCCAATTAATTTCTATCCATTTGTCATGAAATTGTCATAACATAGCTTGAGGCTGTTGTCATACCTTTCCTTCATCTTTTCATTAACAAGAAGAGACAAAAATGTAGCTTTGAACCCATCAGGCCTTGAATTTGGGGACCTGATCTAGAGACCCATTGTTTTCTCTGCCTGTGCAAATTCTTTTGTTCGATCTTTCCAATAAATTTGATTTCTCATAGTTGGGAGAAATGCCCTCAATTCTACTTCTCCAACAAACAAATTAATAAAGAAATATGTATGATTTTCTAATAACAAATCATGCAGAAAGAATTCACAAATTAAATCCTGGTCTTCAGGAGTTGATTCTACAAATATTTTTACAAAATCTTTGTCATTAGGCTCATAAAGTTGATCATTATAGATCTTGAACATTTTCTATCTCAGCCATTTCTCATTCAAAAACATTGAGTAAATTCTCAATGGCCTTCTACAATTCAGGAAACAGTCCACAAGTTGACAAGCAGTCTGCTTTCCTCTGTAGGCTTTGTGAAATGACTCCTTTAGGAGCACCAGTTCTTTCTTTAGCCTATGATTTTCAATTTGGATATTTATGAGGAAGTAACACTGTTCCATCCATTTTGTTAGCAGAGGCGGAATGCTTACCTGGAACCAATCAGTTACAACTGGTTCAGTTTGAATTGCTTTGGACTTAGTTTGGGGTCTCACAGTGCATTCCTTCAGATCCTGTTCTAGTTTAACTACTTTGCTGATAGAAGTGTTCAACTCCTCAGTCTTTATTTTCTTGTCCTCCTCGAAAGCTGAGAGCATGAGCACAAAATTTTGTTTTATTTTTCCCATTTCTGCATCTTTTTGTGCAATGTTCTCACTATAAGTTTTATGCTTTTCGTACTGCTCTTGCACTTGTTCCTGCAACTTATAGATGTTTGAGTCTTTTTCCTGCAATTGTAGCTTCAAGCCTCTTATTTCTTGATCCCCTTTATTTATTATAGCAGTTTGTACAACCAACTCCTCTTTCTGCAATTCTATAAATTTGTTATTTTTAGACAATTGTCTCTGTAAATCATCAATTTCTAGTTTATACTTTTCTAATTTAGCACTGGCACAACTGGTTTCAACTATTTCAACAATTTTATCTACAATGGGTGATAAATTTTTTGGCATACCACAATCCCCTTCAGGTTCTCTGCCCTGAGTTCCATCATTGAAAATTTCCTCTATATGTGCAGAATGGAAAGGAAATACTTCTCATGAATCCTCTCTATTTAGGGGTGTCGCATCTTCACTGGCTTGCTTTGAAATTTCTATGGGCTCTTGTGGTCGCTTAGGCTTTTTTTTTTGTGAACTTCCCTCCTTACCTTGTATTGGAGTTTCAAAGAATTCAGAAGCCAATCACTTACTTCTTCTGAGTGGAGGTGATTCTTGGAAAATGACAGGTGTTTGATTTTTCCTTGGTTTACTTGTGTCAGAATAAACAATATCAACCTGTTCTTGCAGGTCAGGGGTTTTGAATTTATTACCGCAGAGGTCTGGAAAATCCACACAGGAGTGGTGGGATTAAGAGCTTTTGGAGCCAGAGAGCCCTTAGGGGAAGTTGCTCCGGATGATGGAATAGCCTGTTGAGATGGTTCCCCTAATTCTATGGTTCTTGCAATTGCAGGCTTCTCCATTTTCTCTAAAAATTTCTCCCATTTCCCCTCGGGTTTCTTAAGAAAGTGATACTTGCAGATTAGCTGAATTAACCCGTGGTGTTTCAAAGGCCCAGAACCTGTTTTATACCTCTCCATGGAAGTATTTAAGGAATCACACAAGAATTCAGGCATATTAACCCTAAGAGCTGGGTCCTCCTTTCCATGACGTAAATGGGTCAACATACGAAAGGCAGGCCCTACAACTATGGTAAGCTGACCTTCACAAGTAAAGTACTTTATAATCCATGCAACGACAATACCCCAAGGTTCCAATATGGAAGTTCTCTGGAATCTCTTATTTTGTCCCCTGGTACTTATTACTACCATTGGATATGGGTCTCCCTCTCTAACAAATAATTCAGCTAATTTCTAGTACGTTATTTGAGAGGTTTCTTTTATATTTATGCCTACATTCTCTAATCCAGATAAGCGAGAAATAATCTTAGAGCTTACCTTGAAACGCTTCCCTTGAAGTACCACTTCGCCATTTGTGTAGTTCTCAACAAAGGATCTTACCAGCTTTTCATTATGGCCTTCAAATTTCCTGATGAAGTTTAACCACCCTGCTTCCTCGAACAATCTAGAGATATTACTCAATCCCAATAATTTTTCTGCTGAATCTGGCTCTGCCTTTCTTTTTCCACCCCCTATTTCTTGATTTCACACATTGCAAGAGATTTAAATTCCAGCACAAAGCTCCCATGCAGGTTCCTTTTAAAAATATTGCCTTTGAAATTACTTATTTGTTTTATTTGCAGCTTACGCTTTAATGATTTCCAATCTGCATGGAGGTTTATGAAAGGCTTTGCCGTACAAGTGGTTGATCACCGGGTGGTATAAATTGCTAAATTGGAAGTGAGGTTCATGCCAATTAATTATTCTTTATTTGAAAATAACTACCTATTTAAAGCGAAAATTAATACTTACCCTTGTTCCGTGATCGTTTGAAAATCTTAAACCTCACAGATTTGACAGGATGGCGTGAAGAAATTGGTTGAAGTGATGGCGAAGTTATTATGATATGGTGCAGAATTATATGGGGGACGGAGCTATCAATGAGGAGTACGGAGCTAGGTGGCTTACCTATAACTAAAGAAAAAATAGAAAGACAAATGTATTGGATATTCTGGTGGAAGAATCGCGAAAATTTTGAAATTTTGAAAAGGTGGCGAAAAACAAACGAATAATTTTCAGAGCACGTATTTTGGTTAACGTGCTCGAAATGAGTGCATAAGTTCCAGAGCATCGATGTGTGGTGCGAGTGAAACAAGAATGAAATGAAGGTTCCAGAGCATCGTTGAAAGATGCAGCTGAAACAAGAATGAAATGAAGGTTCTGAAGCATCGTTGAAAGATGCAGCCGGAGCAGCGAAGGAATGAAAGGTTCCAGAGCATCACTGAAAGATGCAACCGAAGCAGCAACAAAATGAAAGGTTCCAGAGCATCGCTGAAAGATGCAGCCGGAGCAGCGACAAAATGAAATGTTTCGGAGCATCGCTGAAAGATGCAGCCGGAGCAGTGACAGAATGAAAGTTTGAGTGACATGGAAAAGAATCTTCATGACTTTGATCCTTAGTGCAAAATGCCTCCTCAACATGATAAGCTCTATACAAGTTCTGGAGCATTGGGCTTTGAAAACGTCATGTTTCAGAGCATCGATATCATAACGTTTTGGAGCATCTTTGGAGGGTGCTCCAGAGTTATTTGCTTCTTTTTGAGAAGTCCTACAAAATAATGAAAAGTATTTAGCTAAGTCCAAAGATGACAAAAGATTAAATGAAGAAAAATATCTCAGCATACATGTCCATTTATTGTATATTTAAAAATTTTTATTTAGGTTTTAAAAATAAAAATAAAAAAATAGCCTAACATTATTACTAGATAGACTCTACTGTGGCAGAGTCAACACATTGGACGTCACCTTGCATTTCGACCATCCTTGTAAAGTCTTCCCTGTTGACTGGCTTTTGGTAGACACGTAAGCGATGACCATTAACCAATAGATTTCTCGTGTCACCATCGATTGGCTTTAACCGAATAGTTCTGTTCGAAAAGACTTCCTCAACTTCATAAGGTCACAACCAGTGAGTCCTGAGCTTGCCCTTATGATCTTTGTATCTAGAATCAAATAACAAGGCCCAGTCCCCATTGTGAAACTCCTTTTCCTTAATATGTTTATCGTGCCATACCTTCTGTTGATGTTGAATTAGTTCAGTTTGATGGATGGCGTCTAAACGAAGTTCATCTAATTCGCTCAGTTGCAGAACTTGTTCAACTTGGGCTCTTTTTAAATCTAGACCTAATTTCATAGCCGTTCGTAGAGTTTGTAACTCAAACTCAATGGGAAGAAGAGGCTTCTTCCCAAAAACTAGCTCATAAGGACTAATCTAGTCGTAGATTTCTAGGTTGTGTTGTATTCCCATACGACTTCAGGGAGCTTCCTGGCCCAGTCTTTTCTTCTAGAAGAGACTGTTTTTGTTAGAATATTTTCCAGTTCTCTATTAGTTACTTCTACTTGGCCGTTCGCTTGAGGGTGGTAAGGGGATGACTTTCTATGGCTTACCTGAAAATGATTGGTAAATGCCAAGAGCACTCGAGACATGAATTGGGGTCCCTGATCAGTTACGATAGTTCGAGGGGCTCCAAATTTAAGGAAGATTATGATAAAGGAAGTCTGCAACCTGCTCTTCCCTAGCTATTCTTAAGGCTTGAACTTCAACCCATTTTGTCAGGTAGTCAGTGTAAACCAGTATATACTCTTTCCCTTGAGAGGAAGGATCTATGGGTCCAATGAAATCTAAACCCCATTTTTCAAATGGTTCAAGGACTACCTAAGGCAACAATGATATTTTTGAAGAAGCAGTTGGTCTTCCTACCCTCTAACATTCATCACAATGATGCACATAGTTCTTAATGTCTTTGTGCATTGAGGGCCAATAGTATCCAGCACCTAGGACTTTGTGGGAAGTTCTCTTTGCAGAGTAATGTACTCCCAACAGGTCATCGTGACAGGCCCTTAGAATGTTGTAGGTTTCATCAGCTCTTACACATCTCAAAATCATGTCAGGACCACAACAAAATAACATTCCCTGAATCCACTTGAACGAGGCACTTTCCCTAATTAGTCGCTTCTTTTGCTTAGATGTGAATCCAGGAGGTATCTTAGATGCAACTAAATAGTTAGCGATATCTACAAACCAAGGTGATTTTACAGAAACCACAAATAGATTTTCATCTGGAAAATCATCCTGTACAAGGGTAATGTCATCTTCTTCATGTTTGATTCGTGATAGAAAATCGGCTACCACATTATATTTCGCTGATTTATCAAGAATCGTGGCATTAAACTCCTAAAGGAGCAATAGCCATCTCATGATTCGACCATTAACCACAGGTTTTTTCATTAGGTACTTCACAACTGAGTGATCCATATAAACTGTGACCTTATGCCCTGTAATATAATGACGAAATTTCTTGATAGCGTGAACAACAAACAAGAATTCTTTTTCTGTTGTTGTATAATTCTTTTTTGCCGAAGTAAGATTTTTGCTGATAAAATATATAGCATACTTCCCCCCGTTCTCATCTTCTTGTCCCAGAACTGCACCGATGGCATCGTCAGAAGCATCAACATAGATATGAAAGGGAATACTCTAGTTTGGCCCTCTAAGAACGAGAGCAGAGACACATTTTTCTTTGATTGCTTCAAATGATTGCTGACACTCAGATGTCAGACAAACTCTACTTCTTTCTGTAAAAGAGAGAACATAGGAGCTGCAATTTTACTAAAGCCTTCTATGAACCTTCTATAGTAACCAACATGTCAAAGAAAACTTGTTACATCTATCTGAGTTTGAGGGATTGTCAACTGTTGGATGACTTCAATTTTCTTAGGGTCGACCTTTATTCCTTCTGAGGAAATATGATGACCCAAGACTATTCCTTGCTCCACCATTATTAAGCATTTCTCATGGCTAAGGGATAGTCTATTTTCCTCACAAACTTGCAGAACTCGATCTAGGCTCTGAAGAGCTTCGTCATAGGTTGACCCATAGACTGTAAAATCATCCATATAAACTTCGACACAGTCATTAACGAGAGCAAAAAATATAGCAAGAACGACTCTCTGGAAGGTTGCTGGACCGTTGCATAGTCCAAAAGGAAGCACTCTATATGCAAATGTGCCCCAAGGGCAGGTAAACGTGGTTTTGTCTTGGTCTTCTGGAGCAACCTGTATCTGATTATAACCACTAAATCCATCGAGAAAGGAGAAATACTTCCTCCCGACCAAGTTGTCCAGGATGTGATCAACGAATGGTAAGGGAAAATAATCTCTATAAGTGGCTTTATTGAGTTCTCGATAATCTACATAGATTCTCCACTTCCCATTTTTCTTTGGGACTACCACCATAGGTGATACCCATTTACTATCAGAGATTGGATAAATAAATCCAGCACGAAGGAGTTTCTCAATCTCAATTTTGACCATATCCTTTAATGCAGGATTGAGTCTCCTTTGCGATTGGCGAACATGCCTTATACTGATGTCAGTGTAAATGTGATGAGTACAAACACTTGGGTGAATTCCCCTCATGTCTGTATAATCCCAAGAAAAAGCTTTGGATCTTTGTACCAACACAATAATCAAATTATCCTCCTGAGTTTTTGTCAACCAGCTATTGATATTCAAGGTTTTTCCTGGTAATAGCATTATCGATTTTGTTCTAGGATGAACCAAGGTCACAGTATACATAGGTCACAACAATGTATTAAGAGGACAACTATGAGGTACCAGTTGGTGAAACCTTGTGATATCCTCATAGAAATGACTTGTTCTGGGAATCATATTTGCTAAGGGACATGGCATTCCCATTGTAGCATAACTGTGCTCCAATCCACTTATATCAATTTTCTGCCCAAAAATCCTTGGAGCATCCATCATTTCTTCCTCATTTGGGGATATAGCAAGGCATGCTATCTGAATCACTTGGAAGTCGACTAGATAATCCCATGCATCAACTTTGACAAGGACATTTTTAATGACACCCTTTGGGATGAATATAGACTGATTTGCCATTTGTAAGATTGTGGTTGTAGGACGTAAATTAGTTAAACCTAATTTTTCCATTACATCCACGGTCATCACGTTAATAGCTGGTCCTAGATCCACTAGTGCATTTGGTATTGTTACCTCATTGACTGTAACAATTATAGGTGGACTTCCAGGATCATCGTATTTCAGAGCAATAGTCTTTCTAGACATAAAATCAGCTAAATAACCATCAATATGAATGGTATTTATCATTTTTGGCTTCCTCCCTGGCGTTTTGATACATAACTGTTTGATTAACTGGTTTAATTCAGGGATTTCTTTTATTGCTTGCAATAAAGGAACTTCAATTTGCAATTGCTTAATCTCCTGAATTAATGCGGTTTCTGTAGCCAAAGATACTTCTCGAGTATCTTCTGGAGTTATGGACTTTAAACGTTCCAGATATGGTGCCATCCTTTTCTTTCTTGGAACATGATCTTCCTTATGTTGACTTAAGAACTGACCCTCCTCCCCCTAAGACAAGTCAGCAGCCCCTGCCGCTGAAAAAGGCTCTTCGTCTTGAGGAGTAATATCTTGCTTAGACGACGTGTCTCTTGTTGGAATTTTAGGCTCAGTTTCCTCCACTATTTCTTCAATGGTTGGTGGTTGAAGAGTTCAACCAGAATGCAACTGCACATTTCCGAAGTGTATCACATTAAGCCTAGTAACATTTTCATGTTCGATAGAATAGACTGGCGTATTTTGGTGATTATTTTTAGGATTGGGAAGCGGTTGCGCTGGAAGCTGAGGTTGGTTTACTTGCTCATTTTGAGGAGGGTTCTGAGCTAGAGGTAACAGGTTATGTTGTTGATTCCTCCTTGGTTCAGTATAGAACTGATTTTGTGCCCGATTCCATTGGGGTACTGCATGTTGTTGGTACCACTGTTGTTGGGGTTGATTTGGCCATTGTTGATTGCCCCATGTGTGGTTTGTCCACTCAGGTGATCCCCAATAAGGAGTTCCCCAATTCGATTGAGGTGGAGGTGACTGATTCCATTGATTATGAGCCCAGTTATTTTGTGGTCTCCATGTAGGATTAGGATTTTGTCCATAAGGGAAATTACCTCCTTGACGTTTGTTTAAAGCATGTATTTTTTCTTCAACCTGAATGGTTTTTTTCTTAGTATTCTTAATATCCTACAAAAGCTCGCACTGGTTTGTAGGATTATTTTTCTCACACAGTTGACAAACATTGACTTTATCCAAAGGACACTCTCGCAATAGGTGTTTATTCCGACACCGTGGACAATGAATTGACAAGGTCTCAAGGTTGCGGGTTTTAGCTTGTATACCATCTAGGGTGGTATTCAACTGCACGAGAATATCCAATTTTAGATTTGCTATTTCTTCATGGAGCTTACCTATCTCATTAGACCCTTTAAAAAGATTAGTTTTGCGGATTCCTCCCCTAGTACGGGAGAAATTCCGACAAAACTCACATATTTCTTCAAGAGTTAATTGAGATATGTCACCTTTTCCCATTAAATCAAGGTTTCGTCGAGCGTCATCATCAAGACCTTTAAGAAATATTGTTTTGAGAATCTCTACACTAATGGTCGTTTCTCCACATCTTTTGGAGAGGAAGAGGAACCTATCGAGATAATCCTCCAAAATTTCATCCTCATTTTTCATTAACTTAAATAGCTCCTCCTTACGATCACTTACCCTACAGTAACTCTGGTATTTTTGCAAGAAAATAGTCTCCATTTCTTCCCAATATGTTATACTACCATAACCCAATCCTATGAACCAGTGCATTTTTGAGTCCTTCAAAGTTGACGGGAAAAGCTTCAACTTTTGGTTGTCATTCTTATAATCATAAGTCTGACATAGGACTTTAAATTCAAAGAGAAATTGGTCAGGGTCTTCCGAAGGCAAGCCACGAAAGTTTGGAAGGAAAGCTGGAGAAATGCTCTTCATGACAATATCATTATCAGCGTCCAACGTAATAGGATAGGTAAACGTTCTAGGAGGCTGATGTTCATTGCGGTTAGGTTCAACTCTATGATCTCCCATGATGTTTAGAAGAGTATGTTCCTCAAAAACAATTTCCTCAATAACTGGTTGTTCTGCCAGTCGCTCGACAGGTAAATAATAAAAAGCCTTAGGTGGAGTAGGCTCAAATAATTCTTCAAAAGTGTGGTCGTCTGAGCCTTGGGCTTCCCTCTATATGATAGGTACATATTTTGGGGGGGTCTTTGGTGTAAAACGTCCATGAGGGACTCTTTTCTGGACCATGCAGAAAAGAAAGCCGACTAAGATATTTTTGGCATAAAACTTTGTATTCAAACCATCTCCTAGTAACGCTTTAAGCAAAAATGCTTTTTAAGAAGTCTCCCCAGCAGCGGCGCCAAATAGTGATAGGTTGTCGTTAGGTCCTACTACTTTAGAATAATTGAATGTCAATTGTCGACTGGGCAGTGTCCAAGGCAGTTTGCAGAAGGAGATTATTTGAACAACCCATTTTATATTTTCAGTTTTTCTTCAAACTACAAAAATCAAGTCTAATCTAAAGCCATTACTTCTTAACTCGAAAATAATCTTAATCTAAGAAAATCCAAGAATACTAAATTAAAAAGCATAAGACAACTAATTTAGAAAGCATTACGTCTAAACTAGAAAGCACAGAAACAAGTAAACTAAACAACTGGTGTATTACAGAAACAAAAAAGTAAGGAAATAGACAATTAAACATCTTTTAAACAGGAAAGGAATATTATCAACTATAGAAGATAACTTATACAAATTAAAAACAATGGTGCTCTGGAACAACTGACTTGACTCTTCAACAACTTGTTATTTCCTACTGAACAACAATTTATCTTTAACAAAGAAAATAATTCAACAATAAAATACTTATCTATCTAGGCTAACTCCCCTCGAGTGGCCAGCTCGCGGGCTACTACTTCGTCTTTAACTCACATAAACTACAGATTCTCAAATCCTCTTATTACAAACAGTCACCATCATTCGAATTCAACAGTTACCAATAGAAAAAAATCAGATAACTCATTTTAACAGTGATTTGCAAAACCATGCAAACAACATAACGATACTTCCTCTCTATCTTATTCACTACTTAAGAAATTACAGTTTTATAGATAAATTTTTAACTAAATCCTAAATTTAAGATGGCATGGATAGCCATTGAAAAAGTCTTCCTTAACTTAAAACTAACTTGATGTCTTTAAAGCTTTAAAACATGTAGAAGGCTCGAGAAGAGCCATAAAGTTTTTAACAACAAAATTTTAAAGAACTGAAACTGAATCTTCGGTGCATCATCCAGGCATCTAGGAGTGGGTTCGCAGCATTACTCTCGAGGCACGTGTTGGCTAAACTTCTGCAACAGCCGCATGATGACCTATTAATCCCTACAAAAACGCTCAAATCACCCATTAAACCTGCTTTGGACAACTTCCTCAATTGATCAAAAGAAAGAAAGCATAATTTTCCTTAAAATAAGTAATTACTTCTCCTAAAGTTTAATAAATTGGCACAGGCTTAGGATTGAATTAGCAAAAGTAAGCTTTCCAGATTTTATTATGATGAGGTTATTTTTACCTCATCAAATTACACCTATACTTGAGGATTTTTTTCAGCAGACTTTATAATTGGTGGACCTCTACATTTGGAGGCATTTTGTTAAATTTGGTGGAGGTGATCTTTTGCCTAGCCCAACCCCTCTTCGTTGGGTTTTTCAGTTTTGCACTCCATCTTCTAGAGGGCCATATGGTGGCTTTTTTTAGTGCAATTTTTTTTAAATGGGACATAATTTTGTGATCTTCACAGTGGTGCAAGTGGTTTTTAGTTTTGGATTCCATTTTTTTAGAAATTAGTTTTCTCAGTGTTGTTGTGTAGTTCTCGTTTTGGAGACTTTGACATGCCATATCTTCTGCATCCAAACTCCTTTTTGGGTACCATGTTTTTTGAAAGTACATGATTTTTTGTGTACTTCATCATGATACTATTAGTTTCCTCATTTTCTATTAGAGAATTATATTTTCAGCATGTGGCCTCTTTTTTGGACATTGTGAGCTTCCATTGTAAGCACCTCTCATTATGTAAACACAAAAATGCCTAAGTATTGTGCATGTATTATTGGGATCTTGCACATCATCTTGTGCCTTATTTTACTCACACTATGATATAAAGTGCCATGGGGGTGTTGATGTTTGCCTTTGTTTTTCCATCATATCTTTGTCAAGTGAGTGTCCCTTCCACAACAACAATGAATCACATTGATTCTTGCCTCATACGTGTGTGCCTTTTGTTTGCACACCCTTTTTTGAGTTTTTGGTACTTTTAGTTGCACATTTAGATGTTCTTGATTCTTCATGCACTTCTTTTTAGCACATAGTTTCAATGTAACTATCTTGGCTCTCCCTTGTCAGCATTATGGGGAGGTTTCTACTATTTATGCTAATTCTTCCTTGGTTTTGTGTTGGAGTGATCTATGTATCTAGTATTTGTTCCTATGTACTAGGTGGATGCAACATACATCAATGATTGGTTACCCATGCATTTCAATGAGATGAGACATTTACCATATGGACACTCTTGTATTCCTATTTTTAGAGGTGACCTATTTTCACTTGATTAGTTCTTCAAACTTGGTACTTGTGCCATCTGTATCTTCAAGTTATAGTTGTTTTGCCTTTGTTTGTCATTTGATTTGAGTAGTGTCATTGAGGGCACTCATGTAGATTCTTGTCTTCTTGATCCTGATCATCATCTATTTCAGAAGAAGTTCTTTCGACATTACAACAATCATTCTTCGATAGTGTTTGCAGCTTCTTCATTATTCATTGGTGTTCCTTATGTTCATATTTTGTTCCTACTCTTTTGGAAAAACTTAGTTTGGAGGATTCTTAGTCCTTCACTTGTATTTATCTCTTTTGGAGAGGAGTTTTCTCCCACTGGGTTTTTATCCTTTTCTTTGGTTTTGAGGGATCTTTTGTTTATACATGGGTACCTTACCATGCCTTGTTTGTCGGGACACATCATGCATTCATCTTTAGAGTTTTGAACTACTCTAGGCAAGTTTCACTTAAGGGGGGTGTTAGAGTAAAAGGTATTTACTAATTAATTATTTATTTATTTAATTATTAGGTCCCTTTTCCTATAATTACTTAAGCTTACTTAGGTCATGTTCTTTTTATGTCTCATATCATAGGTGAGGACACATGTCATGATCTTGTTTTATCCTCACCTAGGATTTCTAGGTTAATTATCCTTTTATAAGGATTCTTTGTTGTATAACCATTAAGATGCACATTCATAATGATTCATGCTTTTTTGTATCAATAGTTTTTGGCCTCCATAGCTTTGTTATTCTCCCTTTCTTTGACAGGTGTTTGATTGCAAGTGATCCTTGGGAGTTGTGGAGTTGATTTTTCCCAGCTTCAATAGGAAGCTTAATTTGGCCTATGACAACATCATTGGACACTCAACATGAAGTGGAAGGGAATCTAACTATTTAGGGTGTTCTAAGAATCATCTACATGATATTCTAAGATATTTAAGAAAGTATTTTTGGCTATGTGTAAGAAGTTGGTAGTCTTTTTTTGAACTTGAGGACTTGCTATTTTATCTTCTAGTGAAGTTGGATGCTCAAGTTCATTTGAAGCTTCTATAAAGATGCTTGTAGCTCTTAGAGACATTTTTTGAGATATATTTTTCATGTAGACTACTTGGCTCATGGTTTCATTACATTGTATTGGAAATTACTTATGGTTGCACTAGAATTAATTATAGCTATGAATTAGAGCCTTGGGTAGTAGTAATAACAAGTTTTTTGTAGGTTGTAGTAGTAACAAAGTGCTACAAGAATTCAAAGTTAGAAGTTGTATTGGTATAGATCTTGTTGAGTACTAATAAAATATTTGGATCTATTTATCTATAGGGTTTTTTTCCTACATGGGTTTCTCCATGTATATCCTATGTTATAGTTTGCATCTTTTTTATGATTGATTTTATTTTGACCTATTATTTATCATTATTTATGTACTTGGATGCTTTGATTTTACAACATACTTTCACTTGTTAATTATATCTTATTTCTACAAGAGATAATAATCCAATGAATTTGAGACATGTCTACTATATGACCATAGACATTGAGAATAACATCAAGGATAATGTGAAACCTAGTAAGGGGAGAATTAAGTTGAACTCTCCTAAAAATAAAATGGTCCCCTCTCTTAATTATTTATGAAATTTTTTATTAAGCCAAAAAATTCATCCAAGATTTAACCAAAATATTGTCCACATAAGAGAAAGGTTCATTTCTTAAACTTTGGTAATTCTTATTACCAAGACAAAGGAAAAATTCTCTTCTAAAGTGAAATAATTCCTAAAGGTAAAATTGAGAAAAAGGACAACCATAATCCTTTCAATGTAAATTTTGAACAATCCAAGAAGCGGGAAGGATTTAAATGATGTGATGCATGTGTATGCCTCATGCCCATTATTTAACAATTGCTTCCAGTGAAAGTGATGATGTTAAAGTAGATAATGAAGATGAAAATCATGGTGATAGATCTATTTAAATGTTGGATTTCTAAGATATTTCCATTCACATGTAAAAATAAATAAAGTTCTAGTACATGGATTCTCTCATTTGAGAGTAAGGATGATCAAGAAATACAAGAGGTCTATGAATTCTAATGAAAACATATGTGCCTTGAACCATATGATTGTTACCTTGGTAAAAGTGATTAAAATATAAGAATTTTTTTGAACTTTTTGAATAGAAATAGTAGGTGGACTTTGATTCTAGGCATGTTTCTCCCAAATTGATAGTTACAAATAATATTCATGCTAAAGATAAAGCTATAAGAGATAAGAGATCAAACCTTATTCCAACAAATAAAATATCTTTTTTTGGAAAAAGAAAATAGATTGTACAGGAAGGGGAACTTGGAAAAAGAGTGCCACAATTGATTAGCGTTGAAAAAGAGTCATCCAAGACTAATGAAATTGCAAATAAAGATGACAAACTTGTAGATAATTTTTTTAAAATCTCCTTCAAGTAAACAAATATACAAGAATGTTAATATGTTTCCCTATTACTTCAAACACTCACCCAATATATCACTACTATCAATGACATCAAATTTTTCCTATACCCTTAACCTCATACAATTTTTTTCGTATAGCCTATATCTTGGCTAATTGTTAGCTTAGGTAGCTATGGTTCAACTATAAAGGATAGTTGAGCATAAGAAAATGACCTTTTTGTACATACCTTAACATTAAGCCCTTAGAAGAGTAGGTACCTTGGCTCAATTGACTAAAGCATCATGTTGCAAGCAAGAGGTCACAAGGTCCAATCCCCTCATCCATGTGGTACTAGAGAGTGTGTTACAACAACATTGTCAACCATGTCAGAAAGTTTGTCCAACACATTACAAATTATAGAAAGACTAAATCAATTCTTACAATTAAAAAAAAACCTTTAAAAAATAAGTCAAAAAACTTGAAAAAAAAAAAAAAAAATTTGAAATCTTTCCTTAGATTTGCATAAGGAATCATCTAAATTAAAATTAATTATATATTGATACTCTATATGCTTCCCTACTAGTGAAGAACTACTTTCTTCATAATATCATGTTAAATTCAAGATCCTATAGCAATATTATGTCATTAAAGTTCATGAATTAATTAAGGACGATGATTACTAGGGCACACGAATAATGTTTTCCTATAAGGGTCACCCTAATGCACTCTCTTGTCTTTTCTAATTTTGCATCCATATACATTGTAGCAATTGTTAATTTTAGGTTATTGTGTAACTTAATTTTATTATTTTGTTTTTACTAATTGTGGATGCTTTAATGATTCGAGAATTCTTATATTCCTTAATCATAATTATTAAAAAGGAAAGCTACAACTCTTATGTATGATCCTAATGGTTACAATGATGCTTCTTTTTTATTTTAATATTTAGATTGAATTAATAATATTAAATTAATGTTGAATCAAATTGTGTGTTGTATCATCTATGTTTGTAGTTGATTAAATTTATGTGATGATCATAGACCTTAGTTTTGTGTGTATGAATTTTACATTATAAAATTATTGTGAGAATTTCTTGTCTATTATTCAGTTATGAAGATTACAAGTTTATAACTAATGTGGTCTTCGCATATGTTAGATTATGTTTCAATATTATACTTATGGAAGGCAGCTGATTTAATTAGCTATGATAATTTAAATGATATTTAATTAGAAGTTAATTATATTATTGATTTAATTTTTTGGTGATGAGATTTAATAAAATATTATTTTAGATGTTAAATCATTTATTCATTGTGATATTAAATATGATGAGAGATTTAATATTATTTGTGCTAATATTTTTATATTGATCAAGATGTGGATTGCAATTATTCAATTAATTTCATATGGGTTATGAACTTGATATCGATTATGTTGATGAGGTGTTCTTGTCTATGTAGTTGTCTCGGAGTACAACGTTACGTGGCATGTGTTGGTGTGTGTGTGTGTGATTGATTTACATATTTTTTATTAGAGTGCCTCAATTATATATTATCATGAATGGAAGTAATGAGTAAATTGATTATGCATGATTATAGATTGACCAACATAAAAAATGAGGATTTGCAAAGAACCAACTTACCTTATTACTTCACTCCTAAGAGAAATGAAACATTTATTGTATGCAAGAATCAAAGACACCATATGGTCTTGGTCATGCTTGGCTAGGACCACTTGTCCTAACCATGTTTAACCTTCTTAATGATAACCCTTTTTTTAATATGTTTGTTAATATTGACTCAATTTGTATTTTGTAACATCAAAGTATATATTTCTTCTTTTATTGTGAAATTAAAATTTGGAGAAAATAAGCATTTAAAAGGTTGTAAAAAGTCATTTTTATTTATGTATATATATTTTGTGTTTTGTGTGGGGTAAATAGGGGTAGGGCACTTTTGGAGTTGCTTGTAGTATTTTGAAAGGTATCTAGTACACTCAAATCCTTGGGAAATACATGTGTTAGTGAACTTAGGAGGTTTGAGTGTGAATGCTCCAAATCAACCCAAATTCACTTAAAATTTGTAAGAGGCAGTAGAGTACATTTCACTCCACCTTGTGTTAGGAAGGCGACTCTAAGTGGAATCACACAGGCTGTGTAGGGATTCTTAAATGTTTGTAAGGGGATTGATAATGTGGGGATTTAGCATGTCATGTGGCTCCATCCTATTGGTTGGAAAGAAGTGGAATGACACTTATTTTTAAAGCCTTTACTTTGCCTTTGGAAGGGATTCTTAATTTTAATTTTTATATTTTTTTGTGGGCTTTTGGAGGTCTCTCTCTTCTAGGTCAAAGTCTTGGAAGTTTTAGAAGAGGAAATGAGTTCTCTTCGCCATTTTGGAATTATTGAAGTGGAGTAGGCTCTTTTCCCTCCTTTTTAGGAATGTATTTTGTGTGATATTTTGTAAAGGCATAAGTTGATTGTGTCATTTCGGGGGGAGGTGGGGGGGGTGAGAGTGGTGTGTTCTTGTGTGTGAGAATAGTTGGTTTTGAGATATGGTTATATAGTTTTGATAGGTTGTTATGGAGAGATGAGTAGTGTTAGAAATATCAATGGATATAGAAGTGGCTTCACATGATAATTTACTAATCACCCTCCCTACGAATAGGGGATTGACATTGACATTGGTTGGGGCCTTAACATGTTTGTGTTCTTGGCCTTGTCCATGATTTGTTGGTGTTGCACTTGTGTACCCAGTTCTCTATAATCATCCAAGTTGAGGGATTGGTAATGCAAGTCTATTCCATTGATCATGATTATATTAGAAATTAGAGATCAAGATAATCTTAGAAATTGTAGTGTAGAAAAATGTATCCTTTTACATTTTCACACTTAATTTGGAATTAATATTAATTTGGAATTAATTGTGCCTTATTTTGGTGTTGTAAAGTGTACCTATTTACAATTTCACACTTATTTAGGGCTCCTTTAATTAATTGAGCTTAATTTTCCTTAATTGGACCCTTAATTCATTTACCAAGCCTATTTTGTTACATTTTTCGAAGAGGAAACCCGACATTCATTAATGCCTTAACATAAAACTTTACCTTGAGAAATGCATGTCCTAGGTTTAGGGACCTAGGTTTTGGTGTTATTTTAACATATTTAAATATATATTCAGATGTCAGCTTGTTTTATTTAAATTTTAAGAAATTAAGGATACATATCTATAAATATAAGGCTATTTCACTATGTTTCACCTAGAGATTTTTTATGAGACTTCAAGAGCACTTTCAAGAGAATTTCAAGAGAAATTCAAGGCATTCAAAGGAAAATTTATTGAAGTTTTATTGCAACAATCAAGATCCAATTGTCATATCAAAGTCTTCTTACATCATGAATTTTTTTGGAGCTAATATGATGATGTAGGTTTCATGATCCATTCAAGTATATAAAGATTTATTTCAAGTCAAGATTCAAGGTTCAAGATCCACATCCATTGAAGCCATTTCATGCAAGTTGCAAATTTATATTCCAAGGTTTATGTAAGGTTTTGTTGAGTGGTAACATAGATTTGTTCATTCTTCATTCCCTTTTTCATGTTTTATTTCATTTCAAGGTTTGATTACCAAAACGGGGTTTGACCAAGGCAAACCCACATTCACCAAAGACAAAAAAATTTTACCTCTTGATTTGTGTTTGAAGATTAGGTGGAAGAAATCTTGAAGACCCTTTGAAGAGAAAAAATTGAAGAAGTTGTCAAAGAACTGCAAAATTTGTCATCTCACAACAACTTGAAGATGAATCTATAGAAATTATTTTTGAATTTCCAAACCTGAAGCTTGGGAAAATTGGAAGATTCAGATATGTAGTAGAGGCTCCTAAAAGTTGCAGATAAACCCTAAATCAGGACTCATTCGCCCCTAGGCGAATGAGTCCCATACTGGCTTCAAAAACTAACTTTTGGTGAAAGGTACATTAAGATTTGCCTCTCTTTGATCTGCATTTTGTTTTGTGGTTCTATCAGTATTGAGATTAATCTAGTTGTTCCAAGTGTTAAATTACAATTTGGTGTTGATTTACTATTTGTAGTTTTCTCCCCAAATTGTTGTTTGACCAAGACCCCTGTCCTGACACAAAAAGGAAATTTGTAGATTCACACTTTGACTTGATTCAGCTAAGGGTTGATAATCATTTTATTGTGTGGATCTCATTTCCTAATGAATCAAGAAAGAATGGGTCCCTAAGTGGTTCATACCCCTATTTTTATCCCCCAACCTATTTTTATTTATTTTAGAAACTAATGAAAATTTCATTTTATTAAGAAAATTATTTATGTTATTGTATCAATTTTATGATTTGATTTAAAGAGAAAATAAATTGGTACTATATTTTTTCCTTGTCTTCATGTTGAGAAGGTACCTTTAGATTTATCATAGTGATTTCTTTTTTTTCCACTAGGAATTTTTTTTTCTGCAACATCAATTTCTTATTCATCATGATGAGTATTGTCTATACCATGGCAATTGCTCATTAACCATGATAACCATATGACTTACCATAGTGGGTACTTCCATGGAGATTGTGTTTTTGTCACATTTGTAAAGAAATGAATTTTCCATAATGTAGAGTAAATTTTGTTTTTATATTTATACTTGTCCATTTTTTACTTCTCATGATTTTGTTGAACTTTGCATTGTCTTAACAACTTCAAAAATTATAATCTCTCTTTTCTTCCTTACTTTTTGTATATTATGATTGACTATATTATATTATAGAAGAAGAGAAAGGGTGGAATATAAATCTAAATTTTATTAGTGCTTGAAATACTTATTTATTGATATTGCATAATTGATTAGCATTAGTAAAATTGTCTCTATCTCTCTACACTTGTCCACATTGTAGAAACAAAAGATAGATTTAGTATAAACATATTAGATAATTGACGTGTATATTGTATTTATTAAATATAATTTTGAATTCATGAATGTAAAGTAGTTTGTGGTAAAGTTTTTAATTATTTGTGCATCGTACTATATTTATCTTACCTTATTCTCTTTGCAAAGGTAATATTAGTAGAAATGATTGTCTTATACATTAATTAGTGTAGGTGAACATAATAAACTTAATATTGATTATTGTATTGGTTATATTTATGCTTAAAGTAGCCAGTCTCATTTTGATCCATCCTTTTCCATCCTTCTAGTGTCTTTAGTGGATCTTGGTTACCATAGGGGTTATTGATGTAGGATAATCTTAGGAGTCAAGCAATCTTGTAACACCCAAAAAGTGTTTTCTTAATATTTGTTTGTATTTTGTATATTTTTTATTATTATAGGTGTTTTACTCTTGTCACAAGATCAATTTTTGATCATAGTCCTTTAACTATACATTCAAGGTGATAAAAAATAACCCTCTTATGTGATACTACATATTAATCATAGAGCCTCTATATTATGATCATAGAAGTGTATGGGACTTTAAACATGACCATATTCCAATATGTTTGAATTACACACCAATTGTAAGATCGTATATTTAAGTATTGATCTTAGGGAGGTTCATAGTTTGAAGCTACATTGAATTTCAAATCTTATATCTTTCCACACCTATCTTAGAAGGGGTTATTCCATGATCACCAAGAGAATTAAACTAATCTCATGAAGGATAAGTTGGAAAAATATTGATCCCATGGGTTACTATCGTGTGCATAGGGAATTGTACTACATTTTGGTCAACATCACCCTACTATATCAAAGAATACCTATAAGAAGGTAATAATGTATTAAGGGAAAGGTGAAAGGGAAGGGAGACATAATAGACGATAAATTAGAGATTTAAATGAATTTGGGGTCTTGTCTTGTACAACTATTTCTCAATTTGATGTAACCTTTATAAAATAAATTAATACATACAATATGTTATTCTGTGACATATTAGTCTTCATTATATTCCTAAGAATTCAAGTTTTTTTGTATACTCTTGCATTGAGTTTTTAGTTTCTATGTTTAAGCTACACAAATAGATATGTTTTCATTACAATTTATTTCTATGAATTCATTAATTAGTATCAAATCCTAGTAATTTATTAGGTCATTGAAGGGTTATTAGTAATCTCATCATATATATTATTTAGTTTTTTGTATTTTAGGTGATCCATAGGATAAATGGTTCACAAAATAAGATATGATGAAAATCAAAGAGGACAACACGATCCTAAGTTGGATAACATTATGAGAGGTATAAAAGAAAGGCTTTAATCCCTTGATAATATATAAAGGAGTGGAATTTCTTGGGTTGAAGATGTTAGTGATGATGATAGATCACTAGGTCATGTACCACATGTTGTGGATGCTTCAATTTTATTATGATAAACTAACTATAACCTGGATAAATGTGTTATGGTATTGACCTAAGAGTAGGAAGTAAGCCTATATGTGATCCCCCCTATTACACAAAAGATTTAAATCTAGAGGATCTATTAGATTAGATCAACAATCTAGAGCATTTTAATTTTGAGTCCATTAGAGACATAAAAGAGTCAAGTATGCAACCAATAAGTTGAAGGGGCATGCTACCTTATGGTTGGATTATGTGCAAGAATAAAATAAGAAAGAAAATTTGAAGATCTCAAATGGTATTGAATGGTTGTAATGTTAAAGGTAAATTTTTGTTCTACCAATTACAATTTGGAGTTGTTCAAGAAGATTACATAACTTGTGGTAAAGATAGATATCTATGAAGATGTATAATAATGAGGAAGGTAAAATTTTGGTCTATTAATTATAATTTTGAGTTGTTCAAGAAGTTTCATAACTTGTTGTCAATATAGCTATCTATGAATAATTATTAGAATTAGAAAGGTAATTTTTTTGTCTACTCATTACAATTTGAATTCGTTCAAGAAATTTCATAACTCAATGTGGTAGAGATAGATATCTATAAAGAAGTATAACAATGAGTTTTATTCTTAGCATCCATGCAAGTCATGTTAAAGATAATTCAAATAAGGAATCTCAATCTATGAAAGGTTTGTATGCCACAATACAAGATAAGATCCATTTTTATAATTATTTCCATTAAGGATACCTATCAACTTGCACTAAGGCTAGAAGAGAAGTAAATGTAAAAGAAATAGAGTGTAAAGTAAGGGAAGGTGTGGAAAGGGAAAAAATACTAAACAAGAGTATTTGCAAAGGGAGGCTTAAAAATATAGTAATACCACATGAGACTCCAAATAATAGAAAAATTCTACAAAGAAGGCATGTAAGAGCTAACGATTACCTCAACACCCAAGACCACCTACAAAAACAATGAAAAACTTCTAAAAGAGAGTATGCAAGAATATGAGCTTGCTTGATATTAAGACCTATCAAAATGATGATGAGGTATGAATTATGTTACATATGAGTATAATGACCTTCCTTATATAGAAAAGGTGAGGAATAGGATTGAACATGATTGTGACATGTGTCTTACTCCTATGACATGTGAAAACTAACAAACTAACTACCTAGGAATCATGCATAAAAGCTAGACAAGGTAAGTTTTAGAAAAGCCAACTAAGACTTCTAGAAAGAACCTTATATCCTAAGTAAATTGATGTAGAGGTACCCCCTCTTGCTTAAACAATTCACAAACTCACAAGGCAAACACAAATTGTAGGAATAAATTTTGACTTTGAACAATAACACAATAATATAGAATCAAATCTCACAAGTTACAATCAAAGTTTTATCTTCAACCTTCAATGGCTTCCCTCTAACAATCAAATCAAATATGCCCTCTCTCGGGGCTGAGTCTTCACACAGAAAACTCCTTTCCAATTTGCAATCTTCCTCTTACTCTGGCACTCTTCCTCCAGCGCCTCTCCTCTCTCTCCAATCTGCAACAAGAAATCAATAAATGCATCTAAGAGGCATTATTTTTTGCTTTCCCCAACTTGACACCCCTCTCTCTTAGACTCACAAGCTCCTTTTGGGAATTCACTCTCTTATTTTTTCTCAAATAACTTGCTCTCAATTTCTTGCGTCGATTTTCTTCTTTCCTCCAAGCTACACATAGTTTTTACAGTCATCTCTTCACTTTCTACAACTACCAAAACCATGCCTCTCCCCTTTTCTTTATCAGCATTTTCACCTCCTCTCTACTTGGCGTCCCCTTCCCTTGTTTCAAATATGTATTTTTTTTAAACATAAACTACCTTGCTTGCTGCATCCAAGACTTGAATTGGTGACTCTTTGTCTTCAGATGACCGATCCTTTCCTCTACACATACTTTATTCACCTCTCTCTTTCAAATTTCAATTCAATGGTTTTTGTCCTTTCTTGATCAGTTTTTCTTTAGACTTTCAGCCTCCCTCATTTCTTCAAAAACCACAACTCTCATATGTTTGTCTCAAAGGTAAAGAAGCAAGATTTAAACTTCGAATTCTCCTTTGAAATTATGATATTCTAATATCAATTTGATGGTGATTATTGTGATTTTAAAACAACATTCCCTCGAGGCATTTGTCGATCAGTTGATGTGTTCAATCCATGCTTTCACATTTCACATACACATCCATTAGGCAGTCACAACTAAAAAAGAGTAATATCCACACTCTGTTCCATTACATGTGAGGATGAAGGCAGGGGAATAATGGAGATCGACTTTACACTAACCAATTACATTTACATATCTCATTAAAGTGAAAATTTAAGAGGTTTAGGTACTGATTGAATCAAGAGAAAACCAAGCCAAAACCAAAACTACAGAAAACAAATCAACAATTTTTTTTTGGGTGATGTTGATTGCTCATTCACTCGAGTGCTCCTATACTAGACATGTTGGGTAAAAAGGAATTCTCCTTGAGTTGGTAGCTCGTGAACATTCCAAGGTGTATGGGACGGTAATCCCATGTTTTTTTTTAATCCAATGCTGCTCCTTGTCCATGGGAGCCTTCCCTTTTCTATACTTCAACTCATCCTCAACATTTGAATCATCTCCATTGGCATTATCTCATTCCTCTGAACAACCTCTTATCATAGGTCCATCTTGGTTCCCTCTACATTTTCTTGGACTGCTATTCTTTCTTCCTCTATTGTGCTATTGCAATAAATTAGAACCCAATCTATTCTTTTCCTCTAAAATATGCTCTCTTAATGGTTGCAAATCACTGCACTCACTCCATTTCTTTTCCTCTATGCGTTGCTTCTTTGCACTACAACAAGCAATAGAGTTGGAACCTTTCAAATGCATTTCCTTCTCTTTTAGAGAATTCAATATATATTGTTTCCCATATTTTTGGATGGTGTACACATTCTTCCTTCCATCATAAATGGCATCCCTGTCAAACTGCCATGGCCTACCCAACAACACATGAAATGCAGTCATAGGCATCACATCACACAACACCTCATCTCTATAAGAACCAATCTAAAAACTTACTAAACACTATTCTTTCATAGTCATTTCGTGCTCCTTCTGCAACCAACAAACTTTGTACAGACTAGGATTCTTATTCCTTTTCAAACTTAGTTTTCCCACCATTTCCTCTAAAACTAAGTTATTCGTACTACCACTATCAACTATAACTTTACAATAGTTACCTCCATCCTTGCACACAATCCAAAAGAGACTTCTTCTTTGAGATGGTTTCTCCTCCACCGTATCCGAGTTCACCAACACTCTTCTCATCATGAGAGATTCACCTTCCTTTGGGTTTGCTACTTTTAGGGATGTATTACACTCCTCATCTTCTTGTGCCAAGTGGTTTCTTTCTATCTACACTCTTCTTGTTGCCTTCATGTACTTGAGAACACTCAAAATCATGACAACCAACTTCTCCACGCTAATAACATTTGAACGAAAGCCTTTTGCTGCTGACACCACTTCCTCTCGTTGATGTCTCCTTTTCTTTTATGTTTTGGCCCCCTTCTTTACTCCATTTGGGATGGGATTCTTCCTTAATTTTCTTTCCTTTACTACTGCTCGCTTGTCCTTTTCAGTTCTAAATCTTCCCCAGATTTTGGAATTATTTATTTGCCTCTTCATTAATTTCTCCTCTACCTTCAACGCATACTAGTATGCTTCCTCAACTATGAAAATATTCAATATACTCATCTCATCTTGTATGTTAAACCTCAATCCATTCACATACCTATCTGCCTTTTCCCTATCAATTTCATGCCTTCTCCCTATCAATTTCATGCCTTCCTGATCGAATAGACAACTTGTAGAATTCTTTCGTGTAATCTTTTACACTCATATATTTTTGCTTCAAAATTTGCAATTTCTTGAACAAATCCATTTCATAATCTCCATGTATGAATTCCTTCTTCAACTTCGTCACCATTTGGTTCCACCTTATTATCTGGGGATCTCCATCCATTTCTTGTTCTTTCTACAACCCTTTCCACCATAACACAACATGCCCTTTCAATTTAGTTTGAGTTGTCTTCACCTGTTGTGGGTCTTTAATGTCCTCCAATTCGAAGTACTCCTCTAGCTCTCCAATCCAATCGATTAAATCATCTGGATTTATCGTTCTAGAAAATTTTAGAAAATCCATCTTATTGCCCTTCGTTATTCTTGAAAGAACTCTCAAAAATATTTCTTCTTCGACATCCATTGGTCGTTCCTCCTCCTCCTCCTCCTCCTCCTCCTCTTCTTCTTCTCTTTCATGTTCTTCACCTTCAATTTCTTCCTCATTCTCACATTCTCTTTCTCTTTATCTTCTTTCTCTTTTGTTACCAACACCTAATTCTCCCCGGTTTCTGATACCTTCAATTACCATATCTTGAAATATTTCCAATACTTCCTATAATCTAGGTCTTCCTCTTTGACACGACATATCTTCCAATCAATGGTTTCAACTCTCAATTGTTTGGGCCACAACTCACCCACAAAAATCCTTTCAATCTTTGCACTACCACTACTCACTCCCACAGATCCTAGTGGATACTCTTCACACTCAAAATTGCTTGGTCTCATACCAATTTGATGCAGAGGTACTTCCTCTTGCTTAAACAATTCACAAAATCATAAGGAAAACACAAATTGCGGGAATAAATTTTGACTTTGAACAATAAAATAGTAATCTAGAATCAAATCTCACAAGTTACAATCAAAGTTTTATCTTCAACCTTCAATGGCTTCCCTCTAACAATCAAATCAAATATGCCCTCTCTCGGGGCTGAGTCTTCACACAGAAAACTCCTTTCCAATTTGCAATCTTCCTCTTACTCTGGCACTCTTCCTCCAGCGCCTCTCCTCTCTCTCCAATCTGCAACAAGAAATCAATAAATGCATCTAAGAGGCATTATTTTTTGCTTTCCCCAACTTGACACCCCTCTCTCTTAGACTCACAAGCTCCTTTTGGGAATTCACTCTCTTATTTTTTCTCAAATAACTTGCTCTCAATTTCTTGCGTCGATTTTCTTCTTTCCTCCAAGCTACACATAGTTTTTACAGTCATCTCTTCACTTTCTACAACTACCAAAACCATGCCTCTCCCCTTTTCTTTATCAGCCTTTTCACCTCCTCTCTACTTGGTGTCCCCTTCCCTTGTTTCAAATATGTATTTTTTTTAAACATAAACTACCTTGCTTGCTGCATCCAAGACTTGAATTGGTGACTCTTTGTCTTCAGATGACCGATCCTTTCCTCTACACATACTTTATTCACCTCTCTCTTTCAAATTTCAATTCAATGGTTTTTGTCCTTTCTTGATCAGTTTTTCTTTAGACTTTCAGCCTCCCTCATTTCTTCAAAAACCACAACTCTCATATGTTTGTCTCAAAGGTAAAGAAGCAAGATTTAAACTTTGAATTCTCCTTTGAAATTATGATATTCTAATATCAATTTGATGGTGATTATTGTGATTTTAAAACAACATTCCCTCGAGGCATTTGTCGATCAGTTGATGTGTTCAATCCATGCTTTCACATTTCACATACACATCCATTAGGCAGTCACAACTAAAAAAGAGTAATATCCACACTCTGTTCCATTACATGTGAGGATGAAGGCAGGGGAATAATGGAGATCGACTTTACACTAACCAATTACATTTACATATCTCATTAAAGTGAAAATTTAATAGGTTTAGGTACTGATTGAATCAAGAGAAAATCAAGCCAAAACCAAAACTGTAGAAAATAAATCAACCATTTTTTTTGGGTGGTGTTGATTTCTCATTCACTCGGGTGCTCCTGCACCATAAACATAGCATGTGAATAAGTCCCCTAAGTACCTAACAAGGTAAATTACTAGGTACAATACATATATTCACACCAACACCCCCCATAAGTGCAACTAAGGGAGAATATTTTTATGCAAATGATGCAAAGATGGGTCCTGACTACAAGGCCATTTTAGGTACCCATACATTTACGAAAATGAAATCTCTCACAAATAGAGAAAAAGAGAAAATGTAGTAGGACAAAACTCCTCTCCAAAAGAGAAGAAAAAACAAGTGAGGAAGGATGGAGGACTCCATGATACCACCCAAGTACACCATCCATCACATATATACATTACAAAATCCCCCCATAAGAGGGAAAGAGAGAGACTATGTAGCCCTCCCATAATGTATAATCACCTTCAAAAATGGTAAGTGCCTGAAGAAAAAACATGATCCAATGTCGAAAAACAACTTGTCTCCCTTTTGGAAGAAATAAAACAAAGTACAAATGCAAGAATGCTTCCCATTCCAAATAGTAATTGAAAGAAGGAAGCATGAAGATGTATGATGATGATGTCTCTAGAAACTGCTCATATGTCTCCTTGTTCATTGAAGATGAAGATGCCACAATCAAGTCAGGTACATGCCTAATCAAAGAAGAAGGTGACGAACCAGGACTCTATAAAAATTGATGTCGAACAATATCCAAAGACAAAGATAGTTTTATAATAGTTGTGTAATGAATCTCATCAAAGAGGAGAGATAACCCCTCAAATGTGTCCTCCAAATTTGAAAAGTGAGACTCCACAAACAAGGATGCAATGTTTGATAAATATAAATCCCGATCAGGAAGACAATGAGATACTTGTTGTAATGAATCACCAGAAGTTCTCAATGAATCACCAACAAGATATGAATAGTCTTGTTGAACAAGAATGATGGGATCCTTAATCAATGACTCCACACAAGGAACCACTAAAGGTGAAGGTACAACAACTATCTTTGATGGAGAAGAAGGAGCATCTAAAGAACCATCGCCATCCTCATCTGAAGATTCAAAGTATTTAAAATCCTCAAAATCCTACATAGTAGTATAGTAATAGTGTATCCTGTTTGAAAAATGAAGTGGCACAAGACTATCTGAAACAGGATCATCTGGGAATGGCTAAGTATCAAGATCTCCATATATCTCCTAAATTTTAGTCTAAAGAGTATGAGGAAACTCAAAATGATCAATAACATTCCAAATGTCATCATCAACATGCATTACAATAACTCCTAAGACATGATACCTTTTGCAATTCCAAGCAAATTTCTTACTAGTTGTAGCTAGAGGGGGAACAAGATTATACAAGTGTGGCAACAAATGAAGCCAACATAGATGTTTTATGATGTCATCTCTCCATTATTTATAGTTTCCCCTTTTCAACATAATTATAGAAGGATGAAATGAAAACCCCATAATGAACTATGATAAATCTCCAAAATTATAATGACATTAACCTTCAACAACAATTAAAAACCATCAAACACGATGTATACAACAAATGAAGCCTTCCCAAACCAATAGAACCTCTCCAGGAGTCAGGATGTCCAAGTAATCAGTCAAAATGCCAAATGTGAAAAATATTAAATAAATAATACCTGGGGCTGAATCTAGAAAAAGTGAATGTGCACAATTATAGAGCTCCTTAATACCTTTTTAATGCCACAAAAATCATGAGAAATGGAGGTCCAAGCAAAGAGTTATGAGCTTGGAGGTCCAAATGGGAGATATGACTTCAAACAAAAATTAAATATTTCAAGAGTAAAATCTGATAATAATACTTGCACCATTGGAAATTTCTCAGAACTAGCTTTCCAATGATATATTGTTTTTAATAATTTGATACCCGAGTCAAAAGTTATGACGATTTTAAGAAAATTGTCCAATTAAGACATGAGGGGCCAAAATTAAGCCCCCTAAGGGCTGGTGGGTGCTCCCCATGCGACCAAAATCTGGAAAACAAGGTTGAGCGTTGGTATGATGGCTGTTTAACCGTCAAATTTTACACACTCCACCGTGATGGTCATTTGGTTGTCAAATTTAAGATAATCGCCTGAAATTTTAAAAAAATTGCCAAAAATAAATTTTCTTCAAAATATGAAGTATTTTATATGAAAATTGGGGTTTTTGGGACTTTCAAATGCAATTGAAAGGTTGATTTTTTCCCAAAATGCTCCAAAAAATTAGTTACTTCTTGAATCTAGTAACTACCTCCCAACTTCAAACCCTCGCAAATTTGGCAAAAAATGTTGGATTTTGATGAAATGAAAGTCAATATTGAATTTCTTAGATGCCTTGGATTCAATGGTGAGCTCAAATTACCTCCAACGTGCACCAAAATTAACTTGCAATAAAAAACCTTGAGGAAAAATTGCAAATTTAGTATTATTTCAATTTTTTTTGATTCTACAAGTCATCATATGATGTAAGAGAAGAGCATACTCAACCTTACTAAAAATAACCTAGATCTCTCACTAGAAATAGCTCAACCCTTAGATATAAGAAGGGTTTTGAAAGGCTTGGCTATGATACCATGTAAGAGCTGCAAATTAGCTCAATATCCAAGACCACCTGCAAAAACAATGAAAACCTTCTATTAGAGAGTATGCAAGAATATGAGCTTGCTTGATATTAAGACCTATCAAAATGATGATGAGGTATGAAGTATGTTACATATGAGTAAAATGACCTTCCCTATATAGGTGTTACTCTGATTTTTGTCATGACCCCTAAAAACGTCACCCCTATTTGAATTTTTTTCGAAGTATGGAGCTTTGTTGGTGTTTCCTTAGGTTTCATGAACTTCAGCGGGCACCGATTAGGTTGTTGTAACCTCTCCCTATGCCGACACTCTTTATGAATTGTTTCTATCATCTCTTGTTTCTTTGTGTCATCGGTCTTTTATGAAGGTTTTGCAACTTACTAAAACATCGAAAGCTAAGTGGGATGCCTAAGTTTGAATGCTCAAAAAGTTGTCAAACCATACCAAAGGTTATGTAACTTTTCAAAATTCCACTAATGAAGAAAAGCTAAAGAGTGAAAGAGAAGTTTTTATGTCTTGTCAATATTCTTGATAGGTTTGGAAACCATTGTCGGCTAGTAGGGTTTCCCAAACCTCTTCTTTTTCCAAAAATGAAAACGAAAGTGAAGGCGGAAAAGTTCAGGGTTTTGTGAGCATGGTGTATTTCATAGGCTTTCTAAAACTTTCCTTATTAAGCGATACCAATGCAAAAAAATGTCTGATTAAGTGAATACAACCATGGGAAAATTCAAATGTGATTTTTTTTAATATACTCAGACATCATTATCAAAGGCATCAATAAATTAAAGGAAAGAGTGCTCTGATAAAAGGAGAACATAACATCAGATTACAACCAACTTATATTATATCATATATATATATGTTTCAATGTTACAAAATTGGTATTTATGCCTAAAAAAAAGAAGCTCTCAAGGTATTTCTTCTAGTTGTAGAGAAAAAACATAAGGACACAAATTCCTTCCACCACCTCCTATAGACGCTCAATCTAGGCTGGTGAAAGAAAATTCTCATTAGACTAGATAAAATGGGAAAAGAACCCCATATCATTCTACACCAGCCTTGCATGGAGAAGAGTCATCACCTCCTTTGTAACGTCATGTTGGGTTGCAATAGCGATGCATATGGCGTCACCCACAAGGTCAATTCTAGGAAATTGGCTCAACCCTCTGATGACCAACCTCACTCTATTTTGGTACTTAGGATGAACCAAGCGTTCTGCTGCCCTGACTCCCCAATCATGCTAACCAGAGGTGTGAACCACATTATAGATGAAATAATCCAGGAGATTTACATTGTGGACATGGATGTGGTTCAAGAATTGTTCCCCCAAAATCTAGCGCAACACTTCTTCCTCTATCTCACTCTAGATTACGAAGACCTCCCTTAGTTGGTTCGTTAATGGCCTAAAGAATGGACTGCATTCAACTTCCTTAATCACAATGAAATCATTCCTGGAGGAACCGTTTCTCTCAATGCTCGCCATCTTTCATAAGTGCAACTTGAAATGTGAAAATGAAGATCTTTCTCATTGGATTTATAAAAAATGGGAAGTAAATCTAGGCTGGATTTTCTTGGGACTTGGTGATCGAAGAGGTAGTGATGTGGCTTGAGAACTAAATGTTGATGTGACTGGAATTTATTATAAGATTTAGCTTTGCTATGAAATTTTCAAGTTACCTTTTCATTTGAATTCTCACATGCATGGATTAATGAAGACATGCATTCACCATTCAATTAAGGCCCTGAAACTTGTGCCATTTGCAAGTACAGGTGGCCATGTGGAAGATGTTTGAATAGGAAATGCTTTGGCTAACTGCCAAATCCAATTGAAGAGACAATGTAATGATGCTCGCTCTTAATCTTTAATTCTTTGAGTTTATCATCTTTTTAAAGTGGAATGATTAGCTAGCAAGAAACTATCGATCAATCCAAATACCATTATTGTAACCACCAAAAGTCAAGATTGGGTTGGGATATAAAATTCAATAAAAACTACTGTGAGAGGGTCTAAATTTTCTTTGATGGCACCGTGTTAAGGAAGGAGGAAAATTTCTGAGAATAAATTATGATTTCAGATTGCTTTTAATATGTGAGTTATAAGTTTTGAGTATAGTATTCGTCATATCGATCTGTTGGCTAAACTGATTATGAGGATTTTTTTTCTATGTAGAATAATCTTTGATACTATATTCTTCATTTGTGATCATATTTGTTCTCTGATATTAATTTTACTGATCGTTATTGTCAAGGTCTTTGATCTTTGGTGTTAATGGTTTCTTTGATTTCACCACACTAGTCTTGTATTTACGGATTAGTGCTTGCTTCCCTTTCTTGATTTCTAGTGAAAATCATACCCAAAAATCAATTATATCATACAAGGGAGTTGTACCACTAAAATTTAGAGGAAAGTCACAAATACAATTGTGACCTTTCTAGAGCTAAACTAGCAAATATTGGTTGTTATATCCTGGGCTATAGAGTTATCATTTGAATATTACATTAAAGTAAAATTCATTCACTAACAATAAGCAAGCTAAGGAATAGGATTGAACATGATTGTGACATGTGTCTTAATCCTATGACATGTGACAACTAACAAACTAACTACCTAGGAATCATGCATAAAATATAGATAAGTTTTAGAAAAGCCAAGACTTCTAGAAAGAATATTACATCCTAAGTAAACTTAACATGTGAATAAGTCCCTAGCAAGGTAAATTACTGGGTATGAGACATATTCACACCAACAATGAAAATGTAGAAGTCATGGAAATAATTTTAGTGAACTTGTTATAGATGTGGAGAAATAGGACATTGTGCTTTTATGGTGTTCATAAACTATAAAAATAACAAGTACATGTTGAGAAAAGAGTATACATTACATAAGGGAGTGAAGAATCAAGTATTGAAGTTATGATCCTATCTCCTAAAGGTGGAGAGACCATGATGTTGTGAAAAGTGTTGTTTATGCTTGCTAAATAAGATAAAGAACCATGATTGAGGAAAAGTATTTTACACTATGTAAATATAGAGGAATGTGTTGCAAGATGATCATAGATGGATTAAATACTAACAACTTAGTATGCACATAGATGGTAGATAAATTGGTCTTGAAACCAATACCACATCTTAATTCTTACCATGTTTCATGGTTGCAAAAAGGTCAAAAAATGACTATAAAGGAACAATGCTTAGTCTATTATTATATATTTTTTATTTTTCATAGTTGAAAAGCATTGTGTTTTACGACACATTTATTTTAGATTTCTTAGGTAGATAGAGTGGGTCATTATAAGGGTATAAGATATCTTGTATTGATGCAACTAATATTTTTGGGTAGGATACCTCTCATTGTTTGATGTTTCCTTCTTTATTCTCTATAAATGTATACACTCACCTTGCATATTTATTCATGTTAGTGTGAGATTTCTTTATTATATAATATTGTCTCTTGAGTATTTTGCATGTCTCTTGTAGATAACTTTTCTTATTATTCTAGGCTCATTTTTAAATATTTGTATTGTATCTATTTCTTACTCTAGGTTCTCAATAGCTTATAGTATCTAGGATAGATTGATCAATTTAAAAATAAAAAATAAAAATGATGAGTTTTATGAATTTAGGTGTGGCTTAATTTTTGGCACACCATGTAGAATTTATAGATATAACATTATATCCAAGAGGCTCAAGAATGGAATATTATAGTTTTTTCCCCAAATTAGACTCCAAAAGGCTAATTAAAAGTTAAAGTTTTTCTATGTTAGCAAGCTTGGTATTTGTAAGTAGCATAACTTTTGAGGTATTTTGGGTCCAAATCGATAGTCATTGTATCTAGAAATATTGATACCCTAAGATTAATTTTCAAAACACAAAAATAAGATTAGTCAATGTAGTATTGGTTTCAAGCTCAATTTCTCTATCATGATTTAGTTTCTAAAAAATATTTTTTTAGGGCTCATAGGCACCAAATTGTGGCCCTTTATAGGCCACTTGTAGTCGTAGAAAATCTATTGGGGATTGGTCCCATTAGCCTAATTATTTACCACTAGGGAACCACAAACCTACGTTAACCTAGTGGCAACATCTACTTCCACCACCAAATAGTCACCGTTGTTGCTTTCATGCCACTATTGCACTACTTAATCAACATACCACCTTTGCTCAATTAGCTTATTGCTCATTCTCAACCTAACCATAACATCCACTATAATTTCCAACCATCCATCACCAATGTGCCACCAATCTACCACCAATCCCTTGCCCCCTCTCATCACACTTTTTAGTTAAAGAAGGTAAATTTAGGAGGCTTGTTCTAAACCATACAAAGGTATTTTTTCAAGTAATTTTTAATAGAACAAAATTGTGTGTACTTCAAATTGGTATGATCATTTTTTAATATTCATTCCTTACTTTCCAAAATTTAATTTTTATTACTTTATAGTTTTAAAAACTTATAATACTCCTAATTTTTTAAACAAGCTCCTTTTTTAGCCCTATTTTTTATTTTTTTATTTTGATGAGCTCTACATAATAATGTAGTTTATTTTTTCTTATTCTATAAGAAATTTTTAATTTTAGCATTTTGATCACTTTTGGACCTTATGAAGCTCTATTAAATTTGATACTTTACATTCTAACATGCATATAAATAAAATGTTAAACATTATAATATTTGGGGGTTTCATTTCACATATACTACCCATAAAATTATTTGAAAAGAGTCATATATATGGACATGTGATTTGAATAATTCTAGCAATAATCTCTAAGATAAATACACTTAATCCATGTTGTTCACTATCCTATAACATAGTTTATCAAGTATACCTAAATTTATTTGTTCATGATCTTTGTTTGTCCCTCCATTTGAGGGTGATAGCTAGTACTAGGAATCAACTCTATACCTATCAATTGAAAGAGCTTGCAAAAAAAAACTAAGGAAATTTTTGTCCCTATCATTCACAATATTTTTAGGCAATCTGTGAAGTCTAAAAAACCTCTTTGAAAAGTAAATTAGCCACTTTTGGTTCCTTATATTATAAAAGTATAGCATAAAAATGGGCATTAGTGATCCTATAAAATACCAAAAAAATATAATCCTTACCATGTGCATAAGGAAGACTAGTGATAAAGTCCATGGTAATAGTCTCCCATTTTTAATTTGGAATGGGTAACGGTTGTAGTAATCCTATTGGAAATACTTTTTTGTTTTATTTTATTGGCATGCCACACTCCCTAATGTGTTTCAACACATCTCCCTTGATTCCTTTAGAATAAAATATCTCTCTTAGTTTCTTGTATGTTTTCTAGTACCCTGGATAACTTTCCAAAGGCGAATGATGAACAAATTTGAATATCTTCTCCTTAACCTTGGAATCAAGAATAAGATATATTCTATCCTTGTAAAGGATGGGTTTACTAACCACCTTATATATGTCATCTCATTACTTATTCTCTAAAATTTTAGTAGAAAAATTATTCTTGCCATACTCAGTAATTATAATAATTCTCTAATTAATAAAAATATCAAAGATATAACAGGAGATGGGCTTTCTAGATGATGCACTAGCCAATTATTTTTTTCCTTAATAAGGTATACTCTATCCTTGTAAAGGATGAGCTCAATAACCACCTTATATCTATCATCTCCTGACTTAGCCTCCAACATTTTAATAGCAAAACAAATAGACATTACTCAACAATTATATCAATTGTCGAATTAGTAGAAATATCAAAGATAGAACACAACATGGGCTTTCTAGATAATGCATTAACAACAACAATATTTTTTCCTTTAATATTATTGAGATCCTTTTGGTAAAAAAATAATCTAAAGCTATTATGATCCATATTCACCACAAATTTCCCACAAACCAAGTATTGTTTAAACTTATCTAAGGCATGCATGATGGCCATCATTGTTGAGCTTCTCTTTTTCTATTTGTCCTTGATGACAATATTTGTTTCAATTTGGCATCTTGGTGGTTGATTACTCGGTTGAACTGTTTCCATTCTGTCATTGGCATACTTACTTCATATTATGATATTATCTTTGGTGGCACTGATCTCTTGAATCCATGTGCAGATCATAAGGAATCTTGGTTACAGGTTTATGTTCCCATTTTCAAGTGATATAATTCTGATTTGACATTTTGTGCTACAGAGATCTATAGGATTATATGTTATTGGCTCATTCAGTTTTCTAACATTATGACATTGATACAATTTCTCTGAACAACATTGGAGGTGTGCTTCTCTGTCAGGTAATGCTTTCAGTTATCTTGGTTTTTGGGATGATCAATTGCAGCTGGTTCTAAGTCTTAAGAAAACCCTATTGGGTTTCCTTAAATATTTGTTATTGCCATGGGTATATGAAACACTTGATAATGGCTTGGGCATATGGTATATTGACTTTGGCATGGATGTATGGCATATTGAATTTAGCATGAAAATTAGCCTTTATTATATTTCATAAGGCATTGGGTATATATGGCATTATATGGTGGCAATCGACTTTGAATAATGGCAAACATTTAATCATTACTTGTGCATATGTTATCGGGTCTTTTGGTTAACAAATTACTAGGCCTTAAGGCTGACAATAGGTATAAGGTTATGTTGATTTAAAATGTCACCATGGAAGTGACATGGCCTTGATTACTTGGAAACAAATAAGACTAAGGTAATCGACATTTGGTTTGTAAAGTGGTCATGTCAAATAATACAAGGCATTATTTGGTCGGCATTTCACTTGGTCAATAATTGATCAATGGTAATGATGTTGGTTGGCATGCAAGGCATTGAACAGTCCGTGAATTTCAAAATGCATTATGAGTTTTGAATTATTAATTTAGTCCTTTCGGACTTCAAACTTTATCAAAATTGGTAAAGGTCATCGGTTGTTTTGGTTTGGAAAGATTAGGGAAATCATTTTGTAATACTGTTCGTGGGTTTCAAACCCTATCTTGGCGGGCACCATGGAGATCTCTTCTCAACCGTTTCATCGTGTTTGTTGGATTTCTGACTTTCTTGGACAGTGAATGGGGGAATATGAAAGACCATTACCATGGTCGATACTCCTATTAGTCTCTTGTCACTGGGTAAGATCTCGAAATTGGAAGAAGTTCGTGTTGCTTTGTTGCTCTGCCAGTCTGGTAAACTACTCCATGACAAAATCTCTTTCGTTCTTCTCAGGTATTCATCTTTTAAACTGTTGTGAAGAACCGTTACTTCTACTGGCTCAAATTGTTGAAGACATGTGTTTGCTTCTCTCAGGAAAATGGTAAACTGGGGTTGTTTGTTTGTGATAAGAAATGATGCATGTCGATTTCACATACTCTGAAATGCATATCAAATTAGTTTACCATATTAATTTCTACTCCTGAATTAAGGGATGGTGTTTTTAGTTTGTTGGTAATCATGAAGTCTGCAAATCTTTTCATTTTCTCACCTGCATTCGTTGATAATTGTTCTTGGGTGCATTATTATGTGGTTTCGGTTACATTACTGTTGCAACAGTTTTAGAGGCTATTGTTCATGGAATATATATGCTTTAATGTTGTTTGGGTAAGTACTGCCTGTGTAGGCTGCTTGTGTGGACAGGGTTCGGTCTCCTTTCTAAATTTGGATACTGCTTGACTATTCTTGTCAAAAGAAAACCTTCATGATGATCTATCTCTCAGGAACACAGGAATATCTGGCAAGGTTGTTTGACAGAAAGTGGGTACTCTGATAATCACCTCTATTTTGTTTTTGAAAAGAAATACGAGCTATTATTGTAATTTTTCTTTGAATTGTAATGGTGAAATCTGTGTAAGATGGAAAACAAAGAGATTAGGGCTTTTAGTTTCTGTTTGGAAAATTAGTGAGAGATAAGGGTTCTTAGTTTTCTGAGAAAAAAAACAAGAGTATGTTAATTGTTTTTTAGGTACCATGAGAAATGTATGAGAAATAAAGTGAAAAACCAGTGTGAGAATATCATAGTGATTGTATTGAAGAGAAGTTGAGCATTGAGATTGAAAATATAAAATATGAGTTATTTTATCAAGTTGTCTTAAGGCTTGACAATGGTTAGAATTCTGAAGGGTCATGCTTAAACCTTGAGGATTGTAAACATTGTCCGTCAAGAGGCACTTGAGAGAAACTAGAGAAACAAAGAGATCCTCTGTATCATTGTATGTCTTACTGAAAATAGAAAAGGGGTTGGTGCTCCTTGAAATTGGTGTTTCTAAAAGAGGGTTGGTGCTCCTTGAGTTGGTGCTCAGAAATCAGCCTATGAGGCATTGTCAAAAATGATTATTAAAATGAAAGCCTAAAAAGGCAGTAGTTTAGGAGTGGTTTTTCTACCCCAGGAGGGTTTTCCACTCGACATATCTTGTGTCTATTTTCTTGTCTGTGGTTCATCTGATTCATTGCATGAATGATTTAATATGATATGTTTCACTATTATAATTCTCATTTCAATTTATGTGATTGCATTCAATACATGAATGAGTTTATCATTGATAAATGAGAGCATACATTTGGTTTATTTCAGTTTTATTAAAATTTGTGAAAACTGTTAATAACACTGATTCACCCCCCCCCCCCCTCTCAGTGTATTTTTCACTCCAACAATTGGTATAAGAGCCTAGGGTCCTCTGATAGGTCTTTCCAACCTAGGATTGATTCTGGCCTTGGAGTCTATTCAAAATGTATCAAGCTCATGAAGGCACATCCATGACTAGAGCTCCAATATTTGATGGAACTGATTATGTATTCTGGAAAATCAGAATGGAGACTTATTTAACTTCTATTGACCTCGATGTGTGGAGCATAGTGTTAACTGGGTACACTGTACCAACTACATTACCCACAACTTATGATGAAAATAAAAGATATGAAACTAATGCAAGAGAAAAACATGCTCTCCTATGTGCACTAACTAAATATGTTTTTATCAAAGTCATGCACTACAACTCTGCTAGGGATATCTGGACTAAACTTGAAACTATCTATCAAGGAAATGAAAAAGTAAAATAGTCAAAAGTCCTCACTCTAAAACACCAGTTTGAAGAAATAAAAATGAGGGACAATGAAAAATTAGTTGATTACTTCTTGAGAGTTGATGAAATTGTCAATGCTATGAAAGGTCTGGGAGAAGAAGTGAAAGAATTTGATGTTGTAACTAAGGTCATTAGAACATTACCGACCAAATTTGAAGCTAAGGTCGCTACTCTAGAAGAGAAGAAGCACTTTGACCAGCTTACCCTAGGCAGCCTATAAGGCACTTTGACTGCCTATGAAATGAGAATAAGTAAAAACAATTCCTCTGCAAAAGAAACTGCCTTTAATATTGAAAGGAAAGAAAAAGCTGAGGCTATTGAATCAAAATTTTTTGATTCCAAAGAATCCCACTTTGTTAGGAAGTTCAAAAAGGGCTCTGGAAAGTATAAGGGAAAACTTCCCTTCAAATGCTTTAACTGTGGTAAAATAGGCCACTTTGCTGCAAAGTGCCCCTATGGTGATCCAAATAGTGACAACGAGAAATCTGAAAAATTCCCTAAGAAAAAGGCATATAGACCTAAACAAAAATTCAACTTCAAAAAGAAGAAGAGTTTATTCAGCAAAAATGAAACAGACTCTGAATCTGAAGATTCTTTAGATGAAGAGGATGAAAATCTATTCATGGCTGAAATCATTCAGCAAGAAGAAACTAACAACAATGATGCTGAAGTTGGTGAAGTGGATCTTGAAGGTGAACTGAATTGTGCATTAAAAGAGCTGAGAAAACTCAAAAACAAATGCTTGTTCAAGAACAAAACTCTGCTCAAGCTCTTGCTCAAGAGAAACTCACAAATCCTGAAATTGTGTCATTGAAAACTCAACTTGAAGAAACCAAGATAGTTGAAGATTGTCTTCGTATTGCCATAAATCTTAAAGATCAAGAAATTCAAAAACTTGAACATGAGATTGTTGATCTCAGGAAGACCATTGAGAAATATGAGAGTACTCTTAAATTGAATGACATGCTCAGTAAACAAAAATTGAACAAGGACAAAACAGGTATTGGATTTATGAAAGGTGAATGTTCAAATGATAGTGCAAAGAATAATGTTGTTGCTGGAAACAAAAGTGTTGAATCTAAACATCCTGATTCTGATAAGGATCATGTTCATCCTTTTAGGAATAACAGAATATCATATAATTCTAACCCTTTCTTTTATTGGTAGTGTTATTTCTATAACAGATTTGGCCACAAAGTGAGCTCTTGCAGATTTATAAATCCTAGAACACCTAGATTTGGTTATAGGAAAAATATTGGCTTTGCAATATAGATTAGATGCTTCACATGCAATTCCATGGGTCATTCTGCTAAGCAATGTAAAGTTGATCAAAAAAATAAACAATAGAAAACTAAAAAGGTTTGGAAACTTAAAACTGTCAACAACATAGAACAAACTATGTTAGTTCAAACTGCTTTCCACTCCAAGAAAAAGGACTTATGGGTCTTGGACAGTGGTTGTTCAAACCACATGACTGGTGACAAAGAAAAATTCACTAATCTTGAAGATTATGTAGGTGGATATGTGAAGTTTGGAGATAACTCAGGTATACAAATCAAAGGTAGAGGTTCACTTCTTCTGAATGAAGACACTCCTATTTACGACGTGTATTACATAGAAGGATTAAAACACAATCTTATGAGTGTCAGTCAAATTTATGATAGTGGCTATCAGGTCTTGTTCACTTCACAGGGATGTGAGATTAAAAATAAGCTTGGAAAAGCTATTGCTGCTGGAAGAAGGACTAAGGGAAATGTCTGCAATCTCCTTGACACATCTGGAAATGAAAATAATCAAGGTATGTGCTTAATGAGTCATGTTTAAGAAATTTGGCTGTGGTACAAGAGACTAGGTCATATTAATTTTGACAATATGGTTAGGATTAGTAAGAATCAGAATGTAAGAGGTCTTCCTGTTATGAAAAAACCTGAAAATGCAGTCTGTAAAGAATGTCTCAAAGGAAATAAAACAAAGGTAAGCTTTAAATCTAAAGAATATTCTTCAACTAGGCCTCTGCAACTTTTTCATACAGACTTATGTGGTCCTACAGGGACTAGATCTATCAATGGTGAGAAATATTTCATGCTATTTGTTCATGACTACTCTCATATGGTATGGGTTACCTTTCTCAAGCATAAATCTGAAGCTTTTGAACATTTTAAAGTCTTTAGAAAAATGGTAGAAAGGGAGTCAGATTTAAAATTGAAATGTCTAAGATCTGACAAAGGTGGTGAATTCACCTCACAAGAATTCATTGACTACTGTGAAAGACATGGCATAAAAAGACAATATGCTGCTGCCAGAACACCTCAACAGAATGGGGTTGTTGAGAGAAAGAACAAAACTTTAAAAGAGATGGCTAGGACTATGTTGGATGAAGCAAAATTGCCAAACATGTACTGGAAAGAAGTTGTTCATACAACTGTCTATATTTCGAATAGAGTACAAGTCAGAGTGAAATCCAATTTCACTCCATATGAATTGTGGTATGGTAAATCTGCCTCAATTAAATATTTCAGAAAAATTTGGCTGCAAATGTTTTATCAAGAGAGATGATGATAACTTAGGCAAATTTCAATCTAAGTCTGACAAAGGTATCTTTTTAGGATACTCTACTCACAGAAAAGCCTATAAATTCTTTAATAATAGGCTGAATAAGATTATTGAATATGTCAATGTCAAATTTGATGAAAATTTGCTTTTAGATGTTGAACCTATCCAGGATGATGAGGAGGAAGAATTTGAACCTGAAATAAATTCAGAAGGCTTTGAAACTGCAAAGCCTGAAATAGAATTAGCAAGTCCTAAACTAGCTGAAGCAAAATCTAAAGATGTTGAAACTAGCTCTGAAAAATGTGTAACTAAAACTCCTTCAAAATCTCTTGCCAGAAACCATCCTAAAGATTTGATTATTGGAGATAAATCTGCAAGAGTTCAAACAAGAAGAAGAACTATTAACTCTAATGAAAAATATCACATTGCTGAGCTTACTGCTTTTTGTTTAATTACACAGTTTGAGCGAAAAAAAATTGATGAAGCTCTAATTGATGAATGTTGGCTTAATGCAATGTAGGATGAAATTGATCAAATTGAGAAAAATCAAACTTGGGAGCTAGTCCCAAGACCAGATGACAAAAATGTCATAGGAGGTAAATGGATATTCAAAAACAAACATGATGAAAATGGCCATTTTGTTCGCAACAAGGCTAGATATGTCTGCAAAGGATATGCTCAGCAAGAAGGTATTGACTTTGGTGAAACCTTTGCACCTGTAGCTAGACTTGAATCCATTAGAATATTCTTGGCCTATTTTGTTTTCAAAAATTTTACTATATATCAAATGGATGTAAGAACTGCCTTTCTGAATGGTTATTTGGATGAAGAAGTTTACATAGAACAACCTGAAGGGTTTACTTGCAAAAACAAGCCCAATCATGTTTATAGGCTGAAAAAGGCTTTATATGGCCTCAAACAAGCTCCTAGAGCTTGGTACTCCAGACTGGATAGTCACTTACTTTCAAAAGGTTTTATTAGAGGAGGTGTAGACAACAATATTTATGTTAAGATTGAAGGTTCTGATATTCTAGTTGTTGAAATCTATGTTGATGATACTATCTTTGGCTGCAATAATATTGCTTGGAGTCAAAAAAATTCACAGATTATGGAATATGAGTTTGAAATGTCAATGTTGGGAGAACTATCATTCTTTCTAGGTCTTCAAATCTCTCAACTTGAAACTGGTATTTTTCTCTCTCAAACAAAATATGCAAGAGAGATGCTAAAAAAATTTCAAATGGATGAATGTCATCTAGTTAGCACTCCAATGGCTATCGGCTGTAAATTCAACAAGGTTGATGATTCTCCTGCTATAAATCCAACTGACTATAGGTCAATGATAGGCAACCTGTTATATCTAAAAGCCTCAAGATGTGACATAATGCAAGTTGTTTGCATGGTTGCAAGATTTCAGTCATCTCCTAAGGAATCTCATATTAATGATGTTAGAAGGATTATTAAATATGTTCAAGGCACTCTTGATTATGGACTTTGGTATCCCAGAAGCAATGATTTCTCATTAATTGCATATATTGATTCTGATTGGGCTGGTTGTCTGGATGATAGGAAAATCACCAGTGGTGTTGCTTTCTTTCTTGGTGATCGATTAGTGGCTTGGCACAACAAAAAACAAGAATTTGTTTCACTCTCCATTGTTGAAGCATAATATATTGCTGCCACCTCTTGTTGTACTCAAGTAATCTGGATGTCACAAACCCTATCTGACATGGGTATTGAAATTCCTAAACTTGTTTTTATTCTGTGTGATAATACTAGTGCGATTAATATTTCCAAAAAATCCTGTTATGCACTCTCACACTAAACACATTGCTATTAAATTTCACTTTCTTCATGAAAAGGTGCTGGCTAATGAGGTTCCTATGCAATATGTTCCTACACAAGCACAGGTTGCTGACATCTTTACTAAGCCTTTGGCTAAAGAAGTATTTGAAAGACTTCGGTCTAGATTGGGAGTTATCTCTCAATCTTTACTATCTTAATATATCTATCTTGGTGATAGGGGGAGCTGGTCAGCTCTCCTTGCAAATCATGCTTTTCTACTCCATTGCTATATCTGTAGCTTCATGGCATTTCAATTTTGTCTTCCCTTTATCCTTGTGACAAAAAGGGGGAAAATTATGAGCTCTTGGTTTTGGTTCAATATTTCGGCTTGGTGGCTCAGTTTTTGCCATCAAGGACAAAGGGGGAGTTTGTTGATCTTCTCTTTTTCTATTCGTCCTTGATGATAATATTTGTTTCAGTTTGGCATCTTGGTGGTTGATTACTCAATTGAACTGTTTCCATTCTATCATTGGCATACTTACTTCATATTATGATATTATCTTTGGTGGCACTGATCTCTTGACTCCATGTGTAGATCATAAGGAATCTTGGTTATAGGTTTATGTTCCCATGTTTAGGTGATATAATTCTGATTTGACATTTTGTGCTACAAAGATCTACTGGATTATATGTTATTGGCTCATTCAGTTTTCTATCATTATTACATTGATATAATTTCTCTGAACACCATTGGAGGTGTGCTTCTCTGTCAGGTAATGATTTCAGTTATCTTGGTTTTTGGGATGATCAATTACAGCTGGTTCTGAGTCTTAAGAAAACCCTATCGGGTTTCCTTAAATATTTGTTATTGGCATGGGTATATGAAATACTTGATAATGGCTTGGGCATACAGTATATTAAATTTGGCATTGATGCATGGCATATTGAGTTTAGCATGAAAATTAGCCTTTATTATATTTCATAAGGCATTGGGTATATATGGCATTATATGGTGGCAATCAACTTTGAATAATGGCAAACATTTGATCATTACTTGTGCATATGTTATTGGGTCTTTTGGTTAACAAATTACTAGGCCTTAAGGCCGACAACAGGTATAAGGTTATGTTGATTTAAAATGTCACCATGGAAGTGACATGGCCTTGATTACTTGGAAACAAATAAGACTAAGTTAATTGGCATTTGGTTTATAAAGTGGTCATGTCAAATAATACAAGGCATTATTTGGTCAGCATTTCACTTGGTCAATAATTGATCAATGGTAATGATGTTGGTCGGCATGCAAGGCATTGAATAGTCCGTAGATTTCAAAATGCATTATGAGTTTTGAATTATTAATTCAATCATTTCGGACTTCAAACTTTATCAAAATTGGTAAAGTTCGTTGGGTGTTTTGGTTTGGAAAGATTAGGGCAATCATTTTGTAATACTGTTCGTGGGTTTCAAACCCTATCTTGGCCGCCACCATGGAGATCTCTTCTCAGCCGTTTCACTGTGTTTGTTGGCTTTCTGACTTTCTTGGACAAGAAATGGGGGAATATGAAAGACCATTTCCATGGTTGATACTCTTGTCATTCTCTTGTCACTGGGTAAGAGCTCTAAATTGGAAGAAGCTCGTGCTGCTTTGCTACTCTGCCATTCTGGTAAACTACTCCATGACATACTCTCTTTTGTTCTTCTCAGGTATTCATCTTTTAAACTGTTGTGAAGAACCGTTACTTCTACTGGCTCAAACTATTGAAGACATGTGTTTGCTTCTCTTAGGAAAATTGTAAACTGGGGTTGTTTGTTTGTGATAAGAAATGATGCATGTCGATTTCACATACTTTGAAATGCATATCAAATTAGTTTACCATATTAATTTTTGCTCCTGAATTAAGGGATGGTGTTTTCAGTTTGTGGGTAATCATGAAGTCTGTAAATCTTTTTAGTTTCTCACATGGATTCGTTGATAATGTTCTTGGGTGCATTATTATGTGGTTTTGGTTACACTGCATTGTGGTTTCAGTTAAATTACTGTTGCAACAGTTTTAGAGGCTATTGTTCATGGAATATATATATGCTTTAATGTTGTTTGGGTAAGTACTGCCTATGCAGGATGCTTGTGTGGACAGGGTTCAATCTCCTTTCTAAATTTGGATACTGCTTGACTATTCTTTTCAGAAGAAAACCTTCATGATGATCTATCTCTCAGGAACATAGGAATATCTGACAAGGTTGTTCGATAGAAAGTGGGTACTATGATAATCACCTCTGTTTTGTTTTTGAAAAGAAATACGAGCTACTGTTGTAATTTTTCCTTGAAATGTAATGATGAAATATGTGTAAGATGGAAAACAAAGAGATTAGGGCTTTCAGTTTCTGTTTGGAAAATTAGTGAGAGATAAGGGTTCTTAATTTTTTGGGAAAAACAATAAGAGTATGTTAACTGTTTTTTAGGTACCATGAGAAATGTATGAGAAATAAAGTAAAAAACCAGTGTGAGAATATCACAGTGATTGTATTGAAGAGAAGTTGAGCATTGAGATTGAAAATCTAAAATATGAGTTATTTTATCAAGCTGTCTTAAGGCTTGACAATGGTTAGAATTCTGGAGGGTCATGCTTGAACCTTGAGAATTGTCAACATTGTCCATCAAGAGGCACTTGAGAGAAACTAGAGAAACAAAGAGATCCTCTGTATCATTGTATGTCTTACTGAAAACAAAGAAGGGGTTGGTTCTCCTTGAAATTGGTGTTTCTAAAAGAGGGGTTGGTGCTCAAAAATCAGCCTATGAGGCATTGTCAAAATTGATTATTAAAATGAAAGCCTAAAAAGGCAATAGTTTAGGAGTGGTTTTTCTACCCCAGGAGGGTTTTCCACTCGGCATATCTTGTGTCTATTTTCTTTTCTGTGGTTCATCTGATTCATTGCATGAATGCTTTAATATGCTATGTTTCACTATTATAATTCTCATTTCAGTTTATGTGATTTCATTGAGAGCATACGTCTGGTTTATGAAAACTGTTAATAACACTGATTCACCCCCCCCACCCCCCGCCCCCCCCCCCCTCCCACACACCCTCTCAGTGTCTTTTTCACTCCAACAATCATCTCCTTATCATAAATAGAGAATCATTTTTCTAACTCTCAAATGATATAGGATAATTTTTTTATATAAAAAAGGCTTCAATCCCTTCCCCTAAAGCATCACACTCTAAAACAAAGGTTCCTTTCTCTTATCAAAATACCATTATGTTAAATCCGACCAAACAAGGGTTCCTTTCTTTTTCAAATCCATAAATGGTGTACATAGCCAACTATGAGAAAACCTTGATGAACCTCCTTTAATAGCTAAACAGACCGAAGATACCTCTCGACTATCTTAGAGTCTTAGGAGGTGGTTAATCTCAAATTTCTTTAATCTTCTCTTGATCTACTTGCACTCCTTGGGAACTAATGATTGTCCTAAATAAAATGTTTGCATCATCCCAAAATCACACTTAGATGCATTAGTAAATAATGATTTTTGCCCTAAATTTCCAAGTACCTCATTTATATGCCTCAAATGATCATTCCATGTTTTTCTATAAATATGTCATAAAATGAAATTAATACAAACTTCCTCAATTGATTAATGAATACCTAATTCATGTAATATTAGAAGGTGACTAGTGTAGTATTGAAAGTGAATGGCATGACTAAATATTCATAATTCCCATAGTGACATTTGAAAAATTTCTTGAGCACAACTCATCTCTCACCCTTATTTGATGATGCATTGATCAAAGATAAAATTTAAAGTACACCACTCCATGAAGCTCATCAATCCTAGGAATAGGATAGTAGTTCTTAATTTCCTTCATATTGAGATCCCTATAATCAATGCATGTCCTCATAGTTCCATACTTCTTGACCAAAACCATTGAAGAAGAAAAATGACTAGAACTAGGATTTATATGACCCATGTCTAAGAGATCCTTAATTTCCTTCTTAATATCTTATTTATTCTTTGTATGACAATGATAAATAGTAGTGATGACTAGTTTAAATCCCCCCTAACTCAATGACATGCTAAAATACTCTATTTGGTGGCAATCAAGTGGAGGAATATCACTAAATTATATGTTATTGTTATCCAAAATATCTGTAATATCAATGTGATCAAAATTCTTGCCATGTGGTGTACATGTATCCATGACCAAAAATTGTGCTTCCCAAGCTATTTGGTATATATGGAAAACTCTTTCCATTATTTTGGATGAGAAAAATAAAGGTTTTCCATGGGAGAGGCCTTGAAGAATCACTTCCTTCCCTTCACACTTGAACTTGAATTCCATTTTTTGATAATTTTGGGTAAAATCCCAAGAGAATGTAGCCATTATACTCCCAAAACCAAATTTTTCTCACCAATGCCAACCACATAAAAATAATCACATACTTAATGTCTCCCTAAATTGATATTAAGATGTTGAATCCTCTCGATGAAAGGGATAGTGAGTCCATAAGTTGCAATAACATTAAATCCATTAAAAAATTACTTTTATCCCCACCCTAGTTACCAATCTTTCATCAATGAAGTTGTGGGTGGCCCCACTATAAATAAACACTATCACTCCATGACCCTACAAAACTTGTCAAACTCAAAAAGAATAATACTTAGGTTCTCCAAAAAGAGTACCAAGGGTTCCTACTAGATATTCTTCTTCTTCCTTGTCTTCATGCTCTATCTCATCAACTAAAACCTCTAGATCAATTTATTCTATCTTTAAATTTTCATTTAAAACAACCTCTATGTAGTGTACTTGTCCCTTTCCTAGTCATATATGTGTACGATCCCATGGATCTCTGTAAGAAAATCATAATTTCATTTGAAGCTCATTCTTGGAATATTCAACCTTGATTATTTTTTGAGGTCGTACCTTGGGTTGAGGGAAACATTTTTTAAAATGTTTCTTAGACCACCTAATAAGTGAAATCTTGGAATAAAATATGTTCTTGGCTTCCAAAGTCTCCAAGTTCAATGCCCTCTTGGTAGAGTCTTGAAAGGATGTGGGATCAAATTCCTTGACCAAATATTTGAGGGGTTCAATTAGTCCTTCCATAAAAATAAAAATGAGCCTCTTTTGTATCATATCAAGTACCATCACTAATAATCTCTAAAAATATGTCACATAACTCTCTATGGTTCCTTCTTGCCTTAATTGTGCTAGCTATCTAAAATGAAATTATAGATTATTTCTCTCAAATGTATCTATTAGTATTTGGTTGAATTCTTCTAAGGTAGTGATAGAATTTTTCCCTACTATAAACATTACATGATATCACCACTCATGCACTACTCCCTCCAAGTGAAGTGTGGAAAACATGAATTCTTCCTCTTCATATACGAGGTTCATTGAAAAGTATAAACATAACTTTTTCAACCATGCATTGGATGAATATTTTGACACATCATGTGTAGGTAGAGTGATCTTATCTAATCGATGTTGTATGTCCTTTTGAGACTAATCATGATGATGTCTCCTTCCCCTTCTAGGCATATTCCTTGCCTTCAAATCATGGTACTCACCAAAGGGAAATTCATTATGGATTGCTTGGTTTAGTGTGTTTTACTCATCATGATAATTTTCTATACCATCCTCCATGCATGGTTGAAAATGTTTCTCTTCTTGTAATGGATCTTATTCTCCTCTTTGAAGGAATTTGGCCTAGAAATTCTTGGCCAAAGGGTTGGTTGAGCCCCTCTCAATGGTTGAATTAACCCCTTCACATATTATATCTTGTATTGGATTATATGCACTCAGATAATTATTCAACATCCTCAAGGTTTGGGCTATATCTACATTGAATCTCTTATGGTGGTTTGAATCTCCCTAGCCAAATCATTGCTACCACACTTAATGATATCCTAAAAATTTACATCTTCACCTCTATCTTGATCACTCATGGTTCCCTATTTCCTTTTCTCTCTTAGTTGATATCTTATTTATTTATAAATTCCTTGCATCAAACTATATCTACATCAAAATATTAGCTCTTCCCCAAACAAGGTGGCAAGATCACTTGTTCGGATAACACTATAATGTCCCCAATTCTTGTTTGTATTTTTTGAATGCTTATAAAATAAAATATTATGAAGTGAAACTAATTACAAAAAAAATATAATAATTGGAACAAAAATAACAACCAAATTGGAGGCACAATATAGAAACCTCAATTCTATTTCATTTATCTATAATAGTTGAAAAGTGCACTTATTGATATACGAAAAAAGATCTAAAACTGATTTTATACCTTCACATACAACATACTTGATGTATGTTAGCTAAATAATGTCGTGGTAAGTGAATTGAATCCCCAAGTGATTGATAGGTTGGTAGAAAATAGACCTAACTATAATAGATATTCAACTCCCTTTTATTTAAATCTACCTTCAGATCATGATACATTGTTTATTAAATCCCTATTGTATGACTAAAATTAATGTTATGTGATGGCAGTTGGTAGCTAAAAACATATAATCTTCAATACATGAAACTCACGGCATGTGTAAATTTTTCACCTATCTATAATCACTCAAGTGTGATTAGCTTCCCTTCCTTAGTGATGTGTATGCAACTCACAAAATTTATGGTTAGATTGATGTATCTCAAACAAACCCAAATAAAACAATAGGAATGAAGTTTAGTGATCAAGGGTAGATGATCAGATGATGGATTACAATGCTCAATTAAACCTCCATAACAACTATGAACCACCTCAAAAATGTAATTTAATTCCATAAAATGGTGTTCCTTTGTTATTTTATTGTAAACCATGATTTCCTTAACCTAAAATAACACAAAAGTATTCAATTTACTTCATCATCTGATTCATGATGTTGAATTTCCAATGCCAGAGGCAAGGTTTTCCATCCTCACCTCCAAAGGAGAGCTTAGAGGGTTTTCATCCTCCCAGTCCTTAGAAAACAAAAAGGGGTTTTTGTATTTCATATAAATTTAAACACAAATCTCATAATGAAAATGCCAAATAGAATCTTCATAATAAAATGAAGTTGGGTGCCTCCTTGATATACCTTTCCAAATTGTACCATTAGATGTAAATTTCCCTCTAAGTGTTTAAAATATATTTTTATTTATTTTAAAGTATTTAAAGACACTTTTTAATTTATTAAAATAATATTATTTTCAAGCTACCCAAAGATAAACGTGATTGGAACCCATTTAAAATAACAACAATATCCATCTTCCCTTGCACAATAGGCTAGAAGTCTTCTCATGATGCTAGTTAGAAAAATGGGACATGAGAAAAATATTTGAACTTATTAACGCATTGAATTTTTTATGTGGGAGATAAAATGTGAAGAGGTTGTTGGATATTTGTATATAGCTATGTCTCTAGATTTACTAATTCATGTTAGGTCCTTAAACAAACATGTTAAGTCTAGAATACTTGGTATAACTATTTGTAAAACAAGATGTCATGTGGACCATCTCTTAGAGAATAAACTCATAAGTATTAATCATTTTAATTTTCATGAAATTCAATATTTCTTTACTAATTTCAAAAGCCTCATAAAATAGTCGAAGCAATGTGAGATAAAGAAATATGATATACAAATGGTTCTTTCCAAATGTTCTAACTTTGTCCCTGCTCTTTATGCTATAGAAGATACTCTTGGTGATGCATTTCACATGCATACCTTCGATTAATTTGTTCTCTCTCATAATGTAGCAATAAAAAATCATTAAAATGGAATCCATTAAGTCTTAAAAGTTACATGCCTTGGTGACTCACTAGGAAAAATGGAACATAAGATTTCCAACAATAAAGAGAAGAGAGAAAAATAAGAAGAAAGATTGACCTAGGCAAGAACCACAAATATTATAATGCTTCTAAAATATATTTATCATTTTCAAAAGGTGACAAGCTTAAGAAAGAGAAAAATTCTTAATGTAAGAGGTGTGAATATGATGAACATGAGTACCTAAAGTAGATTGATCACCTCAATCATCTTTTTGAAAAGAAAAAAATTGGGGTACTTGATTCAATCAAAAAAAGTTCATTATATGAGGCATCCTCTAAGAAGAACAACAGTCAAGGGAAAGGAAAGGTCAAGGCCCTTGTTTTTGTTCACTCTTCACCTTCCTCATGGATTTGACTCAAGTGCTTCACACCATATGACTTCAAATTAGAAGTATTTCATAGATTTGGAGCAAAGTCCCATGCTCATATTTTGATGAGTGATGATACTACAACTGAGGTTTGTAGGAGAGGGTCTATTAATGCAGAGGATGTAACATTTTGGAATGCTCTCTAGAGTCTTATTTTTCAAATAGAAGGGTAGATCATTAGTCTCAGTTGTATGAATGTTCACACTTTATTTCTAATTCTCCTTCTACTACACTACTTACTCATCCCAATGAAGAAAAATATCACATAAGAGTTATTGTTAGCACTTATAAAATTTAAGCAAGGTGTTCAAGTTGATTGTGATGCCAATAGTATACCGTTGGTATTATGTTAAGTCAAAGAGTAAGCCCATTACTTACTTTAGAAAGAAATTAAATGAAGCTAAGAAAAAATATTTAATATATGACCAAGAAGTTTATGATACTATTGAAGATTTGCATAAGTGGAGACATTAATTGTTTCCAAAATATTTTTTTCTACATATTGATCATTGGGCATGGAGATTCATTAATAGCCAAGTGAAGTTGAACCAAAGATACATGAGTAGGGTAGAGTACTTGCAAGGTATTTTATTCTCCAACATAGAGTTGATACAACAGACAAAGTTGTAGATGATTTGATTAGAAGACAACATTACTGTCCACCATGATTTAGAATTGATAGGAATGGAGATGATGAAGGACTTGGATGCTACAAATATAGATTTTACGAATGCATGGAAAATGGGTTGAAGGTAAAGGTCAATTTGATGATTATATTTTTAGGAGTAAATATTTATGCATACATCATAGTTTAAAAAGATATAATCTTATCAAAGAAATAAATAACATGAAGGATTTAGAGGACACTTTGGTGTAGAAAAAACCTTAGATATGCTAGAGGAGAGGTATTACTAGCCATATTTGCATCAATCAAAATATTTGTTGAAAGATTAAAAAATTGTCAAGTTGCAAAATTTGTTGCATAAAGTACAAGCCTATACAAGCCATTTCCAATACCAAAGAGACTTTGGGAAGAACTTTCCATGGATTTTTCGATTGGATTATCATGAACTCAGTTTTTAAAAAATAGTGCACTTCATTATGTGTTAAAATTCAAATGATGCATCTATGTTTGTACATTTATTCTTCAAAGAAGTAGTTTAGTTACATGGATTGTTATAAAGTATCACCTCAAACAAGGATTAAGTCATTTTTAGCATACAATGCGAAAGAAATTAGGTACACGTTTAAATTAAAAATTTCCATACCATCCACAAATATATAAGCAAACTAAGGTTGGAAATAAAATTCTTGGTAATCCCTTAAGATGTTCGATAGGAGATAGACCAAAAAAATGGGATAATGTATTAACACAAGCTAAATTTGTATTTAGTAACTTTGTGAATAGGTCTACAAGAAAGACACCATTTTAGACTATTAATGGGACACCCCCTAAATGTGCTACAAATATTATAAATCATAGACACATTAGTCAAGATGTAGAATACTTTACATAGAAAATTAAGGAAGTACATGCACAAGTTAAGAAATAGTTGAAGACGAGTAGTGCCAAGTATAAACAAAGTTTAAATGAACATAGAAGAGAAAAGACTTGCTTAGAGGGAGAGTTGGTCATTGAAAAATTGAGAAAGGATTTTTCCTAGAGGAACTCATAATAGGATGAAACCCAAGAAGATTGGCCCTTGTGTTTTATAAATTTAAAAAAAAATCCTATGAAATTGAGTTGCTTGAAATTTTAGATATTTAACTATTTAATATTGCTGATCTATAAATTCTTATCATGAAGCTAAAGATATTTCTAGCAGCACACTATTATCACAAGAGCCTAATTGTAATCAACGAGTGTTTGAGAAGCAATAATATAGCTTTTGGATATGCAAATAAGAGAAAATATAGGAAAAATTAATGCAAAGAATATCTTATCAAATAAAAGGGAAAGGGAGCTTATGGGGAAACATGAAATTTTGAAGAAGAACTAGGCCAACTTGGTTGGTTGAATCAATTTTCATCAATTCCTTAATTTTGAGCACTTATCTCAAATTTATGTTATATGAGGTGCCTAATGCAAGAGCATCTCAAGGTTCAATTAGTCTTGCATCACCCAAAAATATTTTCTTAATGTTTGTTTGTCTTTTGTAGGTTTTCTTTGTTACCAAAGGTGTTCTATTCTTGTTGCAAGATCATTATGTGATCACAATCCTCTTACCATGCATTAAGGATGGAAGATAGTAATCCTCTTGGACAATACTACATATTAGTCATAAAGCCTTCAAAATGTGATCATAGAATGTACTGATACTTTAAAAATCCATATGTAAATTAATATATTTGGTTCCCATATTATAAGATACAACATGTCTTTAAGCCAAAAAAGACTTATTTAAGACTATGTGTCAATGTATTTGAATTTTGTGCCACTTATAAGATCATATATTTAAGTATTGGTCCTAGGGAAGTTTATAATTTGAAGCCACATCAAGTTAAAAATTTTATATCCTGTCACACTTATATTAGAAGGGATTATTCTACAAGCATCAAGGCAATATATCCAATCCTAATGAAGCATAAGAGTTGGAATCATTTAATATATTGGACCTATGGTTACTATCAAATATGCATATTGAATTGTACTACATTTTGGTCAATCCACCCTTACTATATCAAAGAATATCTATAAAAGTTAATAATTCATTGAAAAGAAGGTAAATAGAGTAGATAAAATATTAGAAATTTGAATGAATTCAAGATCTTAGCATGTACTCTTATTTCTAAACATTCGTAATATGACTTAATGCAATTTTTTTTTTTTTAACATTCTTTTTCATTCTTTTTTAAAGAATTTAGCTTATTTTGTGTACTATTGAATTTAGTTTTCAATTTTTTTGTTTAGGTTATATGAATAAATAGTCTTTCATTAGACACTTTATTTTTTACTACATTAGTAACACTCTTTAGAGTGACACACTCATTGGTATCTTATACCTTCTTGACCTTCTTTTATAGTGAGGCATGTCATTGATCATTCCTTCATGTTCATCCAACTTATCTTCCTACATGATAGTTCACCAATGCATCTTCCTCACATTGTCAATACCAAATAGCATCACATGTCAGAATGACCTTATTATACAAGGTGAATTTTTATCTTGTAACTTATTTGAATTTAAAAATTATATTAATAATTTTTTGTTGAATTTTATCTATAATACTTTTTGGACAAACTTCTAATAAAATATGCCAAAGAGATTACCATCCAGCTATGTACTCAAATATTTTTCTTATAATAGACACCGTCTCTAATAAATTGTGATGCAGAGTTAAGAGGATTCAACAACATATCTCACAATCCTTCAAAATTAATCCAAATCAATATTTGTATAACACATTCTATTATTCATTCTATGTCACATTGGAAACATAACCATGGTAGCCCAAAAGAAGTTATTTCATTTTTCCCAAAACTGCAAACCCTAGACAGGGTTCAAACCAGCCCTCACTAAAATGATCATAACTTATTCAAATCTTAATGAAATTTGATGAGATTTGAAGAAAATGAAAGTAGATTCATATAGGAACAACATAAACTTGGTTTTAGACCCAAAATATATATTTTAAAATCCGTACCATCACATTCTTTCAGACTGTAAATTCTGCACAATATTGTTAAAATAGGCAGTCTCACCAAAATAATCATATCTTCCACAAAACTCAATAAAATTGAATGAGACAAAAAGATTTGGAAACTAGAAACAAATATCTTTCCATCCATATATGATAATCCATTATTTGAGTGCATACCAGGCCGTAAAAATCACAACTTCAACCTGGAAACAATGTAGAAATCATAAAATGCACACCAAACTTAAGGTTGCCATTCATCAAACTTCACAAATAATGTCTCCAACCTACCAATTCGAGTTTTGGAGGGTGTAATTATACATTTACAATAAAAACAAACTATTTTCAACCACCTTTTAGTTAGTTTTTTGACAAAACACCTTAATGACACTTTTGACAAGTTGCTTGACAACTTTCTTGAGCAACTTTTACAATTTTTACAATATGGAACAACTTTAAACATTATTTGACAAATGACTTCAAATATTACTTCCTAAGACTCAAACACCTATAAAATGGTTTTATAAACCTTATTATAAGACCCAATACACAAAATAGAGCAACTGTTTACAAATGGCCTCATGGAGTCAAGAAATCAAACAAGTGCTCCTGCACCAAACTCCCGAGGGCAAAAGAATTCAAGCCCCTTTGAATTGTCTTCTTCTTGATCTTCCAATTCCTTTGCACTTTGTCCTTTGTATTTTCAACCTGAAAATTATTCTTTGTCCAAATCATTAGTAACATAATGAAATGAAACAAACTTTCTACCATAATACCTCCATCATTCATCAATCCTTTGCAAACCTCTATGACCAATTCATCCATGATCATTCCCTTAATCAACTCAACGTCTTCAAGTCCTGAAATCAGGTTTCTTATCTCAATGATACATTCACCTTCTTGCCTTGTAATTTCTGCAACAACTTTAAATTCTTCATCTTCATGCTTAGGAACATCTTTGTCTTCATCTAAGAATTCTTCATGTGCATCTTCATATGCTTCTTCTTCCTCTTTCATCTTCTCATTTCTTCTTCTTTTCACAATCTTTTTTATAGGCCAAACCATCTTCCTTTTCAATTTCAAATTCCAACTTGTCTCTTGTTTCATCATTTGTTCTATCCTCTTCATAGATTCTTGGAACTCTTTATCCAACCTCTTCATTTCTTGCTTCAACTCAGCAATTTCCCTATCCATCTTTGCTTGTCTTTTTCTCTTCTTTCTCTCCTCCTCTGCCTGCAAATGCCTTCTCAAGTTCTCCATCTTTTCTAGATGGTCTCAGCAAGTATCTCCTTACTCACAACTCACTTTTCTCTCTGCCTTCTCAATGGCAGCAATCGGGTTCTCACATAACCTGCAACCAACCAAAACACAACTACAAAACCACAATACCAAAACCAATTTATTTCTTAGCCCAGACCTTTTGCTGAGCTTTGATACCAATCTGATGCAGAGTTAGGAGGATTCAACAACATATCTCACGATCCTTCAAAATTAATCCAAATCAATCTTTGTATAACACATTCTATTATTCATTCTATGTCACATTGGAATCATAACCATGGTAGCCCAAAAGAAGTTATTTCATTTTTCCCAAAACTGCAAACCCTAGACAGGGTTCAAACCTGCACTCACTAAAATGATCATAACTTATTCAAATCTTAATGAAATTTGATGAGATTTGAAGAAAATGAAAGTAGATTCATATAGGAACAACATAAACTTGCTTTCAGACCCAAAATATATATTTTAAAATCCATACCATCACATTCTTTCAGACTGTAAATTCTGCACAATATTGTTAAAATAGGTAGTCTCACCAAAATAATCATATCTTCCACAAAACTCAATAAAATTGAATGAGACAAAAATATTTGGAAACTAGAAACAAATATCTTTCCATCCATATATGATACTCCATTTTGAGTGCATACCAGGCCGTACAAATCACAACTTCAACCTGGAAACAATGTAGAAATCATAAAATGCACACCAAACTTGAGGTTGCCATTCATCAAACTTCACAAATAATGTCTCCAACCTACCAATTCGAGTTTTGGAGGGTGTACTTATACATTTACAACCAAAACCAACTATTTTCAACCACATTTTAGTTAGTTTGTTGACAAAACACCTTAATGACACTTTTGACAAGTTGCTTGACAACTTTCTTGAACAACTTTTACAATTTTTACAATATGGAACAACTTTAAACATTATTTGACAAATGACTTCAAATATTACTTCCTAAGACTCAAACACCTATAAAATGGTTTTATAAACCTTATTATAAGACCCAATACACAAAATAGAGTAGCTATTTACAAATAGCCTCATGGAGTCAAGAAATCAAACAAGTGCTCCTGCACCAAATTGTTCTCCAAAATGGAGAACCTTACCATAGATAAGATGGAATTCTATGTGGAGAAGCATTCAAATACATTTTTCTTATATTACATTCCATTTGAAAGTAAAATTCACCTTAAGAAGTATAAAATATTGCATTTTACAAAATAATAGGGTTCTAGATGACGTAGTTGTACTCCAAGAAAGAAAAAGCTTAACTTTATTGGAAACACAAGGTGCACAAGGAAGGTAGTTGACACATCTACCCAAGGAGTGGTTTTAAATTGTGAAACTAACAAAATTATAAAACCTAGACACAAATTGGACATGGTATAGATAATATTCTAGGTCTAGTGTTTTTTTCTATTCTCCTAATGATGTGAAATACAAGTTTCCATTCAACTTAGGGTTGTCATGCACAAATAATTTTGCTAAATAGGAGGCTTTCTTTTTGGGACATAATTCATTCATAGCAATAGATTTTATGTCTTCTTTGACTTGCTCTCTCTCTAATAGAATATATTCACTTGCTATACACACACACACACACATATATATATATATATTATTGGTGTATTAAAAAAATAACTAACTTTATGTAAATATTATTTGACAAATATTTTTTAATGAATTTACTGATTGAAAATTTTATTTTTAGAATATTTGTGAAAAAATAATAATTAGAATTTGTAGCCTATCATGGTTTCAAGTTGGCTCAGTCTAGAGGTTATGACAAGGTCCGGGTTGAGGGTGACCCCCTCAATATAATTAATAACCTTAAGAAGATTTCTCCCCCCTCATGGACGGTGGAATCCCTAATCCTTGATGCCTTAGATATCTTGGGTTCTTTCAATCAATGTTTTATTTCCCATGTCTATAGAGAGGGAAATAGTTTAGCAATTTTTTTTGCTAACTATGGTGTGAATGATTATATGGTGGGGAGAACATGATCCCCTTCCATTTGAATTATTTTCAATTATTCATCATGATTCACAAATGGGATGAGATGGGGGTTCCTTTAGTTATGGGGATTTATCACATGTTCTTGATGTGACATTTCCTCCCAAGGTGTAATATTTTTAGAGGCAAGGCTATGCGGTTTATTGACAAGTCTGAGGCTCGAATGCCTAGGAATTCAAAGTTCATAATTTATATCACCTCATCTTTTCCACACATATTGTGGGTAATTCGAAAGCTAAGGTTTTATCAAGGTTTCCTTGTAGTCTTTGCAAGTTCTTGAGGTTTCTTCGTATCCTCTGCAAGTTTTTATTTTTGTTGGGGTGCTTACCTGTAGCAACGATGGGGGGTGATCGAAACCGAACAGAGCCTATCTCCTATGATACTATTAAAAGCAATGAGAAGGTTTGGAACTTGTTGGAGGAAGGGGGTGAATCCCTACATGGAGAAATTGCATGGTCATGATTTTAAAACGTCTCAGGGGTTTCTTGAAGGTTGGAAGAATCGTGTTTTGAAAATTAGTGGTAAGGAGTTCAACATTACTAAGGATCTCATTGCAAAAATCACTAGTTTGTCAACTGATGGCAGCAAATTCTATAGAGACAAAATGATTCCAGTGCAACCCTATATATCTTCTTCAAGGATGATGAGAGGTAGAAGTTAGAGTGGGCTAAATGTGGAGGATATTATCGTTCCTCAATCAAAGCTATATGGGGAGATTTTGTGCAAGAAATTATGAGGTATTTCACCCCCGACAAACATTTCTCTGTTCTCTCAGGGTATCACTTTGTTTTGCTTAATCATTTTAGGCACAAAAGGAAGTGTCTTTCCCTTTTTATTTGTTGGTGTCTTTGGAACATGGTAAAAGAGATCACAAGCACAATCCCAAGAACCCTATTCTTCATGAAGGTTTAATCCTTTTAATTTATGAGTTTGTTAAGTCTTATATTATCCTTGATCAACCCAAAATCTCTAAATTTGGGAAGAAGAATAAAGATTCTAAGTATGATACAAGGTCAGAGGATGAGTCTGATGATGAAGATTATGCCCATGGGTCAGAGGCGTCCATGGATGTTGATTTGGAATCTCTGGCCACCTTTGAGGGCAAGAGAAGAAAAAAGGGGAATTCCCCAAAACCTCTAGGGTTGCTGAGTATGATACGGGTGGTGAGGAGGATGATGACCTTATTTGCTATAATCAAAAGACTAAAAATGAGAAGGTGACGGGAGGTAAGAAGTTGAAGGGTGTTGTTCTGGTCAAAATGAACAAGGGGGCTACTGGCTTGAGAGACAAGATGGGCGTTTCCTTTGTTCTTGATTCGAAGAGAAAAGAGGGGTTGAAGATGAGGAATCTTCTTAAGAACCCCAAGAGGAAAGAGGTGCAAGAGCATGAGGTGAGTGACCTATCACCCGTTGCTGGTAATTCGTAGGGTGTTGAGGATCAGATGATGGAGCAGGATCGGGTTAAAGGTGATGTTGGTGGTCCTTGCCCTAAGGTGGCCACTCACACTGTTTCTGCTCTTGGTCAAAAAGGGAACAAGGCCCTTGATAAAGACATTATCACTAGTGACTCTCAGGAGTGGGCGATCAACATGGATGGTTTCAACTTTAGGAGGGAAAATATGCTTGATTTTCTTGGCATGGCGAAAGAGGGTTCCTTAACCCTATTCAAGATTTTTAAGTGCGTCTTCTATGAAATGAATTTTACTAATGTTAGGGTTAGAGCGGGGTAAAAGCACAAACCTGTGTCACACTTTATAAAGGAATCAACCAACAACAAAAAAAATTGAACTTCGACCACATAAAAGTGGTCTTTATGTTTTGAATTTCAAAATGATGTAAACTAATGAAATGCAAAACTTTTGATGAAGTTTATTCCTATAATTTTTTCAGATTTTTTAAAAATTGTTTTCATTATTTTTTTTATCAATTTAAGAATAGATTTTGGAATGCTAAAAAAATTCAAAAAAAAGTGACATTCACGGGACGTCAAGAAACAAATTGAAAAGAACTTCATTTTTCCTTGAATTTTTTTCTCCAAATAGGTAACTTCAATATCTAGTGCATGGAAAAAAATTCAAATTTTGATGTATATTTTTCTCGTAATAACGTTTTAAAGTCAAACTTGTCAGAATTTGACAATTTTCATGGAATGTCAACTATTGTCTATTTTTAAAATCATTTTCAAAAAAAAATTACCCTTTTGAAGAGGACTCTCTGCTCTAGTGCACCATATATTTTTAATTTTTTTTTAATGTGTTTTACTTTTTTTTTAAAATTTCTAATCAACCTCTTTTTTAACTTTAACAACCTACTTGCATTATTTTAAAAATAATATATATTAAAACTAATCAAAATATCAAAAAAATTACATATTCGGATTCACCACTCCAAGCTCTACTAAAGAAATACTTAATTGAAGTTGAAAGTTTCAGAAAATTCTAAAAGAAGCTGAGTTGGCTACCAACTAGGATGTCACATAGACAATTTTGGTAGAAAGGGTTTCAACTGAAACCCTTTCTATAGAAACCCTGCACATAAAATAAGCTAATTTCAAAGCAGTAAAGGGAAATTTTTTTTTTTTTTGGATTCGACCGAAACCCTATGTGCCACGTATAGGCCACGTGGTTCTGATCAAAACCTATTTGGCTGGAACTTTTCCAATCGAAAATATTTCGCTCAGAACAATTTATTTGGCTGAAAGTGTGACACAGGTTTGTGCTTTTACCCATCGATGGTTAACAATTTTGACGAGCCTTCTACCTCAAGGGTTCCTAATGTTCAGGCTCAGGTTAACAAGGTTCAACTCGAGGTTAATCAACTTCTTAAAACTTTGAAAATGATTGTTGATGAGATGGTGAATATGAAAAGTTCTTATGAGCCTAGAATTGATTCCCTTAAAGAGAAATTGGATCGAGTTTATCAAAAGTTGGAGAAGGTTCTTGAGGTGATCAAGCATGCTATGTGTAATGAAGTTGAAGGTTTGTGTCTTTTGAATAAGAAAGCCAGTAAGTGGTTGGGGGATGATTCTGGTATGAAAGATGTTATGGCTGGAGTTGGTGATCTTCCTAGAGCCCAACATAAAGTGGTGTGTGAGATGGGTCCTTCAGCTAGAACCCGTAATAAAACCAAGTTGAATGCTAAAGCCGAAATTCCTGTTGATGAGGTTGTTGAAGTTATGAATTTTCATCAAAAGATTATCGACAGTGATTTGGAAGTGGCGGACATCCTGAAGAACCTCTAGTTGCATGTTGTTTTTTGTGCCTCTTTCTGGCTATTGTTTTGCTGGTTTTTGGCTTCATTTTAGCTGCTTGTTCTATTTTTTTATTATATGTTGAAGCGATGTTTCGTTTTGTAAAAGGTTTTGGGGTCCCTTCAAAACTTGTTTTTACCTATAATCAAAAACAAATAATTAGAAAAAAATAATCCTTTATAAAATAATGTTATATTTAAAGTTTAAGTTCCTATCCTTCAACCTCCATGTTTTGGAGACTTTTTATTAGTTTACACATAAAAGTTGTTATTGTTTATATATAAAATTTATTTCAAATTTAAAGAAGCAAATCAACAAAACTAATAATGGTCTCTCCAGGGAGGACATCCCCTTGGTTGTTTCTTCCTTGGAGGCTCCCCGGGATCCTCCTCTGACTATCCCTTCCATGGAACCAGTGTTGCCCTATTTTGTTGTCGTTGTGCCGACAGAGCCTACTCGTCCCACGATGACCACTTCTGTTGATCCTCTGATTGCTCCCAACTCCTCTTCTATGTTGTTGGCTTTGTTGTGTGGTGACTCTTTCTCCTTGGTGGTTGTGGAGGAACCACTCATCTTGTCTCGCTCGATGGACTTCGTTTCCGAGCCTTCCTAGTTTGTTGTGCAGAAAAAAAAAAAGGGACTCCCAAAACCGTGTCCTCGGGTTTTGGGAGTTAGATCTGTCCCCTCTGATTTAGGGGTTGTTTAGTCCTAGTCTTTCGTTTGACATGCGGTTTGTCGATTGTCCATGTCTTGTTTATGTTTCTAGTTCATGTCATGTTTTGAAGTAGCTTTTTTTGGACCCGAGGGCTCTTCGTGTAAAGGGTACAACGCCCTGTAAATGTTGCTTACTTTATAAAAGAAAGATAATAATGGGTTTGGTTGGTGATAGGTTCTAAGTCTTGATATGGTGGATTGGTTGGTGGATTTATTTATAGGATCCATGCAATGGTTACACTGTATGTTGGCAATAGAGGACATGGTTATTTGGTGGGGTGTTTTGCACTTGGGTGTTATTTCTCACAAATGGTATCGTCTCAATGTCACTACTGGGGTTTGATAGTATGGTGAAGGTGTCAAGGGGGTGTGATTAAGGGTTTGGTGGGAGATGGAACTAGTGGAAACATTGAGTTTTTGGGGAAGAGATGTTGGTGGACTTCATGTCTTTTGTTGATAAGGAAATTAGAAATCAGATCTACAAAAGTGGGTGGTGATAATTTGGGAGCTAGCCAAAGAATTGGATGGTGCTTCATTAATTGGTTTGATATGGCCAATATGTTGTTGGGCCCTGTCCATACTCATGGTTGTCATAATGTATTTGATGTTGCACAATAATTAAGTTTCATAATGATGCTCTCTCAAGTAGTAGGGTCATATCTCCTTCATGATGATCTTGAAGACGTAATGCATGAATTAAAGGTCTATTACATGATCCTTTTGGAACATTTATATGCTTCCAAGCAGCATCAATGATGACTTTAGAAGTTCATTGTGGCATTGGCTAAAGGTTTCAATATCTTTCTTCCTAAGGACGTTATCCCTTTGTTTTCTAATTGTTATAATGATGATGTATTTGTGAGTGTTGAGGAGTTTCAACAATCGAGGATATGGTGGAGTGTAAGAAATGTTCTAACATGGGGAAGAAAAAGGGCCTCAAGACCTGCTTAGGTTTCCTTTTGTTTGGCATGTGACATGGCTTTCCTTGGTTTTTAGGTGTGGCAAAGTTTTAGCTAGTGGGTTTGAGGGTGTGGTTGGTATGCTTGATTATTTGTTTGGTTCGTTGGGTCTATCTTCAACATGTTGTGGTTTGCTTTATGGTGTTGGTGTTGATGGTGTTGGGAGTTTTGTGTTGGTTCCTATTTATTTTTGTTCCTACCCTTCTACTTTGGCTAGAGTTGGATTGGTGCAACTTATACATGGTGTATGTTTTGTTGTGTTGGTTGTTTAGTTAGTTGGATTATATTGTAATGGTTGTATATATTAATATAATGGTGCTCTTTAGATGTTAGTTTTCATTTGGTACCGATACCTCATCAATATTTAGTATTGTTGGTTGGTTTGGCCTTGGTGGTTGTTCACCTTTGGCTTTTGAAGGTTAAGCCTTATTTTTTTTATGGTACTTGGATTCCAACCAAGTTTACTATAAAAAAAGAAACAAATCAACAATGACTCACACAAGCTAATTGAAATCAATTTAATGAAAAAGTGATTTCCAATAGAACATTATCTCTCCAACAAATAATTGAAATACGAAGCAACACTAGATATCTTTAATTATTATTTGAAACACTGTACTTATTTTTCACTTACAAATATTATATCCTTTATGAAAGCAACTTATTAGTCCTTACTTGTTAGTAAGGATATTTACGTATTTATTAGCTTTCCTTAAAAATCATGTGAAGGCAAACATCTTTTTAATGTTTGAATTTTAATTGATTTTCTAAAATATATAAATATGTGATAAAATAAATATTGGTGCATGCATTTTTCTTTAGAGAATTTATAATTGTTAAATTAGACTCATAGTCTACAATTTCTAATATTATTTTTTCCTTCTACCTATAGTGATTAACAATACTATTTTCCTACCTTGGAGAGTTATACATAACAAAAAATTAAAGACAAATTTCAATAGTAGGCAAGAGTTTTCCCCAAATCCATTAGTTTAGTGTAGAGTGCTTCTAGATTCAACTGTGTATTTTTTTTATTGATGCTTTGGACCCCACTCAATGATTGATCATAAAAAAAAGAGGAGAGTAAAGATATGGATTGCTAAAAAACCCTTTAAAAAGAAGGGAGATGACAAGAGGACCAAAAACCAAGAGACAAGAGAGGGGGAGAAAGATAGAAAAGAAAATGGAAGCATAAATGATTTAATCACAAATTGTAGATGTGATAATAGTATTAGATAAATATTAATATAAATGGAACAATATATATAACTAAAATATTGATATTCTAAATAAAATCATAAAATTGTTGTAACATTGTAAATTGTCACCCATGACAATTTCATGCTATGTTTTGCTCCCCCTAAAGTAATTGGACCTAGTTGTACACCCAATTTCCTAAATTATGCATTCTATAGCCCATTTGGACAATTATCAATAATGCCCATTCTATGCATTGGTTTTCAATATGGGCATTATAGGTCTAGGACTAAGTCGCCCTAGGTGACTTGGTCCCCCTATTTTACCTCCAAAATTTAATATGCCGAAGTCAACGTTTTATTATTTGAATTTCAAATGTCAAATGTCGGCTATCAAGATTTAATTTTTGGGAAATTAGAATAATCGTATACAAATACCTAGTCATTGCATCATTTGAAATCTAATAAAAAAAGCAAGAAAGTAAAGAATTGAGCAAGAATTATTATCAAGAGCATTATCAAGCAAGTCAAGAGCAGATTTATTGCACCAATTCAATATCAAATAATCATGTCAAGTTTTATGTGAGTTTGTTCATGTCCATGTTATCATATTGTTTGTGAGATCTAACCCTTGGAGGTCTTCAAGCAAATCAAGCAAACAACAATCAATCCTTGAGGAGATGTGCATGACTTCAATCCTTCAAGGAAGCCATTTTTGAGTGGTGAATTACAGTTTATTATTGATTCATCATTCATTTGTCATTTAGCTATCTTCTATTGACATTGCCATCGTGGAGGTGGAAACACGAACATGGGGTTTGACCGAGGCAAGTCCCTATATGGCACAACCCTTCATCTCTATTTGAATGCACAAGTTTTAGATCTTAAGTAAATTGGGAGAAGTTTGAAGGTTAATTATTCATTGTTGCATTCAAACCCTACAACTTGACAACTCAGTTATCTCGACATCTAACAAAGATCCTACAATGCAACAATCGAGAAAAGAAGGCTTTGAGCAGGCTCCAAAGGACTATGGAATCAAATCTCAAGTCCAACAACTAGGACATAGTTTCCCTAGGCAACTTGGTCCTTAGAAGTCAACTTCAAATTCATATCACAATACTCTACTCAATCTATTTCTGAAGTCTGAATTTATCAGTGACTTTCCAGATCTTTTGTTTTTGCATCAAAGTAGTTATCACATCATTAACCTAGTTCAATAATTGTATTTCATTTCACAATCCATTCCAAATTAGGTCAAGAGCAGGTTGACTCACCTTTGAGGTTGTAATTCGCTCCTATATCTTGTCCAAATTCATCAAACCCTCGCTGCCTCAAACCCTCTAAATGAAATGCAAAGAAAAGTGCCCAAACTCTAGAGTAAAATCCTAGGGTTTCATTTTTCCACCATTTCAATTGTTAATAAATGGTTGAATATTAGAAAAAATCATATGGCAAGATAAAGAATATACCACAACTCCATAATAATGTGGTTTAATGATAAATGCAAATAATTGTGAAAGAAAAATCATAATATAAGTTCTATCACTATTACTTATTTTAGGGAGTCCCTAATATAAAAATATAGATAGGAGACACAAAAGTGAAGAAAATGCAACCCTAATAATATAGATAAAAGGATATATGCAAATATTGAATAATATTAAATATAACAATATTGATCTATGAAGAAGGATATGAAGCTATATACATTCATGTATAAATGAAGGATAAAAAAAATAGGAAATAAATATGCAATGTTAATATATTAATCTATCAATGAATGGATAGGTAATAAAGATGAGAAATAATGTAATTAAAAAATGACATAAATGTTAATGTGTGATGCTATAATAATATTGTGTAATGAAGTAAAGCATTGATCTATAAAAATAATTTTATAAAAGATTAGGTCAATTATTAGCAAAGAAAATAGAGAGACGTCAAAAAATGATTAAATGCCGTGATAATATAATAAAATAAAATGAAGGATACAGATAAGAATAAAAGCAATCATAACAATATATGTGCATGCATATAAACATATTGATATAGGAAAATATTATGTATAATGATCTTCATTATTGATAGGATTAATGAACTATAATGAGTTAGACGTTACATAAAATTTGGATACAATATAAAAAAAAATATTAAAAAACATGAACATATATAATAATAATGTATTAATATAAATCTTGAGAATCTCATGATGTAAGAGTGTCTTTGACTCTTAAAAGCTTAATGAAGTGCAATCTTGAGGAATTTAAAGGTTTTTTGGCTCAACACCCTCTGCTACCCACCTCGGTGGAGATGGTGAGAATCTAAGAGCTGCAAGAAGGGTTCATTTTTATTTTGTGTAATAATAAATAAAAGGACTTTGCGAGAAATGTAATATTTCAAACTCTCCTCAGGTGAAGGATCTATCTTTTAGCTTTATTTAAACAAAGGGAGCTACCCCAAGGTGGCAACTTGTAGATTAAAAAAAAAAAGGTATTAATATATCTCACAAAATAAAGAAAAATATTGATGCATAATTGCAACCATAATATAACACCGTATTGATATACTGATATAAAATTACATATTAATATTATATAATGACATAATATTGAACTAAATGAATATACATGATGAGAGAAATAGTGAGATAAAACATTATGAAGATAACAAAGATGTAAATATAGAAATACAAAATTACAATATAATATATTAATTTAAGAAGTAATATTGTGTACCAAATATGTATGTACATATTTAGATACATACATATACATGTTGTATATAAGAATATACATAAAAACATAGGTTAGACCTAATAAAAGGACTCTAAATATTAAAGAGACCAAGCAAACAAAGGACCAAAATCTAGGAAAGTTAAGGGGGAGAAAGAGATGGGGAAGGAGGAAGGCCCAAGGGGCAAGGGTGATGACCCGGAGGAGAGCCATAAACAAGGGAACGGAGGGGAAAGGGATAGCAAGACAAAAAGAGATGGAGGGAAGGGGAGAAGAGTTAGGAAAGAGAGAGATCAAGACGGATGAGGGTGCATATGAAGGGAGTTTAGTAAAGGATGCCAAGCAAGGTTTAAGTGCAACCCTTCATCACGGTTAATATTGGTAGGGTGTTTTCTAAAAAGAATGGCTTCTTGGAGTTTTCTCTTCAAAAAACTAACGGTTAATATTGGTAGGGTGTTTTCTAAAAAGAATGGCTTCTTGGAGTTTTCTCTTCAAAAAACTATCTTCCTTAACTAGAACTTGGGTGTTTTATTGTCAGTGAATTTACTGTTTTCTAAGGGTAGGGTCCCATGGGGAGGCTTCAGGGTCTACTTTTAAGGAGCAGGAGGTCTCATGAAATAAGAAAAAACCTGCTACAGGATTAACTCAAATCTTTTCCTGAAGAATAGCATCTCCTACCTTTTAGGACTGCAGATTTGAGGGGGTGAAAATGGGGTGGGGCTGGAGATTGCCCGTACAGTTTAAGAATTTTATTGCCATTTGTCAATCGTCTCAACTTTTAGATTCCTGCCAAAAAACAATTGGAGGGAAAATGGTGTATTTATTTGAGAACAGTGTGTGCACAACAGCAATTAAGTTCATGGGATCACCACTTCCTTAAAATTTGGAGCTTAATATTTTAAGCTGAACTACACTACTAAGTTCATGGGGCCACCAGCTTTAAAAAGTTCCTAAAAATTCTCAGCAGCACCCATTGAAACTTTTTATGAAGCCCCCCTCCATGGGACCCCACCCTAAGGATCGTTTATTGTTGGTATCTACAGCATGCCATTTCAAAAACAAGCCAGGTTGAAATGTATTCTCGTGGAACCTAACAGGCTGCACGTAAATCATGCAGATATTATTAACCCTTCCAAGAAGATAGAGAGAAAATCTGGGACGTGAATGGGAAGGAGGAAAAGGGAAGATCCAAATCAAGCCATCTCTTATCCATAAGGGCCTCACTCATCAACTAATCAACAAATTCATTGTCACTTTTGCCACTGTTCTCCTGCGCCTGGTGACACAAGTTCAGAGTTGTTTAAATTCCTTTCCTTTTATTCTATTGCTTGTCATATGGTTTTCTGTAACAATTCATGTGTCTTGTGTGTCCCCTGGTTTTGGGTATGCAGCCGCTCTACTGATTTGATGTGTGAGAATTCTTGCAAGAGAGAAGCACATATATTTGGATTTTGGGAATACCTGAATGGTTTTGGGCATTCTGTGTCTGCATTTGTTGGATACCTTTGCTGAACTTGTGGGCATGACTGCCTTAGCACTTTTATTTGTCAAGCATCTGCATACCCAAACTTGTTTGTAACATAAATTTGTCATTCCTGAATCCTAGTATTGTTTGAAGAAGTATGTGGTAGGAGACCGTTTTTCCAGTTTTGAAATGAAATCAATCAATTATGTCTTGAAAACCACAGTTTGGAGAATTTTTCTTTCCTTGCATTGTTTGGAAAAGTTTGTGGTGGGAAACTGCTTCTCCAGATTTGAAATCGAACAATCAATTGTGTCTTCTCATATGGTTTGCATGGCTGATAATTCTTGTTGTTAATTGCCATACATGTTGTATTTATATTTCATGATGATGCTTCAATTTGGGGCATTTGAACCAAAATGATGAGCACCTTATGCTGTATTTTGTACTTCCACCTTGTCATACTTGTGACATTTGTAAAATGTGATGTTTTCTTAGCTAGTGAAGTAGAAACCTTGAGTAGCAGAAGGTGCCCTCTCTCCAAAATGAACTTAAGAAGGATGGCTGTTCTCTAGACGTTGGGACATCCATGCTTCTAGTTCGGAGTTTTATCAAATCAGGCATGTTTGACAAGATCTTAGAGATTTTAGCTGGCATGGAAGACATGGTGGCTCTAGCCAAATTAATCCTCAATTGTATAATTCTGTTTTCAAAGGTCTGCTTAAGAAATCTCAGGTCAGTAGTGGCCTTTGTTATTTTAATACTGTGTTGAAAGCCAATATAAACCCATGTACCACTTCACTCAAACAGCTCTTGTTAGGTCTGATAAAGACACACATGATGATAGAGTTGAAGAAAGCGTTTTGGGTTAATAGGAATATGGGCTGTGATTTTGATGAGTGGACTTACAATATCTGCATTCATGCTTTTTGGGGTGTTTCAGAAATTGGGTCTAACTGAAGAACTATTTGACAGCAGGTCCTTGTGATGGCTCTTGTGGTGCTTAGTCAAGTCCATTTGCAGGTGATTTATCATAGTAGGAACCTCATATTTTTGTTGCTTGCTGTGTGACTGATTAGATTTCAGTTACATAACAGATTTCAGACATTACATTGTTCCAGCTTTTATAACATTTGCAATTCCAAATTTCTACATTCGACTCAGATTTTCCTTTCAGTCCAGATTGCTGTTTCAATTTAGAAATCTGTTTTCCAAAAATCTAGAATTTATTATCTAGGCTGTTAGGTTTCAAATTCATATTAATTTCAGCTGTTTCAGATGTATATTAATTTCAGAAGTTTTAGGTTTGAGTTCCCAGCAGTTTCAGATTTTAGTTGTAAAACAGATATCAGGTATTACATTGCTTCTGATTTTATAATATTGCAATTCCAAATTTCTACATTCAACTCAGATTTTCCTTTCAATTCAGATTGCTTATTTCAATCCAGATCTCTATTTTCAGAAAATCCTGATATTCTTATCTTAGATGCTAGGTTTCAGATTTATATTAATTTCAGTTTCAAGTTCAAATTTCTGTCTTTGTGTTCTTTAAAAATATATATTCTTTTAGGCAGTGATCAACTGAGGATCATAACCAAATAACTTTGAAGTACTAATCAAGATAAGCTATGTTGCGAGGACAATATCTTGACAGAAAACTCCAATATAAATTGTGTAACATGGTTATGATCCGATAGGAACAAGCTAGCACAAATTTTAAACAGAGTTACATGAAAGACAGCAAGGATCTGGAATATGAACAACGAAAAAGTGCAATAACTACAAAGAATGCTTCCTGTTAAACTAAAAAGCAAAGCATTAAAATTCTACATGGCTTGTCCTTTTCCCCAAAATAAGTTTGTTCACTTAACCCTTTGCAGTGGCCAGGTACGTTGCAGAGAGAACGTCTCTGACAGGTGTAGGATGTTCACAAATGCATGCATTTCTGTTGAACACTCTAAATAGAAACATGCACACACATCGCTGTTTCTACGAACACACAAAAAATTAGAATGAGTTTGGATAAACTGAATTGCAAAAAATCACCTGAGCACCTGAAAATACAAAATGTCTCAGCTCTGCATACCCAGGGTCAGATAATCCATTAAATGTTTCCCTTCAGCCTACTACATGCCATGGTAGTGGAGGAAAATAAAAATGACAGCTGCAAGTGTCTGGAATAAGAATGTGTTCAGTTGCATCAAGGTCTTATTTTCTCTCTTGCTCTCATGTGTAAATTCACATGACAAACACACTTCAAAACATCTGTTCATTTGATTGTGACCAACTCATATTTCCTCTCTTCCTCTCACAGCTGCACATTTGAAATGGGACAATAATGGTGGTTCCAGCACGGAGAAACTTGACTGCAACAGTGCAAACCATTAAGCAAGACATTGTCAAAAGAAAAATCAATCTAGAAGGACCTAGATAATAATTGAATGATGGATTACTGTTTTATTTATGATTCTATAACTTGCCTTGTTCTCCTCAACATGCAACGAGGTTCAATGAGGAATGCATACAAAGCTCAGTTTCTCTGAGCTCAGACATCAGACAATGGCAAGCTCGGTTTAATGCCAGAGCAATACAGTAAACATGGCATACTACCAATGTAAACCGTTAAAGTAGCCATTGTCAGGGACTACAGCTGCACCACAACCTTTGCTTGTATTATTTAAATCAGATTTATATAAATTATTAAAGGGATCATTGAAAGCCCGAGATAAACTCCTGTAATTTTTCAATCCTCTGGAATGAGAAATTATAATAACTAAATTTGAATGTAAGTCTTTACCAGTTTACCTGATCAACACAAAAATTATTGTTATTCCATGACCATAAATTACACCAAATCCACCTGGGCATTTATAAATTTGCATAAATAATTTGCTACTTAGAATTTAAGCCCAAAAACCAGACATCAAAACCATAAAACATGAGAAAGGTAGGGTAAAAAATAAACAAGAGATGTTCTCCTCACCGTATCCAAACATTGTTTTGATTGTAAACATGCCTTTCACATTTCCATCTGGCTAAGCTGCTTTCCATTTCCTTAAGCATTTGTATTGTCTCCTTTCACATTTCCAATTCTTTCACTTCTTCATCCAGCTTTTCAGTCCAGGGCTGTGCATGGTTCCTGAAAAACAGTTCAATATCATGACTCCTCCGTGGAATAATAAAATAGCATTTTATCAAATAATACATGAATAAATGAAAGAAGTAATGTATGCTATACAATATCAGTTCGTCAATTCAAAAGCAAGGTCTAGCACTCTTGACTATCCGATAAAGACAAATTTTCAGAAACTGAAAATAAAATCTTATTGCTTCTTACCACTGCAAGTCCAGCATGGTTCACGGATGTGTTTGTAGCTTGCTTCACTTAGCATCACCAATAATCTCCACAAGAACATTGTCCATTTTTGAAGTGATGGAAGCGATTGGCATCTCTCACAACAATTTCTCTTGCGACAATCTTGGAAATAAATTTGGTTGTAGTGTGGCAGTCAACACATACTCGAAGATTCTTGACAACTCTAATAGTTGTTCCGGGGACCGTGTTTAACAATCCAAATGCAATTGCTAACTTCTCGCTATGGTGGCAAATGAGTAATTCCTTCTCCTCTTTCTCGACATCATTCAGCACAGATCCTGTATCTGGAATATACCCTGCTGCCTTCATCTCCCAAGACAATTTCTCCAACATTGCATTAATCTCCTCTGTTTGGGGGTGTGACTTGTCTCCAACACAAAAAGCATGTATCTTTTTATGGACTTCAATCCAACTACTTCCAGGTTTCTTTTTAATTCCTCTTTCTTTCATCAATTTCCTTACATTCTGTGCATCGCCCCACATGCCTGCTTCTGCATAGATGTTTGAGATAAGAACATAAGGTTCGGCATTTTTAGGATCCATTTCAAAAAGGAGTCTCGACACAAATACTCCCAGGCATACATTCTTATGTAATCTACAAACCCCAAGCAGACACTTCCACACAATCACACCAGGTGTTATTGGCATTTTGATAATAAAGTTTAGGGTTTCCACAAGACAGCCGGCTCGGCCAAGAAGGTCAACCATACAGACATAATGATCCACAGTGGGCATGATGCAATAAGAATTGCTCATTTGACTGAAGTATTTACAGCCATCCTGGACCAAACCTGCATGACTACATGCAAATAGAACACAAACAAAGCTTACATGATCAGGCTTACTACCAGATTGTTTCATTTGCTCGAGGAGGTTAAGAGCATCCTTGCTATAGCCATGCATTGCATACCCTGCAATAATTGTGTTCCACGAGATTACACTTGGATGATGTATTTTCTCAAACAATCCAAATGCCTTCTGTATACTCCCACACTTTGCATACATGTCCACAAGAGCAGTCACAATGACGTCAGACAAAAACCCGCTTTCAAGAACTTTTTGATGGATTTCTGTCCCCTGTTCCAAAGCTCCAAGTTTGGCACAAGCTGGGAGAATGCTAGCAAAGGTAGATGTGTCTGGTTTTACACCTGCTGATTGCATTTGCTTGAAAATGTCCAAGGCTTTATCAACAAGCCCAATATGTACATGTCCTGCTATAATTGCAGTCCATGAAACCATATCTCGTTCAGGCATATCGTCGAACAGCCTGTGCGCCTTCTGTATGTTTCCACACTTTGCATACGTATCAATCAGGGAAGTCACAACTACAGCATCCCTACAAAACCCACTTTTTATGATTATTTGGTGGATCTCCATTGCCAGTTTCAAATCTCCCATTTTGGCACAAACTGGAAGGATGCTGGCAAAGGTTGCAGAGATCGGCTCTAAGCCGGTCAACTGCATTTGCTTAAAAATCACCAAGGCATTTTCAACAAGGCCGTGTTGCTCATATCCAGCTATGATTGCATTCCATGCCACCACATCTCTTTGAGGCATTTTGTCAAACACTTCGCGCGCATTATCCATGCTTCCACATTTCGCATACATGTCCATCAGGGTACTCATCACAACAACATTAGATTGAAACCCACATCTAAGTATTCTTCCATGGATCTGCAAACCATGTTTTAGAGAAGCCACGCTGGAACATACAGGGAGAATAGCGGAGAAGGTGAAGTGATCAGGCTGGACAGCTGTCCTCTGCATTCGGTAAAACAGTGTGAATGCCTCGTGAGGAAACCCATATTTTCTATAAGCTGCAATTATTACATTCCATGAGAAGACGTCAGGTTCACTCATGAATTCAAAAACGTTGCGAGCATCCACTAAACTTCCACACTTGTCGTACATGTTGATAACTGCATTCTGTAAAAATGTGTTTCTGGCAAATAGAAGTCCCCTGTCATTGATGTGAGAATGGATTTGCTTACCCTCTGCGAGGGCTTTCTTGTCAACGCAAGCCTGCAATAGATGAAGATTTGTAGAAGAGTCTACACAAGTGTTATTTGCTGTAAGCAGAATGTGTAGCGCATCTTTCAAGCAACCCTCTCTACACAGTCCTCTGAGATGGGCTGTGGATGACATTGTATGTTATTCAAATCATCCGAGCAATGCCATTTGCAGCACATGTAATCCTTTAGAAGTAAAAATCTCTTCCCATTGTGAATTGATAATAATCCCGATTGTGCCAAGTTTTCTCAATAAAGAACCATGGAATTTTATTTTATTTTTTTGTGGGGAAGGGGAAGAAGCTTGAAACTCCTTGACCAGACGTTCTCCATTTCCAGTTTTCTCAATTATTGGAAGGAGGTCAAACATGTAGTTTGAATCTCCTCATTGTCAGTGTTAGTGGATTCTCTGATATAGTGGAACTCTGTATTTACCTTATAGAATCACAAATGAGAGATTATCAACCTTTCTTTCAACAGCCTTCACTCGAATGTTATGGGCTAGTTCTCATTGTGTTCCAAGCATTTTTATTTTTCATTTAGATCTTATTTCTATGGTGTAAGAGAAAACAAGTGTGTTGGTGATTTGAGTTGTGAATTCTCAAAATTAAAATATGTTAAAAGGATTGAACAATTATCTTATTATAAATTATACCCACTATAGAGTCTATCCTTATATCGATGTCACAATATACATAGTTTGGTTTGAATATGCAAGGTTACACACCTTTATATAGTGAAAAAGTTTTATCAAGCAAAGTGTTTTAAAATATGGTTATAACAACCAATACTGTTATCATGCACTTGTACGTAGAAGTTGGAAGGATAACACAACTAAAAGAAAGTGATTGTGATTGAATTGTTTTAATGTGTTGGATTGATAGGAAGTGGAGTTAATAGCATACCAATGTCAATTCCAAGAAGGCAATAAAGTCATAAATCCTTTCAAAACATGTAATGGTTAAAAATCTTGGTGTGATACCTTAATGAAGGTTTCACTGAAGACTATACCCTTAGAATACACAAGTAAACTAGGTTATACACATGCATTCAAATAAATAACATAATTTGTAGAATATTAGACGAGTTTACTTAGTAATCTATAGACAAACCTAAACATTTCCTTTATTATTGTGAAAAGATACCATGCAAAAGTTTTGTAGGCTTTTTTACAGCCATATTGTTGACCAACTAATCACATATACATCCAGAAACAAACACAATGTCAATGGAGACACTCAATCAAGGTTAATTTCACATTTTATAATCATTCTCCAAATATTACAATGAATTCACCACACATTTGGGACAAACTTAGACTATTAAAATATAACAAAATGTTTTTCCCTTCATTGGAGTTGAATCTTAGTTTTTTGAAAGTGTCTTCTTAATTCTTCTCCAAACTATTTTTTCCATCATTTGAATAATGAAAATGAGTGTGTGTATACCCCTCTATAGGTTGTGCTAGAGTGGGAAAATGTGCAATCTTATAAGAAAATCCTAAAATTTGCAACCTCAACAACTATAGGGGATGCCTATACCTCCACACCATGGTTTTCGTCATTGTTGTACCCGAAAATCACTTCAATCATGTCCCTATGTACATGCAAAGAATGGGGAGCCATCTTCATATTATTTGAAACAGTCCTAGTCATTAATGGTGTTCATGAAAGTAGGGAGAGTTGGTAGGTGAGTAGATGCAAGTAGTTGGGCAAATAAATGCAATGTCACTATGTTTGGCACTCAAAAGCCCTTTAAAAATGCTATTACTAATAATGGGCTTCCCCCTTTTGGTATCAATTCATCCTTTGTATAAGCCTATCACATTCCCTTATGCTTTGGATATCATCCCTTGAGAATTTTTTAATATTGTGGGTGAAATTTTTAACCATGTTGAGCCTTGGAGATGGTTCAAGAACCATCACAAACCACCAACAACTACCACCTTCTTCCATTTTAAATTATCTTATTTCATTTCCTATTTGTCAAAGATTGGTTGCATAGTGGAACTTCTTCAAAAGCTTCATACTCATATGCTTCCTCTTCGTCTATTACTTGCTCCCTTATTGTTTCTTATCAATGAAGAGTGGGAACTCAAAACCTAAGGTGGAGGTTTCAAGTTCCTGGTTCCTTACTCTAACTTTTTTCTTTTTTATGTTTCCCTTGTGTCGAAGGTTTTCCACCCGCTAGGAACTCATCAACTATTTCAACATTCAGGGCCCTATCGATAACTAGATCATGTTGGTAACCTAAAGCTCATTAAAAGCTCAATGAAGTTCCAAAACCATCACAAAATTCCACCACCAAATGCATTTCCCCTTCTTTTTCTTATTAAAAATTGGTGGGGAACTATAGTAATGGAAAAAGCATCCCTTTTTCCTTAGTTTCGGAATGAATAATTAATAATAAATGAGCTTAACGTTGCCTTGATTTAATGTTGTAATGTGTTTCACACATTCACATTAAGTTTAGAGCCTTTCTAAACTAAATGGACTTAATTTTGCCTTATTTAGGGTGTTGTAAAGTGTATTTTTACACTTTCACACTAATCTAGGGCCTTATTAATTAATTGAGATTAATTGGCCCCTTTAATTCAAATCCAAGCCTAATTATTTGCAGATTACAAGGGATAAAATCTGACACTTTTAAATAATATTACATAAGAATTTTACAAGGTATGTGTCCTAGGCTAGTGACCTAGGACCCCCTTTTTACATAACATTTACATCCCCCAAAGTGTGTCCTAGTTAAGTGTGCTAGGACCCATTCACCACATGGTGAATGGGTCCTCACTTAACTTAGGACCCCCCCTTGAAATATGTTTTTGACGGTATTTTAATGATTTCAAATCCTAGATTTGATGTCGGCTTGTGTTATTTGAATTTTGGGAATTAATCTTAAGTTATGCATACATATAAAGTTATTTCATTATTTTTTAACCTAGATCTTCATAAACAATCAAGATTACTTTCACAAGAGCATTTTAGAGCATTCAAGAAGACATTCAAAGGTGGATTTATAGAAGTTCATTTCAGGAATCAAAGATCATATCATCATGTCAAAGGCATAAGGTATCATGCATGTTGTTGAGCTAATGTGTTGATGTAGCATTGAAGATCCTATTCAAGTATTGTTTCTAATCAAGTGTTGTGATCAAGATTAACATTCTTTGAGGCCACTTCACACAAGATTGTTGATTTATATTCCAAGGCTCAATTGAGGATTGGTGAGTAGTGACATTACTTTGTTCATTCATCATTCCTTTATGCATTGTTTCATTTTAAGTCTTAATTACTAAAATGGGGTTTGACCAAGGCAAATCCCTATTCCCTAATACAATAACATTTTTCTTCTCCTTTGATGTGTGATTGTAGGTTTTAGGTTGAAAATTAATTGGAGAACAAACATTGTCAAAGTTGCTAAGTTGCCAAAGTTGTCATCTCTCTTGCAAGATCACAAAAATTGAGCTATAGAAGTTGTTTTCATGTTTCCGAAAGTGTCCCACCAGAGCTTGGAGTCGTAGACATTGAAGAACAAAACCCAAAAATCATTTTTCCAGAACCCTAGCAGGGACCCATTCACAACTGGTAGAATGAGTCCTCAGTGAGGCCCAAAAAAGTACTTTTTGCAACATGTACACATCATTTTACCATCTTAAAACCTACCTTTTTACTGTCATATCAGTTAGGTTTGTTTTATGATATTCATTTATGCATAATTGAATGGAATAACTAGTGAAAAGAGGGTTTAACCTTCTTGATTACATTTTGGTTCAATTCCCCCCATTTTCCTTTATTTTATTTTGGTGAACCTACCTTTTTTAACATTGTAGTTTTTTGATTTTGGAGTCTCTTTTCATCCTAGGTTTAGATTTTACATTGATTTGCATTGGATTGGATCTCATTTAGGGTTTTTAGTTTGAATTCAAATTTGCATCTCATATAGGGTTTTAGAATTGTATTATTTTTGCACTCTTTAAATCCGAAAAATACAAAAATCAATCATTTTGCATATCATCTTGCATCACATAAACTTGCATTTGAAAATTGAAAACAAAATTGCATAGCTCATTATGTTGAGGCCGACACTGCATTTATCAACATAAAGTTTAAATTGGATAAGGGATATTCAAAGGTTTGGGTGGAGGGAGACTTCCTCAATATTGTTAATTATCTACTTGCCAATCAAAATCCGAGATGGACTATCTGTTAGAATTGGCTATGGTTGTCAAGATCTTGAGACCAAATGGAAAGCACAAAAAGAGAGAGAATAGAATGTGACAAGAATAAATTGTATTCTTATCAATATGATTCAATGATATGATTTTGATGATTGTGATGTACAATGAGAAAGACCCCTTGGTTATATAGCTAAGGTGAGATGCAAGATGTCATAAGATTATGACAAGTGTCTTAATCATATGACATATGACAACTAATCACACTTACCTAGGTCACATGTAGTAGTTGTCAAAGGATAAGATGACAACTAATGACAACTAACACCTTCTAGAAAATTCCTTCCTAGGACCTAAGTAAACTTAACATGTGTAAGTAAGTCCCCTAGTAATGAATGAACTAGGTACAAGACTTTATTTACACCAACATTGTCAAAAATCTTCTTATGGAATCCATAATGATGCCAAGATCCTTTGAGGAGATGCGTGTCACAAATATCTATAGGGAAGGTAATTCCTTGGCTGATTGGTTTGCACATAAGGTTTCCAACCTTAATGATTTTAAGGCATGGGAGGAGTACTCTCTCTTTCTCGAGGAAGCCAAACTTTTAATGTGAAATGATAGCTAATTTAGAGCTTGCGATTTGGGGTGATCGCATAATTATCACCCTCCTTATTACCACATGTTTTGTGGGTTATATTTTGCTTAATTCCGTGTTCATTCTTAACTCTGCAAAAGTGATTTGGAGTTGGTATTTGTTAATGGTGACTTTGGAAATGGGTGGAGATAGGAGTAGAGTTGAGCCTCTTTCTTGTGAGGGCTAGAAGAAGAAGTAAAAAATCTGGAGAATTTTGAGGCATGGGAAGTTTACACCTTTCCTAGAGAGGCTTCATGGCCACAACCCTAAAGCCTTTGTGGATTTTTTGCATTGTTGGCACAATAGATGTTTGAAGGTGAAGGGAGTGGAGTTTGCTATTAATGAAAATTTTATTTCCTTTATCACTGGGCTGACGATGGATGGTCGTAAGTTTTTCAAGGAAAGGAAGAGCAATGTTGATGCCAAGGACCAATTCTTTAAGGAAAATGAATGGGTGAAGTTGATTTAGATGCCTGCTTAGGGGTATGAAAGGACTTCCTTGAAGCATCTCTGGGCTGAAGTGGCTAAGGTTATAATGCGGTACGTGACTCTTGAAGGCCGTTTCACTACTATTCTTAGGCACCGTTTTACCCCGCTTAATCATTTTAGACATGGGTTACATGTTTCTTTCCCATTTTTCTCTTGTCATCTTTGGAAGCTTCGATTTATGCATATTTGAAGAACCATATGGCCCTTGTTCTACATGAGGGCCTCATTTTTCTCATCATGGAGCATGTGAGGGCCCATACACCAGCTAAACCTATCAAGGGCAAGGAGAAGGCCACGAGTGAGGAGTCCTTTTCGACTAGCTCGAAGATGATGTGGAGGAGGACAACACTGTGGGGGGTCCTCATCCCTTGTTGCAACTTCCTCTAAAAAGAGAAAGAAGGGAAATTTAAGGAAGAAAGGCCTCATCAAAAAATTAGTAATGTAGAATCCAGATGGGGAAGATACTAATATTAGCTCTAGTGGCTCTCATTGATGGCTATCCAAGGAGAATGTTGAGCATCATGAGGTGGATTTTGGTGTGTCTGGTAGTAAGGAGAAGGACCGGTTAGTGGAGGCTAGGGTTGATGTGGTGAAGGAGAATCCACATAGGGCATCCAAAAGGATTGCTAATTTAAAAATGTAGGGTTCAAAAGGTGGTAGGAAGGGCAAGAAGGTTACTCTGGAAAAGGAATAGGTAAAGGAGGTAGCAGACACTAATGTTATCATTAATGACTCCCCTTCCTAGTAGTCTTCTCATCGTTGGGAAGGTTATGGGGTTCCTGATAGTGAGGAGGCTTTGGTTGATAAAACTGCGAGTAAGGATGTTGGTGTGAACCCTAACCTAGGGAAGTCAAAACCGTTGAAGGTTAATCCTCTTTTTGAAGATTTCTCTTATTTGAATGATGATAATACCTCCATGTTTGAACTACTGGATATGGCTCGATTGGGTGCCACATGCACCTTTAAGATCATTAGGCGGATTTTGTAGGAGTTTAATAAGGTCAATATCAAGATAAGGGGCTTGAAGGAGAACATGGAAAATTAATAGAAAGGCTCTTCTTTGGATCTTCTCATAGAGAGGATGGTTGACTTGGAATGTTCCTTCTCTGATTTTAAAGCCCAATATGAGAGCCACCTTGGCAAAATGGAGGGAAGGATAAAGGAAACAAGTGAGGATATCATGAAGTTATTACAAGTAAGTCATAGCTTGATTAAAAATAGAACTGAGTCCTTGAAGGTTTTGTTTGGTAAGATTAGTCAACTCAGGGAGGATCGGATGTATTTTATGGATATGCTGGAGAATGACTAGACCTCTAAAGCTAAGGGGAAGAAGACTGCTAAAGATGAGGCTAATAGTCCATGTACTCATACAAGGGGGAATCTGAGGAAGTTCTTAGAGGAAGAGAAGAAAGAGATAATAGACATGGTGAACCTGCACTACAACCAGAAGATTGAGGTGGCCAACACCTTGGAAAATATGAAATAGATTTGGTGTTTTTGTTTTTTTTCTATTTCTGTTGTTTTTTTGTTGGGTCGTTGTTTTTTGGTTGTTGGTTTTTTGTTGGCTACTGCTTAAGATTTAATGTGTTATTTTGTTTTAGTAGCATTTTGGTCTAAAGTATTGTAAAGGGTTTTGAGTCCCTTTAAAACCTATTTTTCCAATATAATAAAAAAAAAATTGTATATCAAATTAGGTGTTTTAGGTCATCATTTTTTCATAATTTGCACTCAAATTTCACATTGCATTTACAACAATTTGGACTTGAAACTTACTGTAGCAAACTGAATCCGAAAATCATTAGAAAAGACCTAAAAAGCAGTAAAAATTTGTTTCAAAAATCCAATCTAGGACCCATTCACCATAGGTCGAATGAGTCCTTGATCAAGCTATAATTTGCATTTCTGGAATTTAAAATCTTTAGTTTTGTGCTTTTGTTTGTTGTCATCACATCTCTATTTTAGTTTGTTAAGTTTTTGTTTCATTCATTTCATTATATCTAGCTTAATTTGGACCATTTAGTGCATTGTGTAAAATTAAAATTGCATTTCATTTTCAGATTGTTGCATAGTGTAATCAATAAATTACCTTGTTTTAAATCTAAAAAAACTAAAAATGGATAAGTGTTTTAGCAATGTGTAGAAGTCCTTGTTCTCCTTGGTTGATGTTTCAAGTTGTGTTTTTGGCAATGTTCCTAATGCAATTGAACCTAATCATGCTCAACCAACTCCTAATGAGTGTCCTCGTGAATTTGACATCATTGGAGAAGATGATGCTAGCATGAATGAATTCATAAATGATTTCCTTAACAATCTTGAGAGTAATGCATCTTTCTATCCTTCCATGAAACAACCAACATAACTTGAGATGTTTGGTCTTTTACATCCTGAGATTTAGTCACAAACTAAGCCTAAGCTTCCAACAATGAGTAAACCTAGCTCCTCTAATCAATTGCATACCCATCCATCTTCTGTTAAAAAAGTGACCAACACTCCCATCAATCTAGAAGAGACTTATGGTCAAGGCTTTAAGATCTTAACCAACCAAGGATGTGGTATAACTAATGAGCATGAAATTCATAAATTTTTAGAGAAAATTCCTATTGAACAAACCAAAGGATTAGGATATCAAGATCCTCCTCCCAAACTAAGTGTCCTCCTTCCTAAAGAACAACCAATACCTCATAAGGGTGATAGGATCATCTCAAGTCTTTCCTCTCAGCATCCACCTCAATAAATTGGTGAATCAAGCAAGCAACAAAAATCTTACAAACTCAAAAAATTGTCATTCTTACATACTCAAATAGAAATTGAATGAAATATGGAACACCTCAAATTTTTTTTGATTAAATTGCCACATCGTAGTAAAAGAAACATGCCTAATAAAAACATGAATTACTGTGCATTCCATAGAACTCTTGGGCATCTTACTAATGAGTTTCCTGCATTGATATTGATATTGAGTGATTTTCATTCTAATGATGATGATTTTTATGACACATTAATTAGATAGAAATTACATGCATGTCACTCCTTGCCATGTAATAGTTGTAGGGTCATAATATTCTCACTATTGCATGCTTTACATTCATTGCAAAACTTTCTGAACCTTGTTTTATTCCAATAGCTGAACACCATCTCTTAAGCCAAATGGATTCTTTACAAGCGTGAGTAGCTTCCATATGCTATGCTTCAGTAGTGGACAAAGAAACCACAACTTGTTGCTTACTCATCCAACTAATTGCACCACCAAATAAAGTAAACACATAAGCACGAGTGGATCTTCTGCTATTAACATCACCTGCCCAGTCTGAATCCACATACCCATGAATATCAAGGGAAATCTCATCTTCAGTCATATTACTATGATAACATAAGGAATAATCTGAGGTACCACATAAATATTCGAAGACTCTTTTAACTGCATCCCAATGAACTCTACTAGGATTAAACATATATCTGGAAAGAACTCCCACTGCTTGGGCAATGTCTGGTCTAGTACAAACCTAGCATACATCAAACTTCTAACTGCACTCTAGTAAGACACTTTTCTCATGTCTTCCTTCTTTGATGGAGATGTTGGACAATCTAAAATAGATAACTTTGTTCCAACTGAAACAGAAACACACAATGGCCTACAATCCTACATATCAAACCTCTGTAAAATTGAGTTGACATACTTGATTTGTCCAAGCCATAGCTTTATGTTTACTCTATCTCTTTTAATTTCTATCCCAAGAATGTGTTTAGCTGCACCAAGATCTTTCATTTCAAATTTAGCATCAAGTTGAGATTTTAGTTCTGAAATCATATACCTTTCCCTCTACCAATAAATAACATATTATCAACATATAATGCAATAAACAAGAAATGATCACCATCAGTTTTATAATAAACACAATGATTTGATTTAGAACACTCAAATCCAAAACTCAACACATATGTATCATTTTTTGGTACCACATCCTAGGACTCTGTTTTAAGCCATACAAAATTTCTTCAATTTACAAACCAACTTAATTTTACCTTTCATCACATAGTGCTCTGGTTGTGTCATATAAATATCCTCCTCCAAATCGCCATGAAGGAAAGTGGTTTTCACATCCATTTTCTCAACCTCTAAATCATAAGCAGCAACAATAGAAAGAAAATATCTAATGGATGTCATTTTCACAATAGAAGAAAATATCTTACCATAATCAACACCCTCAACTTGAGAGTAACCTTTTGCAACCAACCTTGCTTTGTACTTCTCAATACCTCCATTTGAACCAGTCTTTTTCTTGAACACCCATTTACAACCAATAGGCTTCCATCCTTCAGGTAATGGTACAAGATACCATGTATCATTCTTTTTCAAAGATGTCATTTCTTCATCCATAACAATCTTCTAGGATTCTGCATCATTCATACCTAGTGCCTCTTCTATAGATCTAGGTTCATCCATGTTAGTATTCAAAGAAAAAATACATCTCCAATAATCGGGTGAATACCTTTTAGGTGGTTATCTATTCCTTGTAGACCTATGAACAAGCTGAGTTGGAGGTTCTTCCTCCTATTTTGAAGACCTAGAGTTAGATGAGCTCCCTTCAACTTCTTGTCTATCCTTGGGCCTCGATTTAACTTTCTCAGGTGTAGAAGGAAATTGAATCACATCTTCCTATTTACTTTTTTCTAGCTGCAATGTAACAGAAGAAGACTTAGTTTCTCTAAAAATAACACTTCTACTGTGTATTACCTTCTATGCAATAAGATCCAAAAGCTTGTATCCTTTCACACCATAATTACATCCGATGAAGATACATTTCATAGCCTTGTTCTCCAACTTTGTTCACTTCTCCTTTGGCACATGTGCATATACCTCGCAACCAAAAACTCTAAGATGTCTTAATGAAGGCTTGTGACCCAATCATGCCTCTATAGGTGTCCTATCAACAAGAGCTAATGTAGGAAACCTGTTAATTAGGTAATAGGCAGTGGAAACAACTTCAACCCAAAACCTTTGTTCTAGGCCAACACCACTCAACATACTCCTAGCCTTCTCCATCAGTGTCTTGTTCATTCTTTTTGTCCATTCTATTGTGGAGAATACGAAGTTGTCTTTTGTCTATGAATACCATAATCTTTATAAAATCTATCAAAACATTAGAGCGAAATTCACTGATTTTCTTTCCAATCTGCAACTCGACCATTTCTTTAAATTCTTTAAAACGACTGAAAAAATTAGATTTACTCTTTAAAAAGTATACCCATGTCCTACTGTAATCATCAATAAATGAAACATAATATGTGGATTTACCAATTGAAGGAACATCTATGAGACCAAACACATCATAATGAATAAGATCCAATACACCACAAGATTTATGAGAACTTGAGTAAAACTAAACACACTTTTGTTTTCCATAAATACAATGCTTGCAAAAATAAAATTCAAGATTACAATCAGACAAACCTTCAACAAGGTTTTTATTTTTCAAGTTCCTTAGGCCCTTTTATCCAATGTGGTCAAGTCTCTGGTGCCATAACATAGTTTTCTCTGTAAGTAACTTTGTCTCAGAAGAAAGAGCACCCTTAGGTACCCAAAAGCCATGACCATCTACTGAAGGTGAAACCCTCACTTCTTCTACATAATTTATTTTCATAGATGTACTATTGCACTCAACAGTGCATGCATCAAGCTTATACAATGTCCCATATCTGAAACCTCTAGCAGTCAAAATAGTTGTTAGAGTAATAAGTTATTATACTTAATTAATTATATCATACTGTTTAATTAATTAAGTCACTTATTCCTTTAGTTGCTTAAGCTAAACTTAGGCACAATAATAATTCATTAATTATTAAGTGTGCACACTAGGGTTTCATTTAGGGTTTTCCTTTTAGGGTTTCTTGATCTCTTTCATAAGGATTGATCTCTTTGTAATAATTGATTCTCAATAATGCATTTTTACTTTGAGGTTTACAAAACATCTTCTTTGGTTCTGCATGTCTTTTGCATGTGATAGGTGATTGCATGTAGGTGATCTTGGTTTCTAACATGGTATCAGAGCTCCAGACCTGCAGCTGCCTGTTTGTGATATGAAGATATGGCCTTTTAGTGAGTTTCAAGTGTAAGGGTTTCCACAGGCATCTTTTTTGCAAGATCTAGGGGTAGCCAATTTTTTGGGACACTATGGGCTCAAATGGACATCGCCATTGCGTTCGCAGTGCCCCAAAACCCTAGAAATGCCTGTCAAATCGTCGATTTTGGTGATGTTGGTCCGGAAGCAAAAAAAAATTACCAGGGAGGCCGTACGGCCTCCCTAGCACACACCCCGAGACATATTTTTCTCAAAAATCGTGAAAATATATTGAAAAATTTGATTTTTTTAAATCAAACATTGCGCTACCAAAAGGAATGGCTAGCGCTACCCGGCGGCCACCACGCAGCCACCGGTCCGCCACCACCGGGCGGCGCCCAGCCAACTCGCCACCGGCCAACTCCAGCCCCAGAGGGCTGCATCGAACCCGCTCTGGTCATATGGGGGACCGGGAGCTCTGCGCGTGGCCCCCGACTCACTCTAGCCCCGCCTATGGTCATATGGCGACCAGGGGATCCGCCAGTTTTTATGTAGGGGGTGTTTTTTGCAGCGACGGCCTCCAGGCCGTTAAATTTTTGCTTGTGAAGTGCTGATGTCAGCGGGCATACAACCTCTTTGCCCCCTCCTAGTCTTGATTTGCCTAAAGAAGCATTTTTTTTCTTTTTGGCATAACTTGGGCATACAATATCAAAATCGGGCAAACGAGATATCTCCGGAAAGCTGGTTCCGAGCACTTTCCTGTGGTGCAGTTTATTTTATAGTATTTTTCTATTTTACTAGATTTATTTCTGTTTGAAGTCAGATGTTTATTTTATGCTTCTGAGCTCATAACTTTTTGCCACGATCTCTGATTTTCGTTATCTTTGCGGTGTTCGAAATGTATTGAGGAGCTCTATGTTGCTGTCCATGCACTTTTTTCTGTATCTATCCCAAGTTTATCATTATTCCATATTTGTCTCGATGGGTTGTTTGGAGATTACTTGGATGTTTTGGCAGTTGGGAGGGTGCAACTTGCATCTTTGCACTTCGTTTTCAGTAATACTTTCAATTCAATAATCGACTGCTGCTTCATAGATTCCAGGGTTGTTCCCGTTTGGAGTTTTCAAGTGTTCCGTGGCATCGGGTTTGCTATTGCATCATTATGATTTCGATATGGTTTCTTGTAGACAAAAGTATCTTTCCTTGCTTGCTAGATTGTGGTTCCATTGTTACTCTACATTGCTCTTCCAGGGCTTCTTTGCAGCATGTCATCTCATTGTAGGGGGGTTTTTCCCATTGAGTTTTCCTTCTCTACCTCTTTCTTGCATTTGTAAATGGGTACCTGATCAGGCCTAGTTGTCAGGACCCATCTTTGCTTTCATGCATCTTCTTCTAGTGTTTTAGCTTCTTCCTAAGTTCATCTTAAGGGGGGGTGTTAGAGTAATAAGTTATTATACTTAATTAATTATATCATACTGGTTAATTAATTAAGTCACTTATTCCTTTAGTTGGTTAAGCTAAACTTAGGCACATTAATAACTGATTAATTATTAAGTGTGCACACTAGGGTTTCATTTAGGGTTTCCCTTTTAGGGTTTCTTGATCTCCTTCATAAGGATTGATCTATTTGTAATAATTGATTCTCAATAATGCATTTTTACTTTGAGGTTTACAAAACATCTTCTTTGGTTCTGCATGTCTTTTGCATGTGACAGGTGATCTTGGTTTCTAACAATAGCACCTCTAACCATCTTGCATCGTGCACCAGAAAATACTACCTGCACACCCACATCTATTAGTTTGCTCACAGATAACAAATTTCATGCTAATCTAGGGATACGAAACACACCATTAATCCTTTTTAATCTATCATCAAGAAACCTAATTTTAACTCTACCACAACCAACAATCTCTAAATGAGAATCATCACCCATGTACGCCTTACCTCCATCAAATTATTCATATTCACAAAACCAATCTCTATTAAAGGTCATATGAAAATATGCACCTGAGTCAATTAACCATGCATCATTACCTGCATGAGTTGCCAAAGCTGCAATGAATGCATCACCGTCTTCCTTCTTGGACTCATAATCAGAGTCAATTTTCTTCTTTTTTTTGTAGTCCTTATGAACATGTCCAGGCTTACCACAGTTCCAACAAATAAATTTGGACTTTGTAGGAGACTTAGATCTCCCCTCGGACTAGGATTTATCATGCTTCTCATTCTTCTTTCCTTTTTCCTTAGGTCTTCCACGAACATTTAGGGCCTCCTTGGCACTGATGGATACCTTCCTCCTCATCTCTTCAGAAAGAAAAGAACCCACCACATCTTTAGTCTTCAATATGATAGAAGTACTCTCAATATCCATAATAAGAGAATCCCACAAAACAGGCAAAGAACAAAGCAATATTTAATATTTCTCTTCCTCATCCATTTTGACACCAATTGATGCCAACTAAGCCACCAACATATTGAACGCTTCCAGGTGGTCTATAATTTGTACACCCTCTTCCATTCTCAAGGAATATAATTTATTCCTCAAGAAAATTTTGTTCACTAAAGATTTGGCTTGATACATCTCACCAAGCTTCTTCCATAGTTTTTGTGTAGAGGTCTCTTCATGGACATTGATTAAAACAAAGCCTTTTAGGCACAATCTGATTAGACCCTTGGCTTTACAGTCCATAACATCATATTGAGTAGCCTGATTAGGATTTGTAGGCCTTGAAACATTCTCATCAATAGCATCCCACAGATCTCAATCTATCAACAAATCCTCCATTTTTAGCTTCCACAATTCAAAATTATTTCCAAAAAATTTATCCACCTCTATTCTCCCTAATGAACTTTCCATCTAAAAATTTATAGCAACAAGATCACAAAGTGTCTTCTGCACAAGCTCCCACTCAAATCTGGATTAGTTCAAAAAACCCAACAACCCACAACTGAAACCAAAGGTGATCAAACTTTGATACCACTTGTAAAGAAGCTAAGGTAGCGGAACAACTTCCTACACTAATCTTGAGAGGAGAATAATGTTAACTTTTATAAATCCTTAATAGTTACAAAAATTTAGATAGAAATAAACACAAATATCATGCATACCACAACAAAATGATTTATGTGGGGAAAACCCTTTCAGAAGAAAAACCCCACACTCCAAAAGCTACCCAATATATTATTCAGAAATAAAAAAATTACAATATACTTGTAGAGGAAGCTTCTCATAGGAGTATCACTACCAAAGATCAAGAGAGACCACGACCTCTATCAGACTCTCAGAATACATGCTTGTCTACATACATCCCACCCGCTTATAACAAGCTTTTTGGAACCTTCTAGAATTAGGGTTTCACAAGGTCATTTTCATTTGACATGTTAATGAAAAAAAATTGATGTGTCAATGGGAAAAATCCTTGATGTGTCAGTGGGAAAAATCCTTGATGTGTCAGTGGGAAAAAACCTTGATGTGTCAATAGGGAAAAAAACCTTGACGTGTCAGAAATGTTTTTATGGCGATGCCTCAAACCCCACGTCTTGCTACGAGTGTACACTATTTGCATAATCAGTTGCCACATACCAACATACATCCTATCAATAAATTGTATATAATTACAAGGTTGAGACACATTTTCTCAACAAATTCTTCTCATAGGAGTATCATTACCAGAGATCAGGAGACACCACGACCGCTATCAGACTCTCAGAATACACCCTCGTCTGCATACATCCCACTCACTTATAACAAGCTTTTTGGAACCTTCTAGAATTAGGGTTTCACAAGGTCATTTTTCATTTGATGTGTTAACAGAAAAACCTTGACATGTCATCGGGAAAAATCCTTGACGTGTTAGTGGGAAAAAACCTTGACGTGTCAACAATTTTTTTCGAGGTGATGCCCCAAACCCCACGTCTTTCTATGAGTGTACAATATTTGCATAATAATTTTCCATATACCAACATAAATCCTATCAATAAATCACATATAATTGGAAGGTTGAGACATATTTTCCCAACAATCTTCTTCAAACATCTTTTTTTGTACTTATAGCATAATTAAGAACCCATTACCTATTGAAAACTTTGTGAAGTTCTAGAACTATGCCAAAGCTTTCATACCTTGAAATGAACACCTTCCCCCTATTGACACTCGCACCAATTTTGAGAACCTAGAGAGATTCTCAAACCATACCAAATCATTGACGATCAAAACGTATTGCTTCCCTTGAGGGTAAAAGTACAAATCCGTGTCACATTTTTTACCAACTAAATAATTTCTATCAAATAGTTTTTGGTCAGAAAGTACTCGACCAAAGATATTTTGACCAAAACTAAGTGACCATGATGTGGATCCTATGCGGCATACAAGAATTGATCAGAAAGGTTTCAAGTGAAATCCTTATGACCGAATATTGTTCAATCGAAATGGTTAAATATGAAAATTTTAAAAAATATGGGCCCGACCATTTCACTCAGAAGCCACTTGTCCTCAACAAATTCAATCAAAACCTAGAAGTCTCTACTACCACTCCAAGCTACCCAACACTCCAAGTAATTCTAAAATTTTCCTAAATTTGATATTTTTATTTGGGATACAACATATAAATTTTTACTTGGGATATAGCGAGCAAAATACATATATGTTTGGGTAATTACTTGATTTTCCAGACATTCCTCTAGACTTGCCTTGTTTCATTTAAGTTGTATCATCATCAATGATGAAGGAAGAAATTTGATAAGACCTTACCATTATATCTTATTCTAGAAGATGATTTCATAGAATGTTAAGGCAATCTTGTTCATTCAAATATTTTTTACAAAGAACATTCTAAGATTAGGTGATGAATTATATCAAAGATAGGATATCAAATCATTGAGGAAATTTATGTAGCACAAAGATCTGATCCAACATTTTATATGTAGGATATGAGGTTAATTTTTCTCTTTTTAGGGTGAGCCAAATGTAATATTTAATCTTAGACCAAGTAGATAGTTGGTCAAGGTCGTAGTTTGGGGTAATTTTGTGATAGGATAAAAAAAAAATAGAATGTCACATTGTTAAAGGCATAACTTTGTGATCGTAGCTCAATATGACTGAGTTAAAGATGCATTAAAAATATTTGGATATGTACTACATGAAGGGGTGCGTAACTATGTTCAACATGCTTTGACTCCTAAAATCCACTACAAAGGAATCCAAAATTGTGAAGTACAAGTTTGTAGAAAACTTTGAAAAACCAAAATTTGGTATCTTTTATGAGTTTCATATCATGAAAAATCCCTTAAATTTCACTTTTCTATTTTTAGAGTCTTCATTTTCTATCAAAAATAGATATAATAGAATTATCATCTGAATGTAAAAATCAAATGTTGTGGCTTCACATCTATTCTCAAACATCGCTTCTTTCTTGTAAATTAATTGACTTGAATAGAAGCCTTATCACATTGTAGTATCATATGTGTTAATTGTATTCATTTCCTTTGATTTGGTTCCCTACTTCACTACACATTTAATTCTTGTCATTGAAAGAGTTATCCACAAAATTCCAATAAATTACTCTTGGCTTCAGTATAAGCTTCATAATATTATAGTATAGTAAACTTGTTTATTTTATTCATTTATCTGGTTCATTGCTTCAAATTATAACACATTATAATTTCTTATGCTCTTGATTATATTCTAATTGAACCTAGATTTCTTATATTTTAGCGCATTTTTTTCCAAATTTATAGTTAAATCCATATTAATATTTCTCAAATTTATACATATATTATTACTATTATGTATATATTTAAGTCACCAATCTATCATATAGGAAAACTTAAGCCTAACTTGTGTCGAGGCACAACAAATTCCATAACCTAGTGATTCTTCAAGCCTTTCTTGTCATTTTCCTAAGTATTAATTAAGATATCTTTGTTGCCATGAATTCTATGTTTACGTGCCACACTTCCAACAAAAATCAACCCACACATTGTAGGAAGAAGGCACATCCTAAATTTCCTTGTTGAGGAACCCAGGGAATAAACCCAAAAATATCTAGATAACTTGTACTTTCCCATCTTAACATGGGAATACATAGTCATCACACACCAACATTTTCTAGATTTACAAGAATTACTATTCTATTAATAACTTTGTCTAATATTTTTTTCTACTTTCTAGATGATTATCTCATTTTAGCATAGAGCTTTGTATAGGAGCCAAGTCCATGTAAGGAAAGAAAAGGTGCAAAATTACTTTCCTAATGATAATTCTAAGAAGAGAATGCAGAAAATAGGTTCAATTTTGAATTATAGTTCATTAAAGATGCACATTAATAGAATAAAAGAGCAAAACAAATTCAACACAACCACAAAATGGACACCATATTTAACGTGGGAAAACCCTTACGGGAGAAAAACCCACACCCCAAGTAAAGTCACTTTGTATTACAGTAAACAACATTCACATACTGAGTTACAGACTTGTGCTTCCAAAGATTTCAATTCACAATCTCAATTTAGGTAGCATCATCATTTCCCAGATCAATCTCGTTCTCTCATGAAACTCTATAATTTTGATCACTATTCCAATTGCATTACAATTATAGTATTTTTCCGAGAGAAATTACCAATCAATCTGCATCATAGACCCATATAGGAAACTTACCATTTCAATTTCTATTTGTGACTGTAGAAAAACCGTCACATAGCAGTTACCATATCGAGCCATCGGTGAGTCAACCACAAAACTCTCGTTGATCTGTTTGAGTCACCCCGACGAGTGTAAAAATCGTCAAAGAAAACAATCATCGAAGTATCAATGAGACAAGAGACCATGTCTCATTGACCACTCATCGTCACACCGATGAAGCCTATCGGGTCATCAGAGAGACTCAAGATAGAGTCCCAATGATGAAACCAAGTCACGCTGACAATAGTCACAAAGCTATCGACATATCAGTGAGACAACAAAATGACTCTCACCAATATGAGGATGTTATGCTGATGAAGTTCACACTGGTTGATGTGGTACCCACTTCCAAATCAACACCAACTATGGCTCCCCACCTGTCAGCTTAGATCCCACCATAGTCATCGATCCATTGTTGAGACACAACGAAGAGTTCCATTGATAGTATAGTGTCCCATCGATGAGACAGTGTTATCATTCTATTGTTGAGAAAAAGCACGTGGTCTCACCAATAGAGCTAACTTACGTTGATAGAACACAATGGTGAACCGATAAAGACCATCAGAGCATCGATGGGAATATAGATAAGGTCATGTTGATAAAGAAGAGTTAGGCTGATAAAGGGGAAAAGAACACAACATTGCCAATATCAAGCCAGTAAGTTGAGACAAATTTCCAACATGCTCCCACTTGACGAAGACTTACTATATTCTCCCAAAACTTGACATTATTGATTATCACAAGCCCTAAGGCCCATTGAATTGGCACACCATCTGCAAAATTTCCCAGAGAATCCATTTTTTCAAGACTAACCTTTCCATCCTCCACCATATCTCATACAAAATGATACTGAACATCAATATCTTTCATCCTAGCATGGAAAGTTGGTTTTTTTGCTGAACAAATAGCATTCTGACTATCACCACAAATAGTAATCTACCCTGCATTGAACCCAATATCAAAACACAAACATCTAAGACAAATGGATTCTTTACAGACGTGTATTGCTACCATATATTTTACCTCCATAGTAGATAAAGTGACTACAACCTGCCACTTGCTCATCCAACTAATGGTACCACCAAATAACGTGAAGATGTATCCAGTGGTGGATCTTCTACTATCAATTTCCCCTGCCCAATTAGAATCCACATATCCATGAATGTTGATGGATCTATGTGATCCAACTGAGTTACCATGATAACACAAAGCATACTGAGAAGTAACTTTCAAAAAACTAAAGACTCTCTTCACAACATCCCAATGTGGTCTTCCTAGATTTTCCATAAACTAACTAAGTGCTCTTACTGCTTGGGAAATGTCTGGCCTAGTACAGACCATTGTGTACATTAAACTGCCCACTACACTTGCATAAGGAACTTTGGTCATGTCCTCCATCTCGATAGGATATTTTGGACAATCTTCAACCGATAGATTTGTTCCCTGCAACACTGAAACAACTAACTGTTTGCAATCTGCCATACCAAATCTTTGTAGGATAGTACTGATATACTTACTCTAGCTGAGACAAATCTTTTTGCTTCCTCTATCCCTTGTGATTTCCATCCATAGAATATACCTTGTTGCACCTAAATTTTTCATTTCAAACTTTGCTGACAAATGAGATTTTAAATCAAAAATCACAATCTTGCTATTCCCTAAGAACAACATGTCATCTACATACAAGGAAATAATAAGAACTCGATCTTTTTTAGTTTTCAAGTACACATAATGATTTGATTTTGATCTTATAAATCCCAATGACAACACAAAAGTGTCAAACTTTTGGTACCACATTCTAGGTGATTGCTATAAACCATATAGAGATTTCTTTAACTTGCAAACTAGATTTTCTTTACCTTTTTCCACAAAGTGCTCAGGCTGGGACATATACATTTCTTCTTCAAGATATCCATGAAGAAATGTTGTCTTCACATCCATCTGCTCAATCTCTAATTCATACACGACTGCAAGTGACAATAAAAATCTAATAGATGTTAGCTTAGCTACAAGAGAAAATATTTCTCCATAATCAATTCCCTCTACCTGGGAATAACCTTGAGCAACCAACCTAGCTTTATACTTTTCAACACTACCATCCAGATTGATTTTCTTCTTAAATACCCATTTACAACCAATAGGATTTCAACCTTCAGGCAAGGGCACCAAATCACATGTTTCATTCTTTTTTAATGATGCCATTTCTCCATTTATGGCTTCCAACTAGGAATTTGAATCAGACACATTAATAGCCTCTTTCACATTCCTAGGCTGATTAGTGCTAGTAATCAAAGCATAGGCACAACTTGAATCCAACATGGAATAGCTATATCTTTCAGGTTTTTTCTTCTCACGTGTAGACCTCCTCAAAGGATGAGGCTAAGGTTGTAGTTATTCTTGTTCAGAACTCTTAGAACTACTTGAGCTCTCCTCAAATTTAGGTACATTTTGAATTCGTAGTTCCTCTTTATCTGGAGTGAGAGGAATTTCAACTACATCATCCTTTTTCTCTTTTCTCTCTGACTGCAGATCCAATGTAGAAGGTTTCAACTCATGAAAGATTACACTTCTACTATAGAATACCTTCTCAGTAACAAGATTCTAAATCTTGTATCCTTTCACGCCAATGCTATAGCCAATTAAAATACATTTGACAACCTTATTTTCCAAATTAGATCTTCTCTCATTTGACACATATGCATATGCCTCACAACCAAAAACTCTTACATGTATTAAAGAGGGCTTCTTACCAGACCAAGCTTCCATAGGAATTTTGTCAACACGTACCAAAGTGGGTGATCAATTTACCAAGTAACATGTTGTAGCCACAACCTCAACCCAAAACTCCTGCTCCAGACCAACATTGCTCAACATACTTCTTGCCCTCTCTATTAGCATCTTGTTTAACATTTTAGCAACTCCATTTTTCTGTGGAGTGTAAGGCGTAGTTTTATGCCTTTTGATCCCATGGTCTTTGCAATACCTTTCAAAATCTACAGAACATAATTTACTCCCATTATCTGTCCTCAAGCATTTAATTTTTCTTCCAGTCTAATTTTCTACCAAGTTTTTAAACTCTTTAAATTCACTGAACACTTCTGATTTACTTTTTAGAAAATACACAAATGCCCTTCTCGAATAATCATCTATGAAAGAAACATAATATTTTTATTTCAATAACGAAGGAAAATTTACTGGACCAAATACATAAGAGTGAATATAATCTAGAACACCAAAAGATTTATGAGGACTAGAATAAAAAGAAACACAATGTTGTTTTCCATAAATGCAATGTTTGCAAAAATCAAACTCAAGGTTACAATCATCAAGCCCTTCAACCAAGTTTTTATTTTTCAATGATTTTAAGCCTTTCTCACCAATGTGGCCGAGCCTCTAATGCAACAACATAGTTTTCTCTCCTGGGAGTTTCACCTCCAAAGATTTTGCACCTAGAGGAACATCTTTCTCCTTTCTAGCATGAGCAACTTTACTTGACTTTGTAGAGACACTGTTACATTGAACAACATGTGTGTCTAGCTTGTACAAAGTGCCAATCAGTGCACCCTTTTCCAACACCATTGAGCCTCTTGTCATTTTGCAACCACCACTCGAGAATGAAACTTGCATGCCGACATCATTCAACTTACTAACAAAAAGAAAATTTTGAGCCAGACCTGGTATATGCATTACGCCATCAATTCCTTTTATTCTTCCATCAGGAAATTAAATTTTGACTCTCCGATGACCAAAAATTTCAAGAGATGAGTCACTTTCCAGATACACCTTTTCATCGACATACTTTTTATATTTCGTAAACCAATCTCTGTGTGATGTCATGTGAAAATATGCACCTGAGTCAATCAACTAGACATCATTTGATGCTTGAGTTGCCAAGGCTGTTATGAAGACATCTGCATTACTTTGAGAAGAATCATTATCTAAAGATTTGTTGTTGTTGTTCTTCTTCTTTTTCTCCTCTTTGTAATCCTTATGGACATGACTAGGCTTCCCACAATTCCAGCATTTCACCTTGGAATTCTTGCTAGGAGACTTTGATATCCCTTCACACTTTGATTTTGACTTATTTTCCTTTTTCTTACCTTTCTCCTTCGATCTGTCTCAAATAACAAGAGCCTCCTTTTCCATCTTAGAAGATTTCCTCCTCACTTCTTCTAAAAAAAATGAAGCAACCACATCTTCCATCTTGAAAGTGGTTGTTGTACTCCCAATAACCATCACTAAATGATCCCAAGAGTCAGACAAAGAACATAATAGAAGCATACATTGATCCTCATCATCTATCTTCACACCTACAAATGTTAACTGAGCAATGAGCATATTAAACATATTCAAATGATTAGCCACAAATTCCCCTTCTTCCATTTTCAAAGAGTACAACTTCTTCCTCGATAATAACTTATTCACCAAGAAATTGTCCTGATAAATGTCACCAAGTTTCTTCCACAAAGAAGATGCAATCTTCTCTTCATAAATGTTTAGGAGAACAGTATGCTAGAAAGAGTCTTATCAACCCTTTGGATTTTCTATCTGTGAGTTCTCAATCTTCTTGCTTCATGCATGTTGGTTTAATTCCATATACAACAATCCAAATATCTCTATCCACCAACAGGTATTGCATTTTGAGTTTCCACTAATCAAAATTGTCACCATTGAAATTTTTGATTTCTACTCTTCCTGATGTGCTTGCCATCTCAATCTGCAATCAAGATTACCAGATTCCTCTATAAGAATCCCACTTTAGAATTGGCACAAAAAACCCATCCAACCCACAAGGATAACACAACTGGCCAGGCTTTGATACCACTTGTAAGGAAAGAAAAGGTGTGGAATTAATTTCCTAATGAAAATTCTAAGAAGAGAATGCAGACAAAAGGTTCAATTTTGAATTACAGTTCATTAAAGGTGCACATTAATGCAATAACAGAGAAAAACAAGTTTAACACAACCACAAAATGGACACTAGATTTAACATGGGAAAACACTTAACGGAAGAAAAACCCACACCCCAAGCAAATTCACTTTGTATTATAGTAAACAACATTCACATACAGAGTTACAGACTTGTGCTTCAAGAGATGTCAATTCACAATCTCAATTCAGGTAGCATTACCATTTCCTAGATCAATCTCGTTCTCTCATGAAACTCTACAATTTCAATCACTGTTCCAATTGCATTATAATTATAACATTTTTTGAGAGAAATTACCAATCAATCTGCATCATAGACCCATACAAGAAACTTACCATTTTAGTTTCTATTCGTGACTATAGAAAAACCGTCACATAGCAATTACCATATCAGGCCATCGATGAGACAACCACAAACCTCTTGTTGATTTGTTTGAGTCACCCCAATGAGTGTAATACCCATCGAACCAAACAGTCATCAAAGTATTGGTGAAACAAGAGACCATGTCTCACCGATCACTCATCGTCACACCGATGAAGCCTATTGGGTCATCAAGGAGACTCGGGACAGAGTCCCACTGATGAAACTAAGTCACACCAACAAGAGTCACACAACTATCGACATATCGGCGAGACAACAAATTGAATCTCACTGACATGCGGATGTCATACCGATGAAGTTCACACCATTCGATGTGGTCTCCACTACCAAGTTAGCACCAACTATCGCTCCCCACCTGTTAGGTCAGGTCCCACCATAGTCATTGATCCATTGTTGAGACACAGTGAAGAGTTCCACCAATAGTATAGTGTCCCACCAACGAGATAGTGTTATCATTCTATCATTGAGACAAAGCATGTGGTATCGCTGATAGAGCTAAATTACATTGATAGAACACAATTTTGAACCGATAAAGACCATCGGGCCATTGATGGGACTATAGACAAGGTCTCATTGATAAAGAAGAGTCAGGTCAATAAAGGGGAAAATAACACAACACTGCTAATATCAAGCCAGTAAGTTGAGACACATTTCCAACAGTCCAAAGAGAACTCCTTTCTTTGAACAATTCCTTTATAAGACTCAACCCTTACAAGATTTGAGCCCCTTTGAGGAGAATCATCTAACTTTGGTAAATCATAATCCATAGAAGCATCATCAAATTAAAACCTTTCCTATCTTCAAGAATAATGTGTTAATGGTTGAAATCTACCCCTTTCCACCTTGAAGCTTGCTTCAAGGGTTTTACATTTTTAGCTAAAGGAGAGAATTTTGAACAATAATATGTCTTTTGGCTTATAACATAATTTTAGCTACAATTCAATGTTATTCTTTCCGAGTCAACCAATTGGTTCCAAATTTTGGTTTCTACCTTGATCTTCATTTCTATAAATAACTATTTGGAAAAGTCCATTTCCATAAGAATTTGATCTTAAGATGTGAAAACAAAAGAAATGAGGTTCTAACATATTTGACCCTATAACCAATTTCCCAATGGTGTTTTTGATCAAAGAGAGACTAATAGTGCCCTGTAAGTGTAACTTGGTAGGTTGGGGAGTCACACCCAAATTAGAATAATATTTAAAAGCTCTCTATGAGGGGGGTTAAATTTTGGAAACCATGGTTTTGAAAAAAGTTAATATTTGTCCTTGGAAGCCTAAGGCCCATTTTCAAGAAGAATATCCAAGTACCTACATAAGATATATAATCAAAAAATAAAAAATGCATTAGAACAAGGAGCCATGAAAATTTTGTCTTCAAGGAGAAACTAAAGGCTTTCAAAATCTAATTATTAACTTTAGTTAGACTTGGCTAAAAATTGTGATTTATCAATATATCAAGGTGTGGTCTTTTTGTGTTCAACATCCTCTAAACATATTCCCGAATATATTCTATTGGAAGAGCCTCATGCTAAAGCATAAATGAGCTTGCACCGGTACATATTTAAATTCTCTATATTTATTGATTGTTTGTATTAATGGTGTTCAAAGAACCCTTATCCATGTTGTTTCATATAAATTATTTTTATTCTTCCATTTTTCCTTAAGTGTCGAGATACATATGCTACATCACTTATATTAACAATCCTCCATTTAATCAAATATAAGTAAATTAATAGACTAGATTTCAGTTTCATGTTCAATTTAATTATATTATAATATTGAATAATTTCATGTATGAAATCTTGAGTTTTTATGTATGATGATTAAATGTATGAACTTAAATTGCAAGATTAAATTAAAGGTTTTAAATTTGAACATGTATATTAAAAATGTTTGTTTCAAAATTAAATGTATTTTTTTTGTTTTCATTATGTAGATATATTTCTACATATGGTTGATGAAACTTCTCATTAGGATGACCTGAAATCTCATCAATATAATCAACCTAATGAGAAGACTCATTCTAGGTCTACTCTATATGGTGAAACCATTAGGAGATTAGATGTTGACTTGATATGTTTAGCAAAAACAATAAATAACACCCAAAACCTATCAAATAGAGATAGGTTAGTTACTATTAGGGATGAGATTACACATATGATTGGATTCATTTGATCATACAGTCCCTATGATGATATTATCATTGAGAATTTTTCTTTCCCTTTCTAGGAGTGTTACTGGACATGAGAAATGGTCATCCATTTCCAGTCGAGTTTTATTAAATAGTGTTCATAGCATGTTCCCATTTTATTAGGGATGAGATAGGGTGAGAAGCTATGTAGTCACAAGGTGTGCAGACCAACTTGTGGCTCCTTTTATTTATCCTAGATGGTTAGAAGCACATCACAAATGACCTCATAATGATGATTTTATACTCTATTTTTGTAAATAATTATATGTCGAGTTTCATTTATAGCTAGATGTGGATTATCTATCTTTTCCTCAACATGTTTGATAGGGGAGAGGGAGGTTTGTTGACAAACCTTAATTTAGATGACAAAAATTTCCATCACTCATCAACAAGATGGCGTTAGTTGGTCCTATTGAACACACCTTGATATTGAGAGGGGGTGAATCACTATCTTCAAAACTTAAACCCTTCATCACAATGAAAAATCAATCTTCTAACAAGATCAACAACCCTTAAATAGATCAATAACTCTTAATCTAATAAAAAACAATGAAAGATAAAAAAATGAACAAACATGCACAAGATAACACCAGATATACATGGAAAACCCAAGAAGGGATAAACCATGGTGAGAAATCTCACAACATATGAATAAGATTACAATTTTTTTTAAGGTTCACTACCTAAGGAAGCACACTGCTCCTTGAAGGACATGCAGGATAAGGTGCACAACTTTAGGGCAAGATACAAAGGGATCGCAAGCTAAGGTGCACAACCCTAGGGAAAGATACAAGGACTTGCTGAAGAGACTCACTGTTTGATAGCAGGATACATGAAAATTTGAATATACAACATATGTCAACAATACACTCTGTTGAATGAGGCGTTGAAGCACATTTGACTTATATTCTTCATAACTCATATTACATGCTATCATTTCACACTCTCACACCACCACATGTAACATGCCCAACTAAATTTTTCCACAATAAATTAAAGATTAAAATTATGAATATAAAACTTATGACATAAATCCGATAACTATTTCTAATTAGCAATTTCATGTCCATAAATTAAAAAAAATTGAATAAATATTCATTTCCAAATGTCAATAGTCAATTTACAAAGTTTGACTTGGAAATAATCGCCTAGAAGTCAATACATCAATTACATCATTTTCATCAATTTCAACAATGATACAAGTACATAAATAGGATTCCAATAAAATTCATTTTTAACAACTTGCCTCCATTGGTGGACGAGAACATGGTTGAGGTGCTTTTCCACCCAACCATGAAGCAATTCTTCCTTAGAATTCTTCAATCCGTCGAAGAATACCCAACCCTGCATGAAACACTTAGCAAGAGATACAGTTTGCAAGGTGGAATCTATGCATGTTCCATGTTAGGTATTAAAAGAAATACAAATAGGATAAAAAATAAACAGTTTTTTCTGTAAATAAAATGACTACAAAGCTTGGCCAAGCTCATGTTGCATAAAATGCAACTCTAATTAGATTTGGAAAATCAAATCTACACTCTCTGGCACCCATTCTTGGAAGGAAATCTCATTATAGCAAGGGGTATCCCTCCCATTTAGACCATCTATTAGCATCATATTCTAGTATGCTACAATCTATTATTGTACTTCACATATCATTCTATTTCTAAGTCATCAACAAATATTCCATCTGATTCTGGTATAACCATTCATCTAATCATCATACTTCCATCTTCTATTAAGTTCAATAATGCAATTTGACACTGTTCTATTTCTATAATTATTTTCCTTGTGAATGAAGTTTAATAATTTTAGTCAATGAGTCTTTCAAGATGAAATTAGAAGGTATACCACATGTATGTGCATGTGCATAAATGAAACATTTATGCAGTACACATATATGTCTAAAAATAAACAATATTTTTGGAATATGTGTATACATTTTGAATTCTAAAAGAAATTCTACCTTATGTACAGGTTTTCCATATTCATAAGAAAAGGAAAAGACATTATCAACTTCTTTCGGATTTTCCATTTGATCTCTTAATAACAACTAAATTTATTTAAGATACAAGGAATCATTCAAACCATAGTAACTTGTCTCATATGGATCATAAATTGTTTCAAATAGATCATGGATGAATTATAATCAAGAATATTCTATTTAGTAAATAAAATAGATAAAAATATCCACCAGTCTGTGATATTATATGTTCAGTATAAGTTCTATTTTCCATCAATATGTGTAATCACATAGCTTTTAGTTTTGATTTCCTCACCATATTATTCATTCAAAGATTAAATCATTATGATGTTGGCTCTCTCTATTCTAACAGTGACAATATTTCACATAAGGGTATCAATATACATGTTATCGTGTAACCGATAACATGATATTGGTCACCACTAAATATCTTCATTTACCCATTTGTTTCTATGCTATGGTTTAGATGACCATATGTAAAGGTATCTTTTATAAGAATAGAGTATTATCAGTCTTTGGTCATGGTAATAAAATGACAGTGCACCCATGTATATATATGTTTATACATATGTATATATACATATAGACATTTCAATTTATAGAGGTGATGAAAGAGATTCATGCAACTACAACCTAATATGGCCAAACAATGGCGGTTCAACATAGTATCATACATTGTTGTTATGCACCGAACGTTTGAAATGTTTGACAGAGGAATACCCTATGAATGATAGCATCGTTCATTATCCTTTTCTTAACAGATTAAATGAGATTGTTTGAATCATTACAATTTATTAGTGGGTCAATGTGTATAACGATTAGCCCATACTCATAATAGGGCTCAAAACATCATATATACCTTACTGTATGGTGGGTGTGTAAGATTGAATGATGCATGTCGCTCATCAATGTAACAAACGATGTAAGTCATTTAGCTAGCCATATGCATACGCTCACAAAGTGCTAAGTGAACTGTAAACAAAGAACGATATTAATTGTTCAATCACAAATGATTTACATACATATCAAACACCATACAGTGTCCCTTCAAACAAAGAATGTACATGGAAGGAATTACCCTGTTAACAAAAATATGACATGGTTGAGTTGAATGACCACGATCATAGGGATTTAGGCGCTTGCGGGTAGAACCATGGCATGGGTCTTAAGCTTGATGTTGGTGCATGCTAAGTAAACAAACAAGATTGATATGGTGGCTCTACCCTAACAAGGCCAACAATGAAAAGTATACATGAGATCAACTATAAAGTGACCAAATCCTTAACACAAAGCCATAGTTTTATTTTCATATTATGAGCACAACAACTACATGCTTTCTTAAGAAAGCACATGAAAATAAAATAAAAATTCTATTGCAAAGATAAAAATCTGATGTAGGATTTTGAGAATACCTTTTTAGATGCATTCGTGGGTTGTTTTCCTCTGTTTGAAATAGCAATAGATTCCTCTTTCCCTGTTTCCCCCTTTTCTTCTATTGATTTTTCCTTCGAATCTCCTTGCTTTTCTTGCTAGATTTCCTCCATCAAAATCGCCCTTCTGTCGAGAATATTTTTTCTTCTATCTTTGGAGATAATGGCCATAATTCCACTATCACTTAGCCACCCACTTCCTTCATTTATGAGCATTTAGGGGTCAGCTCCTTCCCATTCATTATGGGAGTTACACATTTAATCCATACTCTTATTGTTTAAAACTCATGGTAATTATTTTTATATATGTATTTCTATATATATATATATTCGCATATATGGGGATTTACTCACATATATATGTTGGCACCACGGTTTTCGTTACATCAAAAGGTCGACCTATTAATGCCCAATACAACTGCCAGAGTTAACGGATCCATCAGAGGTAGTTAGTTCATGTCACTAATCTTGAGGGAGTGCTGACCATTTGCCAACAATCTCCCCCTCAACGTTACTCGAGGGGATTCAAACCCGACACCTTTGGCTTTGATACCAATTGTTGGCCCCACGGTTGTCGTTGCACCAAAATTTTGACCTATTAATGCTTGATACGACTGCTAAAGTTAACAGATTCATAGGAGGTGGTTAATCTATGCCATGAATCCTGAGGGGAGCACTGACCATCTACCAACAATATATGCTTATATATATCTATGTTGAATTTCATAACATACATTTTATTTTACTTTCCCATTTCTTTTATTTAGAATCTATTTTCAAATAGAACAAATAACACATTCATTTTCCTTATATCAATTGTATGTGTTCAAATGCATTTTCCAATACCATTTTATATCAAACTTTGAAATAGACAGAATAAGAAAACAATGCATTGGAATCATTTCTTTCTCAAGATCACTTATTTAACCACATTTTCACTCCATACAACAAGAATGATATTTATCGATTACAAAAAAATGCATATGTCATAGTCTACTATGGTGTGTGAGATTCCAGATTCCATTTTTGCTTACCATTTGTCTTCCGACTAAGCATTCCTACCTCAACCAAGTTCTCATCCTTCAACCCATTCTTGCACCTACACACACATTCTTGCACTTTCCCACTTCATTAGTAACCTTTAACCAATAATCATTATGAACTAATTCTCTTTATCATAAATTAAAAGATTTTCATTTTTCAAATATACAATTGCATTTATCAAATCCATAATTATTAAATGATAATTCCATTTTCAAATATTTCAATTAACTCAACATTATTAAATGTAAGCAATAAAATTGAGATGTGACATCCTTCCCCACTTGGAAGAGACATCGTCTCGATGTTTAATCAAACAAAATTATTTCACATATGTTCATCATATCATACTTTTTTCAATCCAAAACATCATAGCATTCAAGTCCAAAAATATTAAACAACAGTATATAGTAAATCATCAATAGCCTATCTAAGAAAGAAAATGAGGAAAGGAGCATTCTATTTCCTCTGCATCCTCCCATTTAACACTATCCTCAGAGTACTGATCCCATTGGATCTTATATTGAACAATGTCTTTGTTTTGCGACTTGATGTTGCGTCTGTCAAAAATTATAATGGGCTCCAATAGCATCACTCTTGGATCCTCCACTTGTAAAGAATTCCAGTTAAGTATATGAGATGAATTTGGGTGGTACAGTTTAAGAAAAGAAGCATGAAACACATTATGGAGTCAAGCTATAACAGGCGGTAGAGCAAGTCTGTATGCAACTAGGTTGATTACTTCCAACACATCAAATGGGCCCACATATCTAGGAGCCCACTTGGATGATTTTCCAAAGGTAATAGAGCTCTTATGCAGCTTGACTCTTAAAAATACCTTATCCCTGACTACAAATTGTCTAAAGGTTCTAATTCTGTCAGCATAGCTCTTCAATCTATCTGCTTCCTCCTTCAATCTTCTCTTAATAAGTCTCATCTGCTCTTCCATCTCTTTTAGCATCTCATAACCTACTATGATCATGTCTTCAATCCTATCCCAACTGATGGGAGTATGACACTTTTTCCCATACAAGGCCTCGAAGGGTGCCATACCTAAGGATGCATGATGGGAGTTGTTATAATAAAATTTTACTAGAGGTAGATACTCTTCCCATTTATACTGTTGATCCATACAATCCATCCGAAGGAGATCTTCTACTACCTAATTCACTCTCTTACTTTGACCGTCAGTTTGAGGATGATAAGATAAACTGAAATTGAGCTTAGTCCCCAATGCTGCATTCAAGGTTTTCTGGAACCTTGATGTCATTCATGTATCTCTATTAGATATAATGGTTTCTGGCACTCCATGTAAGAAGAAGATCTCCTGGGAAAATTTCTTGGCCAAGGTCAATGATCCATCCTTAAATTTCACTAGAATAAAATGTGCCACCTTAATCAACTTATCGACTACTACCATAATAACATCATGTATGTTCTTACTTAAGGGTAACCCTTGTACAAAGTCCATGCTAATCACTTGCCATTTGTACTCAGGTATATCATGAGGGTAAAGGAGCACTACTAGATGCACGTTCTCAAACTTAGCTCGCTAACACTCCAAGCATCTAGCTACATATCTACTATGTCCTTGAGTTTCGACCAATAATACATGGTTTTTAATTCTACGATCATGTTTGTTACTTCAGGGTGTCTTCAATACGGTGCATTGTGGACTTCTTCTAAGACCAACTTCCTAAGCTCTCCAAAATTTAGAATATACATTTGGCTCTGGTATCTTAAGATACCATTCGATTAAAATTAATACCCATCGAACTGATGGTTTGATGAATTTTCTTCAAAATCCTTTTTCACCCTTTCATAATGCTCATCTCCTTGCAAGTGTTGCATCACTTGTTGCCTTAAATTGTATCTTGTAGAAGTAATGGCTGGCAGATGTCTTCTTCTACTAAGAACATCTACCACCATATTTTCCTTTCCTTTTATATACTCAATTTTGAAGTCATATTCGCCAAGGAATTCCAACCATCTCCTCTGTCGTGCATTAAGGTTTGGTTGAGTGAAGATTTATCTCAATCCCAAGTGATCTATTTTGAGCTCAAATGACTTCCCCAAAAGATAATCTCTAAATCTGTAAGGTGTGCACTATGGTTACTAGCAAGAGATCATGTGGCACGTAATTTACTTCATGTTGTTTCAACTTCCTAGTCTCATATGCCACCACGTGTCCTCCTTGCATTAAAACTGATCCTACTTTATCTCTTGAAGCATTCGTGATCAATGAGAATTTGACCATTGGGATCAGGTATAGTCAACACTGGAGCTATTGTGAGCTTCTCCTTTAGGAGTTGGAAAGCATGTTCACACTTCTCAGTCCACTCAAGCCTCTTTCCTTTCTTTTGAAGATATGTTATTGAGGCTACAATTTGAGAAAAACCTTGCACAAATTTTCTATAATATCCAAAAAGACCCATAAAGCTTCGCATCTCCATCATACTCTGAGGTGCCAACCATTCTTTGATTGCCTTTATATTCTCAAGATCCATAGAGACTCCCTCAGATGTAACAATGTGGCCTAAGTAGTGCACCTTGTTTTGATAAAACAAGCACTTGGATAGCTTTCCGAAAAGCTTCTTTTCCCTCAAATGTTGTAAGACTATCCTCAAGTGTCAATCGTGTTCCTCAATAGACTTGGAATAAACCAAGATTTCATCAATAAATATTAGGACAAAATCATCTAAACAGTCTTGGAATACACTATTCATAAGATTCATGAAAGCTATGGGTGCATTGGTCAATCTAAATGATACAACAATGAACTCGTAATTTCCATACCTAGTTCGGAAGGTCATCTTTTGAATATATTCTTTCTTTATTCTCAATTGATGGTAACTAGATCTGAGATCTATTTTTGAGAATATCATCACCCCCTTCATTTGATCAAATAATTCATTGATCCTCAGAAGGGGATATTGGTTCTTGATGGTCGCCTTGTTCAACATCTGGTAATCAATACATAGATACAAGGTTCCATCCTTCTTTTTCACAAAGATAACCAGTGCTCCCCACATTGACACACTAGGTCTAATAAGCCCCTTGCATAACAAATGTTGTAACTGGGCTTTCAATTCATAAAGCTCAGTGGTGGTCATCCTTTACGGGGCCTTAGACAGAGGCTTGATGCCCCCAACACTATATCAATGGAGAATTCAAATTCTCACTTTGGAGGCATCTCAGTGAGATCTTTAGGGAACACATCTTGAAATTCCCTAAGGATTGGATAATCATCAAGGTATGGTTTCTCATTGTTGGGTTTGTTGACATGAACATCATATATGACACAACCCTTCCTCTGAGCCCTCTTGAGTTGTATAGCTAAAATATACCTAAGCACCAAGGGTCTCTATACCCCATGTATCTCCATCGGGTACCCATAGTCATCCAAATAGATCACCATCTTATCCTCACAATTTACAATAGCTTTGTTCTCAATTAACTAGTTAATTCCCAAGATTACATCTTAGGACCCTAGTGGTTCCATGTAAATTTAAACTTGGGTAAGGAATTTGGGAAGTTCTAACTCACTACAAAAGAAACATGAATCTACTCCCCGCTTTGCTCGATTTCCATATTGAATTGACCATGAGTTTTCCAAATGTCCAAGTCTAATGGGCAGCTTATAAATCATCCTAGATTCTATGAAACACTCAGTAGCTCCACTATCTATAAAAATAGAAATAGTTCGACCATAAAGCTTACCTGTCAATCATATTGGAGAAGCTTAGTACTCTGCTTGCCTGTTATCTACCATTGCATGGATCTTGTATTGCGGGGTTTGCTACCGATTTCATTCCGTTTGTGACTTTAAATTTTGAGAGTAACTAGATGCATAATGGTCTCCCCCACAAGTGTAACACTGGTCACGTGGTCCTTTTCAACCTCCAAACCCATCCTCTTTTGAGTTCCTCTAGTTACTGTCAAAGTTGTTATTGCCCCTATTAGCCCTTTTGTTTCATTTGCCTTGGTTGCCTTCTTCCTTTTCCTAAGGATCACTTTCTCTTTTCAGATTTTTGATCTGATGGGTCTTATTTTCCTTTTGTCCACCACCCTTCTGAAATTATTGTTTTTGAATTGAGGCTTGAAGTTTAAACCCTTGTGAAGATTGGACAACTGCTACAACTTTTGTTCTTTCTTAATGGCCTTCTTTAAAGCTTTTGCCATCATAAGGGGATTTTGGAGGTCCACCTCAGCTGTAATGTGGGGTCTCAATCCCAAAATAAAATTCTGAATTCAAAACCACTCATCGAATTGGTATTGTAGCACATACTTGAGAAAGTTGGTAAAATTCTCCCAATACTAAACTATTGTCAGGCCACCCTAGGTCAGATTTTGAAATTCAATCATCTTTTTGTCAAAGAAAAGTTGTGGTAGCCACCTCTTCCTAAAAGATTGGAGGAAAATTATCCCAAGTAATCTCCTTTGTTAGAAGTCTCCCTTCTACCTTCTCATTATCCCACCAAGTAGCTACCTCTTCAGACAATTGATACGTATCCCAAGCATCCTTGGTTTGGTCAGATAGTTTGTAGATCCCAAAGTATTTTTCCATCTCTATGATCTAGGCTTCGGTTCCATCTCCGATGGCCTTGCCATTAAATTTTGGTGGTGCTACCTTTTTTAGATGTTTTCCCAATTCTTCCTTAATTTGACCCCAATTAAGTTCCCCTTGGTCTCTTTCTCCTTGGTCAGGTACCTCCTTCCTAAGATTCTGATCTTCCCACACCCCTCAGACCTCTTGTTCCAAATGGTCCATTCAGGTTTCTTTCTGGTTCAGAAGTTCCAAGATTTGGTATAGGGTAAACCCATAATAGTGGTGTACAATTTTGATGAGGAAGGAAATTTGTAAAAATGCTCACACATTCAAAATTTCATGTTTTTAAGGGTTCTTTCAAACTAGGGGGTTCACACGTACCAAAAAGAGGGGTTCGGTCGAACCCCTAGTTCGAGCGAACCCCCTTTTGTATGGTGGGTTCGCTCAAACCCTATGATGCCACATTCCCTTATGAAAAATTCAAAAAAAATGGGGGTTCGAGCGAACCCCCCTTCACCCTTTCGAGCGAAGGGGGGTTCACTTGAACCCCCCTTTTTTGCCATTCTCCCCCTCTTCCACCAAATTTTACCAGATTTCTGCCCTTTGAAGCTCGGGTTGAGGATGAAAATGGAGGATACTTCACAAACCCAATTGGAAGATGGTAGTCGTTAGAACGAGCTATCCAATGAATTAAATTTTAATATGTTTTGGTTTTATTATGTATGTGTTTTTTTAGTTTTATTAAACATAGGTTTTTCACCGAAAATCAAGCTCTCTGTTTTGTACATGTGGAAAAATAGAAAGATTATCAAAATAAAATTTTAAAAAATATGTTGAGGCTGGGTTTTGATGTCCTTGATCCATTAAAAAAGAAAAAATTGAATTTCGATTCATACAAAAAAAGTTATGTTGTATACAGTCCGCCTATGTTTGAATTGCAATTGGTTTGACTTTGAAACTTGATTAAGGAAAAAATATTCAATAAAAAACTATGAGACAAAATGAAAGTGCTAGATATCATAGTTACAAATCCAAATTTGAAAAAATTAGAATTTTATCCTTCATACAAAAAAAGTTATGTTGTATACGGTGAGCGTCACTTTTTAAAAATGTTGTTTTTTGAAAAAAACCAGTTTTCATGGGAGATGCAAAAAAAAGTGCAATCTGATTCCAATTTTTTTGAAAAAAATACTTTTAGAATCTACAGACAAAATGTGATGAGACTCTAGTTTGCATCATCTTCAAATTCCTCACGGTTTAGCCGCTATAGGTTCCCGAATATAAAGATTTAGTTAAAAATAATAATTGCAGTGTCCAGTTTGGCCAAAAATTGTAAACCACTATTGTGGGATCACCCTATAGTCTCTTGCTTGGCCCATTTCTTTGTCCGCTACTACCTACATCTTTTCTAGTGATCACCATAATGACTCACTCTCAACCTACGTCACAGTCACGTTTAGCATACCTTAATAGAAGGTCTTACATTTGAACTATAGCATCTACACAATACTATAATCACAACACGTAACACAAAAGAGATATACATGTTCATTCACATCAAAACTAGTTTTCAAGTTTCATGCTCTTGATCAATAACAACAAAAAAACTTTCTTTATTTATATTAAATATGGATTTACACTAATCCTTATTTACAAGAGTTTTTCCATTCTAAGTAGTTCCCTCATTATTAGAGAGGACATTCCTCTGGATCCTCATCCAAATAAATACATCATCCCTCTTGGGTGAGGCAAGACGTGTGTGCAACCACTCCTTCTCCTCTTTAGTCAACAATGGTGCATTAGGTCTACATCCTATTAGCCAATCTCTAAGTGCAGAGGGTTTCTTAGCCTTAGGAGTTCATTTAGACCCTTGAATATTTTTGCCTCTCTCCAACTTGAGACATGTGAGGGTGTTTACTAGAGTTTCATTGTCAGGAATCTCAAGTTGAATCTCAGGTTTGGGATTTTCTTCAATAACGACTGGCTTATTTAAAGCCCTAATGGTCTTTCCCTTCTTTCTTCCCAACTTGGACCTTCCCATTTCCTGAACCAATTCAAATTGGTTATTGTCTAGATAACTCAAATCTAGTTAAGGGTCTACTATTCCCTAGTTCATCCATCATGTGCTCATAGGCCTAGAGCTAAACCTTGAGCTCTAATACTAGATGTAACATTCCCAACTGAATTTTTCCACAATAAATTAAAGATTGACATTATGAATATAATTTTTATGACATAAATACCATAGCTATTTCTAATTATCAATTTCATGTCCATAAATAAAAAAATTGAATATATATTCATTTCCAAATGTCAATAGTCAATTTACAAAGTTTGACTTGGCAATCATCGCCTCAAAATCAATACACCAATTTCAACAATTATACAAGTACATAAATAGGATTCCAAACCATGTGTATTTGGGAATATATGTGTAAACCCATGTGTATTTTGGCATATGTTTGCAAACCCATGTGTATTTCAACATATATTTGAAAACCCTTGCTTGGTTTTTTCAGCATATGCGTAATTAAGGAATTATTCTCATGAAACCCTTGCTTTGTTTTTTTAGCATATATTTGGAAACCCATTTCTATTTTTGTGTGACTAAAGAATTATTATCATGAAACCATTACTTACTTTTCTGGGCATATATCTGAAAACCCAAGTTTATTTCACATTATCTTTACAACCCATGTTCTATCATCTTAAGGAACATCTCTGAGGCTGGTATTGTTGAAATTTTTCCCATTATAGGATATAAAAGAATGTATAGTTAAGTTTCACCAGTTTTGAACCTTAACTTCCTATATTAATAACTTATATGAGTGGGTATATTAAAAAACACAATTATTCAAAACACTACTCCAATATCACTTATTCATGATAGGAATTAAGCTTTCTCTAATGGTACTAATTGGAGCCCAAGAGAAAAGCCAATGTGAAACATAATTAAAGAGATTTGATTAGGTTATAAGTTTGAGATAATATTATATTTATTTATATACATGATCTACGTGAACAAATGTGTAATCTATATCCTAATAAAACCATTATTCAACACCCTTACAAAGAATGGCTAAATAAATATTTATACAAAGAGGGAGGAATAAAAAATATCAATTATGGTCATGCCAGTTCATCTTCTTGTTGTAACTAACACAACTTCTCACAGCCACTAGATAGGTCAAACTATATAATTATATCAATGTAGAGTTGTGACTTGTTGTTTTAAATATTAGTACTAGCAGGGAAGAGGACCATACTCATGAAACAATGAAGGCTATTATGCAAGAACCACATCCTCCTAGATCAAAGATAACTAAAATAGAAAAATAAAGAGACAAAAAAGAGGTAAATATAAAGCTAGAAATAAAAAACTAATAAATGAATTCACAAAAGAAAAAAATATAAAATTTGAGATAAAGGGAAAGCAATAAAATGATGGAAATTGAGTATAAGACATAGAGCGAAAAAAGAGGAGTGTGATAAAATAGAAAAAATGAGAGAAAACTAACACAACAACACAACAGGCAATTAGCATCGACTTTTATGTCGAATTTTAGTGTATTTGAGTCCATCAATTGGAGCCATCTCACGGTGCAAAAGTTGGCGCAAACTCATTTCTTCATTTCATCACCGGATTTTGCACCATTTTTAGCATCCATTTTAGCACCAAATTTTATGTTGGAAATTCGGTGCTAGTAATAGCATCTTCTTTAGCATCAGGAATAGCACCGAAAAATGGTTCCGAAAATAGCACCTAAATTGGCGTAGTGATAGCGTCTTCTTTAGCACCGGGAATAGCGCCGAGAATGGCACCAAAAATAGCACCTAATTTGGCACCCAATTTGGCTTCCGATTTTGCTTCCATTTCTGCTCCATTTTTTGCTTCTAGTTTTGCTCCCAGTTTTGCTTCCACTTTTGCTTCTAGTTGTGATTTCGGTTTTGCTTCCACTTTTGCTTTGAGTTTTAATTCCAATTTTGCATCCAACTTTGCTTCCAGGTTTGCTTCGAGTATTGCTTCCAGTTTTGCTTCCAATTTTTCTTCTAGGTTTGCTTCCAATTTTGCTTCTGGTTTTGCTTCCGCGTGTGCTTCAAGTTTTGCTTCCAATTTTTCTTCCAATATTGCTTTCGGTTTGCTTCTGATTTACACTTCCAGTTTTGCTTCAAATTTTTCTTCCATTTTTGCTTCCAGATTTGCTTTCGATTTTGCTTCCAAATTGGTTTCCAGTTTTGCTTCCAATTTTGCTTCCAGTTTTGCTTCCTGCTTTGCTTCCAGTTTTGCTTCCCGCTTTGCTTCCAGTTTTGCTTCCATTTTTGCTCCCAGGTTTGCTTATGACTTTTCTTCCAATTTTGCTTCCAAAATTGCTTCTGGTTTGCTTCTAGTTTGGCTTCCATTGTTGCTTCCTTTTTTGCTTCTAAAAATACTTCTTGTTTTGCTTCTAAAAAATGCTTCTTGTTTTGCTCTTGGTTTTTCTTTTAGTTTTGCTACCAATTTTTCTTCCAATATTGCTTCTAGTTTGTTTCTAGTTTGGCTTCCATTGTTGCTTCCTTTTTTGCTTCTAAAAATGCTTCTTGTTGTGCTTTCATTTATTAATTTTATATATTTTAATTCAATTTAATTAGTTAAATATATGATGCCTCTTAAATAACTCATATGATTATAGAGTATAATTTAATTATTTAACTCATATGATTAAATAACAAGATAATTACGTATCAAAAAAAATAACAAGATAATTATTTTATTTTTTTGCTAGTTAAATCATTACCAAAATGATACATGTCCAATAGTTGACATAAGTCAAAATGATACATGTACAAATGATATAAGTAAAAATGATAAATTATGTAACTCAAATTGATACAAGTCAAGATGATACATGTCCAAATGATATAAGTGAAAATGATAAATGTCAATATGATACAACTCAATAATATGGTATTGTAGGCCGTGAAAATGATACATATGATAGTAACCATGAAAAGAGGCATCATAACAATATATCAGCAATGATCCATGATGCAGTCTATATGATCATGAATATCACTGTGTACTACCAACAACTACCTCATCATCATCACCACTATCATGATCATGATCATCATAATGATATACCAACAATGATCCATGATGCATCCTATATGATCATTAATGTTTATGGGTACTACCAGCAACTGCCCTATGATCATCATCACCATCGTGATTATGATCATCATGATCATCATCGTCATCATCATCATTGTCACCAACCTCAGTGTCTTCTGTATTTGCATCATCATCATCCTCTGCCATGTGATATGTACCGGCAAAACCAATATTTACTAGATCTATATAATGATGAGGATCATCTTGATCTTTTGGAAAACCCGTGTTCTGCAAAAAAACAATTTAAAATGAAAAGTTATTATTTATTTCATGCAATAATTTTATTTTCTGTTATATATCTAATATTAAACATATGAGATGAAACCATAATCATATCACATCATATCAAAGTGCACATACCATAATAAAATTTCAAAAAAGTTACAACTAATATGTGATTCCAATGATGTAAAACATGCAACAATTCTAATGAACGTTAGTAAAGATAAAAAAAAAATTGTTATACAATTTAACTATCAACTGTAAATTCTATTACATAACCTTAAGAGCCAACCCTATGAAAAATGATGAGGAGACTACAAGAATATTGGTTGTAGGGAGCATTGGTATAGGAGATGGACATGGCTCTTCCAAGGCATCCACTGAGATGGTTTCATACAAAAATGTGGAAGATATGCCCATTTCTAGAGAGCTCATGATTTAGGTTGATACGAAAAATGATGTTGTTTTGGTACCCATATATGGCATCATGGTTCCATTTCATGTAGCCACCATCAAGAGTGTTACAAGCCAAAAAGATGGAGGGAATTATTATATATGGATAATTTTCAATTTTCCAAGTACCGGTTTAATGCCTACTACATGCCAACATTGAAATTCCCTAGTAGTATTTATGTAAAGGAAATTTCATTTAGATCCAAGGATTCAAAGTACATCAATGATGAGGTACAAATGATTAAATACAGCAAACAATCTGTAGCAATGAAAGAGTTTGAAAAGGTAGAGAGAGCTACACTGGTGACTCAGGAGAAACTTCAGCTTTCAAAAACAAAGGCAATTAGGCTAATAGACTTGTGGATCAAACCAACATTTGGTGGAAGAGGAAGAAAGATGATTCAAACTCTGGAGGGCCACCATAATGGATTTCTATATTCAACCATGAGAGCAGAAGAGAGAGATGATATCATGTATCAAAACATTAAGCATGCATTCTTCTAGCCAATGGAGAAGGATATGATTACTTTGCTTCATTTTCATTTGTATAACCTTATCATGGAGTGGGAACCAAGAAAACCAAGGATGTCCAGTTTTATGTGGAAGTAATGGATGTGGTCCAAAATTTAGGAGGGGAAAGAAGGTCAATGTATGATCCTAATGAAATTGAGGAAGAACAACAAGATAGGGAGAGGAAAAATAAAATCAATGCAGAGTTTCAAGGTGTTGGGACTAGAAAAATATGGTATTTTCCACTAGCTTCTACCTCACTTACCTTCCATATACCACAAAAATACACCACACTTTAATTTTATGATCAATACAAATTGAAAATAATTGTGTGACTAGATCCATATTATAGCCTCCATTGCACCCATAAAATTGAAATCTCGTAGTCTTTCCCTCATTCCTAGCGAAATTCAATACCATCGACCTAACAATGCTTCATTGGTGGAATCCCCATCACAACCCTACCGATGGCCTGATGAAAATAGCTCACAACCTAGTATCAGAGTAACAATACCCTATCGGGCTAACTCCTAACGTGCTCTCCTCGATATACCGATAGAGTCAACAAAAGTAAACACATCGCTGTAACAAATAAACATCAATGGAACGAATTATGACATTCCCCCAATGGGCTAATATAACCATGAATAGTTCTTCAGGACATTTTGTACTTTGGTTATACTATTTTTAAGTGACCTTTTCATGTATATAATCATATCATGTTCATGTATGTTCATATAAGGCAGCTATGGAGGTAGTTCAAAGAGATGGCCTTGAAATTTTTCCTCATCTTACAAAGTCTGCAGGAACAAGAATAGGGATCGAATTTTGAGAGTCTGGTCTAAGTTTGAATTCAAGAAATGACAAAATTGTGAAGGCTAGAATGGATTTTAGTGTATCACTTGGGTTTCATAATTTTCAATTGCAGACTGGTAACCCCAAAACACAAAATTATTCATTGCTCCTTGCTAACATTGTGGTTGTTAAGGATAAAGGGCCTGAAAATGCAATTGGGGTTAGCTCCAAAGTATACACTGATGTTGCATACTCATTTAACGACAATGATGAAGATGAGGAAGTAAAAAAAAAACCCAAGGCTGAGGTAAATGGAGGAGAATCAATCATCTCCAAGGAAACCTTATGATCTGATAATTAGGAGATGACTAAAGAAGAGCAGCGTTGTCAATACCAAACAGAACTTGCAAGGCAAAAGAATGAGGAGATTGCAAGAAGATTGGTTGCAGGGAGCATTAGGACAAGAGATGGACATAGCTCTTCCAATCCATCCACTGAGATGGTTTCCTACAAAAATATGGATGATATCCCCATTTATAGAGAGCTCATGATTTAGGTTGATACGAAAAAATGTTGCTTTTTTGGTACCCATATATGGCATCACAGTTCCATTTCATGTAGACACCATCAAGAGTGTTACAAGCCAACAAGATGGAGGGAATTTTTATATAAGGATAATTTTCAATGTTCTAGGTACTGGCTTTAATGCCAACTACATGCCAACATTGAAATTCCCTAGCAATATTTATGTTAAGGAAATTTCCTTTGGATCCAAGGATTCAAAGCACATCAACCATGTGGTACAAATGATTAAATCCCATAGACGATTTGTAGCAATGAAAGAGTCTGAAAAGGAAGAGAGAGCTACACTGGTGACTCGGGAGAAACTTCAGCTTTCAAAAACAAAGGAAATTAGGTTGGCAAACTTGTGGCCAGACCAACATTAGGTGGAAGAGGAAGAAAGATGACTGGAAATTTGGAGGGCTGCCATAATGGATTTCGGTATTCAACCATGAGAGCAGAAGAGAGAGTTGATATCATGTATCAAAACATTAAGCATGCATTCTTCCAGCCAACAGAGAAGGAGATGATTACTTTGCTTCACTTTCATTTTCATAACCATATCATGGCATGGGAACCAAGAAGACCAAGGATGTCCAGTTTTATGTGGAGGTAATGTATGTGGTCCAAACTTTAGGAGGGGAAAGAAGGTCAATGCATGATCCTGATGAAATTAAGGAAGAACAACAAGAGAGGGATATGAAAAATAAAATCAATGTAGAGTTTCAAAGATTTGTCAAGCGAGTAAGAGAGCTATGGGAGAAAACTCATCTAAAATATTTTGAACTAGAGTTTGATATACCATTTAGAGAGCTTGGTTTTCATGGAAGAGGAAGCAATATTATTACTTTGCTTCATTTTCATTTTCATAACCATATCATGGCGTGGGAACCAAGAAGACCAAGGATGTCTAGTTTTATGTGGAGGTAATGGATGTGGTCCAAAATTTAGGAGGGGAAAGATGGTCAATGTATGATCCTGATGAAATTGAGGAAGAACAACAAGAGAGGGACAGGAAAAATAAAATCAATGCATATTTTAAAGGATTTGTCAAGTGAGTAAGATAGTTATGGGAGCAACCTCATCTAAAAGATTTTGAACTAGAGTTTGATATACCATTTAGAGAGCTTGGCTTTCATCGAAGAGGAAGAAAGATTTGGTGGAATTACCTTTCTTTGTAATCACTATTAGTGAGATTAAGATTGTTAACCTTGAGAGAGTAGGACTTTGGCAATATGTATTTGATATAGCTATTGTTTTTAAAGACTTCAAGCGGGATGTACTCCGCATTGACACCATTCCTCAATCTTCGCTTGATGGCATCAAGGAATGGATGAAATCCATGCATATAAAGTTTTATGAAAGCATAATGAACTTGAACTGGCGGCCAATTTTGAAGACTATTACTGATGATCTAGATAAATTTATTGAAGATGGTGGTTGGGAATTTTTGAATATGGAAGCTAGTGATTCTGATTATGATAATTCAGAAGAGTTAGATCAAGGATATGAGCCCTCTGATGAATAAGTGGAATCAGAATCAGATGAGGAAGGTTTAGAAGATGAATCTCTTGTGGAGTTAGATGAGGATGATGAAGAAGAAGAAGAGGATGAAGAGGATGAAGGTAAAACATGGGATGAATTAGAATTCGAAGCCAGAAATGTAGATAAGGAGAAAGGAGACGAGTCTGATAGTGAAGAGGAAAGGCGATGATAAAAGGTAAAAGCTATAGGGAAGTCTCAGGCACTTGATATTAGAGATTCAAGAGGAATGCCTGCCAAGAGGCATAAATTCAAATGAATTGATTTCATCTACATCCTTCTACTATTTATTCATGCACATAAATGGTTCAACTGTTTATGCAAATGATGCATATATGTTAACTTTGCTTACTTTGCTTCATTTTCATTTGCATAACCATATCATGGCGTGGGAACCAAGAAGACCAAGGATGTCTACTTTTATGTGGAGGTAATGGATGTGGTCCAAACTTTAGGAGGGACAAGAAGGAAAATGGATGATCTTGATGAAATTGAGGAAGAACAACAAGAGAGGGATAGGAAAAATAAAATCAATGCAACTTTTCAAGGATTTGTCAAGCGAGTAAGAGAGCTATGGGAGCAGCCTCATCTAAAATATTTTGAACTATAGTTTGATATACCATTTAGAGAGCTTGGTTTTCATGGAAGAGGAAGAAAGATGATTACTTTGCTTCATTTTCATTTGCATAACCATATCATGGCGTGGGAACCAAGAAGACCAAGGATGTCCAATTTTATGTTGAGGTAATGGATGTGGTCCAAACTTTAGGAGGGGCAAGAAGGTCAATGTATGATCCTAATGAGGAAGAACAACAAGAGAGGGATAGGAAAAATAAAATCCATGCAAAGTTTCAAGGATTTATCAAGCGAGTAAGAGAGCTATGGGAGCAGCCTCATGTAAAATATTTTGAACTAGAGTTTGATATACCATTTAGAGAGCTTGGTTTTCATGGAAGAGGAAGAAAGATGATTACTTTACTTCATTTTCATTTGCATAACCATATCATGGACTGGAAGCCAAGAAGACCAAGGACGTCTATTTTTATGTTGAGGTAATGGATGTGGTCCAAACTTTAGGAGCGACAAGAAGGTCAATGTATTATTCTGATGAAATTGCTCACAAGGAAGAACAACAAGAGAGGGACATGAAAAATAAAATCAATGCAGATTTTCAAGGATTTGTCAAGCGAGTAAGATAGCTATGGGAGAAACCTCATCTAAAATATTTTGAACTAGAGTTTGATATACCATTTAGAGAGCTTGGTTTTCATGGAAGAGGAAGAAAGATGATTACTTTGCTTCATTTTCATTTGCATCACCATATCATGGCGTGGGAACCAAGAAGACCAAGGATGTCCAATTTTATGTGGAGGTAATGGATGTGGTCCAAAATTTAGGAGGGGCAAGAAGGTCAATGTATGATCCTGATGAAATTGAGGAAGAACAACAAGAGAGGGATAGGAAAAATAAAATTGTTATCACGAAAACTAGCAATGCTCATCCCACGAATAACCCCCCTACGAAACTTGTCTGTTTCCTAGGTTCGTGATGTTCAAGCATGCAAAATGAGGCAATTTTCAATCCACCTTGAAATGAATTCCAAAGCCTTAGGTAGTCAATCTGAGCATTTCCCCATGTTCGCCTTGCAAAGACCTTCGAAATGGGCACCTTCGCGAGCCTTCATTGTCAAAACTTCGTAAACTAGTGAAAAGTGCAGTTGAGTTGAAAAAGTGCGCTCTAACTTTCTTTCACAAAAGTGACTAAGTATTGGAAGTGCAAGGGTGCACTTTTTCAGCGCCCTTGCACTTAAGTGATTTTTAACTTAGGTGCACGGGCGTTGAAAAAGTGTGCCCTTACACCTAAAATGAATTCAACTTAATTTTTGATAATTTGGCATCTTTTTGTTAGGCAGTTACATTTCTTTTTATTTGTTCATTCCACCTTTTGTGCCTTGATTGAATGCATAACTTGAGTTCACCATTTTTACTCACTGATCACTTAAAAGTGATTTTGGTTTATTTCATTTCACTTTTATTCTTTTCTTCACCTGTTCTCTTGCTAGTCGACCAAGCTCTTAGCTGTAAAACATGTTTTTGAGAGAGAGCCTCCTTTTGGTTTTGATTTATTTCTCAGCAATCCCCCAGGTACGTTTTTTTCTTTGTTTCATAATCTATTTTTAGGATCACGTCTTCCTTTCTTCTTCATTTCGTTCTTTTGGGGTTTTTATTGTATGAAACACCATTTTTCTGCAAATCGCGTTTTTCTTTATATGCGTTTTTATCAGTTTTATTCATCAGTATAAATGTGCCTTCTTGTCCAATATGCATACTCTCTCTAAAAGGAAAAAAAATGTTTTTCTCTTCTCTCCAAACATTACATGTTTTTCATACATGCTTCTCCTTCACATTTGAAACATGTTTTTCTCATTCTTTTCCCATTCACGTGTTTTCATACACATTTTCTTCTTTTCCCATTCGCATTTCTCAGATTTGTCTATGGCTATTGATGAAATTTTTTAATATATGAAAAACCGATGCCATCATAACGCCAAGATACCATAGATCAACGCCATTGCATCATTTTTGTTTTTTTTTGCTCAAATGTTGAAGCACACAAAAGCGCGTTCTTACACTTCCACACAAAGATTTGCTAAGTCCAAGTACAATGTCGCACTTTTTCAGTGCCATTGCACCAAAAAATATTTCTCCAAGTGCAAGGGCACTGATTTTCAGTGCCTTGGCACTTTTCCTGAAAACAACAAAATTTAACTAAGTAAAAATGCAAGGGCACACTTTTTCAGCGCCATTGCACCATTTCCTGCACTTCACCAAAATCACTTCCAAACTATCTAGTTTCACTCTGAACCACTTCTCGACCATTCCTAGCATCATTTTTCATGCCTCATCACTTACATCATGCTTGCTTCATTTTCATTTTCATAGCCTTATCATGGTGTGGGAACCAAGAAAACCAAGGGTGTCCAGTTTTATGTGGAAGTAATGGACGTGGACCAAAATTTAGGAGGGGAAAGAAGGTCAATGTATGATCCTGATGAAATTGAGGAAGAACAACAAGATAGGGAGAGGAAAAATAAAATCAATGCAGAGTTTCAAGGTGTTGGGACTGGAAAAATCTGGTATTTTCCACTAGCCTCTACCTCACCTACCTTCCATATACCACAAAAATACACCACACTTTAATTTTATGATCAATACAAATTGTAGAAATTTGTGTGACTGGATCCATATTATAGCCTCCATTGCACCCATAAAATTGAAATCCCGTAGTCTTTCCCCCATTCTTAGCGAAATTCAATACCATCGGCCTAACAATGCTTCATTGGTGGAATCCCCATCACAACCCCGCCGATGGCCTGATGAAAATAGCTCACAACCTAGTATCGGAGTAACAATACCCTATCGGGCTGACTCCTAACGTGCTCTCCTCAATATACCGATAGAGTCAACAAAAGTAAACACATCGTTATAACAAATAAACATTGATGGAATGAATTATGACATTCCCCCAATGGGCTGATATAACCATGAATAGTTCTTCAGTACATTTTGTACTTTGATTATACTATTTTTAAGTGACCTTTTCATGTATATAATCATATCATGTTCATGTATGTTCATATAAGGTAGCTATGGAGGTAGTTCAAAGAGATGGCCTTGAACTTTTTCCTCATCTTACAAAGTCTGTTGGAACAAGAATAGGAATCGAATTTTGAGAGTCTGGTCTAAGTTTGAATTCAAGAAATGAAAAAATTGTGAAGGCTGGAATGGATTTTAGTGTATCACTTGGGTTTCATAATTTTCAATTGCAGACTGGTAACCCCAAAACATAAAATTATGCATTGCTCCTTGCTAACATTGTGGTTGTTAAGAATAAAGGGCCTGAAAATGCAATTGGGGTTAGCTCCAAAGTATACACTGATGTTGCATACTCATTTAACGACAATGATGAAGATGAGGAAGTAAAAAAAAAACCCAAGGCTGAGGTAAATGGAGGAGAATCAATCATCTCCAAGGAAACCTTATGATCTGATAATTAGGAGATTACTAAAGAAGAGCAATGTTGTCAATACCAAACAAAACTTGCAAGGCAAAAGAATGAGGAGACTGCAAGAAGATTGGTTGCAGGGAGCATTAGGACAAGAGATGGACATGGCTCTTTCAATCCATCCACTGAGATGGTTTCCTACAAAAATATGGATGATATCCCCATTTATAGAGAGCTCATGATTCAGGTTGATACGAAACAATGGTGCTTTTTTGGTACCCATATATGGAATCACAGTTCCATTTCATGTAGACACCATCAAGAGTGTTACAAGCCAACAAGGTGGAGGGAATTTTTATATAATGATAATTTTCAGTGTTCTAGGTGTCGGATTTAATGCCAACTACATGCAAAAATTTAAATTCCCTAGCAATATTTATGTTAAGGAAATTTCCTTTGGATCCAAGGATTCAAAGCACATCAACCATGTGGTACAAATGATTAAATCCCATAGACGATTTGTAGCAATGAAAGAGTCTGAAAAGGAAGAGAGAGCTACACTGGTGACTCGGGAGAAACTTCAGCTTTCAAAAACAAAGGAAATTAGGCTGGTAGACTTGTGGCCAGCCCAACATTTGGTGGAAGAGGAAGAAAGATGACTGGAACTTTGGAGGGCCGCCATAATGGATTTTGGTATTCAACCATGAGAGCGGAAGAGAGAGTTGATATCATGTATCAAAACATTAAGCATGCATTCTTCTAGCCAGTAGAGAAGGAGATGATTACTTTGCTTCACTTTCATTTGCATAACCATATCATGGCATGGGAACCAAGAAGACCAAGGATGTCCAGTTTTATGTGGAGGTAATGGATGTGGTCCAAACTTTAGGAGGGGAAAGAAGGTCAATGTATGATCCTGATGAAATTGAGGAAGAACAACAAGAGAGGGATATGAAAAATAAAATCAATGTAGAGTTTCAAAGATTTGTCAAGCGAGTAAGAGAGCTATGGGTGCAGCCTCATCTAAAATATTTTGAAATAGAGTTTGATATACCATTTAGAGAGCTTGGTTTTCATGGAAGAGGAAGAAATATTATTACTTTGCTTCATTTTCATTTGCATAACCATATCATGGCGTGGGAACCAAGAAGACTAAGGATGTCTAGTTTTAGGTGGAGGTAATGGATGTGATACAAACTTTAAGAGGGGCAAGATGGTCAATGTATGATCCTGATGAAATTGAGGAAGAACGACAAGAGGGGGATAGGAAAAATAAAATCAATGTAGATTTTCAAGGATTTGTCAAGCAAGTAAGAGAGTGTTATTGGAGGAGCCTCATCTAAAAGATTTTGAACTAGAGTTTGATATCCATTTAGAGAGCTTGGTTTTCATGGAAGAGGAAGAAAGAGTTGGTGGAACTACCTTTCTTAGTAATCACTATTAGTGAGATTAAGATTGTTAACCTTGAGAGAGTAGGACTTTGGAAAAATGTATTTGATATAGCTATTATTTTTAAAGACTTCAAGCGGGATATACTCCGCATTGACGCTATTCCTCAATCTTCGCTTGATGGCATCAAGGAATGGATGAAATCCATGCATATAAAGTATTATGAAAGCATAATGAAATTGAACTGGCTGCCAATTTTGAAGACTATTACTGATGATCCAGATAAATTTATTGAAGATGGTGGTTGGGAATTTTTGAATATGGAAGCTAGTAATTCTGATTATGATAATTCAGAAGAGTTAGATCAAGGATTGAGCCCTCTGATGTAGAAGTGGAATCAGAATCATATGAGGAAGGTTCAAAAGATGAATCTCTTGTGGAGTCAGATGAGGACGAAGAAGAAGAAGAAGATTTTGAAGAGGACGAAGGTAAAACATGGGATGAATTAGAATTCAAAGTGAAAAATGAAGATAAGGAGAAAGGAGACGAGTCTGATAGTGAAGAGGAAAGGTGATGATAAAAGGTAAAAGCAATAGGGAAGTCTCAAGCACCTGATATTAGAGATTCAAGAGTAATGCCTACCAAGAGGCATAAATTCAAATGAATTGAGTTCATCTACATCCTTCTACTATTTGTTCATGCACATAAATGGTTCAACTGTTTATACAAATGATGCATATATGTTAACTTTGCTTACTTTGCTTCATTTTCATTTGCATAACCATATCATGGTGTGGGAACCAAGAAGACCAAGGATGTCTACTTTTATGTGGAGGTAATGGATGTGGTACAAACTTTAGGAGGGACAAGAAGGATAATGGATGATCTTGATGAAATTGAGGAAGAACAACAAGAGAGGGACATGAAAAATAAAATCAATGCAACTTTTCAAGGATTTGTCAAGCGAGTAAGAGAGCTACGGGAGCAGCCTCATCTAAAATATTTTGAACTATAGTTTGATATACCATTTAGAGAGCTTGGTTTTCATGGAAGAGGAAGAAAGATGATTACTTTGCTTCATTTTCATTTGCATAACCATATCATGGCGTGGGAACCAAGAAGACTGAGGATGTCCAATTTTATGTTGAGGTAATGGATGTGGTCCAAACTTTAGGAGGGGAAAGAAGGTCAATGTATGATCCTAATGAGGAAGAACAACAAGAGAGGGATAGGAAAAATAAAATCCATGCAGAGTTTCAAGGATTTATCAAGTGAGTAAGAGAGCTATGGGAGCAGCCTCATGTAAAATATTTTGAACTAGAGTTTGATATACCATTTAGAGAGCTTGGTTTTCATGGAAGAAGAAGAAAGATGATTACTTTACTTCATTTTCATTTGCATAACCATATCATGGAGTGGGAACCAAGAAGACCAAGGATATCTAGTTTTATGTTGAGGTAATGGATGTGGTCCAAACTTTAGGAGGGGCAAGAAGGTCAATGTATGATCCTGATGAAATTGAGGAAGAACAACAAGAGAGGGACACAAAAAATAAAATCAATGCAGATTTTCAAGGATTTGTCAAGCGAGTAAGATAGTTATGGAAGTAGCCTCATCTAAAAGATTTTGAACTAGTGTTTGATATACCACTTAGAGAGCTTCGTTTTCATGGAAGAGGAAGAAAGATGATTACTTTTCTTCATTTTCATTTGCATCACCATATCATGACGTGGGAACCAAGAAGACCAAGGATGTCCAGTTTTATGTGGAGGTAATGGATGTGGTCCAAACTTTAGGAGGGGCAAGAAGGTCAATGTATGATCCTGATGAAATTGAGGAAGAACTACAAGAGAGGGACAAGAAAAATAAAATTGTTATCGCGGAAACTAGTAGCGCTCATCCCACGAATAACCCCCCTACGAAACTTGTTTGTTTCCTAGGTTTGTGATGTTCAAGCATGCAAAATGAGGCGATTTTCAATCCACCTCGAAATTCATTCCAAAGCCTCGGGTAGTCAATTTGAGCATTTCCCCATGTTCGCCTTGCAAAGACCTTCGAAATGGGCACCTTCACGAGCCTTCACTGTCAAAACTTAGTAAACTAGTGAAAAGTGCAGTTGAGTTGAAAATGTGCACTCTAACTTTCTTTCACAAAAGTGACTAAGTATTGGAAGTGCAAGGGCGCACTTTTTCAGTGCCCTTGCACTTAAGTGATTTTTAACTTAGGTGCAAGGGCATTGAAAAAGTGCGCCCTTACACCTAAAATGACTTCAACTTAATTTGGCATCTTTTTGTCAGGAAGTTACATTTCTTTTTATTTGTTCATTCCACCTTTTGTGCCTTGATTGAATGCTTAACTTGAGTTCGCCATTTTTACTCACTGATCACTTAAAAGTGATTTTGGTTTATTTCATTTCACTTTTATTCTTTTCTTCACCCGTTCTCTTGCTAGTCGACCAAGCTCTTAGCTGTAAAACATGTTTTTGAGAGAGGGCCTCCTTTTGGTTTTGATTTATTTCTCAGCAATCCCCCAGGTACGTTTTTTTCTTTGTTTCATAATCTATTTTTAGGATCACGTCTTCCTTTCTTCTTCATTTCGTTCTTTTGGGGTTTTTATTGTATGAAACACCATTTTTCTGCAAATCGCGTTTTTCTTTATATGCGTTTTTCTCAGTTTTCTTCATCAGTATAAACGTGCCTTCTTGTCCAATATGCGTTCTCTCTCTAAAAGGAAAAAAACTTTTTAATCTTCTCTCCAAACATTACATGTTTTTCATACATGCTTCTCCTTTATGTTTGAAACACGTTTTCCTCATTCTTTTCCCATTCGCATGTTTTCATACACATTTTCTTCTTTTCCCATTAACATTTCTCAGATTTGTCTATAGCTATTGAAGAAAAATGTTAATATATGAAAAACCGATGCCCTCATAATGCCAAGATACCATTTATCAGTGCCATTGCATCATTTTCTTTTTTTTTTGCTCAAATGCTGAAGCACACAAAAACGCGTTCTTACACTTCCACACAAAGATTTGCTAAGTCCAAGTGCAATCTCATCACTTACATCATGCTTGCTTGACATCCCTCCTTGCTTCACGCATCCCAATGCTACTTTTTAACTAATGGGTTGTTGACTCTTATTTGCAGAGCAGTGATTGATCTCGTCAGAGGATCCCTTCCTAAATAGAGTTGAAGTAATCTCAGATGACGGCTAAGAAGCCTCCTTCATCTTCAAAAGATGAAGGCAAGATGAAATACAAGTACCAAGGTGTTTACCCGCCAATGGTAGTGGTTTCGAAGGTTGATGAGATCAAAGACACAGAGGTTGGCCATCAAGACCTTCTTGAATTCATGAAAAGAACCAAACAAAAGCCTCTTGAAGACTCTCTAAGAGCTATCGTGCACAGTAATCTTCATCTAGTCTCTACATTTCCAACTGTTGCACATCACACAGAGTTTGTTCTCCAAGTTGCATCTCATTGTATTCAGGAGAGCAGAAGTGTCATTAATTCTTCCGGACATGAGGTTTTGAGACTTGATCTAGACTTCTTTGATATAGTTTTCAAAATCCCGCAAATGGAGAAGTATGTTGACATTTCGGTGCAATCGGCGCAGGAGGTCTATGACTCAGATCCGAATAAGGCCAAGTATCTGATAAACAGTCAATGGTTGAAGGAACCTCGACATACTATTTCCAGATGGCCGAAAGGAATTCCTCGAGCTAACTTCAAGGAAGATATCAGAGATATGATCATACTTTTGAAAAAAGGGTTAAAGAGTTGCCAGGCAAGCTTCTCGAAGAAGACCGTATCTTCCTTCCAGCCGCAAAACTATCACAGATCTTCAAAGAAGCTGTCATGGGTCAAGTAGAGAGTGCAAACTTTTCAGATGCCTCCATAGATGATCTATGTGATATCAGGCTCACCCTTGATAACCTTAAAACACATCTTGACAGGTGCAAAAAGGTTCTTTCATCTGCCAAGAGATCAGTCACGAGGATTCACACCATTGTGGATTATACCGTTGGTCCAGATGATAAATTAATGCAGGAGACCAGGAAGAAATATGAAGACTTCCATGCCCAAGCAGGGAACCATGAAGATTCCTGATGTCCTAGTTTTGAATGTTTTGATGCATTCCCATATGCATTTTGTAAATATTTTGTGACATCTTAAATGTCTTTTTGTAAAGTGTAATTACACCAAAAATATGAGATGTAACTTCTTAGAGAAAAATTACACTTAGTTAAATTGGGGTTTCTTATTTTTTCTCACCTAATTTCCTAGATTAACTCATCTCTCTTTTTCTATATATATGAGGGATCTCTATTGTAATATTGACCTTTTGATATTTTGTAACGAAGTGCTGCCCCTTTGAAACAAGCATTGAAGCTTTGTATTCAAATTTATGAATCTAAATCTAATCAATAAAGAAGAGGATTGCATACCAGAATTTGTGTTGGGATCAATAATCTTATGATTTGATTATATTGGTGGTGATTAGTATATGAGATCTGAAGGGCTTCAAGTAATCTATGTAAACTTTGTGTTACATTTCTTATTTGAATTTACTTTTATGTGTGGATGTTTTGGTTGAAATATCTACAAGACTTTGTGCTTGTAATCATTCATGTGGTTTGAGGAATTGCTGCATCTAAGAAGGCTTTGTGCTTCTAATGTGACAAACAATACTTTTGCAGATCCAACATTGAAAAGGCTACGAGACAAGTTTGCACCTTCATGAGCTTTCCCTATTCTTTTACTTTGTTATTATAAATCACATCTGGTATCTCCACGCTTTGCTTTGACAAGATAGAGATATTGGCATTACTGCTTTTTGTTAAGTTTCAAGTTATCAGATCTAGAACTTTCAAATTGTGAAGCATTGTAAACATCTTCTCTGAAAAAGAGAGAAGTATGAATGTAACACACACCCCCCCCCCCCCCATTTTGTAAGTGTAGTGTACATTTTAAAAGTATTTTATTAGTTTTACTATAGCTTCTATTAGGAGTAAGAAGGGCGCCTCCCCTTTCTGAGAGGAGAGATTATATCTTACATAGCCATGGCTGAAATCTAGATAGCGTAATCTATTGAAAAGTTGATTACATTATTTTCACCCAACAAAAATCAATGTAGATTTTCAAGGATTTGTCAAGCGAGTAAGAGAGTTATGGGAGTAGCCTCATCTAAAATATTTTGAACTAGAGTTTGATATACCATTTAGAGAGCTTGGTTTTCATGGAAGAGGAAGAAAGATTTGGTGGAATTACCTTTCTTAGTAATCACTATTAGTGAGATTGGTATTATTAACCTTGAGAGAGTAGGACATGGGAAAAAGGCATTTGATATGGCTATTGTTTTCAAAGACTTCAAGAAATATGTACTTCGCTTTGACACCATTCCTCAGTCTTCACTTGATGGCATCAACGAATGGATGAACTCCATGGATATAAAGTATTATGAAAGTAGAATGAACTTGAACTATCGGCCAATTTTGAAGACTATTACTGATGATCCAGATAAATTTATTGAAGATGGTGGTTGGGAATTTTGAATATGGAAGCTAGTGATTTTGATTCTGATAATTCAAAAGAGCTAGATCAAGGATATGAACCCTCTGATGTAGAAGAGGAATCAGAATCAGATTTCATGTAGCTACCATTAAGAGTGTTACAAGCCAGCAAGATGGAGGGAATTCTTATATAAGGATAATTTTCAATGTTCCAGGTACCGACTTTAATGCCAAATACCTACCAACATTGAAATTCCCTAGGAGTATTAATGTTAAGGAAATTTCTTTTAGATCCAAGGATTCAAATCACATCAATGATGTGGTACAAATTATTAAATACCATAGATCATCTGTAGCAATGAAAGAGTCTGAAAAGGAAAAGAGAGCTACACTGGTGATTCAAGAGAAACTTCAGCTTTCAAAAACAAAGGCAATTAGGTTGGAAGACTTGTGGATTAGACAACATTTGGTGGAAGAGGAAGAAAGATGATTGGAACTTTGGAGGCCTACCATAATGGAATTCTATATTCAACCATGAGAGCAAAAGAGAGAGATGATATCATATATCATAACATTAAGCATGCATTCTTCCAACTAGCGAAGAAGGAGATGATTACTTTGCTTCATTTTTATTTGTATAACCTTATCATGGCGTGGGAACCAAGAAGACCAAGGATGTTCAGTTTTATGTGGAAGTAATGGATGTGGTCCAAAATTTGGGAGGGGCAAGAAGGTCAATGTATGATCATGATGAAATTGAGGAAGAACAACAAGAGAGGGACATGAAAAATAAAATCAATGCATAGTTTCAAGGTGTTGGGACTAGAAAAATATGGCATTTTCCACTAGCCTCTACCTCACCTACCTTCCATATACCACAAAAATACACCACACTTTAATTTTATGATCAATACAAATTGTAGAAATTAGTGTGATTAGATCCATATTATAGCCTCCATTGCACCCATAAAATTGAAATCATGTAGTCTTTCCCCCATTCCTAATGAAATTCAATACCATCGTCCTAACAATGCTTCATCAGTGGAACCCCCATCACAACCCCGTTGATGGCTTGATGAAAATAGCTCACAACCTAGTATCAGAGTAACAATACCCTATCGGGCTAACTCCTAAGGTGCTCTCCCTGATATACCGATAGAGTCAACAAAAGTAAACACATCGTTGTAACATATAAACATTGGTGGAACAAATTATGACATTCCCCCGATGGGCCGATATAACCATGAATAGTTCTTCATGACATTTTGTACTTTGATTATACTATTTTTAAGTGACCTTTTCATGTATATAATCATATCATGTTCATGTATGTTAATATAAGGAATCTATGGAGGTAGTTCAAAGAGATGGCCCTGGACATTTTCCTCATCTTATAAAGTCTGCAGGAACAGGAATAGGGATTGAGTTTCGAAAATCTGGTTTAAGTTTGAATTCAAGAAATGACAAAATTCTGAAGGCTAGAATGGATTTTAATGTATCACTTGGGTTTCATAATTTTCAGTTGCAGACTGGTAACCCCAAAACACAAAATTATTCATTGCTCCTTGCTAACACTATGGTTGTTAAGGATAAAGGGCCTGAAAATGCAACTGGGGTTAGCTCCAAAGTATACACTGATGTTGCATACTCATTTAATGAAGATGATGAAGATGAGGAAGTGAAACAAAAAACCAAGGTTTAGGTAAATGGAGGAGAATCAGGCATCTCCAAGGAAACCTTATGATTTGATAATTAGGAGATGACTAAAGAAGAGCAACATCGTCAATACCAAGTAGAACTTGCAAGGAAAAAGAATGAGGAGACTGCAAGAAGATTGGCTGCAGGGAGCATTGGTAGAGGAGATGGGCATGGCTCTTCCAAGCCATCCAGTGAGATGGTTTCCTATAGAAATATGGATGATATCCTCATTTCTAGAGGGCTCATGATTCAGGTTGATACGAAAAATGGTGCTTTTCTGGTACCCATATATGACATCATGGTTCCATTTGATGTAGCCACCATCAAGAGTGTTACAAGCCAACAAGATGGATGGAATTATTATATAAGGACAATTTTGAATGTTTGAGGTATCGACTTTAATGCCAACTACATGCAAACATTGAAATTCCCTAGTAGTATTTATGTTAAGGAAATTTGCTTTAGATCCAAGGATTCAAAGCACATCAACCATGTGGTACAAATGATTAAATCCCACAAACAATCTGTAGCAATGAAAGAGGTTGAAAAGGTAGAGAGAGTTTTTTTAGCTTGGAAGATAGGAATTTACTACCTTTTCTTAAATTAGATGGAGAAATTAAGTGGCTGGTTAGCTATGCCAAGTGATGTAGACTACAAGGATGTGTTAGATCTCTGGTTGCCTACCAAGATGCATCAAAACATTCTTACATGTGAAAAGAATAGCAAAATTGTGAGGAAGGATGGAAAAGATGCATGTGGATCACTCAGTAGAATGGCAACATGAATTCAAGGAAGCACTCCTTGAGATACCAAGGAAGCACTCCTTGAGATACCATGTTTGAGAGAAAAGAAGATAAATCAAATCAACATGGGACTACGTTACTCAAATGATACAACTTTAAATGAGGACACTTAAGAGATATTAAAAGACAATGGTCGTTAATTAAAAGATGCGATGAAAATAAGGCATGAATGTCACCCACTACCCTTTAAGGGAAACAATATTTTTTTCCTCAACATGAAATAATGGGACAATTGAGTGGGATCTAGGGCCAATAGAGAAGCACTTGAGAACTCATCCTACGCATCAATAAACAACTCAACACAATAAATGCAAATTGACGTATTAACACAACAATATCCAACTAAGTTATTGAAACTGAAATTCAACTATTGATACCTCGTTCTCCATCCAAATTAAAAAATCGGCCCACTTTTTGCTTTGTAACTTTTCCTTTTCAAATTGCTTTGGATGTCGATCATATTTCTCCTCCTGTCAAAACATGGCACATGGACTAGTTAAACTAATTGATATGCAATCATTTAATTTTTCCTAGGGAATTAAAAAAAATATCACTAAACATATTAAATATACTTACAAATTTACAGATCAAGGCCTGTAAACCTTTTTGGCCACTCTGATGTGTGGCAGAAAGTTTTTGAAGCCTAGCCTTGGAGGCCTCTTCTTGAAACATATACTAATTCAATTTAACTATGCACAAATAAAATTTAAAAATCATTTAATAATTTTGATATAATCTTATGAGCAAATTCAAATACCCGCATACTCTCCTCACCAGACTTCCTTTGTGCTTCGGACTTCTCATATGCTTTTACAAGCTCTTTCCATACTTTGACACTTACATCAATTGGCCTTTTTTTGAGCCTTAGCTCAGGAGGGATTTTTTTTATCTTCTTTGTTTGGCTGCACCAAAATCTCTTACAATTTTGAGACATTCGTAGCTTTACCTTCTTCATAGACCAACCTGTACCAAATTCAATCTCCATGTCATTGATAACTGCTTTTTGCAGGTGTATGGGTATCTTTGAGAATGGAAAATGTAGATGGTATTTGAACGGTTGAAGGCATCATTCCTTCAACCTATTCACAAACCCTTTTCCAGCAGTTATCATTTGGGCTTCCCTTGAAACCACATCATATTCTATCTTGGTATTGAAGGTACCAATGCAAGATTGAAAACTTGCCATGGTAGAAGAAGGTTGTGTACCAGGAGTGGGTGGGATAGTGGAAGCCTTTGCTCCCTATTCTACATTCCTAGAGTTTACTATCATTGATTTCCTCCTGGATCTTTTGCTCGATCCAGGACTGCTTAGGGAATCAGTTGATTCCCTTTGACACGGTTGATTTGGTTGCAATGTTTGAGGGTCTTCACTAGATTGATTTTCTATGTATCTGGCAAACATTGTCCAACGCACATCATCCAATTTGTTCACTACCTCTGCCCCCAATATGGAAGCCAATGCCTCTTTATCTTTATCAGTCACATGTCCCTATATATATATAAAATAAATTTCTTCTTTTAAATTTAAAAATAAAAAACTAAAAAGTAAAAATGAAAGAAACAAGGGAAACATTTAAAAATCTATAAATTGACAATGAATTACCTTATCGTGGCCAGAGTTTTCCCCCTTTGTTCTCTTCCCTCTATCACTTGACATTTTGAGGTGACCTAGGGAAAATTATTTTCATCCAGTTTGTGGAGGCAAACAAAGTACACATTGTCAGGTATGAAAGTTTTTGTCCAGTTTGTGGTATGAAAGTTTTACCTTGAATGAATCTCTTTCCGGATTTAAACACATATGAATCAATTGCTTGCACACCTGTATAGAATATAAATATATTTGAAAGGATATAAATATATGCAAAATGAAACAAATGTATTGTAAAAAAATCAACGCTTGCGCACCTGTATAGAATGGTAATCTTTGGGGGATAAAAAGGGCACAAAGTGTGGTTTTATTGAGAGTTAACACAAATAGGTCCCATCCTCAAGTCACATCCACTGATTAGAAAGAAAATGAGTGTGTGTGCACAATCAATTTGAAACCACAAGTTCATTGTTCTGTAAAATATTTGTTGGAACGAAAAAATAAATTGCAACCTTACCTATGGTGTCACAAACTAAATCGAATTTATGATCTACTTGCTTGTAGCCCTCCTTTGTGTCGTTTTTCCCCTTTTTTTCCTCTCTTCCTTCATTCAGATTTTTTCTCTTGTTATGTCATCCTTCTTGACGCGGGAAGTTTTAAATTTTTGTTCCTAGTTCAGTAGTCGGCACTATAGTCGATGGCCAAAAGTGCACCTAATTTAGCGCCACATTTCAGCCAAAAAATGTAATCTGTTTGGGATGCAAAAGGTGGTGCAAAGTATGCCTAATTATATCATTTCAACGAATATGTATACACATCCTCTCCAATTGGAAAGTGGAAAATAAATTAATAGAGGTCATCTTATGTATATAGATGGACGTGCATACACACAAAAATATTGTAGGATTTATATATAGTAGTAAGGGAAGGGACCCTAATGTAAGACCGAATTGTCAATTTGTTGAGGTTATAAATGATAAAGATGGAGATATGGAAATAGAGGTTGATAGATTGATAATGGTTGAGGCTATTAAGGACCTTACCATTGGGGATGCGTTATTGATTGATTACCCCTTCTTAAAACACACTCTTGCGTGAAAGAAAAGGGAAGAACAAGGTCTCCCTAAGGATGTTCTTAAGGGCAGAAAACCAAAGAATAAAAAATGAGTGTGGATTGATTTTTTATAAACTATGTTGTCAAAATTGTGTTTTATTTAAATTATTGTATAAAAAAGGTAGTCTATAAAATAATGTTCCATTATTTAATTGATGTATATATGTTCATACAATTTATATTTATATTTTTTAAGCCATATTTGATTACATTTCTTTGAAATTGATATATTTATGATTTATCCAATTGTTGCCAAACATTAAATAATGCTTGCGTTTGTTGATAGGTAGAAGATGTTGATGAAACACATACTAATACCCAAGATCCAACTGGGTTATTAAGATTTGGATGAGATGATCCAAACCATCCTTTAAACCATAACGGGGTGAACAAAGCAAGATTGAAGAAAATGCTACCACCTAAGAAATTTGAAGAGATGATGAGATTCACATACACTGATGACATGCCACCTAGCCTTAATGATGATGATGATAGTGAAAATGTAGTGCATGAAGAAGGATTGAATGAAATGCTTATAGATTTATTTGGGGATGGAAATAATGATGACAATATTGCTCATATGGTTGACAGTAATGATGATAGCAGGGGTAATTACCACCAATGTAATGTTGATGATAACAACCTAAAAGACTCCATCAAGCAAGCATCAAAGACACCTATGTTCAAATCAGGTGCAAGTAGAACCTCAAAATTGGCATGAAAATTAATATTATTAGAAATCAAGTCACTATTTTCTTGGTCAGACAAAGGATTCAGTACCCTACTGAAGTGAGTTGAAATATATTTCTTACTTTCCATTGTCAATTGGTGTACATAATTCGTAAACATTCATCAACTTCGTTTATATTTATTTAAGGGGATTTTAAAACCATATATTGTATATAAACAGTCCTAGTATAGATTGACATATCAAACATGTTCATCATAAGTCAAACATTCAATTGATTTAATCTCTAGCAATCTTACAAGGCACTAAAAACTAAAATATTCCCTGAAGAGAATGTGTTGCCATCAACATGCAATGAGGCATGTTTGTTGTTGGTTGAGTTGGGGATTGGCTATAAGAAAATTTATTCATGTAAAAATGATTGCATTTTATACAAAGATGAATATCATAACAAGGTAGAATGCCCTGTATGCAAAGAGAAGAGATATCGTACATATGCACAAGGTCCTACAGTTCCAAAGAAGGTTTTATGTCACATGCCAGCTATACCTAAACTTCAATGAATGTTTCATTGCAAGTCACTTGCACAATTGATGGATTGGCATGCAAAGAACATGAGTAAAGATGGATTCATGTGAATTCCGACTGACTCCAAAGCAATGAAACACATAGAGGAAAAATGGCCAAGAAAATTCTAAGATGAACCCCATAGTATCAGGTTTGGTCTTGCAATTGATGGAGTGTGACCATTCTCTTTCTTGAGCTCAAATTATAGTGTTTGGCTAGTTAGATTGATAGTATACAATATCCCCCCATGGATGAGTGTTAGAAAGGAGCACCTTATGTTGACTCTCATTGTTCCAAGAAAACATCAAGTTAACAACATGGATGTTTATCTTGCACCTTTTATTGATGAGATGCAATTTCTATGGAAAGGCATAAGAATGTATGACATATCATGTCCTCCATCAAATAGGTCCTTCATTTTGTATGGTGTGCTATGTTGGACTATTCATGATTTCTTGGGACTTGGTGTTTGTTCTGGTAGGATAAAATATTTACGTATTTACACTCATAATTTATTTTCATCCCAACTTTCATACTTAGTTTTATACTATTTTTTTGATGTTATTAACATTACTTGTTGAATTACAGGGCTTCAAACAAAGGGGATATTTGCATGTCCAAGATGTGCAGAACAATTTCAAGGGCGGTATTCTAAAGATCTACATAAATTTATTTACGCAAACAACATGGTTTTTCTACCACTAGATCATAGGTTTAGAAATCGCCTGAAGAATCAATTTGATGGAAAAGTTGAAAATAAAGGCCCTCTCATGATTATGGGTCTAGGTGATTGGCTTAAGAAGTATGAAGATGCTGAATTGAAATCTTGGGAGGATTTTTTTGATTAGGGGGATTCAATTTATTAACCAGAACAAGTTCTAGTTCATATGCCATAAGGAATGAAAAGTAAATCCATATTTTATGAGCTCCCTTACTGGAAGGATCTATTAATATCTCACCTATTAGATCCTATGCACATCCTCAAAAATATCCCAGATTCTATATTTTGACATATATCAGGCAAAGAGAAGGACACCTTATCTTCGAGGAGAGATATTTCTCTTTCACATACCAAATTTGATAGAAAACATTAGTGGCCAAGTAGGGAAAATGAAACATATGCAGAAGCTCCATGGATTTTGAAAAAAAAAGAGCTAGAGCAACTAAAAAATATCATCCGTTCAATAAGGACACCTACTGGTTATGGGTCATCATTGGCTAAATCTTTTACATTTGATGGACATATCAAAGGATTAAAAAAACATGATTTTCATAATTTTATGAAGGTATTATATATCATCATTTAACATTTACCGATAACATTGATTAAGTACTAAATATATTTTGATATTTTGTTGTGTGAGAAAAAATTACTAATGACCTTTTCATAAATGTGTTTGATAGCATATCATGCCATTGACAATTAGGGTGATTCCTATCTTATAGTTGACTTAAGGAATGCCACAAGTCGATTGTCAACATTTACAAGGTATGTGGTTATATGAAATGTTCATGTGTGAGAGACATAGAGATATTATATTTCATTTTAATTTTTGACTAAAGGTTCATACTTATTTACTATTCTTATATTAGACCGTGGGTGACCTCTAAGGAGATCTACGAAAGTGAAGTGCCAAAGTGGAAGAAGGAAATTACAAAAATTGTATGTATATTTGAGAAGGAACTCCCTACAAGTTTCATGGACCTACAAGTCCATTTAATTATACACCTAGTTGATGATATTGAATTGGCAGGTGTCGTATCAACGAGGTGAATGTTTTTCTTTGAGAGGTATATGAAAACTCTTAAAATATATGTCCGACAAAAGGCACATCTAGAGGGTTGCATGGTTGAAGGGTATGTATTGAATGAAGCATTTTTCTTCCTGTGTGAATTCCTTTGTAAGGATTTTGAAGATGGGCCACACATTAGGGATGAAGAATGAGCATCAGATATTATTGATGGAGAAAAACCACAATCTAATGGTGTTGAAGTACAAATTAGTAAGTAAATTCACTATCAAAGTGGTTGTTTTTTCTTGCAATCATTAATTTACTCTATAATTTATTTGTCAAATTAATAGCATAATATTTGGAGTTTGAAATAAACATATTGACATGTAATAGGTGTAGATGAAATTTCTATACTCGACAAGTTCATTATGTACCACATGGACTTTATGAACAAATGGATTGAACTGTATGATAAAAAGAGAGAAGTGTTAGAAGCAAGGAGACAGTTTAAGAGATCGAACCCAAAGAATAATCCACTTCCCACTGATATGCTTGGGTAATGGGGCAAAGATTGCACACTAGAATGGGTTACTGAACAAATTCAAAATCAAATAGAAGATGCAGGTATAGATTCAGACATAACAGAAGATGAAATCAACATGTCTAGAGGATGTGAAAGAAAATTACAGTTGGAATTTTACAAAATGTTGTTTCCTTACAGTTTTGACACTATTAATTATTTTAATATTCATCATTATATTTTTTTCACTGAAATAAATGGTCTTTCACAGGTGAGGAAATATCCAACAATGTGGGCATATGGTCGACATTATCATAAAGAAAGTGTAGATGTAAAGAGACGATCCTTCAATTATGGCATCATGGTTGACTTCAAGCAATCCAGTCGATCAAGCTCAAAAGATAAGAATATAATTGAAGGGAATCTACAATATGTTGGGAAAATACAAGAAATTATTGAGTTGGATTATCTCTCTTTTAAATAATGTATTTTTAAGTGTAGATGGTATGAAGCATTTGAGAGGACACAAAGACATGATACCCATAGTGGATTGTTTTCTATAGATTCCTCATGCTTCCTAATGGAGGATAAGGAGCCTTATGTTCTACCAATTCATTGTGAGTGGGTATTTCTTTAACTCAAACAAGAAGTAGTAGTGATAATAAATCTATTATTTCATAGTTTATTGTAAATATATACATGTGTTTATTAATCAGTAAAATTGTTATATCATACATCTAATATATGTATTTAGTTCATGTGCAAGTATTTTTCTATAAAGATATTTTGGGCCCGAAATGGATATTTGTCATACAATATGATCCAAGATTAAGGCATGTATTTGATGATGCATTAGTGGATACTGAGCAAGACAATGATGGCCGACAAAATGAGAGAGAGGGATTAGAGAACATCGAAGAAATTGACATCCATGATGATGTTGAAGAAGGTTATGTTCAGGCACAAGAAGACAATGATCTAGAGTTAGATAATGTTATGGAAGACAACAATATGGAAGACATCATTTGATATCTTGGGCTCTCAAATCACTCAAAAGTAATCATTATCATTGTATCGGTGGAACCGTGATTTTACTCTAGCCGATATCCATATTTCCCATCGAAGAGAACGTATGTCATTGTTTTTCCTTCGGGCCATTGACGGGATATCAGATGATGTCTCCCCATACCCCTTAGTCTCTTTGATATTGTACCTTAGGCATGTAATTAATCATTTATGACATTATTTTTGTTATCAACTCATCGGAGCAACTTTGTTTATATTTCGCAAATAGCAACCGTTCCTCCTGATACCCCTTTCTTTTGTCAGTTCATCGTTGTATCAGGGAAACCATGCTTTTTGTCAGCTCGATAGGTTTGTGTCTCACTGATACCATTGTGTACTTTATTAATAACTATCTTCATCATGTCGTTGTATCGGTCCATCGGTGAGACAAAATGTCATCTTTCCCCGATATACTTTCGTGTCTTCGATATGCTTTGCTCAAGCTATCGGGGAGACAACAAGATGTGTTCTAGCGATATTTGTTTCTTACTTTGATGAATCTCATTTTGGCGCTACACTCGATGCTAAACTCGGTGATAGACTAGGTGCTAAAGTACGCTCCAAAATAGGCACATAATTAGGTGTTAAATTAGGCACTATTATTGGCGCTACACTCAAAGCTAAACTCAACAAAAACTTGACACTAAGCTCGACGTCACACTCGACGCTAAATTTGGTGCTGAACTTGGCATTGAACCTAGTGTTAAATATGGTGTAAAATTCAACGCTAATTTTCACCAAATTTAGCGCCTGCTTGTTCTGGCTGGTGCAATAAATGCCAAAAATAACACTGACCCGATAAATAGCACTGACTTTTTCAAAAAAATGGAGAAAATTACATTGAAACAGTGGGTGGAAGCAAGAAAGGGAGCAAAAAAGGGAGCTAATCACAGGGATTTGTTGTAGTGTAAAGAGAGAAAATTACATAAAGAAATAGAAAGATAGGTAGGAAGAAAGATGCAAACAAATATAGAGATAAATAAATAAATATATAGAAAAGGAAGAAATAAGAGAAAGAAATACAAAAAAATACAAATGAGAATGAAAGAATAATAGATAAATATAAGGTAAAAGATAAATAAATGATGAATGAAATAATAAAAGAAATAGCTATATAAAAATAGAGAAAAAACGTATCGAATAAAGAGTAAAATATAGAAAGAGATAATAAGAGATTTAAAACAAAACAAAGATAATGAATGAGAAAATAGAAATAATTAAAGACCAAGATAGAAACAAATAAATATAGGATACAAAGGAATAAAGAAATAGGGGAAAGAAGTAACAAAAAACAAAGAGAAAAAATGAAAGGATTAAAATTAAGATAATAAGAACCTTAGTAGTTAAAAACAAAGATAATATAATGAGATAGAGATAAAATGACAAACAAATAGATAAAGGTAGCAAAAGATAAAGAGAAACAAAAACATGAGAGAAAAAAGAGTAATATAAAGGAGAGATGGAAAAATACAAATAAGATCTATAGAGAATAAATATGGACAAATTGAGAAAGAAAAAGGTTATAGGTAGGGGGAGAGATTGAAATAAAGATAAAGTGAGAAGGAGAAAATGAAAGAATGAGATAAAAGTAAAGAAAGATCTAGAGCCTAGGGTGTTGAGTCCTTCAATTCAAAGCCTATTGGCATAAGTTTCAAGTATAGCATCCAAGATCTAAGGTTTTTGGTCCAGGGTGTAATTATAACAAAGGTTCAAGTTCTAGAGTTCTCGTGCCCAAAATCTAATGTCTACGAAACTGTGTTTAGGGTTCAAAGAAAATTGAGTTTAACATCCAAGGTCTCGAGCATTGAATAACATCCTTGCATCTAGAGCCCAAAGGTATGGGATAAAAGTTAATTACAGTCTAGGGTCTACCATTGATGACTCTGAGGTGTAGAGTTTGGGGTCCAAGTGTTCAAAGTCTAAGGTTATAAGATACAAGGTCTAGGGATCAATGTCTAAGCTCTAAAAGTTTTATTGTAGGGTCAATGTTCTATCTTATAAGGTTTGGAGTCTCTAGTTTAGCATCTAGTGTGTAAGGGTCTGTGGTTTGGTGTTGCAGGGTCAAAGTTCATGGGTCTAAGGCCCAAGGTCTAGCAATCGATTTGGTCTTGGGTCTAATGACCAAAAAATGAAAAAAAATAGTGGAAAGAATGAAAAAGTAAGAAGAGAAATACATATGGATAGGGAAATAAATAAGGAAAATAGATAGAGATAAATAGGTAGAAATGGAGAGAAATAATAAGGTTCTATGGAGTCTATTGGGTGTTATGGAGCAATGGAAGGAAGTTGTGGAGAGGATGAAGGAGAATCCTATGAGGCCAAAAGGGTCTCCCTTATGGCAAGAAACCAATGGGATTTCTATTGAAGAAGAAAAAAACAACGTTGCCCTGAAATGAAGTTGGAGTTGATGCCCCTAAAATTGTAGATAGGGATGCTTGGGAATTGGAGAAGAATGCAATTGGAAGATTTCTAGGGAAAAAAGTCACAAGGAAACAAAATGGTGAATGGTTCACAAAAAACTAGCATTTGGATTCCGTAATAAATTTTATGCTATTTTTTTTTGTCATAATTCTGGATAATGAGAACGCAAGAGAGAAGGTACTAAAGGAGGTAGAGTGGAAATTTGAGGATCATTTTTATATGTACAAAAATGGGAAAGGAACTTCAATCCCCTAAGCTTAGATCCACACAATGGCCCAACGTGGATTTGGTTATATAATCTACCCTACGAATATTGGTTGAGTAGATGTCTCAAAAAAAATGGGGATGCTCTCAGAAAAACTATTGAAGTAGATTCGAGGATAGTGAAATATTGATCTATGCAAGAATTTGGATTATAACAATCAAAGGGATTCCTAATAAAATCTGGTTGGTTATTGGTTGCGGGGAATGACACCAATCAATTGAAATTGAATTTTTGAGATTTTACTATCTCAAATGTAAAAGAAGGAATCATATGGCAAAAAATTGTAAAACATTTCCAAAAACATTCAAAGATGTCTACAAGCAAAAACTATTTCAAAAGACCCAAGGAGAAATCTAGAGTGAAGATGAGAATATGTAAATAGAAAAAAATGAACCTAAATCTCCCTCATAGTTGAATTAATGTCAAATTGTTAGAGAAGACCGTCTAGAAACTATAAAACCAATGATCGATGATATGATGGAAGAAGGTGAAATTGGTTGCTTAGAGTTGGATGGCAACTCTCCACAAAGATTGATTAGGTGGTTGGAGAATACAAAAGAGGAAAATTGTGGTCAAGTTTTAGAAAGGGATGACCTAGACATTTTGGAACCAAGGAGGATCCTTCAATCGGCTAAATTTGCTCATGGATCTAAACTAGGGAGGAAAACTAATAAAAAAAAAGAGAAGAGACACTAAATGGGGAGAAATCATCGACAAGGTCTTATATGTTGCGATTCGAGGGAGGAAATTCCCTCCCTTGGAAGGAGATGAGGATTCTCACATGGAGTATTAGGGGCCTAAATTCCCCTAACAAGAGGCAACTGGTCAAGCGCCAGTTGGAGTGCTAGAATAGTGATCTTATCCTAATGCAAGAAATAAAAATCAAAGGAGAAGAAATTGCAGCCTTCATATAGTCTTTTCATGGTTGGGAAGGTACTTTTTGTGGATGCTATTGGGGCTACAGGTGGCCTAGGTATCATGTGGCGTTCAAGGAAGATCAAAGTTGAACAAGTATCTTCAAACACAAATTGGATGAAGTTTAAGGTAAAGAACTTTCAAGTTAATTTTGTATATGAAATTAATAATATATATGACCTGATCAAAATAGAAGAAAAAAACTTTTTTGGGATAAAGTAACAAGTGAGATAGGTGCATAGAAAGTTATAATTGGAGGAGATTTTAATGCTATTGTGGATCTAAAAGAAAAAATAGGGGGATCACATAAAATTTCACAAGCACAAAAATATTTTATTAGATTCATAGAGGTAAATAAGTCGATTGATATAAAAGCTTCTAATGGAATATTCACATGGAATAATGGAAGGAAAATATTTACTAATATCATTGAAAAGATAGATATATTCCTTGTATTTGAAGATTGGTTGCAGGGTAATCTATTACGAAAGTCCTTAATTTGGCCCATATCAATCTTCGATCACTTTCCTGTAGACCTCAATATAAATGTGGATTCAAATTCAAACGGATGTGGATAAGGTCAAAAAAATTATCGGATTCAATGAAGGCTTGGTGGTCAGTTCCACTGAGGGTAAAAGGTTCCAAAATGTTTATATTTCGCAAAAAGCTCGAAAGAATGAAAGAGAAATTGAAAGAGTGGAATTAGGTATCTTTCAAGAATAGATTCGAAGAAAAAGAGCACCTAGAACTGGAACTTGCTTCTCTTGGGGAGATAATACTGAAACAAGGGATATTGGCTAGAGAGGAAAGTTACTGGAGAACAAAATCACGGGACATGTGGCTGGAGGAGGGTGATCAGAATATGAAGTTTTCTCACAACTCCACAAAGGTAAAGAGGAGTTGGAATTGTATTTCTGAAATCCAATCCATTGATGGCAACCTAATCACAGATGTGAAGGAAATACAAAAAGCAGGCGTGGAGTATTTTGTGTCCCTATTGGGTGGGCAGGGAGAAGTTGAACAGTTCTTTGCTGATATCATAAGGGACATCAAAGAAGTGGTGTCTATTGAGGATAATGAAATATTGTCTGTGAAGGTCACATTAGAGGAGGTAAGGATTGCAGTCTTCCAAATGCAGCTCGATAAGGAATCAGGGCTAGATGGGTTCAATGCCCTCTTATATCAAACTTGTTGGGCATTTATGGGTAATGAAATCCATGAAGTGGTAGAGGAATCTCGTAAGAAAACAAGTATGTTAAAAGACTTTAATAATATTAACATTGTGCTAATATTGAAGAAGGAGAATAGCTTTTTCTTCTCAAATTATCATCCAATTTCTTTGTGCAATACAATCTACAAAATTATTATCAAAGTTATGGACAACTGGTTGAACAAGATTCTCCCACGGGTCATTTAATAGGAGCAGAGTGGCTTCGTTCCTGAGAGAAGTATTATGGATGGTATAATTGTGGCTCATGAGGTTGTGCATACTTTGAAAAAATCAAATAGAAAAGGAATTTTGGTGAAGCTTGATACGAGTAAAGCATATGATAGGGTGTAGTGGAGTTTTTTTATGTTGGCTATGAAGAAATTTGGTTTTGATGATAGATGGTTAAAATGGGTTTATAATTACATCTCGTTCGCAAGGTTTTTGGTGGTGGTGAATGGCTCACCGTGTGGTTTTTTCAGCAGTGCAAAAGGTCTATGCCAAGGTGATCCTATTTCTCCCTCTTTGTACTCTTTGTACATGTTGATGGATGAAGCTTTTAGCAATTTTATTTCAAAATAGAAGCAACGTCAGAATTGGAAGGGCATTGAGATCTCACCTCTAATCCTCACCGTATCACATCATCTTTTTGCAGATGATACCATCTTATTTGGTAGTCCTACTATTTAGGAAGCTGAGACTATACAGGCATGCATTCAAAAATATTTCTTGCAAGTAGGACAACAATTCAATGTAGAGAAGTCAAATATTTACTTCATAAACGTGGGTAGAAGTGTTCAGCACAGAATTACAAATTTCTTGGGTTTCAATATAGGCATGTTTCCAAAAAAATATTTAGGTATCCTTCTTTTTGATGGTCATGTCAAATTTGAATTATGGGCTAATACGATCAACAAGTGTAGCTCAAGGATTGGTTAAGATGACATGGGTGGTGGTTAACACTAGTAGGTCGGGTGACAATGCTCAAATCTATCCTAGTAACAATTCCTATTTTCATGCTGTCCTACCTAGAAATTTCAAACAAAGTTGAAAAAAGGATGTCGGGCAGTGAAAGAAGGTTTTTTTGGGATGTCAAACACTAGAAGAAGCACATACCCCTTTCGTCATGGGATCAAGTCAAATGCTCAAAAGCAAATGGGGGTACTGGAGTCAAGGACATGAAGTGTCAAAATAGGGCATTGGGGGTAAAACTCATGTGGAGGATCTTCAAAAACCCTAAAGCCCTTTGGTGCATGTTGTTAAAGGAAAAATACCTATATTATTTTGATTTTGAGAGAATATTAACAATTTCTAATCCTCAAAAGGGGTCTGAAATCTAGAATTTCATCCTGAATTATTGGCCACTAATTACAAATCATTTATCTTGGTATGTAAAAGATGGAAATGGAGACTCCTTCTGGGATGACTCATGGAATGGAGAAAATACCTATATTACTTTAAATTCTAAAAGGGTGTATGGGGAGAAAACCAGAGACTTTTTAAATACTTGGAAGGTGGATGAGATGTGGGAGCATTCTTGGAAGGATTTTAATTTCTTTTCGGACCAAGCTAAATCAATCATTCAAAGTGAACTTACAAAAAGGAGTATTATGCTTACAAATGAGGTAGAATATTTAATAATCTAATGTGTTGCTAAGTTTGGAAACTATTATGTGAAAAATGGTTATAATTAAATCAAGCAATAAAATGCTATGGTAGTTTGGCCGAGTCAATTGTGTCGGGGTAAGTATATTCTCCCAAAGACGGGAGCATTTGCATGGACAACTCTCCATGAGCGGATTCTCATAGGGGAGCATCTAAACCAGATAGGTATTCAAGGACCTAATTGATGTGTAATTTTCTATAAATGTAGTGAGGATGTCCAACACCTTTTTTTACAATGTGAAGTGGCTCAAGAATTTTGGGCGGTCTTTTGTAAAAAAGTTGAATGGTACTGGCCTTTACCAAACAATTTAAAGGACATTTTTGTTTCAGGGCCACAATTGACAATTGGTGTATTTAATGAAGGGCTTTGGTATGAAATCCATTCGATAGTGATATGGAAATTGTGGAAGGAATGTAATGCAAGGATATTTAGAGAGAAGCCATCAACATAAAGGTACTTTTATATAAAATTTAGTTTTCCATATGTGAACATTTAAATGGTCAGTGGAAGAAAAGAAAGTACAAGTATTTTTCGGCGTAAGACCAAAGAATGGTAAGAAATTGGCCAATTTTGAATTCTCCAAAGAGTTATCTGTTATAAAACAAGAAGTCTCAGGGAAAGCCCAAACGGTTCCTATCCCCAAAGAGGAGGTTAAAAATTAAATTTGATGGGGCCTCAAAGGATAATCCTAGGTCCTCGGGTGCAGGATTTGTTGTAAGAAATGATTGTGGTAGGGTAATTTTGGCTGCTTCCATTAGGCTACCATGGGGAACAAACAATGATGCAAAATGTGTTTCACTATTTGAAGGCCTAAAAGTATGCTTAGAAAAAGGATGTCATAACATTGATATAGAGGGGGATTCCTAAATAGTGATAAGGGTGGTAGGATCCAAAAAAGCTCTGAGCTGGAAATTACAGATGTGGTCCAATCAGATTAATGAGCTACAGGGTTATATCAATGACTTCAAGCTTTCCCACATGTACAGGGAGGCAAATATGGTAGCAAACCTCTTGTCGAAAATTGGGATTGAACAGTCTGGTACGTATTGTGTAGGAAGGAATGTCGATTGGATAAGCTTTGAAGAGATAGTTACAATTGATGTTATACAGTAAGGGAAATTTCCTCATATCAAACAAAAGGCCGAGGGATTCCCACATCTTTAGCTTGAAAAGGATTAAGGATAGCATATCCCACGACCCTCCAGTTCCAATTTCTGCACAAATCCTTTCTTGAATACTCACAGGCTATTTTGACGTTATAGGGGTAGAGGGAAAGCTTAAATACTTCCCAAAATAGGATCTCTCAACAAACTCAAATGGAATTTCCGTACATGCTCTGTAAATGCTTTGATGATGAGGAGTCAGGTGAGGAGTCAAGAGTGGAGTCAAACCAGGAAGTGGTAGCCAAAAAACAATATGAGGAGCCCAATGCACAGATCAAACGAATCTTTAAAGTCAGTAATGCTTTGATCGAGAAGGCAATCAAGGAGAAGACAGGTTGATTGAGTTGGCTACAAGCATGATAACTCTATATACAAGCAAGGCTGAGTAGGATGTATAGGTGTTTCTGGGGTTGGTTTCATATCTATGTAAATCTTTTAAAATTTCAATGAAAAGAGTGCTATCTTCTCTGATAGCAATTTGTATAAAAAAAAAGAAAGAAATGGAGAGAAATGTTGGAAAAAAGAAATAAATTTAGAAAAAAAAGAATTTAAACATAAAACTAGAAAGAGAAAAAATAGAAGGAAAAAGTGAATGAAATAAGGAAAACAAAAACAAAGAAGTGAGAGAGATAATTTAATACATATATAAAAAAATATAACACCAGAAAGGAGAATTCAAAGAGAGAAAACCAAAAAGAAAAGATGAGAGATAAAAATAAAGAGATACATTTTCTGGGAAATAATACAAATAATAATTTAAAAATGAGGAATCTTTAAAGAAAAAAAAAGATAAAGAGGAGAAAAAACCATAGAGAATGAAAGATAGTGAAAAATAAAATAATTTAGAATAATAAATTACAAAATAAGAGAAACCAAAATCAAAAAATATAAATATAGAGAGGGAAAAATGAAATAGAAACAAATAAAAATTCAAACAATGAACACGAAGAGAAAGAAGAAAAATGAAAATAAAAATAAATAATATTATCAAAATGAATAAACAAAAGAGAGAGAAAATAAATATTGTTGAAATACCATGATCAACTTAGGAATAAGAAGTTCACTTGAAATCCACCCTACCTCTCCTAAAAGACAATGTTTGATAAATATGGTAAATTCCTTTCCAAGGTCTATATTGTCAAGTCTTGACTTACTATCGTACCTCAAAGCTATGAAGCTTTAAAGACAAAAAAAAAAGAAGAGAAAGAGGAGAAACAATCATAGAGAATGAAACATAATGAAAAGAAAACAAGTCAGAATAATAAATTACAAAATAAGAGAAACCAAAAATGATAAAATATAAATCTAGAGAGGGAAAAATGAAATAGAAAATTTAAAGATGCAAAGAATGAACAAGGAGAGAAAGAAGAAAAATGAAAATATAAATAAATAAAATTATCAAAATGAACAAACAAAAGAGAGAAATAATAAAGATGGTTGAAATACTATGACCAACTTAGGAACAAGAAGTTCACTTAAAATCCACCCTACATTTAGTAAAAGACGCAATATTTGATAAATATGGTAAATGCCTTTCCAAGGTCTAGATTGTCAAGTCTTGACTTACTACCATACCTCATAGTTATGAAGTAGACATGACATGTATTTTAGCTAGCTTAACCATGGAATTTGCTAACCAAAATTAGCTAGGATGATAAATGCATAAGTACTTTTCACAAAAGATTATAAATTTGGCTAAAGAAGACTAGACACACCCTGACATGGCTTTGACACTTCAACCTAAATTTCAAAATTGAAAACCTAGCCTCTTATTCCAACCAAGTGTACTTTCTTAGATGTAGAACAAGTAAAAAATCCTTGAAGTACAAAAATTTGGGAGATAAACCATTAGGAAACTCTATCAATTATCAAGTAGATATTACAAGTTAGAAGGAGATGCACATTTTATTCAGCTTCACCGTAATTCTGGTCACATTCTCCCAAAACTGCTTCCACCCCTTCAAAAAATTTAGCCATGTCTAAGTTGTCACCTTTCCATTAGGTTTTTGAAACTATGGTGGATGTTGATGGGGTTATCACAATTGTTGGGATATGGTGTTGTACACCATTGCATAAATTGATATATTATAATATTGTAATTAAATAATTATTTAGTTGTGATGCACCTAGGAGGTGTGGTTAATCACACTAGGTAATTATTTAAGGACCAATTTATGTTGTATTATAACATTGTATTATTATTTAATGTGTGGGAGACATGGGATAATAATTAATATTGGGGAAATATTAAATAAAATGAAAACTTAGTACACAATATTAAATAAGGGGTTAGTGGTTTTGTGTTCACATTGTTTTGTGGCACATGGTTTTATCTTACCACTTGGTTGTATTTGTGTGAGCTTGTATCTATAAAAGCAAGCACATGTTTAGTGTTTAAGGTTGGTTGGGTGAGTGGGTTATCATTTATAATTCTTTCTGAGGAGTGCATATGTGAAGCACAACATGGGATGTGTGGATTCATGCTTGGACACTTGAGGATGCATTGGAGAGGCTTGATGCTTCAGAGGTATTCATTGTAACTCTTCTATTTCTTTATTGTTGAATAATAAGATGGAGTATGGATGCTTTTGGAGGCTGGGTTTTTCCCTCTTGAGGGTTTTCCCAAGGTATATCTTATGTTATCTTGTTGCTTGCATATTTGATCTATGTATTATGGTTACTTGTATGCATGTTTATCTCTTATGAGATTATGTAGGAAATGGATTAAGATTCTAGGTTATGATGCATTATTTATGAACAAGTGATATCAAAGCTTTCATGGTTGATGGGAGGTGTGAGCTTCCATATTTTTGGTTGTAGTGTAGAAAAATGTACACCTTTACATTTTCACACTATGTTTGCATCCCCTTAATTAATTGGACTTAATTAATCCTTTAATTGGCCCGATTATGCATTCACGAGCTTAATTAATTTCCTTTTCCGAAAGTGAAACCTACATTTAATCAATGCCTACACTTAATTACATATCTTGGAAAATGTGAGTCCTAGGTTTAGGGCCTAGGACCCATTCACCGGTCCTCCTTAAGTCTTGGATCACATTTTTTAATATTTTTTTTGTGGCATTTTAATGATCTAAATTCAAATTGAAAAGATTGGCTTGTGGTGTTTAATTGTCAGGTAATTAAGGAAACACCTATAAATACAAGGTTATTTTATCCTAAGAAATCCTAGAACTTCAAGAGATCAATTACAAGAGAAAATATTATTGTCAAGAGCATTGGAGAGAAGATTTATCAATCATTTATTGCAACATTCAAGATCCTATCATGATGTCAAGACTTATGTGTGTTCATGCATGTTTTTGGAGCTAACGTTGTGATGCAGGTTTCAAGTTTCAAGAAAGCATTCAAGCATCAAGATCTATCATGAAATCAAGCCATTTCATGCAAGATCTAGTCCATAGAGAGATGTGTTAGACTTTAGTCCTCTAAGGGTAACCATTAAAGAGTTTGTTGAGGTGTAACAAGCTTTGTTCATTCAATTCCTTCATTTTTTAATTTTTTCATTATCAAGGTTTAATTACCAAACTAGGGTTTGACCAAGGAAAACCATTATCTACCAAAAACAAAAAAAAAAATCCCTTTCTTTGTATATGTAGATTTGCAGGTGAAGAAGGATTAAAAGTGATTAAAAGAGCGGTTTTACAAAGTTGTCAACATTGTCGTCAGCCATGGAAACTCAAATCCCAAATTTATTTCTGACTTTCCGACAATGAAACTTGGGGCAAACTGAAGCTTATGTCTTGCACTAAAGGACCCCAAAGGTTGTGCGGAAAAGCCCTGCAAGGAATCATTCACCCATTGTACCATGTTTCCTTCTACAATTCTTAGAACATACATTTTGGGGTTAGTAGATATTAGCCAGTAAGCCCCAAATCTATCTGCAAACTATCTTTTCCATTTATATTATCCTATATCTATGCATTTCAAGTGTTAGATCATGTAATTTAGTTGATTTATGCACTTTAATAAATTACAAAACATGGCCAATCAGTCATTTTTATCATAAGAAAGTAGAGATCCAAGATCCCAAAATAGGGTTGGCTCACCTCAAGGTTGAAAGTCAATCCTATCCCTTTGTGATCTTCTCTCTTTCTAATAAAATTTTAGAGAAAGGCACCTAGATTCCTATTGTCCTAAACACAAAAGGGACATAATATCTCTTTTTCTTCATTTCATTTTGGTGAACCTGATGTTCTTACACTATAAACTTTCTGAAATTGGTAGTCCTCCAAACCCTAGATCTAGATTTGGAATAACATTAGTTTGTTTTGAATCTCATTTAGGGTTTCAAAATTGCATCTTCCATCATTGGCAATTTTATGTTGCATCATTAAAAGTGTATTTTGCATCATTTAAATTCATAAAAATCCAAAATTATTGCATACATCTTGCATTGTAGTTACATAAAGAGTGTCTTTCAGTCATTTAGATTCAACATTTTAGTTCAAAATTGCATTCCAAAATTTGTCACTTTGTTCACTTATTGTCACTAGTTGCACTTGTATTAGGACACCTAAAACTAGAAAATTATGTCATAGAAATCATAGTCTATAATCTGAAACAAAGAACATCGATAGTAACTTAGACTTAACATCTTTCATTTTTCAAAACCCTGAACAAGGACACATTCGCCATTGGGCAAACCCATCCTTGTGCATTTTGCATCATTTAAATTCATAAAAAATCCAAAAATATTCCATACATCTTTCATTGTAGTTACATCAAGAGTGTCTTTCAGTCATTTAGATTCAACATTTTAGTTCAAAATTGCATTCCCAAAGTTGTCACTTTGTTCACTTATTGTCACTAGTTGCACTTGGATTAGGACACCTAAAACTAGAAAATTTTGTCATAGAAATCATAGTCTACAACTTGAAACAAAGAACACCAACAATAACTTAGACTTAGCATCTTTCATTTTTCAAAACCCTGAATAAGAACACATATTCCCTTGGGAAAACTTGTCCTTGTACAAGTGTCTTACCATAATTTTGGGAGCCTTTTTACCTCTATCTTTGCTTTCTATTTCTATTTTCAAATCTAAGAATTGCATTTATGAAATAGTCTATTTTGCACACTAAAGATAGTTGTATTTTTTCTTAAATCTTGAAATGAATTGGATTTTTTTGCATGTGTTTAGTTGTGATCTGTAGAACAATTATTACATCATGTTCTCATTGCAAAAATATCTTGTTATCATACTTTATCTTTTATTTTAATATTTTGTTGAATACTCTAAGAAATTGTTGTTACAAGCATATGAATATGAAGTCATTTACACTCTTTTCTTGTTTTTCATTGATCCCTCTCCCCTATGTGAAACTAACTTAGTGAAAGAGAATATAATCTTGGACAATCATGACCATCAAGTTTGTTCTTCTCCCAATATCTCTCTTATTTGTGAAGAATATATTTTGGTGTTAGAGGAACCCATCATTGAGAGCCATGATAATCCTATTTGTTTCTCTTCCCCTACCTCTCCTACTTGGGAAGACATTATTGGACAAGGGATATAATCATAGATAATCATGACAAATAATAGTTTCCCTTCTCCCAATATCTCTCCTATTTGTGTAGAAGATATTTTGGTGTTAGAAGATCCACTTATTCACAATCATGAAAATATTGTTTGCTCCTCTCCTAAAAAACTCTCCTACAGGGGAGGATACCATTGTGAAAAATGATGATGATACATGTCTTTAAAAACATAGTAATGTGGCTTCCTTAGATGAATATGATAAGGTGACATTATATTCCCCTTCATTAGAAGAACATTAACATGAAATCCAATCCGTTCAGGTTATGAACGCACAATTGACCATTGGATCTCCCTCGATCATTAGACCTCCTACAAGTCCTTTAATTATTGGACCTCCCAAGTCATCTCTTGAGCCACTTCTTATTATAAGACCACCTCAATGCAAACCATTATCTCCAGGGGCTATCTTAAATTTTGCAAGGCAACATTATAGTAACAATGTTTCATAGCAACCAAGTTATAATACCGTTGCTCACACATGCAATACAAGGAACAATAGGCAACTGCAAACCATACCTACTTCATTACCATTACCTCAACATGTGCTACCATAATAATGGGTTACACTTTTTGGGACATCCTAATTTTTGCTAAAATCACATAGAAAATATAATGATTTAAGCCTTGAAAGGTTCCATTTAAAGGATTTTAATTGAACAAGGTTTGATCAAACCACCTTAGATCAAACCCCCTTGGATATAACCCCTCTAGTTTTAAACCATACCTATAATGGAGTCTCTTCTACACCTAAAAAAATGTTGATTAAAAACCACTTTTGATTTATCTTTTGGGGGATCAAATTAATTCATTTAAAATTTATGTTTTGTAAGCATGTAGTCCTTATTATAAGCTTCCCAAAAAGTATAATTTTATACATATTTAATTTGACTATTATATTGATTTTTTTATTTCTTGTGAATGTAGGTTTTTAATGAACGTCAAGGTATTTGTTTCACACATGAAAAAAATAGGAAAATAGAGAAAAAATTAAAAATTACATGTCCTCTAGGTATTGATGTCCTTATTCTAACAAAACAAAAAGAATTTTAATACATACAAAAAATTTATGCTCTTTATAGTACACCTATGTCCAAATTGTAATTGGTTTGACTTCAAAACTTAATTAAAAAAATATTGAATAAAACATTATGAAACCAAATGCATCCTCTAGATATTGTAGTTACAAATCTAAATTAAAAAAAAATATAGAATTTTATCTTTCATAGAAAAAAGGTTATGTGGTTTATAGTACACATCACTCTTTAAAAATGATATTTACTGTTAAAAACTAGTTATCGAAGGAGATGGAAAAAGAAATGCAATTTGATTCCAATTTTTTTTAAAAATATATATTTAGAATTTGTAGACAAATTCCTCATAGTTTAGTAGCCATAGGTGTCTGAAAGTGGAGATTTAGTTCAAAATGTTCATTTCAATATCAAGTTTGTCCAAAAAGTGTAACCCACTATTGTGGGATCACCCCAACCTATCTTTCTTAGTGCTCCTCATTTTCCTTTGCACGATGGAAAGGAGTATGATCTTATTGAAAAACTTAGAAACATTCCTGCTAATATTTCTTTATGGGATCTTATTCAAGCTTCACCTAATTATCATAGCATGCTTCAAAATTCTTTACAAGTTGTTATCCCTCTTAGTGCATAACCAAATGATGTAGCAGCCCTAATTCAAGGTATGAACTCAATCAACTTACACATTACCTTTCATCAAGATGATACCTCCATTGGACATATAAAAAAAAAATGACACCTTGATGATAGTGGATCGTATTAACGATAATGGTACTATTTTTGGAATTAGATGTACTCTCATTGATAATAGTTTAACACTCAATGTTTGTAGTGTAAACCTTCTAAATAAGATAGGAGTGGAAAAAAACCAAATTCAACCAGATTATTTATCTATCCATGAATTTGATAATGTGGGAAAACAATTGCTTGGTGATAACATTACTTGTTAGAGTGGGTAAGGTTACATTGCAAACTCCTATTCATGTCATGCCCCAAGAACTTTCATATAATCTTCTCTTAGGTAGACCTTGGATTCATGCAATGAATGTGGTGCCTTCAACGTTGCATCGTCTAATAAAGTACACTTATCAAAACAAAGTCTATACAATCAAAGTTGACCCAAAATCATATCACAATTATTTGCAAACTAAAATAGGAATGAAAAATCCTCTTACAACATTGACACCAACTACAAAAGTGGAAACGATACAACAAGCAAAAGAGAAATCAATCACAAAACTATTGGACAATGAGTGGGGTTCATTGGATTTTACACCTACATTCATTGGAGAATACAAGATCACACACAAATTGGGAAAAGAGAAAGAAACTAAGATAATATCCACACAAGCTAAGTCATCAAAAGCATGTGAGTCCACAACTTTTAGCAAAGAAGAGGAAAACACAAATTATACATCCACATATGATGAGTGTGATCATGAGAAACCACCAAATCTAGAATAAATGGAAAAAAATTATGGAAGAGGTTATGAGCTTTTGAAAAAACTTGGTTATAATGGAAAAGGATGTGGTATTCAAGAACAAGGTATGTGTGTCCCTATAGAGCCTACCCCACGAGAAAAAAGAAGAGGTCTTGGTTATTGTCTTTCAAAAGAAATGAAAGCATCGAAGAAACCTTTGCTTAATATCAATGTCATCACACAAAACACTCCTAGGGAAAATATTGCTTCATCTCCAAACACATGTCTTAGCGATGATTGGGGTTCATTAGATTTTTTACACCCTCCTTTTAAGGGAGAGTAAAAAATCTCACAATCTAAAGAGTCTTGTGTATGTTTGAAACCTTGTACTAAGTGAGAAATATCTTTATCACAAAAGAAAGGAACATCTTCTACTATTGATCAAGAGGGTACCTTGTTGAGGCTTCCGCTTGATATCTCTCCCTCCAAGAACATGAAAGACATTCTACAACAAGAGATAATTTTGTGCATATCATCAAATGCATGGTCATTCAACTAATGAATGTAAGGTTTTGGGTAATAAAATTCAACATCTTAAGGATTGTGGTGCTCTTCCTTGTGTTGATGCACCTATTTCCTCTAATTGATATTGATCTTCATCCTATCATGTTTCTCATCACTATGTGGCATTGGTATCTTTATATGTCTTTCTCATTGTCATTCATGGTGGAAAAATCTTAGGTGCAACCATACCTATCTTGACATCAACATGATAGTCATTGGTGGTTGTCTTTGTCTCTATGCTTGGGGGCAAGGATAACTAGTTTTTGGGAGGTGTGCATTATTTTCAAGGATCCCCTTCCTCTCTTTCTACTTAAAATACCAACATAGCAAGTATGTTGACATTTTAAGTGGGGGGCATATTGTCCCCTGATCATTGCTTGCATGTTCCCTTCTTAGTGATGATAGATTACATCTCCTAAGAAGTGTGACCATTACATTGACATTATTGGAATTATTTAATTTTTACATTAACATTCAAACATTTCTTGCTTCACTTTGTTCACAAAGGTTGAATTTTGTGTAGCATTAGCATAACATATTGATCATGTTGTGGCACCTTATCAAAGTTATCCAGGAGTATAACTCTTGGTATGGTTGATGTATGGGAGCCTATAGACCTGAGATGACTTTCCCATCACCACTTGTTTTGTGGGATCACACTTTGTAGACCTAGTGTGTGTTTCTCATGTTTGTCTCGGGGGCTCACCTAGTGTATATCAGACTGCACTAGCCCTTGTGAGCATATTTTTCATGGCCACCGAGCATAACACAACTTGCTTGCCTATGGAGCCATGTATTTTATAAGTGATTTTACATCCTTATGAGTGTATTTAATGGATGTAGCATAGTAAAAATTTCTAGTTTATATCTTTTGCATTCAATTTTGACATTATATGTTTGTGCATCTTGTCTTGCTACTTCATATCATACATTCATTTGTGTCCATTTGTGCTCATGTTGATTTTCCATGGGATCTTGATCTTGGGGGCTTGTGCAACCTCCTTGATCTTTGTCATCCCATCCCATCAATATTTGTGCACTTGGAGCCCTCTTGACATATATTTGTCTACTTTAGTGTGAGTCTGAGTGTAAGTTCATAATCTCACTAAAGTGGGGGCTAAATGTAGTGTAGAAAAAATGTACACCTTTAAATTTTCACACTATGTGTGCATCCCCTTAATTAATTGGACTTAATTAAGCCTTTAATTGACCCAATTATGCATTCACAAGCCTAATTAATTTCGTTTTACAAATGGAAAACCCACATTTAATCAATGTCTACACTTAATTACACATCTTGGAAAATGTGTGTCCTAGGTTTAGAGCCTAGGACCCATTTTCCCAAGGGTGAATGGGTCCTCCTTAAGTCTTGGATCCCATTTTTAATATGTTTTTGGCAGTATTTTAATGATCTAAATTCAAATTGGAAAGGTTAGCTTGTGGTGTTTAATTGTTGGGTAATTAAGGAAATACCTATAAATACAAGGTTATTCTATCCTAAGAAATCCTAGAACTTCAAGAGATCAATTACAAGAGCAAATATTATTGTCAAAAGCATTGGAGATTAGATTTATCAGTCATTTATTGCAACATTCAAGATCCTATCATGATGCCAAGACTTATGCATGTTCATGCATGTTTTTGGAGCTAACATTGTGATGTAGGTTTCAAGTTTCAAGAAATAATTCAAGCATCAAGATCTATCAAGAAATCAAGCCATTTCATGCAAGATCCAATCCTTAGAGAGATGTGTTAGACTTTAGTCCTCTAAGGGAAACCATTAAAGATTTTGGTGAGATGTAACAAGCTTTGTTCATTCATCAATTCCTTCATATTGTCATTATTTCATTATCAAGGTTTAATTACCAAACTAGGGTTTGACTAAGGAAAACCCTTATCTACCAAAAACACAATTTTTACCTCTCTTTGTATGTGCGGATTTGCAGGTAAAGAACAATTGAAATTTGATCAAAAGAGCATTTTTACAAAGTTGTCAACATTGTTGTCAAGCCACAAAAACTTAGATCCCAAATTTATTTTCAACTTGTTGGAAGTGAAACCTAGGGAAAACAATAGCTTAGATCATGCACCATAAGATCCCCAAAGCTGAGAAAAATCCCTGTATAAAAGCCCATTCGCCCTTGGGCGAATGAGTCCTTGTAGGACACTCAAAACTCACTTTTTTGGGTAAGTTTTCCATGTTCTGCACTTCTCAAATCTTCCTGCACACTGGTGTTTTTTTTTGTGCTATCCTTCAAATCTGCATTACAAATTTTACATCACTTAATTGAACTCATTAAGAATTTTATTTTTATCTCCCAAAAGCATATTTTAGTCATATTTTACCATTTTCTATCATAAGGAAAACAACTGATCTTCCAATAGGTTTGACTCCCCTAAGGGTTGAAAGTCAATCCTATCCTTGAGCGATCTCATTTTTTAATGAAATTAGGAAAATGTAAGTGTATAGATCACACACCTAAATTAATCATTCCATATTGATCACCCCACTTACATTTTTCTATGTTTCATTGGTTATAACCCTTGTTTGAGCATATTTGTGCAAAGTTGAATCCATGAATATGCATGAAATATTTGAGGCATTACAAGATATGGAACACATGTTGTAGGTGTTTGTTTGCAGATTTGGGCTTTTGGGTTGTCAAGATTTGTTGGGTTTATTGCAGATTTAAAGCTTGAAAATTTTGGGTCAAAAGGGTTTCTTAGATTGAGTTTTCATATGAGGGTTTTATAGAGGAAATTTTGTAGATGACCTCTTGAGACAAAATGGACTTGAATCCAAGATGGCTAAGAGATGAAAAATGACATAAAATTTGTCCTATTTTGGTCAAGTTGAAAAAAAGGAAAAAAAAACTCGGCCATAGGTCGTACAGTCATATGACTTGCAAAATCTCATTCGTAGAAAATAAAAAATAAAAAATATATAATTGGCCTTTTAAAAAAAATATGTGGAATAAATTTTTTCCTACATAAATTATTTTAAAAAAGATTAAAAGGTTTTAAAACCTTTTGAAAAGATTTAAATAAATAATAAAAAAAAAATTATAGCATGTGGGGCGTCCGCAGATCACCCCCACAGCCTTGTTGTATTGACAACTTGCTACAAAAGGTACTACCAATTGTAGGTCCTACCGCCAACGCTATCGGTTATGATCGATAGTCACCGAGCTGACAGGGTCCCTACCATCGATAGCTAACCCACCTCATGAGGGGTTAATAAAAATAAATGCCCCCCCAAGAAAAATTTAAACTAGCTTGAAATCCATCGCCGAACTTTAGATTTGAAAAAAATAAATCAGATTTGAAAACCCTTTCAAGTCCGCTGCATATAAAATCTAATGGAGTTTTTAATTGAAAATATCAAAAAAAAATTAATACATATTTGGATTCTACCACTAGAGAGTTGTCGACGCGCCACTCGGGGTCATCAACTTGCCACCTCTACTAGGCCAAATTGGTAGTTATTTTCAAACTTGCATAACTTTTTCCCATGGAGTCAGATTTTTGACTTCTTATACTTGTTGGAAAGGTGGTTCTAAGAACTACACAGTGGTATAGTTTTGGTTTCCTGATTTTTCAATTTTGATCAGTTTTTTGAGCCTAAAAGCCAGATGTTCTCTTGTAGATGGTTTTGTTCATAACTCTTGCATACATAATCAAATTTTTGATTTACAATAGGTGTTGGAGAGCATGTGTAGTGTACTAAATTGTGGATCAGATTATTTTTTAGTTTATGGTTTTGGATGTGTATGGTACTTGTTTGATCATTTGTAGGAGCCTGCGATTCGGGGTGTGATTGCATGAGCATTCAAATGAGTCAAGAGGTGAAACCTTGAGAGAGTACATATTTTTATATGATATTTATGATGGTAAAACTAATTATCAGTTTGGTGCTTCTTGGTAGAGGTTTACAGGTGTTTTTAAAGTTGGACTTTGATGGTGACAGGTACATATGTTGTCTTCAATTTTTAGGGCATTGGTTGAAACGAGTGGAGACTTGGAGTCTTGTATGGGTGATAGTTGAGTGCAGGTACAACATTGGCTATAGTTATGGTGTCATAGATATGTAGGTAGATTTGAGAATTAGCACAAAATGATCATGTATGCAGTTGTTTGGTGGTGTTATGGATTGGTGTTAGGAGGTTTTTCTTATCTCCTTTGATGCTTATTTGGTTCTTGAACTATGGTTACTCATTTGTGGACATGTTTGGAAAATAAGATTTGTGGTTGATTTGGTATTTGATTCTTGATGTCTATAGGATTATCTTCTTTGATTTCTCAGTTTGTGGGTTACTAATGTGATGATGATTTTGCTTGCTTCATTATTTTGATCACGAGTTATGCAAGTGTGTGGGTTGGAAACCTATTCATTTACAGTGGGATGGCTCAAATGTGGACTATCTATATCCATGAGATTGGTTCAGTGTTGATGTTGATTTTGTTAGTTGGCCTTGTCTATGGTCATTTGTGCATTGGCATGTTGCTTTAGGATGGAGAGGATGGATGATTAGAGTCCCTTATTATTCAGTTGATGGGACTTGTAGCATGTTGTTTGATCACGATGTTGTGATAGCTTGGTACATTCATTAGTTATAATTTTTAGTGGGAACTTTTGATAGTGATGACTTGGTGGTGTAGGATTGGTTCCTGATTGGTTTGATGGAAATTGTATCTCCTTGGTTTGGAGATCTTTATTTCACTTTTTCCCTAGAGTTTTTGGGATTGTAGTTGAGTGTGTGTGGACTTGGATTATCTTTGTGTTGAATACAAATTTGATCAATAAAACAAAGAAATAAAACACACACAAAAAAAAAATTATAGCAGCAACAAGACAACATAAAGAATTTAATGTGGTTCACCCAATCTAGGCTACATCCACAAAAATGCAACCATCCATTGATTTTATTATCATGTGCAAAACATATTATAATCTCGTGAATAATGTTGTATTGCAAGTCCCCTCCCAATCGCTTATAACAAGGTTTTTAGAAGCTTCTAGAATTAGGGTTTTACAAAGTTGTTTTTTTATCTTGTCGATGATGAATCAAAAAAAATAAGAGAATTTTTTTTCTCGAGGTTTTCCACCCTTGAACCCTCGCCCGAGGCTCAGCTTGGCCCCAGACCCTAGCAAGGATACATGAAGAGTGTACAATATAGCATGATCAGTCACCACATACCAACACTTCGTGTTAGAGATGGTTATCTAGATGTGATTAGAGATGGTTATTTCTTTGTTTAAAGTGTGATTGGTATTATATCATGGTTTACTCTTGATTCTAGATTAGATTTTGGCATGCTACATGTTCTCTTGAGACTAGGATGTTTGCATTGTTTCATGTGATCTTCTAGGAGGAGATGGTTAGGTCATGATGTCATGATAGGTTCTTGATTTTGTGGTTGGAGCTTTGATATTGATCTTGGTGGTTCTCTTGGTATTAAGTATATTGGTCATTTGTTTGGGTGCTTCATGATAGTGCAATGTTGCATTTGGAGCTTACCATGGATTGTTCAATTAGAGGTTCTCATGGATTCTTGGATATGTGGGTGAGGTTGGAGTTCTCCTATGATTATAGACATTTTCTTGAGACGGTTACTCTTTGGAGGTTTCAATAGGAAGGCCGATGAGCTTTCACCTGGATATGTACGTGAGTTTATGATGAAATTATAGAGGAGATTGTTCTTGGAGTGAGTCATGATGACTTGGTTATCCTAGAGGAGAATTCTCATTCCCCACTCTTGGTCTAATCAATGGTTTATCATTTGAGTGGGCTGTCATCATTGAGTATTTCTCAAGAGTGCATATGTGAAGCATGGCATAGGATGTGTGGATTCATGCTTGGAAACATGAGCATGCACTGGAGAGGCTTGATGCCTAAGAGGTATTCATTGTAACTCTTATATTGCTTTATTGTTGAATAATAAGATGGAGTATGGATGCTTTTGGAGTATGGGCTTTTCCCACTTGAGGGTTTTCCCAAGGTATATCTTATGTTATCTTGTGTCTTGTCTATTTTATCTATGCATTATGGTTACTTGTATGCATGTTTATCTCTCATGGAATTATGTAGGAAATGGATTAAGATTCTAGGTTATGATGCATTATTTCTTAAAAACAACTTATTTGCCACCTGACTTTCAAAGATTTAACTTAAGTCTTGTTTTACGTCAGTTTTTTATGAAGTTTTCAAGAGACCCAAAGTTGTTTTTATAACCACAATGTACACCAACCAAAGAATGAAAAGTGAAGTGAAAATCAATTTTACTTCAGAGCTTTCATAAGGTTTTGAAACCTTTTTCAATTCCCAACAGAGTTTCAAAAACCTACCTTACCCTCGCAGGCGAGATCTCTTTCAATGGTCTAAGTGTTTGGTCTTTTCTTAAGGCTCTTTCCTAAGGCTCTTATCAGAAAAATCCTTAAAGTACTTCAAACCAAGTCTTAAGAGGAAAAAAATAATGGATTTATTTTAATAACTAGGTTAGACTCTAAAAGAATTTCAAGAACCCCACCCAGACCCAACATCAATTCACTAGTGTTAATTTGAACTATTATCTCATTATTCAAAGATTCATTTTAAGAAAGGGGCTAGTGGTGAAGGTAAAAATCATTACAAAGAGAGTATTCAGTTGAAGTAGAAATCATTAGAATTCATTGCAACTATGAAAATAAAGAATTGCATCACAAAAAAAAGGGATTAATGCAAAAAATCCAAGATCATTGCATCACATAAATAGATTAAATGCAAACAAAGATATATATATTCATATATTGTTTGCATTGCAACAAAAAGAGGGGAATTTCTAGTATATTTTTTCAAGTACAAAGAGTAAAATCAGAATACAGATGCCCTCCACCACCTCCTAGAGCCTCTAAATCTATGCTAGTGAGAATATATTTTAATTGAACTCCACAAAGTGAGCGAAGGTACCCATCATATTTTGCTCCAGCCCAACACGAAGTAGAGCAACAACTTGCTTTTCTTGTTCATTTTTTAAGGTAGTGTGATACAAATAGCATCTCCTACTAGGCTAATGTGAGGGTATTCATTGATATTCCCTAGAGCAGCTTCAACTCGGGCTAAATAAGTGAGCCTCACAAGATATTCTATAGCTTTTTCCCCCCACTCTAACTTTTCCCTTGTCCAGATGGCATTATATAAGAATCGATCCAACAGTGTAGAGTTGTGCATGTGATCCTGGGATAGGAAATTCTCTCTAATTATCTTATTGATTACGCCTTCTTCCACATCACTGCATATCAGGAAAACCTCTTTGAGTTGAACTGTTACCAGCCTCCTTACTGCACTACACTCCACACCTTCAATTGAGAGGAAATTTCTCTTAGAGGTGGTTTCACTTGAGGTGCTTGACATCTTGAAGCAAAAATTGATATGTGAAGAATTAGGTCATTTCAATTTGATTTATAGAAAAAGGGGAGTAAGCTGAAAGAGTTCACTCAATAGTAGTTAATGATGCAAGGACATGTTACAAGTTGTCTTGAATTAAATAAGCCTAGTAGTGATGTGATGTTGTATTAGAAAAATGAGCCTCAACATCGGGTAAAATATCTACATTTAAATAATCCACATGAATATGATCCTTGGTGGGCATGTCATTAACTGCCAAACTAAAGAATTACAGACTATTCACATGAGCAAGTGGCCACTAGCCTTATCTATGAGGAGTGGTGATGCACTTCCTTGTCCAAACCAATCGGTATATGTGATGTAATCATAACCTCCCTCAAAATAGCCATAAATTCTTATTCGGTTTGGTAGGGAAAAGATTAATCAATCACTTGCATAACGTTCATTCGGTAAATTGACAATTATATTTTCCACAAAGATTCAGTTTTCAAGAACCTCATGACCGTTATGATGTAGAAACTATAAATATGTTATTCTTAGATATTTGAAGGGTCCAAATTTTTTATCCTTGTTGCACTTTGATACAAGAGTGAGAATCGATTAAAAGGAAGGATTAGTTTTTGCAATTTTATTTATTTTCTAAATAAGTTCTTTGTCTTTGAGCAATGAATTTAAATGCAATACTTATTATTTATGAATGATTCTTTGAGCTCTGATAAGTGTCGAAATTATACTTCTCTTTGTGGATGTTGTATTCTCGAGTGTTTCATTCATTGTTCTTTAGTGAAATGATGGAATCGCATTGAGTCAAGTCAATTATTTGCTATTAGTAATCCAATATTCGAGTTGTGATATTGGTAGCATATGCATATTTTCAGCTTCAGTTAATGTTCTAAATTTATTTTCAATTGCATTTACATCATGGATATGAGAAAGTGTTAGTCCACCTTTCCTACTTTCTAGTTAAAAGTATACCCATTTTCTTTAAAATCAAAAAATAATATCTTACGAGGGAGGTGTACCTCAATTAAAATTCATAAGAAGATCACTAATGAAATGGTGATCTCCAACTATTGATTGTTAATTAGTCTTTTAACTTGGACATCATGGAGTCAAATTAAAACAATTTTTTCTAAGGTACATTTGTCAACCAATAGATTTTTGGCGACTCTGCTAGGGATATCGAAAGAGAAAGTCTAAACAGTTGCCTTGTTATGAATAAAAATGGTTTTACCTCATGAGAATTTTTTTCTTGTGTTACAACCAGACCTAGATTGGGTCAATGCACAACATGAAAATAATATATTTCAACTAAATACCCTAGCTTGGAGATACAAGAGGAGTGTTGTAGAGTATATGAGAGTAAACTTTGTTCTTGATGAAGAAGAAGAGTTAGCACATCAGCCAGTTGAAAGAGTGGTTGAAAGGTTTCCATGAATAGAGATCTTGGGGGATCCTTTTCCTTGACCCAACCCAAATCACAATCAAAATCCCCCTCCATACTGAAATGAACCGCCAAAAAATTGATTCACGAAGTAGTTTATCTAAGGAAGAAAGAAATCACCTCCTTTTAGATGGAGGTTGGTGAATTTGTCTTAAGATTCCCATGCTTTTACAGTAAGCAAATTTCCAGTCTATGAGATGGATTTAGCCTCATCATAACCATGGGGGACTCATTTTGGACCCCTAGCTTTATCTTAGTACTCAGTATTGCCTAAAGGATCTAGAAATTTTTTCCCGAAGTTTACTATAGAAGAGAAAAATTAGAGGGATTTCATTGACAGATTCACTCAATTTCTAAAATGGATCCCCCATACCAACAAGCCCAAATAATCAAACTTATTGATTGTCTTCATCCACAAATCTAATTTCACTTGAAGCAGAAAAAGGTATGTGATTTTGAAGTTGCAAAATTGGAAGCCATAAAAATAGAAGATGATTTATGTTTGTCTGAATATTTCAACCAATATTAAGTTGGGATGTTATCAAATAAAAGATTCACTCCAAAATTTTTTCATGAAGCACCAAATGAGATGAAATTCACATCCTATATAGATACATGTTCTAATATGGTCTTATTTTACCAAGAAGATTACTCAATTAAGTCTAGTGTTGACAAGGAGAGTGGAGCACATGACAAAAATTATGAAGAAAGAGAAGAAGACTTTGATAGCTCAAATGAGGAGGAAGATTATTGTCCTCCCACAAAATCAAGTTTCACCTCATTATCTTCCATCCCAGCAAGAAAGAATATTGAGAAATCATATGATTCTGTAACCCAAGTAACCTCCAGGGTCACAAAATTTGAAGTATTCATTTTTGAGACCGATTAATCAAACAACCAGATCACAACAATCAATCAACTAGATCATAACAACAGTTGAATATTATGAGTATTTAGTGACAGAGACAATGAGAGGGAGTTCAAGTGGGAGCCCTAGTTTGAAATCAGGGGAGGGAGGTTCTGTGGAGGCATTTGATTATGAGGACAATGATGCAAATTTAGAGGGTTTTGTGCATCTTCTGGAGGTGGTTTTTGCTATGGGATCCTCTGATGGGTCTTGGAAGGCTTCTCTACAACTGTGGCTTCCTTTTTTAGCATTGATGATGTGGTGTCATTTGCTTGGTTGGGGGTTGGAAGTTTCATTCTCCATTGTGGGCTTTTGGAGGGCATTGCACAAAGTCTCATTCTCCTTTGCATGCTTTTGGAGGGCATTTCTTTGTTGGGTGTGCCTTTGCTAGAGGTGATTCTCCTTTCCTATTGGTAGGTTGGTTCTTATGCTAGAGATTTCTGGGTGATGGAGGAGGCTCCCCTGCATCGATTTCGCTTCTTTCTCTGGTTGATCAGTGGTGGTGCTGAGCTCTTTTCCTGGTGTTTTGTTCGTGCCTCCTCCTTTTGGTTGTGGGTATCATTAGGTGGGTTATGGTGCGCTTTTCTTTTTGTAGTTTTCATTTTTGGTGCTCTTTCTTTGGGTGGAAGAGCTTTTTGGTATGTTGTTGTGACATCCCCCTCTGTTGGGATGAGCTTATCTCTGTGTCAGTTTCTTACCTGGGTTGGGCTTTTTTCTACTTGTGGTTGCTTTGTCCTTTATTAGATATTTTTGGGCATGTTTCCTCTTGTGGTTGTTGCTTCGAGTCTTCTCTTGGTTGTGGGGTTTGGATTTCTATGGCTATAGTTATGTTATTGCTTCTTGTTGCTCTCTAGTGCCTTTTTGGTCTCTTTTGAAGGATTCTTTTGGTGGGATAGGTTGATGTTGTAGTCTAGGTTTTTCTCCTTGTTGTCTTGGTTTTATAGGACTGTTGCTTTGACCCCTCTTTGGTCTTTGAATATTTTATGGTTAAGGGGGGTAAATATGTTTTACCGGCTAAAGATTCCAATGTTTCTCTTTGGGGTGGAGGTTACCCTTGTTTTGAAGGCTTGGGAGTGTGTGCTCTCGTTGTGGTGGGTTGGTTTTCTTTCTATGTTTGTTCTCTTGTCTTCATATCTTTTGATGCCTAAGGTTGTTGTGAGTGATGGTCCTACCGAAGTGGTTTCTTTTGACTAGATTCTATAGATGGTTTCTTCTCTAGAGGTGAAGTTTTCTCTTGCTGAGGTAGAGCCCACTCCTATTGAGGTGGAGTTGTATGTTTTTGGTCTAGTGGAAAGTCCTCTTCTCTTTTGCATGTTCCTATTGAGGTGGAGCTGGTATGTGCAGGAGTTGGGGTGTTGTGGTGGTTCGAGCTCTCGCATCTTCCTTCCCTATAGAGGGGGGTCCTATCCCATGGAGGTGGATTGTGGGAGGGATTTTTAGTTTGGATGGAGCTGCAAGATTGCTACTTCTTTTCAGTCAGTTGTGTTGGTGGGTTTAAGGACCCTAACAAAACCTCATGATGGCTCTCTTTTGGGTTCAAGGTCCCGAAAAAACTTGGTAGAGGGTTTAAGGTCTCAGGTAAAACTTTTTTGTATTTGGTTAAGGGCTTTTGGCCCCTACGTTTCCTTTGTGCATCTTTTGTTGTCCTTCTATATTCTTAGTGTTGCTACTGATTGATTACTAATGGTATATGTTTTATCTTTGATGTAGCATGTTTTTCTTAGATAGGGTTGCGGGTCCCTTCAAAACTGTTATGTAATGGGTTTCTGGTCCCATCAAAACCTATTTTCCCCTAGTCAAAAATAGTTGAAGATTATGAACAATCAAAAAATCTTGGAAATAGCATTCATGGAAAGTTGTCATGTATTTTTAATGATTTATACATGTCAGATAGTTATGGTGAGGATTTTGAAATTAGAGATAATCATTTATTTAAATTTCATGGGTCTAAACTACACAACTTAGAGGTATTTTCCCTTGCTTCTCACAATACTATGATTATTGGTGATGATGGTGAGAGTGATGAAGAGTCTAAGAAGGATGTTGGACCAGGAGAAGAAGAAGAAACAAAAAAAGAGTGGTGCATGGATGGATTTTCTATTGTGGCTAATGTTTCTCATCCTTCAAATCAGGATTTAAGAATATTCATTGGCCAACCTTTACATACAGATGTTTTATCCACCTTGGGGACAATGGATGAAATCAATAGTTTAGATGTTGTGTTATTAAAAGAGGGCACAATTATTGAATGGATATCCAGAAGTCGTACTGAAATCATGTCGAAGACTAATGTTCCCATATTGGTCGAAGAAAATAGAAATGTTTACACTTCACAGTCACAAGTTGATCCCAACCCAAATTTGTACCAATTGCATACATTATTTACTTTAATTGGTGAAGAAATAGTTCCTACTACTGGTTTGTTCAAAGTGATAAACAAAGATATAGCTGGAAATATTCCAATTCATTTTTATGAGATGGTAAAAGTGTGTGATAAGAAGTGGCTTTTTGGTGGCAGGAATATGCAACGGGAAGTTGTTTATCCTGTAAGTTTGATCTAGGATAACCTGTTACCCCTAATATGAAAGTGTTGTGCGAGAATACATCTCTTTTACGTAGAGGGTCCTACTTCTCCTTTCCTGTTGATGATTTCATGTGAGTAACCTTAAACACCTTCGATGGTAGGTGTCCCCTACCCAGTACATATATTTCAGTTTTGTTATGTGCTTAGTTTAGGTGTCTCTTCTCATTTTTTTGTCCCATTTTTGGTTTGCTTAGATCCTTTCTTTCAATGCTACTTAATCCATTTCCCAATGGGTAAGGCACTAGTCTACTACTGTGTTCCTAGGTTCATGCCTTTTTCCTTTGTAGTCCTTGTCCCTAGTTAGAGTCAGTTGTTACTGTAATTCTGGTTGTATTCTCCCAAAATCACATCCACCCCTTCAAAAAATTTAGCCAGGTCTAATTTTTCAACTTTCCCTTAGGTTTTTGAAACTATGGTGGACATTGATGGGGTTATCATAGCTTCTTTTCCACCCAAATTTAGAATTTTCAACTTAAGTCTTGTTTTGTGTCTATTTTTTTTCAAATTTTTCAAAAAGTTGTCAGGACCAGAAATCGTTTTCATAACCACAACACACACCAACCAGAGAATGAAAAGTTAAGTGAAATTTGATTTTACTTCAGATCTTTCATAAGGTTTTGAAACCTTTGTCAATTCCCAATAGGATTTCAGAAACCTACCTTATCCCCACAAGCGAGTTCTCTTTCAAAGGACTAAGTGTTTGGTCATTTCTTAAGGCTCTTATTGGAAAAAGCCCTAAAGTGCTTTAGAATAGGTCTTAAGAGGAAGCAGATAATGGGGTATTTTTTATAACTAGGTCATACTCAAAAATAATTTCAAGAACCCCACCTAAACCCGACATCAATTCATTAATGTTAATTAAACTTTCCATCTCATTTTTCAAAGATTCATTTTAAGAAAGGTAGTTGCGCTGAAGGTTAAATGGATTATAAAGAGAGTATTCAATTGAAGAAGAAACCATTGGAATTCATTTTAGCTATGAAAATAAAGAAATGCATCACAACAGGGAAAAAACACGGGATTAATACATAAATCTCCAAGATCATTGCATCACATAAAATCGATTAAACACAAATATATATATATATATATATATGTATTCACATATTGTTTGCATCACAATAAAAAGAGAGGAATTTCTTGTATATTTTTTCAAGCACAAAGAGTAAAAATTAGAATACGGATACCCTCCACCACCTCCTGGAGCTCTCAATCTATATTGGTGAGAAGATTTTTTTGTTGAACTCTACGAATTGAGTGAAGGTATCCATCATATTCCACTCCAACCCAACATGAAGTAGAGTGACTCCTTGATTTTCTTATTCATTTATCAAGGAAATGGCGATACAAACAACATCTACTACCAGGCCAATGCGAGGGTATTCATTGAGATTCCCCAAAGTAGTTTCAACCCACGCTAAATAAGTTGGCCTCACCAAATGTTTTGTAGCTTTTTCCCCCCAATCCAACTTACCGGAGGTCTGAATGAAATCCTATAAAAATTTCTCCAATAATGCAAAGTTGTGCACATGAACTTGGGCCAAGAAATTCTCTCTGATTATCTTCCTAGTTACGCCTTCCTCCACATCATTGCATATCAAGAAAACCTCTCTGAGCTAGTCTGCTACCAAATTCCTTACTATGCTACACTCCACACCTCCAATTGAGAGAAAATTTCTCTTAGAGGTGGCATCACTTGAGGTGCTCAACATCTTGAATTGAAAATTGATATGTGAAGAATGAGGACATTTCAGCTTGATTTATAGAAAAGGGAAGTAAGTTGAAAGAGTTCACTCAATAGAATTTAATGGTGCGAGGACATTACAATTTGTATCAAATTAAATAAGCCTGTCAATGATATGATGTTTTGTTAGAAAAATGAGCCTCGACATCAGGTAAAATCTATGCATTTAAATAATCCACACAAATATGATCCATGGTGGATATTTCAATAAATACTGAACTGAGGAATTGTAGAATATTTGCACAAGTAGGTGGCCACGAGGCTTATCTATGAGAAGCATTAATTGACTCCCTTGTCTAAATCAATCAGTATATGTGATTTAATCTTAACCTCCCTCAAAATATCCATAAATGCTTATTTGGTTTGGTAGGGAAGAGATTAATCAATCATTTATATAAAATTCATTTGGTAATTCGACAGTTATATTTTCCCCAAAGATGTAGTTTTCAAGAACCTGAAAACCATTATGACATAGAAACTATAAATATGTTATTCTTAGACATTTGAAGTGTTCAAAAATTTTCCCCATTACACTTTGATCCAAGAATGAGAATCGATTAAAAAGAAGGATCATTTTTTGTAATTTTATTTATTTTTTGAAGAAGTTCTTTGTCTTTGAGCAATGAATTTTAATGAAATACTTAGTATTTATGAACAAGTCTTTGAGCTCTGATAAGTTCTGGAATTCTACTTCTCTTTGTGGATGTTGTATTTTTGGGTATTTCAATCATTATTCTTTAGTTAAATGATGGAATCACATTGAGTCGAGTCAATTATTTTCTATTAGTGATCCAATCTTTGAGTTGTGATATTGGTAGCATATGCATATTTTAAGTTTTAGTTAATGTTCTAGAGTTATTTTCAATAACATTTGTATCATGGCTATCAGCAAGTGTTAGTCTTCCTTTCCTACTTTTTGGTCAAAAGTATACCCATTTTCTTTAAAATTAAAAAAAAAAATCTGACAAGGGAGTTGTACCTCAATTAAAATTTACATAAATATCACCAATGAAATGGTGATCTCTCCAACTGTTGATTATTGATTAGTATTTTAACTTGGGCATCATGGAGTCAAACTAAAACAATCTTTACTAAGATAATTCTGTCAACCAACACATATAAATGGTTTATTGAATCTAAAAGAGGACTAACCGATTTCCAAATATTTTATATTGGTTCATAACTTGAAGGAAGATGTTGCTTTGGTGATTAAAATTCTCAATCGAGTAGCAAGGTCAAATACAAAAAATTCAAGAATATGATGTTCATTAGCAGCCCCATTTATAAAGGAAAGATATTTATTAATTGTGATCATCTCATTAGCTACATCATTCACACACAATTGATGAACTTATCATAAAATAAATATTTTTACAATGTATTATATTTGGGTTTTTTGTCGAATCAAACCAAGGAATTTACAAGGTTAGATAAACTTAAACTTAGGAACAAGAAGTTCACTTAAAATCTGCTCTACTTCTCTTGAAAATAGACCATGTTTGATAAATATGGTAAATTCCTCTCCAAGGTCTATATTGTCAAGTCTTAACTCGCTAGCATGTACATCAAACTTATGTGTAACTAGTCTAATTCTAAAGGTTTTTGAGGGAATCTTAAATACAATACTAAAAAACATCTAAAATGGAATACTTCATTTTTAACCATTCTTGAATATTCTCACTATCCCTACTAATGCATGGATTTGTGCTTCCTTCCTAAAATTGTGTGAGCAAATAGAAGCTAGATAAAAGGAGATCTTGAAGGTGAACCCCAAACCCTACTATAGTTAGAGAGTATGACAATGTGAAAAGATGGTGGGAGATCCATACTATTGTAAATATATGAAACTAAATGTTCATACTACTTTTGTCCAATTTTCATCAATAAATAATCATTTATTGATCACTTGAAATTATTTCTTCTTCAAGTCAAAAGGATTTCATATCATGGTATTATCTTTAACTATTTATTCATGTATTCAAGTTACGACTATTTCAAGAAAAAATGATGACATGTTCTTAATTGATAATGTATACAAAAAATATAGAAGACTATGGAATGACTAAGGCATGAAATACAAATATGTAGTGACGTAGGCATGACACATATTTTGGTTGGCATAACTAATAAATAAATTCATAAAAGAAAAAGGATAATAAATTTTGAGAAAATGAGGAAGGAATAAAAAATGAAACATGGAAAAATAGTTAAGCATCCAAAAAATGGAAAGTGAGATATAGTAGAAAAAAATGAGAGGAAACTAAAAAAAGAAACAAAGAGAGACTCCCATGGTGATATGGTCCAGTGTGGCTAGTGTTGATGTGGGGATTGAGCAAACTAGTGTCAAAATATCTAATAGGAAGGAGAAAAAAAAAAGAGGAGGTTTTGGTGGACAAGATATCCAGCAATTCTAACTAGAATGGTGGTAAAGAGGGAAGCACACACGATACTATTGAAGATACCAAGGAGTTTGCGGAAGTTTCAATCCATTTCTCTGAGTTCAAAATGATCCTTGAGGAATCCACACTAGAGTCCTCAGATCATCTGACTTAGATTGAGGTGACTAACAAGGTGGAAACCAATAAGGGAGAAGATCTCAATAATATACTAACCTAGGTTGATAAACTAGAAAAGAAATTCACCAGACTAACACGCTTCACAATCAAGGTCATACACCGCTTAATTGTTACCCTATCCCAGGTGCTAAAGGAGGAGGTTGATAAGAAGACTATAGAGAAGGATCCTAGCAACAAGTGGGAGGGGGATGATGTGATAAAACTCCTCTTTGAGGAGTGGGATGGTTTAGCTAAGTAATGGGTGGGGTGTGTGTTGTTGCGCATTGGGCTTTCCTTTTGTTGTTTGTCTGTTGTTTTTGTAAGATTTTGGCATATGTTTGCTATTGTTGTAATTGGATTATATGCTGTTAGTTTTTGGTTTTTGATTTGAATTTGGCCCTCTAAGCTCCTTTGTGTAAAGGGTATTGCACCTTGTAAATGCAACTTATCTTATAAAAAACAAAGAGAGAAAATTACAAAGGGAAAGATAAAGAAAGGTAGGGCGAAAGACACAACAAAATATATATTTTTTTAAAAAAAGATGGAGAAAAGAAAGAAATACAAGAAAAGAATGATAGATAAATATAAAGTATGAAATAAATAAATAATGAACGAATATATAAACAGAAAGAGATATATGAAATTAAAAAAGAAGATAAATGAATTAAGAGTGAAATTGGAATGACAAAACCAAAGACACGAATGAGATAAAATATAAATAATGAAAGAGTTAGGTAGAAACACAAATAGGACAAAAAATAAGTAAAGAGAGAGGTAGATAGATGCAAATAACACAAAGAGAAAGAATAAATAATTCAAAATAAAAATTAAAAAATGATAAATAGTGGAAAAAGTGATAATCCAATGGGATAAAGAGATGATAAATAAAGAGATGATAAAGAGAGATAAAAATGTTAGAGAAAATGGAGCAATATAAAGGAAAGTTGGAAAAGAAAAAATAAGGAGATAAAAAGAATAAATTTAGATGAAATGAGAAGGAAAAATAGAGAGAAAAGGTTAGGGGTGGTGAAAAATTTGAAATAAAGATAAATTGAGAAGGAGAAAAAGAAATAATAAGATAAAAATAAACAAATATTCATATCATAGGGGTGTTGTGTTCATAGATTGAAAGCCTATTGGGGTAGATTTTAATTCTAGCATCCAAGATATGGTGTTTGGGGTCTTGGGTATAATAAAAAAGGTTTAGAGTCCAAGATTCTAGTTCTAAAGTTTGGTAATTAAAGTCTATTATCTAGGAAACTATGTTTACTCTGCAAGGGAAATTGGTTTTAGTGTCCAAGGTCCCGAGTCTTAAGTATGGGGCCTTGCACATAGGGTCCAAGGGTACAGTACCAAAGATTGATATTCTCCATCAACTCTTGTCTCAAGAGCTTGCATAAATCTATGTCCAAGCCTTATTTAACCATTTGGTAAGTAGTGTGAATAGTTGTTGTAGACATAAAGTTTTCTCTGTTGATTTAGTATATCTTGTAATAGATCATCATGGATGCAAACTACTAAATCATTTATATCATTTACTATGAGGGCGAACTTGTCAAAATTTAGGTCGAAAAGTTGGAAAACCCTAACTATGTCGATAAAGTCACCTTCCATCACTCTACATATCTTTGCATTAAGAATTTTTCATCGGTGTTTTCTCCAACAGTTTAGGAATATCAAACTACATTCATACCTATGTGTTGAAGGCATCAACACCACATCTTTTGCGAGGGATTAAATATCTTCTATTGAAAACTCCCCTTGAACCAAAGCTCTTCAATTAGTTTTCAGAGCAAACATCTGCACTAGGGACTCATCCTTCACTTCATTCTCTTGTTTCTTTTTCTAGATTTTTCCCATTTCATTCTTTACTTATAACAGATCCACATTCTTTACTGGACCATTCTTCTTTGGTGAAACAAAGTGTTTCATATTCTTGATTCTACAAAACTTTGTTATGTGTCCTGGTTTGTTGCATTTGTGACATATGACACCTTTTTGAACAAGCTTTCTTCGCCCCACTCTAGATCCGCATTCATTAGACTTATGCCAAAATCCATTGCATGCATAACATTAGCCATCAAAATATTGAAACATCATGCCATTAGGGTAAGTACATGGATATGTTACACAATTTTGGCTCTTAAGATGCCACTTTTTTTTTTCCTTTTTTTCTGAAATCAACAAAATATGATTTGCATGAGGAAATGAAGATAGTTATGCTCAAAATTTCAAGATGCAACAAGAACAAAATTTAAAGTGCTCTGAGTCCAATTTATAAGCTACTAATTCTTTTTTAAAATTAATTAAGATTAAGGTTCTCAAAAAGGGGGGTGCCAAAACAAGTCCTCTTTTTATTAAAAAAAAACTAACATAGCGCCTGACAACTCCCCCCTTTTTAACTAACTCTTTTCTAGAATCTCAAAAATCCCAATGGTGAGAAACTAGCTAACACCATGTAGTTTATCCTCATTCTTTCAGATAATTTTTTTCATGAATATAATATTTTATTAATTTTGAAAGTGGACACATCTTGAAAAATTGAAATTCGAGTGTGCTCCCCCCTAAATTTTTTGAAAACTAATCGAAAATTGATTTTTTTTATCATGTGTAGAACGGAGTCTAGTTTTAAAAAATATAATTTGTTTCGCGTTTCGATGAATGAGTAAAAATATATTCTAAAACTAGTACATGTTGGTTTTTGACCAAAAACAGAGGCATTTATAGTAGAAGCTATGGATCAAAACCTTAGCTGATCAGTCAAAATGATTTTTTTATATATATTTATATAGCTAAGAGAGAGGTTAATGCCATCATGGTTTTTTTTATAAACTTGCATTGAAATATGTGCAAATGTGATGATGAGAATAAAAAAATATGAGGAAATTTGGAAAATCTTGTCAATTAACACATCTAAAGTAGGCCATTTAGTGAGCGCCAAATTTGGCACTTGCCAAATGACCTACTTTGAAAAAATCTTACTTTCCCCTCTTTTGTCGACCACTTTGATAATGCTTAGAGTGCACAGTTTATGATCATAGATGGATAGTTGAGGTTTTACCTTTCATACACTCTCTACCTCGTTACCCTAATTGGATAACTCTCTATCCCTTGAAGTCTCTCTCTCTTAGGTCTCACTCCCTCCCACACTACCTAGACTATTCTCTCTCACTCCAATCCCCTCTCTCAAGTCTTGTTCCCTCCCACCCTACCTAGATAAATCTATCTCACTCCAACCCCATTTCTCACTCTCCCACTCTCTCTCCCCCTCTGGTCTTTTTGTCTCTCTCACTCCATCTCCCTCTCTTAGGTTGTTATCTTTCTATCTCCATTTCTCTCTCTCAATTCTCTCCCTCCTACCCCCTCTCCCTCTCTTAGGTCTCTCACTCACTCCCTCCCTCTCTCTCCCACTCCCTCTATCTCTATCTCTATCTCTCTCCCTCTCTCTCAGGTATCTCCCTCCCCCCTCTCTCTCTCTCACACACACTCCATCTCTCTCCCACTTCCTCTATCTCTCTCCCACTTTCTCTCCCTCTCTCTCAGGTCTCTCCATCCCTCCCAGCCCTCCTCTCTCTCTCTCAAGTATCTCCCTCTGAGCCCCTCTCCCTCTCTCTCCCACTCCCTCTCTCTCTCACTCCCTCTATCTCTCTCCCACTCTATCTCTCTCCCTCTCTCACAGGTCTCTCCTCTCCCTCTCTCTCTCCAGTATCTCCATCCTACCCCCTCTCCCTCCCTCTCTTTGTTAAGTCTCCCCTCCTACCCCCTCTCCCTCTCACAATTACTCCCTTTATCTCTCTCCCACTCCCTCCCTTTCTCACTCCCTCTATCTCTCTCTCTCCCTCTCTCTCAAGTATCTCCCTCCCACCACCTCTCCCTCTCTCTCTTAGGTCCCTCTCTCTCACACCCTCTATCTCTCTCCCACTCTCTCTCCCTCTCTCTCTCTCTCAAGTCTCACCCTCTTACCCCCTCTCCCTTTCCCAGGTCTCTCTCTATCTCTCTCACTCACTCCCTCTATCTCTCTCCCTCTCTCTCAAGTATCTCCCTCCCACCCCCCTCTCTCTCTCTTCCCCCTCTCTCTGCCCCTCTCTCTCAGGTATCTCCCCCACCCCCTCTCTCTCTCTATCTCTCACTCCCTCCATCTCTCTCCCATCCCTCTATCTCAGGCACTCCCTGTCCCTCCCACCCCCTCTCCCTGTCTCAAGTATCTCTCTCGCTCCTTGTATCTCTCCCATCCCTATATCTCCCACTCCCTCTCTCTCCTACTCTCTCAGGTCTTTCCCTTCCACCCCCTCTCTCCCACTTTTTCTCCCTCTCTCTCAGGTGTCTCCCTCCCACCCTCTCTCGCTCTCCCTCTCTCTTAGGTTTCTCCCTCCCATCCCCTCTCTCTCTCACTCCCTATATCTCTCTCTATCTCTATGTCTCTCCCTCTCCCTTAGGTATCTCCCTCCCTCCCACTCCATCCCTCTCTCTCTCTCTCTCTCTCTCTCTCTCTCTCTCTCTCTCTCTCTCTCTCTCTCTCTCTCTCTCTCTCTCTCTCTCTCTCTCTCTCTCCCTCTCTTAGGTATCTCCATCCCACCCTCTCTCTCTTAGGTCTCTCCCTCCCACCCCCCTCTCTCCCTCCCCCCTCTCTCTCTCTCAAGTCTCTCCCTCCTACCCCCTCTCCCTCTCTCAGTTCTCTCTCTCGCTCTCTCTCACTGACTCTCTCTATCTCTCTCCCACTCCCTCTCTCTCTCTCACTCACTCTATCTCTTGCCCATCCCTTTATCTCCCACTCCCTCTCTCCCCCCCCCTCCCCCTCTCTCTCCCTCCCTCTCTCTCCCCCTCTCTCAGGTAGGAGGGAGAGACTTGAGAGAGAGTGAGAGGGAGTGAGAGAGAGAAAGAGGGTTCAGGGCTTAGGTTTGAGTGTTTAAGGGTTGATGGAATAGGTTTGAGGGTAGAGGGTAGAGGGTTGAGGGTTTAAGGGTTGATGGTTGAGGGTTGAGGGTTGAGTGTTTAAGGGTTTAAGGGTTGAGGGATTAGTGTAAAGAGGGAGGAATGGATGGAGGGAGGGAGAGATGGAGGGATAAGTGAGAGAGAGAAGGAGAGCATAGGAGGGAGGGACAGAGATAGATGAGGGTTGATGATCCAATGTTTAGGTTAGGGTTGATAATTGAGGGCATAGGGTTGAGGGTAGGCAATTTAAGGGTAGAGGGTAGACAATTTAAGGGTTTAGGGTTTACAGTTTAAGGGTAGAGGGTTTAAGGGTTTATGGTTTAAGGGTTAAGAGTAGAGGGTTGACGGTTGATGGTTCTAGGGTATAAGGGTTAAGGGTTAAGGGTTGAGGGTAGAGGGTAGAGGATTTAGGGTTTAGGGTTTAGGGTTTATGGATTAAGGGTTAAGGGTAGAGGGTTTAGGGTTTATGGATTAAGGGTTAAGGGTAGAGGGTTTAGGGTTTAGGGATTACAGTTTATGGTTTAAGGGTATAGGGTATAGGGTTGAGAGAGAGAGAGGGGGGGTTGAGGGTAGAGGGTTAAGGGTAGAGGGTAGAGGGTTTAATGGTTTAGGGTTTAGGGTTTAAGGGTTTAGGGTTTACGGTTTACAATTTAAGGGTAGAGTGTTTAAGGGTTTAGGGTAGATGGTAGGCGGTTTAAGGGTTAAGGGTAGAGGGTTTATGGTTTATGATTTATGGTTTAAGGGTTGAGGGTTGATGGTTGAGGGTTGATGGTAGAGGGTAGAGGGTTGAGGGTAGAGGGTAGAGGGTTTAGGGTTTAAGGGTTGAGGGATTAAGGGTTGAGGGTTGAGGGATTAGGGTAGAGAGTTAAGTTGGGTTTAAAAGGGTTTAAGGGTTGAGGGTAGAGGGTAGAGGGTAGAGGGTAGACAATTTAAGGGTTTAGGGTTTAAGGGTTTAGGGTTTAGGGTTTAGGGTTTATAGTTTAAGGGTAGAGGGTACAAGGGTTTAAGGTTTAAGGGTTAAGGGTAGAGGTTTGAGGGTTGAGGGTTGAGAGTTTTAGGGTTTAAGGGTTGAGGGTTGAGGGTAGAGGGTAGAGGGTTTAGGTTTTAGGGTTTAGGGATTAAGGGTTAAGGGTAGAGGGTTTAGGGTTTAGGGATTATGGTTTATAGTTTAAGGGTAGAGGGTGTAGGGTTGAGAGGTAGAGGGTAGAGGGTAGACTGTTAAGGGTAGAAGGTAGAGGGTTTAAGGGTTGAGGTTTTACAATTTACGGTTTAAGGGTAAAGGGTTTAAGGGTTTATGGTAGATGGTAGACGGTTTAAGGGTTAAGGGTTAAGGGTAGAGGGTAGAGGTTAGAGGGTTTACGATTTACGGTTTAAGGGTTGAGGGTTGAGGGTTGAGGATTGAGGGTTTAAGGGTTGATGGATTAAGGGTTGAGGGTTGAGGGATTAGGGTAGAGAGTTAGTTGGGTTTAAAAGGGTTTAGGGTTTAGGGTTTTGAGGGTTTAGGGTTTAGGGTTTAGGGTTTAAGGGTTTATGGTAGATGGTTGAGGTTTTTAGGGTTTAAAGGTTGAGGATAGAGGGTTGAGGGTTGAGGGTTAAGGGTAGAGGTTTTAGGTTTTAGGGTTTAAGGGTAGAGGGTAGAGGGTTTAAGGGTTAAGGGTACAGGGTACAAGGTTTAGGATTTAGGGTTTATGGTTTAAGGGTTGAGGATTGAGGGTAGAGGGTAGAGGGTAGAGGGTTTAAGGGTTGAGGGTTGAGGGATTAGGGTAGAGAGTTTAGTTAGGTTTAAAAGGGTTTAAGGGTTGAGAGTAGAGGGTAGGGGTTTGAGGGTAGAGGGTTTAGGGTTTAGGGTTTAAGGGTTGAGGATTGAGGATTGAGGGTTGAGGGTTGAGGGTTGAGGGTAGAGGGTTTAAGGGTTTAGGGTTTTAAGAGTTTATGGTTTACGGTTTAAGGGTTTAGGGTAGAGGGTTAAGGATTGAGGGTTTTAGGGTTTAAAGGTTGAGGGTAGAGGGTCTAGGGTTTAGGGTTTAAGGGCAAAGGGTAGAGGGTTTAGGGTTTAGGGTTTAGGGGTTAAGGGTAGAGGGTAGAGGGTTTAGGGTTTATGATTTATGGTTTAAGGGTTGAGGGTTGAGGGTTGAGGGTAGAGGGGTAGAGAGTAGAGGGATTAAGGGTTGAGGGTTGAGGGATTAGGGTAGAGAGTTTATTTGGGTTTAAAAGGGTTTAAGGGTTGAGGGTAGAGGGTATAGGGTTGAGGGTTAAGGGGAGAGGCTAGAGGGTTTAAGGGTTTAGGGTTTAGGGTTTAGGGTAGAGGGTAGAGGGTTTTAGGGTTTAAAGGTTGAGGGTAGAGGGTAGAGGGTAGAGGTTTGAGGGTTAAGGGTAGAGGGTTTAGGGTTTAGGGTTTAAGGGTAGAGGGTTTAGGGTTTAGGGGTAGAGGGTAGAGGGTAGAGGGTTTAGGGTTTATGATTTACGATTTAAGGGTTGAGGGTAGAGGGTAGAGGGTTAAGGTTTAAGGGTTGAGGGATTAAGGGTTGAGGGATTAGGGTAGAGATTTTAGTTGGGTTTAAAATGGTTTAAGGGTTTAAGGGTTTAGGGTATCAAGGGTTTATGGTTTATGACTTAGGGTTTAAGGGTTTAGGGTAGAGGGTTTTAGGGTTTAAAGGTTGAGGGTTGAGGTAGAGGGTTGAGGGTTAAGGGTAGAGGGTTTGTAACACCCTGCCATGTGAACCCCAAATGACTAAAAAATACTGCACTAATTTTTTTTATTTTTTTTTAAAGCGAAACATTGCATAAGATACATTTGTACATTCATTACATGAAAGAAATTATACATTTATAAAGTCATCTACGTTCTCTGGGGTACACGGAATGGTCATTACAAAACCTATACTTTTACCAATATGAAAGCGAATAAAAACCAAGATTACATAATGATGACATACAACCATCCATGAACAAAAGGAGGAAAATATATTAATCATGTATTACATTTCAAATTATATCTTAATATTACAATTGTGGAGCATATTTCCATAGATACAACACCTCATGATTACATTAATACATTACATAATACTTCCCTTATAACAACATGAAGAGTACATCAAGTACAAGAATAGTTACATCAATGAAGGATAAGGTACAAGGTGAGGAAAATTATTCAACAACGTGAAGCTCTAGAAACTTTACATCCGCTTCCGCATTGCAAACACAACCTAGGAACCCAATGGGGTGCATAGCACGTTCCACCCGACCATGTGGACCCGAAGGCCCACCCCCATGCTAGGAGTTGACAAGAAAGACCCATGACCAAACCAAGCAAACAAAATGACCACAAGACCAAACCACAAGGGCAACTAAAACATAACAAACAACAATCTCAACGACTACTTATAAAGTGACTACTTCTAGAGGCATACAGAGGAAAAAGCAAGGGATACTATAACACCAATATTCATATACTCCCAACTGAAGGGTACGTAAATACTTGGGTTCCCAAAGAACTCACATCATGGAATTCCATAATGACTATGTAAAATATTCAAAGGAGACAAGTGCAGAATAAAAGTAATAATCATGACAATGATAACAATCAACCGAGCACATCTCAACTTGAAAACCAGTCCAATAATTCAGCTTGAACAACCAGCCAAAATCTTCACACTTTCGCTAATTAACTACTTATACAATGAGAGCACTTATTCAAACATTAAAACCAAATAACAAGGCACATACAATTGATGAAACATGATCATGAGTACATTCGTAACTCATAAGATATTAAAATAAAACTACCTAACCTACATATTCAACAAGCTCATTAACCATAATATGAAGGCATATGCACCCTTATGGAATTTAACATTAGATCAATTAACATAGAGTCACAAATGGATAACATTTAGGTAAGCATGGTTTCATTAAGCAATATAAATTCTTAACAAGAACTAGGTTTTCTCAATAGCTTCCAGGATAGTATAATAGTTTGACTAAGGGCTATACTCTAACATTATTCAATGTCTACCATCTAGTAATTAATCAATGCCACCTTTGTATACATACATATATATATATATTATCAATACAAACAGAAGATCACTTAGATAACAACTTAAGAATTAGCGATTATGTAACCAATAAACTTTTCCAAACTTAAATATATCCTTATTCATTTTATTCACTTCAAATATTGAAAATAATCACCTAAGCAAGGTTCAATTCAACATTATTATTAATTATGAAAATATTAAATATTACCCCTTGACTTTTAGAAGCACTTCAACATAATTTCATAACCTAATATACAATTCAATAAACCATCTATATGTTCATGTATCTCCTTCTTGAATTAATAAAATAATCATCAAATAAATTTAAATATACAAAAGAATACCATAACATTTTGCATAGTCCTAGTGTACCCTTCCTCTAAGTGAGAAACACAACAGTAAGATCTATTTTTTTTTTAACTTTTTAAAGTAAATTAATATTTCTAAATTAAACTTTACAAATTTAAGTGAAAAATAATAAATATTGATTTCTTTATATTTATTTATTTCTATATACTTTGATAATAGCTTACTCTAAAATAATATCATTTTAACTTCTTCTGAAATAATTTTTCTTAAAGTACATTAGTATTCCCAAATTTACCTATTCGTTTTAACTTAATAAAATAAATTAATATTTACAGATTCAACTTTTCAATTTTAAGTAAAAAAAAATGAATATTGATTTCTTTATATTTTCTTTTATTTATTTATTTCTTAACTACTTTTCTCAGGATATTAACTTTCTTCAAATTAATATCCTTTTTACTACTTAAAATAAATTTACTTCTTAAAGTAAATTAATATTTCTAAATTAACCTTTTCAAATTTAAGTAAAAAGTAATAAATATTTTCTTTTATTTATTTATTTCTTGACATTTTAAATTTACTATAATTACTTTTCCCCACACTTAAACATATAACCAGATAGCCATCTTTTTAAGCCTTTGATTCACTTTTGTTAATTTAATTGAATGCACGAGTACTTATTATTATTTATTTGGGCAATGACTTTATGGATTTCATACTTTTTTGTCACGAAGTTTGGTAGCTATGTTCCCATTCATGACTTGGACAACGGATGAGATCAAGCAATTGCATTCTAAATTTTAAGGAATATCCATAAGACTATTTATTTTCTCATCAATGTTTATATCTAGCAACTGTAAAATCTAATATCATGATTGTACCCAATATCACCTTATTATGCTAATTAATTAAATACTAAATAAATCTAATTATTGCCAATGTATGATTAGCCTTCTTAACACAATCAAGCTACATTATTTAAGAAACCATATACTAATTATTTTCTAAATAAGAAATATTATAAATTATTAATAATATAAAAATAAATATATACATAATCACTCTATCCACACAACCTCCGCTTTATTTATTTACTCATTTTAAAATAAAATAACTAAAAATAATTCTTTATAAATTCTAAATCAACCAATTTCCATATCTCCCTAATTTATTTAATATACCCAAAATATCTAAAAGTTACCTGAAGAAACTTTATATCTTTTTGAATTATTTAAAAATATCTAAAGACATCTTTAAACCTACAAATCTATCTTTTATAAAGAAAAGAATATGGAGCCATTCGAATTCTCATTTTAAGACTAAAGTAAAGTATGTTTAAATAAGTAAAAATAAAAATAAAAATACTTAACCATTTAGTTGTTTTCTTTATGGCGGTGGAAGGATGCGGAGGGGAAAGTTTGGATTTTAAACAACTATATTTTTATTTTGTTTTGTTTCCCTTTTTCCCATCCACATAGCATCTAAACTGGCCTTTTTACATTTACTAAAGACTTAAGGTTTCTACCAAAGCTATAATCATGAATTTTGTTGTTGATTTGAGCAAAATCCAAGTTGAGTTCTATGGTTGGTGAAATAGCTTAAACTATCAGTGGCAAGAAAATTCAATAATAGGTAGTCAAAATCCACAGTTACCAGTGACTTAGTGGAGAAAACACATAAGAAACGGGAACTCCATTGCTAGTTTTCTCAGTTTGATTTTGACAGAGGAACAACCAGCAGACCCAATAAAACAGAGGCATTCACAAAAAGGGCTTTTAACTAACTTCCTAAACCAACAGTTATTCACCCAAATAAAATGCAATTTACCAAGACATGTTTATATATTTTGGTTTAACCCAAATCAACACATTCAATTTCAGCAAACGGAAGGGAGGTGATTAATAGCAACATCATTAAACAAAATAAACAAGAGCAAAGTAAATCTAACCTGGATTCGATAATTGCAATTGGAGAGGGAGAGTTGAGTTATTATCCTCTTGGGTTGTAAAACTTCTACCTTTTACCAGCGCACAATTCACTGTTAAAAAGAATATTTGTTTCCTTCCATTTTTACTGGGTTTTCTTTTCCTTTGTTCTCCATTCTCTTCTTCTATGAAATTCTCCTCCTCCCTATTTTACTCCACCAAAATAAATTAAATAGCACCTTAGAGTTAATGAGATGGGTGGCAATTTCACAATTTCCAATTTAACACCCCACAAATACCTTTTACCCCGTTTAACCACCTGGAGGAAAATTCGTCATTTTAGAAACCTACCTCCACTAAAGTTTGATTGCCATTAAGGGAAAAAAAATCATCCTTAATTTAATATTTTAACCGTTTAAAATACATCATACTTATTTAATTTAAATAAATCTCTTTCGGTGGTAAAACTTTTAATTATGTAAATATATATATATTTCAAAATTTACCATTTTCAATTTTCGTAATAATTTTCACCTTCATTTTAATATTTTATCTAATGTCATTTTATTTAAATTGAATATATATATATTTACCCCTTTTCATTTATAATAATTAAAAAAATATTTATTTATTATTTTTGAATAAATCCATAATTAAATAAAACAATATTATGATTAAGATATTATTCTATTTAAAATATTTAATATTGACAATTAAAATAATATTTATTTAAATCTACAAACATTTAAAATTTGCAACTAATTTAATATTTAATTAAATTCTTGGTAATTTCCCAAATCACTTTACTAATTAAATTTAATGCTTAATTAAATTAATTTTTACAATAATAATAACCATCATTAAATTAAATTAACTAATTAACAATAATGATAACACATTAGAATCAAACAATTAACACATTAAAAAAAATCAACACTTAAAACGAATGATATAAAACAAAACAATACCAAACAAAATGGAATACTGATGAACAACATCGTTAAACAACGAAATCACAAACAAACACTTACTCAAACACCTAGAAAGGCCAATATGGAGGGGCACTATAGGGTTTAGGGTTTAGATTTTAAGGGCATAGGGTAGAGTGTTTAGGGTTTAGAGGTTAAGGGTAGAGGGTAGAGGGTTTGGGGTTTAGGGTTGAGGGTACAGGGTATAGGGTTGAGGGATTATGGGTTGAGGGTTGAGGGATTAGGGTAGAGAGTTTAGTTGGATTTAAAAGGGTTTAAGGGTTGATGGTAGAGGGTAGAGGGTAGAGGGTTTAGGGTTTATGATTTACAGTTTAAGGGTTGAGGGTTAAAGGTTGAGGGTACAGGGTTGAGGGTAGAGGGTAGATGGTAGAGGATTTATGGTTCAAGGGTAGATGGTTTAAGGGTTTAGGATTGAGTGTTTAGGTCTCCTATCACTCTATCTCTGACTCCCTCTCTCTCCTACTCCCTCTCTCAGGTCTTCCCCCCCACCCTAACTAAGTAACTCTCTCCCTCTCAAGTATCCCTCTCAGGTCTCACTTCCTCCCACGCTACCTAGACTAATCAGTCTCACTCCAATGCCCTCTCTAACACTCCCTCTCTTCCAAGTCTCACATACCTCCAACCCTACCTAGACAAATATATTTCACTCCAACCCCCTCTCCCACACTCCCTCTCTCTCTCCCCCTTTGGTCTCTTTGTATCTCTCAGGTCTCATCCCTCCCAATCCCTCTCCCATTGTTAGGTATTTCCCCCCACCCTAACTAGATAACTCTCTATCCCTATCAAGTCTCTATCGCTCTCAAGTCTTAGTCCCTACCATGCTACCTAGACTAATATCTCTCACTCCTATCACCTCTCTCTTTATCTCAAGTCCCACTCCCTTCCTCTCTATGCAAGGTGAACATTTCAAAGCAACACATTTGGCGTGCGTCAAATTTGGTGCTCGCCAAATTTAGCGTGCACCAAATTTGGCGCTCTCCAAATTTAGCGTGCACCAAATTTGGTGAGTGCCAAATGTGTTTTACCTTGAAACGATAAAATAGGGGTTGACCCCGTGATTCAAGCTCACATGCTTTTGCATTTTTCTGGTTCAGCGCTTTATCGGACTCAGAAACATGTCTTTTTTATGCAATTGAATCCCTATTGTACCAATCTATGCTTGATCCATCACCTTTTTACCACCAATTTGCATGCTAGACAATGTAGAAGAAGAAATTTTGAAGTTTCTACATCATTTTACATTATCTCAGGTAATATATTCATTTTGGTAATATTGAAATGTTTATATTTAGTATATTTTTTTGTTTTTGACAATATAAACTAATTCCTTTAATGATTTTATTAATCATAACAACCGGACATAGAATTCAACATTGAATTAGATGGGAGTTGCATAAAAAAGTTTAATTTTTATGAGTTTGAAGAAAAAAAATGAAAAACATGGCATGATTTAGATTAATTCATGTTTAAACTTATATAAACGATATCAACTTAACACAAATTTTCTTATGAATTCTATTTGCATTGCTTATAGAAGTTCATTTCCAGCATGGCTAGTGGAATTCACTCTATTTCATTTTAGGTAGATGTTTTTATTGATTTTTTTGTTTTGTTTTGACAATTTATAGACCATTCATTTGATGATGTTATTAATCTCCATTGTTACACATAGAATTCAACATTAAATTAGATGGATGTTGAATGTAAGAGTTTAATTTTTAAGAGCTTGAAGATATAAAATGGAAAACATGACATAATAGATTCAAATTCATTATTAGTGATGGTTGTGGGAAAACTTTTATTTTCAACTAATTTGGAAAACCTAAGAGCTTTCATCAATGTTAATGCAAGTTTCCATTAATTTTTTGTTCCATAAAAAATTTCACCTTCATCATGTGCTTAGATAAATTCAAGTGACTTGACATAGTTGTTAATGCAAGTTTTCATTAATTCATACCATTTACCTTTCTAAGAAATAAAAAAGGGAAAATTTTGTGCAATTGAAAATTCTTATTGTCTTTCTAAGTTACCTCATTGCCAAATAAATAGTGAATAATTCCAAGATATAGCATCACAAACCCTTCTTTGAATTCATCTTCTTCATGGCTTGGTTGACAATTACAATGTGGTTTTGACAACAATAAACACAAGGTTCTCTAGTTTCAAAGGTGGCAACAACTTATACCCTGGGTTTGACACTTATTTTCTCCTAAGCACTTGTCCACATTCCAAATACTCCCCTCATACCCAAGTCTTAACATTGATCAATGCTTACATGAAGCAATTTTTGTACAAATCCCTCAAAGTACTAGGTTTTACACAGTATAGTTGCAAAAAGAAACAAACTATCCTCAATAACTCACAAAAAATGATGATTTAGCAACCCTCCTTATGTTAGCACATGCATATAGGCATACAAAAAATTAGTACCAAGTTTCATATATTTTCACCAGACACATAAAAAGTTATGGGTTTTTTGAAGCTCGCTATAAACCCTAGGTTGGGGACAACAATGTTTGATAAGATATGTAATGTTTAATAAGTCACATTAGTTATGAAATGTAAAGTAATGCTTTGATTTTTAAAGATGTGCAATGCAATGTAATCAACAATATCAATATGTTTCATAAAATGCTTGGTGTGTTTCATAAAATGCAATGTAATCAGCGGTATGGATATGTTTGAAAATTTATGCATTACTCACTTTTCTTGCAGTATGGAGGTAGATGTATGTATGAAAAATGTTGCAGCATAGACATGTTTTATAATTCCAAATAGCTCACTGCCTTTTTCATAAAATTCTTCGGTGTTTTTCATAAAATTCAATGTAATCAGCGATATCAATATGTTTCATAAAATGCATTACTTACTTTTGTTCTATGTGTTTTTGTGAACATGTAACATTCAATGTCATGTAGAGGAAATGACCAAAGGCTCTAACACCAGAAGAACATGTAGATAAAATGCAAGGAGAAGAGAATAAAAAAATGTAGATAAAATGCAAGGAGAAGAGAATAAAAAAATGTAGCTCATGAAACAAAGGAATTGCAGCCCATACAACCAAAATTTCTCGTGCAATCTAATAAGAGAGATGCGCAATTGGGAAAAAAAAGGGCACAAATGAAGAAAGTTCATGGAAGGACACAAATGGATGCCGAAGTTGGGGGCACATCATCAACCATAGGTGAAGTTCAATGCACATCTTTGGTTGAAGACACACCAGCAACAACATGTGGTTTTCCAAGTACATCAAAAATCACATCTCCAATTGAAGACACATCATCAACAACATTTCATTTTAAAATTATATCAGCAAACACATCTCTATTTGAAGGCACTCCACAAACGAGATCTCAAGTTGGAGGTACAACATCGTTTACATGTCAATCTCAAGGTAGGAATTTTTTTGCACCTCTGATTGAAGTTACACGATCTATCCCCGATGTTGTTGACATTCCTAATGTTGACATAAATTTACATTTGAGAACTCCTCCTAGAGTTTTGCATAAAAAATGAACATTTTTGATTGATATTGATTCCAATGTTTTGAAATGGATGCCTAATAAGATTCCAAAATGTTCATGTCAAAGATATGCACGGAGGATATGGAGTTATTTTTTGCAAAGCTAGGTGAGGGTGGAAGATGCCAACTATTTGTTGAAATGATGAGGCAACTCAAATTTAGGCCCACCATGAAGGCTCTTGAGCTGAGTTTTGAATGAATGAAGTGAAAATTCCATTATAAAGAGCTTGATGAGTGCATATGAGAGTGTGGGTTCTACCTCACACACGAAGGATAGTTGTGCCACACAACATGTGATGACAACAACACTGTTAAGCAATCAAACAAGGAACAAGGTGAACCTTACAAAGACAAGTAAGTCTTTGAAAATAAGTAGATCATCTCTAATGGGAGCTAAAGGAAGGCGTGAAAGAGTGGAGGATCCAAATAGCAATGAGTTATGGGCATTCTCGGGTAGAGTGCCATGGAAAGATAAAAGAATTTCTCAAGCGTGGAGATCTATAGTAGTATATTATTGGAAGGATAACACAAGGACCTCTCCCAATCAAAGAGATGTTGTAAGAAGGAGAATTGGTAGTAAAATCTATGAGCCACATCTAAAGCATTATTTGGATACCACTCAAACCCAATTTTTTGTTGATTTTGTACAGAAGTTTCATGAAATTAAAATATGTCAAAGGTATTTTGAAATGCTAAAGCCTTTTTATGTCAAAATAAATCACACACGCACTACTTGTTGTAGATTACATATTGAGTTTTCTAACCATTATGATGTTTATCGACGTATATGTGTAGATATGCATACTAACAATGTTTTGCAGGTATGTAACATAAGGCCTCCACCTAAATCCTCAAGGGAATTCTTATCTTCCATTTTATGTGAAAGAGTGGATGGTCAAATTTTTTTACAAGAAGTCATGTTTGGATGGCACATGTGATCATTGTGGTGGCATGCAACATTTTCCAATTTTCCAACACATGGCTAGTACACTCACTATTGGAGATGAAATTTTGGAGTTTGGCAAATACAAGACGATGGCCTATAGTCTAAAAGATGGGAAAGAAGCAAAGAAGTGTGAATTGGTCAGTGATAAGATTCTAGTGTATCAGTTTATGGGCATTTTTTGTGATCAAGTGGTCTATGAGTATGCAAGGGATACATATAGAGCTCGATGGTTGGACTCACAATTCAAGTTATGCAAGGAAACATTTCCACTTCATAGCATCATTTCAGTTGTTGACTTCATAGAGAACTACACACCACAACCACAAAATGAGGTGCAATTACAGTACTACAACTCCACGCAGGTTGCTATATTTGTGCATATAACATTCATTCACACAAATGATAGTACCAATGATAACAAGAAAGTATTGAGGGAGTATCACTTTTACATCAGTGATGATCACACACATTCTACAAAGTTTGTGCAAGGTTGCTTTCAGATGTTCTATGTTGATCTGGCTAGCAGGGGCATATCATTCAGTCAACATATTTTATGGTCAGATAACTGTACATAGAAATTCAAGAACTCTATAATGTTTTAATGGTTGAGCAAGATGCATAGGATCAGTGGTGTTCCCCATATGTGGAACTTCTCAGAGGTCGGGCATGGAAAGGGGGAACATGATGGATTAGGTGCATGTATCAAGAGCCTTAGCATGAGAAGAGTTAAAGTATAAAGATAGTGTAAAGTTGATAGATGCAAGATCAATTTTTGAGTGGTGCAATCATGCAACGGGTCCAAGTAGTGAAGGTAATTCTTTAGTTCATAGATTTTTTCATTTAGTAGATGATACTAACATTGCAAAATATGAGGATTTTTGTACACTAACATGATCAAGCGAGCTACACTCTTTTAGAAGCTCCAATGTAGGTACATGGACTATCCATACACAGAAGATGGCATGCTTTTGTTCTACATGTACAACTTAAGTAGGGAATTATTGTGAGTCGACAAAGTGGGTTGATGCACGGTCTGTAAGAAGTCTAACACCACTTGACACTTATCAGCTTCTGACAACTCTAAAAATCATGAAGATGCAATCATCCGTTGACTTTGATCATGTATCAAACCTACTAGAACTAGGTAATATATCTTACTTTCAGGTTTTATTTTGATGTTCATTAAATACATCTAACAAGATGAACATATCAATGTAGAACATGTTTATGCAGTGATTGTAGATGAAGATAATGAAGAGGGTACAAATTATTACCTGTTTCATTATATCAAGGCCAAAAATAAATTGGAGGCCCCAGTTATAGATGCAGAAAACATAGAATATCCTATAGGTTCAGTGGTTGTTACTAGAACATGGCTTAGAAGGTACCTAGTTAAGAATGTTGCAGTTTTGTTTTTTGAGGACTTCAACACACATTAGAAGATTCATCACTACTCAAACCTTATAGTCACAACCAACGTTCATTTGATCAAATATAAGGGAAGACCTACGAACAAGAACTTGTGGAAAGTGTGTGAGTCTGACCACGAGGCAATACTTGACACAATAAAGAGTAGAGCAGACCCAGATGGTTTCGTAGATTGGTTTGTAAGTACATGCACATTGAATTTCTAAAGTCATGTTATTGATCACTACTTTCTTTGCAGCGTTCAAGTTTGATTGTAGAAGGGTTTACAAAATGATAATTATATGCTGCTCTTTATTGACTACCTTTAAGTTACTATTCTCTACTGGTGTTTGATGTCATATGTATTTAGGACTTTCATTGATGCATTTGAGACTTTAGGTTATACTTAAGATTGTCAACTTAATAAAAGAACAACATCGATTGTTGGTGCAAGTGTTCAGTGGTATGAGAAAGTAGTGAAATATGGTCCACATCACCATTGTAGGACCTTCAATTGATCTAATTATAGCATGCATGAAGGTGATAATAGATCTGATCAGAAGGTGTATGTCTGACATTATTCAGTTATTGGTCTTTCAATGATTTTAAGTGAGTCCATGTCTGAAATTTTTAGGCTTTTGCAGGTTTTTTGTGGACCAAATTATAGTGAGAGTACACAACCACAGAGAGGCTACTACCCATGTGTTTCCAAGGGAGCAAGGGATGTACATGTTTTGAAGCATTTTGGAATGCAAATAACTAGGCCACCTGAGGTGGATTGGAAAAAAAAGCTAGGAAGCAGCTCATTTTGTTTCTTCTTGTACAATATATTTCATGATCTGGGCTGTAAATGGGATGATTATTTCCTTGCATGTATTGCTACAAATATTGATAAATGGGAGGATTTTCAATATGTTCTTCCATCACTATTGTAATTTGCATTATTGACTTAGTGTATTTTTTGATATATAAAAGTTATGAGAAATTAATACATGCAAATGTGTATATTCCTTAATATATGCCTCAATTAAATATTTATATTACATTTAAAGTTAGTTGTAATGGTTTATGGTTTACATTTCAAGTTGTCTTGAAGGAAAAGCATGTGGATTTATGACAAAATCATAAACAATGTCTTATATTGTACAAAGGCATATTTTCTTGCTCTTCTATAAACCCTATAACTCCTTCCATTATTATGAGGCATACGTTGCCCCTACCTTGTTAATACTACCGAATTGGCAACCTAGTGAGCTTGGCAAGCTAGTGAGCTACTACCTCTCCTAAAAAAGATAATGTTTGATAATTATGCTAAATACCTCTCCAAGGTCTATATTGTCCAATCGTGACTCACTAGCACACCCCACAGTCATGAAATAAACGTGAATAAAGCTTGATATCCAAATAAACAATGAAGTAGAAATGTTGCATACTTTGGAAGACCTAACCATAAAATTTCCTAGCCAAAATTAGCTGGAATGGAAATGCATAAGTAATTTCCAACAAAGAACACAAATTTGACTAAATAAGCCTAAGCGCGCACCAAAATGCCTTTGTCACTTCAACCTAACTTTCAACATAGAAAACTTAACCTCTTCGTACACCCAAGCACACTTTCTTAGTTGCAAAACAATCTAAAAAGTCTTCGAAACACACAAAACTAGTAAAACAACTTGCATTTTCTGCCTAGCACATATTTTTAGTGGTAAAACCATTAGTGATCCATGCAAAGGCACAAAAACAAATAAGAATCGTTATACAAAATCTCAAATGCACTTTTATAAATTTTTCACTATGCTCTTTTTTATAGGTGCATAATTTGAGTGGTTGGCCCATTAGTGAATCACAATGCAAGTAACAATGAACTTTGCAATCTCACATAGATTCATGATGTTGTAGCCATTAATTTTCCATGTTGAAATAATCTTACTATGTTCAAGCCATTAGTTAGCCTTGGTGAAGTAGATATAGAACATATTTTGGTCTAATCATGTAGTTTCTCAACCAAAATTTGTTGGGATGGCAAATGTATAACTATTTTCTACCAAAGATCACAAATTTAACGAAAGAAGCCTAGGAACCCACCAACATGGATTTACCACTTAGGCTTACTCCACTCAAGTGCACTTTCTCAGAAATTCCTCCAAGGGCACTAATCCTCCAAGTATAGTAAATTGGTAGCTAAACAATTAGGAAACAACAATTATTAAGGAGATGTTACAATTCAAAAGGAGGTGCTCACTTTATTTTAATTTACCATGCAAGTAGAGCAAGGTATAATTTTTATTAGTAAAAAAACTTGTATTCTCTATCTTGCACATATTTTTTGTGTTAAAAGCATTGGCGATCCATGCTAACACACAAATATGAACAAGATCTTTTAAAGGGAAACTCAAATGCACTTTTATATAAAGTTTTAACATGCTCTTTTTATATAGGTGCATAATTTCAGTGGTTCCCAAGGCAAGTAGCAAGGAATTTTATGATCTTGGAAAAATTCATGATGATGTAGCCATTAGTCTTTCAAGTTGGCATTATGTCTACTTAGCTAAACCACTCCTAAACTCTGTCCAATCAATATTTCAATCAACTAGTATAAATTTCCAGTGTTTCTTCTTTAGATGAATGAAAATCCACTTGGTAAGGTATCACCCTTCTATGTCTAGTTCACTGAAAGAAAAAAATAAAAGATTCAAAGCATGTAACACCTATAAATCCAAGCAAATCCTCTTAAGTTTCACCGAATAATTTAATTTTGTTGTTCATCACAAACCAGCTAATTTGTCCTTTGACTTGCAAGCTTATGAAGGATATTTCAGTTTCTATAGAAGCATTTTCTCATTACAGTAGTTACCAATCTAGCAGATTGCATCATCCTTCTATAATTTAATCTCCTTTATTTATTTTACTACCAAAACACAATCCTATGCTCAATCCTCCTTCACTCCAAGTATTTTCCACTATACAACAAGCCAATTGTTCATATTTTAAATTCCAAAACTTCTAAAATTTGAACAGAGGCTTTTATTCAACACGGGAATGTGTTAGAAACTAAAATAAGGTTGTGAGAATTCTTCATAAAATATTTGGGATATTCTTAATACTATTAGAGAAAAAGGAGAAATAATAATTTAAAAATAAGAGCTACAAAAAGATGAGAGAAGATCAAACAATAATAGAAAACACAAATATAATAAGAAATAAAGAAAGTTAGAAGTGACAAATAAGCAAATAAGAGATTAAAAATAGAAAAGAGAAATCTAGAAAAGAAAAATTAAAGAAAAATAAATAAAGAAATAAACAATGCAAAGGGGAAAAAAGAACAAAAGGAAAATAAAAATAAATAAGGAAAAAAGAGAAAGAATAAAGATGGTTCAAATAACATAATCAATTTAAGAACTCTAAAAAAAATGGATTGAATGGAGCAGAGAGGGAGCGGGAAGAGGAGCGGAGGAAGAAATTTGAAATCTGGGATTGATTTTGGAGAGGAAGAGGATGATTCTGCAAAAGAAGATGGTGTATCGTTGGGTTGGCTACTGGTGTCATTTTGTGGGGTTGTTGTGGAGTGGTGTTGGTTGTTGTCTTTGGCTTGGGTTGCACTGTTGTGGGTCTATTTGTGATTTTCATCCTTTTGGGAAGTTGTGGTTCGGTGGTGGTTGTTATCGTTTTCCTGTTGGGGAGCTGTGTTTTGGGTTTGGCTATTGCATTTTCCCTATGGGGTTTTTTTGGGTGTGGGCTTTGTATCTTCCTTTTTGTCCTTGCTTGTGTGCTGGGGTGGTTTTCTTTTGGTAGTTGAGATTTCTTGGGGCAAGCAATTTCAGGTAGGGCGGACTGTAATGTCCCCTTTTTAGCTTGTTTTAGTTTCCTGATGGTTTAGCCTATTATCTGACCTTCGTAGGCTAATGGAGTTGATTAGAGGGTCCTGTGTGGCATAAATCAGGTTGTTTTCCTCTCTAGAGTTCGATATCATTCAAGATTGGCCTTTGGGAGTGACTTGAGACTCAGTTGTGTACACTTACTATTTATAGTAAGTCACCTGGTTAATGGAGTCCAGTGTTACTATTTTTAATAGGGCACTTGGATGCACAGTTGTTGTTGTGGTTGACCTCCTGGTTCAAACATAATTGAAAAATGGTGTTTAATTAAGGAGACATGCCATTTAATTATTATTAAAGGTAATATTTAATAATAATTAATTATTACAAAAGTACATCATATGATTATTTAACTTTATATTAAAAGGGGGTCATAATGATATTTAAAAAGTGAAATATAAAGCATATTGTTTTGGCGTCCAAATGAGATATATTAAAGTGCAACAAAAGAAACATGAAAATATATTTTAATGAGTTAAAATCCTTCTTGGGGGTCAAGCCTATTCATGAGACATATAAAAGGCATCCAAAAAGAAAATCGATTGATTCTATGTGCATTTTATACTTGGCATTTTGTGAGTTTGACATTGTGAGAAGAAGAAACTAGGGTTTTTGAAATTTATTGGTCTTTAAGAACATAGTCTTTCATTTTTCCAGCTACCCGAGGTTGTGAAATAACTTTTGAAGGTTTCTCTCATTGATGGTTGCAAGCAGTAGTCATATCTGAGCTTAATGGTGAATATTTCTGAAGGGGTTTGAATAGTTATCATTACAAACCAGAATTTATATTGTTGTTGTGAGAATTTAGTACTAAAATATTTGTTGTTGTGTTGTACTGTTCCATCTGTTGGTCGTACATATTCAGAATTGCCAAGTCAGAACATCACTTGAAGGTGGCATGTAAACTACTTGGTGAATCACCTAGTCTCTTGTGTTGTAAACAAATCCATTAAGGGCGTAAAGATATTTGATGAATGTTTGAAGCTTATTCTGGATGGAGAATTAATCAATTGTTGCAAATCGACTTCTTCTAGGGTTATCATGGCTACTAATACAAGTTTTAGAGTTGCAAGTATGATTGTTAGCATTTCTGGGTATGAGATAAAAGGTAAAAAGTTATCATAAATAAACTAATTACATTAAATGAAAGTTTCTTCATTATATTGTACATATATACATGTTGCATTCATTGTATCTTTGAATTGCTTAAATTTTCATTCCTTGTCATCTCATTCAAAAATACAAAAAAAATGAAACTTTCAAAACCACAAAAAATAAACAATCAGGCAGTTGCATAGGAAAATAACTCTGCAGTCAGGAGAGTTATTACAGTGGTATCAGAGCAAGCATCCTGCCATCTTGTGAGATTATAGTTGATGAGTGAGGAATTCATACATTACACTAGGGGTACAACATAGTGGGAGCCACCTGTTATTCCTGAAGGTGAGAGTTTCAGGGGTATAGGGTATACATCATTCTAGCTCCAACTCCAGTGATAGTGTGACCAACATTACGACTAATAGGGATAAAGGACATGCTCAATTAGTTAGTCCTAATTCTGAGGCAAAGAGGAGATTTGAAAACATGATGGATATGATGTACTGGTTGATGGGAACCATGATACAATTTGTGCCACCGCAGTATGTAGGCTACCAAGGGCAGAGAAGTGGTACACAAGGTTTTGGACAGCCACATGTGGTTGTACAATAGTCTACTACCTCTGTTGGGTCAGTCCTTAAACCCAATCAACCTACTTTTTCTCCTAGGGAGGAGCCACAAGCCCCACAGCCTCCGCCAATTCAGGTGCTAGAGCATCATGTACCCACTGCAACAAACATCACTAGGCACTATGCTGAGTATATGATCTTAGCTCCAAAGATTAGGGAGGAATTACCACTTAACTAGTTTCTAGATCAGAAAAAGCCTCGAGGTGGTGGTGGAGTTAGAGTAGAGTAGCAGGCACAACAGGCTCCACAGGGTACTCGGGATTTTCAGCAGGCAATGAGTAAGGTCACTTTGCCTCATTTCAATGGTAGTGACAAGTGCACTACTAGATCGTGGGTGAAAAAAATGGATAATTATTTTTCATTGAGGCATATTCAAGAGGATGAGGCCTATGCAGGAGGATGAGGCCATCAAGTTTTCCACATTGCACTTAGATGATTTGGCACATGATTGGTGGCATCATGGTATGGTTACCTTACAACGCCACCTTATCACAACATGCCATGAGTTTACTAACAAGTTTATAGAGCAGTTTGATAGGAAAGACCCTGAATTATATTTCAAAGAGCTTGCACAACTCAAGCAGGTGGGAAGTTTGGAGGCCTACATCAGTGAGTTTCAGAGGCTTTCTGTGATAGTGCCTAGCTTGTCTGAGAGGATATTTGTCATATTATTTAGCAAAGGATTATTGGAACCTTTGAGAGGATGGATTAAGGCTTTTGATCCCCCTACATTACAAGAAACCATGAAAAAAGTGCACAAGATGGAGATGGCTACTCCAAAAAAGCAGTTTTCACCTAAATCCATCACTCTTCCTACGAATGAGAGCCCACCTCCTATAGTTGATTAGAAAAATAAATCAACAACTAAGGTTTATGAAGAGTCTCGTGAGGACTTAAGGAAAAATCAATTGTGTTATTGGTTCAAAGGGCCCTACAGTAGAGAGCATGACTATCCTTTGAGGCTTAAGGGAAAGGCTAACCGTATGATGTGGGTTCATTATGAGGATTCTGATTCTGAAAAATTAGATATACGAGCTATTCCAAAGGATGACGAGGTTGGAAGAGCCTCTAGAGAGTTTGGATCATATGCTAAATTGTCTCCTTTAACATTATTTGTTGATATATAGAAAGGGGCTTCATTCAAGATCAGAGGAGTTATGAATGAACAACTTTGTATTGCTATGCTTGAAACTGGAGCTACGCATAATTTCATCAATGAGGGATTGGTAGCTAGGTGTAGACTCCAGATAGAGGACTTTGCAAGATTTAGGGTCAGGGTTGCAAATGGATTTACCCTTACTTGCACTAGGTGGATATGTAATCTCACTCTATTGTTCAACAACTATGAGTTTCAGGTTGACTTCTATGTGGTTAGCATGGGTGAGATGGACATAGTGTTAGGCATGAAAAGGCTCTGAGATATTGGAGAATTTACCCTCAACGTACCTAAAATGGAGATGAAGTTTAAGATGAATGGTAGAAGTTACGTGTTGAGGGGAATTGCATATGGGAGTTTGCATTATATCTCTGTTAGTAGGCAGAAGAGCGAAAGAAAAGAGAAGGAATTTGTACAGGAAGATGAGTGTGATTCAATACAAGATTTTGATTCTACTCATTGCTCCAGGGGTTTAGAGATGGTTGATTTAGATCAGCATGAAGTGGATGTGTAGTTTGTGAATAATCCTTTATTTGAGTCTGATGCTAGATTGGTTTATGACAATCCACTCTTCGAGTTTGATGTTGATCTAGCTCCTGACACTAGTACAGAGTTGGGCGATGATCATAATGTTTGGGATCCTTCTAGTGCATTAAGATTCTAGATAGGGCTTACAGAGGAGTTTTACAGTGTGTACACGATGAGGAATGCCTACAATTTTGCTTTTGATTCACCTATACACGATTTATATTTGATGCACAAATCTTGTGTGCATGAGATATATAGTTTGTATGATGATTCACTTTGTGCAGTTGAGGGAAGCAAATCATTTCAGTTCTCAAAGTTGCTTCCTCCTGAGGTTCATGCTCTTGAGGTACATGACACCGAGAATGATGTTGGTTACAGTGATTTGTCAGTTGTTCTTATGTTGGTGCTTCAGGAGACAGTTGTTGCTATGAGGGGCATTATTCAGTTCTTCCCTTGAGACCTAGGTGGGGTGGTTTTCTTTTGGCAGTTGAGATTGCTTGGGGCAAGCAATTTCAGGGAGGGTGGACTGTAATGTCCCCTTTTTAGCTTGTTTCAATTTCCTGATGGTTTAGCCTATTATCTGACCTTCGTAGGCTAATGGAGTTGGTTAGAGGGTCTTGTGTGGCAGAAATCAGGTTGTTTTCCTCTCCAAAGTTTGATATCATTCAAGATTGGCCCTTGGGAGTGATTTGAGACTCGGTTGTGCACACTTACTATTCATAGTAAGTCACTTGGTTAATGGAGTCCAATGTTACTATTTTTAGAAGGGCACCTAGATGCACAGTTGATGTTGTGGTTGACCTCCTAGTTCAAACATAATTGAAAAAAGGTGTTTAATTAAGGAGATATGCCATTTAATTATTATTAAAGGTAATCTTTAATAATAATTAATTATTACAAAATTACATCATATGATTATTTAACTTTATATTAAAAGGGGGTCATAATGATATTTAAAAAGTGAAATATAAAGCATATTGTTTTGGTGTCCAAATGAGATATATTAAAGTACAACAAAAGCAACATGAAAATATATTTTAATGAGTTAAAATCCTTCTTGGGGGTCAAGCCTATTCATGAGACATATAAAAGGAATCCAAAAAGCAAATCAATTGATTCTATGTGCATTTTATACTTGGCATTTTGTGAGTTTGGCATTGTGAGAAGAAGAAACTAGGGTTTGTGCAATTTCTTGGTCTTTAAGAACGTAGTCTCTCATTGTTCCAGCTACCTGAGGTTGTGAAATAACTTCTGAAGGTTTCTTTCATTGATGGATACAAGTAGTAGTCATATATGAGCTTAATGGTGAAGATTTTTGAAGGGGTTTGAATAGTTATCATTGCAAAGCAGAATTTATATTGTTGTTGTGAGAATTTAGTACTGAAATATTTTTTTTTGGGCCATATTGTTCCATCTACTGGCCGTACATATTCAAAATTGTCAGGTCAAAACATCACTTGATGGTGGCGTGTAAACTCCTTCGTGAATCGCCTAGTCTCTTGTACTACAACTAGCTCCATTAAGGGCGTAAAGATATCTGATGAATGTTTGAAGCTTATTTTGGATGGAGAAATAATTAGCTACTGCAAATCATCCTTTTCTTGGGTTATCATGGCTACTAATACAAGTTTTAGAGCTGCAAGTATGATTGTTAGCATTTTCGGGTATGAGATAAAATGTAAAAAGCTATCATGAATAAACTGATTACATTAAATGTAAGTTGCTTCATTAGATTGTACATATATACATGTTGCATTCATTGTATCTTTCAATTTCTCAAATTTTCATTCCCTATCATCTCATTTATAAATACAAAAAAACACGAAACTTTCTACACCAAATAAAAAAATAGTCAGGCAGTTGCATAGGAAAATAACTTTGCAGCCAGGAGGGTTATTACATATTCTTATAAATATTTACATATTAATTATTTTATGAGGGATACATGTTTGTTCTTTCAATGTTATCCATAGTAGGATTTATGCCTGTAAGTGATTTCTTCAAATTGTTATCTTGATCAGTATGAATAAGACACTTGGTATTCCACTATGCCTTTAGATTGCACAAATGAAGTTAATTTAATTTTAGAAACTTAATCTTAATTGTAAATAACCCATCACTAATTTTTTTATTTTCTCTTTAAAGGAAAACAATTTTGGTAATTGGAAAGTCAATTGAGGATATCATTTAACATGTACAGCTAATGCTTTCATAACTGAAGAATATGTCTACAACTAAATCAAATATGTTATTCTTAAAATTCCACTAAAAGACCTTTAGCGTATATATAAATATAAAAGCAATGTTGGAATGCTCAACAATAGGTGGGGCCTCACATCATTATCTTGGATACTAATTTGCACTCACAATGTCATTAAAATTTTCATGTTGGTGTCTTATGTTGCATGTTGTCATTTGAGGATTGTCTAAAATTAAAGTTACTCTAGAAATTACTTTGTCTACACACTAAGAGAGAAGCATACAAACAAATATGCTAGAAACTAATTTAGGAAGGTGCATATAAATTCCAAAAGCTAAACCTAAGCTAGTTCTATTTAAATGAAACCTAGTTTAGCCTAAATTTTCTTTCGTGAGTTGTCAATAAAGTGAGGAATAATGGATATTAGTACATATGCACTTAGCCTTTGTATATCTAGGTTTAAATGTGATATTGAGAGAGAGAGAGAGGGGAGATAGGGAGAGAGAGAGATAGAGGGGAAGAGAGAGAGGACAAAGGGAGAGAGATAAGGAGGGGAATATAGAGAGAGGAGGGAGGGAGAGAGATAAGGAGGGGAAGAGAGAGAAGAGAGAGGGAGAGAGAGAGAAGAGATAGGGAGGGAGGGAGAGATAGGTAGGTAGAAGGACTTAAGCATACAATCAAAAAATGCTAAAATGAGTAAATAATCTCACAATCTTGTGTAAACCTTTAAAATTAGTCAATGATAAGTTAAAAATCATTGTACCTACAAATTTATAACTTCTCTTGCCAAAATTAATCCTTTTGTGTATTTTCTCCAGATGCTTGAATTGAAAAAAATATTGAAAATTATTTATATGAGGGTTTTCAATTAGAAGACTTCTGACCAACAAGAGTTCAACTGACAGGTATTTGATCGAATAAGTTTTAGTCAAACTATTTTAATTGAAACGTTTACAACTAAAAAGATCTCAACTGAAACCATCTATGTGGCATTCTTGTTGGCAACCACCTCATCCGTTTTTAGAATTTTCTAAAACTTTCCACTTGAACTAAATATTAATTCAAAATATTTTTTTTTCAAAAAACTAAAAATACCTTTTCGTAGAGTTCAAAGTTGAAAATCAAAATATATAATTTTTTTGATATTTTAATTAGTTTTATGCTTATTTTTAAATATTGTAAGTAGGTTTTTATAATAAAAAATGAGGCTGATTAGAAATTTTAAAAAATACTAAAACATATTAAAATATTTTTAAAAGTATATGGTGCACTATAGAAGAGAATCCTCTCCAAAAGGGTATAATTTTTTTTTAAATGTTAAAAAGAAATAGAAAAAATTTAACGTCAAACGAAAACTATCAAATTCTAGTAAGTTTGACTTTGAAACGTTATTATGAATAAAATACACATCAAAAATTAATATTTTTTCCATGCACTAGATATTGAAGTTATCTATTTGGAAATTTTTTTAGGGGAAATTAAAATTGTTTTTTGTGGCGTCAAGTTGACATCACTTTTTCTTGATATTTTTAGCAAATTCAAAATCTTCTCTTAAATTTAAAAAATTATCATTTGTTTTGAAAAATTACAAGCATAAACTTCATCAAGAGTTCTACATTTCATTAGTTTACATCATTTTAAAATTCAAGACACAAAGACCCTTTTTATAAGGTTGAAGTTAAAAAAATTAGTTTTACTAAGTGATTCCTTTATAAAAGTGTGACATAGGTTTGTACTTTTACCCTTGAACATTTTGGCACTTCTCACCCCATAAAGAATCTATAACATGTTGGGAACTTGAGGTGGTTCCCAAACCACACCAAAGCTCCAACAAAACAACAACTTCCACTATCTTTACTTTGTATTTGTAAATAGTAATGGTTTTAAAATAACCTTTAGCCCTCAACAGTGGATCTAAAACCACTTGAACTCCCAACGAACAAACAAAGAACCCCTTCCTTTTTACCTTAAAATTTATTAAAAAAAGTCCCATCAATTTGTGACAAGGTTACTAAAACCTCGTTGAGAGTCGGCATAGGTTTTTATAACATCCTCAACTCATTGGTACTTGCTCACTTAGCCAATTTTTTGTTCTATTTTCTTGATTTTTAATGAAACCTATAAGCATTTGAACCATATTTAGGAACCAAAGGTGGTTATGAAACCACCCTAAACCTCCACCAAACCTTAATGCTTTTCTCTTTTTTTCAAAGTTTCAAAAAGCTTGTTGAGCTCTGACAAGGTTAGGAAAATCTCATCGAGATCTAACATGGGTTTTGAAACCCATACAAATCTCCATTGTGCCCATACAAATAGATTACGAGCACATTCATATCATTTATTTCAAAATTTTGAATTTACTAATTACCAAGGCTAGCAATCCTAAATGTGACCATTATTTATCAATGTATGTAGGAAAAAACTTAATTGTGTTTAGGAATTGTACAATCTAGGTCATTGTAATCATTAGAAAGAATTTTCAACAACTAGGACAAGGTGTGTTAGAACACATAGATATATTGAGAGGGGGTTGAATCAGTATATCCCTAAAATTACTTCAATTCAAACTTATCAATCAAAATTTGTTACTATCTTAGCTAGATAAAGCATCAAAAACACAAACACACATCCACAACACCAGATTTACGTGAAAAACCCTACAAGGAAAAAACCACTGTGAGAAAGCTACTTGGAGATACTATCCAAATCCAACCTCACTAATGAAATAGATTTTTGCAATAGTTTTAATGGAAGTTTACAACTCACTGGTATTGGCATGGTGTGATGGTTTATAGATGGTATTGTTGTTCTTGCCACCAAGGTTCAAACCCCATTGGGGTGGTATTGTTGAATGGTTGTGTTCCGGTTCATAGCTCCAGTCAAAAGCTTTTACCCTTAAAAAAAATTTAAAAAATGGAAGTTTACAACTCCATGTACAATACAACACTTACAACAAAGGTTTACAACCTCAGCACACAACTGAAATACTTCAACACTTCTATTACCTCTGGCTCACTATCTTCAACAATTCACTTCTGCTTTCAGCTCACTACCTACAACAATTCACTTCTGATTTTAGCTCATTACCTCCAACAATCACTTCTACACTTTTTCCTTTGGCTCACTTCCTCTAGCATTCACTTCTATACTTGTGTCTTTGGCTCATTGCCTCCAATATTCACTTATGCACTTTTGCCTTTGGCTCACTACCTTTAGCATGCACATCACTTGTACACCTTGATCACACACTTGTATACCTTCTGCAATTATTATAAAGTTTCTCCTTGTCAGCCATACTAAAACATATAAACATGAAACATGCAATGACCAAAAAGAGTCGGCCTCAAAACATCCGTGGAAAAGGTAAATTCAATAAGGTCCAAGCCAAGAGATAAGCAAGACCTATTTTAACTCTGCATGCATTCACATGCTAGTGCACGCCACGAAAACTTGATGGTTGGTGTAAATAGGTATTTTTCCTATCTAATCTCATCTAGGTCCTATTTACATTGTTAAGTCCACTGAGGTCCTAGGAGGATATTTTTTAATTTAGCATTAAGTAGGGAGAATCTTTCTAGTAAAGCATCAGTTGTCACTTATCTAGTTGGATTTTATTTAGTGTTTGTGTCCTAGGTTATTTAATATTAACTCATGTCATTTAATTATGACATAGTCGTTTAATGTCAGTACACCATCACCCTTGCCAATATAAGAAAGGCTTCATATGTACATTGCAACTAACTAACTAAGTTCACTCAACTAAGATATTTTTCAGTTGTGCAAGTCTAATATATCATTGCAATCTTGAGTATGCATATTAGCCACATCTTGCATCCGTTGTTACAATTTCATGTTCTTGATTTTCCCTCTTGTAGAAGATTGTTGTTTTTTACAAATGATCCTAGAGGTTTGAGTACTTGAGTGACTCTAACATAGTATTGGAGCTATCTATCAATGCCTACATGGTATCAGAGCTTCAGTTTTACAAAACCCCTTCTCAAATCTGAGGGTGATTCAAACTCAAGCTTTTGTAGGGTGTGCATTGTGGAAAAATGGACCTCATCATTGAGTCTAGAAAGGCCAATATCCTTTTGTTGGTGTATTTTTGAGAAAAAATATTTCTAGATTTTGTTCAAAATCACGAAATACCATATGGGATCTGCTAGATTTTGCCGATAGTGAGTAGATCTTGCAAAAATAGCTGTCAAAATAGCCCAGTGCAACTTTTTTCCCTATAGGCAAATGAGATATCGATGAAAAACTAGTTTTGAGCACTTGACAGTGGTGCATGCAATTTTTTCAGATTTTTCCTTAGGTGAATTTTATTGCTGGTTGAAGTCAGATTTTCTCTTTTGGACTCCTAAGCTCATAAATGTTTTCCACGATCTCTTATTTTTGTGATTCTTGTGATGTTGGAAAGGTATTGAGGAGCTCTACATTTCTATCCATGCATTTTTCCATATATACTCTAGGTACTTTTTATTCAAATTTGTGCAATTTTGCATTTTGATTGATTACTTGGACATACTGCATTTTGGAGAAATTTTGTCCACTTGGGAAGAATTCATTTTTAGTATAGATCATATTGGGAGAGGTTACCTTTAGTTCTTATGAGATATTGTTGTAATTTTTCCATCTTTGTTCCATCTTGGCATTGTAAATATGGAACTCATTTTTGGCATTGTAATTGCACTACATACAAAGTGCCACACATACTATTTGGGGGATTATCAATTGATTGGTTGGGGGGTCTCTTGGTGCATTGTTCTGATCTATTTTCTTGCGTTCTCTCATTTTCATGGATCATTCTAAGGTTCCTTTGCTAACATCATACAACTATTCAACATGGAATCAACATGCATGGAGTATACTAGTGAATGAAGGTCACTCTCTATATGTTGAAAATAAGGTACCCGAACCTACAAATGATGAGAAAAAGATTAAATGGATGATTGAACATATCAAAGCTCTTTGATGTCTTTGTAAACTAGTTTTTCAAGATTTGTTGTTCCAAATTGAATCATGCAGGAATTCTCATGGGGCTTGGGACAAATAGAAAACATTATGTGGTTCTATAGATGAAGTTAGAGGCTATCAGCTTGATAATGAATTAATGAGCCTTGATCCTAAGAACTTTGACAACATCCAGGACTACGTCACTAGGGTTAATGATCTAAGGGATCAATGTAAAGTATGTGGTATTGATAAGGACATTCAATTGGTCTACAATTCATTGAACAAACTTGGTTTTGATTATGCTACTTGTGTTTCTAGCTTTCATAGTCATAGGTTGACTATGAGGTCTGCATATACTACACCATCATTTGCATCATTTCATGAAATGTTGATGCATGAGAAAAAAAAGCTTATCTTGATGGGTTTCATCAAGTCTTCTAAATCTCAGGCATTGTTGGTTAGTCAGGTGAAAGGATCAAATAATACTAATAAGAAGCAAAATAAATCAAAGAACAATCCACATTTAGATCAACCAAAGAATAAATCATCTTCCTCAAATAAATCATTTAAGAAGAAGAAGTCTACTTGTTCATATTGCAAGCGGTTTGGGCATGATGAACATTCTTGTTACAAGAAGGATATTGATGAGTTGAAGCATCTTCTCAAAAAGAATCAGATTGATTTTCCTTCTAGAATGTTTGTGTCTCCACCTTCTTCTTCTTCTTGAAAATAGTCTAATAAGGGCAAAGGTCATGTCGGTTTGGCTTCTACATCAAGAAATAAAGGACATGCTATTTGTGTTTTTTCAAGTCCATGATAAGGGAGATGACTTCTAGATTTAGGAGCATCTCACCATATGGCATCTTCGCAGTCTATTTTCTCTTCTTTTTATCCTTGTTCTATGTCTTCTATTTCGATGTGAAACAATACATACATGAGTGTACTTGTAAAGGGATTTATTAGTTTTGGGGGAAAAAAATTCTAGGATGTTTTGTGTGCTCCTCATTTGATGAACAATCTTCTTTCCATATATTAGATTACACATGGTGGAGATGGGAGGACTGTGGAGTTTACTCTTGATTCAGTCATCATTCAAGACTTGAAGAGTAGATAGACTATTGCTACTGGGATGGTTGATCATTCATCTCGGTTGTATAGCTTTACAAATTTTCCTCCTGATGGTGACATTGTACCTTCGGTTGTTGATCACACTTCTAGTGTGAATCATGATTCAAAGGAGACAGTTGACTTCTTGAACTTGGGTGTGCTCACATCTGATCTCGTTCTTGAGCCTTGTATTTTATCTCCTCCATCTTCTGTTGCATTTGATGATGCTCATAGTGGCACAAGTTTGGCCTCTTGTGATTTAGTGCAACAGGATCTACATCGTCTTCCAGCTACAACTACTTGGGATGCATACTTGATAGACATTGGTGTCTTGTTTGTTGAGTCTCACATTTTAGATTTAGGAGATACTATTGATTACACATCTTCTATTTGATGGAGACGATTCTTCTTCAGTTGTTGCTAAGGAATTCTCTAACCCTCTGCATTCTCCACATGTTCACTCTTTGCAACTTGATATGAGTGTGGATACTTTTGGACAACATTTGGAGGAGGCTTCTTCAAAGGATACATCTTTGTCTTTGGAGTATGTTTGATATCTGTCTCTAGGAGGTTTTGGATTGACATCTTCAGTTGTGTCGACCCTCTGCATTCTCCACATGTTCACTCTTTGCAACTTGATATGAGTGTGGATACTTTTGGACAACATTTGGAGGAGGCTTCTTCAAAGGATACATCTTTGTCTTTGGAGTATGTTTGATATTTGTCTCTAGGAGGTTTTGGATTGACATCTTCAGTTGTGTGGCCTAGAACACCTGTTTGGAGTTTGTTAGGTTTCAGCATTGACATGGAGACACTTGAGCATCGTTCAGAGACATTACATATGATTCTTCTTCCCTCATGTTCCTTTTCAAAATGGGAAGAAATCATGCATATCATCTTGGTTTTGTTTCTTTCTAAGGGGAGGAATGGTGTTCGACGAGATTGGATCATCTGCAACATTCAATTTTGAGCTTCTACTATTACAAGAGACTCGCCATTGAGGGGGGTTTGCATGGTATCTCTTCTTCTCTCTTATGGGGGTTGTTTTCCTTGGATGGGGTTTTGTCCCTCTCATGCATAGTTGAGAGTATTTTGTATTTCATCTATCTTTTGGGGAGGAGTTTTGTCCCACTGGATTTTCTCCTTTTCTCCATTTATAAGAGACTGCATTGGATTTATACATGGATACCTAACATGGCCTTGTATTTGGGACCCATCTTAGTGTCATTTGCATAATAATCAACTCCCTAAGTTGTACTTAAGGAGGGGTGTTGGTGGGTCGGTGGCCCTAGCTCGATTGGCTAAAGCATCCTATTGCAGGCAAGAGGTCATGAGGTCTAGTCTCCCCACCGTCCCCGTGGTACCGGAGGGTGTGTCGCGCCAACGTCACCGATCATGTGAAAAAAGTTTACCAGGCACACTATAGTGTTTAGGGGGGCGGCTACCCGATTCCAATTCCTTCAATCTAAGAAAAAAAAGAGGGGTGTTGGTGTAAATAGGTATTTTTCCTATCTAGTCTTATCTAGGTCTTATTTACATTATTAAGTCAACTTAAAGGTCCAAGGAGGGTATTTTTCTAGTTAGCATCAACTAGGGAGAAATCTTTCTAATTAAGCATTAGTTGCCACTTATCTTATCTAGTTGGCTTTTATTTAATGTTTTTTTCCTAGGTTATTTAATATTGACTCATGTCATTTAATTATGACACTACCATTTAATTATGACACTATCATTTGATGTTGGTACATCATCACCCTAACCTATATAAGCAAGGCTTTATATATACATTGCAACTAACTAACTAAGTTCACTCAGCTAAGATATTTTTCAATTGTGTAAGTCCAATATATCATTGCAATCTTGATTATTACATATTGACCACATCTTGCATCTAATGTTGCAATTTCATGTTCTTGATTTTCCCTCTTGTAGAAGGTGGTTGGTTTTTGTAGATGATCCTAGAGACTTGAGTGACTCTAACACAAACTACTTAATGTACTAGGTCAACCCAACAAACACTTAACCCACAAAATATTAACTCCAAACCACAAGTAGTACTAGAGAGACCAGATAGCATCACGTGGATTACTTCATAAGCATCAAATGATATTCAAAAACATTTCCATGCCATTCTTTCACAACTTCATGCAACATTATGCTAGTGCAAGCAAACAAAAATCTAGTATCAACATTATGCTATTGATTTTTCTTGGAAATGTAAGGATGTCGATTATCAATTTGTCATTTTGAAGGAGGCCAAAGAGGAGATTGAGTCTTCTAATATTTTGCAAGTTGTGATAGATTCAACTCGTGTTTGCAAGTTAATTGGCTTGATGGTAGAATGCTATTACAAACATTTTTTTGGACTTCATGTTGTGTACATGATTTGAATAATGCTTTGAAAGACATTGGCAAACTAGATTGGGTGAAGAAAGTAGTGGCCAAAGCTAGTGACGCACAAATATTTGTATGTAACCATCACACTTCACTTGCACTTTCCAATCTTACTCAAAGAAAGAATTTTTCAAACTAGTTGAAACTAGATATGCTAGCTATTTTATTTTGTTGGAGAGGATGTTGAAGGTGTGGAATGCTCTACAATCCATGGTGGTTTGTGGAGAGTGGAAAAAGTAGACTCAATCAAAAACAAAAGAAGGGATGGTGGTGAGAAAAAGTGTGCTTAATGGCACTTGGTGGTCAAATATCAAGTAAGAAAAAATTATTTAATAATTTAAATTAATATGTTTGAGTTTTTACTTTGTTTTACTTTTTATATTCAAAATTTAATACATTATTAATAGTGTTAATGTCGTAATTTTTTAATGAAAATTGTTTGCAAATATATTTGCTTTATCACTTATTGTGGGGGTAATCAAGTGTGCAAATATAGACTCTCTTAGCCTTGGAGAAATTTATGAGACTTTTGATAGCATGCTAGATCAAATGAAGCAAGCAATTCATGACAAGGGTCTTGGATTGCAATTCTATGAGAAACATATCAAACATATTGTCACAAAAAGGTGGAATACAATGAACACTCCTCTTCATATAGTTGTTTATGCTCTTAATCCCAATTGATATGCACCCAGAGTTAGCCAAATTCTTTCTTCTGAAGATGATGAGGTAATGGAGGGGTTTATGAAGGCCCTTCATAAGATGTATAGCAATGAGGAGGCAACCATACTTCAAAAGCAGTGGCTTCAATTTTCTGATCTTCAAGGTCCTACATTTAGCAAACCAAAGGTTAAGATGGATAGAGCCACCATTACACAAAAAAAAACATTGGATGATGGAAATTTCGTGGGAAGGACACACCAGAGTTGAAACAACTTGCTATTTCTTTACTCTCACAAATTGTTTGTTCCTCTATTGTAAAGAGGAATCAGTCCACCTATGGTTTCATCCATCAATCAAAACGAACAAGCTTATCTCTAAACAAGCAAAAAAGCTAGTTGCACTTCATAGCACCTTGAGACTTCAAGATTGACAAACTATTGAGTATTGACATATTCCAACAGCACATTGGGATGTTGATCTTGGAGATGTTAGGTAGATTGACAAGGAGGAGGTGCGACCAAAATTGGTCAAGATTCCATTAGACAAACCACAACTTCAATCAAAGAGTAACACAAACTCTTCATCTTTTCATATTGAAGCTCGGATGAGACATAATTGTATTTTTAAGTTTGACTGCTTGAGACTTGAATTTAAACTTTTAATTTAAACTTATAATTTTTGAGCTTTAAAATTTAAACTACTATTATGCTATTGTCATCATTGAATTGTTGTTATACTACTGTCATAGTCAAATTTTATTGTTGTTATACTACTAGTATACTGTTGTTATATTATTGTCATCATTGAACTGTTGTTATATTGCATGTATACTGCTGTCATGATTAACTTTGAGTATCTCTCCTCTATCTCTACTGTTATACTATTGTTATTGCTAGATATCTATATATTTTGAAATATATATATATATAATACCATCCCTTTGCCGTCCTCTGCCGTCCCCAAAACGTGTTCCCTGTCATCCTTGTCCCTGAAACGTATCCCCTACCGTTCCTGTCCGTGAAATGCCGTGGAACATAGATGAATGTTTTATCTAATAGACTCAGCCTTATGAGGGAGATACCTATTTGTCAACCTGAATGTCCGTAAAAGCTTTGAAATGAAAGCCAAAAACATGTTAACCGCTAAAGAAAGTAATGGGCATGTAAAACCTCATTAGAAACATATAGCCATTACTTGAGATGTTTTCATCATTTCTCCTTTACAAAAGGTAATTATATTATATGCCTAGGTGGCAATCAAATTTACATAAATTATGAGTGCCTAGGTGGCAATCAAATTTACATAAATTATGAGGGATCTTTAAAAATCCAGAGACTATTGTGTTATATTTTGTCCCTCCCTACTGAGGATTCCAGTAACAGATTTGAGCAACTTCCTTTAGCAGCAGTTAATCGGTCCAGGAGGTGTTAAACTTAGGCAGAATGAGCTCACATTCCATGACCATAAGGAACACAAAATCTGTCTGCACAAAAAACAATTTACCTATATAATTTAGTACACAAAATTGGTCCCAAATGCCAGATCTAACATAAGAAAAAGATACTACAATTAATCCAGATTAACAGAATATTAGAAGGGTTTCATGTAAGAGTAAATGAAGATGAAGAGATGCTCTGCTCGTGTTATCAAGGCAATGACTTGAATTTACGGCCACTCACATATCCTCATATTCGTCTTCAATAAGAATCCGCTGACCAGATTTCCATTTCCTCCAGGCATTTCTCTCACTTAGCATTTCCATTCTTCTGCCTCTTCCTCCTCCTATCCACCTTTTCAGTACATAGTTGCGCAGGCATTCTGAAAAACAGTTCAATGTCACGAGTAGGATACAATGCAAACAGTTAACATTTCTCACAATAATTTTAAGAACAGAACTTCAACAGATACCCCACATATATATAGGAAATAATGAATACAAAATATCATTTCATCATGTCAAAAAAAACTGTCTAGCTCTTTAAGAGATTGAAAGAAAAACCTGAACCTTCTTACCTCTACAAGCCTAACATCATACACATTCTTGTTGTGCAGGTGTGTGTTTATCGCTTGTTTCTCTTAGCCTCACCAATATTCTCCACAAGAACATTGACCATGTTTGAAATGATGGAAACGGTTTGCATCTCTCACAATAATTTCTCTAGCAACAATCTTAGAGATATACTTGGTTGCAGTGTGGCAATCGACACATACTCGAAGGTTCTTGACAACTCTTATAGTTGTTCCAGGAGCCATGTTTAACAAACCAAATGCAATTGCCAACCTCTCACTATGGTAGCAGCTGAGTAATTCCTTCTCCTCCTCCTCCACATCATTCAATACAGATCTAGTATCTGGAATATACCCTGCTGCATTTAATTCTGAAGACAATTTCCTCAACATTGCATATATTTCCTGTGTTTGTGAGTGTGATCTATCTCCTGCACGAAAGGCATGAACTCTTTTATGGATTTCAATCCAACTACATCCAGGCATCTTTTTAATTCCAGTATCTTTCATCAATCTCCTTACAGTCTGGGCGTCACCCCACCTGCCTGCTTCTGCATAAATGTTTGATAGAAGAACATAAGGTGCAGCATTTTTAGAATCCAAATCAAAAAGGACTCTTGCCGCAGATTCCCCTAGGCGTATATTCTTATGTGATCTACAAGCTCCAAGTAAACACAGCCAGATAACTGCATCAAGTTTTATTGGCATTTTGATGATGAAATTTAGGGCTTCTTCAAGATAGCCGGCACGACCAAGAAGGTCAACCATGCAAACACAATGATCCATTGTAGGCATGATGCAATAAGAATAACTCATGACAGTGAAGTATCTACTGCCATCATGGACGAGACCTGCATGGCTGCAAGCAAATAAAACACAAACAAAGCTTATATGATCAGGGTTGGTTCCAGAGTACTCCATTAGTTCAAAGATTTCGAGTGCTTGCTTGCTATATCCATGCATTGCATATCCTGCAATCATTGCATTCCATGAGACTCTGCCTCGATGATGCATATTATCAAACAATTCTCGTGCATTCTGTATGCTTCCACATTTTGAATACATGCCTATGAGGGCAGTCTCAAGAACATCAGACAAAAGATTGTTTTCAATTATTTTTCGATGGATTTCTATACCTTCCTCTAATGCTCCAAGCTTGGCACAAGCTGGGAGGATGCTGGAAAAGGTTGATGAGTCTGGCTTTACGCCTGATAATTGCATATGCTTAAAAACCTCCAATGCTTCATCAGCAAGCCCATTCTGTGCATATCCGACAATCATCACATTCCACGAGGCCACATCTCGTTGATGCATTTTCTCGAATAATTCATGTGCTTTCTCTATGCTTCCACATTTTGCATACACATCTATCAGGGCAGTTACAACTATAACATTTGACAAAATCCCCCTTTCAACTATTTTTTGATGGATTTCTATACCCTGTTCTAATGCTCCAAGCTTGGCACAAGCTGGGAGAATGCTGGAAAAGGTTGACGAATCTGGCATTACACCTTCCAATTGCATTAGCTTAAAAACCTCTAGCGATTCATCTACCAGCCCATTTTGTGAATATCCAGAAATGATTGCAGTCCACGAGGCCACATCTCGCTGAGGCATTTTGTCAAACAGTTCGCGTGCTTTGTGTATGCTTCCACATTTTGCATGCATGTCTATCAGGGCAGTCACCACAACAGCATCCGACAATAAACCGCTTTCCATTATAGCCCGATGGATATCCATTTCCTGTTCCGAAGTTCCCATCTTGGCATAAGATGGTAGTATACTGGTAAAAGTTGCCGAATCTGGCATAACACCTGCCAATTGCATTTGCTCATAAATTTGCAAAGCTTTTTCAACAAAACCATTTTGAGCGTATCCTGTAATAATCGCATTCCATGAGACTACGTTTCGTTGAGGCATATCTTCGAAGAGTCTCAAAGCCTGGTCAACAGCACCATTTTGTGCATACCCTGTAATCATGGCATTCCATGAGACCACATTTGCATTACGCATTTTGTCAAACAACTCGCGTGCCTTGTGTACGCTTCCATATTTAGAATACATGTCTATCAGGGAATTCACCACAACAACATCAGATTGAAACCCACATCTAATTATCTTTCCATGGATCTGCAAACCATGTTTTAGAGATGCGACACTTGCACATACAGGGATAATACTGGAGTAAGTGAAGTTATCGGGCTGTACAGCAGTTCGTTGCATTTTATCAAACAATTTCAATGCTTCTTGAGGAATTGCATGCCTTTGGTAAGCTGCAATTATCATATTCCATGAGAAGACGTTCGGTTCAGTCATGTCATCGAAAATTTTGCGAGCACCCACAACGCTTCCACACTTGTCATACATGTTGATAAGTGTGTTGTGTAAAAATGTGGGTGCTGCAAATGTAGATGCCCTGTCGTTGATGTGTGAATGGATCTGTTTGCCCTCTGCAAGGGCTTTCTTGGCAATGCAGGTCTGTAATAGATGAATATATGTGGAATAGTCTACATAAAGATTTTGAGTGATAAGAAGAATGTTCATGGCCTCCTTCAAGCAACCCTCTTTGCAGAGTGCTCTGATTTTGAGATTGGCCAGGGATGACATAGTATGAATGCGTTTTGTCATTCATTTTAACTTAATAAGTAATAGTACTTAAAAGTGTTATCAAATGGTTTATGGTTATATATACTCTAGTTGTTTGTTCTTTTCTTCCCAGTATTAAAATATTTATTATTTGGTGAATAAGATTATAAATATATGTTTTAATTATTTAATAATATTTTTTAATTTTAAAATGTGTTTAGTTTCAAATTTTAGAAGATGATGCAAGAGCATTCTTAGAGGAATGGAGCAACTTACATTATTGTGGTTAGTTTGTATATAATTATTGGAAGTTGTCACATTTGATTGGATCTGAGATTTTTACTTTATGGTTTGGTATAATATTTTAGAGGTGTACTAGATTGACGTATCTATGTTTGAAGAGAATTCAATTAAGGAAATAATTTATTTAGGAATCAGACTAGCAAACTATCATAGTTGTAAAATAACTATTGGTCTCAGAGAAATTGGAGTTAACAACAATCAAGGAGAACATAAGAAGGCTTATTGGGTTCATAGGAAACGGCGTTGGGCACTGCAATATTTTACTTACCATTGTTTTGGTTTGATTTGAGAAATTAGCTCTACATTGGCCAACTACATATTTTGGGGAGTTTAAGGCTTTACACCACCTAGAAGCTAAGGCAAATCATTAAGGGGGTTATAGACAGATATATATTTGGGTTTCCCATGATCATTTGGAAGGGGGGAGGAGGTCAAGCAGAGATCCAAGTGCAAGTAGGAGCATGAGGGTTTAGATGGATTCCAAAGATATTATATGTTGTTACTAGAATAAGACCTAACTTATATGTCATTGTAGTAGATTGTAATTGGTTTGAGCATTAATAATATGTGGAATCTTTTGGAGTTTGGGTTTTTCCCTCTTTGAGGGTTTTCCTAGGATAAATTTGTGTCGATCTTGTTGTGTTCATGTTTAATGTGTTTGTGTTCAGAGTGGGTTACACAACCAAATAATCCTTCATTGGACCCTCCTTATGTGATTACATCAATTGGTATCAGAGCATAAGTTTTGAAGCCTATGAAAGATAAGTAGTTGTTCCATGGGTTCTGCTTGTGAATACACTACTAAATTGAGGAGACCCACAAGCAAATTGTCAATAGATCAAGTCAATTGAGAGGCAAGGCTACCAACTAGAGGCAATTTATAAAAAATACAAGAAGATGCCCTCATGAAGAATCCAAGGTATCACCAACATAGTTGAGAAATTGGATGAATTCCTGAAAGAGGTAAAGGAAAATAAAATAAAATTGAAAGCCTTAAAGGAAGATAGAAAAGGGGTTGAATCCCAAAGGGAGATGAAATCAATGAGGAATATGCCAAAGATGTTGTGGAAGATCTAAAAGACCAAGAAGAAGAAGAAGAGTAAGTGACGGTGTTGAAATCCATTTCCAAAATCAGCAAGACTTAGAATGGAAGTTCCAAATTATTATAATGATCTAAATCCAAAAGAATGGATTGATTAGATAAATGAGTTAGATGAGTATTTTGAGTATGAGGAGATAGAAGACCCAAAGAGGGTTAGGTTTACAAAAACCAAGATGAAGGGGCATGCCATTAATTGGTGGAATGAGGTACAATTAGAAATAAATGAAAATGGAAAAGAAAGAATAACAAAATGGGAGAGGATGGTTAAAATTTTGAAAAAAATTATACAATGGACTATGAACTAGAGCTACTGAAGAAACCCTACTTTTAGATTTTGAGACAAAGGGATAGGATTGTAAAAGAGTACACTAAGGAATTCCATAAATTGATTATGAAAGCATGACATACTAAGTTAGGAAAAGAAAATGTTGTGAGGTACATCAATGAATTGAGAGAAAGTATTCAAGAAGAACTAAGCTTTGTTATATTGGCCATCATATAGGAAGCCTACTAGTTTTTTATCAAGGTAGAAGGAAAGTTAAATAAAATATTGGGGAATTGATAAAATCGATTGGAGGAGAGATCCCCGAGAGATACATTATGATGCAGTAATTGGAGACCCAACTAGGAAGGTAGGAGGGTTGACAATTTTGATTGTAGAGACAATGGAGTGTACCATATTGAAGAGAAAGTGTGACACACACCGTATAGACCAAGAGGACAATAACTACTATTGCAAGAACAAAGAGGAAACATATACTATAGAATTTTATACTAAAGAGGAAGAGAAGGATATAGAAGAAATGAGAAGGTAACCTTCTAAGGGACATGCTTCAAGTGTAGATGAGGACACTAAGTATTTGAGTGTTTTCAACATGGATGAATTAAGGAGGAATCAAAAGGAAATAAGAAAGAACCTCAAAAAAGTGGTGGCCTTCAACTGAAATAGTAAAAAACTTGGCCACTAGCATTTATGTCTTGCAGTCTGAACTCCAAAAATACAAAGGGGGGGCTCTATAAGGTTTGGCTAAAAGAACCAAGGCTAAGATCATGGGAGGGAAATAAAATGTTTGGAAGGATAAACCTAATGGCAAGGGAAAGGTTCTTGATGAGGTCTTCTTCATGGAGAAACTTGATTTTGTTAGCACTAATTGTTAAGCAACTAGTGTTCTACATAAGTTGGTGGACCACTAGCTTCTTTCTTTTATGATTTTTTATTATCATGGCTATGGGCTATCTCCCTATTGTGATTTTTTATTTCTCTCTGGTCCATTGGCTTATTCTATGTTGTTCATGTTTTCTTCTTGGATTATAGAGTCTCCTTGTGAGACTCCAACTATTTATCTATATGGCCTTTTTTTTATATAGGGTCCAAGCCCTTTAATCACATTTTTTACCAATACCAAAAATATTTGTGATAAGTATGGGCCACGAGGTTTAGATGGACTTGAGGATTCACATGATGTAGTCCATGTTGAGGATACACCTAAGCTAGAGATATTTCAATTTGAAATCCACAAGAACATTCTCCTTCATGGTAATCTAATTGTTAATCTTGTATACTCTTATAAGCCTTGTGAGCATGAAACCTTCTATCTCAATCTTTACTCACTTGGAATGGTTAGCATCCAACTTAACAATATGGACAGATTGTAAGTAATTTCACTCTCCTAAGTTATATTTTAATCATTCTACAATGGATCATAATAATTTGCTTGGCCACATGGAACTTTATGCTTATTCATTTTGTTTGTGGTTCACATTCCAAGATGACTATTTTTTCAATCTCAACACAATACTTTGGGCAGTATAAATTTATATAGGATTTGTATAAGAGATAGAATTTGGTGTAGCTTGGTGGAGGCTATATTACCAACTTAAGGAGGATCAACTCATTCATCTAGCTCACTTTTGATAGAGGAAAGAAGTATCATTTACTTTTCCCATTAAATTTTACCATAGAGTCTCCATGTATGTCTTGACATACAGTTTGATCTTTGTATTACTTGATTTCGATAAACATTGTCCACTTACATGCTTTCATGTCATTGGCAATAGGTCCTTTGTTAAGTTCTAAATCCAATCTTCCTTCTGCACACTTGTACATAGTTGGGTGTCTATAAATGTGTCAATGTATTTATCTCTTGTCCCCTCCCTCCTCTTCCCCTTTTCTTTGGTTCTATATCCTAGAGGGTGTTGGGTTCTTACATTGTATGCGTCAAACACTCATCCCCATCTAAAGCCTATGTTGGTATTATTTTTAGTATTGTTATTTTGAGTTACTTTGCACCCTTACAACCCTATGTCAAGTACCAATCAAACATAACTTATCTCAAGGATTCATATGGATGTATTATTATGGTCCTATATATCTTTGGTCATGGAAATTCATATTGTCTTATATAGCTACCTACTTTGATTCTTTAGTGAGTTATTTCTTGTCACACACCACCTTTAGTAATGGGATGCCCAATGTTATATCAAGGTTACTTTTATTCCTAGGTGATAGCTTATTGTTAGTGCCACAAGTTCTCATTGGTGGAATCCAAGCTCCTCACTAACTCATTTGACTCCTCAATGATCCCTCATTGTGCTTCTTGGGCCTATGTGGCATCATGTGAAATATTTATCAGCATTACAATACAATAGCAATATCTATAGAATGTATCTTAGTTAGTGCTCAACATGATAACATGAATCTAATGCATTGTGGAATTCCAATTGCTCAAGGCTTTATTGATGTGATATGATACTTATGACTTTTGGAGATCTTATGTGGTCCTTGGAACCATGAATGCATATACTGGTGATTTGTGGGGCCTCTAATGATGTTATTGACACCTTGGGGATCTATGTAGGATGATTAAGCATGGTTTTGAATTGTTAGAAGTGTTAGGATAATTAAGCATGGTGATTTTTGGGCCTCTAATATTTTTTTTCACGATAACTACAAACTTAATTGACCAATAATCCTTCATCTATGTTGGAAGTGTTAATTGCACTTTGACTAGGGCCATTCCTAGACCCAAACCTAAACCTTGAGGGTTCATGGTGACCTTGCCTACGTATCCCCTCATGGGAATCAAAGGCTTCATAGTTCACCTACCAAAGTTAGAGAGAGTTCATTCTCTACTCTTGCATGTGATCTTTGATCTCGCATTTAAACCATGACTATTCGTTAATTGTATGCTATCTCTTAGTCAATTATAATATAATGAAAATATATTTTCCATCAAGTGTTGGGTCCATACCAAACAATACCAAGCACTAGTATACAAACATTCACATTATTCACAAGAGGAATATCATACTATAATCCCAAAAATCATACACAAAGGTTGTCATGATCATACCTCCATATACATAAGTTGGCTAGCTCATACACATCACAATTACAACAGTGACTAGATCATACACGGATCACAAGTACAATGGTGATTAGCTCATATGTACATCACAAGTACAATGGTGATTGGCTTATATGCATATCACAATTACATTAGTGACTAGATCCAACATACATCGCAAATACACAGTGACAAGCTCCAATTTACATCACATACACAATGACTAGCTCCAACATACATCACATATACACAGTGACGAGCTCCTGCGTACATCACATACACAGTGACAAGCTCCAACATACATCACATACATGGTGATTGGCTAACACATCATAATCGCTAACTAACACATGTCCATAATGCATCCCAGATAGAAAGAATATTGGTGCATTGTGCACTACACTGCGGGCCCTATCCTTTCTTCTATTCTTCTATACCATTGGATAAATGGGAAGAGGATTTGGTGCATCCCATACTATATCACAGGTCTGCCCTCAACCCAACCAAACCAAGTATAGAATCTGACAACTGGGAAGGGGATTTGGTGCATCCCATACTATATCACGGGTCTGCCCTCAACCCAACCAAACCAAGTATACAATCTGACAACTGGGAAGGGGATTTGGTGCATCCCATACTACACCACAGGTCCATCCACTATCCCAAAGCTTTCCACAAGTAGTGAACCTACCATAACCTAATGGATTTCGGCTTCAATCACCTATAGGCCACTGGTGACAAGTTTGTCCACCCAAGAAGTAGCTCTTGACATATACCACCTTGTGACCTTAGTGATATTGTCAATTATCTTAGTCACAACCTAGGTAACACTTGGCATTAGTCACTTTTATGCCCTCAATGACAACCAATGAACCCCCTCGATACAATTGTTAGCCCCAAATTACCGTTACTTGTACGGATGGGTCCCTACTAGTGCAACCATTATCGTATCATAACTAGGGTAGCCCATAGCAACCTTTACCTCTATGAACTAGGTGAATGCCATCTAGTCTCTAGCAGTAGCCTAGACATCGATCATTAGCACAGTCCAATGACTGCCTGTCACTGCTCAAATGTCCCAAAGGTTCACACTTGGCTAGGTCATACATAACATGAATCATAATCACAATCAATAGATACACAAGCCTATACATAGAGACCTCTAGATATGGAGTTGGTTTCCACAACACATAAAATTTACATGGAACCAACACGAGATGGACTTTACTTATCATATACATATATTCAAATACCAATTATAAAGTAGTCAATCTCTTACTTCATTCAACCTACTATTCAAAAGCACATCATGCATGAAATACAAGTTATTAGATTTTTTTAACTCGTTTCATACCCATTTGGTACCCATTTCATCCTCAAACTAAAGCTTACGAAGGAGGAAAGGTCAAACCAATTAGGAACAATTCCAAACCCTGGAGTTATCCCCTTGAACCCTCCCCCTTTTGACTTGAGGTTATAGAGACATCCTTTCCCAAGGACCACCTATGTACCTGCTTCCAAATGAATCAAAGTCACACGTAGTTCTCCTTACATGGTTTCTCAAAGGATCTACATGTAGGTTTTTGTATCCAAGGTTTTATAACACTCGATATCACTACTCAAGGAGCTTCTTTAACCATAGTCAACTAATATTCATTTTGGCTTCCAAACACGCCAAGGTTCAATCATATGGATTGGGTATAGTACTCAATATGAATTTACCTTGGTTCACACAACCTCATTAGGTTGAATGAAGAGTTAGACTAGTTCATTACACCCTAATCGTATTTTCCAAGGGTATACAATGTTAACAATATTGATGCCAACATAAAGATCATTATCCAATCACACTATGATGGAATTACTAAGTCTTGAGTTTTAATTTTTAATTATATGTTAAACTCCATGGGCCTTATTACCCACTTTTGACACCAAAGACTTCCAAGTGAGGGTCGGGTGTAACTCACCTTTGTCTAATTTTTGGCACACGATAGTAATCGATAATATAATAGTCTCAAGGTCATATGTCGAATTTCCCATGCTTAGTTGACCAACATTATTTTGTCTAGTAATTTCCCAACTTAAAAAGTTTACCAATCACATATTCCCCAACGTAGGAGTATGCCACCAATTAGAGTTCCCCACACAGGATAAAATGCTACCTTTATTTTTTCCAACACATATGATAATTATTGTATCATCTTATGTTGGGGCCAATAAGATAGAGGGTTGCATATATATTTAGCTTGACTTACATTAATAACCGCTTCATCCCCAATCTTATCAAACAAGAGTCAAGTTTCATTGTTAACCAATAGGTTTCCTTTTACTAACTCTCAACTATTAATAGCAATTAATAATATGCAAGGAAAGCCAACCCTATTCCCAATACCCAATTACCATTCTAGAATTATATAGCATGCCTTATTATTGCATATAGTAAGGAGGATAAAATGACATTAAAGGAACTTATTACGCCTATTGTCACTACAATACAATTTCCCAAATGATGCTTACATAATTATGTGCATCATGACATCTTCTCAATATCTCTACATATGATATTTCCAATATTACCAATATCTAAAACATCATAGCTTTATTGAATTAAAAGTTGCATTGATATTATGCCTACAAAGATGAGTAATAACTCTTGGTATTGATGTCCTTTCTAAAATAATTACATCATAACCATAAATAATGTTTCACTTAATTACAAGCCTACTAGGAACTCTTCACAATATGACACAATATAATTTCAAGATAGAAATTAAGGCTCAAGACAATTTTCTAGCCAAGGAATAATAACATGATGGTTACAAAAACATCTTTTGCCACTACTAGCTATAATCTTTTGAGATGATTATGACCTAGAATACTAGGTACCACATATTAAGAAAAATGATCATTAGCAAAGTGTTTATTAAATTAATTTAATGCATGAGTATGGTTGTAAAGATATATTTAACGAGGCTGAAATCCTTATTTTAACTATTTTCTTTACAAATATATATACTTTTAGATTTTAGAGAGAATAATAAGGAGACACTTCACGAGGATTAAAATCCTTCCTCTTATTTTCCTTACAACATACACCAAATCATGTACTATTAGTTTATAGTTATTAGTTTGTAGGTTATGTACTTCTAGGTGTTAGTGAATATATTTCATAATTGATTATGTGAGTGACAATTATGAGTACCCATTCGTTGTCAATTAATAGATCTAATAGCATTATTTTCAAGTTGGTTGGTCATTGCAAGTAGCCTTAATAAATGATATCCATAGGGAAGAGAATCGCAAGCACTTCAATAGTCTACATATCTTACACCTAGGAGGAAGCTAGGGAAAATGTTTAGTTTCTTTTTTCAACATTTGTATCCCACATGAGGATACTAATAATAACTTTCAATAATTCCTATCTAAAATCAATACCAAGTAAATCTTAGCGATTGACAAGTCTCAAGGAACACGACAAAGTGACTTAAGTTGTAAATATTACTTTAATTATGAATTTTTATAATCTTTATTATTCTTACCATAATCTTCATTACAAATCTTGAAAATCCTTTCATGACAATGAGAAGAGTAGATATTCCAAACTCAGTTATGCTTGAAAGATGTTTATACTTAGCTTTAGGGATGGAGTTGAAGATATTCTTGATTCATGCGCTGAAATCTATAGTCCTTTCTCCTGATGCCTCTAATGTCGAGTTTCTTCCTCCAATACCACTTTATACTGGCATGATTTCCTCAATCTTGTGTTGTAATTTTTTCTCAAAATTCTCCTCTCCCTGTGTCATCAAAAATCCCTCTATCCTCTATACTTCGCAAGACAGCCATACCTTGTTCCAAAATCTCATGGTGGCATAAGCAAGGCCGATGTGGGCAATGACTATTTGGTTTTTCACACCCACCATTTGCTTTTGCTTGAAAGTTTCTAAAGCCTTTTCAACAAATCTATTGGGTGCATATATTGTGGTCATGGTATTTCATGCAAACACATTTCCTTGAGGTACTTTGTTCCCATGGTTTAAAATCTTTTCACCTATCCATTTTGTGCATATTTTGCAACCTCTACATTTCATGAGACCATGTTTCTTTGAAGGGTTTCATCCAACCTAGTCATGGCTTCGCCTTCAACTCCTCTTCACATTCTAGCCTCTTCCCCACCTCTCTTCACATCCCTAACTTCCCTTCTTGTGCAATTTCTTCCTCTTTTTCCACTCCCTTGCGCCCTTCCTCTGTCTTTTCTATCTTTTCCTCTCTATATTTTCTCCCATCCATAGGGTTAAATATATGTCTCATATTTCCTGATGTTGCACCTTTATGGAGGTTGTAGGAGGGTTTAATGATGAATTTTGTATGCCATTTTGTATTCCTTGCAATATTTACTAACTAAATAAGGGAAACTATGCCTTTTTGACTATGTTGTGCCCTCCATAACATGCCCACACCATTGCCATTTATTTCGAGTTGTCTCCTATTGTTCTTTTCCTTTTAGGCACCCATGCTTCTTTATTAATTCATATAGTTTGCATCCACACTCATATTTAATTCTCCTCTCCATCCTTTTAAATGAATTGAATGTTATTTATTTATTATCTTTTCCTTACATAGTCAAGTTGGTGGAGCAAATGAAGGAGAAGCATGCCATCAAGCCTTTACAACCTTTTAAATAATTGTTTTGCACTTTATCAACCTTTGGATGCCCCAACATTAAATTTTTTGAAACTTTGATAAGGCAAAGCACAATTGTTGGAGTATCAAATCATCGCCTTCCCATCCAACCAAGGATGTGGGCATGTCCACCTCTGATATCCCAATAAAGCACACTATTCTTGGACATCAATCCTCCATTGAACAACTTGCCAATAGGATGGGGAAAGAGATACTCCAACAATTCAGAAATATGACATCAACAAAGGAACAATGGACCTTTAAGGCATCAAGGATAGAAGGAAAAGAATGAATGGATGGGAAACCATGAAAGTCCAAAAGACTCAAAGGAATTTTGGAGTGGATTAAGGGAAAATGTTGAAAAGCAAACTTTTGAGACAAGCACGACCAAGATGACAAGTTTGACGGGGATGGAGGGATGAATGAGGAGGTTTGAAAATTCAATAGACGAAAGGACTTATGCTTTTCAAAGACTTTCGGACTTCGAGGACTAAGAAAGCTTAGGAATGGTATAAATGCAAGGGAAACCCTAACATTTCAAAAACATCGACAAATTCAATGCTTAGGAAAAATTCTAGGTTTCAAACTTTGAGGAAGGGGGAATTGGGGAGAGAAGGGCTAAGGGATGGATGGAGGAGGAAGTCCAAAAGTCTGATAGACACAAGGACTTAAGCTTTTTGAAAGACTTTCAGGCTTCAAGGATCAAGGATGCCAAGGAATGGTATCGAGGAAGGTGAAAGACCGAAACTCTGTTGAAACAACACAAAGGCAACATTTAACCTTTGAACTTTGGGGATCGATGATGCTTAAAGGAGGCATACAAGTAAGGGAAACCTTATCAATCTAAAAGGCCGACACCTTTAACACTCAACCATTTTTTGCAAGTTTTGGAGTAAGAGTCGAGATTTATTAAAAAAAGGTATGTAAGCATGAGTGAGCTTGAAACCCTAAAAAAACTCAAAACTTAGGAAAATTTGCTAAATCGAAACCTAGACTTAGACCCTCATGGATTCTTGAGCACCAACAACCAAGGGATCCAATTTGGATATCTCAAATCGATTATCAATAATAAGTCAAAATTATTAAGACACAAAAAGAAGGGACTCAAGCAAAAAAGGCATTATGGATTTGAGTCCCAACAAAGAGTTCAACACAAACTTCAGGGATGAATAATGACTTTAGACATTAGACCATTAGCCAATTGTATTTTTTAATGTAATCATCATTTTGAATGTAATATAAATATATAGATATTCAACATTTTCATTGTTCATTCAATGCAATATCAAATATGTTTTGAGTATTTCAAAGTTTCATATGTTTATATATATATATTCCTACCTTCATCCCTCCATCATCCACAAACCCGTTTCTGCTATCCCCAAATCTAGGACCTTGGTCCCCTTGTCACCGAGACATGTCCCCATCATCCTTCCATCCCCTTGTCTCAAGACTCCATGGAACATTAGTAATCTCTGAAAGCCACTAAGATGAATCTGTCATTTTTCACTCCTCTTATAAAATAGATCCAATAACCAGATTTGACAAGTACTTGGCAGTTAGCCTGTTCGGGAGATGGTCTAATTCAATGCAAAACGTCCTCATCATTCCATGACCACAAATTGCACAGAACATCCAGCTGAACAAATATAAATCTGCATATATAATTTGTACATCTAATTTCAGTTCAAGTGGCGGACCTGAAATAGGTACAAGATGATAGAATTAATCCAGAAATAAAGACAGAAACAGACGGCTAAAGGTAGAAGTAAACAACATACTTTTCTTATTTTATCCAAGCATTTGCTTTATTTTAAGTCCTCTCACATTTCCTGCTGGCTGACCAGCGTTTCATTTCCTTCAAGCAATTGTGTACATTGATATCTCAAATTCTTCCAGCTTCTACTCCGGGCTTTCTATGCAAAAGCACAGGCTTCCAGAAAAACTGTTCACTGTCATGCATCCTACATTGTATTATGATACAGAGCTTTAAGCCTTCAGCAAATAGCCCATCAGCATATCTAGGCAGAGATGCGTGCTATATAATATCATTTCATCAAGTCAAAAGCATGCTCTCCAACACTCCGAAACAACATTTTCTCAAAAATATAAAATAAAACACTCCTTTTTACCATTGTAAGTCTGACATGATGCATCTCTTTAAAGTGAAAGCCTTTGTTTATAGCTTGCTTCACTAAGCATCCCCAATAATCCCCACAAGGACGTTGTCCATATTTGAATAATAAAAAATGGTTCACATTTCTCACAACAATATCTCTTGCAACAACTTGGAGATACAGTTGGAAGCAGTTTGGCAGTCGCAACATACCCGAAGCTTCATCATAACTTTAGTTGTTCCAGGGGGTGTTGAACAACCCAGATGCAATTGCCAACTTCTCACTGTGGTAGCAGTGGAATAAATCCTTCTGACGACATTGGAGACAGATCTTGGGAGTTGAATATAGCCCGCTGCCTTCATCTCTCTAGACCAGTTTTTCATATATCTCCTGTGTTTCTGGATGTGGATCTCCGATACAAAAAGTAAGAACTACATCCAACTGCATCCAGGTATTTTTTTAATTCTTCTATCTTTCATCAATTTCCTTGCCTTTCTAGCATCAACCCACCTGCCTGCTTCTGCATAAATGTTTGAGAGAAGAACATAAGGAGAAGCATCTTTTGGATGCAATTCAAAAAGGAGCCTTGCCACAAACTCTCCTAGCCCTATATTAGTATGTGATCTACAGGAACCAAGCAAACACATCCAGACAACCACATCAGGATTTATTGGCATTTTGATGATAAAATTTAAGGCTTCGTCAAGATAGCCAGCACGGGCAAGAAGGTCAACCATGCATACATAATGATCCATTGTAGGAATGATACAATAAGAGTCAGTCATGCAATTGAAGTATTTACAGCCATCAGCCACTAAACCCGTGTGGCTGCATGCAAATAAAACACAAACGAAGCTAACATGGTTGGGATTGGTTCCAAGATGCTTCATCAACTCAAAGAGTTTGAGCGCATCTTTGCCATAACCATGTGTTGCATATCCCGCAATTATTATATTGCATGCAGTCACATTTGGTTGACTCAAATTATTAAACAATTCAAGTGCTTTCTGTAAAATTCCACATTTTGCATACATGTCTATGAGAGCATTCAGAACCACATCAGATAAAAATCCCTTTTCAATTATTTTTTGATGAATCTCCATACCCCGTTCCAAAGCTCCAAGTTTGGCACAAGCTGGGAGGATGCTGGCAAGGGTTGCTGAGTCTGGCCTTATACCTGCAATTTGCATTTGCGTAAATAGCACTATGGCTTTATCAAAAAGCCCATTCTGTGCATATCCCGCAATCATTGCAGTCCATGAGACCACATTTCGTTTCGGCATTTCTCTGAAAAGTCTCAAAGCCTTATCAAGAACACCACTTTGTGCATACCCAGTAATCATCGCAGTCCATGAGATCACATCTGCATCATCCATTTTGTCAAACAATACATGTGCTCTTGGCATGCTTCCACATTTTGCATACATGTCTATCAGAGAATTCAAAACTACATCTGACAATAATCCATTTTCGATAATTTTTTGATGGATCTCCATACCCTTTGGCAAAGCTCCAATTCTGGCACATGCTGAGAGGATGCTGACAAAGGTTGCTAAGTTCGGATTCACACCTGCCAGTTGCATTTGATTAAAAATTTCCAAGGCTTTTTCAGCAGGGTCATTTTGTGCATACCCAGCAATGATCGCGGTCCATGAGACAACATCTCGTTGAGGCATTTTTTCAAAAAGCCTCAAAGCCTCATCAAGAACACCATTGTGTGTGTATCCTGCAATGATTGCATTCCATGAGACCACATCTGAGTTGTGCATTGTGTCAAACAATTTGCGTGCCTTCTGTATGTTTCCACATTTTGCATACATGTCTATGAGTGCCGTCACAACCACATCAGACAAAAATCCACTTTCAATTACCTTTTGATGGATTTCCATACCCTGTTCCAAAACCCCAAGTTTGGCACAAGTTGGGAGGATGCTGGCAATGTTTGTTGAGTCTGGCTTTACACCTGCCAATTGCATCTGCTGAAAACTCTCAAAAGCTTTTTCCAAAAGCCCATTTTGTGCATATCCCACAATCATTGCATTCCACGAGAAAGCATTTCGTTGAGGCATTTTGTCAAACAATACATCTGCCTTGTGCAACCTTCCACATTTAATGTACATGTCTATCAGGGCAGTCACAACTACACCATCTAGCAAGAATCCACTTTCTATTACTTCTTTATGGATTTCCATACCCTGCTCAAGAAACCCTATTTTGGCACACAGGGGGAGGATAATGGCAAACGTTGCGGAGTTTAAATTTATACCTAGAAATTGCATTCTCTTAAAAATATCCACCCCTGTTTTAAAATGTCCGTTTTGTGCATATCCAGCAATGATTGCATTCCATGAGACAACATTTGGGGTAGGTATTTTGTCAAACAGTTCGCGAGCTTTCTGCATTCGTTTACATTTTGCATACATGTCTATCAGAGTATTCATCACAATTACGTCAGACTGAAACCCACACCTCATGACTTTTCCGTGGATCTGCAAACCATGTTCTACAGATGCCATGTTAGCGCATACTGGCAGAATACTGGAGAAAGTGAACTGATCAGGCTGGACAGCTGTTTGTTGCATTTGAGAAAACAATGCCAAAGCCTCTTGAGAAAGCCTGTATCTTCTGTAAGCTCCAATCATCACATTCCATGAGAAGACATTTGGCTCAGTCATACAGTTGAAAACATGGCGAGCATTCACCAAACTTCCACACTTGTCATACATGTTGATAAGAGTATTTTGTAAAAGTGTGTTTGTGGAAAATGGAAGTCCTCTGTCATTGATGTGAGAGTGGATTTGCTTACCCTCTGCAAGTGCTCTCTGGGCAATGCAAGCCTGCAATAGATGAAAGTATGTAGAAGAGTCTACAGAAGGACTGTGTGTATTAAGCAGAATGTGTACAGCCTCCTTCAAGCGACCCTCTGTGAAGAGTGCTCTGAGATGGGTAATGGATGACATTGTATGATTTGAAAATGAAATGTGTCAGCATTTTATGTCCCTACTTGTGTAGGGAAAGGACGTAGTTGTTGAGCATGTTCCAATAGTTGTGATAGTAGTTGTTTATATAATGTTCAATAATTGTGATATAAGTATTCTAATTTAAACAAAATGTATCCCTTAGATCTAAAAAACAACCAATCATGTGATGCCACATTAGCGTTCAACTACTCCTGATGTGAATGCACAAGTATTGGTAGCACTTTTTTTTGGACTTTTTTGGACACCTTGACAATAAGCATGCTGATGTGGCATCATATTTGATGATGTGGCCCTGAAACGAAAGTTATAAGTAGGGGACTTGCCATGTAAGCTGCTGTAAAAAAGGTGGAGTGATTTGAAATTTCCACATAGGATTTTGGGAAGCGCAAAGTTAGGGTGCACAACTAGTCGGTCCTCTCCCCTATTGACTGATTATAATATTTTATTATTTTGACCGCATTCAGAGGTGCTTGTTGAGATACTTCTATGAAAGAAATGAGGCAACCAACCAGCTATTTTTTAATATATTTTTTTATTATAACAATTTTTTTGTATGTGTAAGGGGATTAGATGAACATCTAATTGAAGTATATATTTATTTATTATATTATAATCTATTTAGTAATAATATTTATACAACTTCATTATTTTTATAAAAAGTTAAAATTTTATTAAGTTGAGATTAGATTTTATTTTTAAAGGAATAAGGGTTTTTTAATATTACAATTAAATAAGGCTAGTAATTATTTTATAAGATTTTTCAAAAAAAAAAAAAAGATAATATTTATTTAAAAATAATCTTTGATGTGAGTTCTCTTTTAACATATATTTAAATATATTTAATTATTTTAAAATTATAATAAGTTAATTAAATTATATATTTGAAGTTGGATAGAGAGTGTACTTGTTACAATATTATCTAAACATATTCATGTTAAGAGATATGTCCTTCAAGGCATTATCTTTGTAAAAATTTGTCATGACTCCTCTTATTACTTGAATAATATTACATGTGATTATGATACACAAGTTGAGACTAATGGCCACCTTCTAGATTGGTCATCTCAAGTATCCTTGTCTTGCTCTTAGATCCTCTATGGCACTCATAAATTGTAGGTTGAGTCTTGTTGGTATGCAATAGTTACAAAGCACTACTATAAAGCTATTCGATGAATGCTCATGACCTCTCCAAGGGGATATAAACAAGGGTATTTGTATTGAGATGTACAAAGAATGCTTTCAATCCACATGGATTACACAAAAAGAGCCACTCTCTTCAAAATTCCATCACTACTTTAATCTATATCTCTAGTTCAATAATATACTCAACTTCCTTTGAGTTATAGTGAAATCTAACTACCTTGCAGGCTAAGGGTTTGTCTTGTACAACTTAGAGTTTTCTCCCACCAACATCACATTGAGACAAACTACTATATTCCTCAAGATTTGCAAGATATGCTCCTTGGAACCAAAGAACAAGGAACATTTTGTATTTAGATGCTAGCACTTATTGAAAGCAGAGTACAAAAAAAAACTTCAAAGATTCACTTGTTTCTTTCTAGGCTCTCATGGTTTACGAGGATCAAAGATGTTTTGCTCTCTTCTTGAAAGAGATGTTTGACCTTTATGAGCATATTCTTAGAAGCACATCTACTAGAAGGGTTCATACTAGATTGATTACTAATTTATGATAGCATATTTCCATAATCCATAGAGATTAGACTGCAATTTTTCTTGATTTGATTGTGTGAGTTTATTTTATATGGAGCATTTTGAAGAATTGGCTCTTCATTCTTTCCCTCTTAGGCCTAGGTGGTGAAAATAGTCTGTGGACAACACTAACATTTGTTGGGCACGTGGCTTGGAAAAGTTGGAAGAATTCCATACCCATCTCAATAGCCTTACTCCTTGCATTTCCTTCACCAAGGAGATTGAATGTAACAACCAACTCCCCTTCCTTGACATTCTTATCCTTAAAAAGTCGAATGGGTCTTTAGGTCATCGGGTTTTCCACAAGGCAACCCACACCGATCTTTACCTCCACTCCGCTTCTCATCACCACCCTTGCCAAAAAAATTGGGGTCCTTAAAACCTTAACTTGGAGGGCCTGCCAGATTTGCGATGACAATAACTTAATCCAAGAATTGGATTACCTTCGTCACCAAGGATAACTTTAAGAAACCCCCCCCTCAGCGCAAGTGTAAAATCCTAGCGAATCTTGTATACTTCTCGATGAAAAATATTAATTTTATTGGCGATTTTTTTCATTTTTCGAGAAAAGAAAATAATCCTCATTGGCGAATCTTTTATAATCCCTGGAAGTCTATGGAAAATCGTGGCAAATTGCAATTTTTTAAAATCGAATAAAATATTTTTCATTGGCGAATAAAACCGGTTTTCAAACCATAATTTTCTTTCCATTGGCGATTAAAACCTTCTTCCAAAGCAAAAAATATATTTTCATTGGCGAATTAAAATGAATCTCAAAATAATAAAAAAAGCCAGTGGCAAAATAAAAATCATATGGGCCGTTCAATGGACGACAGTATTTGCATTCCGGAAGTAAATCTCTAAAGCACTAGACTTGCGATTTGAAACCTCTGGAATATCACTAGAACCATTAGATTTCTAAAATCAATGGTTGATATTTTATTACCGTACAAATGGTTATAAAGTTTTGTTTCTCAGCGATTGGGTGACCTCGGCGAGATGCACAACTTTCAAAGTGACAACTCATTTAATGATTTGTACGATGCCATTAAGGGATGTCTTCTCAAACACCAACTGGATAGATTTAACGTAATCTTTTAAATCCTCTGAAAGGATAGATCTTAAATAAAGTATTAAGGAGTTTGGAGAAATGTATTTAGTAGTAGATTGTCACTTCCTACTGGTAAAGTTAAGTGAGCCTGCATACAAGGAAAGGTGGCAGCATTTTGAACTCCATACTCAGAGTTTCCTCAAAATGGTACTTCCAGCCGATATTAGGGTATGGGAAAATGAAATTGTGGCCTTCATGCAACCAAATTTGAATTGGCTTGAAGAAGAGCAACTCGACATCATTTCCCAGCTACGTTCAGTGGCGTGGAAAGAGAAAACCAGCTATGTCGAGTACAACAGGGTAATTTTTGTTTTAGAAGAAGAAGAAGAACGCGCTGAATTTCATAATTTTGCTATGGAAATGCAGTTGGAACTATACAGAGTCCCGACACCTCCAGAAGTTTAACAACATACATGAATCTTTTAGTGAATTGTGAATTTGTGACACATAATGATACGGGGGCGTAGTTTTAGCTTTTGAGCGCTTTTTGAATTTTGATTGTACAGGGTGTGGGGTGGCAAGTCTGTGAAACTACAATTTTGGCATTAGAGAGATAAAATAATATATTTCTAAATCTATGTATTTATCAATGCTTCCTTTTAGTTATGAATGAATTGTGTTTCTTCATGATAATTGTTCAATGTTTATCTATTAGTGTTAGGTCAAATTCAAAATGCTTATTTTTTCATCTCTGAGACTTTGTGTTCAGATTAATTCATCGCTCATTCACTCTTTTCAATGCCTCGAATCTCGATGTTGTACATTTCATTTCATTGAAATTCTCAATCTTTTTGAAGAAAGTGTGGTTGGCAGTGGCAGTGGTGACGATTAATGCCATATGTAATATGAACATCCAAAGCAATTTCTTGGACAACTCATAGCTTTAATGAAACAAGATTTGTAATGATTTCATATCGTTTGAATGAGTGATTTTGACAGCTTGTCAGCTTGAGGTAGAGTTCAAGTTGGCACGTAGCAAGACGTCAATCAAATTAGAAATTTTAATTATATAGGCTGGTAGCGGCACTGGTGGCCCATAAATAGGGATAGTGATTAGTAGATAGTGCCATAAGGGTTTTTATTTTCTAGGGTTAATAAGGATTCATGAAGAAGATGATGCAGTATTGGGGATACTATAAATTCTCCTACCTACAATTATGTAGTTACAGAGTAATCAGTAATAGACGAATTTCCTTCAAGTTCAGAATGGGTGAAATTGGAAAGAAGTTGATTTGGTTAACCTGAATTTTCAAACGGGTTTTGAACCAAGATGAGGAGGTCCGATGGAGATAAGTGCTATCCCAATGCATAGAGGCTGCAGGTAAAAGATGGGAGTAGATTTTTTTCTCCTCATGTATTCTAACAGCTCCCATTTCCCCAGCATGGTTGGCCAGGAAAGCCCCATGCATTTATTTTCAAAGAGACATTTGTATTCCATCTTCTGTATGACTCTGGTTCTCGAAGGGGATAAGTACATTTTGTATCTTCATGGCTCCCATTTCCCCAGGACTGATTGGAACCCCCGTTGCCCAGCATGGTTGGCAAATCCACCAGTAGAAGCTTGGAATCATGAATTTATTTTCAGAGCCACATTTATTTTTAGAGATAGATGTGTAGTAAGTTTTCAGGAACAAAGCTTGGAAATTGGAATCAATTTGTAATCCATTGTAACGAGCAACAACTTGGAATAAATTATTAAATTTTGTCTATGTAAAGTACTAAAGTGACACACTAACATATGTTATTTATACAAAATAGGAGCTATAGTGCTACTCGTCTGTAAAAAGATATGTAATAATGTGACATTGAAATTCAGTTGCAATAAAATAAATGGTTGTGTTGTGCTATTCTTGAATCTTGATTCCTTGAATCTTCGTTATTCATTTAAATTTAAAAGTAAAGAGTTGTTTTCTGAGTTCGAAACTTCAGTGTCACTGTCTATTAATAATTTAATATATTCAAATCAATTTTTTTTCTTTTGAGAAATTAAGTAATATACTCTATGCAATATGCACTTGAGAATTCATGGTTATATTGGGCCATCAGGGGAATGCAATCATTCGTTCCACCGATGTTTATGTGTTACAACAATGTGCTTACTTTTGTTGATTCTATTGGTATATCGGGGACTGGGAGTGGGAGTGCACCTTATGAGTTATGAGTCTTCGCCTTCAGGCCATCGATGGGGTTGTGATGGGGGTTCCACCGATAAAGCATTGTTAGGCCGATGCCTATGGTATTGACTTTAAAACACGTGTCATGTTAATTTTTTTAAGTTAATATCATAAATTAGTAAATTACTCAAGTTTCAAGTTCAACCGTTGGATGAACATTTGATGTATGGTTGTAGTTACATTCCATAATGAAATGAACAGAGCAATGGCCTTCCCAACTTAAACCTCCGGAATCACCCTATAACCGTTAGATTTAGAAAGATCATCGGTTAAGATTAAGAATTTCCAACTTGTAGAGTCTAGACCTAAGACGTGTCATTCACTTTAATGTTCCAATTTCGAGAAACGAAGCATTTAAAGCACTTTGTAGTTTTTACTGCTAAGTGTCAACTGTCAAGTGATTAGTGTTTATTTTTAAACTTTAAAGTTAATATTATGAGTTATGAGTCTTCGCCTTTGGGCCATCGGCGGGGTTGTGATGGGGGTTCCACCGATAAAGCATTGTTAGGCCGATGCCTATGGTATTGACTTTAAAACACATATGTCATGTTAATTTTTTTAAGTTAATATCATAAATTAGTAAATTACTCAAGTTTCAAGTTCAACCGTTGGATGAACATTTGATGTATGGTTGTAGTTACATTCCATAATGAAATGAACAGAGTGATGGGCTTCCCGACTTAAGCCTTCGGAATTACCCTATATCCATTAGATTCAGAAAGATCAACGGTTAAGATTATGACAATAGCAAACAATCAATAAATGGATTATCTTGAAAAATTAGAAAACAATGATAATTATTAGTGATAAATAGAAAAAACTACTATTATAATTAACAATTAACAAAAGTTTCTAAAATCGTATTAAAAATAAATCTTGTTAAATATATATTGAAAATTAAAAATAATTATGTTTTATTTTGAAAAGATTCTAAATTAATATATATTTTTATAATAATATTATAAATCATATATATTAATATAAAAAATGATAGCTATTATAAAAAAGTCAAAAGTTTCTAAATTCATATTAAAAATATTCAAAAAAGTTATATTCTATTTTTTTTTATAATAAAAATTATAAAATGATATATATTATAAATTAAAATACTATATAATAATTTTTTACGATTTAATAAAAATATAGCAAGTCAAACTATACAGTCTAAACTTGAAAGAACGGTCAAATATTTAATAGACCATCAAATTTCGTAATGACATGCACAGAGCTATGGGCTTCCCAACTTAAACCTCCGGAATCACCCTATAACCGTTAGATTTAAAAAGATCAACGGTGAAGAATTTTTAACTTGTAGACCTAAGATGTGTCATTAACTTTAATGTTCCAATTTCGAGAAACAAAGCATTTAAAGCACTTTGTAGTTTGTATTCCTAAGTGTCAATTGTCAAGTGATTAATGTTTATTTTTAAAGTTAATATCATTAACTACTCAAGTTTCAACCGTTGGATGAAAATTTGATGTATGGTTGTAGTTGCATTCCGTAATGACATGCACAGAGTGATGGGCTTCCCAACTTAAACCTCCGGAATCACCCTATAACCGTTAGATTTAAAAAGATCAACGGTGAAGAATTTTTAACTTGTAGTCTTGTAGACCTAACTCCTAAGACGTGTCATTCACTTTTACGTTCCAATTACGAGAAAAAAAACATTTAAAACACTTTGCACTTTGAAATTGTACAGTGATTTTTAAAGTCTTCAATCTTCAGATTGCTCATTGCAGTGCACCACCCTGTTTTGGATTCCACAGTTCCACTTCCAACAACGCCATTCTAGTTTTCAAGCGTCGGGACTCATAATCTGGGTAAGTGAAAGAATTCCTGCAGCTACATTTCAACTTTCATCATTTGACATTTCTTAAATTCTTATTTTGTCAAAGTTTGAAGTTTGGTTTTAGACTTTAGAGACTCAAGAATTCATTAAACTTAAGGAGGACTAATAGGTATTACTTATTAGGTAATTCAAATTACACAACTTCACATTTGTACAAGCATGTCTACCACCAGTACCACTACAGCAATGTCAGATAAAAAAATGCATTATGCAGAACTGCTTAAAACCCCAAGTTTCACCGATGGGTACCATGATATTTATGATCTTGAAATCTATGGTAGGCGTACCTCAAAACTTAAATTTTCATCTCAGAATAAGGTTGCAAAGAAAACAAAATTTGATAGTATCAGTGCACAGTGGGTAACTGGATTAGGGCGCATGATGTTACATGAAGTTTTCCCTTGCCCAAAATTTATCATGGTCTGTGTCGAAAATTATGATGATAAGAAAAGAGCAATTGTTAATAAAGATAACCAAGAAGAATTGTTATCGATTAATGCAGAAGAACTTGGAAAAGTGTTGGGGTTTACAATCGAAGAATTTGGAAACCACCATATTGACCTAGAAAAGTTTGCTAGTGATTATGAAGTAGTGCAAGAAAGGCTGAAAAATGATTTCTTAAATCAAATAGTTAAGGATAGAAACAAATTGAAAGGTGATCATAAGCCTCCTTATAATTTGGATTTTTTTAAACCATGGGTTTAGGATACTATTTCCATGCTTGCATTTTGCCTTGGTCTGGATAGCAATTTGGAAGTGGGTGCAAGCCTCCTTGAAATGGTATATAATATCCATTATACTAAAGAACATGTCAAATATAATTATACATAGCACATTGTAGAATCCATGCATAAACAAATTTTAATGATTAAAGCAGGTTCCACGAAGACATTTAGGTTCACAACCTACTTGTCCTATCTTTTTCTATTCAAATTTAGAGGAATGTTTCAGACCAACAAGCTTCAGATTTAGCCCTACAGTAATGCAGAGGAAAAAAAATGGCTCTAGTATATGAACGGACCAATGAGATAAAGATGCATGATTCTGAAGGAACTACAGTCATTTTGTAGACTTCTTTTTTGCTCCATTGCATCAAGTAATTACAAATAATCCAATGCCTAGATTGCCTATGTCATGTAGAAACTGCATGCAACTAGGAAAAGAAATACAATTGGCTGATTGGTACCTAATGGAAGAATATAGTGTGCTAAGATTTTATGGATCGAGAGTACAACCATACAAACTTCCAATACATGTGATAGAAAGGGTTTTTACATTGGAATATGTAAGGTAGGTGCAGAGTGTTGATGAACTACACTTTCTCAGTCAGCAAAAGAAGACCTTATTTCCTTCTTTACCTTTTTCATGTGGAGGGTTCACATTCGAGAGAAAAACATTTAGTGTGGCACATAATCTTTTGAATTTTTTTGACTTTGATCCTATGTCACTGGTAGTATGATCCATGTGACATCATTAAATCAATGATTGTGGCCAATAAGAATGCTGCAAATAGAATTCAACATCAAAGTAAACCCTTGCTTGAAAACTTGAGAAACAAGGATTCTTGGGATGAGGTTCAAATAGCAATGGAGAAAAGTGTTGTTGAGAATGGTATTTCTTTTGAACAATTGTCAGCAAAAATTATGGCATTGCACCAAAAGACAATCAAGACATACAAAAAATTTTATGTAAAAAGTGATAAACCATCTAGTAGAGTAAAAATTCTAGGTTCTCTAGAGATGAAACTTATAGATAAAAAATGGCCACGATAAAAAATTACTGCCTTTTGGTCTATGAGGAAGGACCTAGGTGATCCAAGAGCTCTTGAAGAGTATGATAATAATGAAGAAGATGAAGAATTTAGCAAATTGTGGAATATAGAGCATCGGCATCCTGATGGATGTGATGAATTTGATGATGATATTGATATGGAAGAAGAAGAACAAAGCCATGCCAATTACAAACCTAGTTTAAGTGAGGCCGCAAAAGCAGAATATGCTTCAACATATACTTCAGGAGCAGCCATACTTGGAAAAATTGGTTATGAAGGTGGTCCTTTGGGGTCCAAAGGACAAGGCGGAGGCCCTTGGACAATACAAAGTGTTGAGCATAGAAAAAAAGTTGATAAATTTGGCCTTGGGCTTGGAGGTGAAAAAGTAGACCAAGGCGATACAAGACAAAATCAATATGTTAGAGCTTCAAGTCCTCATCCTCGTGGTCATATACAATCACAACTAGGACATGCCCTTAGTGGACAACTTAGTGCAACTTGGAGTGCCATTGGTGGCGATGGTATGGGTAGTTGTACTAGTAGTGGTCAACATATGCAACAACGATAAATTACACACAATACTAAGAGGAAAATAAAAAAAGATACCACATAAACACCAGGTGATCAAGGCAATCAAAAGAGGCAAAGGATTTTGACAGGTCAAAGTCACACTATCATTGGATCCACTAGTACCACAAAGGAGTTATTTCCAAAAACTCCCACAAATCAAGTTAGTGTGGGTGTGACATCATTAGCAACTGCAAGTACTCCTATTCCTTCACCATTCAAGCATTTGATTGTTCCTGCCTCCCCAGGTTATGATTTCATTGAAGAGTTTAAAAAGAAATCAGACTTGAATAAAAAAGAAAAGAAGCAACTGATGGAGAGTGTGTCTGCTGTAACTTCAGAGACTGCAACAACCATGGTATTGCCCACATTTGACACAAATAAAGAAATCATGGAGTACACAATTGTTGTTCTCACAGTTCAAAACAAACCAACAAATCAGATGGATTGATCTGAATACCAGGTAACCAATTTTCAATTGGATTTTTCTGGCTTGAAAAATACTGACAAAATTAATGTATCAAAGAAGAACAATGAATTGGTGTACACATCATTGCTAAAGCAAGATAGAGAGAAGAAAAGGTTACATACCCAAATAGAAAAGTTACAGGCAGACCTAGCAAGTGAGAAAGCAAAGGGGAAAGCAGCAGATAACAAGAGCAATGAATTAGAAAAAAGAATAATAAAATCTGCCTCTATATCAACAAGTAATGAGGATAAATCAAATGAGAGAGAAGTGAATGACCTGAAGAGAAGGATAGATGAGAGCAACAAGAAATATGATGAGGAAAAATCCACTTCAGAAAAATTAAGATTAAGCATTACGAATGGAAATGCACAGTGGGAACAAAAATTGGAGAAACAGAGAAAAACAAATGAAAGATTGGAGACAGAGCTGACAGAAGCAAAAGAAGAAATTAAGTCTTCTCAAAATAAGTTATCTGCATTTTGTAGAGATACAGTGAGGCATATGAAACAAAAGATCTAGGATGAAATAATGCAGAGGTTTGATCATTTGTGTGACATGTTTCAATTGATTAATGCTACCAGAAAACATTATAAGAAGCTCAACAAATATTTAGTGGACAACAAAAAGGTGTTGGAATTAGAGAAATCTGCAAATGAAGTTCTACAAATAGTCTACAAAGCCAGTGACAATGATCTGAAATCAAAAGGGATTACTAATCGGATTGAAACCTCAATGAAGTTGTCATCTATCATTGAAAAGTGTTCGAGAATGTCTGGAACAAAGGAATATTTTCATTTGGTTGCAGACAAGATGAAGGTGGTGGATGAAAAGGTAAGGAACTTCATAGAGCTTGGTTTTCAAGAGGCTTTTGACACAAATGAGCGATTCATTGGAAAGGATGCTTTCAGAAAGAAGATGGAAGGTGCAAGGAAGACTGATTTGGACCAGTTTCCTCAGAACCAAGGTGTGAACAATTTGGATTTCATTAGAACACTGATAACCTTGAATGCAAAATTGACTGAAGAATTCAAGATAGGTTCCATTTCCAATTACAATCAAGAAATGTTAACAAAACTTCAAGTCAAACAACATCAGTTAGAGAAAATGGCAATTCCACCACCTGAAGAGTGGAAGTTGCTAGAAAATTTGATACAGTGACTTGATTTATTATTTTCAATCTTTGATAATATGAGTTTTGAAGTTCCAACTCAGCTCTGTGTAGACCTGTCTTTGGGCATTGGCAAGATTTTTCATTGCCAATGCCAATATGTACTCCTTCATGTGAAATTCAATTAAAAAGCTCAAATTCATACTTCAGTAATGTGATGATGTTCAATTATTTGGATTCTGTATTATTTATTTTATCATTTGAACTACTGATGAACTGTTAGCTCATTATATTTACTTCTTGGTAGAGCTTCCATTTCCAAGTTATGGATGTTGAACTGTTAGCTCATTATATTTACTCCTTGGTAGAGCTAAAGCTTATAAGTTATGGATGTTGAACTGTTAGATTCTGTTATGACTAAAAATCCTGATCAGAATCCACCAACTTACACCTCACCCACATCCCACATACTGCAAAAATACACTACATTTGATTTTATGATTAGCACAAATTGCAGAAATTTGTGTGACAAGATCCATTTTGTAGCCCACATTACTACTTGATCAATGATCGTGTCCATAAATAAATCTAAAACCCCATGGTCATAGACTCACAGCCCCTATTCCTGAAGAATTCAAATTCAATGTACTGACAAATTGAATAACATAAACAACCACTTTGGAGACAGCCAAATAAGTTAATAACTTATAAGCATATGAATCCACAACAATTGAACACTCGAAAGAAAATCAGTAAATATGTGTAACCTTCTCCATTGTATTGATCTTCAAAGTTCAAATGATATGCATTATAAAAATAGTTACGATATGAGATGGATGGGTGAATTGGTGCAATCTATTATCTATCTTCTTACTATTTTCTACTCTAAAGTCTAATTAAAAATGATGTGATGATGCATTGATCTCCTATTGGGGTCTTGATCTCTCTTATATATGAGAGGCAACAAGCTACAAACCCCTTGCAAAAAGTCATGACATTTTGACAACTAAACATAACTCAAATTATAAATAAAACAATGTTGCAGGTGAATGCACCGATCCGTTAATCTCCAAGTAGAAGCCGGTGACCACTGACCACCTAAGATCTTTTCAAGGCTTCTACTCCATGATAGGGTGCTCATCATGCTGTCGGTTGGCGTTCTTCCTCTGAATCTGATGGTTGTCCCATTGGATCCGATTCTGACAAATCTACAGTTTGGTTAATAAACATATTGACTACAGAGAGGTGATGGATGTACTCTTGTTCAACATAGGTGTCCACATTAGAGATCGCCTCTTTCATATCATATTCCAGAGACATTATTTTTTTGAGTTGCTTATGACTGTTTTGTAAAACCATATCCTCATCATTTATTTCTTGCAATGCAGCAGTCAGAAGCCCATCAAGCTCTTCCTTCCAATCATCATATTCTCGCGAGTTTCTAATGCCAAAATGAAGTGTCGGGAGTGGGACTGAATCAAAGCAGTTGAAATCTTCCCTAAGCCTGTTATGATATCCGTTATGTGATTCTACCAACTTGTTATATGTCAGCAATATTTGTCCTTTCATGGCATTCTTATCTACGAGCTCCTTTTTTTCCTCCATCACTTTAGGCTACAATCGTTCATTCTCCACCAATGCAATGCATGTTTGATTGAATACTTCCCAATATTCAATAGCACATTTTATTGAACCTTTCTTTTATCATTTCAGATATAGTGTTATATTTGATGGTTTTCACTTCTTTCTCCAATTCTTTGCATTTCCCTTGGGATTTCAGATGGCAATTCTTCCAGTAGGCTGCATCAGCCAATGCATCAAGCACTCTCTTATCTTTTTCAAGCCATGGGGAGTACAACTCTGATGTGGAGGAGGAAGATGTTTTTTCTCTCTGATTTGCTAGCTCCTTCTTCAGTTTTTCATTTTCCTTAATTAGTTTATCGATCTATGCTTTGGTAAATTTTGCCACATTTATGTTCAATTTTGTTGTCTCCATAGGGTTGGTATCCACTACTCGTTGAACCAAGAGATGAACAAACACTTGGTTTGGATTACTAATTATAGTAGGTCTTTTATCATGGGGATACAGTGACCAAATAAGCAAGGTGGCTTCATATGGGTTGTACCCAGATCCTTAATACATTTTGTCACTTGCTTCTTTTGTTAAGTTCATTGTCGTATCCCCTCTTTTTCTGAAGCTATCAAATATAATTGAAGAGCTAATATCCCACCCTGGCAGGAGCAACACTCCAACTTCTTGAAACAATTCCCTACCTCTTTCAGGAGTGATGGACTCCATTTCCTTTTCTACCTCCCTTTTCAATTCCTCCAGAGTGGTTGCCTCATGTTCAGGAGTGATATCCTATATCTGTTGTCTCATTTTTCTACCTTTATATTCATAAATAAATGATTTAAATTTAGAAGATTTAATAAAATCACAATCAGAAATAAACTGTTGTCCAGCCATGACCCTCACATCATCAGATAGTAAATCGATTGTCCCACAATGAAGTCCACATTTGTACAGGTTTAAAATCTCCATTTTCATCTATATCTTTTATCCTTAATTCTTCACTCCAAACCCCTCTGACTTGTCCCTCGTACAATAGAAAATGCATAAGCAAAGAATAGTGTTCAAAATTAATATTATCACTATTATTTTTAATCTTTTCGAGCCCTCGATGTAGGGCGTTTTCCAAGCCTACCATCCTTGCTCTATATGTCTGCAACTAAGACCATTGGGGCAATCGACATGAGAGGCAAAACCTCTACTCCCAAAACCTGGCCAGCTGAATAATAGGTGTATCGGAAATACTCTTTGAACAAATCTTCATGGAAATGAGGGTTTTCACTGCTAGAGAACCTCCTGAGTTGGCCTCCTTCATCCTTGGGCCTATGCAAAGGTAATTTCCATCTCTTATACCTGGTATCCATGTGGCGATACTCTGTCAAGAGATTTTTGAGCGTGAATGATAAATTCAGTGAACACTCTAACTGAAAGACATTAGAAATGAGATCCCTAGAAATAACAAGCATGTCACTCCCGCCATGTGACTAAATAGTTCTTTTCTTGGGGTCATATCTGATAGCAGGAGATTTAATTAGCTATGCGTTCACAAACACATTGGGCACCACAAGTCTTCCCAGGTTCAACCTCCATGGATTGCAGACTGGTTGGAACCTAAATTGTTTTCTGTAATAGTACATGAATAGGTCGTACCCTCGTTGCGGTGTCCAAATATCCCCTAAGCCCTTATGTTTTTCCCATAATCGATCCATGGAAGGATTCATTTGAGCACTCCTCTTGGGTCTCGACCCCGACCCTGGACATTGATCTATCAGGTCTTCATTTAGGAGTCTCTTAGGCTTTTCAGTTTTCTATTTTTTAGCTTTAGGTTTGTCTGTACTCTCTTCCATTATTTAAATCTTAAGCTTTTGAGTAAAATAGCTTCTCAGTTGGGTCTGAAAGTGAAGTACTTACGTGAGTCTCGCCGAGTCGCCTCCACAGTCCACCGATCTTTTTTGCGTCAGAACTCCAAGTTTTTGCCTTTCTGCTTCTGCCCTAAGAGAAATCTTCCAGATTTTGTAACAACTATGCGATCAACTTGTGATATAATTCACTTCAATTATGGTTCATAAATGCACCGTAGCACGATGCCACGGGATGTCACATCAGTCTTTCACCGATAGCCACCCTCTCCACCGATGGACACCTATCCTTCGTTCTATCGAGTGGGACGCCAGATAATGTTTCCCCGATGCACCATAGTTCCCCCGATATACTTTATGCATTCGATAATTCATGCCCATGGCCATGGGCCATGGTTATAATTCATGGTTACTTTTGTTGACAACTTGACTCTATCAGTATATCGGGAGAGCACCTTAGGAGTCAGCCCGATAGAGTATTGTTACACCGATACTAGGTTGTGAGCTATTTTTATCGGGCCATCGGAGGGATTGTGATGGGGTTCCGCCGATGAAGCATTGTTAGGCCGATGGTATTGAATTTTGTTAGGAATGGGGGAAGGACTACGTCACTATGGAATTTCAAATTTTGTTTAATTACGCTGAAAGCGTTATACAGTGAAAGCAACAAAGGAATATTCGTAAACTTTTTGAAGCTTCATTGAAAATGACAGGCAAGTGGAAGTATGTGCTCCTTAAAAATAACAAGCACATAAAATGTTTTTTTTTTTTTCTATTTTTTGAATTTTTTTAAATTAAAAGCTTCCCAATAAATAGTTGTTAATTTAAATACTTTTGGATTAAAATTACAAACTAAGATATGTATGCTTAAATAGTTTTTTATATATATTATTAATTAATATATATATAAATATAGTAGAAATAGATTTTTATATATATTATTAGTTTTTCATATATTTTATTAATTAATATATGTATACTAGTATTTATGGATGCAATGTGAATGTAGGCTATAATATGGATCTTGTCACACAAATTTCTACAATTTGCATTGTTCATAAAATCAAAGTGTGGTATATTTTTGTGATTATTGATAAAATAAGATAATTCATGCCCATGGTCATAAATTATAATTCATGGTTACTTTTGTTGACAACTTGACTCTATCGGTATATCGGGAGAGCACCTTAGGAGTCAGCCCGATAGAGTATTGTTACACCGATACTAGGTTGTGAGCTATTTTTATCGGGCCATCGGCGGGATTGTGATGGGGGTTCCGCCGATGAAGCATTGTTAGGCTGATGCCCGATGGTATTGAATCTTATATAATTTATAAAATATCATCAACTATGTTACTACAGTTTGACTTTGGCATATGTATTATGATTCATGAAGTGCAATATAATATAAAATATCATGGAGACTTGGACTGCAATATAAAATAAAATATTCTGAACTTGAAGTGCAATGATACACAATTTATTTGAATACAATATACAAAATCATCAACTACAGTTTGGAATATGATTCAAGCTAACATGCAGTGCTTGAGTGCAATATAAAATAAGATATCATGAAGTGCAATGATTCACAATTTCAATGTTCATTGAATACAATATAAAATATCATCATACATCAACTACAGTTTGGACTTTGGAACAATGGAAACTGATTCATGAAGTGCAGAAAAAATACCTAAAACCTGCTAATTATCTCCCATTTCCCAAACGGAGTTAGGGTCCTCAAACTGCTCCTCATCTTCAAATAAAGTAAAAGAGTCATCTTGATTCTGAGACTGCTCTACAGTTTCTTCGGCCTGTGTCTCAAATTCAACATTCATTGTTTGATTTGTGTCAATTTCAATATCATTGTCATCTGTCCCAGGCCTAGTCCCACTGCCACTACCACCAGTATCGACGACTGTTGGAATTGGAGAGCCTGTGTTGCACAACTCGGTCCCTCTTCTTTCACATGTGGACCTCCAGATTGCGAGTGTCATTTCAAAAGGAATTTTTTTGACATTATATGCAGTTCCTTTCATCCTCAAGCAATTTTCCAAATTCTTGTCCAGTTTGTTTCTTAACTTTGATTTCAAAAACCCCAATGTACTGAAAACTCTCTCATCCTCCACCGACCCCAATATCATTGTTTGACATAAATCAACAAGTTTGAAATATTCTGACATCGAACCACACAATATTTCACTCTGACCTAAGCTTGTCCAAACCTTTTTTATTGATCCCGGTTCAAAGGCCTTCTCCTTGCCCATGGATTTATAATGCTCCCTCATAGCTGTTGCAAAACTCCGACATTGCTTTCTAAGCTTATTTTCATCTAAAATTCCTTCTATTATTTGTTCATTGTATGTTACCTTTTCTTAAAATTGTTCGATCAAGATTTTTACTTGATCATGAAAATATTTTGGGTTATCTCGGTTTACCCAAAATTGAGGATACACAATACCCATGGTTTCAAGTATTTCATGTCGAGGGAATCTTTCACGAATCTCCGAGGAAAGAGATTTTGCAATTTCCTTCAAATTATCACTAATAGATTTAACAATGTCGTTAAAATATTCCTCGTTAACAAGTACTTCTTTTCTAGAGCGCCTGCCAGTGCCTGTCTTACAATGGTACATTGGTATCTCATATCCACGTACACAAATACATAAGTGCCCACTTGCATTAAACTGTAAATAATTATCAGGATTATTCAAATCAGTAATTTTCCGCCACATCAAATAATTTGCGCCTTCTTGTGTTATATCTAGATATAGATGATCGAGGGCCAAGCATGTAAGTTTATGTAGATTGGCATATTCATAAATATACATAGTTTTGTCTTGGGCTTTCTTCACAAGATTGTTCATCTCATCCAGCATGGGGAGAAGACTAGCCAAAGTCAAGAGTATCTCTATATCGCTTAACCTATGTAAGAAGTCAGGAGCTTTGTCTACTGTGTTGCGATGCTCGTACATCACTCCAATCAAGGATTGATATTATGAAAGAATTCATTGCGCTGGTCCATGCAGCGAGATCCATCTGGTATTGACATCCTTGAGAAGCTTGTTTCCAGGTGTTATTCCTTCAGCAAAATGTTGAAATTCAAGGAAACGTTTGGGACTTCGATAGAAGTATGCGTAGATCTCGCGAACTAGATTTTCAACTTTTGATACTGTAGGAAACTTGCTTACAATTTTGAATGCTAAATTCATTTTGTGGGCCATGCAGTGAATGTCAATCATGTATGGTGCACAAGTAGTTTGTAACTTTGTGCAAAGACCGCTCCTTTGACCTTGCATCACTACAGCTCCATCAGCTCCTACACACACCAACTTTTTGGCAATTGTCAACTCATCCATACCTGCAAATTCATTCAAATATTTCTTGACTAGTTCAAATAGATTTTGCAATGTTGAATTGTCCTTCATTTTACAAACACAAAGAAGATGAGCTTGGCGAACATGTTGTTCTACAGTATATGAATGCATACAAACCCAAGAAGTATTGTCTACTGCAGTAACTTCATCTAAAGATAATGCAATGAAATTTGACTCTTTTAATTTCTCCTTTAAATCTTGTTTTTCCATTGCAGCAAGACAGTTCACCCATTCCCATCTAGTGTTTACTAACCAATGTGAGAAGGGAAAGTGGGGAACACTCAAATAAGATAATAAATCAAAATATTCTGGGTAGTCTGTCATAGGACGCCCCCTGGACAAAATATGAAAAACAACACTCATCTTAACAGTTTTTGACAGATTTGCTGCTGCCATGGCTTTTCGAAAATGAGCCTCAAGTGTACCTTCACATTTTTCAATCTTCAACATTCTATGGTTATGCTCTCCATAATCTGTGGCATACTTAACATGAAGACATTCTTCCTTTGATTTCCATCATACGACTGATTGTTCTTTTCCCTTTATGATTTGTTTTTCGTAAACTTTGCCGATATGCTTTTCTATAGTGTCAAGCTTTAGTTGCATTGTCTTGTCTCTTCCACATTTCCAACTACAAATCTTACATATGACTTCTGTTGCCCTTTCAATATTGTTTTCGTTTGATACCCCCACTGGTTCAAGGAATGGGTACTTCGACAACCAACCAATTTGAAAATTCCTTGTCATTTCCCGCTCACGCCCCAATTTTGCTTTGCCTTTTATTTTCTTGCTACCAACATCATCCTCATCCAAGTTGATTATCTCATTCTGGCTATCCAGGGTATCCCTTGGAACATCTTCTACGGTATTGCCATCCTCATTTGATACATTTTGATTTAACACGATGAAAATCTCGCCTTGACCTTCCTGTGGTGAAAGAGTTGATGATGTATCTCCATCTTCAATAATATTTGGTGGAAGAGTTGATGGTGTAGCTCCACCTTGATCTGATGGATTGGAAGCTTTGCCAATTCCAAAGTAAGACTATATGGTACCTCCCCATTTTGGGCGTTTTGATGGCCTCCCAGTCTCTTCATTACTCGCCTGCTCAGGAGTCTTACCCTTGCTGCTCGACATATTGATCTCACTTTGAATAAAAGCTGGAAAAAAATGTCTTCTTGTTTAAGAAGGACAGACTGACAGAGAATATAGATCCCATTCCCTACTTAAAATTATGTTTAAGACTGAAGCAAGAATGGAAAACGGATAAAAAAATCTTATTATTATAACTAATAGTCTAATAACTAATAACAGTATGAAGAAATGATCACTCACCTTTGAGTCTACATTTTTGGGTTTCGATGACTTCTAAATTGAGAAGTAGAACCTCAAAACCGAAAAAAACGTGTAAAACTGAACAAAATGTGTAAGAACAAATAACAGTTTCAATTGTATTTATATCAATCCATATTTGGCGAATTCTGCTGGATTTTGAAATGGTATGTTAAAAATTTGGCGAATCTTGCGTGCTTATACAACGATACCTTGAAATTTTCAAGGCGAAATAGGTCCTCATAAGCAACTATTTATAAATTTTAATTGGCGAAATGGGTCTTCACAAGCAACTATTTGTAAATTTTAATTGGCGAAATGGGTCTTCATATAATGTTGTTTTAATAGTATTGGTGAATACGTAGTTGACTTTGACATGCTCCTCGGGATTCTAGGCGAAAATATTGATCGATGCATTGGAAATGCATAGTTTGTTATGGTGAATTTATTGCCTAAACATGCCTCGTAAAAAAAAACTACTGGCGAATGGACATGCATTGGACCGATAGTCCGTGAATTCCTGGCGATTTGAACACCCTGCAGATACGGTAGATTTGCCAAATTTGAATTGCCAGATTCCTAGAATTTGCCAATTGGCGAAGATTCGCCACTAAAGTTATCCCTATTCGTCACATCTTTAAATTAAACGACTATTCTAGCAAGCATATCACTAGAGCCTTCAACCAAGCCAAGATGAGTTTCTTTTCCTATTCTAAGCCTAATCATACTTCTCCCCCCTTGAGTGCTTCCTTCCCTACATTGAGGGATTATCCCAAAACAAATCTAAGATCCTTCATAAAAAAGGCATCGATTGTGCTTTCAAGCCCCTCTCAACCTTGAAAAGTAGGATCCCTTCGTTTAAAAACTCCAAGGACGTCTTCCTTGACTCTGGAGTCTATAAGATTGTTTGTTCTTGTGGCATGCCTTACATAAGTGAAATTGGGTGTTTTATCAACACTAGAATCAAAGAGCATTGTGCTGACATCAGGCATGAGCAAGTCCTCAGTTCTCCCTTAGCCGACCACTCCTCATCCACCAAGCATCATATTTGTCTTGAAAACACCCAAATCTTGTCCAAAGAAGGCAATTTCTTTAAGAGGAAACTCAAAGAAGACATTGAAATCCATAATCATCCTTTAAACCTTAATCGCAATGAGGGTTGGAGTTTAAGTCTTTCCTGGCATCCTTTGCTAGCCAACCTAAGAAGCCATCTTTAGTTCTCCCTCCTCTTTCTTTGTTTTGCCTGGTCCCTCATTTTTTCCTCTCCTATTTCTTTGTTTTGCTCGATCCCTCTTCCTTTTGGCCTTCTTTTGCTTTGTGCTCTGGCTTTAGGCAGTTCCTCCCCTTGCACCATTTCTCTTCCTTGCTTGTTGGTCGTCTGTTTCCTTGTGTTCCTTTCCTTTTGCTTTGAAGTGCTTTTCTTTTCTTTTGTGTATGAATTTTATTTTTGGGTTTTTTCTTTGATTTTCGCTTTTCTCTCTTATTTTAATTTTGTCTTTTCTTATTTTCTTGGTTTGGTCTTTATGTACTTTTTGCTTTTGTGTATGCATTTGTAATTTTAATTTTTTGTTTTTCTTTGATTTTTATTTTTCTCTTTTGTTTTAATTGTGTTATATATATATATATATATATAGTAATTTTTGCTTACATTTTTATTTATGATTGCATTGTTAATTATATTGTTCCTTTTTTATTGATTTTATATTTTGCTCACATTGTTTCTTTCGTTATATATATATTCTTAGTATTCTACTTTTCCTTCTTTTGATTTCCTTTCTTTTGGTCTCTTCGTCATTTATTTATTTCTTTTAATTTTTTAATTTTTGTTTTTGTCCCTCCTTTTATATTCTTTGGTGCTTGCTTTGGTCTTTAATACTTCCTTCTTTCTTTTAATTTTTTAATTTCCTTATTGTTTATTGGTCCTTTATTTGCTTAAGTGTTATCTTTTCTTTGTTTGCCTTCTTATTTATCTTTTTAATTTTGCATTTATTTTCTTTCAATTTTTTTTCATTTTATTGACTTCTTTCCGTCTTTTTTCCTTTTAATTCTATAATTTTTGTTTTTTTTTTTTCATCTTGTTTCTTTAATTTATTTTGATTTTATCTTAATTCTTTTCTTTGCATTCTAATTTCATTGTTCTTTATTCCCTCTACTCTCTTGTCTTGCTTATCTTTATTTTTCTTTTTCTCAATTTCAATTCTCTTTATTCTTGTCGTCTTCCCCTTCTTTTAATTTTTTCTTTTAGACTTAATTTCTTTATCCATACTTTATTTTTATTTAATTGTACTTTATTTTTGTTGTTTTGTTTATATATATTATCTTTTTCTTTTAATTTGCATTTTTCTTTCTTAGTTATTTTGTTTTAACTTTGATTTTTTATGGTTTTTTTTTTGCTTCTTTTATTGCATTTATCAATTATCCCTTTCTTTCTTGATTTTGGTTGGTTTCTTTCTCTTTGTCCTCCTTTTCCTTAACTATGCTTTGGTTCTCGTGTACCCCTACCCCTCTTCCTTTTTTCTTTCCTTGTATGCATTGCTTGGTCTGCAAACTTATTATTTTTTCCTTTTGCTCTCTACTTCATTCCAATGATGGATCACAAAGTGTGATTTGAAACGTTGATGCAAAATAAACTCACACAATCAAATCCAAAAAAATTGCAGTCTGGTTACTAATTATTTGCACATCTATTAGAAGGGTACATACTAGATTGATTACTAACTATTTATAGGTCTCTCACTTTAATAGGAAATAGCCCTCTCACTTCAATAAGAAATAGCCCTCTCACTTTAGCAAGAGGAAACATTTTATCCAACTTCCAAGTTCATATTATAGATTTATGAAGCATCATAACCCTTGTGACTCCATGGCTTCACTCCCATCACTCAATTTTTTCCTAAACTTGAATGTCAAAAATGTTCTCAAATTTTTTCGAGAGCTAACTTTATTTATGCTTTCCTTTGTTACATAGCTTATATTTTACTTTTTGAAAAGTTCCCTTATACTCACCCTTATCCTCTATACATTGTATCTCTTTTAATCCCATCAACTAATTTTGATCTTCTATAAACATTGATACATAAATTAAATTCCTTAAATATCAATTCAGAATCAAAAGAATTAGTATTATGTTTCCATCAAATAGCTTGAAACATGTGGATGCCCAATGCCCATCTTGTTGAGATGTGAAGCCCAACAGTCACATGACTGTTGCTATTCTCCCGTCTCTTCGTATCTGAACAACCCGAAGGGCTTTGTATAAATACACGAGTATAGACCATGTATTAGATAACTAATAATATAATCATTCTCTGCTTTCCTGGTGGATGTAGCCATTTATGGTGAACCACGTAATTCGTGTGTTGTCTTGTCTTTGTGTGTGTTTTACTTCTGTTTTGTTTCCTTCATCTGCTTGTTTATATTTACAATTGGTATCAGAGCAAGGTTGTGAAGTTGAGCAGACATGGACGTAGCAGCTTTGGATGATTGGGCCCAAGTTCTCATATCTTGGTCCTGTGGCGCTGGAGAATTTTATAATGAAGTTGTTCATCCTACTAAAGACTCGACATCATATGATTTTGGGGCTACTCGAATGAAGTTTCTAAATGAATTAGATGCTAAAACTGAATTTGTTATGGAAGAGTTCATAGGCATGTTGGAATCTAGTAGTGATCACAGCAGAGGAGTTGTTGGGGCTCTCGAGTACTGGTTTGAGGATAGGGCGCCTCATGTAGATCTTTGGGCGACACAAAAGAAGAAAGTGTCGTTTGCGGAGACTATTGGTATTTTTATTATGAGGAGTATGACAATTTGAAGAAGCACAATAAACGTAGAAGAAAGTAGTGATCTAGAAGGAGAAAGAAAGTAAGAGAGGAAGAAGGGGCAGAGGAACCAGATAATAGGTTTGAAAGTGCTCTATGAATTGTTTTGGAGGAAAATGAATCTCTAACTGATGGGGAAGCATCATGGGTTCCAAAAGAAAATTCAGACGCTGAAAATGACGTTGCAACCTTTGAGTCGGTCAAGCCTGTTGGGGTAGAGGAGGCCTTGCCTGAAAGGGAAGATGAACCCGAGGACCTGCTTGCAGACAACATCATTGAAGAATTGCCTAGGCCCACAAATATGCTGGTGGGTAAGGCACATTTTGAAAATATTCTTGTTACATACCTTGGGTGTGAGTGTCCCAAACCCTTGGAGCTTTTGGAAGAAAGCGTTTTAGATGCTGTAATGCAACACGACGATCCGAAGATTGTGTTGGGAGCCGAAATGAATGACCACAAGCAAAAACTGGCAGAGACCTACGCCACACGAGATTTTGTGGAAGAGAGGCAGGAAACTCCGTTTAATTCATGGCAGGAGGAGCCCACCATCGGCCTAGATGTGGGTAGAGGGCGAGGAGTCGTGCGGGTGGCGTATCAGGGGTGCTCGGGAGCTTATAGTGAAGCAGCGACCATAATGGTGCACCTAGGGTGCGAGGGTGTGTCGTGCAAGAGCTACAAGAACGCCATCTAGGTCGTGGAGTCGCGTCGGGCGAACCAGGCCATCCTGGCCGTGGAGAGCATGTTGAAGTGCGTTGGCAACGATGATATTATGACCATCAAGTTAGACGATTTCCATGACTTTGGGACTCCTGTGTTGGAGGATTTCCAGAACATTGAACAGGGCGAGGAGAATGAGAAGAACGGTGCGAAGGAAATTTTTGGCACCCCTCCTTATTCTCATGCGCAGCCACCAAATACTTGTGCGCAACATATAGTGCCTGCCACAGGTAATATGCAACCATGCATAAGTGTTAAGCCATCTTCTGATCATGATCATGTGCCGTCCTTAATTGTTCATTCACTGTCTTTTGGTAATGAACCTCCATCAAATTCATCATTGCCTCCTATCACAACTAATAAGCAGCCTATGTGTACTGCCACGTTGCCTTTAGAACATAATGTTGGTATTTTCAATTCACTGCCATAGGGAGGTGCCCTTGCAAATGAGAGCATGAGTGAAGAATTGAATTCTCCCAAATTTGATTTCAGGAAGCGTCCAAAATCTAATCCCGAGAAAACGATATTTGCTCATGGCTTTCCACCAAGTGTGACAGGGGAAATGATTTGCCATATTTTTGAAAGAGTTCTTCCTGAAAATGTCAAGGGACTTATGCACGATGAGATTGTTACTGAGTTATATGCACAGGATAAAAAAATATTTAAAACAATTCAACTTAAACCTCACATAGATTTTCAGATGGAAGGGCGTTTTGGAGAAAATGGAGCATTTCACATTTCAAAATGGCAGAGACAAAGTTTTGGGTGCAGTTCAAAAGTAGATGTCGAGCTTCGACATGATGGTCATACCGAGAAGTGGATTGACTCTGTCAAAGAGGAATCTCCCGAGTTTGATGACTTTGAGAAATACATGAAAGTATCAGATCACGAATCGGTTTCTTTTGAAACCAAGACATATTCTCCCATTGAAAATTTACACTAGTGGCTTACGGATGAGAAAGGATGCCATCAATTTGTCATTTAGTCAGACACCGAAGTTTATTGGAATGATGTTAGGCAATCAAAGCCTGAATTAGTGTATTGTCGTACACATTGGACTGAAACATACTTGGCAACTCTTGACAGGTAAGGAGCAGCTGTATGTTATGGACATAAAAAACTGTATGTTATGGATGTTGTGCAGGGTGAAGAGGGAGGTCTTTGGCGGTTGACAGAGGGTCCTTGGACTGATAGTATGTGCAATTGGTCCCCTGATGTTGATTGGATTGTTTTTTCCTCTGATCGCGAGCACCCTGGAAGTGGCAGCTTCGCTAGGATAGATGGTTCTGGACTTGAACGCCTTACTCATAATGGTTATGAAGATAGATTAGATGTAATAGGTTATGCTAAGGTTGGTGGTGTACGGAATCAACTGGTTCAGATCGGTGAATTATTTTTCTGTATCAATGGACCTGACATTATGTCAAAGCTGGCTGGAGAAAGCCAAAGCAATCCGAGAGAGAGAACAACGAGCAAGTTTGTGCCTAAGAAATTAGTAAGAGGAAATATTGTTAACGCTGATTTGATATGGAGAAGGTTAATCCGCTGTGTTTGTGAACAATATTTGGCGAAGTTAAAAACTTCAAGCCTGACTGTGATGTGAAGATAAAATTGGAAATGCAGGGATGGCATAGTGCATGGCTGTGCCAGTTGGACTTCACGGGGGAGATTGTTGAGATGTGAAGCCCAACAGTCACATGACTGTTGCTATTCTCCCGTCTCTTCGTATTTGAAGAGCTTTGTATAAATACACGAGTACAGGCCATGTATTAGATAACTAATAATAGAATCATTCTCTGCTTTCCTGGTGGATGTAGCCATTTATGGTGAACCACGTAATTCGTGTGTTGTCTTGTCTTTGTGTGTGTTTTACTTCTGTTTTGTTTCCTTTAACTGCTTGTTTATATTTACACATCTCACAAGTAGACCTGAGAATTGAACCTGACCATAACAGTAGTAAATAATATAGATTAATAACCTTAATTATCGCCTCCACTTGGCAAGTTAACATCAGTAAATAATTAAGCTTAAAAGTAGTAAATAATGAAGTTAAAAAAACCTAATTATGGCCTGCGCTTGGCAAATAAATAAAAAGTGTAAAGTTCGTTAAAAATGCATCATACTAACAAGATTAAGTACCAGTACCCAAACAAAAAACGGCACAAACAAATAAAGCTACTACTGACCAAAGCTTACTGAAATTAAATTTAAAAACCACTAATTTGCAAAAACCACAAAAATATGAGCTTTCCAGTAAAAGGCAGCTGAAAGGCCTGATTAAATCTTTTCCATGTTTTAATTTTCATCATTCATTTCTGTGAGTTGGAAAGTCTGCATAATATTTTCACAAAATTGAAAAATATCATTTTAAATACAGTTGTATTAAAACGCATACTAAACTATATCTAAGCAGTTTACAAAGTTTTAAAAGAGCACTAATGGAGGATAGACTTTTCAAAAAGGTAAAATCACATAGCAATGCCAGTTAAACTAAGAATTAAGCACAACGTAGAATCAGTCTTCATCAGCAGGGGCATTGTAAGAGTTATTCACCTTCTATTACAGTACCCAGTAGCATCCAGGGAATAATCTTGATCTTGGTGAAGCCCTCCAGCCAGAAAATCATGAAAAGAGGACCAGCAATATTCAAATTTGCATGAACCTGTGGATTACTTCAGGTGTGGTTGGATTGGTAAGGTTTAGTTTAGTTTGAAGCTTGGTCATTAGGTCAAAATCAAGGAGTATAAAATTTGAACAATATTAAAGCAGATGAAAAAATCAAATCCCTTGTGCACTTCCACAAGGGGGCATATTCACCAAAGCAGCATCTAGCCTGACTTTAAAATGACCTTGTCTTATAAAGTGACAAAATAGACTGAAGATTCCCATTTCGTGAATTGTGGAGTTAAAGTTTGAACTATTCATCTCCATCACCACTGCCAACTGGATTAGTTCCCGCACAGAACAAGACCTCAGCTTGAGAAGCATTGTAAATCATATTTAGTCAACACACAACTTTTCCCCCAGCCGAAAACTGATAAACATCATCACTTCCATCAGAACATGAATTACCAGAAGGCACAAAAACTGTTCACCTTGAAGACATATGTTGGAAATTGCTACTCAGCAAGGAGCTTGATACGTGATCAGATGTTCTGGCCAAAACAGTCTTAAGGTAATTCCTTGTAGCTGAGTTCATGCAACGGGAGTAGTGCTTGAAACGAATGAGGTGGTTTTCCCATTACTGCCACTATGAATCCCACTTAACTGACCTGAACTTCACCCAATTGAATAAGATCACGTGTATTTAAGATCCTGCTACAAAGCTCACATCTCTTCCCGCACTCTTTCTTACTCTCTCCATCTGAGAAATCAATTTCCGTGACTCCACACCACAAGCCATTAGTATATAAAAATCAGAAATCTGAAGAAAAATAACTCTGCTCCCAAAGAAAGGGTTATTCTCTCTTCCTAAAATTCCTACTAGTGCAATACAACAGTTCACTCTGCTCTGCAACTAGTTAGCCCAGCACTCAATTAACTGCAGAATTATTTGTTTCTTATAAACAAAATGATTTTGAACGATCCGGAGTCTCTCTTGCAACAATGGCATCCTCTCCAACAAGGAATTCCAATCAGCATATTACAACAAAAGTCTAGCAGTTCATCTAGCCAGAAGATGGTTGAATTCCACCTGCTATGTGCTTGATATTCCGTGAGCGTAAACTGTAGAAAACACAAATTTGCATACATTAAATTTATACATATAATTTAGGCCAAAATGGCAGAAATGACATATGCACAAGATAACAGAACTAGTTTAGATATAAAGACCACACAAAATAACAAGGCTGGGACTTGTCCAGTGACGTTATCGTGGTATCCAAGCACTGGCTTGATTGTAAGCCGTTCTCTTACGTTGTCCACTTGCTTACCAGTTATCCATTTCCTTTCAAACATCCTCTCCTTTCAAATTACCCACTCCTGCTCCTCCAAATTTGGAGTCCAGAGCTGCATGGGCTTCCTGAAAAACAGTTCAATGTCGTGAGTCTTTCAAGGTATTATAGAACAGGAATTTAACTAATACCCTATCAGTTTATTTAGGCAATGATGCATACTGCATACCATACAAATGTCGTTTAATGCACTCAAAAGCATTATCTAGCCCGCTGACGTCCCCTTCCCCTCCTTCGAAAGCCTTTCACCATGCAACTTGTTATAATGCAACATTGGGTTTACAGAGCTTTACTTAGCATCACCAATAACGTCCACAAGAACACTGCCCATATTTGAAATGATGGAAACGGTTTGCATCTCTGAAAATAATTTCTCTTGCAGCAATCTTGGAGATAACCTTGAGTGCGGCGTGACAATCAACACATACTCGAAGGTTCTTTGACAACTCTAATTGGTTTTCCAAGGAATGTGTTTAACAATCCAAATATTGCCAGCTTCTCACTGTGGTAGCAGAGGACTAATTCCTTCTCCTCCTCCTCCACATCATTCGATATTGAACTTGTATATGGAATATACCCTGCTTCCTTCATTTCCTAAGACAATTTATCCAATTTTGGATATATCTCCTGTGTTTGTGGGTGTAATATGTCCCCTACTCAAAAACAATGTAGTATTTTATGGACTTCAATCCAACAACATGCAGGTGTTTTTATGGACTTCAATCCAACTACATCCAGGTGTCTTTTTTATTTCTCTATCTTTCATCAATTTCCTTGTTTCTTGAACATCAACCCACCTGTCTGCTTCTGCATAAATGTTTGACATGAGAACGTAAGGTGTATCAGTTTCTGTATTCAAATCTAAAATGTGTCTTGCCACAAGTTCTCCTAGGCCTATATTCCTATGGGATCTACAATTGCCGAGGACACACATCCACAAAACCACATCGGGTTTTGTTGGCATTTTGATAATAAACCTTAGGCTTTCCTCGAGATAGCCAGCTCGGCCAAGCAGATCAACCATGCATATATAATGATCCATTGTAGGAATGATGAAATAAGAGTCACACATGCAATTGAAGTGTTTACAACCATCATCCACTAGACCTGTATGGCTGCATGCAAATAGCACACTAACAATGGTTACATGGTTAGGATTGGTTTCAGACTGCTTCATTATTTCAAAGAGTTTGAGAGCATCCTGGCTATAGCCATGCATTGCATAGCCTGCAATCATTGCATTCCATGAGGCCACATCTCGATGATGCATTTTGTCAAACAATAGGCGCGCCTTCTGTATGCTACCACATTTTGCATACATGTCTATGAGGGCAGTCACAACCACATTACACAAAATCCCGTAGTCAGTTATTTTTTGATGGATCTCCATACCATGTTCCAAAGCTCCAAATTTGGCACAAGCTGGGAGGATGCTGGAAAATGTTGATGAGTCTAGGTTCATACCAGCTAAATGCATTTGCCTAAAAATCTCCAAGGCTTTATCAACAACCCCATTGTGTACATGTCCTACAATCATGGCATTCCACGCAGCCACGTCTCGTTGATGCATTTTGTCAAACACTTCATGAGCTTTTAGTATGCTTCCACATTTGGCATACATGTCTATCAGGGAAGTCACAACTATAACATTTGATAAAAACCCGCTCTTAATTATTTTTTGATGGATATCCATACCCCGTTCCAAAGCTCCAAGTTTGGCACAAATTGGGAGGGTGGTGGAAAAGGTTGACAAGTCTGTCTTAACACCTACCAATTGCATTTGCTTAAAAATATTCAAGGCTTCATCAAGAAACCCATTCTGCGCATACCCTACAATCAAAGCATTCCATGAGGTTACATCTCGTTGAGGGATTTTGTAAAATAATTTGCACGCCTTCTGTACACTCCCACATTTTGCATACATGTCTATCAAAGCAGTGACAACCACATCAGACATGTATCCACATTCAAATATTTTTTGATGGATTTCCATGCCCTGTCCCAGGACTCCCGTTTTAGCACAGGCTGGAAGAATGCTAACGAATGTTGCTGAGTTTGGCTTAACACTTGTCAATTGCATTTGCTTAAACATCTCCAAGGCTTTATCAAAAATCCCATTTTGAGCATATCCAGAAATGATTGCAGTCCATGAGACCACATTTCGTTGAGGCATTTCTTCGAACAACTGCATAGCCTCATCAAGAACGCCATTTTGCACATATCCTGTAATCATAGAATTCCATGAGATTGCATCTGGCTGATGCATTTTGTCAAACAGCTCACACGCCTTGTGTATACTTCCGCATTTTGCATACATGTCTATCAAGGTATTCATCACAATAACGTTAGTTTGAAACCCACATCTAACTATCTTTCCATGGATCTGCAAACCATGTTTTAGAGATGCTATGTCGGCACATACAGGGATAACACTGGAGAAGGTGAAGTGATCGGCTTGTACAGCCGTTCGTTGCATCTGGCGAAGCAGAGTCAATGCCTGCTGAGAAAACCCATGCTTTCTGTAACCTGAAATTATCATGTTGCATGAGAAGATGTTCGGTTCACTCATGCTGTCAAAAACCTTGCAAGCATCAACCAAACTTCCACACTTGTCATACATGTTGATAAGTGTATTTTGTAAATATGTGTTTGTGGCAAATATAAGTCCCCTGTTATTGATGTAAGAGTGGATTTGCTTACCCTCTACAAGGGCTTTCTTGGCAATGCAAGCCTGCAATAGATGAACATATGTGGAAATATCTTCAGGAAGGTTTTGTGTTGTAAGTAAAATGTGTATTGCCTCCTTCAACCGACCTTCTGTGCAGAGTCTTCTGAGATTAAAATGGGTAATCGGTGACATTGTAAGATTATGTGTTTAAGATGCCACTGTCTTCATCTGCTTCTGAAATTTTAAACATGGCACTGTGGCCATTTATTTGTTTCTGTCTGTGTAGAAATTTGAAGAATGATGAGGAGAGGAAGGCCATTTTCAACTAGCTGATAGAAAAGTACCTGTCTTCAGGTCGAATTGGTTCCTTCTCCTCTACAAATGAATAAAAAACTAAATTCAGTAAAATGATCATTTTCCATATGTAACCTTCCTAAGCACAGTGATACACGGTTAAACATATTTGGTCATCTCCCTCCGCTCTGTTTGCCTTAGATATTGATAGGTTTGAATGATATGAGAAGTTCGTAATAATGTCCACCAAACCAAAATAGCCTATGGCACCCTAAAAACGAAATTATCCCGATTTATAGTTTTCATATAGGGGAGAGGAGCCAATATGTACGCACCCAAAATCGCTTGATTCACAAGGTAGGTCACGTGGATCAATAGTATTTAAAAAATAAATCATTATGAATAAAAACCAATCTAACAATATCAAAATTTTTTTTTAATTTTCTAATTATTTTGTCACGTGGGAGGTCAAAATTTGTCCATGACTTTTAAAAATCGAAAAAATGACCCATTGACCGATACGTAGGCACCTTGAGTGTCACTTTCTGCGTGGCTCAGAGTCTGAAGTTGACAACCTTGCCACGTCAACTTCTCTCAATCCGCCACCCTAAGAATCCACTACGTCACATTTATCACTCGCCGCCACTTCCTATTCTTATCGATTGTCGTGTTCAATTACTGTCATCTCTCCTAAGCTCCACGCCACCCCGCGTTTATTTCGAGCTAACCTGCATTGAATGCTCTGAGTGACTCGCTCTTCTCGCCAACTTTTCAGCCTTTCATTCTAGCAAGTAGACGTTCTTTCCTCACTTGCATGCCACTACCTGCTCGGTTCGTCGTCTGCAACCTTCGTCTATTCACTACAACCTGCGATGCTCGGTTGTGGGTTCATATTTGGGTAGAAGTCGTTATGGAGATGGGTAAACGCTAGTTATCGAACGTTACCAGCGGCTCCACTTCCGACATGCAAGCAACGAACAGGTTCCTCACGTGTTCGACCCAGGTGAGCTTGCTCACTAAGGCTCGCCATTATTTGGTTGTTTGAGTTTGGTTTGCAATTTTAGTTTGTTTTATTGGTCTTTTAGTGTTACAGATATCATTTTTTTGGTTGAAGTTTAGTGTTTATGAACACTGTCCTATTTATGTTCATGAACACGCTAAATCTTTGGAAATTAATCTTTTGTTCAAGCATCACTTTGTTTATATAATAGATAATAATATTGTTGGTTGTTTCCCTGCCATTGAAATTTTTGGGGTTGTTTTCTTCTTTCATTAATAATATTGTTCGTTGTTTCCTTGCCATAGATGAAGTTGTATTTTTGTTTATATGGGTTATGCTCCGTATGGTTTATATTGCAAATATTACACTCATATTTTGGCATTTCTCTTTCATTAGGGTTTATTTTGAAAATATAACACTCATAGTTTAGCATTTTTGTTTCCCTAGGGTTTATTTTATAAATTTTACAGTCATAGTTTTACCATTTTTGTTTCATAGGTTCTACATTATTATATACTCTGCTTATTGTATTCTTTCTCATAGGTTCTCTATTTTCATTGACTTTGGTTATCCTATTCTCATAGATTATGCATTGTCATTGACTCTGCGTATCGTATTCTCATAGGTTTTAAATTATCGTTGACTCTGCTTATCGTAATCTCACAGATTCTGCATTATCATTCACTTTGCTTATCATTTTCTCATAGGTTCTGCATTATCATTCTTTGCTTATCGTATTCTCATAGGTTCTGCATTGTCATTGATTTTGCATATCCTATTCTCATAGGTTATGCATTATCATTGACTTTACTTATTGTAATCTCACAGGTTCTGCATTATCATTGACTTTGCTTATCGTATTATCATAGGTTATGCATTATCATTGAGCTAGGTTGTGTTCTTTGTTTCATTAACCAAAAACAATCATGTGGGTTAATCTTTTTTTAGGTTTTGCTTCATCTTTTCAATCACTTAAAAATTTATGTTGTTTATGTGCCATAGATAAATATGTTGGTGTTATTTATATTGCAAATATTACACTCATAGTTTAGCATTTATGTTTCATAGGTTATGCATTATCATTCACTCTACTTATCGTAATCTCACAAGTTTTGCATTATCATTCACTTTGCTTATTGTTTCTCATAGGTTTTGCATTATCATTGACTTTGCTTATCCTATTCTCATAGGTTCTACATTATCATTGACTCTGCTTATCATATTATCATAGGTCATTATCATTGAATTAGGTTGTGTTCTTTGTTTCATTAACCAAAAAAAAAATGTAGGTTAATCTTTTTGTAGGTTTTACTTCATCTTTTCAGTCACTTAAAAAATTTATGTTGTTTTTGTGCCATAGATAAATATGTTGGTGTTATTTATTTTTGGTTCTACTCCATCAATTTAGTCATATACATATGTGATAATTGTTATACTCTTACTGTTTTCCATTTGTAAGCTTTATATTGTTCTTCATTATAGCCATTACAATCATGGGTTAATGTTCATGTTTCGATTAATGTTGTTGAGTACCATTTCTACATGTCATTGATAAAATTGGGGGTTTAGGTTTTTCATATGTGTTGCTTCATTCATTCATTATTGCTATTTTCTTTAGGTGGCATTCATTAAATTGGGGGTGTTATGTTTCCCAACGGTTAGGATTCATCAATTTAGACATGCAATTATTGGAGCTTTTTTTGTTTGCATTACAAAAATTTGGTGGTCTTGTTTTTTTCATAGGTTCTACTTGATTAGGTAGGGGAGAGGAGCCAATACGTACGCACCCAAAATCGCATAGTCCACATGGCAGGCCACGTGGAGCAATAGCATTTTAAGAAAAAAACCCATTATGAAAAAATGAATACCCAACTTCATCATGGTTAGTCTTCATTGATAAATATAGGGGTGTTACGATTATCATATGTGCTACTTCATTAAATCTGTAATGCAAATGTGTGTATCTTTTTTAGGTGCCATTGATTATTCTGGGGGTGTTATCTTTTGCATAGGTTATTTTCCATCAATTCAGTCATCCAATTATTGTACCTTCTTTTCGTGCCTTGGAAATATATGGGGGTGTTCTATTTTTTTAGGTTCTGCTTCATCAAATCAATCATGCATATATTGTACCTTTACATAGACATATATATAAATGTGTCATTTATATATATGTATATGCATATGTATAGACATATACATAGACATGTATATGTATATCAGATATTAAATGCACACGTAATTGTATTTATTTTGAAACAAAACAATTACACGCTGGCAGCCAAACATGATGAAGTGTATCCAACTTGTATATGCTTAAGGTCTTTGCATCTTCTTTATATATATATGCATATGTATAGACATATTCATATACATATGCATATGTTTATGTTTATGTTTATGTATATGTATATTAATATGTCTATATATATGTACATATACATATACATATACATGTAAATATACTACTTTCACGACATCTTGCGTATTTTTCGAGCCAATCTGAATCCAATGCTCCTAGTGCCTCACACATTTGTCAACTTTACAGCCTTTCATTCTAGCAACTTCTCGCTATTTCTTCACAATGATGGCAATGTATGTGTGTGTATGTGTATGTGTTTGTCTATGTATATGTCTATGTCTATGTCTATGTGTCTATGTCTATGTCTATGTAAATATTATGTATGTGTGTCTATGTCTATGTCTATGTAAATTTGTATGTGTATGTGTATGTGTATGTATATGTCTGCATGTATGTATTTGTATATGTAAATGTGTATGTTTATATTTAAATGTGTGTGTATATAGATGTGTGAAGAGATCTTAAGTGGACAACCTTGCTATGACTACTTCTCCTAGTCAGCCACCCTAACACTCCACTGTGTCGCATTTATCACTCGCTGCCCCTTGCTATACTTCTCTACAATCGTGTTTAATTCACTTATGTCTATGTCTATGTCTATGTATATGTGTATGTGTATGTGTGTGCTTCATAAATTCAGACCTGCAACAATTGTATCTTTTGTAGGTGTCATTCATTAATTTGGGGGTGTCCTCTACTTTATATGATGTGCACCTATATGCCAGTGCTCCACAACTTTAAAAAAAAATTCATCTATATATAGGCACGATGACATCAAACATAAATCAAATTTAAAATGTACACTTAATAACATTCATTTCAAAACAAAACAAGTACACGGTGGCAACCAAACATGATGAAGTGTATCCAACTTGTATTTGACATATAACAAGTACCATTCTGACATGGAATTTAAACACCCCAAACATTAAGACATGCACCCTTCCCCGTAAATTGGTAAATCCAACTATTGCACCAATGCAGGTGTTACTTTCACATTAATCACAACTACGCAATGTAAACAAGGTGCCAAGTCAACACAATTCAAACCCATCTCACCCATCTTTGAGCGACTATCGAACCCATTACAACCATGTTTCCCATTGTAGCATAACCAAACCAACAAGCAAATGCATCCGCCTGTCTCATCAATCATGAAACCTACAACACATAGCAGCACCAATCTGTCCCATCTCACCAAGTACAGTGCAAACATAGTAGTGGTGAACTCCAAAATCCCGTCTGCTTCCATTTTTACAAGTTGTAAGGCACCATTATTAAATACAAAATTATGGAAACAATTGCAAACAATACACCAAACTAATCAACTGAATAATTAATGGCCAAAATCAATCAGATTCACCAAACAACCATCAATCAGATTCAAATAATTCCTAATTCAAATAGCCATGAAAACCTTCAAGTATTCACATGTTTTACCATAGATCAATATTGAGCAGTAAAGCTTTGTTACAACATGTATTTAGGGGACCTGGTTTTCCTAAGGCCTTTCATGGTTGCCTATGTAGCACTTCACAGTTGAAAGGTCTAATTGTGGACAAAGTGCAACATAGATTACCATTGCAAAGGCTTTGGGAAAATCAAGTCTCCCTAAACCATTACATCTTGTAACAATTGCACAAACTATTGAATCATGCAACTATTGTAGTTTTGCATTTGAATCACTTAGGGGACTTGGTTTTGTGAAGGCTTGTCATGGTTACCTATGCAGCACTTCACAATTCGAATGGAATTATGGACCCGTGCAACATAGGTTGCCATCAGATGAGTGTTCATAAAATCAAGTCTCCCTAAACCATTACATCTTGTAACAATTGCACAAACTTTGACACTGCAAATTGTGTTTAATATTTGTATGGTTGGAATTTATAATTATTTTCATGGTTCCAACATGAAGGTTTACTATTCAATTAATTTTGGGGGTTTCTCTTTTGCATAGGTTATCCTTCATCAAATCAGCCCTGCAACAATTCTATCAATTTTAGGTGTCTTTGATTAAGTGCAAATGCGTTCTATTTTATAGGTGCTTTGATTCATTTGGGGGTGTTATCTTTTTAATAGGTTGGAGTACATCAATTTAATCATGCAACTATTGTAGCTTTGTATTTTAATCACTTAGGGGACTTGGTTTTGTGAAGGCTTGTCATGGTTACCTATGCAACACTTCACAATTCGAATGGAGTTTTGGACCTGTGCAGCATAGGTTGCCATCAAACGAGCGTTCATGAAATCAAGTCTCCCTAAACCATTACATCTTGTAACAATTGCACAAACTTTGACACTGCAAATTGTGTTTAATATTTGTATGGTTGGAATTTACAATTCTTTTCATGGTTCGAACATGAAGGTCTATTATTCAAATAAGTATGAGGGGTTCTCTTTTGCATAGGTTATCCTTCATCAGATCAGCCCTGCAACAATTCTATCAATTTTAGGTGCCTTTGATTAATTGCAAATGTGTTATTTTTTATAGGTGCTTTGATTCATTTAGGGGTGTTATCTTTTTAATAGGTTAGGGTACATCAATTGAATCATGCAACTATTGTAGCTTTGTATTTGAATCACTTAGGGGACTTGGTTTTGTGAAGGCTTTCAATGGTTATATGTATATGTGTATGTGTATGTGTACATATATGTACATGTATATGTATATGTGTATATATATTTGTATACATATATATGTATACATAAACATATATGTATATAGAATTGCTTACATGCATTATTTTGCTTACCAAGAATATATTTATGTTTCTATTGCTTAGTTGACTAAATTGATGAAGCATAACCTATATGTATATTTGTATGTCTATTTTTTATGTATACGTATATGTGGATGTGGATGTGGATGTGTATGTATATAGATTTGCTTACATGCACAACCTATGAAAAAGATAACCCCAAATTTATCTATGGCATTGAAACAACCAACAATATTATTTGTTACTGCAATGACAAATTGCAGCATTGCTTATATGCATTCATTTGAAAAATTGAACAGCCCGAAATTTATCTATGACACGGAAACAACATACAATGTTATGTATATGTATATATATATGTGTGTATGTGTATGTGTATGTGTATGTATATTTATATGTATACATTTATGTATATTTGTGTATACATGTATATATATTTACCTATACATATATGTATATATATGTGCATATGTATATACAATTGCTTACATGTAGAACCTATGAAAAAGAGAACAACCCTAGTTTTATGAATGACATCAAAACAACCAACTATATTGTTTGTTACTAAAATGAAAAATTGCAGCATTGCTTACATGCATTCATTTCCATGACTGAATTGAATCACTTCATTTACATTGAATTGAAGATGCAACATCACCTATGAAAAAGAAAACACCCCCAAATTCATCAATGGCACCTAAAAAAGATAGAATAGTTGCACAACTTAATTGTATATGTATATGTCTATGTCTTTGTCTATGTCTATGTGTATGTGGATGTATATGTATACATGTATACATATGCATACATATACATTTGTATATATATAGATATGTATATGTATATGTATGTGTATGCATATACATATGTATATGTGTATGTATGCATATATATATACATATGTATATGAACCCATTCATGGTGGCGACGAACCCATTCGTTGCTTGCATGGCGGAAGTGGAGCCGCTGGTAACATTCAGTAACTAGCGTGTACCTATCTCCTAACTGAATTCTACCCAAATATGAACCGGTCTCTGAGCATCGTAGGTTGTGGTAAAGGTTTGAAGGTTGCAGACGATGAACCGAGCAGGTAGTGGCCTGCAAGTGAAGAAAGAACGACAACTTGCTAGAATGAAAGGCTGAAAAGTTGGTGAAAAGAGTGAGGCACTAGGAGCATTCAATGCAAGTTGGCTCAAAAAATAAGTATGTATATGTGTATACATATACATACATATACATATGTATATGTATATAGATATGTATATGTATATGTATATGTATATGCATATACATATGCATATGTATATACATATGTATATGGATATGTATATATATGTATATTCATACTTATATGTATATGTATAGGTTGGTTGGAAAAAATTGTGGGGTGGCGTGGAGCTTAGGAGAGGAGACATTAATTCAACACGAAAATCGATAAGAATAGGAAGTGGCGGCGAGTGATAAATGTGATGTGGTGGATTCTTAGGGTAGCAGACTGAGAGAAGTTGATGTGGCAAGGCTGTCAACTTCGGACATCGAGCCACGCAGGAAGTGGCACCTAAGGTGCCTACATATCGGTTGACAGGTCATTTTTTCAATTTTTAAAAGTTGTGGATGAATTTTGACCTCCCACTTGGCAAAATAATTGGAAAAGGAATAGAAAATGAAAAAATGTCAATGAAGAAGCAAACATCGCAAATCAGAATAGTGACACATTGCAAATTACATAGAACACACAATGCAAATCAAAACAATAACGATGCATCTATAATTATCATATGTTTAAAAATGTCAATGAAGAAGCATACATTGCAAACCAAAAAAATAACACACATTGCAAATTACATACAACACTTTTTGGAATCTGATCATATTACTTCACAAACCAAAACAAAAATGGTCAATCTGTACTTATCAAAAAATTACAACTGTCCACAATTTCGGTGCATTTGTAAATATCAAAACTTCTAAAGTGTATGAAACTTGAATTGCATGTGAAAACCAAAAAAAAGGCAGCATCTAGCTGTTGTTGTTGTGAAAAGGATCTTGGCTGGTTGGGGTGCCAATTGCCATGTTCTCGTCCCCTTCCACTCGACGAGGATTGATGCATACATGAGTGGGACTTGTAGTGGTAAATTGGGTGCAAGTGACATGTGTTGGGGGCGGTGGTGAACACATCTGTACATCTCGAGTGTCAATTTGATATGGATATTGGGTGCTCCTGAAGTCATATTGGGAGAGGCTTGAATAATTCATTACTATGGAGAACTAAGGGATGTTAATGTTGAGAATATCATGGAAGACTCCATTACTTTGAGACAATGGATTAGAAGTCTTCCTTAACTACCTCTCTCTTTGTAAAGCCCTTTGTGCCTCCTCAATCTCTTTTTCCTTTCGGTCCTATTCCTTGTGAAGGCTCTCTTGCTCCTTTTTAGCATCTCTATCCTTTTTTTGTTGTAATTTTTTCTGCTCTTTTTCTTCTCACAATATGTCATTCTCAATTCTGGCATTCTCCTTCAACTCCACTGCCACAATTTTTTCTGCCCTTTTCTCCTCATTATGTTGTCTCTTTCTTGATTTTATCTCCCTGACCTCTTTCTTCCTTTTCTCTTGCTCCATTAACAGCCTCATGTAGTTATCTATTGTCAACAATTAAGACTGTTTGCTGATCCAAATTGCAACTGCTTTGGATTTCTTTTGACGGACAGTGTGCACATGCAACTTGAAGAACTTGTTGATGTGTGGAACTATTTGTGTTTCTTGTGTCCCATCTGACTGTGTGGCAATGACCTCCTCCACTACCTATGAGCCCTCTGGTACATCTTCATTGCCTCATAAATCTGAATTGCAAGAAGGAGCATAGTAATGCACAACTTGAGAAGGGTCAATTTCTGGTGGTGGTGATGGGAAAGTATAGGTATCCTATTGTTCTGGGACTTCCAAATCAATGCCCAAGTTCATTGATCCCTCAACCAACCAGGATGGTTGGCTTCGTTGTGATGGAAGATCTAAAATTTCACTGAATTGATCAACGGGACTGTCCACCACGGGAGGGGTGTGTTCATTAACCACCACTTGTGTAGCTGATTCAATAGGACAACTATGAGGTGAGTGTTGTGTTTCTATTGCAGTGTGCAAGTGTCCATATGGAAGAGTGGACTCCAATACTGCGACATCATCGCTTAACACACCAAGTCCAGAAAGGCTGAGAATTTTTTCAAGTGTGTCAGCATCCTCACTGACCACAAATGTCTCACTAGGATGCATGTTGTTGACAAGTGCATCAGGATTCAGCGGCCATATACCAGTCCTTTTAAACCCAACTTTGATGTTGTCAATTATCAAAGCTCTTTTCATTGCTTTGCTACCTAACATTGCAAGTTCTCTCTTCCTCACTTCAATGTTTGGAAAACTTGACAAAAAATCTACACGTTTTGATTTGAAGTAAGCTTTAAAAGGTGCAAACACACTCACATCAAATGGTTATAGCTTATGTGATGGAAATGTTAACAAATCTACACCGATCTCTCTTGCTTCTTGGATGGTTTTGACTGCTACATGGCATCCATGGCCATCAAATATCATCAAGACCCTATTGGTGGGCGAGACATTGCCCGAAACCATGGTTTTGAAGTGGGTCAACCAATCTATGAACAATTCTTTGGTCATCCATGCATGGGGCTAGGATGCCATGCAAGCACCTGGTTCACAGTCTATGATGTAATTATCTATGTTCTCACTCCCCTTGAACAAGTAGAATCCTGGAATGCTCTGCTCGACAGCATTGACACAACATAGAATGGTTATCCATTCACGACTCTTTGGGATAATGTAAGAGACATTCCCGCTACCTTTTCTTGCGAGCACCTTCATGGAACCATTTTTGCCTGCTTGGATTTTAGTTTCATTGCAATTCCATATGCGATCAGGACCATATGGCATGGCTTTGTATGCTGCAGATAGTGTTCTGTAAAATGCATCTACAACATCAGCTCTAAGATTGAATTCCCTATCTTTGTCCAGGCCTTTAGTAGTTTGTAATGCGAGTTCAAGATGTTTGTGCTTGAAGCCTGTCCACCAATACTTCCCTGGGAAGCCATTGGTGAAAGGATTTGGCCTATTCTGACATATTTGAGCAACCTCAGACTTAAGATTGATTATCTCAAGACCATGACCAATATCAGCCAATTGCTTGCACCATTCCACAATAAGATGTTCTTCCTCTTTAGTGAGGACTGTTGGCAAACCTTTCTTAGAAGTTGTTGTTAGATCCCCTAGCCATTTGGATAGTGTGGTTGTTGGGATTGACCACTTTTTGGAAGCCCCCCTTATTGACATGTCATTCTCTTCAATGTTATAAAGTGCCTTTTTCATCTCATCCGAAGACCACAACTTTTGTATTTGTTTTACCTTTCTGCAGTATTTGAGGTGTAGTAACCTCAATCTGTGGTATTTGAGGAGTAGAAACCTCATTTACTTGTGCAACAAGATCTATTTCAAGGGGGAATCTACATCCTCGTTTTTCGACGAGCAACCTTGTCATGACTCTTTTCTTTTTTTGTTCCCAATACGGGTCACCACTACATTTCCCTTGGCCATCTATACATAATACGTAGAATGAAAATAGTGATGCTTGAACAGAAAAACAATTAGTTTGTAATGCAGAACATATGAGAATATGATAAGCAAAGTCAATGATAATGCAAAACCTATGAGACATAAATGGTAAACTATGAAATACAAATGATTGAATAATTATCTTTATATGTATGAAGAGAGTGATGTGATGCTTGAACAAAAGAATAATTAGTTTGTGATGTAGAACATATGAGAATATGATAACCAGAGTCAATGATAATGCAAAACCTATGAAACACAAATGCTTGAACAGTTATCTTTATATGTATGAAGAGAGTGATGCTTGAACAGAAGATTATTTAGTTTATGTATGTGTTATCTTTTTAGTTTGTTGCATTTCAATTGAGATGATCTTTTGTAACATTTTACAGAGTTACATCTAGTTTGGAGTGAGAGACATAAGGAAATAGAGGAGTAAGAAGCACAAAATTACAAACTATGGAAGGGAGTTAGAGTTTAAGAATATCTCATATCTCTTAAGCGTTTACAACATTATCATTCTCATGCACAACAAAGTGAAAACCACACTCATATTTGAACTATGACACAATAGAAAGCTTACAAATGAAAAACAATAAGAGTTTAACAAAGCTCACATATTTTGTCTATGACGAACTCATTGACAGGCATAAATATTTGTCAATTGATGAAGCAAAACCTATGAAAATGATGAAAAAAAAACCTTATAAAAATAGAAACCTTAGTGACTGATAATGCAAAACCTATGAGAATAAGATATCCAGAGTGAATGAAAATGTAGAAGCTATGAGAATAAGATAACTAGAGTGAATGATAATGCAGAATGTATGAGAATAAGATAACTAGAGTGAATGATAATGCAAAACCTATGAGAATAAGATAAGCAAAGTGAATGATAATGCAAGACCTATGAAACAGAAATGGTAAACCATGACCAATATTTACCATACAAATGATAATGCAGAACCTATGAGACTACGATAAGCAGAGTGAATGATAACGGAGAACCTATAAAACAGAAATGCTAAACTATGAGTGTAATATTTGCAACATAAACCCTACTGAAATAGAAAGGCTAAACTATGACTGTGACATTTTCAATATAAACCCTAGGGAAACAGAGATGGTAAACTATGACTGTAATATTTGCAATATAAACCCTAGGGAACCCGAAATGGTAAACTATGACTGTAACATTTGTAATATAAAGCTTGGGAAACAAATAGTAAATTGTGACTGTAATATTTGCAATATAAACCCTAGGGAATGTATATGCTAACGAATGACTATATTATTTGCAAAATAAACCCTAGGGAAAGCTTTAAATGGTAAACCATGACTGTAATATTTGCATTATAAACCCTATGGAACACATATGCTAACCTATGACTGCAATATTAGCAATATAAACCCTACCGATACATAAAGAAACACCTATGACTGTAATATTTGCAATATAAATCCTAGGGAAACATAAATAAAAACCTATGACTATAATGGTTGTAATGAAGATCAATATAAAGCTTAGAAATGGAAAACAATAATGGTTGCAATGAAGAACAATATAAATTAAATGAATGGAAAAGTGTGAAAGGAAAACCTGGAACAATATGGATGTTGGTGCACTGGAATCTGAGTTGTTGCCTCCCCTTGATGTTAACTTGTTAAATTATATGCTTCTCACTCCTCCTTTTCTTATGTCGCTCACTGCAGAATAAGTGAATGCTTGTTGGTTTTCACGACTATTTGAATTGGGAATTATTTGAATTTAATTGATGCTTGTTTGGTGTGGTGAAATAAATTGTTTTCCTATTTTGAATTTGAATTATGTTTCATATGAATTGGAGATTTGATTGATTTTGGCCATGAATTCTTGACTTGATTGGTTTGGTGGATTGTTTGAAATTGTTTCCATGTTTTGTTTTTGAATAATGGTGACCTTACAAAACTGTTAAATGCATGCAGGTGGGATATTTGGGTTTGGCTCCAATATGTGCACACCCTACTTGGTGATATGGGACAAATTCAAGTTGATACATGTTCTAGGTCTCATGGTTGATGGGACAGGCGAATGCATTTGCGTGTTGGTTTGGTTATGCTATGATGGGAAACATTGTTGTAATGGGTTCACCAGTCAGTCAAAGATGGGTCGAATGGGTTTCAAATTTGTTGACTTGGCACCTTGTTTATGTTGTGTAGTTGTGATTAATGTGAAAGTGATGCCTGCATTGGTGTGAAAGTTGGGTTTACTAGTTTACAAGGAAGGGTGTATGTCTTAATGTTTGGGCTATTTAAATTCCATGTCAGAATGCTACTTGTTATATGTCAAATACAAGTTGGATACACTTCATCATGTTTGGCTTCCAACGTGTACTTGTTTTGTTTTGAAATTAATGCTATTAAGTGTGCATTTTATATATGATTTATGTTTGATATCATCGTGCCTATTTATGGATGGATTTTTTTTAAGTTGTGGAGGAATGACGTATAGGTGTGGGCCCCAATGAGTGCATGTCTCATCGCACATTAGGGCCCCCGCTTATGTATCAGATCCTCTCCCCTAGAGCTCAAATTGGTTGAATTGTCCCTTTATGAGGAAGGGCGAACCTTCTAGGGTTAAATCAAAACTCCGTTAATTTTAGAAGTATGTGAGCATAGAATCAATTCCTTTAGAGTGTTCTATTTTGATTTAGGATGTATTGTAACATAAAGGTAACTTTTAATATGTAGTGAAAAAAATGAATATTTCATATTTATTTTTGGTTTTATCATAATAAATTGTTTTTTAAATTTATTTTGTTTTGTATGTAAATTGATTTTAATTTTGAACCTAGTTTTTATTATGCTTACATTATATAATGTGGCTGATAAATCTTTATATCTTGTAATTGTAGATATTTTTTCTTAATGCAAACCTCTTTTTTTGTTTTTTTGAACAAACTTGAATACTCCCATCAACTTCCATACCAAACATTGTAAATTGAGTGCCAAGGATCATGTATTTTAAGAAAAACTCTAGGTCATTAATTCATATTAGACCATCTCATTAAACCACATTTGCACTACATAATATAGAACTTAAGAGCTTGTATAAACACCTACATAAGCATATACTACATAATCAACTTATGATCTAGGCATCTTGCATGTATGCTTGGTGTGCATTCAAAAAAAATCACCAGTAGTTGATTCAATGTCCATTTCAAATTAGAAAAATCAATTGCCATAGTATATTTAGAAAATAAAAGTAATATCATACACTTTAAAATAGAAGGGGATTACATAAGTATCATCCCCAAATTGATGCATCACCTCATCCAATATATATTCTTAAAAAAAGCACAACAGTTCAAAAGGAAAAGACAATTATCAACATAGTCCAACATAGAAACATTCAATAGTCTTCTCAAAACACAACAAACAATGAGAAAGGAAAACATCCACAATATCACTGTATGCTAGAAAATATCAATACTATATTTCATTTACAAGTAAAAATCTTTACATCGACTTTGTCTCCTCTATACCAAAATCTAACTCCAAATTTGTTCTTCCTAATCTACTTAAAATCCCCCTTTCCTCACGAGACACTCTCCCATTTGATCTCTATTTTTTATCTTTAGTAATCATATTGCAGCAATTCCTATAAGATTTGAATCATTAAAAACTATTTCTAAACACATCAAATATAGTTGTGATAATCTCCTACTTCTAAGAAATTAGTCGATGGTCAACCTCTTGATTTTGAGGAGTTGGTTTGCATCATTCTCCCCTTCTTTTTAAAATTTTGAACCTCCTAGTTCAAAGGTAATTTATATGAAAACAACTTCAAGAAAGCTAAAACACTATGAAACTTAACAACTTAACTATTACATTTTAATTTTTTTAATTTTTTGTGATGTAAGATTTATTTTTATCCTAAGATGCTATTGCATCAAACATCCAAGAAAAAGCTTGGGCTAGATGGTATAACCATCCTTTTTACCCCAAGAATAATGCCATAACTTGTCCTTCAACTGAATTAGATACTTATGCAATTATTCAAATCTTTCCTTTTGATGCTTCCTTCTACTCGTTGGACCATAAATTATCCTAAACTAATTTATCTTCTTTCATTTTTGCTTTTTTATGTGGTCTTAGAGGTCCTCCTCCATTATGTCTCTATGTATCACTTGTACCACCTCCTATTGCACCTAAACATAAATTGTTAAAAACATAAATAAAGTTAAGGGAATGCAAATTTCCCATTTAAGTGTTTCCTCCTTGTCTACATTATATCATTTGGACATGATTTCCATTTCATATTTTGTGAGATGGCCTTCCTTTCATAGCTCATTGTGATGTTGTTCACAAAACAACTCATTTTTTACATTTTCTTCCTTTAAACCATAAATGAACATGTTTTTTCTCTCTTCCTCAATCATCCTCATTTCTTCTCCAAGAAAGAGATGATTCATTTCTTCTCTTTTCATTAATCACATGATTCTCTAGATATTCATCTAGCTGCTTACATTCTTCTAGTTGCTTATGATTGGTTGTGTTCTCTAAAAACAATAAGACTTCATCACATATGGGACTTCCAAATACTCCATTTTTGTTATAGCTTTTGTAGACACATAAAATTGTCCTCGTAATCACTTTTACCCATTGCATATTTCAATTGGTCATCCTTATAATCATATCTCCATATTATAACCATTTATTCATATTATAAGCATTTATAGGCATCTATAAGCATTATTCATAAAATCATTTAATCATGTATCATTTCTCATTTATGCATTAATCACTACAAATATCATTTACACATTCTATTAAATAATACAATCATTTATCCATTATTTATAAATTTGCATATTTCATACATTGGCATATTCATTAAACCATTGAAATATCACACATATTCATTAGTTTATCCATTTTCTCCATTTACCATTTTTATCATGCATTTATCCTATTCCACCTATTTTATTGCACCCACCTCATGCATGTGGGATATGTTGCTCTAAGACACTCTTTTAATCCCACATTCCTTCCACAACCTGCATTCACCCTAAAGACACCTATTTAAACAGGACTTTCCTCTCATTTTGCCCGGAGACGAATTTTGTATCTCCATGCTTTGCATCTTGCTCCATGATCTTTTATACATTTTAGTGATATTTGTATTCAAGCTTAGCTTTAGCTTTATTTTACATTGCATTTTGCTCATAGCATAGTAGCTTTCATCATAGCATTTGAATCTCTTACATTCTGGGTTTGATTTGAATATCTCTCATTTTGTTTCACATAGCCTCTTGTGTATGCTCTAAGAGCAAATGAATATGAACACAAGAACTTGTGGATAGGAGAACAATGGAGTAGTTTAATTTTACATGCATGTGTGTTTTACTTGGTTATTTCATTTTGCATGTGTATTTTTTTATCAAGAACTCCATTGATATGATGTTGGAATCAGTTTGAATCCTTGGATTCAAATATCTCCATTTCCCTCATCGTACATTTGGCATGCTCAGTGGGACCTTTCCCTAATTTGTCTATTTCTTCATAGAAGTCCTGATAGTCATATTTGCTCTAAAAAATTTAATGCATGTTGATTATAGTTGCATAAGAGTTTTCAATTTTGAAGTATCTTTCAAATATGTTGTAATAACACATTCACTGGTTACATGTCACTTCTGCTTTAAAAAGGGATTATAAATGAAAATGCATGTTGCTTCTGCATAAGTATCTTTCAATAAATAATCTTTTTGTGTAACCTGAATTACATGCAACAAATATTTTTAAGATTCCAAGCTTTTGCAACAAGCGTAACGTAATAAAATCTCTATCAAAATAATTTGTCCCCACTCTTTGACGCCAGGAATATCTCACATAATCTTTTGAATTTTGAGCCAATAAATGATAGATTAAATTCAGGCCACCATTTTTTTTAAAGTTTTCTCAACTTTTAGTTTCTTGTTCGATTTCTTCTGGAGTAGAGACGTTTCTTATGTCTTGGCAACGTTTTATGCCTTTGGGTGAATATGATATGCGTTTTAGATATGATCATCTTTATGCCTCTCGATGAATTTTATGCCTCTGACAATGTTTTCCTCATTATCTTGTCGCGCCAAATACCAAAGAGCCTCCTATAATCTACAATCATATGCCTTTGTTCATTAACAGCAGCACCAACAGAAAGAAGGAATTTTTATAGGAATGAGAAGAAAAGACATGCATGCTGCTCAATGCTTTTTTAGTTTAGAATTAAATTTTTAGTTTTTGTGATTTTTAATTAGAGTCCCTTCTTTCTACACGGTTTTAGTTTAGAATGAGATTTTTTAGTTTTTAGTTTTCAAAATCAGATTTTTTAGTTTTTAATTTTTAAAATTAGATTATTAGTTTTTAGTTTTAAATTAGATTTTTAGTTTCTAGTTTTTAAAATTAAAATTAGATATTTTAGTTTTTAGTTTTAAATTAGATTTTTCAGTTTTTAGTTTTAAATTAGATTTTTCAGTTTTTAGTTTTAAATTAGATTTTTAGTTTCTAATTTTTAAAATCATATTTTTAGTTTTGTAATTTTTAAAATTAGATTTTTAGTTTCTAATTCTTAAAATCATATTTTTAGTTTCTAATTTTTAAAATCTTATTTTTAGTTTTTAATTTTTAAAATTAAATTTTAGTTTTAGATTATTTTTATTTTTTTAATTTATTTTTTAAATCGGATTTTTAGTTTTTAATTTAAATTTAGATTCAATTTCTAATTTAGATTTAATTTAGAATTTAGAGCTTTTTAATTTAGGTAGATTTAATTAGATTTTATAGTAAATGCTATTTTTTCTTTTTAGTTTCGTTTTTAAATTTTGGGATTAATCTTTTTTAATTTGTCTTTTTTCTTCCACGTTTGTTTGTCAAAGGTTCAAAAGTATAAACATTTGATGAAGATTTGAAATCAAAACTACTAACTAGTTTGGTGCAAGACACAATCAAAGGAAAGGAATGTATTCATTTTATTAGCTCACATTTTTCGTTTGGTGCTTAAAAAAAGAACAACTGTCTTTTTTTCACGTAGATTTATCTAGGGGGTTAATAAACCACTATTTGTTGTGCTTGTAAAGGTGGTAGGTATTATGCTCTCACCTTGTGCACAATCGGTGATTAGAAAGTCAGACCCATCTTTTTCTATGTTAATCCCTTAAAGGGGCCTACCTCGAAAGAGGGAATGATTCCAACCGATTTTTTACTTGGGCCAGTATATAAATGGATAAGACTAAACTGTCAAGTCCTCATGGTATGCAGGCCTTAGCCATGCAGTGTCATTCAAAACAGGGTACCTACCTTTTCTTTTAAAGGTATAAAAGCCCCTAGTAGAGTGATTAAAGCCTTAAGTGGCTTGTTGGACGCTTGGGATGTGCCATGTCCTCGAGTATTCACTAAGAACTAGTGTTTTAATTGTCAAAAGCCTTCTATTTGTCGATACAGGAGGGACCACCTCTCATGTCGTCTCACGTTCTTGCGGCTCTTAATAGAGATGAAGAGTTCATCATGGGAGATTCATGAGAACTTGAAGCTTGGTTGACTCGAGAAGTGAGTGTCGTGTAAGTGGGAGCTAGTGTGGACAAGCTTCTAATTCATCCACTAAGAGTAAGCGCAGTTGGAGTAATCCATGCGGGATCCGACAAATATTGTCCTTGCCAACCCTAGGATTGTGCATGATTGTTTTCATCTTGAAATCCAACTTTTTCACAAGAACAAATTGAAAAACATTCCACTTAGTCTTTGCATATCCTCCAACCTTGCATATCCATTTTTGCTAAAATAAACCTTTAGCTTGCACTTAGGATACTCTTCCTAGGTCTTGAAATTAAACCATTGGATATCTATCACCCACATCACTTGAGGTTCATCATCCTTGAGTTAGGAAACATACCATTATCCTTGAGTAGGGAAATCCTTTTGGAGTCCATCATCTCCTACATACCCTCTCTTGATCATTGGTCCTTGTGTCTATCCATCATAACACAAGTAAAGCCTTTACATCATAACCAACTTTGGACCTAGAGTAGCCTTTGAGCTCTTGCATTCTTAGCTTGTCATATCATACCATACCATTTTCATATCCCATCTTAGAATCATGTATCTTTTTCATTGTATCCTAGTATTAGGTCTCATACATTATCTTGGGTTGAAAATTAGAACAATCACCTATGACCCCTAGAAGAAGAGAAAAAGTGTTTCAAGAAGAAGGGAACCCCTGGGGAAAATAATTTCATGGGGAAGATCACATTAGTGTTACAACTAGTGAAACAAGTGAAATTGAGGACGAAGAAATAACCCAATCCACTATAGATGAAGCACTTCATGATCATAGATTCACTAAACTACTTATAGAGGTAGTGAAACGTAACCCACAACAATACTTCAAAGCCCTTGTTGATGAAGGAATCAAAATGCCTCCTGATTTTGGATGAGCTTAGAACATTGAGATGAGAATTGGATACTCTCAAGAACAATAAAACATCACCTTGCAAGTTCTCCATTGAAGACATATGTCCTTATCCCTTCGATCCGAACATACCAATGCCACCTTTTCCTAACCATTGGGACATACCAAAACTTGACAAATATAATGGAAAAGGAGATCCTAAAGACCACTTAAGACAATTTTGTGCTACTACCGTGGGATTTGCAGTTGATGAAACATACCTTATGAGATTATTCCCTCATAGTCTAGGAGGGGAAGCTATGGAATAGTTTTCATGATTACCCCTAACCATAAAACCCTTTCAAGAATTGGCTGATAAATTTGTCTCCAATTATAGTTTCAACTGTGACCTTAAAGTGACCACAACAAAACTTTTCAACACCAAACAAAAACAAGGTGAATCTTTTTTGTCATTTTTACAAAGATGGAGACAATTAACAAAATGATTACCTTATGCCATTCCTGACCAAGAATTGGTTGACCTCTTTTGTTGAAATCTAAACAAAGAAATTGGAAGGGAACTTTACCTCAAAATCTTGGATTCCTTTAATGAAGCCATTGAGATAGGATTTTGAATTGAACAAACCCTTATCAACGATGGAACTATAAAACTTAATAATGACAAAGATACAAAATTTAATTCAAACAACAAGACACCTTTTTGGGTAAAGAACAAGAATATAGTCAATGACAGAGTTGTTGATGCAAAAAAAACTAAAACATCATCACCTATCTACAACCTTAAAGGTTCATCTTCAAATAAAGGAAAATAAAAACAAAGAAGCTTCCCTAAACTGAATTTTACACCATTGGGATAATCACTTGAATCCGCATTAAAAAAACTTCTTTAAAATAATATTATAAGGCAACTTGAAATGAAGGAATATAATCCACAAGTCAAACCTCCATGGTGGAATGAGGATCACTTTGTGACTATCATAGACATAAAGGACATAAGACTAATAGTTGCAATAAATTTTGGCACTACAAGACCTTATTGATGATGGTAAGATAATAGTTGAAGGACACCCTTCTTCAAGTAACTTTGATTGCGAGGTGTGTAAGAACCCTTTCCCTAAGCACGACAAGGATAAAGGAAAGGCCTTTGAATCTGGTGATGGTGTAAACTATACTACTGCTAAGTATGACTATACCATGCATAACATCAGTGAGGTTGATAATCATGTAAACACTTTCATAATAAAAGGAAAAGAACTTGATTGCAAGGTTACTACCCACAAAAGCACAATCACCCTTAGAGGTCCTAATGCAAAACCCACTACACCAGCTTTGTAATATAACCTCATAGAACATTTATGAAAAATGCTTGCACAAATTTCTATACTTGAGCTGCTATGCCTATCTCTAGAGCATAAATCTATCCTAGATAAAGTGCTTACTACTACTATAGTGCCTACAAACTTACATATGGACCAATTCCAAGCTATGGTGGGACACATCACCTCTCTTCACACTCTCACTTTTACTAAAATGATGATTCATCCCCTTGACAACCGCATAATGTATCTTTACACATTGATGTCCTCATCCATAATGTCAATATCAAGCAAGTTTTGATAGATGAAGGAGCAGGTCTTAATAGTTGTACCCAAGAATTGATCACAAAATTAGGGTTTTATAAAAATGCAGTTGATCCAAGGAACAAGATTACCATAAAGTCATATGATGAAGAGGAACGTTTGTCTAAAGGATTAGTTACTCTACTAATCAGGGTTGGCCCTATGGTAAAGGAAGTGGTTTTTCAAGTCCTTGATCTCCCACTGACCTATAATATCCTCCTTGGAGGACCTTGGATTCATGCAATGGAAGCAGTACCTTCTACATACCACCAGTGCATTAAATTCCCACACAATGGTGTTGAAATCACAATACTAGGAGATCCCAACCCTTTCATGTATTGCCATAATTTAAGTCCTAAAACTGAAATCACAATCCAAGCAATCATGAGACATTTCCTTCCCAAGCATATGTTGATCTTGAGTCTTTAAAAGCATCCTCCTCAAAATCCAAGGAAGTTGAGACCAAAATACAAGTAAAAGAACAAGGGGTAGGAGAATATACTTTGAATCATGCCCTTTGCATTGGAAAGTTACCTTTATCCCCCCATACCTCTGGCAAACCACAGATGACTAAGACCACATCAGATGCATATACTACAGTGACTTGTAAAATAACCAATCTGAAAAAATGGGGAGCCCTGATTAGAACAATACAAGGTCTGATTGAATCTAAATAAATGTGCCTTCGGGGTAACCTCTGGAAAACTCCTTGGATACATTGTCTCATCTAAAGGAATTGAAGTTGATATTGGAAAAATAAAGGCTATACTTGAATTTCCTCCACCTAAGAATATTTGTTAGCTGAGATCATTACAAGGGAAACTTCAGTCTATCCATCATTTTATAGTGCAACTTGATAGGTTGGCGTTAGGTCCTACTACTTTAGAATATTGAATGTCAATTAGTCGATTGGGCAGTGTCCAAGGTAGTTTACAGAAGGAGATTATTTGGATAACTCATTTTATATTTTTTTATTTACCTTAAAATATTGGAATCAATTTTAACCTAAGGCCATTACTATTTAGCTAGAAAATAATCTTACTCTAAGAAAAACCGAAAATACTAAATTAAAAAGCATAAAACAACTAATTTAGAAAGCATCACAAGTAAACTAGAAATCATTGAGATAAGCAAAACTAAATAACTGATATACTACGGAAGCAGAAAAATAAGTGAATAGACAATGAAACATCTTTTAAATAGTAAATTTTTTTATCAACTACAAAAGATAACTCATACAAATTAAAAACAATGGTGCTCCAAAACTTCAGACTCAACTTCAACAAACTTAATTACCTCCTTCTGAATAGTTATCTAACTTTAAACAAATGAACAACAGAACAGTAAAATACTTATTTATCTAACTAATTTCCCTCGAGTGGCTAGCTCGCGGGTTAACACTTCATCCTTAAATCACATAAGCTACAAGTTCTGGAGTCTCTCCATTACGAACAATCATCATCATTCATAATTCAACAATGTATCAAAAGAAAAAAATCAGGTAACTCATTCAACAGTATTTTGAAAACCATGTGAACAACATAACGATACTTCCTTAGTCTTATTCATCACTTCTGAAAATTACATATTTATAGATAACTTATAACTAAATCCTAAATTTAAGATGGCGTGGATAGCCATTGAAAAATTCTTCAACAACTTAAAACTAAATTTTATGTCTTTAAAGCTCATAAAACATATAGAAGGCTTGAGAAGAGCCATGAAGTTTTGATAACAGAATTTTAAAGAACATAACTAAATCCTCAGTGCATCATCCTGGTATTCAGGAGTAGGTTTGCAACATCTATTCTTTACCACACTTGAGGCATGTGCTAGTTCAAATTTTACAACAGCTGCTCGATGACCGATTATTCCCTACAAAAACACTCAATTCAACCCATTAAACCTGTTTTGGCAAATTTCTTCAATTGATCAAAAGAAAGTAAGTTTGCATAATTTTCCTTTAAAATGAGCAATTATTTCTCCTAAAGTTTAATAAATTGGCACAGACTTAGGATTGAGTTAGTAAAAGTAAGCTTTCCAGATTTTATTATGACGAGGTTATTTTCACCTCATCATTTCCTCCTCTACCTAATTTCTGGTAGGTCCTCCTGCTCCATAGTTAAACCCCTGAGTCCTATTCCATTCCTCATATAGGGCACTAAGATCATGTGCCTCCCTTGTTGTTGCATCAAAAGCTTCAGGGTCATAAATGAACCCTCTATGAAACATCACACTCTCCATCCATTCATTGAAAAGTCTGTCATTCTAATCTGTTGAAATATTGAAGGCCGAAGGTGGATTGAGTAGCAAGGAAGGTATGCAATTCATTCCCATCCATTTTGTTCTAAGAGTTCTCAGGATTCTAACTAAGGCATCTTCTCTTATAAATGACCACTTGATATTTAGAGGGGAAATTACCTCTCTTTTCTTTAGGTAAGCTAGTAGTGGGGTGAATCTTTCTTCGCAAGCATGCCATGCTTTTCCAATCAAATTCTCTCCAATTTCCATGAAATTATCATAACACAGCTTGAGGTTGTTGTCATATCTTTCCTTCATCTTATCATTAACAAGGAGAGACAAAAATGTATCTTTGAAACCACCAGGCCTTAAATTCGGGTACCTTATTTGGAGACCCATTGTCCTTTCTTCCCGTGCAAAATCTTTTGTCCGATCTTGCCAATGAATTTGATTCCTCATGGTGGAGAGGAATTCTCTTAGTTCTACCTCTCCAACGAACAAGTTGATAAATAAATCTATGTGATTTTCTAATAATAAGTCATGCAGAAATAATTCACAAATTAGATCTTGGTCTTCAAGGGTTGACTCTACATATATTTTAACAAACTCTTTATCATTGGGCTCGTAGGGCTGATCATTGTAGATCCTAAACAATTTCCATCTTATCCATTGTTCATTCAAAAACATGGAGTAAACTCTTGATGGTCTTCTACAATTTAGTAAACAATCCACTAGTTGACATGCATCTTGCTTTCCTCTGTAGGCCTTGTGAAATGACTCCTTCAGGAGCACCAGTTCCTTCTTTAGCCTGTAATTTTCAGCTTGGACATTCCTGAGGAAGTAACACTTTTCTATCCATTTCATTAGAAAATGTGGAATGCGGATCTGGAACCAATCAGTTACAACTGGTTCATTCTGAATTTCTTTGGACTCCATTTGAGGTTTTACAGTGCATTCCTTCAAATCCTGTTCCAGTTCTACAACCCTGCTGATGGAAGCGTTCAACTCTTCATTTTTTGTTTTCTTGTCCTCTTCAAAGGTTGTGAGCATAAGCAGAAAATTATTTTTTATTCTTTCAATTTTTGTATCTTTGTTTGCAATGTCAACACTATAAGTTTTATTCTTTTGATTCAGTTCTTGCATTTTCTCTTGTAACTTATAGATTATTGAGTCCTTTTCCTGTAATTGAAGCTTCAAGCCTTGTATTTCTTGATCTCTTTTATTTATTGTAACTATTTGCACAGTCAATTCTTCTTTCTGGAACTCTATCAGTTCATTACCTTTGGACAATTGTCTTTGTAGATCATCAATTTCTATTTTACACTTTTCTAACTCTGCAGTGGCACTACTTGTTTCAGCTGTCTCGACAATTTGATTAACAATGGGGGACAAATTTCTTGGCACACTATCATCCCCCTCAGGTTCTCTTTCCTGAATCTCATCAATGAAGATTTCCTCCACATGTGTAGAGTGGGAAGGAAACTCTTTGCCTGAATCTTCTTTACTTAGGGGTACCTCCTCTTCACCGACAAGCTCTGAAATTTCTATGGGCTCAAGTGGCCGCTTAGGATTTTTCTTCTTTGAACTTCCCTCCTTACCCTGTATTGGGGTTTCGGAGATTTCAGAAGCTAAATGTTTACTTCTTCTAAGTGAAGGCAGATCTTGGAAGGTGACAGGTGTTCTATTTTTACCCTTTTTCTTTCTTCTGGGTTTACTTGAATCAGAATAAATAATTTCAACCTGTTTTGGTAAGTCAAGGGTTTTGAATATATTCCCAAAGAATTTTGGAAAATCCTCACCAGGAGTATTGGGATTAGGAGCTTTTGGAGCTGGAGAGCCCTTAGGGGAAATTTCTCTAGATGGTGGAATAGCCTAGTGGGACGGTTCCCCTGATTCTATTGTCCTTGCGATTGCAGGCTTCTGAATTTTCTTTAAAAACTTCTCCCATTTTCCCTCAGGTTTCTTGCAGAAGTGGTACTTACAGATCAACTGAGTCAAACCATGATGTTTCAAAGGCCCAGTCCTTGTTTTATACCTTTCTATGGAAGTGTTTAGGGAATCACACAAGAATTCAGGTATATTAACCCTAAGAGCAGGGTCCTCCCTTCCATGACGTAAATGGGTCAACATACGGAAGGCAGGTCCTACTACTACAGTTAGCTGACCCTCACAAGTGAAATACTTTATAATCCATGCAATGACAGTACCCCAGGGTTCTAATATGGAGGTTCTCTAGAACCTTTTATTCTGTTCCCTAATACTTATTACTACCATTGGGTGAGGATCTCCCTCTCTAACAAATAATTCAGATAATTTTTGGTACGTAATTTGAGAGGTTTCTTTTATTTTTATGCCTGCATTCTCTAATCCTGATAAGCGAGAAATAATTTTGGGACTTACCTTTAAATGCTTCCCATGAAGTACCACCTCGCCATTTGTGTAGTTTTCAGCAAAAGAGCTCGACATCTTTTCATTGTAGCCCTCAAATTTTCTGATAAAATTTAACCACCCTGTTTTCTCGAACAACCTTGAGATATTACTCAACCCTAACAATTATTTTGTTGAATCCGGCTTTGATTTTCTTTTACCACCTCCCATTTTTCTATTCCTCACTCTATAAAAGACTTCAATTATGACACAAAGCTTTCATGAAGCACTTTTGAAAATATTGCTTCTAAACTCAATTTTTATCTTGTTTGCAACTTACTATGCAATGATTTCCAATCTGCATGGAGGCATGCGAAAGGCTTTGCCGTACAAGTAACTGATCACCGAGTGGCTCAAGTTGCTAAATTGGGAGTGAAGTTCATGCCAATTAATTATTCTTTATTCGAAAATAACTACCTACTTAAAGCAAAAATTAATACTTACTTGCATTCTATGATCGTTCAAAGATCTCGTACCTTATAGATTTGATAGGATGACATGAAGGCATTGGCTGAGGTGATGACAGATTTATTATGATATGGATGCAAATTTTTATGGATGACGAAGCCATAAATGTGGGTTACGATACTTGGTGGCTTTATTTATGAATAAAACAAAAATAGAAAGACAGGTGTGCAAGATATACTAATGGAAGGATCACAAATTTTTTGAATTTTTGAAAAAGGTGGCAGAATACAAACGAACAAGTTCCAGAGCACGCAATTTGACATCGCGCTCGAAACTAGTGCATAATTTTTGGAGCATCGATGTGGGGTGCAACCAGAGCGGAATGAAATGAAGGTTCCAGAGCATCGCCGAAAGATGCAGTCGAAAAAGGAATGAAATGAAGGTTTCAAAGCATAGCCGAAAGATGCAGCCAAAAAAAGAATGAAATGAAGGTTCTGGAGCATCGCCGAAAGATGCAACCAAAAAAGGAATGAAATGAAGGTTCCAGAGCATCACCGAAAGATGCAACCGGAGCAGCAGCCGAATGAATGTTCCGGAGCATCGCTGAAAGATGCAACTGAAGTAGCAACAAAATGAAAGTTTCGGAGCATTGCCGAAAGATGCAACCAGAGCATCAACAAAATGAAAGTGGAGTGACATGATAAACAATTTTGAACTTCAAGAGCTTTGGACCTTAGTGCAAAATGCCTCTTCGACATGATGAGATTTGTACAAGTTCTGGAGCATCGGACATGAGGGCTATCAAGTTCCGGAGCATCTGGCACCAGGATCATAACATTCTGGAGCATCTTTGGGGGGGTGCTCCAGAAGTTATTTTCCTCTTTTTAAGAATTTCTGCAGAATGGAACAAAAGTTAGCTCAGTCCAAAATGAATAAATAAGAAAAATATCTTGTCATACATGTCTTTTTTACACATTTTTATTATTTATTTATTTTATTTTATTTTGAACATTTTTCAAGCATTTTTACCAGATAGATTTTGTCTTGGTAGGGTCAACACATTGGACCTCGCCTTGCATTTCCATCATTCTCGAGAATTCCTCCTTATTGACTGACTTATGGTAGACACGTAAGTGATGACCATTAACTAAGAGGGTTCGCATGTCACCATCAATTGGTTTCAACTGAATAGTTCCGTTCGAAAAGACTTCATCAATCTCATAAGGTCCCAACCAATGAGTCTTGAGCTTTCCCCTATGATCCTTGTATCTTGAATCAAATAACAGAGCCCAGTCTCCATTATGAAACTCCCTCTCCTTAATATGTTTATCGTGCCACACCTTTCATTGATGTTGAATTAGTTCATTTTGATGGACAACATCTAAGCGAAGCTCATCCAATTCACTTAATTGTAGAAATCGTTCAACTTGGGGGCTCGTTTTAAATCCAGGCTTAATTCTATAGTTATTCCTAGAGTTTGTAGCTCAAACTCAATGGGAAGAAGCAATTCCAAAAACAAGCTCATAGGGACTAAATCCAGTTGTAGATTTCTAGGTTGTGTTGTATGCCCAAACGGCTTTAGGGAGTTTCCTGGCCCAATCTTTCCTTCCTGAAGAAACTATTTTTGTCAAAATGTTTTCGAGCTCTCTATTAGTTACTTCCACCTAGCCATTTGCTTGAGGGTGATAAGGTGATGACCTTCTATGGCTTACTTGAAAATGGTTGGTAAATGCCAAGAGCACTTTAGACATAAATTGGGGTCCCTGATCAGTAACGATCGTTCGAGGAGCTCCAAATCTAAGGAAGATTTTATTATAGAGGAAGTCTACGAATTTCTCTTCCCTAGCTACTCGTAAGGCTTGAACTTCTGCCTATTTTTTTAGGTAATTAGTGCAAACCAATATGTATTATTTCCCTTGGGAGGAAGGATCTATGGGTCCGATAAAATCTAAACCCCATTTCTTGAATGGTTCTAGCACTACCTGAGGCAGTAAAGGCATTTCCAAAGAAGCAGTTGGTCTTCCCACTCTTTGACATTCATCACAATGATGAACATATTTCTTAATATCCTTATGCATTGAAGGCCAATAGTATTCGACGCCTAAGACTTTATGGGAATTTATCTTCGCAGAGTAGTGTCCTCCCGAAGGATCATTGTGACAAGCCCTTAGAATGTTGTAGGTTTCATTCGCCCTTACACATCTCTTCAATATCATATCAGGACCACAACGAAATAACATTTTGTTAATCCATTTGAAAGGGGCACTTTCCCTGATTAGACACTTCTTTTTCTTAGTCGTGAATCCAGGGGGTACCTCTGAAGCAGCTAAATAGTTAGCAATATCTATGAACCAAGGAGATTTTACAGAAACTGCAAACATATTTTCATCTGGGAATTCATCCTATATAGGATTATTGTCACCTTCTTCATGTTTGATTCATGACAGAAAATCTGCTACTACATTATATTTTCTTGGTTTGTCAAGAATCATGGCATTAAACTCTTGAAGGAGCAATAACCATCTCATAATTCGACTATTAACTACGGGTTTATTCATTAGGTACTTCATAGCTGAGTGGTTCGTATAAACTGTAACTTATATCCCATAATATAATGGCAGAATTTCTTAATGGTGTGAACAACAACCAGGAATTATTTTTCTGTTGTTGTATAGTTTCTTTCCGCAAATGTCAGATTCTTGCTGATGAAATATATGGCATATTTACCCTCGTTCTCATCTTCTTGTCCCAACACTGCACCGATAGCATCATCAGAAGCATCTGCATAAATATGGAAGGGAAGACTCCAATTTGGCCCTCGCAGTATGGGAGCAGAGACAAGCTTTTCCTTGATTGCTTCAAATGATTGTTGACACTTAGATGTCTAGACGAACTCTACTTCTTTCTATAAAAGAGAGAACATAGGAGCTGCAATTTTACTGAAGCCTTCTATGAACCTTCTATAGTAACCAACATGCCCAAGAAAACTTCGAACATCAGTTTGTGTTTGAGGGAAAATCAGCTGTTGGATGACTTCAATTTTCTTAGGGTCGACCTTTATTCCCTCAAAGGAAATATGATGACCCAAGACTATTCCTTGTTCCAAAATTATTAAAAAAAATTCATGGCTAAGGGATAGTCTATTTTCCTCACAAACTTGTAAAACCCAATCCAGGTTCTGAAGAGCTTCATCATAACTTGATCCATAGACTATAAAGTCGTCCATATAGACCTCTACATAGTCATTAACTAGTGCAAAAAATATAGCAAGCACAACTCTCTAAAAAGTTGTTGGTGCATTACAAAGTCCAAAGGGAAGCACTCTGTATGCAAATGTGCCCCATGGGCAAGTAAATTTGGTTTTTTCTTGGTCTTCTGGAGCAACCTAAATCTGGTTGTAACCACTAAATCCATCAAGAAAGGAGAAATATTTCCTCCCACCCAAGTTGTCCAGAACTTGATCAACAAATGGTAGGGGAAAATAATCTCTATAAGTGGCTTTATTGAGTTCTCGATAATCTACACAAATTATCCACTTCCCATTTTTCTTTGGGATGACCACCATAGGTGATACCCACTTACTATCAGAGATTGGATAAATAAATCGAGCACGAAGGAGTTTCTCAATCTCAATTTTGACCAGATCCTTTAATGCAGGATTGAGTCTCCTCTGTGGATGGCGAATAGGCCTTATACTAATGTCAGTGTAAATGTGATGAGTACAAACACTTGGGTGAATTCCCCTCATGTCTGTGTAATCCCAAGCAAACGCTTTAGACCTTTGTACCAACACATTAAACAACTTATCCTCTTGAGTTTATGTCAACTAGCTATTGATATTCAAAGTTTTTCCTGGTAATAGCATTATCGATTTTGTTCCAGGATGGACCGAGGTGACAGTATGAATTGGTCACGACAAGGTATTGAGAGGACAACTATATGGTATAAGTCGGTGAAAGCTCGTGACGTCTTCAAAGAAATGACTTGTTTTGGGGATCATGTTAACTAAGGGACAAGGCATTCCCATTGTAGCATAATTGTGCTCCATTCCGCTTATATCAATTGGTTGCCCAAAAATCCTTGGAGCATCCATCATTTCTTCCTCGTTCGGGGTTATAGAAAGTCGTGCAATGTCGCTTACTAACTCTTCTTCCAGTTCTTCCCCATGTTGTTTAATTACTACCATAGCTAGGGAGGCTAAACTGTCTAAACCATTGGATTCCTTAGGTTCATCAAGCCAAACCTTTTTATGTTTAGTCAACTTAGCAAGGAGGTATAAGAACAAACGTTTACTATCTTGACCATGTGAAATAGTCATTCCCTCTTCCCTACAATCAATCTTAGCAGCAATCGTGACCAACCAAGGTCTTCCAAGAATTATAGGATAGCTATCTTTGGGAGTAAGCAAATGGATTACCTGGAAGTCGACTGGATATTCCCATCCATCAAATTTGACAAGGATGTTTTTAATGACGCCCTTAGGGATGGCTATAGACTGATTTGCCATTTGTAAGACTGTGGTTGTAGGGCGTAAATTAGTTAGGCCTAATTTTTTCATTACATCCACAGTCATTACGTTAATAGCTGCCCCAAGATCCACTAGAGCATTTGGTATTGCTACCTCGTTGATTGTAACGGTTATAAGTGGACTCCTAGGATCATCGTATTTTAGAGCAATAGTCTTTCTAGATAGAAAATCAGCTAAATAACCATGGATATGAATGGTATTTATATTTTTCGGCTTCCTTCTTGGAGTTTTAATGCATAGTTGTTTAATTAACTGGTTTAACTCAAGAATTTCCTTTATTGTTTGCAATAAAGGAACTTCAATTTGCAATTGCTTAATCTCCTGAATTAAGGTAGTTCCTGAAGCCACGAATACTTCTGGAGTGTCTTCCAGAGTTATTGACTTTAAACGTTCCGGATATGGTGCCATTATGTTCTCCTTTGGAATTGGACTCTCCTTATGTTGACTCAAGGATTGACCTTCCTCCCCCTGAGACAAGTTAGTAGCTCTTGCCACTAAAAAAGGTTCTTTGTCTTTGGCAGTATTATCCTGATTAGACGTCGTGTCTTTTATCGGATTTTTAGGCTTAGGTTCCTCCACTATCTCCTCAACAGTGGGAGGTTGAAGAGTTTGACTAGAGCGCAACTGCATGTTTCCAAAGTGTATCGTATTAAGCCCCGTAACATTTTCATGTTCGGTAGAATAGATTGGTGTATTCTGGCAATTATTCTTAGGATTGGAGAGCGGTTGTGCTGGAAGCTGAGGTTGGTTCACCTGCTCATTCTGAGGAGGGTTTTGAGTTGAAGGTAACATATTATGTTGTTGATTCCTCCTAGGTTCAGTATAAAACTGATTTTGTGCCTGGTTCCATTAGGGAGCAACATGTTGTCGGTACCATTGTTGTTGTGGTTGATTTGTCCACTGCTGATTTCCCCATGTGTGGTTTTTCCATTTAGGGGATCCCAAATAAGGAGTTCCCCAGTTAGGTTGTGGTGGAGGCGACTGATTCCAAGATGGAGTCCATTGATTATGAGCCCAATTATTTTGTGGTCTCCATGCAGAATTAGGATTCTGTCCATAAGAGAAATTACCTCCTTGACGTTGGTTTAAGGCATTTATCTCTTCTTCAACCTGAATGGTTTTTTTCTTAATATTCTTAATATCATACAGAAGCTCACACTGATTCGTAGGATGATTTTTCTCACAAAGTTGACAAACATTGACTTTGTCCAAGGGGCACTCGTGCAATAGGTGTTTATTTCGACACCTGGGATAATAGATTGACAAGGTCTCTAGATTGCGAGTTTTAGCTTGTATACCATCTAATGTGGTATTCAACTGAACAAGAATGTCTGTTTTCATAATTTCTATTTCTTCGCGGAGCTTCCCTATCTCATTAGACCCTTTAAAAAGATTAGTTTTGCGGATTCCTCCCCATGTACGGGAGAAATTATGACATCAATCACATATTTCCTCAAGGGTTAGTTGAGACACACCACCTTTCCCCATTAGATCAAGATTTCTTCTAGCGTCATCATCAAGACCTTTAAGAAAAATTGTTTTCAGGATCTCAATGCTAATGGCTGCTTCTCCACATATTTTGGAGAGGAAGAGGAACCTATCGAGATAATCTTCTAAGCTTTCATCCTCATTCTGTCTCAGTTTAAATAAATCCTCCTTACAATCATTTACCCTATAGTAATTCTGGTATTTTTGCAAGAAGACAGTCTCCATCTCCCCCCGAGATGTTATACTTCCAGAACCTAATCCCATAAACCAGCGCATTGCTGAATCTTTCAAAGTCGATGGAAAGAGCTTCAAATTTTGGTTGTCGTTCTTATAGTCATAAGTTTGACACAAGACTTTAAATTTAAAGAGAAACTGGTATGGGTCTTCCGAGGACAAGCCACGAAAGGTTGGAAGGAAAGCTAGGGAGATGTTCTTCATTACGGTATCATCGTTTGCATCCAAAGTAATAGGATAGGTAAATGTTCTAGGAGGCTGAGGTTCATTGTGGTTAAGATCATGTTGATTTGGTTCAGCCCTACGGTCTCCCATGATGTTTAGAGGAGTCCATTCTTCTAAGACTATTTCCTCAATAACTGGTTATTCTACCAGTTGATGTTCAGGCAAATAGTGGAAAGCCTCTGGTGGAATAGGCTCGAATAATTCTTCAAAGGTAATATTGTCAAATCCTTGGGCCTCCCTTGAGATGATTGGTATGTATTTTGGGGGGGTCTTTGGTATAAAACATCCGTGAGGGCCTCTTTTTCCGACCATGCAGAAAAGGAAGCTGACTGAGAAATTTTTGGTATAAAACTTGGCATTCAAATTGTCTCCTTATAACACTTAATCACAAAGGCTATTTAAGTCCTCGACAACGACGCCAAAAAGTGATAGGTTGTCATTAGGTCCTACTACTTTAGAATATTGAATGTCAATTAGTCGACCGGGTAGTGTCCAAGGCAGTTTGCAGAAGGAGGTTATTTGGATAACTCATTTTATATTTTTTGATTTACCTTAAACTGTTGGAATCAATTTTAACCTAAGGCCATTACTATTTAACTAGAAAATAATATTACTCTAAGAAAAATCGAAAATACTAAATTAAAAAGCATAAAACAACTAATTTAGAAAGCATCACAACTAAACTAGAAAGCATTGAGAAAAACAAACTAAATAACTGATATACTACGGAAGCAGAAAAATAAGTGATAAGACAATGAAACATCTTTTAAACAGTAAAAGTTTTTATCAACTACGAAAGATAACTCATACAAATTAAAAACAATGGTGCTCCGGAACTTCAGACTCAACTTCAACAAACTTAATTACCTCCTACTGAACAATTATCTAACTTTAAACAAATGAACAACACAATAGTAAAATACTTATCTATCTAACTAACTTCCCTCGAGTGGCCAGCTCACGGGTTAACACTTCGTCCTTAAATCACAAAAGCTACAAGTTCTGAAATCTCTCCATTACAAACAATCGTCATCATTCATAATTCAATAGTGTATCGAAAGATAGTAATCAGGTAACTCATTCAGCAGTATTTTGAAAACCATGTGAACAACATAACGATACTTCCTTAGTCTTATTCATCACTTCTGAAAATTACATCTTTATAGATAACTTATAACTAAATCCTAAATTTAAGATGGCGTGGATAGCCATTCAAAAAGTCTTCAACAACTTAAAACTAAATTTTATGTCTTTAAAGCTCATAAAACATATAGAAGGCTCGAGAAGAGCCATGAAGTTTTGATAACATAATTTTACAGAATATGACTAAATCCTCGGTGCATCATCCTCGTATTCAGGAGTAGGTTCACAACATCTATTCTTTACCACACATGAGGCACGTTCTGCTTCAAATTTTGCAACAGCTGCTCGATGACAGATTATTCCCTACAAAAACACTCAAGTCAACCCATTAAACCTGTATTGGAAAATTTCTTCAATTGATCAAAAGAAAGTAAGTTTGCATAATTTTCCTTTAAAATGAGCGATTATTTCTCCTAAAGTTTAATAAATTGGCACATGCTTAAGATTGAGTTAGTAAAAGTAAGCTTTCCAGATTTTATTATGATGAGGTTATTTTTACCTCATCACAACTCGCAAATAAATGTCAACCCTATTAGCATCTGCTACACAAGAATGTTCCATTCAGATGGGAGGATAAGTGTGAACTGGCTTTTCAAAAAATCATAGGAAATTTGATGACACCGCTAGTATTAGTACCTCCTATAGATAACAAGCCTTTACTTTTGTATATATCCACAACCACCACAACATTGGGGGCACTTTTGGCACAACATGACTCTCAAGGATAGGAATGTGCCATATATTACATTAGTCGCACTCTAGTAGGATATGAGCTCAATTATAGTTATATTGAAAGAGTGTGCCTTTCCATAGTTTTTGCATCACAGAAGCTATGGAATTACATGCTTACACACCAAACAAATCTCATTGCAAAAATTAATCCTCTTAAGTACCTCTTGAACAAAGCAGCACTCACAGGATGATTAGCTAAATGGGTGATGATTCTCAGTTAGTTTGATATTGAGTACGTAGAAAGAAAAACAATCAAAGGACAAGCTATAGTAGATCAACTCATTGATGCTCCTGTGACAGATAGTCATCCTCTTATCACAAAATTTCTTGATGAATCAGTCATCAACATGGAATCAGCACATATTTGGACCTTATATTTTGATGGCTCCTTTACACAAGGTGGTTCTGGCACCGACATTCTCTTTGTCACACCATAAGGGGATTGTACACCTAAATCTTATAAGATACAATTTCCGTGTACCAACAATAATGTAGAATATGAGGCATTACTTTTTGGGATTTGTATGGCTGTGCAATGGAGAATCCTAGAGTTGTGTGTTCTTGGTGACTTTCAGCTAGTGATCAAGCAAGTTAATGATGACTATAAAACAAAAGATGAAAAATTGATGCCTTACAAAAGAATGGTGGATGACTTCAAGGACTATTTCACATCAATATCTTTTGAGAAGATTCCCCAAGATAGTAACAGAGTTGTTGATGCAATGACAACAATTGGTTCACTTGTGGAAATGCCAAGTAATGCTGCCTACTGTGAGTTCTTGGTAGAACCTCTTTTGGAACCTGCTTACAATATACCACAATCTGAAATGATTTGTCTTATTGTTGGTCCTAATTCTCAATGGTATGTCGATATTTATACCTATCTCTGAGATAACACCTTGCCATCAGACCTATCCAATAAATCCAATAAATCCCATAAAACCTTTATTTGTCAAGCCTCCCATTACATGATCTTAGCTAATACCCTTTACCTTCGAGGTCTCGATGGCACTTTACTCAAATGTATTGAGCATGATGAGGTCAAAATTGCTTTACGAGAAGTACATGAAGGTATATGTGGGGCACATTCTAGCAGTCCTACATTAGCCAAGAAACTCTTGCATATGGATTATTATTGGCCCACAATCGAAAAGGATGCTTTTTAGTTTGTTAAAAAATGCAAGCAGTGTCAAAAACATGTAGACTTGATACATGCTCCTACACAGGAATTGCAATCTCTTGCTACACCGGGGCCTTTTTATCAATGGGGACTTGATCTTGTGGGAAAAATCCATCCACCTTCATCCAATGGTCATAAGATCATTCTCGTTGCCACAAAATATTTCACAAAATGGATTGAAGTTGTCCCCCTCACTCATATCACTAGAAAACAAATAGCCACTTTCATACTGAACTACATCATCTGTCGTTATGGTGTTCCTTTATCTATCATCATAGATAATGGTTGCCAATTCAAGAATTAGGATGCACGTGAACTCTATGAGAAATTCCATATACAACACCATTTTTCCACACCTTAATATCCTCAAGGTAGCAGCCAAGTTGAGGCCTCTAACAAGACCATTCTCAAAATTCTTAAAAGACGGTCAATGAAGCTAGTCGAGATTGGCATATTCAACTGAATCATGCCTTGTGGTTTACCACACGAGTGTCTGCACTCCCACAAGTGCTACCCACTATTCCCTTGTCTATGGATCTGAAGCCATCTTTCCCATCGAGGTCGAGTTGCCCTATTTGCACGTCTCCTTGCACAATCAAATCAATGATGAAGAATATTCAGTTTCCTGTTCGCAAGAATTAGAATTGTTGGATGAACAAAGATAAACTACCTTCAATCATCTCAAAGCATACCAACAACGAATGTGTCAAAGTTATAATCAAAAAGTGAAACCACGTACATTTGAGGTTTAGGATCTAGTCCTTCATGAAAATCCTCTCAATCAACAAGACAGAGAAAAGAAGGGTAAATTTGAGCCTAACTGGTTGGGTCCATACATTATCACTTGTGTATGGATCTGGGGCATACCAGTTATCTACTCCAGACGGTGAATTGTTTAGTGATCCCATCAATAGTATGCACATTCACAATTTTTATACATGAGTACTTTAGAGGGTACACTATTTTAAAGTCCTGAAAGAAATACAAAAAAATTGAAAAAAGTCCTAAAAAAATACAAAAAAATTGAAAAAAAGTCGTGAAAAAATACAAAAGATTTGAAAAAAGTCCTAAAGAGAGAGAGAGAGAGAAATCAATTCATTCAATGGTGAAAACCACTTCGGTGGCACCTTGAGCAAGTACCATGGTGAAAACCGAGAAATCGACGCCATGTGTAGAGGCTTTGCTCCTCTTTCCTTTGGAGATCTACTTGATCTTATCATCCCATTTTCATTCACTCTCCACTTCAAAATGACCTTTTCATACTCACTATGGCTTGTGAATTGTTCGACAGCCCCCTCGCTTGCTTGCTATGCTATGCGTACTAGGTTGGTCCTATTACTCATTGGGGCATTTCCTCAACGTTAACCATGGGTTAGGATTTTGAATATCTTGTGGTCAGAGAAACTACCCTCTTTGTCTGTCTACTCACTTGAGATTCATCTCTTTCCATCGTAAAAAGTTCAAATTTTTTTGAAAAGATCATAAAATGTCTCGAGAAAATCTAAAAAGATAAAATAACTTCAAAAATCCCTAAACAGTGACACTTTCAAATCACCACACAACTTTGAACTTCAACAAAATCAAACCACGCTAGGATTGATAGTCAAACAAACATTATAACATACATATCAATCCATCTTTCAAATCCAACCAAACGCATAAACTGTAACAAAAATCCATTCTACATTGAAGCATGATGCATGCTTGTTTGTTTATCTTTGATTGATTTATGATTTTTATCTTTGCTGGCATGTCTTTTAGCTTCTCAGGGATGTCTTGACTAGAGAGGCGAGGATGGGGCATGTTCACTTGTTGGTTGTATGTGGATTGTTTCTCATTTACAAGAAGACTCGTATTAAGACATGGTCATCTAAAACCATCAAGGACCTATGAGTCTAGTGTGGATGAGAACATTCCTTGTCTAATAGTGTCTTATATGCAATAAGTATTCAGGTCATCTAAGGTCTTTATACCTAGATTCTTATACTTCACTACTAAATAAAAACACAAACAATATTCAGGTCGTCTAGATATTCATGTTATCTAGATGCTTATACTAATTTGTGACATAATAAGCTTGATGATGATATAAGCACTTAAAAGGAACAAGGGGATTTATCACCTTCATTTTCTTCCATCTTGCATTTTTTGCATTTCATTTTCTTCATCTTTCTTGTCGTAGAGAAATCAATCAACTTGCTTCTCGAAATCTCATGTCCCCTTAATCAATCAATTAATCATGGCATCAACTTGTCTTGTGTAAGCATCATTCTCAATCAGCTTAATTAACTCAATCAACTTAATCAACTTATCAACTTGACCATACTGATCATTTCCATCAATTGTTCAATTACGCCCATCAACTTTGCATTTCCATCAAATCTACATCTCTTTCTTAATCACTTGCGTAATTTCAATCATGTAATCATTTACTTGTAATCAATCGAGAGATTAATATTATCACAACTTGTTTGATCAATCTCTCGAGGGGGCATATCATATTAGTCATCATCCTTATCAAGGTATCTCTGGGGCTATATCAATTGATTATTTTTTCTTTGAAACAACGCGACAAGCTACATTGTCTCAAAGAGGGGAAAAATGTAGAAACATAAAATTATCCTTGTAATCACTTTTACCCATTGCATATTTCAATTGGTCATCCTTATAATTATATCTCCATATTATAACCATTTATTCATATTATAAGCATTTATAGGCATCTATAAGCATTATTCATAAAATCATTTAATCATGTATCATTTATCATTTATGCATTAATCACCAAAAATATCATTTACACATTCCATTAAATAATTTAATCATTTATCCATTATTTATACATTTGCATATTTCATACATTGGCATATTCATTAAACCATTAAAATATCACACATATTCATTAATTTATCCATTTTCTCCTTTTACCATTTTTATCATGCATTTATCCTATTCCACTTATTTTATTGCATCCACCTCATGAATGTGGGATATGTTGCTCCAAGACACTCTTTTAATCCCACATTCCTTCCACAACCTGCATTCACCCTAAAGACACCTATTTAAATAGGACTTTCCTCTCATTTTGCCAAGAGACAAATTTTGCATCTCCACGCTTTGCATCTTCCTCCACGATCTTTTATACATTTTAGTGATATTTGCATTCAATATTAGCTTTAGCTTTATTTTACATTGCATTTTTCTCATAGCATAGTAGCTTTCATCATAACATTTGAATCTCTTGCATTTTGGGTTTGATTTCAATATCTCTCATTTCGTTTCACATAGTCTCTTGTGCATGCTCTGAGAGCAAATGAATATGAACACAAGATCTTATGGATAGGAGAATAATGGAGTAGTTTTGTTTTACATGCATGTGTGTTTTACTTGGTTATTTCATTTTGCATGTGTGTTTTTATATCAAGAACTCCATTGATATGATGTTGGAATCAGTTTGAATCCTTGGATTCGAGCATATCCATTTCCCTCATTGTACAACTTCCTCTCTAATGTGGACTATTTCTGATGGTACACCATTTTGGAACTCCTCTTCTAATAGGCTACATTTCTTCTCATTGCAATCTTCTAACTCTTCTCTTTTTGCATTGTAATCTTCAATACCTTTCCCTTCTTCAAGGTAACACAAATCAACAAGTTCATCTAATTAATATATCTCTTCATCTTCATCCCATTTATATATATCTTCATTGTGATCCTATTCATTGATCTCTTCCCTCTAAAAATCTCGGAAAATCACATTTAAGGGTCTTCTATCCACTAATATTTTTGCCAACTCTTCAAGGGATTAAATTTTTCCCTATTCTAACAGTTATATCCCTTGGCTAATCCTTTCCTTTATGGATTTTATCTTTGAATATAACTCTTTCTTACAAGATGGGTATCTATCCTCATCATTCTTTTTCACCTTATCATGACTCTTTAACGTCTTTACTCTAGATTTCTTTATATTTGTCTTCTTACTATTGCATGCCTCATAATCTTCCAACATGCACCATAACTTTCAAATCAATCTCTAATTTTTGTAACACTTTTTGTTGGTCCTTTTTTATCTTTTTCCTCCACCTTTGTCTAATATTTTCTTCCACCTTGGTTATCCTCTTTTTTACATCATGATATAACTCCATATTGGGATCTACAACCATATCCATAATCCCAAAATAGAGTTGAAACTCTCTTCTCTTCCCTTTGAAGAAATTAACACAAATTTAGAATGTAGACCTTCTTCATATATACAAAAATATCCATGTCAACACCCAATCACATTCATCATGGTCGTCACTATGTAGCAAGTTTGAATCTTGACCCAAATAAACTTGAACAAAGAGCCTAACTAGTGAACAAATCTAGCACAATAGTAGTTTTGAATCTTGTCCATGGTAAATTTTGTACACCCACTTCCACAGCTATGATGCATCGATCAACAACTTAGCTAAGGACACAAATATTGGTTCCAACTTGCTTTTTAAAGATGATCTCTATAATAGAAAACTACTATAAAAAAATTTAATAGTCACTCAAAGGATCCTTCATATAGCCAGAACTCTCCACAAGCTTTTATAAGACCAAGTACCCTTGATGCACCTTTTAAATTTTTATAATAGTTAATTTATTAACCTTTTCAAATAGCTCAATTTGTCAAGACTAAGCCCATCAAGTTGATTGCATTCATCAGTATCAAATTTTTACAGATAAAATTTATTTAATACACACATTCAAGTACATAGTTGCTCTTTATAAGTTGACTTGATCTCCCACCAATATAACATTTACTTATACTTATCACTTCTCCCATGATCTAAACTCCCCTATTTATTTGTAATTGTCATTTGTAAGTGCTAATGTTCTCTTTTTAACCATAAAAACACAACCAAAATTAAGTAAACCAAAACTTAAAAAACCAAACACAACTACAAATCACCACATGTCACATAATCAAGAGATATCATAGCTACATTCTATTGAGAAAAGGACACAATTAATGTGGTCCCTTAGACGTCCATGCCTCTAACCATTGGCTTCATTGTTGTGGAAATACGAGATAAAGGAAAATAAATAAAGGATTATTTGAACAAATATATATGTTATTATAAGACCTAATCCTCCTCTACTTTAGTTTCTCCTCAGCAACACAATCACTAGGCGCGCCACCATGAATCAATAGTGGCAAGTAAAACTACAACACTCATTTGTGGCCATATAATTAATTATCACCATAGGAAAAATCCACAAGAAGTTTTGGTTATACAAATGGCAACTCTTGATCAATTTGAAGAGAGGCTAATAGAAGACACTGAAAAAAAACTCTTCTCTCAAATCAACAATTTCTACCAATCACTCCTCTTGTTCTACGCTCCCTACACCAAAAAATTCTCTATGCTTTGAACAATTTAAAACTCTTCTCAAGAATCATCTACTCCCAACATCTTAAGATGCTTTGATACCAAAATGATGCAACATCTAGTTCAAATTAGAAATAATCAATAATCTTTAGTTAATATGATAGTTCAAAGAGCATAATAAATCACCACATATATCTAGAAAATAATAATAATATCACGAACTTTCAAAAAGAAGCGGATTACATAATTCTTGTCCCCAAATTGACACATCACCTTGCCCAATACATTCTTAAACAAGGCATAGTAGTTCAAGAGGAAAATAAAATCATCATCGAAGTCTAGCATTCCAACACAAAAACATTCAATAGTATTCTCAAAACATAACAAATAAAGAGAAAATAAAACATTCACAACATCATTATATACCAAAAATTATTAGTAATATATTCTATTTACAAGTAAAAATATTTACATTGACTTTGTCTCCTCTATACTTGTTGCCACTTTGTGCCCCCTTATTTTTCCATTGACAATAATCGATATGAGATATTTTAGTTTGGGTCATCACATCAATGTGTGCCTCTAGGTTGTGGTTTTCATTCCCTTGCTTCAATTATTTTCCCTTCCTTGCACCTTAGTTGTTCACCTAAATCAAAATTCTAAAATTGGATAAGTAAAGAAAATGGTTCCTAGTGCCTTCCTACCACCCAACAAAGGAATGCACTTACATATGAGGTTAATGATTAGATTTTGGCACCCACATATGAGGTTAATGATCAGAGTTTTCATGGGAACTAGCAACCATCAATTCTCAGTTCTATCCTAACCCCCATAAGAAGTAAAGGAGGCAATGGGAAACTAAGGCAAGTGGATAGAGAGAAAGCGTGGTAGGGAAAAAAGAGGATGGTTTTGGTTCCTACGCTCCCCATAAGCTTCAAGAGGGAAGAAGTGAGTGGCTAAGGCGTGAATACAAGGTAAAGTAGTTTGAATCCTCCTCCACCCACTCCACCTACTTGAACGATGACCAAGGTTGACTATTGCAAAGATTAGTTTAATAAAATATTGCACTATTTTTTTGCCTACCCTCTTTGCAACATGTTTAAGTTTATAGTTATCGCTCTAGAGGCAATTTTAAATTTTGTGGGTACAATTTGAGGAAGGACAAAATGCCCATGCTTCTTTTATTGTTTCAAACATTCATTTTTTGAAATATCATCTCTCCAATCTATAGTTGCAATATAATACTTGAGTGGATTTGATCAATTGACAAATCAAAGAATATTGTTCTTTCCCTAGTCAATCAGATCTCATGGTACACATATCTGCAAGCCATTTATTTATGATGGAAATTAGTTTTTCTTCTTTGGCCACATGTTCTAACTTTCAAAACCTCTCCAAAAGATCTTCTCATTGTTACAAGTGATCTTCATTGGTTTTCTTCTCAAGAGCTTTGTATCTCTGTAACTCTTCTTTTGTAAAATGGGCTCCATGTATGTGAATGAATAAAGATTATTATTTTCACCTCTTCTCACTTTTTGCACTTTGTGTAAAATTTATTTTTTACTTATGTGTTTGAATGATTATTTATCTTCCATGTATGTATGTTGTGTTAAACATGTTTGTAGGAGATTGATGTGGATACTCCTTTTCCTTTTTAGTTCTTTCCAAGCCCTAACTTCCATACACATCTCTAGGAGTTGATATAATAGATATTTGTGTGGGTTCTCCTAGTATTTTACTCACTTCTTTTTGTTGTAGTGGGTATAAAGATACTATTATTCTATGTGCATCACCCCCCTTTCATTTTCTACACTTCTCTCTTCCCTTTTCCTTCTACAATTTGCTAGATTACGATTAGTTTAGAGTTATCTAGTGTTGGGTTGGATCAACACTTTTCATCTAGATTAGAGAGGGATATAAACCTTTATCTAGACATTTGATCTCATCTACAAGGTCCCACACCTTGAGATCAATCCCATGTTTTCAATGAGAAGTTGAATTCATCATTCAATAGAGGGTGCATGTTCAGATTGATAACAATTTTTGGCAATGCCCAATAGGACTAGTTTTATGATCTCTACAATATACATTGAAGGATTTTGGTGTGTTTTGCAATGAATTTTCCTTTCAGGGTAGTTTCTTCAACACCATAGCAACTCTATTGGTTAAACCTATTGGTTCAAGTAGTCCTTGTGCTTGAATATTCTAGCTAGCAACTCTACAAGAAAAAATCAGTGACTCTATTGGTATGTACCCAATTCTTTGGTTGATCAAACCTATTTTTTCTATTTTGAACATTGTTCATTATTTTCCTAGCTTATTTTATGCTTAAACATGTAAATATATTATGGACATAATGTATTCTCCCCATCCTTTCCATGAAAATGCAAGATTTACACCTCCTTGCCAACAATATCAAGTTGAAATTTCTATTGACTTTATTTCACATAGACCTACTACAACAAGTTATCAATATTATCATAATTGTTGCATCCCACCCACCTCTACACATGCCTATTAGAATCTTTCACATTCTTGTAATCAACATCAAAAGGCCCACTTTATGCCCAATCAACACATTTATCCTCCTACTCTACCATATAATTTGAACAACTTGGAAAACAATAACATCAAAGACATGATGATAAACTTCCAAGAACAATTATGTGCTATTAATAGAGGGCAGAAATACAACCTAATATAGGAAGAGCTTTCCCATCAAGCATATATTCACCAACAAGAGATGGAAGCATAGTGGAGGTATGAGTAAGAAATGTAGATACAAAGAAAATAATAGGAAGAATATCTTGCAATATAGATTACTGTTATAGGTGAGTCCCCATGTGTCCTACAAACTAAAGAATGAAACATATTGCAAGAGAAAAAATAAATTAGAAAATTATGAACAATAGAAAAATGAGTAGATAAATGGTGATGAAAGCAAGGATTTACTGCTCTTATTTAATGAGCTCCCTTGTTTTGTTGATAATGATGAAGCGAGCACATCCATACCTCCATTAGTAGAAATAATAGAGTAGCAAGAAAAATTTGAAGACCTTGATAGTTTGTTGTTTCATTAATACATGTATAAGGATGAAGAGGGGGGAAAATAGAATTTTAAGATCTTTCCTAGCTTGGATAGGATCCCATTGTTCAAGTGTCTCAGTAAGAACATGAAGACAATCTTATTCTCAAGGATGGAAAAATTGATATGTATGAAGTTGTTGATCAATTTGAACATGATATCATGTAGGCACCATAAAATTGATTTTTTTTCGAGTCTTCAAGAAGGCTTACATGAAGAAAATATAATTAATGTCATCAAGAAGAGTAAAGAGGAGATTGATGAAGACCTATTATGGGATGAGCTAGAAGATTTCTACTCAAAAATTGACATCAAGCCATCATCTCCTAATCCAAAAGATCATGAGCAACATGTGCATAAAGAGGATGTTTCCATACTTTTAGGTGAGCCATCAGAAATAGCCCTCATTGACCGATAATACATCAAAGAGGTAGAGCCCAAGCATGCAATCAACACTGATTATTTAGATTTGGCACTTTCAAGAGGATGTAGTATCAAGAATCTATCGCAGTTGGAGTTTAGCAAGTCACCTTGGGTCATGCTTTCTCTTAAGAATGAGGATGAGAATCAAGGAGAATATGATTTGCTTACCTATCCACTTCATAAGGGTTGTACTCACAAACATTTTGGGTGGGTAAGTTATTTTGATCCCAATCTTTGGGAGGTACTTTGACAACCCATTGAGTGCCTATCCTTTCTCCTTTTTTGGTTGATTATTCATGAACATGAAAAGAATCCCAAAATGATAAAAAAATGAAGCTATTTCGACAAGCCAATCAATGGTCTTTTTAACATGTTTCTTATTATTTAGTTTAGTTTAGGTTATTGGTGTTTCCCAAGAATTTCTCTACACAGTTTGCATTCTCATTAGGAGAATGTATGATCTAGATCATTATGTTGTTTCCCTCCAAGTGTGTTTTGCACATGTCCATTTTTTTTAGACAAGTTTTGTTACAATGACACAACCAAATGTAGACAAAACACACCTATGTACATACAAATTCACATAAAAACATACTAGTTCGACCTCCAAACACTCTCGCCTACAACTCCATTCCATCGCCCACGCGTCCCTCCCCATCAAACTACAAAATGAAATGTGGAAAATGGCGACGTTTAAGGCGTTTTGTCTATTCCTTTTTTACTTTCCTACCGGCTGCACGTCCTTTTTCGGCTACAAACACATGACAACACATAGCTAATTGTCTGTCAAGTCTTTCCATCGGTACATTTTGTCCAACGTGTGGGATGGGGATGGGAGGTATGATATAATGTTACATACATAAATACGTTTTATCTATCTTTTAGCTTTCTCTCCAATTCTATTCCCCAAAAATATACAGTTTTAAATTACTACTTCCTTTTATTGACCTTAAAACATATTTGATATAAAATACAATCCCTTAACCATTGCACCTCCTTTAGGTGCACGTGGTAGTTAAAACAATAGTTATCCTGATATGGCAGAATGGAAAATTCACAGACGTCAACGAATGTTTATTTAACAGGTATTGGTTAGTTTAAAATTCCAGGTTGATCGCTTATCATTCAATGTCATCCATTGCTAATCTCAATCTCAAACTCAGAGAACTCTCTAACGCGGGTCGCTTGAAAGAAGCTCTGCGTCTTCTACTCACTACCCACAACTCTCTTATTTGCTCATCCACTTATCTTCATCTATTACAGGCTTGCATTGACAAGAAAGCCCTTTCCGAGGGTAAGCAAATCCACTCATTCATCAATGCCAGGGAACCTACACTTGCCTCAAACGTATTTTTACAGAACACACTTATCAACATGTATGACAAGTGCGGAAGTGTGGTGGATGCTCGAGAAGTTTTCGATCAGATGACACAACCAGATGTCTTCTCATGGAATGTGATAATTGCAGCTTACAGAAGGCATGGTTTTCCTGAACAAGCTCTGAAACTGTTTCATCAAATGCAACGAACAGCTGTCCAACCTGATAACTTTACCTTCTCTACTGTTCTTCCTGTTTGCGCCAACGTGGCATCTCTAAGACATGGTTTGCAGATACAGGCAAGGATACTGAGATGTGGCTTTCAGTTTAATTTTATTGTGATGAATACCCTGGTAGATATGTATGTTAAATGTGGAAGAATGGATAAGGCAGTCGAACTGTTTGACAAAATGTCTCAACGAGATGTGTTCTCTTGGACTGCAATCGTTGCTGGATATACACACAATAACCTTGCCGAAATTGCTTTTGAGTTTTTTAAACAAATGCAATTGGCAGGTGTGAAACCAAACTCACCAACCTTTGCGAGCATCCTCCCATCGTGTGCTAAACTTGGAGCTTTAGAACAGGGTTTGGAGATTCATCAAAAAGTGATGGAGAGCGGATTTTTGTCAGATGTAGTTGCCACTGCCCTGATCGACATGTATGCAAAATGTGGAAGTATACTCAAGGCAAGGGTACTGTTTGACAAAATGCCTCGACGAGACGTGGTCTCTTGGACTGCAATCATTTCTGGATATGCACAATATGGGTTTGTTGATAAAGCCTTGGTTTTTTTTAAGCAGATGCAATTGGCTGGTGTGAAGCCCAACTCAGCAACCTTTGCCAGCATACTGCCAGCTTGTGCCCAAACAGGAGATTTAGAGCAGGGCATGAAAATCCATAAGAAAATAATTGAAATTGGACTTTTGTCAGATGTCGTAGTTGCAAATGCCCTCATAGATATGTACGCAAAAGGTGGAATGGTACAAAAGGCCAGTGAAATATTTGAGGAAATGCGTAATACAGATGTAGTTTCGTGGACATCAATCATTGCTGGATATACACAAAATGAGCTTGATGAAGAAGCCTTGGAATTATTTAAGCAAATGCAATTGATAGGTGTAAAGCCAGAATCAGCAACTTTTGCAAGCATACTCCCTGCATGCGCCAAAATGGGATCTCTGGAACAGGGTATGGAAATCCATCAAAAAATAATCGAAAGCGGATTTTTGTCGGCTATTGTAGTTGTGACTGCCTTGATAGACATGTATGCAAAATGTGGAAGCATAGAAAAGGCATGTGATTTGTTTGGACGAATGTATCATCCAAATGTGACCTCATGGAATGCAATGATTACAGGATATGTACAAAATGGTGCTCTTGACGAAGCTTCAAGAATTTTCAGAGAAATGCCCCAGCGAGATGTGGCATCATGGAATGCAATAATTACAGGATATGCGCAAAATAGGCTTGGTGATAAAGCCTTAGAGACTTTTAAGCAAATGCAACTGGAAGGCATAAAGCCAAACTCAGGCACCATCGCCAGCATCCTCACAGCTTGTGGCAAAATAGGAGCCTTGGAACAATCTCTGGAGATCCATCAAAAATTAATCCAAAGTGCATTTTTGTCTGATATTGTGATTGTGACTGCCCTGATAGACGTGTATGCAAAATGTGGAAGCATACAAAAGGCACGTGAATTATTTGACAACATACATCGTCCTGATTTGGCCTCATGGACTGCAATGATTAAAGGATATGCACAAAATGGTGTTCTTGATGAGGCTTTAAGGCTTTTCAAAAAAATGCCTCAACGAGATATGGTATCATGGAATGCTATCATTGCAGGATGTTTACAAAATGGGTTTTTTGATGAAGCCCTGGAAACTTTTAGGCATATGCAATTGGCAGGTGTAAAGCCGGATTCATCAACTTTTGCCAGAATCCTCCTAGCTTGTTCAAAACTTGGTGCTTTAGAGCAGGGTATTGAGATCCATGAAAAAATAATTGAGACTGGACTTTTGCCTGATGTGTTTGGAACTGCCCTGATAAAGATGTATGCAAAATGCGGGATTATACAGAAGGCGCGTAGGTTGTTTGACAAAATTGGTCATCCAGGTGTATTCTCATGGAATGCAATTATTGCAGGATATGCAATGCATGGCTATAGTGAGGATGCCATCGAACTATTTGAACTAATGAAGCACACTGGGATCAATCCCAACCATTTAAGCTTTGTTTTTGTTTTGTTTGCATGCAGCCATGCGGGTCTAGTGGATGATGGCTGTAAATACTTCAACGACATGACTGACTCCTATTGCATCATGCATAGAATGTATCATTATGTATGCACAGTTGACCTCCTTTCCCGTGCTGGATATCTTGAGGAAGCCCTAAACTTTATCTTCAAAATGCCAATAATACCAGACATGATTGTCTGGATGTGTTTGCTTGGCGGCTGCAGATTGTATAAGGATATAGGGATAGGAGAATTTGTGGCAAGTCTCCTCCTTGAGTTAGATCCTGAAAATGCTGCACCTTATGTTCTTCTGTCAAACATCTATGCAGAAGCAGGCAGGTGGGGTGATGTTCAAAAGGTAAGAAAATTGATGATAGACAAAGGAATAAGAAAAACACCTGGATTTAGTTGGATCGAAGTCCATAAAATGTTACAGTGTTTTTCTGTAGAAGGCAGATAAAACCCACAAGCACTGGAGATTTATGCAATGGCGGGGAACTTTTCTTGGAATGTGAAGGCAGCAGGGAGCCATAACAGTCTTGGAGGAAGACTGCCAAAGCCACCTCTTCCTCCAAATCAGGTTCTTGGACAATATCAGGAAATTAGAAATGAAGAAACATGATGTGCAATCTGAATCCTAAGAAAATTAATCAAGGGAAAAAAAGAGCTTAGTCTTGATACGGGGTTGCACAGGACGATTTGATGGTAAAAAAGGAAAAGAGTTCTGAAGGTTCTGAAGTTCCCCATAAAATTATCAAGAGGAACAGAAGTTCAAGGAGATCTACTCCAAGCTTGAGGTGATAATGATGTTAATATTATTTTAACAGATGGTGCACTAGAGAGAGTTTTCGGAAGAAGAAGACTTAAGCAGATTCTCAATCAGGAGGCCAGAGTGATTGTAAAGGTGGAACAAGAGACTACGACAATCAAACAAACTAATGATTGTTATGGTGTGGATTACCGGGGAATGGGTGGATTGGGGGGGGCCGTGGGGGGTTCAGCAGGGCGGACAGAGTCTGGGGCAATCTCTTCCATTGTTTGTGGTAAGAAGGCGAGGATCAAGTCCAAAGAGGTCTGCAAGTAATAGCTCGAACTTTGAACCTTCAGCTGCCATTGTCTCTAGTACATCACATGGGCTAGGGAAGTAGGATACTTCAGGTATCCTAAGTAAATTAGATTGGCCCTTCAAAATTTGAGAGGCTGAACATGTTTTCTTGACCTTTTCTAGTCTTCCAATATTCAAACCTTCAGGTGCATCATCTACCTTTTCATTGTTGTAAGGAGACAACAAGTTTTCCAGTTGACAACACACAGGATTTGAGAAAAAAGGTTACTGAAGGGCAGGGTAAAGTACTACTTTGCGATGGGCGATCAGCTGTTGGGTGAGAGTGTATTCAAAGAAATCAAGACTAGATTCAAATGGAGCTATATGAGAAAAGAGCTTGGTCTTGAGGAAACCCATCTGGAGAAGACAACGTTGGCTAGTCTTTGCCTATTACTAGACTTCCTCCTCATGTTGGGCTTAGTACTGTTGATAACACATTACAAAGTTGGTATGTTTCAGTCCTGTTGACGATGATATTGCTACTAGTACGACCTCTACTACTGTTGGTGCTGCTGCATCTCTTCTCTTCCACCCTCTGAAGATGATGGGACAAAGACTTCTGAATTGACTCTATGATATAAATTCATTGATGAATTATATATCAAACAATGACTCTTAATCTTGTTGAGCTTTGTAGTTTTGAGCTAGCTGCATCCTGCGAAGGACTATTGAATTTTAAATTTGACTAGTTGCATTGAGCAAGTAACTTTCATTGTATTGGTTATTATTTGTTAGAAGTGAGTACTCTTTTAAGCTGGTCGAATGGTCATTGAGGTTGACTGCGTATCTTATGGGCTTATAATTTTCCCCATTACAATATAAAAATAAATTGTTGGACAAATTGTCTTGGGAGAAAGATACAGCAGGGAACATTCCATGTCTATAATGTGTAATGAATGACATTGATCAGAAGGAATTACTCATCTGCCACCACAGTGAGAAGTTGGCAATTGCTCCCAGTTTGTTAAATGTGTCTCCTGGAACAACTGTTAGAATTATCAAGAACCTTCAAGCATTGATGACTTTAAATTTGCAACCAAGTTTATCTCGAACATTGTTGCAAGAGAAATGGTTGTGAGAGATGCAAACTGTCATTTTAATCATGGGCAATGTTTTGGTAGATATGATTGGTTATGCTAAATGAAGCAAACAATAATAAACACACGCTTGAACTATGACAAGGAGCATGGTCTCAAGCCTGCAGTGGCAAGAAGGAATCAGCTGTTATTTTCAGTTTCTAAAAAAATATTGTTACCAACAGTTTTGAGAGGTAGAGCATGCATCATTGCTTATATGTACTGATGGAGTATTTGTTACGTTTTGGAGGAATGATGGGATTGAAATGTTTTTCATAAAGCATGCATGCCTCTGGATTCTGAAAACCTCGCGTAAAGAGGTGAAAGAATGATATATGTGGAAGGAGAGGATTGCTTGAAGAAAATGGAAAGTTGCTCAGCCAGCAGGAAATATGAGAGAGGTGTTTACAATCAAGACAATACTGTATATAATGACAAGAGCATCTCTTGATTGTTCGTTTATGCCTATCTTTGTAAGTTTTTATGCCCTTTACACCTAGATTATTTCTCTTATCTTGTCCCTATGTTAGGTTTTTCGTTTGGGCTTATATTATATCTACAATTTTATATTTGTCCAGGTTTGTGTAATTTGTGGTTGTGGAAAATGGTGTTCTTGACTAGGCTCTAAGGCTTTTCAAAGATATGCCTCAATGAGATGTGATCTTTTGGGCTGCAATCATTGCTGGAGATGCATAAAATAAGCTTGTTGATAAAGCTTTGGAGGTTTTTAAGCGAATGCCAAATGCAATTAGCTGGTATAAAGCCAAACTCACCAACCTTTTCCAGCACCCTCCCACTGGGTTTTGTTCAGAGATTGTAGTTGTGAATGCTCGAATGCATGCAAAATGTGGAAGCATACAAAAACTTACGAGTTTGAAAAAATTCCAGAACAAAATGTGGTTTCATGGAATACCATAATTGTCGGATATGCACACAATGGACTTGTTGACAAAGCCTTGAAGATTTTTAAACAGATACAACCGGAAATTGTAAAGCTAAACTTAACAACCTTAGTCAGCATTCTCCCAGCGTTTACCATAATGGGAGCTTTGAAACAGGGTATGGAAATCAATCAGAAAATACTCAAAAGTGAACTGGCTTCAGATACATTGTGAATGCCATGATAGACGAGATGCAAATATGGAAGTATACAAAAAGGTGTGTGAATTGTTTGACAAAATGTCTTAATGAGATGTTTCATGGAATGTCATGATTACAAGGTATGCATAACATGGTGCTCTTGATGAAACTTTGAGGATTTTCAAAGAGATGTTTAACCGAGATGTGGTTTCATGGACTGCAATCTTTTCTGCATATGCACAAAATTGGATTGTTGATAAAGCCTTGGAGGTTTTTTTAAAGCAAATGCAATTGTTGGGTGTAAAATCAGATTCATTAACCTATGCACACCATTTGATTATCCCTTTTACCTCCTAAATATCCCGTATCTTGAGGTTACCCTCCTTTCTTGACATTTGAAGAGTATATAGTTGTCTAGTATTTGCATACTTTAGAATTTTTGCTTGAGACACACCCAGGGAAGGATTATGGAATGTTGTGTGGAATTCACTAAGATGGATTACGAAAATCTATTGCTCCTATAAAGGAATTAAGTCTTAACGGTAAACAGGACTACAAGAGTTGAAGAGGACCAAAATAATAAAAACACTACAAAGATAAAGAATTTCCACATCTAGATTGAATGCTACTGGTGAAGACTATTATCCATTTAATGGTTTTTCACAAAATTCAAGCGCAACCATATTGTACAAAAGAAAATTGCATATTTCACTTTCACCTCAATATTTTATGCCACTTTGTATGGATGCCTTTAACACACGATTCTAGCAATTAGTTTGGCTCTTTTGGTGCATTCAACCACAATCTTGAATATAGTAGTCTGACATAAAGAATTCTCCACCTTAGACTAGCTTTGCCCATATCTTAGGTACCTTCCCTTGTTAGACATGATCACACTTGTGATATAATCCTCTAGATTCAAAACTCAAATTTTCCTAATTCCTAGGTTGATAATGTTGGGATATAGTTGTTACCATTGTTGTGGGGGACAAAAAGTTTGAATTGTGTTTCTAGTATTGGATATTTAAGGATAACATCTTAGGACACTTTCAATCATCAAATGATCACTTAATGGCATCTCACTTTATAAAAAACAATTCACATTAGTCTCCATTTGCATCAAAGTCAAACCGCATTAGTCTCAATTAGCATCAAATACAACAATCCAACAATCTACATCTATAATTTTTTAGTTTATCTCTATTTCAATTATCAATCATAGTTGGCATTGGGCTCAAGTTGCATTGGATGTCAACAAATCAACATTCATTGTCCCTTTTTATTTCTCTTTCCATATTTTCAAAGCAACCTAGGGGCCTAGTAATCATCAAGGAAGTTCCATCTTTTGCTATCAATGGTGCTCTTTAGCACTATACTATTTTTTAATACATAGACTACACCTAAGCAAACATATTTACAAGTACCAAATGCCAAATCCTACAATAAACTAAATCACATGGTGTAAAGATGTCTAAGGACCAAATCGTGAGCATAATCTAGTCCCATACCTCAAGATTCTTAGATTTCAATTGTCCCTGGTCAACAATCTAGTTCTAGATTTTTATCATGGGTACATAGCAATTGACATTCACATCACAAAATATTCCAAGTCTTGATCCATCTCAATCATTCTAGTACATTTCAATCTCAAATTACACAAATTCTTAGTTCTTTGCTAATCAACCTCAAGTCATATTAATGTGGGGTCTAAATTCTATTGTTTGATTTATTATCCCTTCTAGACTTCTCAATTAATCATAAGGCACTTTTAAAATTTCCTTATAATTTGGTCAACTTGTAACTTCTACACCGCGTTAGTTTATATTATTTTATTTTATTTTATAAATCTTATACCTATTTGCCTTGATTTTCTCATCATTTTTCATATTTGATTACTCCTTGTGCATCTAGTGAATCATCTAGGGTTTGGCCCTTGATTGATTGTGGATCCCTCTTTGTGTACTTTTTGTTGTTAAATCTTAGCCATGGATTCATATCAGCCCTTGTCTTTGGCCTCCAATGTGTTATAGTTTGTTACATTTGATCTTCTTATCCTTTTGTAGAGTTAGAAATTGCATACCTTGTAATTATTACATTATAAATTGCACTTATTTTAGTGTCTCTCATAACATGTTTTAGGTCTCACTTAGCCATTTGCCTTACCATTTTTTAAAATCCAAGTGCCAATTATGTGCTTCATATAATGTCTTAGCTCATTTTCTATGTTCTAATCACTTTTATTGTTTTTTTCTTATATTGGACTATACTACTATTGTGGAGACATCTTTGTGGTCATAGATTTGTTTCCCAGAAAGTTAAAAAATGTTGACTCATAAAAATAAATGGGATTAAAATCCATCACAAATTCATAAGCTCTTCACCACAACTCTAATTTATGGCTTCCCAAGGAAATTTCTCATTGGTTTATTGTGGTTGCATTAATTCTAAATCTAATTAAAAAGCTACTTTGCCCTCCACTATTTTTTTTAATAATACTCATGCTAAGTTTTTCCTCATTCTCTCTCATAGATTCTCCATTGTTACACATACTAAGTTCTTTTCAATCTTTTCAATCTTCTCATTTGTCTTCTCTCTTGGTGAAAATTATTTGTTATTGACAATCATTCTTCTTATACCTTTCAATTTTTTTGAAAGCTCTCATATGTTGTAGGTTTATTGTTGGTTATGCAATAGATGAAAATAATAATCTCTTGTATGAGATTTTAGCTTCCAAGAAAGGAGGAGTTTTTAGAGCTCTAGTTTTTTTTTGTGGAGGATTCTAATGTTGTGAGAATTTCCCCTTACACGAAAATCCTCTTTTTCATTGTTACAAATACTAAGTTCTTTTCAATCTTCTCATTTTTATTCTCTTTTGGTGAAAATTCTTTGCTATTGGCAATCATTCTTCTCATGTCTTTCGATCTTTTTTTGAAAGTTCTCATATATTGTAGGTTTATTTCTAGTTATGTGGTAGATGAAAATGGCATTTTCTATGATATTTTATCTTCCAAGGTAAAAGGAGTTATAAGAGCTCTAGTTTTCTATGGAGGATTCTAATGTTGAGAATTTCCTCTTACACAAAAATATCCTATTTTTCATTGTTAAAATTTATTTACACACACTTTGAGTTTTGATATTAAAGGCATATTAACACAATTTGCATGGTTACTATTTTTTTTGTTTTATCAACAACTCTAGCATGTTTTTATTACTTTCTTTCTATTTTGGTCTTCCTTATCCTTTGGGGGGGGGAAAATCATTCTTACACTTTTTTCTCACATTACAAGATTCTCTTCTTGTTGGCATCTCTATTTCCAATACTAGATAATATTGTGAGATTGTTTCATTCTCTTTCTCCCCTTTATTGTTTTCTACTTCTATTGGCACCCTATTTTGTTGTGTCTCATTTTGCCCTATTTTTCTCTAATGGTATGCTCTTTGCCTTTTTATTTTCCCATTAGTTATAACCGATCTGAGAGATTTTAAATGGGTTGTCTTGCTTGGGTTTGTGCCTTTGATGTTGCATCATTAATCCACCCTTATATTTTTATACTTTAGTCATTTCCCCAAAATCAAAATTCCAAGTTGGCTTAGAGTGGTTGGATCTTACATAAGCACCAAGAACCTCTAATGGATTTCGTGCCACCCTTGGAAAAAGATAAGATAAGGTGGTTGAAGGTTCCATAGGAACCAATAACCATTGGTTTTTGGTTCCCATGGAACTCTCAACAAAGGAGTGTTTGAAAAGAAAAGTAGAATTTTTCAGAGGTTCTATTGGTTTTGGGAATAAAGGAACCCTCGATAGCTTCTCGTTACCTCTCCAAGCCACAACAAATATAGTAAAGAGTATGATATAAAGAGAGATGAAGTGAAGGAAAGGGTGGATTTTTTTTGGAGCTTTTGGTGGTTTCAAGAATCATTGGAACCCTTGACAAGTTCCTATTTCCTTCCTCCTAGTTGATGTTGATTATTCACAAGTCAACAGGAGTTGACAATATGCTTTTTTCTATGCCTACTTTCTTTGCAACCCCCATTAATTCCCAATGAATCCTGCAACCTAACTTTGATTTGTGACAATCCATGAAGAATTTGAATGCATTTTGACATGGATTCATGAATAAAAATTGTGCCCATGCGTCATTTAAAACTCATAAACCCTCTTTTTATTAGAGTGACACCTCTAGGATGTGATTTTAATGGATTATGTGGGCATTTTCACTCATTCTTGCACTCAATCCCAAAAATCATCAATGATCAAGTATGGTAGGGGTCAGAAGAATGTTCTTTCATACCTCTTTGTGGTTAAATCAAGTTTGTAGAAGACACTTGTTGTCTAAGTGTTGGAGGAGCTTGTGGTTAGGGTTTCCTTGTGTGGCACGACTTTTTGACAACTTGTAGGCCTTCTTGTTGTGGATATATCAACCTTGGTTGCCATTTTTAGGATAATATTTTTGGGATTAAGGAGGAATATTTACAGAACTAGTAGCAAAAACATTCAAAGGAAGCCTTAGAGTTTCAATTTCCATTTCTAGGTATAGTTATTTTGGTATTGGAATGATCTAGATTTATACTAAATTTATAATAACATTTGTAACCTTTGTAGATCAAGTGATTAATAGAAAAATTAACCTTCATTGAGTGTCTCCATGTGTATGGTCTGCATTACTAGATGTGTGTTGTTTAGTTGGCTAGCTAGAAGATTGAAAAATCCTTGTAAAGCCTTTGTAAGAAATATGTTCAACATAATAAAGGAAATGTATGGGCATGCTCATGGATTACTACATAAACTCAATAATTCACAACTATCAATTTTTTTCTCGATGTATGTATAAATCCTAGCTTTCCTATGCATTCTAAAAGGCATAGTATTTTTTGGTGTCTTGATTAAGATATCACCTTGGTTTCAGTTGTTACATATTTGATTAAATTCAAAGACTCTTGCCTAGATGGATAAAGGAACTGGTCTATTGTTGGCTTTCTCTCCTCATAATCCTCATCACACTCAAAATATATCAATCTAAACATCTTTATAGTTTAATTTTTTATGTGTGTTCTAGTTGCCATCTTTGAATGTATGTAACACTTTAAGGGGTATTATAAAATAATTCATTGACACTTATGTTACAAATCATTTGTTTAATAAGGTGTTTAACCTTGAGTCTCCTAAACCAACATATAGGCACATAGTGAGAACCAGTATAGGGGTGCATTATGCAATGGGTATGGTTTGTGTCATGGTGATTGTTTTGTTTATGTGTTAATATATATATTCCAACACCTTAGGGAAACACCCCTTGGTCTTTTTGAGATATAAGCAAAGGAGATCTTACCCATTTCAAGAGTTGGTCCTAAGTTTCCCAAACTAAATATAGGTTTGTGGTAATCTTCCCAAGTTTGACACCCTTGGCACTTGGGAGATTATCAAATCTTAGAGATTTTGGGTCTACAAATAAAATCGCTAATAAATTGGTGCCATTGTCGATGATTAGTTTAAATCAAGACTCAACTTGAAAACCCAGATTAACTAGTAATCGTGATCCAACTAGGAAAATCTTGGTACTTGGTTAGTATAAAAAAAAAGGTCTGGCCTAGATTATTCACTCATAAGGTGCAGTAAATCTGTCAAGGAAGATCCATAAGATAACTTTAAAAGATAAAATAATGGAAATGGATCAATGATCCAAGGTTAAGAAATGCCTTATATAATTTCCCCTAACGTGAGAAGGTGACAAGAACATTGGAGGGCTAATAATCTAGGTATATCATCTCTACATAATTCTCAAAGTATTAAAAAAGTAGGTACTTCAAATATAAAAGAAGCATCAAAATAATATGATCAATATACATAAGATGATTCAACTCATAATAGGATCAAAACTTGTAGGAGGACCTATAGGCATGATTATGGTAAACCTGGAAATGAGACAAATGCTAATATAAGAAATAAAGATACATCTCAAAATCTGCATACAAAAAATGTAGACATGAATTTTCCTTCACCTCCACATCTAATAAAGTAAAGGGGAAATCAACATAACAATTCTCCTACTTCATCTCAAGGAATTGAACAAGAAGTAGAGGCTATATTACATGATGTTAAACCGAGTTCTTAATCAAACAATGAGTGTAGAGAAAGAGAACTAGATCAAAATATAGATCTTATTGACCACCTCAGAGAAAGGTAGTTACGTGAATTACAAGAAAAAATTGCAATAAGGGTAAATGCAAAAAGATGGGGGACCAAAAAGGGGTCTTAAGTGGCCACTTTTCTTTTAGAAATCAGGAAAGACTGACCTTGGATGAGAAATTTAAGATAGTTGCACTCAAAATTTTAATATGCAACGAAAAAAAGAGTTGTAGTGCTCTGAATCTACTTTCTAAGCTACCATTTTTTTTTTCAAAATGGTGGAGATTAAGAGGTTCAAAAGGGGGGGGCACACAAATTGGTCCTATTTTTTTTTTTTTTAAATAACATAACGTCTAGTGTGGCCCCCCCAAAAATGTTAACTTTTTTAATGTATTTCAATAATCGATTCAATGAGAATTTAGCTAACACCATGTAGTTTATGCTCAAATTTTCTACTAATTTTTTAATGAATATATGATTTTTTACTAATTTTCAAAGTGGACACATCCTGAAAAATAGAAAATTGAGTGTGCTCCCCCTTAAAAAAAATTATCCACTCTCTTGATACTATCATAACTTGTGGCATTAAATCACCTTCTTCAACTCATTCTTCAATAATTTGTTTGAAATCCTCTTCCTAAAATACATTTTCATGTGAAACATATGGTCTATAGTGATCACTCTCTCTTCCCTTACCTCTTATTTTCTTCTCTCTTTTATCATATCTTTTTCTTTTATTCTTTTCTCCCTTCATTTTCACTTGTGTGGGACTCCCCCATATATTTTTCTCTTCTTAATCTCTACCAAAAAACTACTAATACCTATCTTTATTTCTCCACCCGTATCCTCTTATAAGAGGATTTCCTTGTCTATTTCATGTGAATCACTCAAATATTCTATGTATTCTTGGTAGAAATATTCTACCTCTCCTTCACTCCACACTCCACACTCCACTCATCATCATCTTCATTCTCCACTCTGACACTTACATGCCATTCTCCATCATATGTACTTTTATTCATAATAACTTCTTTGTGTTGCTCAATATCCAATGCATCCAATCTTTTAGATTTATCTCAACCCTTTAAGAATTTTTTCCACATGAATCCTTCCTCCCTTATCCATAAGCATAAATTTTAATAGCATCTTCATGACTATCCTCATCCCTTTTAAGACATTCTAATAAACATTCAACCTCACAGGAAAAACTACAAATTTTAGAGATTCACACAAATTTAAACATCTAGCCACAAGAATCTACTTGCAAAAACTCAACAATACATAAATTTTCAATAGAACACTATTATATACATTTTTTGTCCCTTTATTCAATTCAATTATTTGCTTCTACCAAAATTTTCCCTTCTCTTTCATGAATATAGATTAATTTCTTGCCCTCTCTTTATTCAATTCCCTCATACTTGAGAATATTTATTCTACTTCCTTTGTGGGTAAACCCACAAAACTGGTTTACAATTTTGTTGAGGAAGGAAAAATGCATTTTCGGATGGAAAACACTTTAGGGGGTTCGCTAGAACTAGGGGGGTTCACTAGAACCCCCCCTTCTAGCGAACCCCCCTTTATTGGGTTCTATTTTTTAATTGCATTTAAATGGGGGTTCTCCCCCTCTTCTACCAAATCTTTGCAAAAAAACTCCCTTCAAAGCTTGGGTTGAGGATGATAATGGAGGAGACTTCACAAAGCCAACTGGATGATGATAGTCCTTGAAACAAGTTATCCATCAAATATAATTTTAATATGTATTTTTTTTAGTATGATTAAACATAGATTTTTTACCGAAAACCAAGTTCTATGTTCTGCACATGGGGAAAAATAGAAGATTATCCAATTTTTTTTGAAAAATATCAATGCACTAGATATTGATGTCCCTGATCCAACAAAAAAAAACATTGAATTTTGATACATACAAAAAAAGTTATGCTTTAGCCAGTGAATCATGTTTAAATTGTAACTGGTTTGACTTTGAAACTTAATTAAGAAAAAAATATTCAATGAAATTCTATGAAACCAATTCCATGCACGAGATATTGTAATTATGAATCTAAATTCGAAAAAACTATAATTTTATCCTTCATAGAAAAAACGTTATGTGTTAGCCAGTGACATCACTCTTTAAAAATGGTGTTTATTGTTAAAAACTAGTTTTCGAAGGAGATGGAAAAAGAAGTGCAATCTGATTCCAAAAATTTTGAAAAAATATATTTAGAATCTACAGACAAAATTTCACAAATCACTAGTTTGCATCATCTCCAAATTCCTCATGGTTTAGCCACTAAAGGTGCCCGAATGTGAAGATTTTGTTAAAAATTTTTAGTTCAATGTCCAATTTGACCAAAAAATATAAACCACTATTGTGGGATCACCCTTGTCTTTATAAACAAACTATAATGGTGCCTCTACATTATTTTCTTCATAGACCCCTCTATCTAGCCACATAAAATCACTGTTATATTTCCTACAATTCTCATCCAAGAGACTATTACAACCCTTACTTCCTTCCCAATTATGAACCATAAATGACCAAGCCACCTCATTTTTTAAATCATGTCACAAACTTTGGAAGAGAACATTCACATTACCTTATTGGATGACAACTATTTATTTCTAGAAAGGATAATTGATTTATGCCAAAAGGAATATTGGTGGTGAATTAAATGGTCAAGACAAACCATAAAATACCCCTTTCAATTGAAAAATAATCACCATAATGATATCATCTAGGTAAATAGAAAAAAATCCACACAAAGCCACATTTCCAAAAAAGTTTGAATTGAAAAAAATCCATACAATCAAAAGAAAACTACCTCTTTATGAACTAAAAGAATAATACATCTAGAGGTGTCCCAAAGTACTTCAATACTAATACCTTTTGTAATTATAATTGTATACATGGCCATATTATGGATAATTGTAAAAAATTAAAACTTAAAATGCAAGATATTATTGATAACAATGTGATATAGGAGCATCCTTGTGTCGGTGCAATATTGCATCACTTAAACATAGATATTTTATTCCATGCATGGGATTTAATTGTCCACATCTTATGACATGGTATTTTTCACACATTATCTTAACCATGCATCACATGATGTGTTAGGAAACTTTTGGATTCCCCACATATGTTGTTTCTTGTTAGTACACCTTGTTCATCTTTATTGAGTAAAATCTTTTTTTCACTAAATACTTGTTAGAGTAAAGGTTTTAACTTAATTTAAGTTACCTTTATTTCTCTCTTAAGATTTCACTTTAGTTTGCATATTGTGACATTTAATAATTACATTTAAAAATTATATTAATTATTAAATGTCTACCTATTAGGGTTACTTTTAGGGTTGCACAATATCATTTCATAAGGATTGATCATTGTATTATTACTCTCTCTGATTAATACATTTTTTAGCTTTCAGAGCACCTTTTTTTTTTGGTCTTGAATGTCGTCTTCTGTGATAGGTTATTTGCATGCAGGTGAACTTCGGGGTCTATGAAGTTGGATTTCAAAACTTCTACATGGTATCAGAGCTCCAGACTTGTGGCCACCTGTTCATTTTTTGAAGATTTCAGCTTACAGAGTTTTCTTCTGTGCAAGGGTTTTAGAAAGACAATTTTTCTTATGGATCTGGGGGTCGCCTAATTTTTTGGGCATTTTTGGACAAAACAAACCTCACCATTGAGTCCGCGGCGTCCAAAAACCCCTATTTTCATATAAAATTTGTCCAATTTAGCCTCTGTTGACTGAAAAGGCAAAAATAAATTGCCCCAAGGCCGTACGGCCCCAAGGCATGCTTCACAAGGTCAAAAATTGGCAAAAAAATAAAAATAAAAATTAAAAAATTAAAAAATGCTTTAATAAAAAGCGCTACCAGTTATAAAGCCCGTGCCACCACTGCTCAACCCAGTGGCCACCACTTCGCCACCAGGCGGCCACCCAACCACCGTCGCCGCCGTCTTGCGCCGCTCTACCAGACTCCAGCCCCCGCAGGCTCCCAGCTCCAAGCCCTGGTCATATTGATGACCGAGGGCTTTGCTGAGGCACTAAGCGCCCAGTCCCCCCAACGGCCGCTCTAGCACTAGCTCGCGATCACATTGGTGACCAAGGGCTTCAACCTTAACCCCTGGCTGCCAACCCTTGGTCACTGATAGGACTAGGGGCCGATTTTTTTTAGCCCCTGAGGGCTCTAGAGGACCTATTGGACAATTTGGAGCTATTTTCACGAAGTCAGACGTATTTTTTGCGTACGATCTCCGTTTTGTGAAAACAAGATATCACCGGAAATTTGGTTCTGACGCTGTGCTAGTGGTGCTAGTGATTTTTTCTGATTTTTCTGTTTTGTAGTTTTTTTTGCCAGTCAAAGTCAGAACTTGTGTTTTTCACTCTCGGAGGCATATCTTTTGCGTCTGAACTCCATTTTGCGCAAACGAATAGGCGTTGGAAAGATGTTGTAGTGCTCTTTCCAGATTTGCAGTCTATTTTATTAGGAAATTTATCAAATATATTTTATTCAGCTTTGTGTGTTTTTACACTTTGCTCAATTACTTGGAAATTCTGGCACCGACATGGGTTCTGTTTGCATTGGATAGGTTAGATTAATATGATTTATCATTGCTGAGATCATTAGTCTCTTATTTTTTCATTTGAAGAGTTATCATGGGTTTTTCTACTCACACTTATGTAATCTAGCTCGATAAGGATAATTATGAGTCATGAGAAAAGGGCATACTTACACATGGGTGAACCCACAAAAGTGGTTTAAAATTCGAATGAGGAAAAAAAACTTCTAGAAAATGCCCCCACTAAAAAAAAAATCATTTTGAGGGGTTCGAGCGAACCCAAAAGGGGTTCGTTCGAACTAGGGTTTGATGGAACCCCTTTGAATGTGGAAACATGTGTTTTCCATTGTGGAAGGGGGTTCGATTGAACCCTTTAGGCTCACTCAAACCCTCCTTTTCCCACCTTCCCACCCTCTCTCACAAAAAAACTTCCAAATTTTTTCCCTTTGAAGCGCGGGTTGAGGATGAAAATGGAGGATACTTTACAGACCCAACTACAAGATGGTAGTCCTCAGAACTAGCTATCCAACGAATATAATTTTAATATGTTTTTGTTTTATTATGTATGTAATTTTTTAGTTTTATTAAACATAGGTTTTTCACCAAAAATTAAGCGTTTTGCACATGTGGAAAAATAGAAAATTATCAAAATATTTTTTTTTTAAATATTTTTTTGTGCTGGGTATTGATGTTCTTGATCCATTAAAAAAAATATATTTGAATTTCGATACAAACAGAAAAAATTATGTTGTATAAAGTCCGCCTATGTTTGAATTGTAATTGATTTGACTTCGAAACTTGATTAAGGAAAAAATATTCAATAAAAAACTATGAGACCAAATGAAAGTGCTAGATATCGTAGTTACAAATCTAAATTTGAAAAAATTAGAATTTTATCCTTCATACAAAAAAAGTTATGTTGTATACGGTGAGCGTCACTTTTTAAAAATGTTGTTTTATGTAAAAACTAGTTTTCGTGAGAGATGGAAAAAGAAGTGCAATCTGATTCCAAGAATTTTAAAAAAATATTTTTAGAATCTACAGACAAAATTTGACGAGACTCTAGTTTGGATCATCTTTAAATTTGTCACTATTTAGCCACTATAGGTGCTCAAATGTGAAGATTTAGTTAAAAATAATAATTTTAGTGTTCAATTTGACCAGAAATTGTAAACCACTATTGTGGGATCACCCAAATTGTAAGTGGCTCAATATTTTTCCTTATTTATATGATCTCATACCTACACTAGGCACATCAAGGGTTTTATTTGCATGGGTTATTATTCGAGATCATATTGTAGGGGTTATTGGTTGTAGTGTTGATTTTGACACCGTGTGTGCCTTATCCGACATTAGTTGTCCTTGCACACTTTGGCAACGTCTTTGGGAGATTTTTGGAGACTCTAATATCTCTCCATTCCCAGAGGATCTTGCTACAAATTGTCTCATCCCTCTTGCAGATGTAGATTTCATAACCTATGATAACCGTACTCTAGAGGAGCTTGAGTATCTTACAGGTCTTGCATGTGTCGATGGTTCAGAGACTTGTATTCATGTTCCCACTCTTGAGATTGAGACTTCATTAGCATCTCCTATTGTTCCTAATTCAGTGCAGTAGGGAATCATACATCTTTTAAACATAGCTAATTTGGACTCTTATGTTGTAGACATATCTTTCTTGTTTGTGGAGTCCTATATTGCAGATTTGGAGGATTCTTTTGAGGACATTCATCTCCTCTACCTTGACAGTTAGGTTATCACCATCCACCCACCATTATCAGTGCATTCAGAGGTTTCATTTTAGGATTCTCCACATCAGTTTGGATTTGACATCATTTGTTTCAGTTCATATAGAGAGATTCTTCGGCATCCAATCATGGCACGCATCTTGAGACAGATTGGTTTATCACTCTTCACAGGGTTTCTTCGACATCATCCTTTGGATCTGTTTCTTCCCAAGGGGAGGAATATCATTTCTCGTTTCAGGATCTCTTTTTGGATTCTACATCAAGCATCTACTATTGTGACAAGAGTTTCTTCTTTGTGGGGGGCCTTCTTGTCTTTTTTTATCTCTCCTATGAAGACCATTGTATATGTACTTATATGATAGAAGTTTTCTATGGGGGGTATCATGCAATCCACCTCCTATCCTTCTTTCATTAGTGCATTGCATTCCTTTCTTTGCATTCTATTTTGGGGAGGAGTTTTGTTCCCACTGGGTTTTCTCCTTTACCTTGTTTCCTTTAGTTTGCATTGCATTTGTAAATGGGTACCTGATCAGGCCTAGTTGTCGGGACCCATGTTTAATTTCATGCATTGTTGTTAATTTTTCTTTCTTGCACATGTTTGTAGCTGCACTCTTGCTCATCTTAAGGGGGGTGTTAGAGTAAAGGTTTTAACTTAATTATGTTACTTAAGTTACCTTTATTCTTCTCTTAAGATTTCACTTTAGTTTGCATATTGTGACATTTAATAATTATATTAATTATTAAATGTCTACCTATAAGGGTTACTTTTAGGGTTGCACGATCTCCTTTCATAAGGATTGATCATTGTATTATTACTCTCTCTTTGATTAATACATTTTTTAGCTTTTAGAGCACCCTTACTTTTTTGTCTCGAATGTCTTCTTCTGTGATAGGTTATTTGCATGCAAGTGAACTTTGGGGTCTGTGAAATTGGATTTCACAACTTCTACAATACTCACCAATTGTTTGATCTCACAACTTGTTCCTTGCATGTACACTATAATTTTATTAGTCAAATGTGATTTCTTAAGTAGTTAGTCACTCTATTAGACTATTAGATGATATATTAGATCTTTTGATAGCATGCCAATTATGGAAGCTCAAAAGAATGTCACTTTAAATTTTTTAAGGGATGGATTGATTATTCTCCATTAGATGATCCTATGCTAGTTGAGATACTTCCTAATACAAATTTATTTCAAGGATTAAATCTAATCCTACATGATAGTGTATGTGGCATGCATTGTATATAATGGATCTATAGTCATTTGAATGTGTTAGTTATCTATTAGAAGATTGCTAGATAGTAAACTTGGGTTTTGGGAAGAGTTTTTGAATTTCTTGTAGTTGTGGAAAGTATTTGCATATCTCTTAGATGGATTGAGTAGAATAGTTCATGCTTTCACATATTGGTAGGCCTATTGCAATATTTTATCATTTCTCTATTTCTATAGGATTCGTTTATTTTCCTTCATTTGTCCCTTGGTTTCTTCTATTGTGTGCTCTATGTTTGCAACCATTAGACGGTTGTTTCGTTGATACTCCAATATTATTGCACTAATTTGATATCAAAGATATTTTTTTTTAGTCTTAGAGGTGAGCTTGCAAAAATTCCATTAACAAATATTTGTGTGAACCATCATCACATTGTAGGTGAACTAGAGGAGATGAATCATAGAGTAAGAAGAAGAGGTATTAAAAACCAAAAAATTGCCTACATTATAAACCTAGTCGATGTGTTAAGATCCATTCTAGTTCAGATTAATTATATTGATGCTACACAAAGGAGAATTTATATGATGATGGAGGACATCAAAGATAATGAAGAAGGTTATGAGGTTTAGGTATGTGCCATTAACTTGTAAGATATTGAAGATATTATGATAGAATAAAGGTTTGATATTTCCCTATTGAAGGATGTAAATTAGCTAAATATCGATCCACCATAATAATTATAAAGCTTAAATATAGAATAATTGATTGATTGTAGTTCACTAATTTGGAGATATACTTTGAGTTTGAAGATATTAAGAATATGAAGAGAGTAAAACATGTCACCACGAAGTTGAAAGATCATGTTGAATTATGGTGGAACTCAATATATAAAATTTATGTTTAGGAGAAGTACAATAGTGGGATTAAATAAAGGCCGAGCTTAAGAGGAATTTTCCAATCAATTATGGACTAGATATAATTAAGAAGATCCAAAACCTATGCCAATGAGAGACATCCATGGAGGATTATAAAAATGAGTTCTATAGACTATTCATTTGTGTTAATCATGTTGAATATGACACTTAGAAAGTGTCATGGTATGTAAATGGATTGTGCATATCAATATAGGATGATATTTATATTCTAACCATTTGGTTAATTGAGGAGGCCTACCAACTTGTTCTCAAGGTGGTAAAGGTGTCCCATATGTAATAAAGAAAAAAAATATTGATAAGGGTAGGGATGAGAAGAGAAATCATATTCCAAGAAGGTATACCCTTGTGCATAGTGAAAGTATAGGAAATAGTAACACCATGTTGAGTATAAAGTATAAGTACATCTTTGGACTATGTGGGGATAGAAGACAAAGTGATAGAAATGGATTTAGTGGGAATTTGTTTATATGTGGTAAAATAGTTCATTGCATTTTTAAGTGACACCATGCAAGATTAACGTAATATAGATAAGTGTGCACATGTGGCATAGGTCAAAGATGCGATTTCATCAAGTAGTAGAGTGAACAGTGTTAATCTTGAGGTAAGTGAGAAATTGATGATGTGCAATATTTTATGGAAACCTACATGAAAAGATGATGGTTAAGGAAGATCCTATTCTAAACTAGGTGTATATTGGGAGGTAAGTGTTGTAAATTGATCATTAATGCATGCAACATTGAAAACTTAGTCTCCACAAAGTTGGTGTGAAAGTTGTGGTTGAATAGGGTTGTGTATCTAATGCCACATGGGGTCTTTTTGTTACAAAAGAGATAAAAAATCACAATGAAAAACAATAGTTTCAAATACATTATATATTAGAGGATTTGTAGATGAAATATGGTGTAACATAATTGAATGGATGCCTACCATGCATTAATAGGAAGTTTGTGGTAGTATTATTAATTAATTATTCATACTAGGAACAAGATTGCCTCCACCATTAAAAAATATGGGGAGAAATTTGAGTCACTTCCTATATTAACGATGAATATGATTCAATGTATAAGAAAATGTTGTGTTGTTTCCACCAAAAGAGTTTCTTAATGAGGTGAGAGACTTTTAAACTACTAGCCAAGACCATAGAGGAGAACATGGAGTTGTGTAGATGTGAGGAGCCAAAATTAATTACATTTCTTGAAAATTTGGAAGATGTGATTGGTAGATAAGTATAAAATAGGTTTCTTCAATGTGAAATATCTTACACTAAATGAATTTGATTCTAGATTCTAGTTTCCAAAAAAGGCATCACATAAAATGAGTCTTAACATGAGTACAATGTTAGACAAGTAGGTTGTAGAACTACCAAAATAAGGTATAATAAGGAAAATATTTAGTCCTTGCACAATGAATATAGTGTGTGTGTCAAATAAGGATGAAGAATTGGAAATGTGTACAAATTATAACATAATTAGTAAGATAATGATCAAGTATAATTCTCCATTATTGCATGTGGATGACCTACTAAACTATTCAAGTGGACTATGCTACTTTTCCAAGATAGACCTTAAGAGAAGATATCATTAGATTAGGATCAAGGAAGGATATTAATGAAAGACCATATTTATAACAAAGGAAGGCTTGTACAAATGGATGGTGATGCTATTTATATATACATTAACCCAAGCATGTGTATTCATGTGATTGATGAATGGGGTTCTAAAGCCATGTCTCAATAATATTATGGTTGTTTATCTTAATATATTTTTTGTGTTCAAAAAGATAACAGAGGAGTATCTTGCACACTTGAAACAAGTGATGGTACACCCAAGGAGAGAAAACATGCATAAACATGAAGAAATTAAACTTCATGAAGTAGTATCTAACATACTTGGGAATCATGATATATCAAGGTGAATTATTAATAGAACTTGTGAATGTTCACATGATTGTTGAGTGAACCAATCTAAGAAGAATAATTAAGGATAGGGGTTTAAATGGGTTTTCAATATTTTATTTTTTGTTCATCAATAAATTTAGTGGGTTTTGTGTACCCTTGACATATTGCATGCAAAAAGGTGGGTTTGAGTGGATGACTACCAACACCAAAAATTTCAAAATATTGAAGAGGAAAGTGACAAAAGAGCCCATGTTTGCACCCTTAGACTTTGGAAAGGTGTTCTAAGTTGATTGCAATACTAGAAAAATGACAATTGATGATGTGTTGAGTTAGGAGAGTGATGAGGTGTACTCCCCTTACAATTCAAAACCAACAACAAAAATATAGAATTACACAAAAAAATGTAAGGAAGAAGCAAATATTTTCTACTATCACTGAAATGAAAATGAAATTACAATATTACAATTGCCATCATATGGGATTTTTAATTACATAAATATGCAAATCTGTAAATTGGAGCCACAATCTACTCTGCTCTACCCCTCCTCTATAACCCTCATTCACATCCTTTATTTCGAAGATGTGACCGCCCTAGAATCGTTTGGAAAGTGTAACTTCCTCAAGAAGATATTTTGAAATTTTATTAATTTTGATAGTACAACTTCGCGGGGTCATAACTTTTGATCTGATTGTCAGAATTTTAATTATAATATATTTTTTGGAAATCGCTCGAGAAGGTGCATCCCAAAAAGGAATGCCTAAAGGTAGAATACTTTCATTTTCTGCCAATTTTCAGGCCCATCCAGAGCCTCTAAGTGCTTCAAAATTGACTTCAAATATTTTAACAAGATTTTTGAAAATTGAAATTTTAATATCTCTCAAATGATAAATGATATTGAAGTGATTTCTTTGTCATTGGATTCAATTTACACTTTCAGAGGTTTGTGTATGATTTTGTGCCCATACATGCATAAATACAGACTTACTAAAAATAGTAAGTTTCCAAATTTAGCCCTTATTGAAAAGAAACATTTTTTTTGGTTGATGCAAAATTGATCTTACACCTTGGATGCTCCTGCATTAGAGTGTAGACCATTTATGTATTTAATTAAATATTTTGAGCAAGACTAGACACCGATATTATATCTATGAATAGGAATTATATGCCATATTTTAAGCTTTATTCAAGGTGATCATGTGTTACTTTCTATCAAAGTATTTTATGTCGTACCTAGACCATCAAGTGCTAAAGTTCATCAATAGTCAACCAAACCTCAACTAGAGGTAAATGAGTTGGGAAGAATATCTACAACGTTACTCTTTTGTGTTAAATAATTACATAGGTAAAATTAACAAGGGTGTAGATTCCTTGAGCAAGAGGTAGCTGTTATTTTTTAAATGATGGTTAAACTAGTGAGCTTGGAGGTGATGAAGGATTTTTATGGTGTAGATATATAATTTTTAGATGCATATATGTTGTATATGCATACATCCTTGGGTTGGAGACAAAATTATATAAAAGGAATACTTTACGCAAAAGGGATACCTATTTGAGAGGCAACACCAGTGTATATTATAGGGTTCAATGAGAGATAACTGTAGCATAGAATTTTGTCACCACTAAGGGTTTTAGGACCTAGGGTAACAAGACTCTATACTTTACATTCAAGGATGACCCTAGAGATCTCATCCCAAGAATAGAGGAAAGAGATATGACAATAGGGTATCCTGGGATATGATTTCAGATTAGAAGAGGGGTTCACCACCAAGTTTAAACTTGGAAAAGATAATGAGATGCAAAACCTAGTTTGATGCAAAATTGAACTAAATGACTTGAAAATGCAAGAAGAATAAAATAGAAAGCTACATAACAGAATGTGTGAACATGGACATGTGTTGAAGACTGGAAACAACTTTGAAATTCTGAAAAACTTGATTTTCTAGCCTAGTGGGACTCATTCGCCATTTTGGGTGAATTAGTCCTAGATCTGTATTTCTATGTAGGAGCAGGTTTCAGCCAAATGGGTATCCAAATTTGCAAAGATCTCTGAAAAACCTATAATGGGATTCATTTTCCACAACTGGGGGGTCAGTCTCGTTTTGTCGCGAAGTGTCCCAGGAGAAGAATCTTGAACTAAAACTTTGCAAGCCTCTGATGATGGATAAAATAAGCACTTTCCCACTGAATTCATACAAATTGGATGGGTAATTTTCCCTAGATATGATTTTTTGTGAGTCTTGACAATTTTCCATGACAACTTTGACAACATTTGCAACTTTGTCATTTTGGTGCTTTTGAAGGCTTCAAATCCACTTTTCTTCAATCTACAAACCTACAATCACACATTAAAGAGGGGAAAACTCGTTGATTGTTAGGGAATAGGGGTTTGCCTTGATCAAATCCCTTGTAGGTAATTAAACCAAATGATGAGATTATGAAAGATGAACATGAAACATGAAACATAGGACATGAATTATGAACAATGATACCTTGAATGATGATGTCTTGTAGATGATGTCTATAAATCTGCAACTCAATCATTAAATGGCCATGAAAGATGTAGATCTTGATCTTTGACAATAAGAATAGAACAATGCTTGGTCTTGGATCTTCAACGCTACATCACAACATTAGCTCACTAACATGCTTGATGATTGATATGCTAATGGATCTTGAATTGCTGCAACAATTGACGGAGAATTTTCCCTTGAAGACACTTGAATTCCCTTGTGAATGCTTGAATACTCTTGTGAACTCAATTTTCTATTATGAATGCTCTCACAAAAGTCTTAGGTGAAAAAGAGTGAAAGAACCTTGTATTTATACTTAATTATGCAAGAATTCCCAAAATTGCAACACTACAAGCCAACATCAGATCTAGGAGAATAAAATCTCTCCAAAAATTTGAATTAATTTTGATTTTGGGTCACACGAGACTCATTCACCTCCCATCTGACATAATGTATGTGACCAAAAATCAAAAGTGCTTAGAAAGGTTGAAAATTAGGTTTGGAACCCAAAAATCTAGGTGGGACTCATTTTCCCAAGGTGGTGAATGAGTCCCAAACACTAAATATGGGCCACACAAGCCAAAATCACCTAAATTATGATTGGTTAATGATTGCTATCAGGATTATGCTCGAAAAGATGCAATAAATGAGGCTTGTGGATGCAAAATAGGGCCAATCAAAGCATAAGAGAGCCCAATTATTAATGATAAGCCTAGAGGAATGTGAAAGTGTGTTACAACACTTTAGGCAAGATTAATGTTAATTATAATTAAAATTATGTTTATTATGCTTAGTCAATTGATAAAACCCTAAAAAAGTGTGAAAGTGCATTGCAACACTTCACGACACTTTTGCAAGTTACCATTGAAATACATTAGTTCACAATGGCCTAAGACCTAATGTGAATGTGTTATCCACATTACAACACTAAATCAAGGCAACATTAAGCCAAAATCCCCAAGGAGGACCCAAATGAGTGTGAAAATGTCAAAGGACCCATTTTTCGACACTTCAATAACCTAATTAGAGAGTTGCATGAAGGTGGATAAAAAGAAACTTTGGAACAAACAAGATACATACCATATTGGAGAGGTATCAAAAACCAATTTTACATAAATATTTATAAGTATTTTGAGGAGAGATACAATATTTTCCAAACAATAAAAGAGATAGCGTAGAAAACTAGGCTATCTAAGACATTATGTATACAATATAGACCATGGGAGGAACTATCCACATATTTCATCCTTTTATTACCACACACCTACAAGGGAAATTAATCTATCTTTGTAGTGGAAAACATATTATTTATGATTAAGGTGCCATCTACCTTGTAAATCCTGTCATATTTCATAGTTCCAACATCCTTAGAAAGTGTCCCTAGGAACATAGGGAGTATTGGGAAAATAATTTTTAATATTTTATTCTCACCATTGTTTATAATACATTCATAAGAGATGAAGGGTTCCACTAGTAGTGGTAAAGGTGACTGTTACACACAAATATTTAATTCATTTTTTCCCAAATGTGGATGCATGGAATGGGATCGTAAAAAAAAGTGAAGAGGATAAAAGGTGACTATTGAGATTATCCAAGTTGGTGTTTGGAAAGAGGAAAATGCATCTCTTGATATTCATTCATTTTTGGCATTTCATGTGATGCTTCATTTTTAAGTTTGGGTGCCTAGGTTGGAGGGAATTGTTTTAGGAGCCAAAACCTATGTTCTTACAGAATCCTAAGAGGAAAATCAAAGTACAGGATGTTTGGAATGAAAATTCATATTTTGGCATCAAGTTTGGTGCATAAGACCTCTTTACAAATCTACAAATTCAGCTCCTTGGATGTGGAAAAAAAGTGAAATAGAAAGTGGAACAATTATATTGCACGTACAAGAATCTAAGTAGGAAAAAGTTGGAGCACAAAGAGGTTGTGCATAGGTACACATGTGTTGCCATATTGGAGGAAAAGAGGAGAATGGAAGTGTGTGATAAATTTTAATCTTGTTTTAAAAATAATGCATACTTGGCCTCTCTTCTTGGTGGATTTTTTTCTGCAATGGTTTCTCCATGTAAATCCTATGTCATGTGATGCTTTTATGTTGTTGATTTGTGCCTCATTGTTGCTATCTTATGGTGACGTTATCTTTTATTTATTGTTGTTACAATTTCTCATAAGGTGTTGTTGTTAAGCATGCTATCTTGATTGATTTTTAGCATCATAAAGAAGGTGGATCCAATCATGATAATTTCAAATTAAGATTACTTAATTTCAGATTTGCATACAAATTTTATATTTTCGTATTGTAGTAGTCCAAGCCTTGTATCTCACCAATTGATGTTATAACTTCAAAAAAATAAAATAATGTTAATTCATCAGATAGAGATTGGAAATTTCCCAATATTTTTTTCTAAAATGACTCATTTCATTCTTTGCCAAAAGTTTAATGATGTTTCTAATATAGTTGATTTATTCTTGAAGGAGATGTTTTGATTACATATGGATTGCTACATAATATTATGTAAAAAATTGACACCAAATTTCTTTGCCACTTCTATTGTGCCCTATAGAATAATTTGGGCATGCAACTCAATTAGAACTCTATATATCATCTACAAATAGATAGATAGATCGATATTTTCAATTTTAGAGTCTTGACAATTTACTCAAGTATCTAGTAGGAGACAAGCCTACATAGTGAGACTTTATGTTGGCACAAGTAGACAATTCATACAAGAAGTCAGTGAACAAAAGGAAGATTATATTACAATTATTGCATGTGACATATTCATGAGGAATCATAGATATATTTAAATTATAAAGTAATGGAAGGGGCAATACATGAAGGAGATTCATGCATAGATCAGCTAGAGGAGATAAATAAAAAGTGCAAGTTGTGTACATATGAGCCTTGGAGAGAGAAGGATTACTTGGAAGGTGAGTTAGTCATGAAATACCTAAGAAAGGATAGATTCATTGGCAATAAGTTATGCTTCGTTTAAAAATTATGCCCTATTAGGGGGTGTGGGCTAACTAGCACAAAATTCAAGCACCTAGGACAAAAAAATTAGGGCGTTGAGCCACAATATGATTGTAGGGCTTAAGAAGTACATCGCCGGTTGGGCAGCGGCGAGGTTGAGGATCTATAGGGCTGGGGCGACACCACTCCAAGGGCCGAGCCCCTAGTCTATAATGTGACCGCAACTGAGCTAGAGGTGTTTGGTGGTGCATAATAAATAGTCTATTTTTTTATATTGCCTTGGGGCAATCAAAATCATGTATAAATATATGCCCAATTAAATTTTAAACAACTATAATTAAATGTATGTTGAATATTGAATATTTGAAATCGACCACCAATAATTAATATTGTCAGCAAAAATAAATATTAAGCCCAAACTATATTATGCTGACCAAATATTAATTCAACCCTTATAAATATTTCCTACCAACTATTAATAACTATAGCTTGAATAAAAAATAGTAACTTGCAATATGATATGGCAACCAAAGAGTGGATTTGTTTTTTTGGCAATGGGGTGGTGGGGGGGGGGGGGAGGGATTTTTTTGTTTTCAATTGTATAATCCATACGATGCCCTTCAATATCGCTGTAAAAAAACCTATGATGGCCTTTGGATGATGAAGTCGAATTTCAATGAATAGGCATGTGTTCGTAGGGTTTTTGGACCTTTTGAACACAATGGCGAGGTCAGATCTAATCCAAAGTGTTTCATAAATCAATTGCCTCTCATATTAGAACAACTAGTCCTTCATGCAAACCCTTCCACCTGTGATAGTCTTCTTAGCTCAACTTCTTGATATGAGATGGATCTCCTATAACCTAAGCTCTGATACCATGTTAGAAATATGAATGAACAATAACCCACTTGAAGCTATAGTTTTAATGGATCAACCAAGAAAAATACCATCCACATGAACAAGAAAGTGGTGCACCAAGAGCAAGAAGATAATATGATCAAATGATGATCTATAATGAATTGAGATAATTTACAAATGTATAAGAGCCATCCTTATATAGGCAAGGAGAGAGGAGGTTGGATAACCACCTTAGTTGCAATCATTAAATTCCTAATGCATAATTTAAAATGCATGAGATAAATATTAAATGCATAGATAACTACATGCCAATTAATGAGATATGGTCCCATTAAATACTAGTTTCTATAATGCCACCTAGGAAACTAACTCCTAAGTAAACTTATTAATGATGTGAATAGGTCCTCAATAATATCTAGTTAGGAAATAACCCATTCACACTAACATTCATAGAGGGATATACAACAAGCTAAATCCCAAGAAGATTGGTCCATACCATATTTGAATAAGTTATATAAGAACACTTATGAGATCAAGCTATAAAAAGTGTTGGATATCTCATTATTATTCAATATATTTGTTTCTATTCCTACCATATGCTTGAATATTCAAGCATTTAACCAATGAAAGTTCTTGATTAGAGAACAGAGATATAATATTAGTAACAAGAGGAAATCACAAAAATATTGGATATGCACATAGACAAGAACACCTAACGAAGTGAGTACAATAAATATCTTATTCTTTGGAAGGGTAAACGGCTTGAAGATGACTCATGGATTTTTGAAGTTAAATTAAATTGAGCTAGGTGGAAAATTTAGTTTCTTGTGAAATCCATATAATGATCACCATGCTCACAATATTTTTTTACCAAGGTTTTTTAATGCAAGAGCATCCACTCATTAGTAAAAAGTTGCATCACCCAAAAATATGTTTAGTTTCATTCACATGATTAATTTGTGTGCACCCTATTATTTTTTAGTTTTCTAAGTGATAACTTATTCATGCATGTTATTTTGTTTTGGGAAGGTTTTTTGGTATTTCATGTATTTTATTTCTTCTTAGCATGCTTTTCACATCTCTATTAAGCACAAAAAAATATGCTAAGGATCCAATACTTATTGGATCATGCACCTATTCGTCATGCATGAACTTCACTATGATTAGTTGGATGTCAAATTTCAAGTGGTTAACCACTCTATTCAATTGTAATGTGATGTGATTAGATGTTTTGATATCATGTCAATTATGTAAGGTTAGAAGTATGTCACTTTAAATTTATTGAAGATTTTATAGATTGTTATTTGTTAGATAGATCCTTGTCGGTTGAGCTATTTTATTATCATTAATTTATTTTATTGAATTGTTGATTATTTAAATCACTACTCATATGAAAGGAATCAATCACTTTCCAAGACTAGGGAATATAATCCTAAGGATGGATGATCAAGTCATCAACAAAGAGTGGGCGATGAAAGACCAATTGTTGAGAGTATATCATCTCCCCTTCATTTTGGGCTCATCTAGACCAAAGAGAGTGTTGCTAGAGGTAACATGTAACAATATTTAATCACAACTAAAGGTATGACAATAGGCAACATTCAATACCATTTGTATATATGCATAACCCCATAATTTGTTTTATACTAGGACTAAGATACTACACATATAACCTCTATTAAGATTATGGATATATGTAGGATATGATTCTCTAAGATGAAAAATGGTGTGTGTGTGTTGTTTTCACATGAATTTTCACCCTTGGTCAAACTATTAATTGAAACAATCCAATGACACAATGGGAATGATCTCAAGGTGTGGGACATTGTGACTGATATCAAATCTCTAGAGAAGGTTGGCTCCTTTCTAAGCTCAAGTTTATGTGTTGATCCAACCTAGCATAGATTAAACCTACATACTACTCCTACTCTACTAATTTTCCAAGGAAACAAGGAAGAAATAAATACATGAAGTAAAAGGATGGTGATGCACCAAGACTTAAGAGAGTTTCCTTCCTACCTATAATAACACAAAAATTTGATAAAACCACCTAAACTCACACAAATCTCATTGAGAATCCCTTGCAAATGAATGAGAAGATAATGGATTCAACATTCACTAAGAGGGAAGAGGGTATCCGTATGTAGTTCTTGAAAATCATTTTTACACCATGCATATCTAAAGAATTAGTAAATCCATTCACATATGATGGTAAGAAGAAATTATACAACATACATAAAGTGAGAGGAGGTGAAAAAAGGTAATATTATTATTCAGAGGCATTAAAGAGTAGATAAATTGAGAAGGAACTCTTTAAAAAGGAAGATAAAACTCTATATATCATATGTTGGTCACTCATAAGAGAAAAAATATATACTAGCACAAAGGACCCAAAGATCAATGATCTTCTACCACTATAGGCGGTGGCCATTTATTTTGGTTAGAGTTTTATCATTTTTGACCCTAAAAATTCCATGAAACATGTACCCATGTTGTCAAGGAGCATGAGAGGTCATACCCTTTCAACTAATGTCAATTGGCATTAAAATCTACCTAGAAAATGAGGGGCATGTCAATGGACAAAGGGCACAAGTAGGTGGTGATTAAATGCATTCATTACCACCACATGGAGCTCAAAACCCTTCAAAAATGCCTTTTGAAGAGTACACGAGTGCCAAAATGCTTATCGTGAAATATTATTCCCATGTTTTGACTATAGCATTAAAAAATATAAATACCCAACAAAGACAAGAAGAGTTGCAAGAGTATCAAATGAGCACTTTCCTTCATTCCAATTGGACCTAGGAAAATAACATAAAATCCTCTAGTACCCCAAAAAAAATCCTCGAAACTCACCTTGTTGAACCATCAATTCATCAGGCCTCCATTGAGGAACATACCTATTAGACTTAGGACATGGGCATGTCCACCTCTGATATTCCATCAAAGAATTGATCCATGAAACATCAGGTCATTTGAACTTCATCAAGTTACCTGCCATGGGAATGGGGATGTGAAACTCCAAAACTCCAACAAACACAACACTTCGCCAAATTTGGTTTTTTTCAACGGGTATTTGACTAAGACTTAAAAGGGGATAATTAATGCAACAACTAGAGGCACCATTATAAGGATGATTAGCCCATTTAATATATCTTAGATCTCGATTATAATGAATGGGAAAAGAAGGGGGAAATAGAATATGAATATTTTGGTGACCTCTTAGGGGCATTTTCTTACTAAACGTAGATCTAGTGAAATAATTAATCCATTACGAATGGATTAATAAGGGCTTAGAAAAAGTGAAAAGATGCCTCAAAACAAAAACAAAAACATGTAGAATGCACTTGAAGGAAAATAAATTATAAATCAAACACTCTCCTAAAGAGAATGCAAAGTGTGTAGCAACACTTTTTAGAAATATTAAATTAATCTAAAATGTATATGATTTACAATATTGAATGCCAATTTCCACAAAATCTTTCCATTGTCAAAGACAAGCCTCCTAAAGAAGTTGATCTCCCTCAGAATAATTTCATTCATTGCCCAACTACAACTATTGAAGATCTATACCTACTTGAATCACATCACAAATAATACTTGAATATTGAATATTCACCCCAATATCAACTTTTTCGTTGCAAAGAAAACACAAAATACAAATTCTAGACTCATTTGATGATGCATCAGGCATTTTCATACTAGTATGGGTACACTATTTTGGAAGTAGGTCAACATCAAAATAAACACAATTTATGGAAGAAAGTAAATTTATAATACACAAGGGTATATTATCATCATAGTAGTTGACCTCCCTATGACATGCGCTAAAGAATAAATAGAATGTATCTATCTCACATGATAATGCAAAAAATTCCATACCTATGTATTGATCTACACAAGAAAGATCTTCCAAATGCACATCAAATAAAAAAAATTGAAGCACTGACCTATTAAAAAGTTGAGAAACATTTTTTGATTATAGGAGAAAATAGGTTTTCAAGGGACCTGAAACCCTTTACATCGCATTACATCAAAATGTTGCTATGAAAGAGAATACTGAATAAAGCATAATCAACATCCAATAGCCAAAAAATAGCAACCAAACAATAAGAAAGTAGAAACAGAAAACAACAACACATACAGACATAAATAGCTTCATATTCTTCAAGGAATTGGCCACCTCAATCTCCTGATTATAGTGTAGGTTAACCATATCCATCAACTCTCTTTTTTTTTCTTCAAATGTCTTCCTTAGGCTCCCCCTCATTCTAGTGCTCGGGCCTTTAGCCTTCTCTTTGAAATTCTTCTTCCCCTTCCCCTTAGAAGTATGATCCTTCTCAAGCATGTTTGTGAAGTACATTTGATCCTCATGGAGCTGATTGATTTTTCCAAAGAAAACCTTGAGAGATTCTACACTATTCTTGATAGAACTATGACTAATCTGCAGGAGATTTTTGATGTCCTCATTCATTTCCTTGATCTTTTCCTCCATTACACCAAGGAAAATTTCACACTAGGCTTTAAAATAAAAAAATGAGCATTCCAAATCCATCAAACTCCCAATGAGTAGGTCCGAGGAAGACCCCTTCAATTGGTTAGACATGTTCTCCTTCAAGCCCCTAATTTTTATGTTGACCTTGTTGAATTCCTGCAACACACATTTAGCAAGTTTAAAGGTGCAACACTAGACCTAGCCATGCCCAACAACTCATACATGGTAGTGTTATCGTCATCAAGATAAGAAAAATCCTCAATTGGAGGATTAATATTTAAAGGCTTTGGCGTGCTAAGGTTTGGGTTCTCACCCACATCCTCCCACACATCCCTTTCACCCAAGGTATTCTCACTACCCAAATCCCCATCTATGTCCACATGTGGAGAAGTCTTCCAAGTAGGGGAATCCTCAACATCCATGACATTATCACCAATGACCTTTACCTATTCTAAAACCACATTCTCACCGTTCCCATCACCTTTAGACCCCGACTTGTGCAATTTAGCAAGTCTTTTGGAGGCCCTCCGAGGAAGCCCCTCATCTACATTATCTCCCAACTGCATGGACTGCTCTTCATCATCCTTTCCAATAGCAATAGAAATCTATCCATGAAGTTCAACATTCTTCTTGGTTAGGTGACGGTGAAACCCACTCGAACTTTGCTCAATATCGTCCCCACTAGATAGGGACCCACGAGAATCCGACCTTTGCATAAGTTTCTTGGTGGGTCCCTTCTTCTTCAAATTCCCCTTTTTCCTTTTCCTAGAAGGGGAGGCCATGGGGGAAGAGGAGACCCCCATAGTATTATCTTCCTCCACCTTCCACTCTTCATTACCATCAACACTCATCTCCAAACCAAAAGAAAATGAATCTTCACTAATAGCCTTCTCTTTACCCTTAACTGACTTAGTCGGGGTATGAGCTCTAGTTGCATGCTCCATGATGAGAAAAATGAGCCCTTCATGAAGAACAGGGGACCTATGATTCTTGAGGTGGGCATAAACTAAAACCTGCAGAGAAGAAAGAAGAAAAAATGGAAAGGAAACATGCAAATCATGTTAGAAATGGTTTCATAGAGTAGAGTGATGTCGTAGAATAGTAGTAAACTGACCATCAGGGTAACATACCGCATTAAAACTTATGCCACATCAGATCAGATTCGCTTAAGGGAGAGCCATTCATAACCCCATGAGGGAAGCTTCACCAGTTTATCTTTATCCTTGCCCTTTAAAATTGGTCCATTACATCTTCATTACTCTTCCTCTCTATAAAATTTGCACCCATCCATTGGTAATCCAGTAATGAATGCAATAAATTCTTCATTGATGATAAAATCCATACCATTCACCTTCAAACACTTGTTATGCCAACATAAAAAAAAAATCATAGAGGCTTCAAGGTCGTGACCATGAAGCCTCTCCAAATAGGGCGTGATATGCCCATGTCTCATAATACATAAAATTTAGCGCTTGTTTTTCCACTTATCATAGGAGAGGGGCTCAATCCTGCTCCTATCTCCACCCATTTCAAATTTCAACATTAATAGATACCAGAGTTGAACCACACTTGTAAGAATACAATTGAGAACAAGAAAGGGAAAAATAGAACCCATAAATCAAGGGGGCGATAATTACACAATCACCCCAAATAACAAACCCAAAGCTAGCTATCATCTTGCAATAAATGCTTAGCCCTCTCAAGAAGGGAAGAGTACCCCTCCCATGCCTTGAAATTATTAAGACTGACAACCTCGTTAGCAAAACAAATAGCAAGGGAATTACCTTCCCTATAGGTATGAGTGACATGGATCTCATCAAAAGATCTCAACATCATGATGGAATAAAAAATAAGTTGCTCGATTGTCCAGCTTGGATTCTAATTGCCAAGCAAGCAATTGACAATATTAAGGGAGTCACCCTAAACCCATAATTTAGAAACACCCCTATCCATTGCAATTTTGATGCCGATGTAAGCAAATTTGGCCTCAGTGTGGTGATTAGTCTAGTTTCCCAATGGGAGTGCCACCACACCTAAGAACCTGACATCTTCATTCCTCAACATCCCCCATAGCCTACATGCCCAGGATTTCCCTTGGCTGCCCCATCAAAATTAACTTTGACCCACGCCAGGGGTGGGCACTTCCACTTAGTATTTTCTCTAGCATTGTTACTGGATTGAACTAAAACAAAAAGAAGAGTGATGAACTTCCAATTAGTAGTAGCTGAAAGATCATATCCAACTAGAGAGGAGGATTGAGTGTCCTAAGGAGAGTCGAGAAATTGAAGAGAAAATTGCTTAACAATGGCCCTCCAAATTTTGAGAAAGACAATATCCTCTTTTAGTTTAGTGTCCCCAAAAACTGTTATTTCTTTTTTTCCATAAGCTCCAAGTAATGTGAGGGGCCATAAGGGACCAAAGAATCCAAAGAGAGGGATTAAATGAAGGACAATGCTATTGATAAGAAAATCTACTTAAAGAATCAAGAAAAACCAGTCAAGGTTCCAAAGAGAAAGGAATTTACTCCAAATAAGGGAGGATAAATTACACCCTAGAAGGAGATGATAGGCACTTTTTGCATCACACTCACAAAGCACACATCTATTAGGAATATAAAATCCCCTTCTACAAATTTTGAGAAACATGTTGATGACCTTATTCTCCCATGTTTTATTTACTCAATATCATCAATATTGTTATGTTGGTCCCAAGTGAATTACTCAAATTTAGGCACATCATTCTCCCCAATACAAGAGGTTGCATCTTCATCTTAAATGAAGACCTCATACTCAAAATTTCTAATCTCAAGGATAATAGACAATGAATATACATCATTGTTACATATATTGATGTAAAATTCATTAGGAAAAATGTTGCAACCATGCGACACTTCAAGTGAAGAACTAAATTCTTCAAATCGTCTCACTATTTTGATTTCTTCTTTTGAAATTGATTATGAAACATTTGTTGTCATGGACCAAATCATAATCCACATCCACCCCCACAAAAATGTTAATATTTATGATTTCATCTTTGTGTGTAACAATGTCCATGCCCTCCTCATGCATGTAAACATCTCTAGCAGCCTCAAAATGAAAAGGGGAACAAAGGAAGGAAAACCATGAAACAAGAAAGAAATTTATTATTCACCACCTTCATTATGGGTTGCTATATATGTTGAGTAATAAATTGCATGAGTTGATTTATCTAAAAAAATTGTGTTTCCTATACACTCTTCCTTGTTCATATTATTGTAATGCACAATAGGTGTAGACCTCTCATCACTAGACTAGAAATCATCATCAACCTCATCGAAGAATAAAAATACCTGTTGATCAATATCAATAAAAAATATCATCATTCCAATCTATCAGAATTGACTCATCTTGCACCTATTCCCACCTTAACACTCCTTGACATGTTTTCAACCTATTATTCTAGGAGTGCTATTGTGCCTTGAACCATCAAAGCCTAGATACAAACCCCATTTTGGCATGCATTTTAATTATGCGGCTGATTACATGAATCACACCATTCATATTCCTAATTAAATTATTTTTTGTTGGAACTAGAGCCTTTGATGAGCTTACAGTAGTTGGATTTCAAGTATTTAGGGGACTTGCATAGCTCAATTAATTTTTCCCTTGGGAATTCCCCTAGTAAGGCTTCCTATTCAATTTATAGGCAATGACTGAAAGGATAATATGGTTTTTTTATTGTGCTTTATACCTCTTTAGAGCCACCAACCCATTTTCAAATATCTAAAATAAAGCCTTGACCTCATGCAATTTATCAGAAGAAGCATAAGTAATTGGTTGGTTGATTGCTACAAGAACAAGAGATAAGATGGTGTGGGTGAGTAGAAATTATGAGAACAAAGGCATTGGAGGCCTAGGAGCCATCTTCTCTACTTGTATTAATTAAATTTCTACTTTGATAGAAATTACATATGTGTTTGGTAACACAATACCTACCATAGACTAGATCATGCCAACCATGTCATTGTTTAAAGTGTTGCAAGGTGTGCACCCTTGGTCTCCTTGTGCTATGCAACACAACGCTTGGGTTTGTGACATGGATTAACTACCTCCCATGGATTCATCAACTCTAGCAATTGTATTAGGAATTAATAGGTCAATCTTTTGGTGCAACGTTAACCATTTGTGTAACAATCAGTATTAGAGCCTAGGTCACAATTTTGAACCCCTCACTTTGTTGGGGGGAGGATTGTTGCAAGGTGTGTGCCCTTGGTTTCCTTGTGTTGTGTAGCGCAATACTCGGGTTTGTGACATTACTTAACCACCTCCCGTGGATTCATTAACTTTGGCGATTATATCGGGCATTAATAGGTCGATCTTTTGGTGCAACGAAAATCATCTATGCAACATAAATCATTTAGATAACACAAGAAAGAGTGATTGGGAGAAGGATTGACTAATGCAGGGATTCTATCCTAGATATTTTAAAATATAAATTTGAAATCTCCCATGAATTCATGAGAGGATTTATTGATGGTGGTCATTTTCTCAATCAGAGAAAGGTGGTCACTATTATCCTCAAACTTTCCATACAAAGTTTTACCTAACTTATCCTAGTTATCAATGGAATTATGTTGCAACCCCTTGTACCATCAAATTTATTTCCCTTTTAATAAGGACACAAGGAGCCTAAAAAATAAACTTTCCTCAGTGATGTTATGCATAGAAAAAATATTGGCAATATCTTGGATGTGTTTGATGGGGGTGGTAGTGTTTTCAATAGTAAAATATGGAATATTTTTTAGGGTCGGTACTAGTATATCATTATTTTGATTCAAATTAAGAGGGCTAACTCCATTAAAGGTCACAAAAGTATGATTTCTTAGAATAGCCATTAGAGGAATGTGAAATAACATTTCATTTAACTAGATAGTTGGTGTCCTTGGATGAGAAAATCTATTAGGTACCCAGGCATAGATTAGGCTCTAGGAGAAGATACACAATTTCCAATTATTCTAATTGGTGATCTAGAAATTCTATTTCTTCTTCTTAAAATAAAATATAGTAAGTAAAAATACTAAAACTATATCTTGAAGAGGCTCTTGTTCGAATCCTTGGCATAGAAAGATAACATGGTTTGAAACCAAGAGATTGGAGTTGCTAGAAAATGCAAATTCGCCTAAATTTGTAGATTAACTAAGAAATGCAAAGTCACCAAAATTTATAGTCACTAAGTGCTTGAAATTAGGTCCAATGATCAAATTTTCTAATATCACACCAATCTTCTCAGGAATATGATATAAATTTTATCAAACTTGTCCCACCATGTGTGCCAAAAATTGTTGTCACATAGATTTACACCCTTGTTGAAATTTTTGATCAACAATCTAATGACATTATCTCAAGTTATGACACCTTGTGAATGAGATCAACCCTCCAAAGAAGGATGAATCCTTTCTACGATTAAGTGCATGTGTTGATCCAACCCAACATAGTTTAAACCTAAAATATTACCCCTATTTTACTGATTTTCCAAGGAAAGCAAGAATAAATAAATGCAAGAAATAAAATGATTGTGATGCACCAATACTTAAGTGAGTTTCATCCGTACCCATAATCGCACAAAAATTTGATGATACCACCTAAAATAACACAAATCATATTTAACATCCTTTGTAGACAAATATGAAGGTAAGGGATTCAATATTCATTCAGAGGGAAGAGGGTATTCATAGATAGTTCCTAGAAATCATTGTAACACAACATATATGTCAATAAAAGTAGTAAACATATTCACATATGAAGGTAATAATAAGTTACACAATATACATAAAGTGAGAGGAGGTGAAAATAAGGTAGTATTATTGATTTAGAAGCATTGAGCCTATTTATTGTAGCAAAAAAAATGTAAAAAATGAAAGTTTTTTAGGTAGAGAAACTAAGAAGGAACTCTTTAAAAATGAATATAAAAATCTATTTATTTGCTACTCACCCAAAAGATAAAATTTGTAGACTAATACAAAGGAACTAAAGATCAATGAACTTATACTATTGCAAGAAGTGGTCATGCCTTCTTATTAGAGTTTTAGCATTTTTTAACCCTAAAAACACCATAAAACATGTTCCTGTATTATTATGGAGTATGGTATGCCATCCCCTTTCAACCAACATCAACTATAGCATTAAAATTTTCCTATAAAAGAATAGGTGTTTTGGTGGACAAAGGACATGTATATGTGGTGATTAAATAAATCCAGTTCTACCATCGAGCTCAAAACCATTCAAAAACTCCTTTTGAATATTACACAAACACCAAAATGCTTATCATGAAATCTTATTCCCATGCTTTGATCATGTCACTAAAAACTAAAAACCTTCAACAAAGAAAGTAGAGACATCAGAGTATCATACCATCATTTTCCTTTATGCCCATCAGACCTAGGGAAATAACTTAAAATCCTTCAGTGCTTCAACAAAAAACCTTGATGCTCACCTTAACAAACCATTGGTCCATCAAGCCTCCATTGAACAACATAACTATTAGAATTAGGATGTGGGAACATCCACTTATGGTATCTCATGAAAGCATCAATCCACTAGACATTAGGCCATTAGTGTAATGCCCCGCCAAGTAACCTTAAAGGAAGTTGCAATTAACATCTTAAGCGAACTAATTTTTTTTTATAAAGTGCATTTAACATACACATTCACTTACTAATTAACAACAACCTCTAAGGCTACAAGGTTAGGATTACTTAAACCCACACATACATATTACATATAACCGTATCATTATAACTTTATGAAATAAACATCATACATCATAAGAATACCACATAACATAGTAAGATAATCAACCAAGATACAATCTCATAAATATTAACTTAATCCAATAGTTACATCACTCATTCCCAGAATGAGGCAATAGTACTCAAGGTTACAATTACAAAATTCCACCTCATAAACATAAGGGGGATAAAATAACTTATACAATTAAAAATATTACAATACAAGTAATTACAACAAGAACTGCGAGCTGTCCATCTGGATGTCTCGCCACCAAGTACTGAAGATAGATGGGGACCCAACGGTTTTGGTGCATGTTCCACCCAACCAAGTGGTACCCGAAGGCCCACCCCCCATGCTAGGAGATAGTAACAAAGTAACATGGACAAAGATCTACAACCACTAAGCAAAGACAGACTCATACTGATATAACCAAACAAATGAACTAACAAGTTCAACTCAATCACCAAATAAGTACAAATCAAGTACAACATTCACATCACTAACATAGGTCACATTGCTTCCAGACATAAAATAGATCAAGTATGTTCAAAGAACCATACACATAAAACAATTAACAACAGTTGTCCTAGATAGAGTGTTATCGCATAGTAGTCATGAGATCTCCTCTGGGCATCCTTCATAGGCTCTGGTAATCCTGGTGGCCTCAACCAAATCCCGGCACTCATACTCACTCATGCGGCATCAAATACCTCTCGTACTAACAAGATAAATGACTATGCCATTCGAGGCCTTCTCACTCATCCCAAGTCTATACGAGCCCTTATGTCTATGAGTGAGGATTAAATTATCTTGATTAGTGTGAACTGCATCCTAATCATTTAAGTACATTAATTTAATTATCACTTGATTAAATCACTTCTGAAGGTTACCCGGTTTACCACTTTGGGCTCCGGCCCCTAACAAAAGCCACTCTTCTATTCGACAACACACACCCAAACAATCCACCAAGGGAAACACAAGTGCATATCAACTAGGCATCATAATCCATTCCAAAACAATGAGGAAACAAAAGATAGAACTCACTCCAAACATCTTAGAGGCAACGATCACATAGTCCACTCCTTTCATAGGAGGTACAAAAGATCCCCGTTCAAGGAAACCGAGTAAACTGAAAAGATGCCATGCACTACCCAAGGGAAAGCAATTGGATGACATAAAGGTTCAACAACCCTCATCCTCTAAGTTCTCCTGGAAGACTTATGATTTAGGACTAACACTAAATCCCAAAACCAACAATGCAACTTGACGACATAGCAACAAAAGCATTCGAGTCATTAATCAAATCTAATATTTGGATTTCCTAAATCCATACTCATTCGATAGGTAGTGTTGACAAAGTCAAAGACACGATAACTAGATCATCTAAAATAATCATAACCCCTATTTCCCCTTTCATTATTGGAAATCTAAAACAATTAAACTTACTTCCCTTTACTGAATACAGAGAATTAAATCCTTTAAGATAATCATGAGGAAGATACTGCTTTTGGATATACTAAATCCATATCTCTTTCATAATCCAATCACAATGATTCAATTAATCTAAATAGAAATTAATAAATAACACAATTGATTGCCTCATCAATAAAACAACTTCTTAATTTACTTTTAAATCGACACAAATCCATGCAAGTGAACTCTTTCCATTTCCTAACCAAATCTTACATTACATTCAATTTCCTATTTAGGACATGCAATCACTTTAATATAATAAAATATCATTTCTCTACCCATTTACCCATATACACTAATCAATCAATTTTAAATCTCTATTCAATTTCCTATTTAGAACATGCGATCTCTTTAATATAATAAAATGTCGTTTCTCTATCCACTTACCCATATACACTAATCAATCCATTTTAAATCTCTATTCAATAATATATTGCATACATCTTATTAAAACGAAATACGATAATGAATTTACCCTTAACATATTTTTATATGCTCCATATTATATATACACCAAACATATATATTAATAAACTCAATTATATAGATTCTTTAATATTCCAATCACAACGATTAATTTGCTCTATGGAAATAAAACATAATAACTATTGCCCTTTCAAAATTAATTGAAAAAAAAACTAAATAAGTGCTTTTATAATAAAAGATAGACTAGTTCAAATAATTTAAGTCAAATCCATTGTTTTCTTTTAAAATTAACATAAATCTTCTACAGTAATTCTTTTCAATTTCCTAACCCAAACCTTATATTTCTTCTAGTTTTCCAACAACACCCTATGTTAATCTCATCTAAAAGTTTCCCTTTCCAAACTCTTATTACATACATCCATTTATTCAAACCATAAAATATACATTCTCAACAAATAAATTGTTCAAATAGAAAATGATTAAATTAAAATAATTAATTGTCTCTTCATAATAATCAATTCCTGAATTTACTTTTAAAACAACACGATCCCATGCACTACCAAGAGAATTCACAACAGGTTGACATCACAACGACAACCCTCACAAACAATAGACCATCTGGAAGACTTAAAAACTAATAGGTATTCAACCCATTCTCAAAGCATAAACACGAAAGACATAATCGTTGAAGACAATAGAAGAAACTACATTTGGATACTCTAAATCCATTTTTCATTTCATTACGTAATTCATTATATTGATAAAATTGAATTAAGAATTCATCTTTTCAGATAGGGGAGAAATTACACTAATATTTTATTCTCTAATTGTTCTTAACAAAATAAGTATTTTCAGCTATAACTCAAAACATTTCACTTTAAATTAAATAACCAATTTCCCTTGCAAATTAAATCATTATAAAATTAATCAAATTAACATTTGGTCTCTTCCATAACTTATTGTGTTAAAATAAGATCAATATTTGGACTATAACCCAATATCATATATATATTTTTCCAATTAAATCAAATTAATAATTGGACCTTTTACACATGAATTTAAATTCCACAATTAAATTTTAAATTATGCATTCTTTAAATCAAATATTTAACTCCTTCAATTAAACTTTAACATGCCATTTTAAAATAAACAATAATTTCCCCATATGTTTATAATTTTAATTCCACTAATCTAATATACAATTTTTATTTAAAATAATATAAATAAATATAATACTTTAATATTATAATAACAATACATAAAATATTATTAAATAATATTATAATATTATAATAACAATACATAAAATATTAATATTTATAAATATCAATTTATTATTATTTTATTATCAGAGCAACCATGGGAAAATAACTTAACAACAGTCTCGTGTTTCAAACATAACTCAAAAACTACGGTCTGGGTATTTGCGATTTTTTGACAGGGATAAGAAAATTCCAAGGTGCAGAAACCCTTTAAATTTCTTGACAACCCAGTTTGTGTAAGTAGAGTTATATGCGACGCAACCGGACCATTTTACCATGAAAAATATAACTACCCTGCGGATTTTAAAATCCGATTTTTAATAATAAACAGAGGGTTTCATTTTCTAAAAACATGTTAAATGCATTATTCAATCTTTATGTTTGATTTCAATAACAACATAATCGATTTCCCCAAATAATAGAAGAGTGGCTTTTGTTAGGGGCCGGAGCCCAAAGTGGTAAACCGGGTAACCTTCAGAAGTGAGTTAATCAAGTGATAATTAAATTAATATACTTAAATGATTAGGATGCAGTTCACACTAATCAAGATAATTTAATCCTCACTCATAGACATAAGGGCTCATATAGACTTGGGATGAGTGAGAAGGCCTCGAATGGCATAGTCATTTATCTTGTCAATACGAGAGGTATTTGATGCCGCATGAGTGAGTATGAGTGTCAGGATTCGGTTGAGGCCACCAGGATTACCGGAGCCTATGAAGGATGCCCAGAGGAGATCTCATGACTACTATGCGATGACACTCTATCTAGGACAACTGTTGTTAATTGTTTTATGTGTATGGTTCTCTGAACATACTTGATCTATTTTATGTCTGGAAGCAATGTGACCTATGTCAGTGATGTGAATGTTGTACTTGATTTGTACTTATTTGGTGATTGAGTTGAACTTATTAGTTCATTTGTTTGGTTATATCAGTATGAGTCTGTCTTTGCTTAGTGGTTGTAGATCTTTGTCCATGTTACTTTGTTACTATCTCCTAGCATGGGGGGTGGGCCTTCGGGTACCACTTGGTTGGGTAGAACATGCACCAAAACCATTGGGTTCCCATCTATCTTCAGTACTTGGTGGTGAGACATCCAGATGGACAGCTCGTGGTTCTTGTTGTAATTACTTGCATTGTAATATTTTTAATTATATAAGTTATTTTATCCCCCTTATGTTTATGAGGTGGAATTTTGTAATTGTAACCTTGAGTACTATTGCCTCATTCTGGGAATGAGTGATGTAACTATTGGATTAAGTTAATATTTATGAGATTGTATCTTGGTTGATTATCTTACTATGTTATGTGGTATTCTTATGATGTATGATGTTTATTTCATAAAGTTATAATGATATGATTATATGTAATATGTATGTGTGGGTTTAAGTAATCCTAACTTTGTAGCCTTAGAGGTTGTTGTTAATTAGTAAGTGAATGTGTATGTTAAATGCACTTTATAAAAACAAAATTAGTTCGCTTAAAACGTTAATTGCAACTTCCTTTAAGGTTACTTGGCGGGGCATTACAATTAGGCCTTTGTCAAACTACCTACCATGGGAAGCAGTATGAGAAACTGTGAAACTTTAACAAACACAATAGTTGGAAAATTTTGGTTTTACCAAATTTGGTATTTAACTACGACATGAAAGGGGAGAATTAATGCAATAACCAAATGAATCGTTCTAAGTGTAACTAGCCCATTTAATATCTATTAGATCAATTATAATTGATGGGCAATGAAAGGGGACATGGAATATCAACATGTCACTTTAGATATTTTCCTTATGTAACTTACTAAATCATGAACTACATGTGAACTAATTCCTACTCCTAAGCTACTCATTAATTATATTCCTCTTTTTTAAAGTTCATGGAGGGTCAAAACTTCCAAGATTAGTGTCTTATATAGTTAAAAATGAAGAGAAGAAACAACACATAAAAATGAAAAAAAAGATATGATATCGTCAACTAAACATACTTAATAACTCATCTCCAATATTCTAGAAATCCACACATAATAAGGAAATAACCATTACACATAATTTCTGCAATGTATTAAAGTGTTGTGACACTTATCAAATAAATATTACATTCACACAATAAATGTGGTGAGTGAAACCCTAAGCTAAGAAGAGCCTATCACACTTGGAAGTCATCCTAAATATCCACAATTGGACAAGAATTAATATTTAAAAATGGGAAACAAAGAGCACAAGACCCAACACACAATTTATTCATTCATCTCCAATACTAACATTATTACATTCAATGGATTTATAAAGCCTTTCAATCTACAACTATTCAAAAACTAACTAACAACTAACCAAAAACTAATTTGTACCAACTAAAGTGATTGTTATGTAATCACTTACATTATTAATTATTAATTAATAACCTATATAAAGCACTAATTCCTAACACCCCCATTTAGTCCTAACATATGATTTTTTTCTATTTTCCCTTCTTCAATGAAAAACTCTCTTGGATGTCAATATATCTGCATCGAATAGAATAACTAACTTATAGAGAGATTGAGTGTGATCATGGTCATTAGTATCACAACTAAATTTTACTATAATTGCTTGGTACTAATCTTGATTCTTCATTTTTATTTTATAATATATTTAAAAATCATGTATACTCCAATTTAATGTTTTACCAAATAGTTGTTGTATAAGAATCTATTTTCTTATCTTATCAATAGAGTTCCTACATAGATTGATAACTGGTATTCTATCCATGTGGTTTTCCTGAGATTTAGAGGAAATTCCATCTAATTATAAATTTATAGTTTGAAGGGATTTTATATGACCCTAAAGATGTCTCTTCATCATGCATTGCATCATTTGAGCATTATAAAAGATCTTAGTACCACAAAAAACTTGTTTTTATTGATATGGTGGTGCATGTAATGGATTAATCCAAATAGTTAATTGATGGGATTAAACTTGATTTTATAACCACACAATCAAATCCAATGTGATCCATTCACATAATATGTTTTCTATGAATTCAATTTGCTTCCTTTATGTGACCATCAACATTAACTATTGAAAATAAATTTAGTTCCAAAAAAATAGTAATCTATGATGCTTCCAACAATAGATAGGCCCAAGCATGATGTTCTCTAAAAAAATTTGATAAACTATTCCTCCCTATGCCTTTTGTTTCTTTCTTAATTCTAGTGTACATAAAAAAATGAAGAAGAAATTTCTATTTATAATATTCCCAATGGATAATTTCCAAAATAGTTAACACAACATGATTTTTAGATTGCATCCTTGGAAAAAATAAAGAAATCATAGATTATATTGTCCTAACCTTTATTCTCTTCATAGCCTTACATGTCTTTGTCATCGAATCCTCAAAAATATCAACTTTTCCTTCACCAATCTCCTTGATAGTTCCAATGAGGGATTCCACTATGGATCAAAATTTCATAACCTTTGCAAGGGATTTTGTTGGAAAAAAACCAAAAAAAAAATATAAACATGAACATAATGAATATAATGGAGGAAATACTATAAAAATAATATACACATTGGAAGAGAAAGATGATGCACATGAATGAAAGATGTTAATAGGTTCACTGTGAGGTTTGTGGTATGTGCTAGTATTGTTAACAAATATGCAAGAAGGGTGAACACTACAAACTCCAAATTTCACATGAGGCATGTGGTATCTACTAATACCTTTTTAAAGCTTCACTTTACAAAAAATGTATGGGCACAAAAAATTAACGGGGCCATGAAGGTACGTGGTATCTACTAATCCATTTCCTTGATCATTTTGACAAACACAACATGAGTAGGTTGAAAATCAGAGAGTCCTCTTTCAAAACTTTCTTTGATGCCATATTAAAAATGGGAAACAAAGAGCTTAAGGATCAACACACAATTTAGCCTTTCATCTTCAACACTAACATTATTACGTTCAATAGATTTATAAATCCTTTCAGTTTACAACTCCCAACAACTAACTAAAAAATAACCATAAACTAATCCATACTAACTAAAGTGATTAGTATATACTCACTTAAAAGATTAATTACTAACCTATGTTAATAAATAATTCCTAATAGCTCTGTGATTTGCAAGATGAGATTCTCTAATGGTGACTAGACATGTAGGGATTAAAAACTTAGATCTTGCTCAATGTTGTAGTCATGTGAAAATAGAGAAATAAATGATCTTTTTAGTGAGAAAAGAACTAATATTTATCACTTATTTTTGGTCATTGAATCCTATTGGAAATTTATTGAGGATTAGATGTCATCAATAGTTCATGTGGAGAAAATTGAGATCCCTTGAACTCTATGAAAATGGTGACCTAGAGCTTGTGTGGAGATCATTCATGTCAAAAACATAATCATCTTTCATTGCTTGAAGTACATATGAATCTAAGCCCTTAATATGGGAAAATATTTCTAAGTAGTAAAATCTAGTCATTAATAGAAACTTGGCTCATGCAAGGAGGTCGGTGCAAGTGAATAGTGAAAAATGTGAGAGTTTTAGAGTTTTGAGGATCAAGGGTTGATGATACCTCATAACTTATACCACTTTTTTAGGTTAAATAATCAAGAGTACACTATACCTCATGCTAGAGACAAGAAAAATATAAGTATATCTATATCATTGATTTTGAAAGGACGCATGAAGAGAAGTATTAGGAGTTGGGGATAATGGATATTGAGGATATCATCCCAACATGCATGTGAGTAAGGATAGTTCTTACCTTGTGAACTTGATAAATATAACACATTGGGAAATATACTTGATTGGGAGTGGGGGATACTTCATAACTCATACTAAAATTACCATATTGTAGGTATTCCTACATCTCTAACTCTGACAAAAGGAAATTTTAGAAATTAGGGTCAGAGATACCAAGGAAATCATGCCATAAGGTAAGAAGATAAGAGGATGACTAAAACTTCAACTTTGAAAGGTGATTTAATGTAAAACATCAAAGTGCAAGGGTTAAAAGAAAAGCATGTTGATAAATGAAAGTTCAAAACTTTGACAAAGATAAGGGAAATATTGAAGATCAAGGAAAAGGTATGCCAAGATGGGAAACTCTAGAATTCCAAAATTAGATAAATGTAAAGGAAAAGTTGAGAGAAAAGGCATACCAAGATAAACTTTCAAACTTTGACAATTTACACACATCTAGAAAAATGACTAGGAGTACCTCACTCTTAAAACCTGTAGGACCTTGGCAACTTATAACACAATAGTAAGCATGTGGTTATGAATGAGACCAAAACTTAGGTAAATTTTAAAATAGAGACCCACAAAAATATTTCTCATATTAGTTTATATGTAATGGGAAAAATGAGGCTTAAATGCATAAATGAGCTAGGACTCAAGAATTTTTTTGTACCATCAAAGTAAGTTCCAACACAACCCATACCCATCCTACTTGGTAATACAAGTGGTTTACACTAGATATAGTGGAGCTTTGGTCATTTGGATGGGTTGACTATCTATTTTAAGATTATAAATTTTTTATTTTGGATAGAGTTTCTAAACTTCTTGTAGTTGTAGAAACTATTTGAATACCTCTCAAAGGGATTGAGTAGCATAATTTATGGTTTCATGATTTATAGCCCTGTTATGATCTTTCATTATTTTTATAATTTCATTGGTTTGATTTGTTTTCTTTCATTCCTTATTTTTTTCCCTATTCATTCTCATTAGATAATCGTTCAATTGAACCTCTGAATATGCTGCATAACAAGGTGATTAAAGTTGATAACATTAATGACAAATGAAATTAACTTGATAAAGTAAAATTGGGTCCTTCTAAGCTTAGTCATAAGAAATATATTGAATTTTCTGTAACTTAAGGATATATATCCAACGCACCTCATGTCCATGTCTCAAAAAATATATCAAACAAAATAACATGGAAATATCCACATATAAGTGAGCATATATGGTTTTTCATGTGGTGGTATGAATGTTCACCTTATCATGCCAATGAAAATTACAATAAAAAAGGTATGAAAATATAATTAAGATAACAAGGGTGCTATAAAATTAATTTTGGAATATACTCTCATGATTTTGATCAATTTGTTAACAAATAGACATCTATAGAAATATCTCAAACAAAATGGCAATATTAAATTACCACCTTTGTTAAAAAATAATATAATTCATGATCATACATAATCATCATCACCACATGGGAATCATCTCATTATTGAGGACACTCTCATGGGGTTTCTAATATTGATGATACATTTTTATGAAGTTAGCCCATTACCACCAAAATTCACATATATTTTTGGCTAGTCTCTTTCTCATTGTGTTTACCATTTTCTCTTTTTATCATACCCACATATACTATGTTGATTTTTTCTTCTATCCTTTCACTTCATATTCCTACTTGATGCAAGGTATCACTGATTTTTTTAAATTTCATGTATTCATTATTTCTCTCCATGTGGACACCTTTCATATAAATTACACCCATATAGGTTAGTATCTCTTAGCTATGCATTCTATGTACTCAAATTTTTAATTATATATAATGATCACACTCAAATTTTAGTTAGGGTTTATTTTTCTCTCTTCCTCTATTTGTGCACATTGGTTTGCAATACACATAATTTGAGGAGGTTGTATTGTCTAAATTTAGATTTCTAGTTTATTTATGATTTCATAGATTAGTGATTTTATTTCAACATTTTCCCATAGATGTCTATTGTATATCAAGGAAGAGGGGGCACACACTTGTTCCAATCACTTAGGATTTTTAGATTCATAAATTCTATATCCTTTTTGTAGTGGATGAATTTTACACATGATTCTAGTGGTGGAAAAATTTAGAGGATAAAATTGTATACTTTACCATTTTACCTCTTCATTTTATACAAATTTGTATGTATGCCTTTAAAGTTGGAGTAGCTAATATCTCTTACAAAATCAAAGAACACTTCAAAAAAGAAGAATATGCAAGATAAAAAAGAATATAATATACACCAACATGTAAAATGTACAAAGTAGCCTTTAATATAAAGGCAAGGATAAGGAGGTGGAAGGTAGGAGTGAAACTATATCCACCCCTCAAAAAGTGAAACACGTTTAGGACTCCATCAACGAGTGTTGGGGCACTTGGTGAGTCTACATGAGGTGAGACAGAAATTGGGATGTCTCCCAAGTGAGATTAATATTAGTGTGAATAATACTCTCCTAAATAAGCTAAAAGATAACTAGTTTGGTGGTAGCTCTTTTCATACTGCAAAGATCTCTTGAAAATTGAAATAAAACTTCCACAAAAAAATAATATGAAAGATGAAAAAAGAAAATGCAACAACAATATATACAATTTTAGAAAATATCCTAACATATAAAGGCAAGTATAAGGAGGTAAGAAGGTAGGAGTGAAAATATAACTACCCCTCCAAAATTGAAACAAATGTAGGAATATATGGACAAGTGTTGGGACACTTGGTGAGTCCACATGAGGTGAAACAAAAAGTGTGATGTCTCCCAAGTGATCTTAAGAGTATTTTGAATAGAACCATCCTAGATAAGCTAAAAGATAACTAGTTTTGTGATAGCTCTTATCAGACTAACACCCCCCTTAAGTGATACTTAGGGAGAGATCTAAACACTAAAAACATGGGTCTTGACAATATGACCTGATAAGGTACTCATGTAGAAATAAGATATCTCATAAATGGAGAAATGGAGAAAACCCAATGGGAAAAAAACCCTTCTCCAAAAGAGAGAAAGAGAAGGAAATAAACCTCCTCAAAATATGTGTTGAATCATCTCTTTTATTTTGATATGTCTTGAATCACTATCAATCATCACCTTCACAAAATAATTTGATCTTCTATATATATCCTCCATAATAACACAAAACACCAATTAAGTCAGCTCCAAGATGACCATTAGAAGAAATGATTTACATTTTATGTGTTAGCTCCAAAACACATCCAAAATCAAAGAGATTTAGTTGTGTAAAATCAATTGCTATGTCAGGGCCAAAATGCATCAAAACACATTCTTCAAGATAAGATTAATTGATCAAGATCAACCGCAGAGAATGAAACAAGTCATGTCGGCCCAAATAGCATCAATAACATCAACACTCTCACTATTTGACTTCACATAGATGGGGACGTACCAAAATCATCATGCAGATCGAGATGTAGTTATTGTAGATCATGCACAATATTTATTCAACCTTTTCCTTAAGTATCTTATCATAAAACATTGGCGCAATAGTAGAAACCCACTGAAAGTATAGGAACAAAGCATTCTGAACAAGTTGTAGAAAACTATTATTTTAAAACTGATCTTGCACGACCACCAAACCACCTAAGAATTACAAGGAATAAATTTATACCCATATGTGAACAAATTCCCAAGCCCACATGGTCACATCTATCTCACCAGAGGAATGCAGAGAATTCCAATGACTTTAACATTATATTTTACATACCAAAACACTGTTAATGTAAGGAAAATTGCAGCCATTCTAATAACAATTTCCACATAACCCAAAAGAGATATTCATACAAATAAGTACTTAGAATCCACATGAAAGAGAATATACAACATACCCATCAAATATGCAACAAGATATACCCTTGGAAAACCCTCAAGAGGGAAAAAACCAGCCTCCAAAAGCATCCATACTCCATCATATTAATCAACAATATAACAAATACAAGAGTTAAAATGAACACCTTTGAAGCATCAAGTCCTCCAATGCATCTCCATGTTTCCAAGCATGAATCCACACATCCCATGCCATGCTTCACAAATACACTCTCAACAAGATTCAATAATGACATCCAAACAACTTAGCCCAACCTAAACCACTACATATGTATTTGCTTTTATAGACCCAAGCTTACACAAAATGCAATTAGTGGTAAGGTGAAACCACGTACCACAAAACCATGTGAATACAAAATGACTAATCCCTTATTTAATATTGGGTACTAAGACATCACTTTATTTAATATTTCCCCAATATTAAATTATTATCACATGTCTCCCACACATTAAATAATAATACAATGTTACAATACAACATCAAGTGGACCCTAAATAATTACCTAGTGTGATTAACCACACCACCAAGGTGCATCACAACTAAATAATTATTTAATTAAAATATTAAGATAAATCAATTTATGCAATGGTGTACAACACCATATCCCAACATTTAACTCTATCTCTTTCTGTGAAAGGTGCAAAGGCTTGATTTCTTGGATATAATACCTTCACAACACAACCACCTTATCTCTTGAACTGCAAGATAAGAACTTAATCTGCAGAAGAATGTGAACCAAAAATTCATGACTCTATTATAGTGAATACACTGTTAATACCTTTGCCAATATTTTGCAACTTGAATCTCAATGTATGGTACACCAATCAGGAATAATATTATTGTAGACATGTAGGGAGCATATTGGAACAAGTGTACCAACCACCACATTACTTATAGATACCAATTAGATCACCATTCATACATCTAATTGTATTGTTGACTATATCTTTGCACTTGCACTATCTCCAGAATATACATAGACTTCATCATACACATCTAACATCAATAACAACCCATAATAGGTTGAAATCAATGAAAACACCTATTTCGAATAATATCCCCCTTTTTCATTGATGGAAACACCCATATGTTCCTCTCCCCCTTTGACATCAAGAGCAAAGGACATGATATCTTCTATTTACAACATGCCAAAAATGTATGAGTGGCTACATACTCCCCCTGATATGGAGATGCCCCATAACTAATGGTATATAAATAAAATACAAGTATCTGCAAAACTATACAAAGTGAAAATTATCTTATTTACCCTTTTACAACTTCTTTTGGAAGGTAGAATATTCTTGTGAGATTTCTTTAGTTGCTCCAGATTTGTAGTCCAATCTATTTTTTTTGAGACGAGAATGTGATTTTGACATTCAAAGTCTATGCATAATTCCTCAACCTCATTTATTTTACTAGGATTTTTCATTTTCTGACCCACTTCTATTACTTTGATCATTAATCCAGAAAATGATGGAAGCCACGCATTGACTATTTCTCTTAGCAGACATAATTGTTTCTTTAATGATTCTCTTTGATCTAGGAGCAATGTCAGTTGTACATGATTATTTTCAATTTTTTCCCTGGTGGATCCATCCATATCTCTTGATACATCATATGTTTCAACCAATCTTATAATTTATGACTCAATAGAGTCAATTTGACTTTTGATATCTTTGGCGGAGGTTGGCCATTTCCATCAAAATTGATAAAGAGCTATTGGTTCATTCACACAACCCTTAAACATTTCTATATTTTCTTGTAATTTATTGTGTGCATTAGCACACTGGCATGAAGCTTTGCCCATTCTCTTGTATTTTATCTTTCTCAATGCCTCTTGTTCTATCTTTTATTTTAAGTGAGAGGAGTGATCCTTGAAGGAATCCATTAAGAGCTTTAGCTTTTGTTCTAGAGGTAGGGGGACAACAATGTTTAATTCTGGTAGACATTCATGCATAGTCTCGATTGCCTCATCAACTAATTCACTCTTATTTGCATGATTTTGTAGTATTTATTTTCTTACAAAGGCATGCAAAACATCACCAAGTTGTAGCTTATGAAAGGGAGAGATGTTTTCCAAGTCAAATTTTCCCTCATGTGTTGGAATTTGTAGAATTTGAGGTGTAACTATTGGTTGAAACTGTATCTACATCTCCAACAAATATTTGAAAGAGTTTTTAGATGAAGAAACTTGACCTCTTTCCATAGAAGCATCTTGTTTCTTAGTTTTTTTTACTTTTGCATCTTGAACTTTCTTTTTCTCTTCTTTCCCATCTTCTTTTTATATCTCCATATCAGAGACTTCTTGCACCTTGTGTACACCGAAAACATTGTTTCCTTCTTTTTGTCTAGAATTTTTTTCCATTTCTTTATCAACTTTCTCCAGGGGAGACGCATTATGTTCTTTGTCAGATTTAGTTCTCTCAAGAGGTGAGAAACTCATTTTACTCTTATCCCCTACACCTTGTGCACTTATATTCTTCATAGAAGCAATCTCTTTATTTAGTTTGACATTTTCAACTACCACGCCATCTTTAGTCATATTATCCTCAAAAGTTGATGTATCTAAGTCATGAGGAGACACATTGAAGGTATATCTAAAGTAGCCAGAGGGGATTGATCATAAATAATTTCAGCATTATTTAATCCTTCAAAAAAATTTATTGTCTTTTCTTCAGTTTCGTTCTCCATCCTCTTTATTTCTTCTTTATCATTCCCATTAGAATATTTATTCTTGGTTTAATTCTAAATTCTTATGCTTGATATTGAGATAATCTAACCCTTTCTTCATAAGAGATGGATACATAGGACTTTTCTAATGCATGTTACCTCATCCTTGCTTATTCTACAATAGCTTCATTCATTTTTTACTCATCACATCTTCCAAGCTTGCTAGGAGTTGATTAGTGATTTTACTTAGAGCCATATTGAAGCTTCTCATATACATGATTATTGCTTTCTCAATTGTGGCCTTGTCAGCGGGGCCATTTCATCATAAATTACAATGACCTTTTTTAGTGCATCATGCTCTACTACATTGATACTAGCCCCAAGTTGTAGAGGCTCATGTTTAGATATTTTTGAAGGACACTTCGTTATTTCTTCTTCAATTTATTTTTCCATGGATATCCCATTTTCTTCTTCTTGTTGTTTTTTACTCTTCTTCCTCATATTCAATACATAGTATTTCAATTCTTCTTCTTCATCTTCCTCATTATCATCCACATTTACTAGAGTAAAATTTTCCCTTATTGCTTTCTTCTTAGTTCTTGGCTTCTTTCTTTCAACATTTTTGGCTTTTTTTGAAACATTCGTAGTGGCTCTTTTTCTTCTAAGAGATGATTGAGCGGGTCTAAAAGTTTTAACAATAGTAGGAGTATATCTTCTTGATCTCCTTGGTCCTTGTGGAGTGGCGGTGGAGGCTTGTGATACATCTGTATTACCCTTAGAAATGTCTATCACCCTCTTTAACTTTGACATAATTTTTCTTACTTTCTTATTTTCCTTTTCTTATGCATTCTTTTCCACTTATTCTTTTGGTTATTTTGTCATAAGTACCAAATATCTCAATGATGGTATGCTTAGGTTTATTGAGCAGTATTTCAACATATGCAATCTAGTTTTCTCTAAAACATTCATAGGGCAGCCTTGTAATCTAGGAAGTCCTTGGTTCAACCACTTCCATGTAACAGTTATCTTTATCAACCATAAAATTGATCACATTTGTGTACCTTTCTACAACTTGAGAGGGTATTATTTCACTCCTTTGCATTTCAATTTGGAAGGTTTTAAAGAAACCCTAGAATGTTGTTTTGCATTGAGTGGTATATTAAAATCTATGCATATGATCTTTTATTTGATGTGCAATAAGAATATTCTTTTTCCAGACCACATTCTTGAAGCTAGGAATTTATTTCATGAAATAGAACATAAGGAAAATTATCAAAGTACCATACTGAAATTTGTAGCATGAATCCTTGGTTTTGTGTAGATTCTCCAATAGCTACTACCACAAGAGTTCACAAAGATCATAATCTTCTCCTTCATTTACCATCTAATGTGTAGTATAGATGATAGTGGTTGTAGTTAAACCCACTCTATTTGCATAGTAAATTTTGTATGCAATACCCATCATAAAATATCGAATTCTAGGGTCAATGATGTCATCTACAATTAGGGTTCTTTTATCAAATTTAGCTCTGGTAAGTTTCATGAATTCTTCATTCTTCTCATATTTCAGTGCTAGTACCAATCCACTGGAGCACAAACTAGTCACAACCCTGATAGCTTCCTTTGTTATTAGATAAAGTTGATCAAGCCAAAAGATATCCTCGTGAATTTGGCTTAAAGAAATTTTGACCCATTCATCTTCATAACAAAAGTTTGGAAAACCATTTCACACATCTAATCCTTTTAGTTCCACATTCACATATTCAGGCTTTAGTAGAAAATCATCATCCAAGAGATGATTGAATCTAAACTCTTATATCTTCTGTAATGCCCCACCAAGTAACCTTAAAGGAAGTTGCAATTAACGTCTTAAGCGAACCAATTTTTTTTTTTAAAAGTGCAACTAACATACACATTCACTTACTAATTAACAACAACCTCTAAGGCTACAAGATTAGGATTACCTTAACCCACACAAACATATATATAACCATAGCATTATATACTTTATGAAATAAACATCATACAACATAAGGATACCACATGACATAATAAGATAAACAACCAAGATACAATCACATAACCATTAACTTAAACCGATAGTTACAACACTCATTCCTAGAATGAGGCAATAGAATAAATGTGTGACAATTACAACATTCCACCTCATAACATAAGAGGGATAAAATAACTTATACAAATAGAAATATTACAATGCAAGAAAATACAAAAAGAATCCGCGAGCTGTCCGTCTGGATGTCTCGCCACCAAGTACGGAAGATAGATGGGGACCCAACGGTTTTGGTGCATGTTCCACCCAACCAAGTGGTACCCGAAGGCCCACCCCCCATGCTAGGAGATAGTAACAAAGTAACATGGTCAAAGAATCTACAACCACTATCCAGAGGCAGACTCATACTGACATAACCAAACAAATGCAATAAATAGGTACAACTCAAGTACTACACAAGTACAACATTCACATCATTGACATAGGTCACATTACTTCCAAACATAAAAATAGATCAAGTATGTGCAGAGAACCATACACATAAAACAAATACCAACTGTTGTCCTAGATAGAGTGTCATCGCATAGTAGTCATGAGATCTCCTCTGGGCATCCTTCATAGGCTCTAGAAATCCTGGTGGCCTCAACCGAATCCTGGCCCTCATACTCACTCATGCGGCATTAAATACCTCTTGTACTGACAAGATAAATGACTATGCCATTCCAGGCCTTCTCACTCATCCCAAGTCTAACCGAGCCCTTGTGTCTATGAGTGAGGCTTAAATTATCTTGATTAGTGTGGAAGGCATCTTAATCATCTAAGTACATTTATTTAGTTATCACTTGATTAAATCACTTCTGAAGGTTACCCGGTTTACCTCTTTGGACTCCGACGCCTAACATAAGCCACTCTTCTAATGGAAAACACACCAAACCAAACTAATCACCAAGGGAATCACAAGTGCATGCAACCTAGGCATCAAACCACTCCAACTCAAGGAGGAAACAAATAAAAGAACTCACTCCAAACATCTTGGAGGCAACATAACACATAGTCCACTCCAAAACATCCCCGTTCGTGGAAATCGGGTAAATACTAAAAAAGATACCATGCACTACCCAAGGGAAAACAATTGGTTGACATAATAACTCAACAACCCTCATCCTCTAAGGTTCACTGGAAGACTTATAATATTGGACTACCACATAATCCTCTATCCCAAAATACATCATGATGACATAGCTACAAAAGCATTCAAGTCATTAATCAAATATAATATTTAGATTTCCTAAATCCATACTCAAGCAATAGATAACGTTGACAAAGTCAAAGGCATGATAACTAAGTTTACTCAAATAACCATTTAACCCTATTACCTCTTCCCTTACTGGAAATCTACAACACTTAAACTCACTTCCCTTTTTTAAAATACCGAGAAAATAAAACATTTAAGGCAATCACAAGGATATCTCTATTTTTTGGATACTCTAAATCCATATCTCTTCCATATTCCAATTTCAATAAATAAATTGCTCAATTAGAAAATAATTAAATTAAAGTAATTAATTGCCTCTTCATAATAATCAATTCCTAAATTTACTTTTAATACAACATTCAACTATTGCAAACAATCTTTTCAATTTTCTATCCAGAGTCTATGTCTCTTCAACTGTCCATTTAAAAACATGCAATTTTATCAATGTATAAAAATATCATTTTTGCTATCTATTTAACCATGCATTCCAATCTTATCTTTTATAATCTCCACTCATAATAATTGCATGCACCTAAACCAATTAGGACAAAATATTAAACTACATCTTTAAATATGCATGCTCATGATGTATACACATGCAATATATCCTTGTACACAATTACTCTCATTACTTAAATAAACATGCAATTATATTTATATATGTAATACAATTTCACATATATTTTTGTATATTTAGTTATATATTTCAACTATAAATATATATTAAATATATAATAACATTTTATTACAAAATAATCTTATTTAAAAATATACATTCTAATGTATACATTGCATGTAACATAATCATTTCAAGATTTTCCTATATCTTACAATTTTCTAAATAATACATATAATTTCCTCCATTTATACAAAATGTCATTCTCTATCCATTCATCCATGCATGCAAATTAATTCTTTTAAAATTCCCATTCAATACCAAATTGCATGCATTACATTAACATAAGATAAAATATTAATTATTCACCCAAATGTATATACCTACAATTTATACATTTAAATATAAGTTAATATTTTTAACTATATATAATCATTCACATATATTCTATCATTTTACAAAATATCAAATATATTTTATTAAACAAATATATTATTTTAATAAATTATATTAATATTCAACAAATAATTTTCCAATTGCAATGTTATCAAATGTATAAATACAACTGCAATGTTTTAAAACATTCTTTCTAATTATACCATTTTACATACTGTAATTATTATTCATTTTACTGATTATAAATATTTAATTTTTAAATATTAAATATTATAAAATTTGCATTGATATTAAATATCAAATGTCAAAAATTTCTTCAAACCCTTCTCTGTGCAATTTTCCCCAAAATCCTCCTTCCAAAATCCTCTCTCAGAATGAATGAATTTTCAATAATCTCTTCTCCTTAATTAAGCATGCAATTCAGTCCTAAATCAAAATATCCTAAAAACCAAATCTGATCCTTTGCATGCAATATTGATAATTACAATGTTAACCCAATGCCATTTTCGAAAACACACTTTGAATTTAAAATGCAATTTCAAATAATTTTCAATTTAAAATGAAATTTTCAAATATCTTTCACAACCAAATTTGATTTTGCATGTCAAATATAAATTCTAATAATTAATTAACTTCAAAAATTGAAGACTAATTTTCCTTTTAAAATTCAATTTCAATTTCTAATTTAATTCCAACTAATAAATTAATTTCCAAAATTGAAACTAATTTCCATTTAATTTCCCAATATAATTTAGTAACTTCTAATTCAAATTTAATTCCCAAATAAACATTTAATTACAATTTCTAATTTCATTACCACAAATTGAAATTAAATTCCAAAATTAACTTTAGTTCTTTTCTTTCTTTTAATTTTCTTGCATCACATTTAATTAATTAATTTAATTATTTAATAACTAAATTCAACCCCCTTGGATTAAATTTAATTAATTAAATTAATTAAATATAATTAATTAATTTAAATGTAAACTTTTATCCACATTGCATAATTTAAATTTAATAACCTTCAACATGATTTAATGCAATTATTCTAAACATCTATTTCCAAATCAAGAATCCTTCAGAATTAAATAACATTAACGCAAGACAAACAATGACTCGACACACATGACTGACGACACACTAAGGCTAGGGTGTAGACTTGAAACATGTTACCTAGCTACTATCTCCCTTCAACTTAACCGTTGGATCGACACGCTCAGACCTGTGAAACCAGGTGGAGTCGATGTCATGTACCTGCAACTTGAAATCAAATAAACAACATAATACAATATATCTAACATATAGTACACACCGTGAAGAAGAAATCTCAGATTCGCAGGGCGTTTGCAAGCGAGTGATGCGAACCCATCCCCTTCACCAATACACTCATCAAAACTGACACTACCATCATAATTCCAATAATTTCATAAGCAATTACATGTTATATCAACTAACATCTTTACACCAATTAAAACATGTAAACTAAAGCATCAGATAAACCAAATCACATCACATAATACAGTCTATCGCTCAATGAATAGCGCTCAAATACACACGCAAGATAAAGTATCAGAATATCCAGAAACATAAATCAACGCAAAACAAGGAAACACTGTCCAATCTAGAAAGCAAAATGGAGGGGTGTTACATCTTCAAATGATTGTATTCATTCAAATTTGAATGAATGTAGATGCAAACATCATTTAAATGCATTACATTGATAGAAATGTGGGAGAAAGCTCCATCCTTATTGGTTTCCATGAATTTTTATGAATGTTTCTTAAATTTTGGTCTTGGCCTTTCAAGAACATCAATGACAATTGGTGTAGTTGTGATATCACTAGGGTTTTTATGTAAACAAGAGAAATACCTATGAATTTTTCTTGTTAGGGTTTTCACACACTTCTCTAAACACCTTTTTCACTTCCTTGGATTTTGCACACACTTGATATCTTTCAAATGAAATAAATTGTGATTAACTTGAGATTAAATACGCTTCATACCAAACCTAATTTTTTCACATTAAATTCCTTCCTTGGTTCTTGACATTAGTTGATTTTTACTATCTATGAAATCATAGAACTATACAATATTTTAGGACACTTTTAAAAAAGGTGTATTTTCTCCAAAACCATGACCAACCAAATTCATATCACTATTCACCATTATGCTAAAGACTTCAATATCTAATGCATTTCAAGGGTTTGACAATATCTGCAATTGCAACTCCCACTGAGTCAATGTATTCTCTTTAGTTACTAGACGACTCATCTACACCATGCTAAGCTATAGATTCATTCTTCACTTTGTTTTCATCCTTCTTTTACCAAACTTTGTTCATCTCCTTCTTTTGTTGACTGATGAAAAACCGCTTTTGAGGAGCAGATGATCTTACACTCTTTCCCTTGCATAATCTTACAACGTGTCTTGGTTTATTGCAGTTGTATTAGATGATACTAGCTTGCAAGAAAAATTGCTTCTTCTTATATTTGATTTACAATCAATAAATTTATGACCGAACATGTTGCATGTGTAGTAGTAGCCACAGGAGGATTGAGAGGTCATAGAATTATTCCTTATTATATTTATTCTAAATTCATTAGATTTGTGTCCAAGTTTGTTACAAGCATAGCATTGATCATAAAATAATTGAGTGTTCATAAAATTGTACCTTGAAGCCCTGAAAGAGTTTTGACTAATCTTGCTTCTACATTCGACTGCCTTATGATCAAACTTATTACAAGAATATAAATTACCATTGAACTTGGTAGGAGCATTTTTCTTAGGAGTAGGATTCCTGGATTTCTTCCTTTTATGCCAGACAAATGAATCCTTCTTCCTTTTTGTTGTTATGATTTTTCTTTGCATCTTCAGAGGATGTTTCCTTGGAATTTTTGTGTAGGCTTTCTCTTCCCTTGTCTAAAATTATCCTTCAGCTTTGAAGTTATCATACAGATTTACAGAAGCATTGACCATAGGACTTTTCCTTTTTCAAAACCAAGTCCAACTTTCTCTTTTGAGGGTTTTTGAGAGAATTAACTCATGAATAATTTTAGAGCCTCCTCTCAATTTTTTCTTTAGTTTTTTGAAGTTATTTCCTTAGAAGTACAATCTCTTCCTCAAGATTTAAGCATTTAATACTTTTGGAATTGAGATTGGTATTTAGGTAGTCCTTAATCATTTCTCCTTCAACCTTAATTTTTAAACTTGAAATCAAATCTTCAGCTCCTTTGGCTTTCATTTCACATTCACTTCCACCTTCTAATTGAGCTTTTAGTATTCTAATTTCTTCTTTTAATTTTTTATCTTTTGCCTTCAACTTGTCAATTGTCTCTTTTGACTTTTCCAACATGCATTCATATTTGATTTTTTGTAATCTTGCTTCATCCAAATCTTCAAGAGCAGACCAGATTTCTCCTACAAAATCTACTTCACAATCTTTTGGATTGATATCCCAACCTTCACGTTCCATTGATCCAAGATTTGATTTTGGAATAAACATGTCAATGATTTTTTCTACAGACCCCATGTGTTCAAGAGAAGGATCAACCTTATCTATTAAGCTTCTCAAAGAACTTGGCTTTGATACTAGTTGTTGAACACAATTATGTGTTGAGAGGGAGGGTGAATCAACATATCTTAAAAATTAACCATTTCCATTTGTAAATTAACAAAACATCCCATCACTGAAAATAGAAAAAAATAAAACATGCATCACATGAAGGTACCAAAAATTTTATGTGGAAAAACCAACCAGGGAAAAACCACGGTGAGGATTAACTCACAATATATGTAGCTCACTACTAAAAAGAATTATAATGTTTAAGGCTCACTACCTATGGACTTGCAAACTAAGGTATACAACCTTAGAATACGATACAAAGACCTTATGAGACTCACTATCTTAGAGAAGGATACATGAAGAATACAATGAGAAAATTGATTATTAACTCCTTTGAGGAAGCATCTAACATATGCTGAAGTTGCAATCATTATTTCACACAATTTTCCCTTTACACTGATTTCAAAAAATTCATCTCTTTTATTCTGCCTCGTGTCTCAGATCACTATCAATCATCACCTTCACACAAGAATTTTATCTTCTATATATATCCTCTGTAATAGCACAACACACCAATTAAGTCAGCTCCAAGATGACCATTGGATGAAATGATTTATATTATATGGGCTAGCTCTAAAACACATCCAAAATAAAATATATTTAGTTGTGGAATATCATATGCTATGTCAAGGCCCAAATAAATCACAACATGACAAGATTAATTGATCAAGATCAACCACAAAGAATGAAACAAGTCATGTTGGCCCAAATAGTATCAATACCATCAACAGTCTCACTGTTTGACTTCACATAGTTGGGGAGGTACTGAAATCATCATGCAAATCAAGATGTAGGCATTGTAGATCATGCTCAATATTCATTCAAACTTTTACTTAAGTATCTAATGATAAAATGCTAGTGTAAGAGGAGAAACCCACTTAAAGTACAAGAATAGATCATTCTGAACAAGTTGTAGCAAAATGTTACTTGAAATCTAATTTTACAGAGCACAAAAACACTTGATTCTTGAAAGGAATAACTCATACCCCTATGTGAACATATTACCAAGTCCACATGGTCACATCTATCTCACTAGAGGAATACAAAGCATTCCAACAAGCCTTTAACATTATATTGCACAAACTTGAATACTATTAGCTCTAACTCCTTTTTCGGAAGGTGTAAAGACTTGATTTCTTGGATATAATACCTTCACAACACAACCAAATTATCTCTTGAACCCCAAGACAAGAACTTACTATGTGGAAGGATGCAAACCAAAAATTCATGTCTCTATTATAGTGAATACACTCTTAATACCTTTGCCAATATTTCGTAACTTATCTCAATGTGTGGTACACCAATCAAGAATGATACTATTGTAGACGTGTAGGGAACATATTGGAAAAATTGTACCAACCACCACATCACTCATAGGCACCAGCCAAATCACCATTCATACATATAACTGTATTGCTAACTATATCTTTGCACTTGAATTGTCTCTAAAATATATACAAATTTAATCATACATATCTGACATCAATGAAATTTGATAATAGGTTGACATCAATGACAACAAAAATTTCCAATAGTGCTAACATACCTTACAAACCTTAAAATTGATACAAACATAAAGATTAAATACCCAATTATTCAAGACGTGAATCCTTTAGAAATTTACAGTGATGCATCACTTTGTATGTAAATTGCATTTACAATTCCCACAAGGTGGATTTGATGAAATACATTTACAAATACTCAAAAGAGGTAGATTATAAAATTACATTTTTAGAATATAATCAAGAAAAAATATTGCATCATGAATTAGTGCAAAAAAAATAGACATTTAAAAAAAAATGACCCAAAAAGGAGTTTGTACTTGCCCAAATGAGCTCTTTGAAGTTCCAAAAAGGGAATTTTTAGGTCTCAAAATTTCTACTCCACTTCTTACAACCAAATCTCACTTACAAGGCCAAGATTTTTATCACGCTTGAGTGAAATTGCCCCATCAATAAAATAATGGAGGACTACGAGCTAACTCTTTGAGAGTGGGTTATATCTCCTACACTTCAATCTTGGCTTAGACTTAAGAGGGTATTCCCAGGGGTATACCTTAATGGATATTGAGATCACATATAATTAACAATAATTAATTAAATGATAGCTAAACCCAAATTTATGACTTGGCTCCAAAGACTATCATTGGACCAAGTAAAACTAGCTATCTTTAAACCCCTATATAGTTGATATAAATATGCAAACACAATCCACGTGAAATATGTCTAATCAATGTTCACTTAAGAATGACCCCATAGTTATATTGGTAGTCATGGATGAAAATAATGTCCTACTATTGGTTTATGCTTGATTTGATGGTGTGTGAGATTGGTCAAATGATTCCAGACCAGTGCATATTCATGGGCACAAAGTCAAAGATATCAAATTGAACAAAAAAATGGAAACACAAATATAATAGCTATGCATTCATATGCACCAAAATAATGAAAAAAATGTACAAAACATACATAATCATCCATAAGCACATTGCATAAATCCACTCAAAACATGCAAAAGGTCATTATAAGGTTTATAATAGCATTACATCACCAATTTCATGCTACAATCATTCCAACAAGTGTGGTAAGAAAAAAACTAGTTGATAAGAGTCCTCTAAAGATCTACAAACATTTATGGAGACATTCACATGCAATATGCCATATGAAAAATTTGTATCTACCTTTGAATAACACAAAATCTACTCAAAATAGTCTAAGCTGGCAAAGTTTGTGGCCTAGAAATATTTGGTGGCCACATAGACATCTACAAATTATATAATAATCAACCCCTTCTAAAATGAGCAAAATTGCACCTACAGTAATAGAAAGGTGTTAACCCTAATTTTCTACACTATAGTAGTTCAAAAATCACAACATATGATAACTCCCGCCTAGATGGCCACTGCATATGGAAGAAGGATGATGTACAATTACTTTGGGTGGTTGTGTGAAGAAACACCATCACTGCTAGGAGGTGAGGTGAATGGAAGTGACATGAGTAGTACAAATTTCCATCATTGACACTTTCACACACTACAAATAAAGCATCGTAGGCTTTATTATTTTCCTCCATCAATGATTTAGCACCCATTGGGAACCTCCACCACTCGATGCCTCATTCCCTTTCTAACACCATCTCCTTCATGCTTTCCCTTTGCCTTAGCACCACCTCCATATTCCTCTATCAAGGTTTCCATAGGAACTAGGAACCAATAGTTCCTAGTTCCTATGGAAATCACCTTATTACTTAGCCGACTAATATCTTTGACCACTTCCTTGACTTAGGAAATTATTGAATTTTTAATTTTACTTATTTGACTCAAGCATAAGGAAGGTAGAACACACAACCAAGAAACACATTTATGATATGTTGACCCTTATACACTTTTTAGATCATTATCAACAAATGGATCATGTCACACAAACACATAAACTGAAAGGAATCAAGAAAAAAGAGAATTTGAAATTGAGTCCCATTAGTGGCTCTATTTGGGGATGTGTGCCTCTTAGGGGCACAACAAGAATCTAGATATCTAGGCATACCAAAAATGAGGAATAAAATAATGGGACTGAATCATGAATGACAACAACCTATTTACATAATGAAGCTCACAACCAATTAACAATGATAACATGAGGAAAATGAAATAATGATTAGGAAAAAAAATAGCATAATGCAAGACAACCATGCAGATAATGGATAAAATTACTTTCCTCTATCAAATACCATTCTATTGAAGTAACTAATTTCCATCAACCAACAATTATCTCATTCACCCAATTGTAGAAACATTGGTATCCTTCTCATGTGCATACACTTGTGATTGTTATCAAGAGAGTTCATGCAAGTTCCACAATTAACCTTACCATTGTATGGAAACCGTAAAATGCACCATTACACCACCATACATCTCACCATTTATTTCCTTAGTAGATGGGGGAAAAGTTTGAAAACTTAGGTTAACACCAAAAGAAACTTTGGTATTTTCATACCTATTGACCTCCACAGGTGAATTGAGGCAAAAGGAAAATACCTCCAGTTCACAATGCAAATAAAAATATGCCTCTTTGTTGATTTGATATTCTCAAGGAGAAAACTCATCCTCTAACAACTCAAATTGAAAATTTTGAAGTTTTGGCATATAGGAAACATGAGTAGCATGTTGATCATCAAATTATTGAATTTTCTACTGCTCAACACCATTGCAATATGTATGTCAAGCCCAAGTGAAATAATCCAACTCAAGAACACTCTTATCCACAATATGAAAATCTACACCTTCATCATGAAGAAAATCCTTGCATTCAATTTATCTCACTTATGGAACAACAAGAAACCAACATACCTCACCGTCATCTATGCTGATGCAATCTTCATTAGCACAACAATTTGTATCATGAGACACTTCATGAGAATATAAAAATTCTTCAAATTGTCTCATTGTTTCAATATTCTCTTAGAAACTTGTTATGGCACATGTGCTGCTACAATCGAACTTGTGGTATAAAACTCATTCCACATTCAACTTTGTGGGTAAGTGCAAGAAGTTGGGTCCACGAAGAGGGGAAGTTTCGACCAAAAAAAAAAATCTCGCAGAAAACGCGTATGCGTTATTAAAAAACGCGTATGCGTTATTAAAAAACGCGTACACGTTATTAAAAAACGCGTATGCGTTATGCATTGGGTACCCGAGCCTAAAAAAACGCGTATGCATTATAAAACACGTATGCGTTATAAAACGCATACACGTTTTTGAGTGCATACAAATAATTTATTTTTAAAAAAATGCTTTTTAGAAACGCGTTCTGCTTTTTAGAAACACGCACGCGTTTGTCTTTTTAAAATGCGTACGCGTTTCTGAAAAACAATTTTTTTTTAAATAATCAAACAAATAAAGAGCGCATATGCATTTTGTAACGCGTACGCGTTATTAAAAACTTGAATCTCCAACCCACTTGCAGCCTTGGTTTTAGGCTCGGGAAAGGCTTGGCAATCCGAGCCTTAGCCTTTGACCTGCAACTAAAAAACTAAGGCAGATTGAAGAAGAATGTCCATCTTTGACAATATGGTTGATGGACTTTTTTTCTGAATCAATCTATAAAATTAAAACCCATTACAAAACATGATTTCTAGTTTCCAAATATATAATTTTTATTAATATTGGATTATATTTGATATTTTAAAATTAATTTCAAAGCAAACTAGTCCTTAAACATGAAATATCAGACTTTTTTTGTTTTTTAATAACTTTTTTTTGGTGAAGTTTCTTGTAAAAAAAATTATATGACATCAATCTTTAGACAATTCTTTACAGAATGAAAAAAAAAAAGTTTCAAAAAATGTTTAGTTTAGGTCAAATTATGTTGTCCGTACACGTTGATTTTTAAAAACAACAATTAAGGCCAATAAAAATTTAATAATAAAAAAAATATTCAACAAAAAATTACAAAAAAATTTCCTCATCAATCTTTATGTTGTTAGCTCTCTTTCCTCAAAAGGAATTAGCAAAATACTTTTATTTGGGTCAAAAAGTGGTGTCCGTACACGTGCATGGTATGGTAAAAAACAACGACTTTTAAAAAGTGGTTTTTATAGATCCCTATCAAAATTTAATTTCTATAATTTGGGTATTTGAATAATTTACATATTTAGAAACTAGATTCAAAATTCAAACTTTCATATTACTGATTTTTTAAAAAGTTCATTGTGTAAGTGCCTCAAATTTTCAGTCCAAGTGTGACAAATTATGAAAAACAACAAAAACACTTCCACTTTTTGAGCTTTTTGTGGACCCAACTTCTTGCATCAGGCCTTGTAACAATAATTTCATATGATCCATTTAAGTTCACTATGCATGAGGAAGACAACATGTTGCACACCAAATAAAGAGGCTCGCATATGCATCCATATGATCACCCACTTCACAATATTCAAGTGAAAACTCTTCATATTAAAAATCATCAGTTGTATAAATACTTATCTTTGTGTTTATCTCTTCAGGTACAATTATGTTTATGTTATGCTCATGCAAATAATCAATAGAAACTTCAAATTAAAAAGGAATAAAAGAAGGTAAGAGATTAAACAAGAATAATTCTTCTTGAAAATTCACCATTCATATCACCAACATGTGAATGTATGATATAATCAAGTACCAAAGTTGATTAATCTGATAACTCATTTACATACAAACTTCCTCATTGTCCATGTTGTTGAAAAAATCGCAAGTTCATTTCTCTCATTCGTAGACTAGAAATCACCATTGATGTATTCTCTATAATCACCCATAGATGACTAATCTAACTAAAGGTAGATGCATACATTGTCATCTTCATTTGTAATTCTATCATAAAATGCACCAAAATCTTCTTCTACCTACTTGCAAGATATTGTGTTTCTACTTGATGCCACCCCCATTCAACCACTATCATTAACAACATGTTTTCCACCATCAAACTTTTTTCTTGACGATAAATATTTTTCATTCAATATGCTCACTCATACCATCAATGAAATCAAGGCATCGATATTCTTGTTGTATATTAATTGAATTGAATTATTCCAATATTAAAAATTGATTAGCTTTATAAGCTTCAAGGAACATATCAATACAAGAAGGTGTCTTAGGTTTTAAATCATTTGTGATATTGGAAAGGGCAACAAAAAACCTATGATTGAACTCCATTCTAAAATATCCCTCTTTCCATTTGATGTCTTCCAGTTCTCCAATAAGAGCAACAGGTTCTAAAGTGAATTCCTCTTCAAATGCAACCAAAAAATGATTCCAAGAGGCAATTGAATGCTCTAAGAAACCATCATACCAATTATTTTCCTTTCCCATCAGTGACCTAAAAAATAATCTCATCCACATGTCCTCATCTTCAAACTAATACTTTTGCATAAAATATGAAAATACCTTGACATGTGCCTCCCCTTGACCACCATCATACCCATTGAACCTTGGCACCAATCTATAAATTTAAGATCACATTTTTTTCCTTTTATAATTGACCCAAGAAAGGTCAAGCTACAAGTAAATGGGATCAAGTGGAATAATAAGGGACTAAGAATTTTTTTTTTTTGTAATACTATAGTATCGTTGTGATCATATGAAATTGATTTTTTCTTCACATTCCCTTTTGAGCTCATTGAACTCATGTATCCTTGACATGTTTTTAATTATGGATGCTTGCTATTTTGAATGTGGATTTTTATTTTGTGTTGGGTTGTATGAATAACATAGGGCTCATCCTCATACTACTCTTGGATATTTACTCTGTCATAATATATAGGTTTGAATTATATGTTATATTTGTTGATGTATCACTTGATTAAATAAGTCCACTCTATCCAATCATAGTTGGCTACAATTAATTATGTAGGGTAGAAAAGAGAGGTAAAACAAATAATTTGTTTCTTTACCAAGAAATAAACCATGGTTCAAATTTTGGAAGGAGAATAGAGTACCCTGTCCTTAGTTGCAATCACTTGATATGTGTTCATGAAACATTAACAACAACAACCAAAATTTTGTTATAGGATAGCAGGGATGCCACCTCACAAAAGTGAGGAAATACTTGAAACACAAAAAACTCTAAGGAACAAATTTGATTTTTGGTTACAACCACCAATAGAGTCTTCAATATATTTTCAAACCAATAAACCTTGTCATTCTTCAAGCATCATTTTATTAGAAAAATTTGACAATATTCCAAACCTACCCAAACAAAATGGTTTTTTTACCTCTGACAACACCAACAAACCACCCTTAGGTTCTCCTTGACAATGAAGTCGTTCTATTAGGTCTCAGAATCACTACTCCACTTCCTAGAACCAAATATCACTTACGAGGTTAGGGTTATCATCATGAAAATGAAATCAAACCATCAAAAAATAATGGAGGACTTTGAGCTAACTCTACAAGAGTGTCTTATATCTCATACTCTTTGAGCTCAGTTTAGACTTAGGAGGGCATACCTTAACGGGTATTGAGATCACATATAATGAACAATGAATTAAATGATAGCTAAACCCAACCCACTTATTTGGCTCCAAAGACTGTCATTGAACCAAGTAAAACTAGCTATCTTTAAACCCCTATATTGTGCACACATAACCCACATGAAATATGTTTAAATAATTTTTGCTTGAGAATTATCCATTGGTTATATTGATATTCATGGATGTAGAAAAGGTCCTAAACCTATACTACTAGTTTGTGTTTGATTTAATGGTATGTGAGATTGATTGAAAATGATTCTAGACCAATACTTATTCATGGGTATAGAGTCACAAATATCAAATTGAACAACAAACTAGACACACAAAGATAAAATTTATGCATTCATATGCACCATAATAATGACAATAATATACAAACCATACTCAATCATCCATAATCATCTACATAAATCCACTTGAAACATGTAAAAGGTCATTACAAGGTTTGTAATATTTGAAATGTTATTACATTCACAAATTTTAAGTTAAAATCATACCAACAAGTTTGGTAAGAGAAACCGTACTTGAGAAGATTCCCCTAAATATCTATAGTCTTTCATAGAGACATTCACACACAATATGTTATATGAAAAATTTGTATATGCCTTTGAATAACATAAAATCTGCTCAAAATGGTCCGAACTAGCAAAGTTTTTGCCTTAGAAAGCTTTGGATCCCACAGATGAATCTACAAAACCACACAATAATAGGCCTCTTCTAATATGACCAAAATTATGCCTAAATAATATTAGGGCATTAACCCTAATTTTTTTCATTGTAGCAGTTCAAAAATCAAGACACATGAAAAATCCCACACAAAATAGATGTTGTAGATGGAATATGGATGATCTACATTTACTTCAGGTGGTTGTGTGAAGCTATGGCATCATTACTAGTAGGTGGAGCAAATGAAAGTGACACGAGCAACACAAATCCACCATTGGCAGTTTCACATGTTGTAAATAAAGCATCATGAGCATTAATCTTTTCCTTCATTGACTCTTTGACATCCATTGGGAACCTCCACCACTTGATACCTCATTCCATTTTCAACATCATATCATTTGTGCTTTCCCTTTTCCATAGTGACCACCTCCATATTCCTCTATTAGGGGTTTCATGGGAACCAAGAACCAATAGTTTTGGGTTCTTATGGAACTTCCAATCACTTTATTACTCAACCAACTAAAATCTTTGATCAGTTCCTTGACTTAAGAAATTCTTGAATTTTTTATTTTGGTTAATTTACTAAAGCACAAAGAAGGGGGAACACACAACTAAGCAACACATTTATGACATGATGACCTTTATACACTTCTTAGATCAATTATCAACAAAGAGATCATGCCACGCATGCACACAAACTGAAGGGATTCAAGAAAAAAAGAAAATGGTAAATTGAGGCCCAACAAGAACTATGCATGGTGGCCTCTAAGAATCTCTATTTATAAAAAATCTATACATTAAATTGGAAAATAGATCACACCACCAAATAGAACATAAAATACCCTTAATTAAAAAAAATGCATTAAAAAATGTGTCTATATAACCAAGAAGTGAGCTATTGAAGTTGAGCCAAAAAATCAAACTACCTAATGGTGAGGAGTCTATCCCCCTAATTTGGCTATTGTGTAGCTTCACCAGCTGAGGCACTAGTGTTTGAGTGGAGTTGGAGTGGTGGGGGAAGGTTTTTGTTTTAGTAAAAAACATTTAAATATATCTTATTCTATTTATAAGAAAAGATTTAAAAAAGTTGAGGTGGGGTTATCCACCCCCCATATGCAAATCCTATGGGGGCTTATGGGGTGATACCCTCCCATACCCCTCTTAAAAGAGGCAGTGGGGGTTGTTGGGCCCTGCCCTTGTCAACTCCTTGCTATGGCATTGGTATTGGGTACACATGGCTCCCTCTTTCTTTTTGCTTTTGAATTATTTTAGCATAGAGTTGTGCTATACAAGTCCCCCCCCCCCCTCTCACAAAATATATATTAAAAAATAAAAAATAAAGCACTAATTTTTAAAATATTTTTTATAGTACAGTAGAGGGTCGTACAACCATATGACCTACAATATTTTTCCTTCATTGCAACTGCTCTGATTTTGGTAGTCAATTTAGGAGTTATTTGTTGCTTTAAATATAATGAAACTATCTATTTGGCCCCAAAGTGCTCTAAAAAAAATAGTTTTCTTATTACAAAATATAAAGCCCAAAAAATATTGAAATAATTGCAAATGAAAATAGAATTTACAAACCAAAAGAACCCCTTGAGGTTTTTGGATATTGTAGATGCAATGGAAGCATCAAAATCATGCTAATATGTCTGGTTTGAAAGTTGATTCCCATGAACCATACAAATTCAAGACAATTTTGGAAGGGATTTGTGAGGAGGCTCTAATACCATGTTGATGTAGCCAAGATCTCTTGCAAAATCAAACAACACTTCCACAAAGAAGAATATACAAGATAGAAACAAATATCGTATGCATCAACATGTAAAATATACAAATGAGCCTTTCATATGAAGCAGAGGATAAGGAGATAAGAAGCTAGGATTAAAACTCTTATTAACCCTTCAAAATTGAAAAACATGTAGGACTCATTTGACAAGTGTTGGGACATGTGGTGAATCCACATGAGGTGAGATAAAAAGTGATGTCTCCCAGGTGAGCTTAAGGGTAGTGTGAATATCAACCTCCTATATAAGCTAAAAGTGAACTATTTTGGTGATAGGTCTTTTGGCACTGACATTTTATGCATGATTCTAGTACCTAAGTTGGCTCTTTTTGCACAATAATTGACCCCAACCCTAAATCTAGTAATCCAAAGTATGAAATCTTGCACCTCAAAATGATTCTAACATATTTCTCAAGATCTTTCCATTCTTACATGGGATTAAACCTACCATCCAATATCATGGAATGGATCATAAGAATGATCTAGTCCTCTCAATTAAAAACTTGAATCATCTTTATTTTAAGGTTGACAATGTTTGGGTATAGTCATTACCTATTGGCAGATGCCAAAAAGTTTAAATTACATGTCTATGATCATGTATTTAAGGATATCATCCCAAGACATTTTTTATCATCAAATGATCACATAATAATGTTTGACTTCATAGGGATCAATTTACATTAGTTGTAGAATGCATTAGACAGCTTGTACTAGACATAATCATTCAACAATTTACATTTCTAAATAGTTTACATTTATATATCAACCAATAAAATAATTTAATAAAATTGGGCCCATTAACCTAGCCCTTACTTATCCCATACATATATGCATTCTTATATATTTACCTATGCTTAATCCACACACATACATCCTATATTTGTGAACACACTTATTATATCTTTGCACACACATATCCTTATACACTCTCATATCCACTAGATTTTATTTATTTATGTCTTAGGTCACATTTAACCTTGTCTTCAGATATTTCACCCCTAACCTTCCAAAATTTAAATTTAAATTCAAATTTTGATCAAACACAACTTGTTTTCTTCCCACCTAGAGCTAACTAATTTTTTTTATATAATTTATTATTATGTACTTGTATTTAAGGGAATTCAATTGCACTCATTTTATCAATATCATTAGATATCATTGAATATCTTCTACATGTAGAAAAGGATAATTCTAAGATTTTTTTTATTGAAGTACCTAAAAGAACCTAGTTCTACATCACTTCACTTTAGAGCATTTGCATGACTAAGACTTGTTGTCTTCAATATTTTACCAAATATTTATGGGGGTTGACCTAGAAGAACATGCACCCTTATAGTATACCAAATTTCTAAATACCACTAACCTCAACTAGTAGAAATAGTAGCAGTGAACCAAATACAACAAGGATTGGGATTATATACTTCTACATATCCTTTCTATAGGCACAAGAAATTCAATAGGTGAAATTTTAACCTTGATCTATTGACTTAACCCCTCTAGTGTAGATAGAGTAGTCAAATCCTAAGATGAGATAAAGATTGCAATTTTTTATGATTAAGGTACTATTTATCTTGCAATCCTATGTATATTTTATGTGTCTCCAACACTCTTGGAAGGTGTACATAAGCCTAGGCTATAACTAGAGATAATTTGTAATTTAGGTTCCCCTAGAATCTTTGCATTAGTTTCCATATGCATTCATGAAGGGGGTGGATGTTAGAATTGTGGAAAAAACAAGCCAAAGGATCAAACAACAAACAAAGACACCTTCCACGCAAGAGATTTGCAAAAAATAACATGTGTGCAATATTCCTCAACGAGAAATTTAGCTACAAAATATCCTCAAGAAACTTCAAGGAAAACAAAAGCCCTCAAAGATTGAGAGTTCGAGAGATCATACGAGTAAATATCAGAGTGAATAATACAATGAGGGTTGAGTACTATATAAGAGAAAACCTAAATGATAAAGGGATAAGATCATGAAAAGTGTCAACATCACATGCGATGAGATAGAATGATCTAGTAATAGCTCACTTCAGTTAACATAGAAAAACACTTAGTTAACTTAATAAAGAACTCCTAAGTTTAGCTTAAGTGAATGAGAATAAATTAGACTAATAATTAATTAAAGATTAATTAATCATTAGCTAATGCATGATTTCTATGAGACCCCCCCTTAAGATGAACTTAAGGAATAGCTAAAAACCTTAAAAATAGAATGCATGATGGGTCTCGACAAACAAGGCCTAGTGAGGTACCCATGTACAAACAAAAGATCTCCCAAAACTAGACAAAAGGTGAAAACCATAGTGGGAGAAAACTCCTCTCCAAAAGGGAGAAAAGCAAATGAAGGATTGAGAAGCCTCCAACCAAATAATGTCCCAAAAAAGAGGAACATGTAGAACATCGTTGAAGCATGAAGAAGTTGTAGATTGATGTCAAATAATGATAGATATGGTGTTGAAATGAAGAACATCCTCTGAAAAAAGGATGATCATGATCAAGATAACAAGAATCTACGTGAGTTCCTACAACGACACTACTCAAATCAAATGGAAAATAAAGTTAAACATCTGAAAATCAGATATACAAATTTCAAGATACAAGGAGACTATAATCTGCATGAGTGCCCCCAATGACACTACTTGAATTGGATAGTAAAAAAGGAAAACATTTGGAAGTCGAAGATATAAGTGGTACATGAATCTGCATGAGTGGCCCTAATGATGCTACTCAACATGCATGATGCAAGTCAAAAATACAGGTACCAATAGTCAGAAGAACATAGATGAGAGAAAATAATCTGCATGAGTGTCCCCAACGAAACTACTTGAATCAGATGGGAAAAAAGGCAAACATCTGGAACTCGAAGATATAAACGATACATAAATTTGTATGAGTGACCAAAATCGACACTACTCAACAAGAAAGATGTAAGTTGAAAATAAAGGTACCTAGTAGTCTTTGATCAAATGAAAATGGAAGGTCACCTCTAGAAATAGGAATTTAAGAATGTCCATATGGTAAATCCTCCAACTCACTGAAATACATGTAACCAACCGTTGATGTACATTGCATTTGAAAGTACATAGGAACAAGAATTAGATACGTAGATCACTCCAATGTGAAACCAAGGGAGCATTAGCACCAAAAGTAGAAACACCCCATAATGTTGAAAAGGGAGAGCCAAGACAGGTACACTAAAATTGTGTAAAACCAACAAGTGTGTTTAGGAGAAACAACTTGCAAATAAAAGGGTGTGAAAACTAACATACACACATATGAGGCAAGAATTAGTAGGATTCACTATTGTCGTGAAAGGGACACTCACTTTACAAAGGTGTGATGGAAAACCAAAAGCAAACATCAAACCCCCCATGAAACTTTATATCATAGTGTGAATACAAAATTCACAACAAGATGTGCAAAACCCCCAAAAAAGAATACACCAAAATGGCACTTTATCCCAATGCATCTACAAAAGAGAATATGCATCAAAAATATGTCTACAATGTACAAATAAGATAGAATACTGAAAATACATATAAAACAACCAAAAATGAGTCATCCCACACAAACAAAAAGTTTCCAGGAGCTAAGATGTCCAGGTAATTCACTAGAGTATGAAAACACAAAAAAATGAATAAAATGTACCTAAAGAAAAATATGGAAAAGTTACATGGATGGATGTGAAGATCTTTGAAAGACGGTCCCAATGCCATTGGAATCACAAAAAATAGAGAAACGGGTCAAAAATTATGAGCTTGATACTAAAAACAACACCTTTGATTTCAACAAACTATAGAATGCACTAGCAGAAAAATCAAGCGATGTGACCCACACCAATGAAAATTTGGTGGAACCATCTTTCCAATAATATTTCATTTGCCAAATTCTGACACCCAAGCGGAAAGTTATGCTCATTTTTTCGATTATGCTTAGTTTGCAAAAAAACAAATATTTTTAGCCCCCCAGGGGTTGGGTGTTGGTCGCCCATATGACCCTAGGGTGGCTTCTACTAAAAATAAATAAATAAAAAATATATCAGTAGGCCCCCACTAGCAATTAAGCCTAACGACTAGCGGCTAGCAACAAGTCATCATTACTAGGAGTCAATGTGGTCGTAGGTGGACGTTGCAAGGGCATGGCCTCCTGGGCATCACTGGGGCGACGCACGGGCAACCACACATTTTTTTAAAAATTATATTTTCATGCCTTGGGGGTTGTATGACCAGTGGGCAAAATTTTTTGCCGTAGAAACACTTGATGGTGAAATTGGACAAATTTATAGTCAAAATTCATCGAATCGTCCTTTTGAATGCAACTGTGAGGTCCTTTTCGGCTCAAAATGCTCCAAAATTGTAGCTACGCTTTGAATTTATAAAAAAAAACTGCTTCAAACCCTTGTAGGTCTAACCTCAAGAGTAAAAATTAGGCCAAACAAAAGCCAAATCTGACTTTCTCGATAGCTTTGAATCCAACAATGAGGCCCTTTTTGCACCAAATTGCGCCTAAAATTCATCCACCTCCAAAATTTACAAAAAAAGAAAAGGGGATTCTAGATATGAAGCCTGTAACCCTTGTTGAAGAAAGAAACTTATAAATTGAGAAGGGGTTTGTTGAAACCTACGCTCTAATATCATGTTAGAATTATGAAAAACATGAGCCACACAATCAAACAACAAACAAAGACACCTTCCACATAAGAGATCTACAAACAATATGTGCATATTTCTCAACAAGAAAAAGCTACAAAAGAACCTCAAGAAACTTCAAAGAAAACAAAAGTCCTCAAAGGTTGAGAGTTTGAGAGATCATAAGAGTAAATCTCAGAGTGAATAATATAATGAGGGTTGAGTACTATATAGGAGAAACCCTAAATGATAAAGGGATTAGATTAGGACAAGTGTCAACAACACATACGATGAGACAAAATGGTCTAATAATATCTCACTTCAATTAACATAGAAAATCACTTAGTTAACTGAATAAAGAACTCCTAATTTTAGCTTAAGTGCATGAGAATAAATTATACTGATAATTAATTAAAGATTAATTATCATTAGCTAATGCATGATTACTCTAACAGTGGAGCACTATGGCGATTCCTACAATTGACTTTGAATTCATTTAAGGTAATTTCTCATTCCTAGGCGTGATAGGAATTAGTGCATAATCTTGTTATGACAAACATGACCCACACATGAGTTAGTTGACTCCAAAAAAGGAGTATCAGACTTGAGGATGTGAGTAGTAGGGAAGTTTTTGTCAAATATATCTTTGTGGTTATATTTCCTATTTGGGGACTCATTCATCAAGCCATGTGACTAATGTGAAGTCATTTGATATATTTATTATTCTAAAAAGTGGCTATCCAAGGTGGGCATGAGATTTTTACATGATACCCTGGTTTTTGTATCCATTATTTTAGTAAAACCATTTGTGATTTTGGCCTCTCTCTCCTTGCCTATACATGAGAGGTATGAGATAGTGTTTTTATATTACTTTTTTCTATAGATAGACATCTGCTACCAACATGCTATTTAAAGTGTAGAGTGTTAGTGTGTTATTGTGTCATTTGCATTGAAGATTATTACATAATTGTCCTCCTTCTCTAGTGGATTTTTTTCTCAAATGGTTTCTCCATAAAAATATCATGTTTATATGGTTTGATGATTTTTATTTATCGCCAATTTATGCATCCTCTCACACTATTTTATGGTAATCTTGTAATAAGAAATATAATCCAAATTTGAATATACTTTGAAGAATATTTTGTTGTAGTAGTTTCATCGTGTTTCTCAACACTTTTTATCCAAATTCATGGTTTTCAATATTCAATGCCATATCAAACTTATATTCATTTCCCAACGCTAAATACCTTTATTATTGCATTTTCATTCCATACTCTTAACATTTAATATTTTGATTTCCTAATTGTTATGTCCACAATTGTCAATTATAAATCTAGATTAATTTATTAAAATAAAAATACTTTTAAATATTATTATTTGAGAGTTTTTTACATTAACATTTCAACTCTTACTCCATGATCCATCATTAAAATGCAAAGAACAAATATTAAATTCTAGATCAATTTAATTCACTAAAGAAAGGAGGATTGAAGGTTGAATGAGAAGCAAGGGACAATAAAGAAAAAGAAAAAATAAAAGGATGAAAAATAATAAATGATAATTGATGTGGGCGGTTGGGTGGGTGCTACTCCAGAAACACAACTGTGGAGTGGCTACTACTATGGCATTTGTCTACCTTCTTTCTCTTGCCACGTGGAAGGACACTTGGTAGTGGTGAGGTGATTTGGGTAATGGGGGCAAGTGAGTTGGAAAAATTTAGGACTACCATGTGGTCAAATCAGATTGGACGAAAAAAACATACTACATCAAAGAGTTCAACCCAACAAAGGATCATGGGGAATTTAAAGGGAAGGTGAGGTTGTTAGTTGCGCAATTGAGAACGGGATTGCACCATCTTAGATGTGAGAGTGGTAGGTGGAAGATACCTAAAGAGACTTGGGAATAAAGAACATGTGTATTCTGTAATAAGGGAGCGGTGGAGACGGAATGGCACTTCGTGATGGAATGCACAACTTGTGAAGATATCCGCAATCATTACACAAATAGTTTGGGGGTGGACAATATGCAACAGTTATTTGAGGAGGATAAGATCAATCAGACGACCAGCCTTCTAGTCAATATCAATAACAGGAGATCCGACTTGGAAAAGAGCTTGAAGACAAATTAAGTTGTTTGTCTCGGTCCCATAAACTGTTTAGTCTCGTGAACGTCATTAAAATCTTTCATTCATTCACAAGAACTCATGTGGCTAAGGCTAGTGGCATGCGTTCATTATGAATTTATGTGCATTGTGTAGGCGGTCTTTTCACTGAACGGATTGTATGCTTAATGCCTAATGGCATATCTCGGTATCAGTCACGTTCTCTAAGGCTCATTCAGTTGTGATGTATTCCATATGATTAGTGCATTGTGTGAGTTGGCCTTCTGACATCGTATTGGGGTTTTTGCTGGCCATGTGAGGTTAAATTTAGCAATCTTGACTATTTTGGCATAGCGATGTTCATAATACAAGTCTCTGCAAAAGGTTTGGAAACCAGTGGCATGGATACTCTGGTTCAGTTGCTCAGTAACAAGTGGCATATGACTTTTCTCAGGCCTGCGACGTCACTTAGGTTGAGATAGATGATCCATCACCCTGATTACCTCACGTTTGCCACAGTAAAGTGCATTACTAGGAAGAGCTTTACGAAAGGGTCTGAAGGCTATTGGCTTGACATGAATATATCTTCCAGGGTTCTGGCGGGCATGTTGGATGTGAATGTCCCTAAGGAGGAGGCGAAGGTGATTCTGCAAAAAATCTTCAGGAAGGATTTGTTGGTCAGGTTGGAGGAGACTTTAGAGGCTGCCACCCTAGGCATTGGCATCTGTGCCCACATGACTATATCTATATATATACAGTGTTGCTAGTTATTTGCCCCATAGTCCTTGGGTATGAAATGTGAACACTTTTTTATTTGAAATATCAATACAAACTCTATCTCACCTATAAAAGAAAAGAATAAATGATAATTGATATTAAAAAATTGATGATATTTAAATTTATTAGTGTTTATAGTGAATACTTAAAAGAATTACCCTAATAAATTATAATAAAACTATTTTAAAGTTTAGAAAAAACAAGTCCTTTTTAACAATTGTCTCAATAGATTATAATAAAACCTATAATTATGTGGCTAGTTTTAATCTATAATGAGGGGGAGAAACATCTTCATTGTGTTAAAAAGAAAAGGTTTCAAATTTTTGAAATAACTTTAAAGTAAACAAAATAGTTCTATAATAAAATATATTAAACACACCAAATTCTCTAAATCTATAGTTAATATATGGTATTGCTATCTATTAATAATTTATTTAACAAAAAAAATTAATCACAAATAATTTTTAATAATAAGATGATTTTTTAAATCAATCAAATAAAAAAGTTACATAAATTATAAGAAACATTTTAAATAAAAATAAAATAAATATATAGATAAAATCAAATATTATGCAATAAAAATAAAAATTTAAGTTTATATGTAAATGTTATAAATAAACCAAATATCATCTTTTAAAATATATATTACTATCCACATATGAAACTATTAAGAAGTAATATATAATTATACAATATTTACTATATGTAAAAACAAAATAAAAAATGATCCCAAATAATGGATGGTAGTTTTTTCAAATAGTTAAATAAAATTTTCCACTACACTATTTAAAATATATAATAATGTTAATGAGTATTTGGTCTTTAGTGAAATTGAATGGTTCTAAATGAGTCCATCATAGATCAAGTTTTGTTGAGTGTAATGTTGGACATTATACAGATGGGGTCATGTGCCTGAACGACTTTGACAGAATGAACCCCACAGTCCTTTGCTCTTAACCAAAGTCATTCACTTGTTGATTCATGCTCCATAGTGGATAACTAGACAATTATATATATATGTCTCAACGACTTTGACAAAATGGACCCCACAATCCTTTGCTCTAACTATCCAGTATGGAACACGAATCAACAAATTGAACGCTTCAATTAAGTACAAAAGACTGCAGGATTCATTTATCAAAGTCGCTGATATGTACACATACTGAATAACTAGACAATATATTTATCAAACATAAAATTATCTACCTATCCAGTACGATCATATATATATAATCATGTGCCTCAACAACTTACATAATGAACCTCAAAGTCCTTTGCTCTTAACCCAAGCGTTCAACCTGTTGACTCTGCTCCATTCTGGATAACTAGACAATTTTATGTCCCATATATATGGGAAAAATATATTAGGAATAAAAAGTATACTGACATTGTCACAGGAAGAAAGAATATGTCGGTAGCAAATTTTAAAGAAAATTATGGTGTTTTATCTCTCCACAATAAACAACCGACATTTTTACAATGCCATCTATTTCTCATCTGAATCAATATATCAGAGGCCTCCTACACAACCCACCTGTAGATTCATCTACACATGTTCACGTATTGCAGGCTTGCATTGCAAAGAAAACCCTTTCAGAGGGTAAGCAAATCCACTCTCACAGTAATGGCAGGGGACTTAAATTTGCCATAAATACGTTTTTACAGAATACCATTATCAACATGTATGACGCATGCGGGAGTTTAGAGGATGCGCGCAAAGTATTTGATGACATTGATAATCCAAACGTCTACTCATGGAATATGGTAATTGCAGCTTACAGAAGCCATGGAATTTCTCAAGAAGCAATTAAATTGTTTCACCAAATGCAACGAACAGCTGTACAGCCAGATCATTTCACTTTCTCCAGTATTCTCCCCGTGTGTGGCAATGTGGTATCTCTAAAACATGGGTTGCAGATCCATGGGAAAATTATTAGATGCAGGTTGCAATTTGATGTTATTGTGATGAATGCGTTGATAGATATGTATGCAAAATGTGGAAGCGTACACAAGGCGCGTGAACTGTTTGACAAAATGCGCAATGCAGATGTGGTGTCGTGGAATGCCATGATAACTGGATATGCACAAAATGGTGCTCTTGACAAGGCTTTGAGGCTTTTCGAAGACATGCCTCAACAAAATGTGGTATCTTGGAATGCAATTATGGCCGGATATACACTAAATGGACTTGTCGATAAAGCCTTAGAGTTTTTTAAGCAAATGCAACTGACAGGTGTGAAGCCAACTTCAGCAAGCTTTGTCGGAATCCTCCAGTCTTGTGCGAAAATGGGAGCTCTGGAACAGGGTATGGAAATCCATCAAGAAATTATTGAAAGAGGAGTTTCGGATGTCGCCGTTGTAACTTCCCTGATAGATATGTATGCAAAATGTGGGGAAGTACAGCAGGCAAGGGGATTGTTTGACAAAATGTATATTGCAGATGTGATCTCATGGAATGCACTAATTGCTGGATATGTACGAAATGGGTTGTTAGAAGAAGCCTTGGAGATTTTTATGCAAATGCAATTTGCAAGCGTCAAGCCAAATTCAGCAACCTTTGTCAACATCCTCCCGGCATGTGCCAAAATGAGGGCTTTAGAACAGGGTATGGAGATCCATCAAAAAATAATTGCGTTCGGATTTTTATCTCATGTGGTTATAACTGCTCTGATAGATGTGTATGCAAAATGTGGAAGGGTACAGATGGCGTGTAAATTGTTTGAGAAAATGAATTATCCAGATGTGGTTTCATGGAACACAATGATTACAGGATATGCACAAAATGGTGTTCTTGACAAGGCTTTGCGACTTTTTAAAGAAATGCCTCAACGGGATGTTATCTCATGGACAGCAATCGTTGCTGGATATGCACAAAATGGATTTCTTGATAAAGCCTTGGAGATTTTTAAAGAAATGCAACTGGCAGGTGTAATCCCAAACTCAGCAACTTTTGCCAGCGTCCTTCCAGCATGTGCCAAAATGGGAGTTTTGGAACAAGGTATGGAGATCCATCAAAAAATAATTGAAAGCGGATTTTTGTCTGAGATCATTGTGACTTCCCTAATAGACATGTACGCAAAATGTGGGAGTATACGGAAGGCACGTGAACTGTTTAACAAAATGCACCACCCAAGTGTAGGCTCATGGAATGCAATGATTGCAGGATATGGAATGCATGGCTATAGTGAGGATGCCCTCCAAATTTTTGAATTAATGCATTCTAGAAGCACTCCCAACCCTGTAAGCTTGCTTTGTGTTTTATCAGCGTGCAGCCATGCGGGTCTCGTAAATGATGGCTGCAAATACTTCAATAGCATGAGTGACTCTTATTGCATCATGCCCACAATGGATCATTATGTATGCATGGTCGACCTTCTTGGCCGTTCTGGTTACCTTGTTGAGACCCTAAACTTTATTTTCAAAATGCCTGTAAAACCTGATTTGGTTGTTTGGATGAGTTTGCTCAGCGCTTGTAGATCGCATAAGAATATTTGGCTGGGAGAATTTGTTGCATCACTGCTTTTTCAGTTGGACCTTAAAACTTCTGCACCTTATGTTCTTCTGTCAAACATTTACGCAGAAGTAGGAAGGTGGCATGATGTTCATAAGGTAAGGGAATTGATGAATGATAGAGGAATTACAAAGACACCTGGATCTAGTTGGATTGAAGTTCATGAAATGGTAAATGCTTTGGGGTAGCAGACAGATTTCATCTTTGCAGATTCAAGAAATTGCCTAGGGATTTGAAAATTGTATTGAATGATGTGTGGAGGAGGAGGAAGAGAAGGAATTACTTATCTACCACCATAGCTAGCAGTTGTCAATTGCATGTGTCGGAACTATCAAATTTGTCAAGAATCTTCGAGCATGCGCTGTCTGCCACACTGCAATCGTGTACATCTCTAAGATTGTTGCAAGTGAAATTGTTGTGACAGATGCAGGCTGTTTCCATCATTAAAAACACATACAATGTTCTTGGGGAGATTACTAGTGATGCGAAGTGAAGCAAGCTATAAACTCAGTCTTGCACCATAACGAGGAGCATGGTGCCAAAGCTGCATTGATACGAACTTAAAAGGAATCAGATTTGATTTTGTGAGCTTGAAAAACCTTTTCTTGTTAGTGTTTGTGAAGCTAAATCCTGGTTTTTGATTTGATAAAATAATGGGAGATATAATATGTTTTGGATTGCACTCCAGGATCCATTTGAATAGACATGGAGTGTGATAAAAAACATCAGTATAAAAAACTTACATAATTAATGGAATAGTATTGTTCAAGCCCTGTTTATATCACCAGAGAGGAGGCATGACAATATGATTGAGTTGGTTTCCAGGAGGCCTGTACGGATGTGTACTGAACATCTTAAGGAGGCAGTGGAAAATTTGGAAATGTGAAAAGAGAAGAATTCCAACAGGGAATGTGAAAAACAGTATCGCAATCAAGCAAATGCTTGGATGAGACGAGGAAGAGCATCTGTTGATCATTGTTTTATTATTCTACCTTTCACATTTTGATGGTCTTTATATCTGAATTATTTCTATTATCTTGTGCCTGTGTCAGTTCTGTCATTTGGGCTTAAAGTAGGTGTAGTAGATTGTTGATGCAATTTTTTCACTTCATGTAATTTTTTTGTGTATTTTATAATAATGGATTGCCAAGGACATTTTGTGTTAAACTAGACCATTTCCTGTTCTTTTTATTAAAAAAGTTGAGCAGGTAGTGTTCAGGGTTCAAATGCTTGAGCATGCTTCTTACAATTGTCTAGGTTTGAACATCTGTCAACAGGGGAGCTCCATGAGCTCAGACCACAATTTGCCATCTATGGTTAGTGTTCCTGATGCAAGCCGAGCTCAACGTAGAAGCTTCCAATAGTCTATAACCATTATCGCAGAATAAGTCTCGTTTCCTCCTGAGCAAACTGAACTTAATGCAGAAATTCCTTTTTTTCTATTGTGCTAGTTCTCTTCTGCAACCAGACAACTCAGTGCATGTAATTTAAACAAACACAGAAGAAAGGCAAAGTTATAAGCAAGGGATAATGGAGCACAAATAATAACACTTAGAAACAGCAAGGAGAATACAGAAGATACATTTCCATTAACACCGAAAATATTTACAAAGCTCCAAGTCCTATTCTCCTATCTATTCCCCTAAATCATTATAAATTTCAGTTTAATAATGTCCTCTCTTAGCTTCCAAAGCCACCCACTCCTAACAGAATTCTGACTTGTTTCCCATCAGATTGAGTCATTATAAACTACTTGTAAACATAGCAAACAGTTGAGCCATGTCCCCATGGGGCTGATAAATGCATTTTCTGCTTAAATTTGAGCTGTTGGAGTGTTTCTATGCAAATTTTTAATTATAAAAAAGATTAATTTGGAATCTTCCTCTATTTTAATGGAGCAGCTATTGTTTAGTAATTGAAAATAAGTTGTGGAAGAAAAGAGAGAAGCAGCAATTGCATATTGTCAAAAATGTCACGTAGATTTGTTTACACATTTTCTTCCAATTTTAATTAGATAAATTGTTATTAATACTATTAATATAAATTTATGATGAATGCTTAAAAATAAGAAGAAATAAATAAATTTTCAAGGGGCCACCAACTACACAAATAATTCCTTTAAAAGTTGAACAATGACTATTAGACAAAATAAGCTAAGCAGTTGCACGGGGACCCACCTTAATTGTGCCTCTTGATTCCGAGGAGTCAGTTTGCATCAATTATCACAATTGTTTTGTTTGGTCTGCATGCAAATCATTTGACTTAAGGAATTCTTCAACTGCAGACAAGAACATGGTATCCACTGCTTAAAGTCATGCTTCTTACCAGTGAATAAATAATATCATTGTTAGTGTGTACTATCATAAACCTATTTATGATTTCAACTCTATGTCTAGACGGGAACACACATGCAATTGAATCTTGACAGGTGTGATTGTCCTAATAGTCATGATTTTGTCCAAAACAAAATATTTCTAGAATGATTTATCCTTGTAATGTTGATTTTCCTTAATATTATAAGATCCGTTTGAATGTGCAAGTGACTATCTTGAAATACTAAGATAGTCATAAATCACACAAATGTGTACAAAAAGTTGAATTTAAAAAATCAATTTCAATGGTCAATTCTACATGGCATGGTGTCGAACTTGAGCAATTGCAAGATTGACCTACGATAGGGAGGCATAAAGATCAAGATGACAAGTTATTGAATGGATATGGGTGCAATGGTAGGTGCAATAAATCAATATTAAAGGTGAATGTATAATAGTGAGTTCAAATAGGGATGGAACAAGTTCTAGTATGTGTAGTTGTAAGATAAAGGTTTAGGAAATGAGCCCAACTCTATATATGAGTGTGTCATATGTTAATTAGTAATTGTATTAAGACATTCCACTAAACTAGTCCCAAAACTAAATGGGAATTGGCTCGAGTATGCAAATTTTACCATTACACTTTACCTCCACTTTGAGATGCATATGAGTCTATCATGCACATGTAAAGGATATGAGCACTCACAACCACTCATAAAAAAGAAAACATTCATACACAAAAGGATATGGGGTACATGTAAAGTAATGGATGCACCTTATTTTTCATCTATTCTTCCTCCTTGAAATGTGCATTCCATAGAAACATACAAAATAGAGAAAACATGTACAATGAGTACTTTCTATAACATAACTAAAAATAAACACAAATGCAAGTTGATTCAACTATCTATGGAAATGAGAGGGAGAGAATGTAAAGTTAAGTCACTGTGTAGCTCAAGTCACTACCTATAATCTCAACATAGGAACATTAGTGATGGTACCCCTACACTAAGTTCCATATAATGTGTACAAGGAATTAGAGGAAAGGAAAAAATAATACCTGAAATGTAAATGTAGTCTAAGGAGATGTAAACATGTGTAAACATAGATAATGGAAATTCATGAAGTGTCATGGATAATATTATGTGACAAACAAGTAGGAACAAATCAAATTATAGGTGTGTAAACGATAGCGATTGACAATAATCATCAAGATACAAATGATTGCCTCTAACATGGAAAATCATAAAGTGAAAATGGCCCTCAAGGCACAATGTAGGTACATATAATATGGAGAAGGCATGGTGTCCCCATTGTGGCTCTTAGGAACTAATAAAGAATGCAATCACAAAATAGAATATAGAAGGCATGATGCCTACAATGCAATTGGATGGCTCTAAAAACATGATCAAACATGTCAACACAAAATGATATGGAAGGGATTAGCCTTCAATGTAAAGAGATAGCTCTAGAAGCATGATAAGACAATGAAAGCACAATGTAAAATGGGGAAGGCATGATACCTCCCAATGTACAAAGATGGCTCTAGAATTCTGACAAGGAAATGAAAGTATAATGTATCTTGGGGAAGGCATGATACTTCTTAGTGTAGAAAGATAGCTCTAGAAACATGATGAGGAAATGAAAGTACATTGTGGCCTAGGGGAGTGCCCTATTGTAATAAGGTATCTCTAGAAGCATATCAAAACAATGAAGGTGCATGTTATGATCATGTAAGATATAATCAATAAGTATAAGATCATAATTTAATGGAATGATAGGACTCATAAGCATCACATAAGTATCATAAACATGTAATCAAAACATGGTAAATTTCATAAAAATGGAGCATAGAAGCATAAGGATAATAACATCATAAGTAGATAAGCATGAGAAGCATAAGCAAGTAAAGTAGGAAATAATACTAAAGTGATGAAACAAATTGGTAAGCATGAGAAATCATAGAATAAAACAAGAGAGGTGTAACAACCATAGTAGCTAAAATACCAAAAAAGAAAAATGGAAAATTCCCCTCAAATGGGTGAAGACAAACATGAAAATAAAAAGTGAAATAAGTATGTCAAACACAACAAACAAGGAATAATAAAAAATCCAAAGCACAAGGAAGCAAACAAAAGGAAAAATGAAAACTAGAAATAAAGTATATCATCTATAGTGATGTTCATGAATCACTAAATGCATCTAGGAGGATCATCATCATGATCTGAAATAACATCTTCATCCCAACATATGTCATCATAATTTTCTTCATTAAATCTTGATGGCTTGCCTTTTATATAACATGTGCTTATTCTTGATAATCCTTTGTGTCTTTAACACACATTGTCAATTGTGGCACATTAGGCATGCCTTTCTTGACCCATTCTTGCTTCTTTGATAGTGGTTGTGTAGAAATGTGTCATTTGATGCACTATAACACTTGCTTTGGTACCTATAAATACTTGTTAACATGAAAGTTTAGCTTTTGTATTACTTTTGTTTTTTCTTTAGTATACAAACTTGCTTTGTTCATTGACCTTGGGTTGTGTAATTTGAGACACTTGATTTTTTGGAGGATATGCAAGTAATGCTTCAACTAATTTTGGAATCTTCTAATTCATCCAAATGTATCTTGGATAAACCATGGGCAGTTCCATCCATCTCATAGGGCACATCTTTTGGTGTTTTCACAGAATCACAACCATGTCTAATGTAAAGTCACTAGCATTAGCTATTGGCTTGTAATGGGATCTTTCAATTTTTATAACCTTTCCTTCATCTATAAATTTTACACATTGACACAAAATGGAAGGAATGGCTTTGCAAGTTCATTTAATCCCTAGCTAACCAATTAATGCACCAAATATATTAAATGATGGTATCATATGAGATAAGACTAGTAGTTATTTTGGATTCACTCACAAACGTAGAACAATGCATCCGATGTATTTGTTAACATTACATTAGTCATATTCAATGAAATATTGGAATATACATATTGTTGATGTCTAATATGGGTTCAATAAAAGCTCTTTAGTTTAGATATTATATTGGCAAATGCTAAATCAATGAGGAATTAAGTAGGTGGTGTACATTTTAGACTACTAAGTATGTATAATGTTAGAAAAAGTAGGTCCACAAAATCATTATTAATTAAATCAAATCTTAAAATTCTTAAGCATTGAAAGCATTTCCACATTAACCCTTTGAGGAGATTAACACATTAATCAAATGTACATAAATTTTACTGCCATTTTTACATGTAAACAACACTTATAAAATAAAGAACAAGTGAGATATAAGATAAATCAACCACAAGAAAGAGAATGACACAAATATACCTTGGGAAAACCCTTATAGGAAAAACTTAAACTCTAAAGAACAAAACCAATGCATTATTCAGCAACAATAATTTTGTTACAATACAATATCAAGTTCTAGCCTCCATGGAGATCAACATCCTCTTCCTTTGGTAGAAATTTGATAGCCTGACCTTGCAAAAAAAATCCTTTCATATGTCTTCATCTCAAGCCCTCAATATATAGATTCATGGAGGCCCAAAAAATCACCACAACACATTATCATGGGCCCAAAAAAGGTCCCAACATACCATTGTAAAAATCCATATGACCCACACTCCATTAGTAGTCATTTAGCACCTTTAGAAAGATGATCTATGATGTGTCATAACATGCATCATAAGTGAGTTGAGATTCCAAATCCACTTTGTAACCTCAGTCTTTATCATGTTGTTATGTGTAATAATAGATCTTACACCATATCTTTGTCATAGATGCTCTTAAACATCCTTCGTAAAAAAATATTCTTTTAAAGATATGTGTACATACATAAATACCAAAATAAAAATAAATTAAACATTGCATAATGGCCAAGGCAAGGAGTGGAATTCTCCATTTCATTAGGCATATAATTAATTAATTAATTTAAACATTAGGACTTGTAAGGTGTATGTCACACCTAATCCCAAAATATTATTCTTTTGTTGGATCTCCTCATTGGAAAATGTAATCAATGTAGGAGGAAAAGGAAAGGAAAGTGTATCTCTACTCTCAAATGTACTCACAAAAGTGTGGCATTGGCATGACCATTATATCCTTTGATAATTGTATTAGAGTTGGAATTAAGAAAGTACCTCTAGGATTATGAGGCTCTAACACAATACAAGACTATGTGGTATAGAAAAAATGCATCTTCAAGACCCTAGCAAGACTACCATAGTGAATATAATTTCTTCTAATTGAAGCATGCAAAGTCATTTGAATAGGATTTTGAATGCCACTTATAAACACTCCACCCCCTTCTACACATTCTTCTTAATCCCCAATATCTACCTTTATCACATGAATTAAATTATCCCCTTTCCCCTAATATTAAAGTGAGATATTGGGTAAAAATTTGGATTTTAAAATACACCAGTATGCATGCTCATGATATAATACTGCTTTAGGGATGAATCTCTTAAGAGTGCAACCATCTCTTTAACATGGTCTTTTTCTAGGACTTATTTTTTGCAAACCTCATTGTCTCCTTTATAGTTCTAGACTCATTACTATAGTAGACAAAGGAAATATACAATGGAAATTAGGTGGGCTATACCTTTCTAGTTGCATTTTTTTCTATGTGGACCTCCTCATGAGTGGGGTATAAGATTTATATTCTTCCTCTAAATTCCTATTTAAAATTTCCTTATCATCAAGTCCTTGTTGAATCTCTTGTTTAGCCTTAGATGCAATCTCCTCTTTGGCTATTGTAGCACCAACATCTCAAATTTAAGTTTTGAAGGCTTTGGAGAAGATATATGATCTGAAACTTATTCAAATGGTTTGGATCACGATAGTTCTAAAATTTGGTACATATTTGAGTAGTGTATTAGAATAGTTGCATTCTACATTCAACAATGTATTAAATGTTAGAATGAGTATGCAATGAGTTTATGAGTGGAGGAATTTTCTATAGGAGTTCTTGGTGATGGTCCAAAATATTGTCACACTACTTATAGATATGTAATGTCTTAATTACTTGGTGTAGGGGAGATCTAGTATTAACATGTTTCTATTGAACTATTGTTACCAAATTGTCCAATTATTACTGAAGTATTTTTGAAGATTGGATATGTTGCAGTATTTTGGTTTCTTGGACAAGTAAAATATCTGGCTTATGATCCCGAATAACAAGTAAAATGGTGTGTTTCCAAAGGATAGCTTGAACTATTATTTACTGACAAAATTTATTAGTGTCAAAAAAGGAGCAAGAACATAACCGATAACATACAAAAGATACATACACATGTCAAAAATGGTGTGTTGTCAAAGGAGAGTTTGAACATTGTAGATGATATTGTATGTAGGTCATGAATACATGTAAATGACACTCAACACAACTATATTGATGATTCATTAAAGTAGAAGACAAAGACTGGAAAGGAGTTTTTTTACTTGTCTAACAATCCATAATTGCACCATTCTTTATATTTATGCTCGTAAATGCTACCATATTTGTAGCCTTTGGGTGCATAAAATTTCAAGAGTGTTTTCTTTTTTAATGTTACAAAAAAGAGAAGTGTAATTTTTCCTCCAAATGTTGCATGTGGTAAATTCAACATGAATGAAGTCTTGAAAAATGTCATCTATAATTGGAAAATACTATGGATAAAAACAAAAACTTGTGTTTTCAAAAATAAAAATGTCTTTTTAGGATTGAAAATAAAATAGAGATATAAAGTTTAGCTAAATTCAAAATTCAAATATTAAGGTACAAGAAAGTGCACTTGCAATATTTATCACTTATTTACATTCTGAAGTTTAGAAAAAGAGGACAACACTATTATTTTTATTTATTGCACTTACTTTTTTTAGAGAAAAAATTATTTCTTACAAAAATACAAGTTGTTTGTTAAATTTTGTAACAAATAATTGGTATTCAGTATCAATGGTGCCTCCAGTTCACATTTATGGGTAAAGTTATCATGATAAACTATTACATTTAATTCCTAATAAAGCTACAATAACCACCAAGAAGCTTAAGGGTGGTCTGGGTAAGGCTCATGCCAGCGCGGCGGTGGGTCTCTGCGAATTGAAATCCACTCAGGAAAACTCGGCCTTCAAGGCCACCACTGCAAAAAAAGGAAAGGAGAAAGGCATGTCGTCCCCAATTACTAAGGATGGAAACAACAAGAACGCTATAAGGAAAGACTCCAGAGGTGACACGGTTGTGGGGACCACTGAGATGACGGGCGGGGAAAATGCCAGAAGGAGATCTGGGAGGCTGGCAAATAACAACAAAAAGAGGTTGATTATTGAAGATTCAGAGGAGGAGCAGTCTAACAGCAAAGGGTACAAGGAAGAAGAAACTGAAGATGATGAGGAAGAAAATGTGGAGGGGCCCCAATTTACTCATGAGGACAACAAGATTCCTATTGATGGCTTCGCCTCTCACTCTCCGCATCCTCTAGACGAAGAGACTGGAGAGGTCCAGGGGACCATGGACATTGGGAAGGAGCCTTGTGATGTGGTGAAGAGAATGGACATGCTCAATAAAAGGTTCTGGGGGTTGACCCACTTCACCATGAAGTTGGACCACTTCGTCACAAGCACTCTGTCTAATGCTATAAAGGAGGAGCTGGAGGGGACTAACAGTCAGGAGAACAAAGAGTGGGTGGGTGATGAGGCAGTGGACCTCCTGATTAAAAATTGGGACAACGCCAGTTAGCTGCTCCCTATTCCTGTCTGTCGGCTGACACTCTGCGATCTCTGCGCTGCCTGTGGGTTGGTTCTGCTTTTTGTTTCCTTAATGTTTGTTGTTTAATCTTGTTCTGTTTTGGCCCTTGTGGCTCGTTGTGAAGGGTATGGCGCCCTATAAATGTTGCTTAACTTTTCAAAAACATCTATGGTATCAACCCTATATATCATTGAAGAGGTATAAGGGTATACAAGTTACCTATTATTTAAAGAGATAAATAAACCTCTTTCTTTAAAAAATAGCTTCAAATGATAAAAATATAATGCTTACAGACCTTTAGTTGTGGATAGGTGATAATTATTTAGCCTAGAAAACCAAGATCCAGACTCAACTTGAGTTTGAATATTTTTGGGATATTATTATTGGAAGAGTCACCAAACCAACACAAGTTGGAGATGAATAGAGAAAGTTTGATAAGGCCAATCATAAGGACGAATTAATTGACATGTTTGATGTTCCAAATGAGAGTTAAATTCATTTCAAAACATCAACAATAACTAAAGATCTTTGGATTGCCTCAAAACTAAATATGAATAATTTTTTTGAATAAGTTCCTACCTTTATAGAGTCAATTGCACTACTTTGAAAATGTGAAATGGTGAGAAAAATTATATTTTTTAAAAGATTTGTAGAACTAAGAGCATCACTATAAGTATTAGGGGAAACTATGTTAGATTAATCTCTTTTGCACGTAATATTTAGAGCATTTCCCCCTACTGTTTACATGTTACATGTTTCCATTTGGCTAGCATAAAGCCATAATTTAAGGAGTTGATGAATGCGATTCGACAAGAAGAGGCTATTTATGATAAGAATTCAAAATCCCTTGATATTGTATCTCTCACATCTTAGCAGAAGGTGAAGAAAACTAAATGTCAAGGTAGTCTATTAGGTTCCTCAAAATCTAAACAAGACAATGTATATACACACAAAATAATGTCTCATTTATGAGAAGGGACATAATCTCTCAGAATGCTAGTATAATTCCTTTGCCAATGGTGAATCAAGCCAACAAAAGCCATGATAGCATTCTCGGGGGGACAAGAAGAACAATCCTCATTGGTAGAAAAGAAGAGCAATCCACATAGAAATGTTTCTTTGACAAGTGATTTTGATGAAGAAGATTTTTGTATGTTGTACACTCATGCCTGCACTTTGAAAGTCTTATCGAGTATGTTGATTCTAGTGCATCTAGACTTATGAAAAGAAAAAGAAAAAGTGATTCTATAGCCTCACCCCATCAAATTCATATGAGCATATTTCACTTGATTCTGATATATCCTATGAAGTGCAAGGTATTAGGAATATTTCTCTACAACTTAAGAATTAGAAGTGTCGAGTTACAAAGGTTCCATAGTTAATTTCTAGAGCATACTTTGAAAGTTAAATTTGATAGATATAGTGGTGATAAACTAGGTCATTTAATACAAAACTTGAAATGGTGAAGATGTTGCTCATGTCGTAGGAGTCAAAAAAATGTTTCAGTTGATTAATGTCACCCACAAAGACAATGTTTATTCAATAAAGAAAGATTCATCAACTATTGTTTGGCATAAAATATTTGGCCATCTTAGTTTAGGGTTTCTTCTTGTGTTGAGAAAATGAGACATGGTGCAAGGACTTCCTCCCCTAAAGAAAGTTTAAGTTATTTTCACTCCAAATTTCTTTCTAGGAAACAATAGTAGGCCCATTTTTCTAGTATAGAAACATAAGCCTTTAGTCCATTGGATTTGGTATATACTAGTATATGCAAACCCATGACACCTAGTCATAGTCATATATAATATTTTCATATTATTGTGAATGATTACACCTGAAAAATATGGGTATAGTGATTGGATAGAAAAAATAAAGCATTCGAAACATTAAAACAATTTTGAGCCTTTGAAAACAATTTATTTGGTCATTCCCTTAAGGGCATATAGTCATATTAAGGGGAAATTCACCAATAAGGAGTTTTCAAACTACCTTCAACAACATGGAATCAAATGATACTTGGCCACAACATACATGCCTCAAAAAATGGTTATAGAGAGACATAATTGTGTCATTGTAGAAATGGTGCAATGTATGTTAAAGGATGTAAACCGGGCCCTTGCATTCTAGTTAGAAATGATTCATACAATTATGTACTTGTTGAACTGGACACCCACCAAAGTGCTAAAACACATCACTCTAAGGAAGCATGGACCAAGAAGAAGCCTTTCATTTCACATATAAGAATTTTTGTGTGTATATCTTTCATTCATATTCCCAAGGTGCAAAGAACAAATTTGGATGAAAAATCCTTGAAATCCATTCTACTTGGATATAATTTAAATCCAAAGGGTTATTGGCTTCTAGATCCAACCATAAATAAATTTTATATTAGTAAGGATTTTTTTTTTATGGGGGGAAATATAGTAGTATATTTCCTTCATCATCCCCTATAAACCACCAAATACTAAGATTAAAGATATAAGGAACTTGAGGATATTCATCATGCAAAATAATCTTAGGAAGAGTTTTTGTTTCCAATGGAACAATTTCCACCTCTACCTCTACCTTGATCTTTATCTACTATACACAAAATACCTAAGTGGTATTATACCACCATAAAGGATACACTAGAAAAAGCAATTGTAAGCATGTATAATTCTAGGCCAAAGACTTGCAACAATTCTTTTGGGAAGAAAATTTGGATCTTGTGCACAAACACTCAAAATTCAAAAACAAAAATAGTGAAGCAACCTCTTGAGTTACAACCTTAGAAAGATGTCATGGATACAAAATATCAAGCATTTATGAGAAATAAAACTTGACAACTTGTTGATCTTTCACCAAGGAAGAAAGCTGCTAGATGCAAATGGTTTACAAAATCAAATACAAATCAAATAGTAGCCTTAACAAGCACACAAAAAAACCTGTATTTAAGGTATATGCATTGAGTGTGAAATACCTTTGCCCCCATTTATAACGATCAAGACTATCTAAATGGTTTTGGCAATGGTAGTGCATTCGATTGGTAGGTCCATCAAATAGATGTCAAGAGTTTCTTCCTCAATGGAAATATCAAAGAAGAAATCTATATGATTCAACATGATGAATATACTACACTTGGACATAAGAAAAAAGTGTACAAACCTATAATTTCTATAGTCTAAAATAGGCTCACAAAACTTGGTACATCATGATCAATGAGCATCTCCTCACACATGGATCCACCAAGAAACCCTATAATCCCAATGGTGAGATTATGATTTTGATAGTATATGCTAATGATTTGATCACTAGGAATTTTCAACATATTATTATAGCAACAAAGAATGCTATCAAATGATCATTTAACATGAACAATCTTAGCATCCTACATTACTGTCTTGGACTTGAAGTGTAGCAAAAAATAATCATATTTTTGTCTTTTAGATTGAATACACCAAGACATTTCAAGCCCATGTCAACTCCCATAGGGATAATATTATGACTTTCCAAACATGCTTTGTCACCTCAAGTGAATGCTACTCTTTATTTCCATCTAATTGGGGGTCTCATTAGCTATGTAGTAAGTTATTTTTTGAGGTTTATGTAGGAACATAAGGTTTCACATTTAAAATCAATCCTATGCCCTCAATCTATAAATCAACTAGTTAGTACATCACCCCAAGCTCTTTTTCTAGTATGTTCACCATTTTTTGCCAACAAGTATAACATTAGATCCAATATGAATTACCATGTAGACGTCTTATTTTGATGATAAATTGGCTACAATAATAGCAAGTCAAGGTTCCTTTGAGGATGTTCAAATTTTTGTTTCATATATTTTGTCAATTGATGTCCTGAACACATATTGCACCTACTACCAAAAACGTGTTTGTGGCACCAAAAACGTGTTTGTGGCACCAAAAACGTGTTTGTGGCACCACAAACAAAGGAGGTAGATGCATAGATAGATATTAAAGTATGTTTTGTTCAAGGCAAGCATGAGTAGTTTAAGTTGATATCAAAGGGTGTTAGAGGAGCTACATGGGTATATTGATCTAGATAGTTAGAGTTTAACAAATTATATTTGATATTTTTGTTAGAGGTTATGGAGAACTATGGGCATAGATGTTCATCTTTGTAGATTAGCAAATATACCTCTTTCCTACTAGGGTAAAATTTGATAATTGGCAAGCAGCCAAGGATAGATTGACAAACAAGAGATGACATGTAGAGCTTATGAATATGTTCATATAATCTAAATTATATGGTAATTGACAAAATAAGTTATTAAAAGGAAAAAACATACTAACAAAGAACTTTTTCATCGACCATCAAATATAATAGTATAAAATTCATTTTTGGTATATACATAATAACTGATCTATGACTAGATGCTTCCTCTCAATCCTAGCCGAAGTCTTTAGTTACATTATTCACTTGAATTACTCTTGTTCTATACCTATAGTAGTACACATACTTTTCTTTTGCTTTTAAATTAATATTAACTCATAGTTGTACCAGCATTCAACCTCTAGGTATTTAACTATAAACATGTCTACTTTTCTATATGATTTGTAGCTTTACTTCACTTCAAGGTGAACTTGTTGCTTGCTTGCCTTTTCTAGTACATTTTCCAATAGGATTCATGAAGGCTATAGGCTTTTCCCTCTCGTGAGAGTTGTATGCATGTTTTACTAATGCATATGAAATTACAATATCACAAAATGTAAATTTACTTTTACCATACATTCTTTTAATTATTTATTTTAAGTTAGAAGCAAAGAAATAAAACTGTGATAACTCAAAAAAAAAAATTCTTCTAGTTTTTTAACTTGTGAGTGCAACAAACATATCAGCTCTCTAAGAAAGTAATGTACTTGTAAATCCATATTAGAAAACTATTATCTATATTTAAGACGTTTTTGATTAATTGATATTAACATCCTAATTTTTATATAAGGAACTTATCTATATCATGTGCTTGGATGGCAAATCAGATTTACAGAAATTATAAAAGGAAACTATGAAATCCCCAAAGATCTCGTGAGACTTTTCACTCCTCTTTGCTAAGGAGCTCCAATATTTAGATTCAATCTCAATCTTTAGCAATTGACCTGACTAGGAGATTGTTTAATTTGATGCAAAATTTTCTTGATAATTAATGACCATGAACAACAACAAAATTCCACCTGCACAAGTGTGAATTTGAATATTTAGTTTGGTGTATATAATTTAGGCCCAAATAGTGTATAAGGATTCGAAAAGGTAGGATTAAACAACCATCACCTGCTTGATGTAGGCCTGTCTCTCGGATTTCCTTCGTTGTTAAGGAGCTCTGCGTTTTCTTAAAAATTCCTTTCCTTTTTCATCTACCATTTCTGCCTCTTTCAGCTTTTCAGTCAAGAGCTTAATAGGCATCCTGAAAAAATGGTCCAATGTCGTACTACTCAATGGTATTATAACAAGGTTTAACAAATATCCCATCAGTATATCAAGGCAATGATGCTATTCAAGTCAAAAGCATGGTCCATCTCTCCAAAGACTAAGAAATAGCATTTATTCATTAACAATGTAAAATCTGATTCCTTACCATTGCAGTTCTGAACCCATATATATCTTGTTATAGTGCAATTCTGTGCCTATAGCTTCCTTCACTCAACATCACCAATAATCTCCATAAGAGTACTGTCCATGTTTGAAAGGATGGAAGGGAACCGCATCCTTCACAACAATTTCTCTTGCACCGGTCTTGGAGATAAACTTGGTTGCAGTGTGGCAGCCACCACATGCCTAAAGGTTTTTGATGATGACTGTTCCACAACAACCCAAATGCAATTGCCAACTTCTCACTGTGAATCACTTCTCCTCCTCCTCCACATCATTCAATATAGGTTTTGTATCTGGATACAGCTTGCTGCCTTCATCTCTGAAGACAAATTTCTCCAATATTGCATGGGTTTCCTGGACTTAAATATAATCTGTCTCCTACACAAAAAGCATGTACCATTTAATGAACTTCAATCCAACTGCATCCAGGTATCTTTTTTATTCTGCTATTTTTTATCAGTTTCCGCACTTTCTGACTGTCAACCCACATACCCGCTTCTGCATATATATTGGACAGAAGAACATAAGGTGCAGCTTTTTTAGGTTCCAACTCAAAAAGAAGTGTTGCAACATATTCACCAAGCCTTAAATGTTTATATGATCTACAAACACAAAGCAAACACTTCCACACAACCGCATCAGGTTTTGTTGGCATTTTGACGATAAAGTTTAGGGTTTCCATAAGATAGCCAGCACGGCAAAGTAGGTCAACCATACATGCATAATGATCCATTGTGGGTATGATGCCATAAGAGTTACTCATGCAGTTAAAGAATTTACAGCCATAACGCACTAGACCTCCGTGGCTGCAGGCAAATAATACACAAATGAAGCTTACATGGTCCGGACTGGTTCCGGAGTGCTTCAATATTTCAAAGAGTTCGACGGCCTCCTTGCTATAGCCATGCATTGCATATCCAGCAATCATTGTATTCCACGAGATTATACCTGGATGATGTCTTTTGTTAAACAGTTGATGTGCCTTCTGTATACTCCCACATTTTGCATACATATCGATCAGAGCATTTGCAACAACATCTGACAAACATCTACTTTCAATTATTTTTTGATGTATCTCCATACCCTGTTCGAAAGCTCCCATTTGGGTACAAGCTGGAAGGACGTTGGCAAATGTTGCCAAATTTGGCTTTACACCTGCCAGCTGCATCTGCTTAAAAATTTCCAAGGCTTTTTCAGTGAGCCCATTTTGTGCATGTCCTGTAATCATAGCATTCCATGTGACTACATTTCGTTGAGGCATTTCATTGAAAAGGCTTAAAGTCTCCTTAAGATAACCATTTTGTGCATACCCTGTAACCATAGCGTTCCACGAAACCACATTTCGTCGAGGCATTTTGTCAAACAACTTGCGCGCTGTCTGAGTTTTTCCACATTTTGAGTACATGTTTAAAAGAGCATTCAGAACTACCTCTGACAAAAATCCACTTTTTATTATTTTTTGATGAATATGAGTACCATGCTCCAAAGATCTCATTTTGGCACATGCAGGGAGCATGATAGCAAAAGTTGCCGAGTTTTCCTTTACACCAGCCAACTGCATTTGCTTAAAAAACTCAAAGGCTTTATCAACTAGCCCATTCTGTACATATCCTGCAATCATTGCATTCCATGAGACAACATTTCGTTCAGTCATTTTGTCAAACAGTTGTTGCGCCTTCTCTACTCTCTCACATTTTACATACATATCGATAAGAGCAGTTACCACTACAACATCTGATAGCAATCCTCTTGCAATTATATCTTGATGGATTTCCATGCCCTGTCCCAAAGCTCCCACTTCGGCACACGCTGGGAGGACGCAGGCAAAGGTCGCTGTATTTGGCATTACATCCCTCCATTGCATTTGCTTAAAAATCTCCAACGCTTTTTCAGCAAACCCATCTTGTGCATAGCCTGTAATCATCGCATTCCACGAAACCACATCTTCATTAGGCATTTTAGCAAACAATTCGCGTGCCTTCTGCATTTTCCCACATTTTGCATACAAGTCTATCAGGGTATTCATGACAATAACATGAGATTGAAATCCACATCTGACTATCTTTCCATGGATTTCCAAACCATGATTGAGAGAAGCTAAGCTGGCAGATACAGAGATAATACACGAGAAGGTGAAGTGATCTGGCTGGACAGCTGTTCGTTGCATTTGCTGAAACAGTTTCAATGCATCTTGAGGAAAGCCATGTCTTTTGTAAGCTGCAATAATTATATTCCATGAGAAGACATCTGGTTGAGTCAAGTGATTGAAAACTTTGTGAGCATCCACCAAATTTCCACACTTGTCATACATGTTGATGATTGTATTTTGTAAAAATGTTTGTGGGGTAAATGTAGAAACGCCGCCATTGCGAGAGTGAATTTGCTTACCCTCTGAAATCGCTTCTTTGTCAATGGAGGGCTGCGATAGATGAAGATATGTAGAATATTGTACAGGACGACTGTAGGTAGTAAGAAGAATGTGTAGTGCTTCTTTCAAGCCACCTCTACGGAGTTTTGTGATATTGAGACTGAGATGGGTACTGTATGACATCTTATGATTAACCCGCAGAGATCAGAACTGTTATTTATTCTATTATTTTAGGCCGCGGTTTTATGGAGGGGCTACGGCTGATTTTATTCTATTTTTAATTTTATACTATAAGTTTAAGATTTTTACTTTTCAAAATTGTGGAAGTTGGTGGTTTTAGTAGTTTTTAAATAATAATTAATGTTAAAGAATTTAGCTAGTTTTTTTTTTTTGGGGAAATAGAATAAGAATTTTTTTTCAAAAATTATTCTTAAATTTATTGGTAGGAATCTAAAGTTAAGTTGATTGTCTTGATTTAGGTTGTTAGAAATCTTCTATCCAACCAATAAACATGTATTTTGATTAGTTTTGCATTAGTCAATAAAAGATATCGAGAAAAAGGTAGAAATGAAAACAATTCAACTAATATCAATGGTCAATAAATAATTGTTTGCTATATTGATCATAATTTTTGAAATATAATTCAAAATCACAACTTCTTAAATGTTTTGGAAGTAGAATGATGAAATTTGAATGCAATTATTTTCAAATTTTGTCTACATCAAATAAGTGAGTGAAAATGAACTAGATCACATCTATGAGTGTGAAAATGAACCTTGCATATGGAACTAAATTTGTATGTGCAGGGATGAACTAACAAAAAATTGACTATTGAAATGTGTTTGCCTTGACCTTTTAAGATATGAGCCTAATAAGAAACTAATAGGATTTATAAACATCTTTAGGGAATATGTTGAATTGTGAGATTTATGTTATACTAAATTAGACCCCTAGTTGGATCATTCAACAATGATGAGCCAAGATCAAAGACAACAAACAAGCATGTAATAGACCTAGGATTATGCAATGTTCTTATAATGATGGTAGAATGGACTCATAAATGCTCCTTAATAATTACTTTGAATAACCCTAGCATGCTCCTAGATGATATCCAATGTGATTTTAAAGTTAATGAATGAATGAATATATTTATATACAAAAATATAACACAAAATCAACACACACATGCATTAGATCAACTCATAATGGCTAGTGAAGTGGTTAGTATTATGAAAATTTGAGTTTTAACTTTAAAAAGTTCAAGATTCAAATCAATATTATGGAACTAACCTAAGTCGTCACTAGTAGATCTGATCTAAGTTAGTGAATGGTACTTTTAGGATTCAAGATCAAAACTTTGGATATTAATGATAAGGGATTTGGGCTATGGTTATGTCAAGGGCCAAAATCATGCAATAATGTCATTTGTAAGCTAATTATTACATTTATGACACTTAAATACAAACGAGTAGAAAACATAAGGGGAAAAAGGCATGGGTGTGTGATTTTCATGTTATAATATGATTGTATAGTAGATATATTGAAGAAAATATTTCCATTGATTATTTAATTTAATTAAGACAACATATGATATATAGGCATTACTAAAAGAAAATGTGCTCTTGTAATTTTGTAAAGAAATAAATAGCACTTCTATTAAGAAAATCCATAGGGTGGATTAGTTAAATAGTATTGATAAATAAATAACCTTAGGATTTAAAAGTGGGGATTGATTATGATACTAAAATAAATTATTGTAATTTTTAAAATAATAAATAAGGGTACTTAGCTCTTGGTTTGATATTTACTTGACTTGGCTAGATGTTTTCAACCGATTCACCCATGCACTAAAAAATTAGAGCATGCTAGACTAATGACATGGATCATTAAATTTTATATCTAGCTACTCAAGACAAGTGCAAAATCACCTTGAGCATTTGTAGAATTGATTACACATATATGGATCTAATTCATTTTGTGCATGTTTCAACTCTACTAAATTTTAGGTTTTTAATCTACTCACCTTGATTTTAGTAAATTGTATAATAAATAATAGTGTGGATAGTGGAGTTTTCTAAACAAAGATCGTTTATTTTTGTCAAATGCCTAGATAGTAATTTTACATCTATGTACAATGATTGAAGGTCCAACAAGCAATCATGTAGTATACCTTTAATATGTAATAAAAATAGTAATTCTCATATGATAGTGCAATTTGTAATGAAGCTCTCTTATTAGTTCCTAGATGTATGTTAAAAAAATTATTACATGTTCCACGTGATTTAGGTTTTATCCATTTATACAATACCTTAGTGTGCAATTCAAATATTTTCATGCATCAAGTTGGATAATAACGACTAAATGGAGAGATACGTTTCAATAAAATCTTAAATTTGGATTAAAAATTCTAAGTTCATTTTAAAAAATCATGTAATTAAACTAGTTTAATTTTACAACTATGAATAAACCACTTGTTGATGGATTGATAAATTAAGGTTTAAGTCCAAACCTTGGGAGTGAGTGTAGATGGAATCAAGTTAGGATCAATTTGTTTTCCACTTACATGTGAAATACTTCATTCTGCATACTAATAATTACATTAGGGACAAATAGGTCAAATTGAGCCCAAAACAAAGAGAAAAATGTGTGAAGTGTATAATTTTCACCATTATATTTTGTCCCCACCTTGACTTACATGTGAGCTACTAAAGATTCATGTCAAAGTAAAAAAATTATCCAATAGAAAACTAAATAGCATGCAATCTTGAAGATGTTTATTTTGTGCAGTTCATTGCAACGAGCACTCCACATAGAAACCTACAAGAACAAAAGAAAAATATATGGTGAGTAGAATTTGACAAAGCATATAAAATAAGCATAAACATAATTGTTAAATATATACAAACAAAAGCATAAGAGTAAAATTCTACCCTAGATGAAGATAAGATATAAGGGGTTAGAAAATAAGGTATTTCTATGAGGTAACCATAAACTTCTACCTAAATTGGAGTAGGATATTACCCAAGAGAAACCAGAGGTATTTCTTAGACTAGATGTAATCATCATGACCATGATTTACTCACTACAAACAAAGACATCAAATAACTTCAATGATAATGTGCATGCCCCTCCAATTAGTTGCATACATAGAATACAATTAATTTGAAGGAAAGGATAAAATATTTATAAGATGATGTAATTCTTGAAAGCACAACAAATAGGAATGTAAATATATCATTATGTAACCATTTATAATGATAAGAAGAAAATTTTCACCAATATTTCCTCCTATCAAAGCCATAAAACTAGTGAGAGAAATCATAAATGTTAGATAAGAAAATTTATAAGCATTAACAAGTGTGATAAATCAATATGCTAAATATTAGGAAAAAGTATAAGGGTATGTACATGGAAATGAGAGACCAAAAAGGGGGTCTTAAATAGCCCCTTTTTTAAAAAATGGGGAAAATTGATCTTGGATGAGAAATTGAAGATGGTTATGCTCAAAATTTGAAGACACAACAAGAACAAGAGTTGTAGTTCCCTAAATCTACTTTCTAAACTACTATACTTTTTAAAATGATGGAGATTAAGGGTTTCAAATAGGGGAAGCACACAAAGTGCTCCTTTTTTTCAAAAAAATATAACATAGTGTTTGGTGTGCTCCCCTTAAAATATGAACATTTTTTTAGTATTTCAAATTTCACTTTAGTGAAAAACTAGCTAACACCATATAGTTTATGGTTGATTTTTCTACTAATTTTTTCTAATGAAAAATAGGGGGTGAACATGCCAAACACCATGGAAAATAAATTGTTTGCCCCAATAAATGCAAAAATCCTAGTGGAAACAATATTCTTTTTAACAAACTCATCATGAAATGGTAAAAAGAAATACTAGAAGACTAGTGAACACACATTATCATAGGTAGAGATTAAATAATGAATTCTTTTGTCTGTTGAAATGATTAGTTAGCCATCCTTTTCACTTCCTAGACCTGTCATGGATGGGTGGGAAAGTATATAACTTGATTAGTCATATGTTAAATGCAAGGGTTCAATCTCTTGACAAACTTTGTTTTCATGTTTTTTTTTATGAATTTGCATTGAAAGATGAAGTTTTTCACAATTGTAGTAGGAAAAGTAGGTGTGAATATGTGTGTATTTGTTGATGTAAATCTAAATGAATTATTAATTGTGATGTAACACCTATAGGAATATTTGAGACACTAGTATGAGATGTTTTTTCACATTCTTCATTAAAAATTGCCCATTATTATATGAATATTTGAGATAGTGATATGAGTTGTTTTATCCTTAACCTGTACTTATCTTTTTATGTGTTTGATTATTTATTAATTTTCTTAACCATCATTCCATAAATTTCCCGATTGTGTTTTTTGGCCTTTGTTGTTTCTTTCTTCTTTATTGAATTACTCATAATTTTTCCAACTAGTTTTATTGTTTTTTTAATCAATTTGTATCTTTTAACTATTTTCATCATTCAATTAATATTTTTATTTTCTCTTTTTCTTTTTTCAATAGATAAAAGGCATTAAGCCTGAAGTATTGTTAATAATTAAAAGTTCAAAAGATACACGAAAAAAACATAAGAGCTTACAGAAAAAAGTTTGCTCGAAGGCTAAAACAAGGTGCAAAATGCCCCATGGAACTAATCTCATAATAGAGAACCAAAAAGATAGCATATTTCATACCACCTGAAGGGTTGCATAAAATTCCACAATCTATTAGAAGTCAACCATAGGCTCTAGGTTATTCACTTTCTTCAAGAAGACACAACCCAAGCACGCCACAACTTTGTGTTGCTCCAACGATAATGTGTGAAATTTTCCAAGGAATGGGAGCCATTCTACCTCTGCACCCTCCTCGCAGAAACTTTGAATATCCCTTGGTCTCAAGACACCAACCTCAATTCATGATACTCACAGTACTTTTTAAATAATTTAGTGGCCAACACTCGTACTAACTCATTTTTCTCTCCTAAGTTTAGGAGGGAGGCAACCCATGTTAACCCTGTAATGCCCATTATCTCTCAAGAAACCAATGCCTAGGATCATCTTGATTGCTTTTAAGTCCCTTATGTTTGGGTGCTTCATTATTAAATTTTATCATTGAATTGAAATGTCACCAACAAAATCCATTTGATGACACGATCTTGTGAGATAGATAGGGGTATCCATTCTTAGTAAGTTGAACAAGCAATTATGAGAAGAATGAAAAGGATGTCACTCTTCTACTTCAAATTAACATGTTGTCGCTTCCTCCCACACTTCACACGGGAGAAGATCATCACTAGATTCTCTTCCCGACAGGAGAAGTATTCTGGGTGCTTTGAGGATTTTTAATACTAGTCATTCAAACTTGCCAGCTCGATGGTGAAGTACATCGCAACCACCTTGCCATATGCATGAGATCCATAGAGAAACTATCTAGAAGGAGGGAAATGTTTATGCAGCCCTCAAAACGGCCATTTGATTGTATTTATTAATTAATTAAAAATAAAGAATATATTGTATCTTTATTTTTAATTAATTAATAAATACGGTCAAATGACTATTTTGAGGGTTGCATAGACAATTCATAGGAGTGGCATGCGATGTATCACATTCAAATACCCAGCCGTACTAGACTTGACAGTTAGTGGTGGATTTAATTAACACACATCAAATCAGTCAAAGCATATGAAAAGCACCAACTTTTGCTAGTGGTTCACTTGCCACTTGTCAAGATGGAGCAAACAAGGCTCAACTAAGGCACCTGGGAAAGCAGTAGGATGCCATACTTATAGTTATTTATATTTATATTTCCCCATTTCATCTAGTTATTTTTAATTTAAATTTTGTTATAATTTGAATTATTTTTCAATATTTACGTTGTATTTTTTTGGGTAGTTTAAATTATATTATTGATTTGAAGCAATTAGAATTTTTTTACCAACTTGCAATCATTTTATAATTAACCATAGGTTCTTAAGAAATTTTAATCTAGATAAATATTAATTTACTTTAATTTTATTTTTTTGAAAATTATTTAATTAATTATTTTATGTTTCCTTGATTTTACTATTATCCATTACTTTTCTTAATTTGGCTCATTATTCCATTTTATAATATTTTTTCTCTATAATCTAGTAACTTACAATATAATTATATATAGTTATAACATTACTAAATTAAATTAAAATTAAAAATCTTATCTCTCTTAGCTTAACAACAATTTATTTTAATGTATAGATATTTCATCTCCTTAGTTTTATTTCCTTTTGTTCATTTTCATAATTATAATTTTTTTTCAATTAGGTAACCTTTTTTTATTTTGCTTAGGCTTCTTTTTGTCTCCTCCCTTTTCCTTTTAAAAATCTAGCTCTAAAATAATTTTTGTCTCCTCTTCCTCATGATAGATCATATAATGTGATTGAGTATGTACTAATATTATCCAAGATCCAAAAGTGGTGAGTAGATTTATTTTGTTTAATAAAAATAAAATGTTCATTTTTTTATAGAATGTATAAAGGAATTTTTATCTTATTTTACAATCCATGGATTTTAACCCACTAAGTATGGATTTGACCTACAAGGTTGAGTCCATGGTGTAAGACTAACCTACAAATTTGATCTAAACCATAGGGAACTTGATGATACTTTCATTGCACTGTGATACTAGGATGCTTGTCAATATTTTTGAAAGAATGTTATGGGATTCAAATAAAAATGCATTTCAATTTCCCACAAAAGAGGTCATAGAAATACTGGAGGACATGTAACATATTCATCATACCAAATATCAAGATATGTAGGGTGCAATGAATATTATTGAATGAAGTGGATCATACAAACATACTATGTTTGGTGGTGCATCCTAGAGTTGAAAGTGGTTGTTTTTAACTACTAGTTTTTTTATTTTTTCAAATAACAAAGGATTGACCATCCCTTATGGATTTGTATTATTTCTTATAATTTGTAAATTTATGCATTTTAAGGTGGCTTATGTACTTTTTGTTTAGTTTGTTATCTTTATAATTTACTTTGTTTACAATTCTATAAATATACATATTGATATTTAAAAAAATTAGCAAGATTTTTTAAATTTAAGTATGATATATATACTTTTTATCTTTTGAAAAGATAAATGTTATGGATGTATCATTAGTATAATATTTTATTATAGTAAGTAACAATTGCCCTTTGACTAGCCAAAATAAGTAAGTAATAATTTCCCTTTGACTTCAGACCTATTGCCCTTTGTAATACTATTTTCAAATTTTTCACAAAGGCAATTGCCCTTAGACTAGCCAAAATCCTTCCTTCAATTATTTCAATTGAACAGGGGGGTTTTGTTCCAGGCAAAGACACTCTTGAAGGGAAAATATTAGGTCATGAATTTTTACACTCAGCTACAAAAGACAAATCTCCATCAATGATCCTAAAACTTGACATGGAAAAGGCCTATGATAAAGTGGAATGGGATTTCCTTTTTGCTGTCCTCAAAAAATTTAGATCTGCTAATAGATGGTGTAATTGGGTTTCTTCTTGTGTATCTAGTGAAAGTATTTCCATCTTGGTAAATGGTTCCCCTACTGATAGATTTTTTCGCTTAAGGGGGCTAAGACAAGGTGATCCCCTATCACCCTTCTTATTCATTCTGATGGCTGAAGGATTAAGCAGGTCAATTACTGTTGCAAGAGACAAAAAGAAATGGAATGGAATTATGGTTAATCCATTACCCACTCCAATTTCTCACTCTCTTCACAGATGATACTCTTCTTTTTGGTCAGGCTTCTATAAAGGAAGCAAGAATAACTAAAATAGTTCTTTCATATTATTGTTTGGCATCAAGCCAATCCTTCAATACTGAGAAATCTAAAATATTTTTAGTAAATGTGAAACCCTTATTCAAAGCCAAAATTTTAAAAAAATTGGGATTCCAAAATGGTACTCTACCCTAAAAATACTTGGGAATCCCCTTCTTCTCGAGTAAAGAGAAGCATAATTTTTGGGACAATCTTGTCTCCTCCACTTCTAACAAAATTCTTCTATGGAAATATAAATGGCTTTCATTTGCAGGCAATTTGTAATTACTAAGGGCTATCCTTCACTCTTTACCTATTCACTTAATGTCAGTTTTGAAAATCCCTCATGGGAAAGGACTAGCTCTACAAAAAAAATTCAAAAATTTCCTTTGGGCTGAAAATGTCACACAAAAAAAGAAACTTCCCCTTGTAGCTTGGGAAAATGTTTGTAAGTCAAAAGCTTCAGGGAGGCTAGGTATAAGAGACATTTTCTTACAGAATAAATCCCTTGGTGCCAAACTTGTTTGGTAGTTGCACTATAATCTAGAGAAAAAATGGTGCCAAATCATGAGACATAAATACTTGGATTCCATGGAACGGGAAATTATCTTCACCCAAAAGAAACTCCCATCAAGATCGATAATCTAGAACTTCATATGTGATTGTAGACATGTCATCCTTCCTCACCTTTCTTGGCTTGTTAACAACAGTGAGAAGGCCATTTTGGGGATGATGCATGGAATGGTTATCAACCCCTAAAACTTTTTGGGGACTAGTCCCAATTAGATAATATTTTGAAAAACCTTTGGGCTGACAAAGTAAAATATTATGTTATCATTGATATGGATGACCCTTTACAATATTTAAGATGGAAGGATTTTAGTTTCCTTCTTGCACCTCCTCACATAAAGGAATCTTTTAAAATTGAACTCTCAAAAAGGCATCTTATCTTTTCAGACAAGCCTGATGAAATAATTTGGACAAGATCAAAATCAAGAAAATATACTATCAAAGATGGTTATAACTCTTTAGTAAATAATGAAGTTCTTCCATCTTAGCCATCTCACCTTTTTTGGGTCCCTAATGTGCTTCCAAAAGTAGGTGCTTTTAGCTGGTTAGCAATCAAGGACATAATTCTCTTAGGTATGAGACTTGATAGATTGGGAATAACTCCTCTTTTCCCCTGTGTGCTTTTTGGTAAGGCATTTGAATCTACCAATCACCTCCTCATCAATTGCACTTTTGAATATGATTTTTGGACATGGTTAATGAATAGACTGGGTTGGCATTCTTCTCTTCAAAATTTGATCCTCCACCACTTCCAGAATTGGATGAGACTTTATCCTTCCTCTAAGTTTTCTTATCTTTGGGAGATTTCTCCCTCAATCCTCATTTGGAACATATGGCTTGAAAGGAATAGAAGGATATTTAAAAAGGACCACCTTCCAGTGGAACAAATCATCCAAAAAATTGAAATCTCCATTTCTAAAACAGTGATGGAAAGTTTTTACAAGAATTGTTCTACCAACATCTTCTTCTCCTCCTGGGATTCTTCTATCCTTAGAAATTGGTCTCTCCTCAAGATAACTAATGTGGGTTCCATAATAAATAAAAAACCTCAAGTGGATAGATCAGTTATCAAATGGATATCTCCTCCTAAGAATTACATCAAATTGAACTTCGATGGAGCTTGTACGGGAAATCCTGGAAAATACGGGGTTGATGTTGTTCTAAGAGATTATCAAGGCAACTTCATTGGAGCAATTTTCTCAAGTCTTCCAAATGGCACAAATAACATGGCTGAACTAAGTGCTCTAAATTTGGGTCTAAAACTAGCAATTGATCTATCCATTTCCCATATTTTGATTGAGGGTGACTCTATGATCGCGGTGCTTGCTATCTTGAAGGGTTACTCAGATTCTTGGCATCTGAATTATCTTATATATCTCGTATTCGTCATCTCTTGTGTAAATTTTCCTCTTATGAAGTAATGCATTGTTACAGGGAAGCAAACAAACAAGCAAATCGACTTGTAAATAAAGCCATTGATCATAATTTGCATTTAAAAGTACTCTCTTATCAAGAATATTTGAATTTGGTGAATTAAAAAAGATCCATACTCTTCTTCTAACACCTGGTTGTTGATAATGCTACAAATATCTAGGACCTAATTCTGGTTGTTAGTAAGGAAAAATGTCCTTCGTGATCAGGTTCAAACATGAATCATTTCTCTCGTGTCCAAATTTATGACATATATTTGATATGTTGGCATTATTTTGATCTATGGTTTGATAAGATACAAAGGTGGAATTTGATCTAGTCACCATGTTGTGGCTTGAAAAATAATGGCATTTCTGACCGAACTACTATATTGTGGCTTGAAAAATAGTAAAAATATTGAATATGATGTGGCACCTTTGACATGCGCATGTGGCTTTCCTTCTCTATGCTAATTTGATCGGCTTGCAGGCCCCTCCCCCATATTAATTGTATTTAGGGAATTATTCCCTTCTTCGGTTATTATGTGGGAGCATTGGCGGCATGGCTTAAATCTCTTCCTCTTGGGAATAATGGGTAGTACGGATTATCCTTCATTCCCAAGATAAATTTTAGTGATTATCGATTCTTGGATTGTCTCTAATTTGGGAAAACATTCCCATTTGTATGGGGAATGTTCACATATTTATCAGCTTTTTCAAATTTGAAATGGGCTGAGATAATTACTTTGACATCTCATTAATTACCCCACTACTCTTGGTACTTGTAGCCTAGGTGAATGTCTTCTTCACATGCATATTCCATGATAACTGGATTTTGTTGGGTGTATGTGGACCTCCATCCATATTTGGGCTCATACATCTAATGGATATGATGATCCTCATTTCTTATCACCACTTCATCTCTACAGGAATTGTGTATGATGGGATCACCAAAGGAAAAATTTATGACATCTGGCATGAGTTTATTTTGACACATTGAAGAGGGTTGTCTTTGTTAATTGTGCACCACCCTCTGGTACAGTAAGCTTACAAAGAAATTTATTACATTGTTTGCACCTATGATCTCCAACGTGCAATGGATTCTTTAAAATATTTCTCTAGTTTATTGTCTTCACATTTTTTTGGCTTCTTGTTGGTTTACAGATTTGTCACTTTAATTAATTCACTCTGGCCCACACAAATGACAACCTGGCCAATAGTTGAGTCACTTGCGATGATAGCTGCAAGTGCTCTCTGCTTATTTTACAAGGTGTAGCTACCTTTGAATAATATGCAATGAATAGAGACACGATGTATGTTTTTAACCAAAAAAGCAAGAAAGGCAACTAACACCTACCCATAACCAAGAAAGTAGATGCGAGAGATTTTTAAACAAATGAGACAAATTTTGTTTGTCTCACATTCACATGCGAGAAATAAGTAAAGAAAAGCAATAGTTTCTCTTTTAATAGATGAATTAATCTAAACATAAAGTCTCAGAGATGAAAATATACACATCCTGACCTAACAGATAAACATTGAAGAATAACCATGAAGAAACACAATTCATTCATAATCAAAGGAAGCATTAATAAATACATAGATTTAGAAATATATTCCTTTATTTCTTTGATGCCAAAAAGATTCACAGACCCCACACCCTATACAATCAAAATGCGCTCAAAAGCTGAAACTATCCCCCCCCTTTTTTTACATTCGAAGGTCTATATATAGGCCCACCAAAACTGTTACATTACAAAAATAACAGTCTTGAAAATGATCAAAATCAAGAAATGTTTTGAAACAGAAATAATTTTTGGAATAAACGTTATCATTACATGTCACAAAATATTTCATGCATGCTATTAAACTGCATCTCCATAACTAAATTGTGAAATTCAGCATGTTATTCTTCTTCTAAAATGAAAATCACCCTATTGTACTCGGTGTAGTTGGTTTTCTCTTTCCATGTCATTGAGTGTAACTGAGAAATGATGTCGAGTTTCTCTTCTTCAAGCCAATTCAAATCTAGTTGCACGACGGGCATAGGTTCATCTTCCCATTCCCTAATGTTGGCAGGAAGTACCATTTTGAGAAAACTCTGAACTTGGAAATGTTTCCACCTTTCCTCTTATGCAGGCTCACTTAACTTCGGCGACAAGTAGTGACCATTTATTTACCACTGAAAAATGTACCAATCTACTACTAAATCCATTTCACCACCCTCCTTATTTAAGAGCTATCCTTTCAGAGGATTTAAAATATTATGTTTAAACCTCAAGTTGGCATTTCAAAGCATTTGAAAAGACATCCCTTAAAGGCATCGTACAAGCCATTAAATGAGTGAACACTTCAAAAGTCGTGCATCTCACCGAAGTCGCCCCATCATTGAGAAATAGAACTCTATAACTATCTGTCAGGAGTTCTAAAGTTTTAAGAACCTCTGATATGCCAACTACATGGGACATCATTGGATGAGACTTGAAACTTGGAGGGTTACAAATAGGTCAGGAAATTTCAAAACTTCAGAACCTGGCGATTTGGTCAGGGAATTTGGCAGAGTCGTGACTAGGTTATAAAACTTATGGAAGTCGCGACATCATAAAAAACTCACTTATTTAAGAGGGAAGAATTTCATTTTTCAAATGAAAATTTGACGGGTAACATTGGCTCTAATTGGGGACTGAATTTTTGAAGAAAATGCAAAGAACTCCAAAACCTTGGGGGAGACCAGACCAAGTCCATTGGGTAATGGAGTCGAAAGAAAGGTAGGAGAACCGAGTGCTGCTTCATAGATGGGCTGGAGGGGAATGAGGCACAAACCAAAAATGAGAAAACAAAAAATGGGACCAGACCAAAAGACTCGAAGTAAAAGCGGCCTAAGACACCTATGCACTTGAAAAAAGTACAATACTCTAACTCCCAAAAGACTATTCAAAACCATTGACTGGTAGGGAGAAATAAATACCATTGTGAAACAAAGGTGTGCATGCATGAAGCGACTGCAAAATCATTGATATATTAAAAACCATGAATGTAAATTTGAAGCTTTTGAAATGAAGTGATTCATACATATGCCTACCAAACAACTATTTCTCATCAAAGATTTATGAATCTTCTTAAATCTTTTGATGCTTAATATGTATATTATGGACTATGTTTTCATGACTGAACAATAAACTACAAAAAAGTGTTCCATTTTTTTATTATAAGAAAAGACAATAGGAGTTCTCAGACATAAAAGTTGCATAACTTTCAATACTCCCACTATCAAACTTATCATGCATAAAACCACTCTTGATATATTGAATCGCTTCTATTTTGAAAGAAATATTAGCCTCATAAAACATAGGATCCTTTTTTATTAAAGGAAATTCATCTTCCTTTATTGCAATCAAATTTGAAAATTATTTATCTACAAATAAAGAGGTAGATAGGTCAATACTCAGAGCCTTAACAAGCACATCTTTTCCTTCAATAGATGATAGAAATTGAAATATAATCTCTTCTTCATAAATAGGGTCAACATTCGAAACTTTTAAATTCTCGTGAGTTTGACCATTCTTTTGCTTTTCAGAACTTTCTTTTTCTTTTATAATTTCATATCTCAAAGAATCAGCAATTGAATAGTCATTCATTTCACTTTCAACACAAATTCTATTTCCAAAATCTATGGGAACCAAATTTCTCTCATCTTCAAAATGAAATGTTTCAAAGGCATATTCATCACTGACCTGTGGTTGAGATGATCCCTTTTTATCAACTTGGTCATAAAACACAAAAGATGTGTACTCTGGATGTGTGTCAATCTAGAAACTTTTATCCTCACATCCTTTAGAAGAAAACTACTCCTCAATAGTTTCAAAATTAAAAATTTATAACTCTGGAGAAGAAAGAATTTTCAACCATTCATTGTCAACTTCATTGATTGTTGGATTTGCAATTATTTCAATACCGTCTTGATTATAACCATTCTTTTTCAATGAGGTCAAATTTTCATGAGGCTTAGTTATCATCATTTCTTGAGCATCAGAAATTGAAAAGCAAACAGGAACAAAGAGACCCGGGGAATCATCAACTCATAGTTCTTCTTGGAGTTGCCTTATCTTGTTTTTATGTGCTTGTAGTGAATGTTTTCTTTCTTCAAGCTCCTTCAGTTTGAAAAACCTAACATGAAGAATTCTTAACAAGAGTGTAGATTTGTGATCCTCTTCAACACTCAACCTTGTTTCTAGAGATTTAGCAATGCTCTCTTTACAATGTTCCCAAAAGTCATGAAGCGCTTTATCATCCATAGCAAGGACTTCTGGAATGGTAGGATTGGGTCCCTTCCCATTTCTTTGAATTTTCTGATTTTGCATCATAATCTTTTCAAATTGAACGGAGTCACCAATCTCCCTATACATAGAGATATTTTCAAAAATATGAGGAATGAAATCAATAATCTTTCGAATCAAGTTCCCTAGCAGATTCGCCAAAAATCTATTGGTTGACAGATTTGTCACTTTAATTAATTCACTCTAGCCCACACAAATGACAACTTGGCCAACAGTTGAGTCACTTGCAATGATAGTTGCAAGTGTTCTCTGCTTATTTTACAAGGTGCAACTACCTTTGAATAATATGCAATGAATAGAGACATGGGGTATGCTTTTAACCAGAAAGTAGGAAAGGCAACTAACACCTACCCATAACCATGAAAGTAGATGCGAGAGATTTTCAAAAAGATGACACAAAGTTCGTTTGTCTCACATTCACATGTGAGAAATAAGTAAAGAAAAGTGATAGTTTCTCTTTTAACAGACGAATTAATCTAAACACAAAATCTTAGAGATGAAAATATGCACATCCTGACCTAATAGATAAACATTGAAGAATAACCATGAAGAAACACAATTCATTCATAATCAAAGGAAGCATTAATAAATACACAGATTTAGAAATATATTCCTTTATTTATCTGATGCCAAAAATGTGGATTCACAAACCCCACACCCTGTACAATCAAAATATGCTCAAAAGATGAAACTATCCCCCCCCTTTTTTACATTTGGAGGTCTATATATAGGCCCACCAAAATTGTTACATTACAAAAATAATGGTCTTGAAAATGACCGGAATCAAGAAATATTTCGAAAGGGAAACAATTTTTGGAATAAACGTTATCATTACGTGTCACAAAATATTTCATGCATGCTATTAAACTGCTAGAGGTGTCAGAACTCTGTATAGTTCTAATTGCATCTCCATAACTAAATTTTGAAATTCGGTGCATTCTTCTTCTTCTTCTAAAATGAAAAGCACCCTGTTGTACTCAACGTAGCTGGTATTCTCTTTCCATGCCAATGAGCGTAGCTGAGAAATGATGTTGAGTTGATCTTATTTAGGCCAATTCAAATCTGGTTGCATGACAGGAACAAGTTCATCTTCCCATTCCCTAATGTTGGCAGGAAATACCATTTTGAGAAAACTTTGAACTTGGAAACGCTGCCACCTTTCCTCATATGCAGGCTCACTTAACTTTGGCAGCGAGTAGTGACCATTTATTTTCCATGGAAAAATGTTGGAAAATTTGCCTCAACTTGCTGGCTTGGACCTATGTTAAAGGACTTGGCAGATATCCCTTATGTGTTCATGCCTTTACCTCCTTACCACTAGGTGTTTGTGGAAGAGATGTGGTAGCGCCATTAACGCCAGACCGCGGGAGCTTTCTGGCTTATGTGTGGTAGTGTGGTGTCTATCGCCATACCGTGGGAACCTGTTCACAGTTGAGCGGTAGTGCGGTGTACCACCATACCTTGAGGGTCTTTTGTTTGTCTGGTAGTAGTGCGGTGATACCGTCATACTACAGGATCTTTCATGCAGAGGTGTGGTAGTGAGGTGATACCGCGATACCTCAAGTGTCTTCAAGCTGGGACACGGTAGTGTGGTATATACCACCATACCATGAGGGCTTCACATCTATCAAGTGGTAGCGTGGTGTACCACCAAACCATGATAGAACTTGGAGGAGCCTGTGGTGGTGCGGTGTAGTCACCGCCACACCGCAAGGGTGTTGTGTCTTGGTTGCAGTAGAGCGGTGGTCGTTTGATTTTATCTGGCCAGACGAAGGATGCTGACTTGGTTAATCGAATGACTATCCTACGTGGTTGGTTGTGGACAAATGGGAGAAGAAAAATGTAAACCGTTGGCAGTTGGACTATTGTCACTGTTGGAAGATCAATAGACTATTTGAGAATGTGAAAATAATGGAACTCTCTCGGTATGTTTGGTGGTGGGAGTTGGAGGATGAGTATGTTGTTCTAAGGGGTGAATCCACCCTCTCTCTATGATTCGATTGTGAAACCTCTCTTTGTGAATATGCTTTGTATATTGTGTGAGAGTATTGTAATAGTGTGAAGGCTATAATGGGCTAAGAGGTTGATCAGAGAAGTGTAAAAATGAGAGAGGGAAACTCTTGTCATAGGGTTGCTGCCAGTCTACCACCAGAATGAAACAAGATGTAATCTTTGTAAAGGCTTAGTGCCTGAGTTGTATTTGCAACTATTTTGTTGCATGAATAATACACTAGCGATTTGGGATTTTGGAGTGTGGGGTTTTTTACCTGAAAGGGTTTTCCCCACATTAATCTGTGTGTTATGTCCCATCTTTCATGTTTCATGTTTCTTGGTTAGAATTTGTTAATATTTTTGTTGAAACTGAATTTGCATAAGTTTCTCTCAAAAGGATTAATGTAGGAAATGAACTATGTTTGATTCCGCTTTGTGACATAGTTGTACGTGTTTTCAAGGCAATCTAATTGAAATTAAAGTTACCAAAGGCAATACAAATCTTAGATACTTATCTGAGATGACCAAGATTTCCCAACAAGTGGTATTAGAGCCTTCTTTTGGTTGCTGGTTCTGGGTATTTCTCCTATGAAGATTTCTTAGTTTGTCAGGCTTAAGGAAATCTAGAGGAATCGACTGTTGTATTGATCCTTTGGTGAGTGGAAGTATTGTTGTATCTAGAGACAACATGCAGCTTAAAGGATGGTGAAGGTGGAGACAATGATTCATCATGTTGAATTGTTATGATTTGTGTCTCCTAGTTGGCAGCAGTATAACCTTGATGTATGAGGTGGATTTATTTGCTTCGTGGTTGTCTAGCAATAAAGATTTCATATTGGGTGTCTATGTGAGAGGCTCCTTGGTAATATTGAGAGGCGTGGCTTGTTTCTTAGCATGGAAGAGAGTTCTTATGTTGGGTGGTGTTTCTTGGTGTTGGAAGGCATTGTTTTTTGTTAACCTCGAATGCATAAAGGCTATGGAGTTAATCAGATGATTTGAAAGCTTCTAAAATAGCCTATCTATTTCTCAGATGTATGTGCATATTGGTGGTTTTGGAGTTGGCTTGAAATGGGCTTGGGGTTCCTGAATTGTTGTTCCTTTTTTAAGGATGTATTGTACTTGCATTTTTTTTATGGTTTTGCAGGTTTTACATGGTCAAGAAAACTTATTGTTTTGTGGATCTGCTGAAGAGCTATTTTCTAGACTCATGCTTCCTCAGGGTGCTACTGGATGAGATAGTTGCAGCTCTACTTACATGCTTTGTGCATGGTGAGAGAAGGTGTGATTCTTTCTCTACATAGAAATGTTTGGTATGTGATTAATCACTCATCATTCTATGGTAATGCTTGATGGATTCATGTACTCCGATGCTTGGTGTGGACATAATTGGAAAATCAGGTTTGTACTTGATTTGGTGTTTGATTCAAGGTGTCTACATGTTTGTTTTCTTGTGAGACCTCATATTGTGCAAGACATTGATGTGATTGTGAGTCTTCATGTTTCATTTATTGGATCTATGGGTTGTGCAATGTTGTGGGCTATCTTTACCCATATGTTTGCAGTGAGACAACCTGGAAGTGGACTGTCTATATCCACTCAATTTGATTCAGTGTTTATGCAGACTTGTAAGATGTCCTTGTATGTGGTCATTTGTGCAGTGGTGTGGTTGTTATGAGGTAAGAGGATGGATGATAAGTGAATTATGGAGTCTTGTAGCATGGTGAATCTCCTTATGAGATCTTGGTTTCACTTGGGATAATTAGCAGTACAACTATATGTTTGTGGACCTGGAAGTTTTTCTTTTTTCAATTTTGGAGATGGTTGGTCATGATGCTTGGAAAGCTCGGTATCACAGTTTAGTGGGAGCTTTAGCAGTGACTGTGGGTTCATCACTTGGTGGTGAATGATCTTCTTTAGTGTTGTAGATGTTACTAGGAGGGACTCTCAGATCCTGTTGTTGTATAAGAGTTCTTTCGCATTTGCATGGGAACTATTTGAGGATGTGCAACATCTTTAAACCATTGAGGACGTTTGGTGTCTTTGGCTGAGGTGTTGGCAGTGCTTGACAGGTGATGTTGGTTTGGAGTTTATTTTTCTTGATGTCATGTTATATTGTTGATTGTGCATTAGAGTTTTGGCATGAGGCTTTGCTCTTGAGACCATAGTGAAGTCACTTGGAGCTTGGTATCTCCTAAGGGGGATGTGTAGATCATGGTGTCATGATAAGTTCTTATTTCATATGTTTGGAGATTTGACAGTGGTCTGGAGTTTCTCTGTGTTTTGAGTACATTGGTCATATGCTTGAGAACTTCATGTTAAGTACAGTAATGCAGATTGGAGTTTAGCATGAGATGATCAGTTGCTGGTGTTCATGGATACATGGAGAATAAGGTGAGGCTGAAATTCTTTTGAGAAAGGTGTTGATTACAGTTGAATGTCCGAGTAGCCTACACCTTGGTTGGACGTGAGTTCAACAAAGACCAATGAGGAGATTACTCTTGGGTAAGTCATGGTGGCTTGTATATCTTGGAGGAGCATTTTCTTTTTCCACTCTTGGTCTTCTCGACAGTGAAGTCTATTTGAGAGGTATTTCCCATTATATCTTTCAGATGTGTTTTATGCTTTCTTTCATGATATGGATCTTGAAATTTTTGTTTTAAGGTTTTGGAGGATTCATAGTGGAAGGTGGACAATATGGTTTATCTCCTTGAGCTTTTGTGTTATATCATTTAGTGATGAGAACTAATAGGAGATAGTTATATGGGTTTTTTTCTTGAAATGGGAAATGAGGTAGTTTGATCTTCTTTGAGATGCTTACATCCATGATTGGTTACATGTGTGATCCCTTAAATGTCTATCCTATTCTAAACATGCAAAACAACTATTATGCACTAATGGAAGAACACAATAGATACACCTCAATATTGGCCTAAGGAATGATAACACAAAGAAAGAAGATGAAATAAAGACAATAAATGATTATACCTTCTTTGTGATGTAGAAATCCCTTGGTTGGCCCTTAATGTTTGGAAGCTTGTGTGCTCCTTGGATGGAAAATGAAATTAAAGATGCAAGATGGGATGCAAGATGATTGAAAGTGTGATAATGGTGGATTCAAGTGTTATGATGAAGACAAAATGTTAAAAAAAAATGGCAAGAGTTTTGGTATCAAATGCCTGAGGTCCTCAAATGAGAGAAAAGAGGGGGTATTTATAGAGGAACTTGAATTCAAGAGAATTCAAGGGTTGAGATTAAACCAACAAGGCCAAGATGGAGGGATATGGTGAGTTGAGGACTCACAAGCCCTCACATGTTGACATGTGGAATGTGAGATGGCCTAGGATGAGATGATGTGGAAGTGAGGTGGAAGGAAGGTACATGATGTGGAGGAAGGACAAGTACCTTGGAAAAGGGATGATGTGATCTCTCAATGATCACATAGGGAAGAGGAGAATCTTGGGTGAATAAAAGTGAATTAAAAATTCACATGATTGGAAGAATCTAGTGGATAAGACAAGGTTCCCAAAAAGGTGGGAACTTGCCACATGTGAGTGATGTGACAAGTCAAATATTCTAGAAGACTTTTGCACATGTGATGTGACAAGTCAAAGGTTCTAGAATTTTGCATGGGGAAGAGAAGATTCCTTGGAGGAATAAAAGTGAATTAAAAATTCACATGGAGAAGAGAGGAGCCTTGGATGAATAAAAAGGAATTAAAAATTCCTTGGGGGATGGGGAGAGTTGACCAAGGTACTGATTAGGCTTAAAAAATCAGTAATTAGAAGATAATTAGTGGTTAATAAGGATTAGAATCCAACTTGAAAAATTTGGAGGATGTGACACATCCTAATCAAGGATTAGGCATGTGCACATCCCTAATGAAGAGATTAAGGGGTTGATTAAGATTAAGAAAAGAAAGTGACATGTGAGGAATTAAATAAATGACATGTTTATTTAATTCATTTGATGAAAAGGAGGATTAAAGAGATAAGGTATTTAATTATTAACTAAATACCTTAGGGATTTGGAAGAATTAAGTGTTAATTAAATAATAGTGATATTACTTAATTAATGCAAATAAGAGGATATTTAGATGAAAAAGGGGTAAATTTGGATAAATAAAGTGTCCAAATTTAGGTGTCTACAACATGTTACATATGTTAAGTTTGAACAGTTGGGTGTTGTTATGGATTTTCCTTTGGGATGTGAAGGAGATCATACTTGACACAACTGGCTTTTAGAGGTGTATGTAGGAGGATGTTCTATAGGTATATGTTGTGCAAAGTTTCTCTCTTTGGTCTTGATTGTCTTCTTGGAAGTTTGATTTCATTTTACATTGGTTTGAGATTTGGTCAAAGATTTTGTTTTCACTCAATTTTTGAGTGGTAACTTGGAGGTTCTTTATCTTTCTCTATGTTGGGTGTTGAAGAACTTGGAAGAACTCTGGAAGACTACTAAGAGAAATGATTCTCACAGCAGTTGGTTGCAGATTATGCATATCATTGTGGATTTTTCCTTGGTACTACATTGGTTACATTTTCTATGTGTTGTTATTGGTAGACTTGTTATGCCTTTTATCTTTTAGATTTGGCATTACCTATGCAGTGGGAGTACCTGGATGTGTTTGGTCTTCTTTGATTGGTTTGTACATGGTGCTTGTATTTACAGTTGATGGGTTGGTTGTGTTGTTGGCATGAGTTTACTAATGTGGATACCTTGAAGGTATGTGTGATTGGATGAACTAGCACTTGTTGTGGGTGCTATTTTTAGTCACGTGGGTTTATCAGTTGGATAGAAGCAGTCAGTCTAATTGTTGTTCTAGCTGATGTTTTTTATCTCGCTTTCTAGAGAGATTGCAGCGTCTTGTTGACATCACTGGATCTTTTGCTTTTGTTTGTTGGTCTGGTGCATATTCACCTTGGCTTGTTCCTTTCTTTCATAGGTGGCATGTTGGAGGATGATAGGGATTGTTGCCTGAATGGTGGACATCTTAGATTTTTTTGTAGAAGTCTTCATGAAGCATGAGAGCATGTTTGAGATCTATGTGGTTTCATGGATGAATATCATTGGTTACTATGTTGGACAGTTAGTTGCAGATGGATACTTGATTATGTTGCAGATTGTCTGATAGATTGTTATCTATGAAAACGTGTTGGTTGGGTGTCATGGATGCTATTAAATAGGTTTTGAACTGGAGGGGCCTATGATCTTCATTAAGTTTGAGTTTTGGAGGAAGCCAGTAAGTCTTCATCAAGTGGGAGCTTGCTGGAAAATGTGCCTCAACTTGCTAGTTTGGACCTCTATTAAAGGACTTGGCGGATCTCCCTTATGTGCTCATGCCTTTACCTCCTTACCAGTGGTGTTTGTGGAAGAGATTCGATAGCGCGGTTACCACCATACCGCGGGAGATTTCTAGCTGAGGTGCGGTAGTGTAGTGTATACCACCATACCACATGAACCTGTTCATAGTCAAGTGGTAGTGTGGTGTACCGCCATACCTCGAGGGTCCTTTGTTTTCCTGGTGATAGTGCGGTGATACCGTCGTACCACAGGAGCTTTCATGCAAAGGTGTGATAGTACGGTGATACCGGCATATCACAGGTGTCTTCAAGCTAGGACACGGTAGTGTGGTGTATACTGCCATACTGTGAGGGCTTCATACCTATTGAGTGGTAGTGCAGTATACTGCTACACCGTGATAGGACTTGGAGGAGCTTGCGGTGGTGCATTGTATTCACCGCCACACCGTGAGAGTGTTGTGTCTTGGTTGTGGTAGAGCGGTGGCCATTTGAGTTTATCTGGTTGGATAGAGGATGCTGACTTGGGTGACCGAATGACTATCCTGCATGGTTGGTTGTGGACAAATGGGAGAAGCAGAATGTAAACTGTTGGCAGTTGGACTGTTGTGACCATTAGAAGATCAACAGACTGTTTGAGAATGTAAAAATAATGGAACTCTCTTTGTATGTTTGGTGGTGGGAGTTGGAGGATGAGTATGTTGTTCTAAGAGGTGACTCCGCTCTCTTTCTGTGATACAATTGTGAAACATCTCTCTATGAATTTGCTTTGTATCCTATGTGAGAGTATTGTAATAGTGTGAAGGTTGTAATAGACTAATAGTTTGATCAGAGAAGTGTAAAAAGGAGAGAGGGAAACTCTTGTCGTAGGGTTGATGCCAGTCTGTCACCAAAATGAAACAAGATGCAATCTTTGTAAAGACTTAGTGCCTGAGTTGTATTTGTAACTATTATGTTGCATGAATAATACAATGGCGATCTGGGCTTTTGGAGAGTGGGGTTTTTTACCCGAAAGGGTTTTCCCCACATAAATATTTGTGTTATGTCCCATCTTTCATGTTTCATGTTTCTTGGTTAGAATCTGTTAATGTTTTTTGTTGAAATTGAATTTGCATAAGTTTCTCTCAGAAGGATTAATGTGGGAAATGAACTATGTTTGATTCCGCTTTGTGACATAGTTGTACATTTTTTGAGGCAATCTAATTGAAATTAAATTTACCAAAGGTACTATAGATCTTAGATACTTATCTAAGATGACCAAGATTTTCCAACAAAAAATGTGCCAATCTGCTACTAAATTTGTTTCACTACCCTCCTTATTTAAGAGTTGTCCTTTCAGAGGATTTAAAAGATTACGTTTAAACCTCAAGTTGGCATTTCAAAGCATTTGAAAATACATCCCTTAAAGGAACCGTACAAGCCACTAAATGAGACGACACTTTGAAAGTCATGCATCCCACCAAAGTCGCCCCATTGCTGAGAAATAGAACTATGTAACCATCTATTGGGAGTTCTAAAGTTTTAAGAACCTCTGATATGTCGACTGCATGGGACATCATTGGATGAGACTTGAAACTTCGAGGGATACAAATAGGTTGGGCAGTTGGGCAGTTTTGAAATTTCAAAACCTGGCGATTTGGTTAGGGAATTTGGCAGGGTCACGACTAGGTTATAAAACTTATGGAAGCTGCAACATCATCAAAAACTCACTTATTTAAGAGGGAAGAATTTCATTTTTCAAATGAAAATTCGATGGGTAACATTTTTTGAAGATAAAATGTAGAACTCTTTTAGGGTGGTGGTTCTTCTGTGATATCATGAACTCCGTGATGAAAGGCTCTTCATCACAAAAAAGCTAAGTTGAACTTGCATCATAGAATGCAATCTTGTGGAGGATACAATTAGAACAATCCTAGGGAATGATTGGTTAGGATTTCATCCAATGTCACTTTCGCATGAGGTAGCATCTTGATTTGTTTCAAATTTAATGGATGTTTTGTGGTGTGGCGAAATGGTAAAAAACTTAGCTGGCTCTTATATTTTGCCTCATGTATGCCCTCTTTCTTCTTTGCAAAATTCTCTCGAGGAATATGACATTTTAAATGGCTATAATCTTATTGGAGGTGTTCTTTGTTGGTAATTTGTTCTTTTTGGCCGATCAATCTCGGCTCTTTTGAGCTTGATGGCTCATGGATTGCTTGATGATTATTCATATAACTTTGTCAGAAATCTTCATGGCCTAAAACCCAAATTGGGCCATACAATCTCCAACATGATAGTGGACCTCTTTGATGTAGTACAATTTCTCATTCGCCATGCCTTGGTGGAACCTCATTCCACTCCATATTTTCCTCTGCCTACAAAATTGGAGTCTTCAGCTCGGAAAGTGGGATCTACTCTTAAATCCTATTTTTGCCTCTCCTCTATTTTGTTTTTGTTTGGTATTTCATAAAATTTGAGGTTTTTTGTCTTGACACTACTCGGTGTAACTTTGTGGTGTAGGTTCCTTTCACCTGAGTGTTTGCCATTGCTACTACTCATCTTCAAAGCTAGACTCTTTCTTATTATAGGTCTCATGGCTTCGGTTTGCTTCTAAGTCTAATGGAGTTTTTCAACCTCCGTCTTCGAAGAAAATCACTAATCCTAGTTCAGGGTCTTCAATCTTTTCCACCTTTTTTGTCTCGTTTGTTCGACCTGCATCTTACATGGCTCAGGAAATTTCTTCTTCATATCAGTTGCTCCTGACATATCTACGAGCTCATTGCAATTTTGAGATAAATTTTCTTATGGTGTTCTGAATTCTCCTCATTCAACTATTGGCTTTTGCCTATTGTAATTAAAATTTTGTAATGGGCCTCCCTCAATCTTCTCATGTTCACTTCTCTTTGTGAGGGAGAGATTTTTTTACTCCTTGACATAATTTTTGTTTTGTATCTGCTACTATTCAATGTGTATCTCTATTTTATAACTAATAAAATGTTTATGGCTCGCCACTTTTATTACAAATAAAAAGAAGTAACAATATATTAACGTGACTAGAACATCATATAAATAAATGTATTATGTTAATTATAATTTTAAATGACAATGAACATTTTTTAAAAAGTAGAAAGCCCAAATCACATAGGAAATCCTACTAGTTTCAACTTTAAAAAGATGTCCATTGAATATTTATTTGAAGTATTAGCTTAAAGACATGGATTGTAACCATTATTCTTCATTTTTACTATCTTTTGCATAACATGTATATCTTCTATTGTAGATGCTAAAATAATTTGCATAATCGTAAAATATTAAATATCGTCATTAATCACCAACTCTCCTAAGCATAGAACTTTAATTATAATCATATAATCTCATTAATTGATTAATATCATTAATTAATATTTATCTTCATTTATCACATCATTAATTTATTTTATCCATCTAATTAAAAAAATACATTATTTAATTAAATGAGAGCTAATTATCCATTTTCAAATAAAAAGTTCCATTTTTGTCTCATCAATTAACTCATTTTTTCATTAGTTAACTTCCTCTTAATTTTTTTAAAAAAATCACTCATCAACTGAATTAGTATTTGAATAGAAACTTATTCCTTACATTTATCCAATTAGTAAATTAAGCAATTCATTTTTATCCTCTCATGAGTTTGAAATTGAAAATTTCCATTTTTTAGTTGAGATGACTCCACAACCTATTCAGTCAACTTAGGTCTTCATTCTTATCCTCATCTTCTATTTGATATTTCCTAGAAATCCTATAAATACAATCATTCCTTCATCATTTTGATCAATCACACATTATGTAAATTAACTATGTCAAAATACTTCATCAATTAAATTTAGTGTTATGTTATTGAGTCACATCCACATCCCAATAAGGGAAGCAACATTAATATTTAGATGTGTAGTGGGATTGTTAGATTGGGAATTTGATTTTATTTTTGTTTTATGATTTCAAGTCTTTGTATTTCTTATTTTTAATTTCTTTGCTTACATTTTTGTGAACCCTAAATAAACATGCTAACCTTTAACTTATGTTTTCTATGAGTATGTTTTGTTTGTTTATTATCTCGTAGGTTGCAAGAATTTTCAAGAGGTTCTAGAAACTAAATTTTTATAGGAGCCTCTTGGGATGAAATAAATGATGTATTTGCATTTAGAAGGGCTAAGAAATTAAGATTAACACATAAAACTTAGTGTTTTGGTTGCAAGAAATATTTTACATATTTAAATAGTCCTAAGGGTTTTGGTGGTACAGATTTCCAAATGACCATATAAAATATGTATAATTGTGCATCCATATTGTATGAAGTGCACCATACATTGTTCCCTAATTTTTTCTATATATATATATATACATAATTTATATATGTTTTTTTATTTTTTTGTTGTAGGATATACATAGTTAGTTAAGGTTTTTAAATGTATAATCACTTGTTTGTTAAATTCAATAGGTTTATGCCACCCATTACTAGGTTTAAAGAAAAGAATATGAAAAAAATTAGATCTATTTATAACTAGTCAGTATAGTCAAGGTGAGATTCTACAAACTTTCCACCTTAGAGTTAATGAAAAAGACATAGTGGATCAACTTGAATACTCTCCTAGGTTTTTTTGAGTTTATCATACATTACCTTACTCAAACCTCTCTAGATCATAATATAGGTTTGGATAGAACATGTTTCCTAGAACAAATTATAGAGGACAGTGTCACACTCTCCCCTAGCTTTGACCAATCCATACTAAGTAAACTTATTAGGAAGGAAATTGTAGTTAACTCCACCTTAAATTAAAACCCTTTATGATGTCTCAAAAATGACCACATTTTCCTCTAACATCAACCATCCTAAACCTAACAACTTCACCACACAAGAACCCATAATACCATCAATCTTCCAAAACCAATTACAAAAAAATTACAACAAATGATCACCTACCCTCTTAATAGTTATCTCCCAATAGAAGAAGTTTTTTTCACTTTTCTAGTTCAACTTATTCTAATCCTATTACTTCTAGGAGGATCATGATTCCACCTACCTTACAACAAAATATATTGTAAAACCCCACCCACCCTAACTAATCAAAATATTCCTCAATTCCAAACATCATTTCTATCCATGACACAAGTAATATAATACTTACCACCCTTTTCCTTACCAAAAACATAACTTTCTCATCTAAGCATGATTCCATGTATCACAAAATTCTATAACATCTTACCTTCCACCCCCTTTATTTTAACCAACAAAAATAGTTCCCATCACCTCTTTAAACACATCTCAATTCAATCCCCCAAAACTACCATTTAAACAACAAAAATAGTACCCACTACCCCCACATATCAACAACAGTCTTTCCAACAATAACCACAATACATTCCATAACCATATCTACAACAAAAATAATATATACAACCCCCAATATATCATCCCATATAACAAAGTCACCATACTATCAACAACCATGACCACATGTGTCAAATCCAACTCTTGGGAATCCCTTCACCCAAGAGTGGAAAGAGATTAAGGACACCATTAAGGGGATGTAAACAAAGACTTTACAAAAAATAAAAATATACAAATTTGAAGAACTATGTCCCTACCCCTTTGAAAAATAAATAATATCAAATCCCTTTCCATCAAAATTTTGAATTCGCAAAACTAGACATATATAAAGGAAATGGAGACCCATTTGGCCATGTTAAATAATTTTACATGTTCTATCAATAAGTAATTTACAATGATATATATCTCATGAGACTTTTTCTTAAAAATTTAGGAGGACAATCTCTTAAGTTTTTTTGCACCAACCTCATGGGTACATTACCACTTTCCCATAATTATTTAAAATTTTGTAAACCATTTCTCCTATAATATAGAACATGAAATTTCAATGCTTAACCTTTACAAATCCAAATAGAATAAATGGTGAGATATTTTCTTCCTTTCTCCAATGATGGAGAAGTATTAATAGTCACTTCCCATAGGCTATGTTAGGTCTCAAAATTGTTGCTCCACTTCCTAGAGAAAAATCTCACTCACAAAGCCAAGGTTGTCATTATGCAAGTGAAATAAAATCATCAACAAATTATGGAGTGTTAATGGTCAACTCTACAGGAGTGGGTTAGATCTCCTAAACTTTCAACTTAGCTTACAATCCAGAGGGTATACCTTAGTAGGTATTGAAATCACATAAAATGAACAATAATAAAATAAGGACAACCATAGAAGATGTATATATTATATTGGATATGGGCGTATAAGCCATCAAATTAATAACATTACACCACTTGATCATACTTATTAATCGCAACTAAATTTCATAAATACATATCTAATACATAGACGATTATTACAAACTTATAATATTTTTTAAATGTTATCACATTATTAAATATTTATTACAATAATGTCAATAAGTGTGACAAGGGAAAACTTACACAATAGAGATGATTTTCCTAGTGAAATACAAACAACGTTGAGACATTCATTGTGTGATACAAATAAATTCAATCCTTTTCATGCCTCATGATTTCACTACCCTTCTACAACTAGACATGGCATGATTCAAAACCCTAGAAAACTTCCTACACCTGTATAGTATCTAAAAACTACCATTTTAAAAAAAAAACCTCTTTCAAAAATGACAAAAATCTTGTCTTATGATAATAGTCATGTGTAACCCTAATTATTGCACACTGTATCAGTTCTAAATGCATGATCTAGACCCTCTCTCACCCAAAATGAATGTTGCATATTGATGGAGAACATTTGTAATTACTTCTGGTAGATGGGAAATATAGGGCCATGAATGCGAGTGGCTGGAGAGGGTGGAGGATGAGTTGCACAACCTTTTCCACGATTAATTCACCTTTTGTGAAAATTTGAGTTGGAATAGGATATGTATAAATCCAACTTGTATCTAGATCAATAATGGAAACCATGAATATTTGGATTTTTCCTAATTCCCTCAAAATATTTGCAACATCTAGAGATTCTTGAAAACTCCATAGGTTTAAGACTTGCGAGAAAAAGGTCTCCAACTAGATGTGTGGGAGAAAACAAGAAAACCCACCAACTGCAACAAAAGTTTGATTTGAATAAAAAAGTTTTGATCTTGAGGTCAATAAGGATGAAATCATAATTGGATGGGTGCTTTAGATTAGCTGGCATAATAATGATGTAAGAAAGGTATGATGACATCAACATGACATCATCAAGGTATGAATGTAGGAAGGAGCAATGTAAATGAATCAAATGGAAAAAATCATCGATAAATGGGAATGCAAAAATATCATTAGTAAAAAAAAATGAAATGATGCTCACAGAAAAGTTCATAAAATCGAATGGGCACTAGATTCTTACAAAGTATAGAAATACAAGTGAATAAGAGAAAAGCATACCAAAGGGAAGGTTCAATAAAACATAAAATTCTTCTATGACTAACACTTAACCATTTCTCATGCTTCCTAAATTTTGTGAGAAAACCCAACCAAACTACACTTGGGCTAGATCGAAGGAGAAATATTGAAACAACATAAATTTCACCCCTTAGTGAATTTTGCAAAACTTCAATAAAAATGGGCCTAATTTTTCATGCTCTATTAAACTATGTTAATAAATTTGGGAAAAGACCACCCAAATTAGATATCTCAGATCAATTATAAAAAAATGGACAATAAAAGGGGACGTCACAAGCACACAAAAGGGAAGGGACTTGAGAAAAAATAAAAATATAGATTTGAGTCCCAATAATAGCTCTAGTTGGGGATGTGTACCTCTTGTAGGCACAACATAAATCTAGATCTTCGAGCAGACCAAAAATAGTAAACAAAATAATTGGATTGAATCACAAATAAAAACAACAATATATACAAGAGAAAGCAATATATACAAGGAATGACAATAACCTGCACCAAATGACATGAAGGCATGTGACTTTAAAAACATGGATGCACAAAAAAATACCATAAATTCATTTTGTAGGTTAGACCTTGCATGAATACTCATGACACCCAAGCATGGAAAAGTTGCTACATCCACTTTTTTTTTGCCATAGATAAGCCTATTGAAGGAGTTGATTCACCTCAACTCACAATTTTTTTCATACAACCATAACTCTAGTACAACTTTCTTACATGTACAAACATGTGATTTCTTGAGTAAAGACATGCTCCACTATTAATTTTTCTATTGCATGGAAACCACATAACATAGGCCACCACACTTCATAGCATTGAATTCTTCATATTTATAGCATTTGGGGGTACTAATTGAAAACTCAGGTCAACATAAAAATAAACCATGGTATTTTCATACCTACTAACCTCGATGGTTGAATTGAGGAAAAAATAGAACACCTCTAGTTCACAAGGAAAAGAAAAATATGCCTCTTCATCTTCTTGACTTGCAGAAGGAAACTCATCTTTTTGGAAATAAAAGTAAAAATATTAAAGCTCTAACATAAAATAAAATTGACCAATAGGTTGATCATCATCTTGGAGAACATTTTACTACTCAACACCATCACAAAATATATGTTGGGCCCAAGTGAAACACTCAAAATCAAGGATAGTGTCATTCATACTATGAGAAGCTACACCTTTATCACAAAATAAAGCTTCATATTCAACTTTGAAATATTTTGGCACAATGGGCAACCAACATTGCATGGAATCACTTATGGTGATGAAATATTCATCAAAAAATCCTTTCGACTAAAGAGACACCTCGGGTGAAGAACAAAATTATTCAAATTATCTTTTTTTTTTAATTTCTTCTTCCACAATCACTAGAACAACACATGATGACCTTATTGAAGCACATTTTTATGAGGAAGATAACAAGTAATACACCAAATAAGGAAGTTATCACATTATTTCTAATATTTAACAAGTACATTCCATGCAATGAAGAGGGTATTCAATTATTTGCGAGGTACCTCTAAGTATTATTTATGCTATCATGGTAAACCTAAAAAGGAAAAAATTTCTATGTATATTCATAGATTTATGGATTTAGATTGTGCTAGAGATATTGATAGAAGATCCACCAGTGGATATGCTTTCATTATATTTGGTGGTGTAATTAATTGGATTGTTAGGTGATATGATTTGGTTGCTATATCTCCTACAAAATAAAATTACATGGCAAAAAATCATGCTTGTAACAAATAAAAATGTCTTAAGAGATTATGTTTAGATATTGAGCTAGAGACAATGGTCATTATAGTACATTGTGATAGTTAGAGTATCATATATCTAGCAAAGAATCCAAAATTTTATGTGAGGATGAATCATATTGATGTCCAATACCTTTTTTTGAGATATGATAGAGGATGAGAAGATGATACTAGAAAAGGCTGACACTTTCAAGAATGTTGCAGATGCACTGACAAAGCTAGTGAGCACAAAAAAGTTTAGGTGTTGTTACAATTTATGGGCCTCTGAGCCCCTAGAAATTAGATAAATTGTGTTGATATTCCATTTCTCTTGTAATTTGTTCGAAAATTGGTATAATTTTGGAAAGGTGTCTCAACCTTACTCCTAATGATAAAATTACAAAAGGTATGATTTTTTATTATATAATGCAAAAACTCAATTTCTAAACTATAGGCTTAGTTTTTGGCCACACTAAAAATTATTGGTTGCTTAGCACCAAGCTTTATACCGGTGCATAGATATCTTTGAGTACTTCAAATTTATTTATTTTTAAAAAAGAGGGCCCAATTAACCAATTGAATCAAAAGTTATGGCCCCTAGAAGTTTTTGTAGGAAATATAAAAAGTTGTTGGATGCATAAAAGAGGTATAAAGGGGATTTACACCTATTGTCCAACCTATAATATGTATTATGACACATCATAATAAATATTTTAATTTAAGGATAATTTTGGCACCACTTTTTGGTGGTTTTAGCTCATAGATTCTAATACCATTTGATGGTCTCAAGTTTTGTATCTCTTATATATTAGGTGCTTGAGATAGAGGTTGTGTGTAAATTTTTGTAGATATTATTTAAAAGGTGTAAAAATTCCTCAAAATCTCCACTTGGTTATACTCCTTTAAAATATTTTTTTATGTAAGTTTATTGTAATTAAGATTTACTTATTAATACATTGAGTTGGTTTAGAACGCGAAGTTTCTCTTTAAAAAGGTTTTTCCCCATGTACACTAGTTTTATGGTATTTATTATTTATTTTCTATTTAAATATGTTTTTTCTATAATTGTTAAAAGTTTAAGATTTTCTTAACACTCTCATCAAAATATTAGTTTAGGAAGAATTTCCACATACCCTACTTCCTTTCACAGAATGGAGGTACCCACTCATGACAAGATGCATACATTGGCCAATGGTGTGACAATTTTTATTATCAAATTGATATTATTTTTAAGGAGAAAAATCCTACCTCTTGTTTGAGATAATGTAATTATTCCTTAGCTTTTACTTGTGTGGATGAAATGGCCCACCTTGCTAGTACATAAATCTTGACCAATGACACACCAATATTAAGATATCAATTTAAAAAATTCAATATGATGCACAAACGTTTGATCTTAGGGAAGATAAAGGGTTCCAAAGTGTGTCATCTCATGGGGATTCTTACTTTGAATTAAAATTATCTAAAAATATCAAAAATTTCATACCAAAATATTAAAACTTAAAAAGGAAAGCATTAGATGGTCATCATCAATAAGATCATGTGGGAAAACTAACTTCACAAAATATAGTGCGAGGATATTGAAGCATGAACTATAATTGAAATGCATGTTTGATATGTATGAGAAATGTGAAACAAAATTCTAATCATGAAGGAGATTTCAATTGACCTAAATTGATCATGAGATAAAATACTCTACACATCCTATTGCCTAATACATTCTTCTCTTGTGAATGTAATTTCATGACAATATTTAGGAATTTTGTAAATGGGAAAGAATATTTTTATTAAGGATTGAAAATTCCTAATGGATCATCTTCAAAATAATCTTACCTCCTAGAAGGATAAGTGGCTCACCCTTGCTAGACATATTTTATTGATAAAAAATCCTTCATATCTATTATCCTAAAGTGTTTCATTTTTACTTTTTCAAATCCCATGAAAGATTAGAAAGGAAATATCTTATATTTAGATAAAATTCCTATAGAATAGGACAAAAGAAAAGATAAATTTTAACTTGATTGAATGGGACCTTATTTGTAGAGAAAATGAAGAGGGTAGGTTCAGGTCTAGATATTATAGTTGTATGAATAAGTCCCTAGGAATTAAGTTGATTCAAAAGATGCATCAGGAGAAGAATATAGATTATGGAGTAGGGTCATCTATTCAAAATAATATGTATCCATGAGATCAGAGGATTTGTCTCTCAATTATCCATTCCCTTGGGATCTACGATGTGAAATTTCTACACACACACACATATATATATATATATATTTGATGGCTGATTTCATTCCTTTTATGGAGGTAATATGGCTATTGGATAAACCTTTGAGGAATTGTATGAATTCAAATCTCTTGCTATTTACTTTCAACGTGAAGTGGGTAGTCAAATATGTAATTATATCTTGCAATAAAAAGGTATGCAAATATATTACAAAAAATATTAGTAGCAAATTCGAGGCCAAGCTCACTTCCTTTACCATATAATTGATTAGGGAACTGAACTGGCTAGGCGATCTATTGTGGAGCTGGCCTCTTTACCAAAATTGCATCTTTTTTGGCTTTTCAAAACATGATTTTTGAAAAATGTCGACGTACGTGATCACGTCAATCTCCATCTTCAATTGAAACTTTCGACGTATTGGGCGACGTGACGGTAGTCGGTAACACAACATGGTGCTAAAAATCTATCGATCAGTCTTATCTCATCATCATGCCATCGTATTGGGGGATTTGTAAGAATGTTATCATGTCTAAGACATGCATTTTTGTAGGGAGAATATCCCGTGCTTGCAACTATAAGAACAAAAATCTATTGGATACGTGAAGCCCAACAAATTTCTTGGCAGTTACTTGTCGTGTCTCTTTGCCTTCCTTATTGGAGGCTTGCTATTAAACTTGTAAATGTAAAAATATCCATCTTGATCAATTTTTTTATGTTGTAGCATATGTACTTAGAAGAATTCAATAAAGATTTCCCCTGTTGAAAGTGGATGTAGCTAGTTGGTAACCACTATAAAAATTATGTGTCTTATGTCTTTGTATTTTTATCTTTGAAATGTTTTTATTTTTTGCAAACCTTTTTATTTTCATTTTTCTGCAAAAACTCCATCAACAATTGGTATCAAATCTTGGTGAAGAAGCTCAATACTGAAGCGGTTCATTGGAAATCAATGAAGAATTTCTAGAATCATGGATGACAGAGAAAAATGGAAGATTGAGAAGTTTGTAGGCCAAAACTTCAGATTGTGGAAGGTACTGATGGAATCGTTGTTGATCAAGTAGGATCTCTCACTCGCACTGGCAAGGAAAAGTGAACCGAGTGCGATGAAAGATGAAGAGTGGGAGAATTTGAATAAGAAAGCAAGGGAAACTATTTTTATTTCATTTTCCAACAATTTTTTATTCAATGTTTCAGTTGAGAATACATCAAAAGCGTTATGGCATAAAATTTCTTCAATGTATGAGATGGCATCAACATCGAACAAGGTTTTCATCATGAAGAAGTTATATAATTTGAAAATGAGAGAAGGTGCAATTATGTCGAACCACCTCAATGAATTCAATACCTTAGTTACCCAAATGATTTTAGTAGGCATCAATTTAGATGATGAAATTAAGGCAATTTTATTATTATGTTCTTTACCAAACAACTGGGAAGGGGTTGTGATGGCAATTAGCACTTCGATGGCTGCCAGAAGTAAATTAAAATTTGATGATGTTGCAGCCACACTTCTCAATGAAGATGTGAGGAGAAAGAATCAAGAGCCCTCATCTGGTGATGCTTTAACTATTGTAAGCACTAGAAATAGGGTAAGGAGTCAAGAAAGAGGCAGAAATAATAACCGAAGGAGGTCTAAATCTGCTTGAAGATCGAAGTCTAGGGGCAAAAATGGTGCTTGTTGGTTTTGTGGAAAACCGGGTCACACAAAGAAGAATGGTTGGAATTATAAAAAGGCACAAGACAAGGTAAGCAAGAATGAAGCAAATGCTATAGATGATGGTGTTTTGGTTTTTTCCACAAGTGACACTAGTTACTGTAGATTTTTGGGTTCTCAATTCTGGTGCATCCTTCCATGCTACTCCATGTCGGAAGGCTTTCACAAATTACCACGAAGGTACATTCAGTAGAGTTTTTCTCAAAGATAATAAAGAATGTGAAATAGTAGGAAAAGATGATGTGATATTGTCTTTGAAAAATGGAAATAAGTGGATTTTGAAAGATGTGAGACATGTTCCAATGCTGAAACAAAATTTAATATCAGTGAGTCAACTTATTGCTCAAGGGTGCAATGTGAAATTTTCTTTAGATATTTAGAAAGTAATCAAAGGTGTTTTGGTAATTGAAAAGGGGAATAAATTATGTAATCTTTATGTTTTAGAGTGCAATGGTGAAGTGGGAGTTGCATTGGTAGTTGTGGACAACAATTTGGAGCTTTGGCACAAGAGGCTCGAGCATATGAGCAAAAGAGGACTTGAAATTATGCTTCAAAGGGATCAACTTCCAAGACTAAAATTAGTTGATTTGGAGTTATGCACGAGCATTGCCTTTATGGTAATCAGAGTTGAACCAGCTTCGTGAAGATTGGTCATGACAAGAAATCTACACCTTTTGAGCTTGTGCACTCTGATGTTTTCAGTCTAACAGAGGTAACCTCCTTTGGAGGTGCTAAATAGTTTGTTACTTTTCTTGATGATTGCACTCACAAAGTTTGGATTTATATGTTGAATAGAAAATCAGAGGTGTTTTCAAAATTTAAGACTTTTAAGGCAATGGTTGAAGATAAGATTGGGGAAAAAATTAAATACCTGCTAGCAGATAATGGGGGAGAGTTTTTCCCTTTGGAGTTTGACACCTTTTGTGCAAATAATGGCATTCACAAAATTAAGGTAGTTCCTTTCACCCCTTGGGAAAATGGTGCAGCTGAGAAGTTGAATCAAATGATTCTTGGCAGAGCTCATCATATGCTCTAGAATGCCAGATTGGGGAAATATTTTTGGGCACAAACTTGTAATACTATACTGTATTTGATCAATCAATCTCCTTCATCTTGATTGGATTTTGATATCTCAGAGGAGAGATGGCTCGGGAAAATAATTTCTTATCATTTGTGTGTGTTTGGCTATGAATCCTTTGTGTACATTCCTAAGGAGCAATGAACGAAGCTCGATCCAAAATAAAAGAAATGTATATTTCTTAGCTATGGTGAGGATCAATTTGGTTTCAAGCTTTGGGATCCCATTGAAAAAAATATTATTCGCCGTCAGGATGTCATATTTAACGAGAAAACTTTCCCAGGTTTGAAAAAACAAAGCACTTCTTCGAATGAATTTATTGAGGTTGATTTGTTTAATAGTCTTTTGTTATTTCTACACCCTCTTCATATCCTACTGTGCAGCCTCCACCTGTTAATGTGTCACCGAGTGTTCATTTTCAACCTCCTTCAACAATTTGTGCACAATGATCTAGTGTCCCTCCTATTAGTTCATTGTTGCCTTCACAATTATTTGAGAAGCCTTTTAATGTTAGTGTTCCTTCATCTATAGTGTTTTTACTACCTCCAAATACTTTTGCACAACCATTGAGTCTTGGTGCCCCTCTTCATACTTGTGTGCTACCAGCACATATTCAACTCCAATCTTCAGCAAATACTAGTATGCAATCTTCATCTATCAATTAGCAGTCATCTCTATATGTTCCATGCAACCTTTAGATGTGCCAAGTATTCGTACGTAACCATTGAAATTCATCCACCGCCCTTGTAAAGTCAAGTGCCACCTTCCATTTTTGTGCAATCATCATCAACAATTGGGAGTCAAAATTTTAATTCACAACCTCCAAATTTTTGAAAGCAACCTTTGTTTCTTGAAACACACCCATGTAGAAGCTCCACACTACCTATTGGAGTTGAAATGCAACCTGTAAGAGATTTTTTGTAGCCTTTATATGATCATTTACGACCTTCTCAAGTTCACGCCCCTACCTCCTATGTTATTGTGCAACATTCTAGTATGAATGTGCAACCTCTTAGCAAAGATTTAACGCCAAATATTGAAGCCTATAATGTGCAGCATGTAGTGTCACCAATGAATAACGAAAGGAAGAAAATTGGAGGTAGTGTGTAGGAAAAGGGGCATGTGAGTCAATAGGGGAATTTGCAAACCAATATAGCAGATATTCAACATCAATTATAGAGATTGAATTTGGGAGATACTTTGTAGCAACATGCTCCTCAATTGAGAAGGTATACCCAAGAGAGGAGGCATCCGTCAAAATATGATGACTATGAGCTTTTTCTTTTCGATCAGTAAAAGCCTACGACTTTTAAACAGGCTTGCAAGAATGATTTTTTTTTGAAATGGATGGAGGCAATGCAAGATGAATTGGAGTCTTTGAGAGAAAATGATACATGGGATTTGGTTACTCTTCCACCAAATCAAAAACCTTTGAAGAATAAATGGGTGTATCAACTGAAAGAAGAAGATTGAGGTCATAAATGCTACAGGGCCAGATTGGTTGTTAAAGGATTTGATCAGAAAAAGGGGATTGATTTTAATGAAATTTTCTCACTAGTTAAGATGACAACAATTTGAGTTGTTTTGGGCATGGAAACTATTTCCAAGACCTTGATCTTGAGCAACTTGATGTCAAAACAACATATCTTCATGGAGATATTGAAGAGTATATATATATGGAGAAACTTGAAGGTTTTGCAAAATAGGGTGAGGAGCATTTATATTGCAGATTGAAGCGAAGTTTGTATGGGCTCAATCAAGCCTCGAGGCAGTGGTATCTGAAATTTGATAGCTTCATGATAGCAACATTTTACTCGTTGTGAATTAAACCCTTGTGTTTATTATAAGAATCTTTCCAATGGTGAGTTTGTTATTATTTTGCTTTATGTTGATGATATGTTGGTTGTCGGCACTAGTGTGAGGATTGTTTGTGAATTAAAGCAACATTTAGCTCAACATTTTTCCATGAAAGATTTAGGGGCAGCGGAGAGGATTCTTGGGATGAATATAATCAAGGATAGACAAAAGAGAGAAATCAAATTATCTCAAGCAAAATATATTTCCAAAGTTTTGGATAGGTTCAATATGACAAATTCCAAGCTTGTTTGTACTCCATTGGTTGACCACTTTCCTTTATCTTGAGCTATGTGTCCTAAAAATCAAGAAGAGGAATAACAAATGAAGGGTGTTTCATATTCATCCATAGATGGGAGTCTCATGTATGTCATGGTTTTTAATTGTCTGGATATTGTTCATGCAATGGGAGTTGTGAGAAAATTATGAGTAATCCGGGTAAAATTCATTGGCAGGCAGTACAATGTATTTTGATGTACTTGAAAGGTACATCTGGTCATGTTTTATGTTTTGGAGGTAATGACTCTCAGCTGGGAGGTTATTTTGATTCAAATATGGTTGGAGATTTGGAAAAATAGAGGTCTACTATAGGTTACGTGTTTACATTTTCCAGAGCTTCAATTAGCTAGGTTTCACGGTTGCAATAGGTGGTTGCACTCTCATCTACAGAGGAAAAATATATTTCTCTCACTAAAGGAGCAAAGGAAATTATATGGTTACAACAGTTATTGGGAGAATTGTGGTGTAAGAAATTTGTTTTCACCTTGTTTTGTGATAGCAATAGTTCTATTCACTTGGTCAAGAATTCTACCTTCCACAATAGGAAAAGCACATAGAACTAAGGTATCATTTCATTCACCATGTTCTGTATGAGGGTAAGTTGTAGGTGGAGAAGATTGATACAAAAATGAATCTAGCGGATGCTTTGACAATGGTAGTTCCAAGGGAGAAGTTTGAATTTTGTAGATCTTCTCTTGACATTCTAAAAAAGTGACAATAAAGAACCAAGCAGGGGATGTCTAGTATGTTGTAGCTCTTGTTGGATTTCAAGTGGGTTATTGTTGGGTATGTGAAGCCCAACGGATTTCTTGGCAATTACTTGTCGTGTCTCTTTGCCTTCTTGGAGGCTTGCTATTATTAAAACTTGTAAATATCAAAAACTCCATCTTGATGATTTTTTTTATGATGTATCATATGTACTTAGAAGAATTCAACAAATATTTCCCCTACTGAAAGTGGATGTAGCCAGTTGGTGAACCACTATAAAAATTATATGTCTTATGTCTATGTATTTTTTCTTTGAATTGTTTTCATTTTTTGCAATCCTTTTTCTTTTAATATTTCTGTTAAAACTCCATCAACAACATCTTCAAATGGACATACAGGTCAAGAATTTTTAATCTACAATTTGAAATACACAACATGTATTTGAACCTGGATTTTGAAATACATAGCGTGTAATGCAACCTCAAATTTTAAATAGATGGGGATGAAATACACATTCTGTATTTCAGCCTTCACAAGTTCTCTTGCTTGTTCTAAGTTGTCCTTCAAATATTGTGGTGTTTACATGTGCAAATGCCCAAACAACCATCTACAGGTCATTTGAAATATTGTATTTTATTCTTTTCTTTCCTTGAAATAGAGTATGATTTTAAATTTGATATTTTTCATATGATTTCAATAAATGCTTGCTAACATCATAAAATACAAAAATATTTGGAACTTCAACTGTCACTAACACTTGTAATTTATTTATGTTTTCATACAACCAAGCATGCATCATTTTAAAGAAAAAATGGTTTGTATTGTCACAAATATTGTAGAGGGAGTGGAAACAATTAATAACATCTATGGTCTCATTTGACAAATGTGTCAGTAAGATCCTCTCATTACAAGATGGATTGAAATGTTTAAAATTTATCACTAACAATAATAAGTATGATGTTGGTTGGAAAGTGGAAATTTTTGAAATAGGAGATAGAAAAGGTTGTAAAGAGCACCTCGACTCGATTGAGGATTACAGTGAACATTGATGCCACAATTTATTTGATAATCATATGTGAACTTCACCTTATTCTTTTCTTGTAATATGTCAGTTGTAATGTTTTCAAATTTGATTTTGAGAAATTGATTCTATAATGGGGATGATGATTTTTAAATTATATTGTGCATTCAATTTAGGACGATAATCAAGGTGATGATCACCTTAATGAGGTAGTCGATGAGACAGATACTAAGGAAAGGGAGGAGGCTGACAAAGAGGAGGGGGCTGATAAAGAGGGGGTCAAGGATTATGATGACACAGATGAAGAGGAGGATGTCAACGATGATGACCAAGGTACTGATTATAAGGACACATAGGGCGAGCCTAATGATGAGGTTGGGGTCAATCAAGTTTCGTCTCACGTGAAAGATGGAAAACTGGATATAATATTACAATTTTTGCTTCATTTCCCATTGTTTAAATGTCGAGCATTAATTTTCTCTTTTAATGAAATAAGGTATGCTATTTTATTTCAGAATTGTTTGTGTAGGTTTATAATCATAAAATATAATGGGTGGGTAGCAGATCAATCTATTTCTATGAGTATGATTCATTTCATGTCAATGGAGGGATACAATTTTGGGATTTTAGAATTCTCAATCTACATAGAATTTTGAAGTGCAACCTTCCTTTTTAATGCCACAAAAGTGTGGTTGGAGTGCAATAGGACAACGAAAATGTCCACCTCCTTCCCTTGACAAAATGAAAAAGTGTATTAAAAAGAGAAAGAATGATGTTGAACGCCAAATGAGGGTATGGTACAATACCCAAAGAAGGTGCATAATCGAATGGTTATGTAAATCAAATGGTATAAAAACTTTGAAGAACTTCCTAAAAAAGAAAACATGGAGGATAAAGTTGTTATGTGGTCTTACAACATTATGGACAAGAGGGAGGAGAGAAGGAAAAAATATTAATGTTGAACCTAAGAGAAAGAAAACTGATCAAATGGTATTGTGCAATTCAACTCTTAAATGTAATATTTGATTAGTTCAATTTTTTGTTCAATGTATATAAATTCAATGTAATGTTTACAAACATGCCATGATAAGGTGATGCTCTCAACAAGTCAATGGTGGGACTTAGTAGGGTAGTGTTGATTCGGGAGATAAATCACTACCTACCAAAGTAAAAGAAGATGTTGTTGGAAGATGATTGACCAAAATTGAGAAGAAGAGGGAGGAAATATGGACAAAATTTTCAAGGTTTCTTGAGAGAAAGAAACTAGAGGTAACAATAATTTGCAAATCTACTCTTATATGTGCTTTTTGATTACTTTTATGAAGTGCTTGAATGCATGTGAATTTGATGTAACATTAATATTCTTGGAATTATAGTGAAAGGGTGAAGAATAAACTATTGGGCATGTGCACAATACATTAGATTTGGGAGAGGAAAGTGTGCCTCAGTAGGGCATCATAGAAGAAAGGGCGCTTTAGCAAGGGAGCAAAGAAGTCAGAGAGGAATCAGTATGTTTATTTTTGGATTTTTTAAAAAGGTTAGATTGTACGTTGTGAGATTTTATATAATTTGTTTAAAATTTATCTCCTAGGATGATGATATTCCTATTGCACATCTTCGGTGAAGAAACCAAAAGTGCAATGTTCAAAGAAAGCTTGAGACGTTGACTACAATCATATGACTTTGGATATCTAAAGAGTGCTTTGTCATTTTATTGGATAGAAATATAAATCTAAATTGCAGTTTTGAAATTGTAATTTTTTCTTATGTATTTTTTTTATGAAACTTGTGGCATGTTTCCCAAGATAACAATGTTAAAGGACATTTATGTTCTCAAAAAAAGTTTGGGCTTGACCTTTTTGGTGAGGTAGTCATAATGCAAGTGGGAGATGGTAATCATCATGGATATGGGGATGTTGAGAGCACTGACTAGACATCTCTATCAATAACATCATGAGGTATTTGCATGGTTCTTTTTCAATTATTTAATCAATCTTTAACTCTGAGTTGAATTATGATTCATGTTAATGGCCCTTCCATTGTAGCTAAATGTTGTGGATGATGAGGTGAGATATTTTATGGTTGGAGATCATTTTCATCTATACATAGGGGTACATTGGTTGGAAAATGAATTATTGTTGATGTGAGAAGACATATAATTTGTCACAATATTCCAATCCCATCTGGTACATGTCGAATTTTGCATTGTCAAGGCCATTATTCCTAACAACATGTTGCCTTATCTTCATCCTTTCGTAAACATTCTTTTTTATTCTATAAATTTCTTTGAGATATGGAACCTCTCAAACTTGAGGAACTCCCTTCCTATGGTACAAATAAAGGATTTATTTCTTTGTATCATAGTGTATCTTGTAGTTTTTATCCAACATAACAACTTGTCAGCATTCCATACGTTAATTTTGTCAGAAGTGGTTTTCATTGATATCAACACTTGGTGAATTATTTTTTGTTGTCATTGATGTCAATATTTGAGAAGTTTGTTTAGGAAATTATTGACAGTGGTTGTCAATACTTGAGGAGAGTATTGCATATGGTTTCCATTGTTGTTTGGAATCAATTGTCACTATTATATGGTGGTGGTGTCGTAGTTCATGGTTGGATTTCATGCCTTGTTCTATGTCGAAAAAAATTGTATAGTGCATTATTGCTATAAACATAGTTGATTTCATAATGATATATTAAGATGAGGATTAGAAGCATTAAGATGAGGATTAGAAGCATTAAGATGATGATTATAATTATTTATGATGGTGGAGATATGTTTATGATGGTATATAATATGTTTTTTTCTCTCTCCTATTGTTGCTAAAGAAGTATTTGTTGCTGAAAGAAAGTTCTGACCTCCACGAGTTGATTGTGTGCTTCTGGTTCAAGAGGTTATGTTAAAGACTACTTTGGAGAATTCTTTGCATTCCTCCATTGACGAATATATGGTATTGTAGTTGGGGATTTAGTGTTTGTGTTATGTGGATGCTGCACTTTTATCTTTTTAGGTCACCTGTGTTGTTGAGGAGGTTCCTGTCAATAATAGATTGTTGACAATGTTGTTTGTTGTCTGGACTAGCTCAAAAAATGTTTTGTATCGATGTCTTTTGTCTTGCAGCTTGGTGAATATTCTCTAAGTTTTTGTGCAATGTATCAATTCCAATTTCATGTGTTGAAGTGGTCTGGAATATTTTCTATTAATGTTATATCTCATGATTGAGCATTATGTGTTTCTTGTTCATGAATTATTTTGTTCATGTTTGGTTTGTGGTGGTTGTTGGTGGCATGTCTATATGAAAGATGTTCCTAGAAGTTTTGTACGATGTTCAAGTAATATCTCTCTATGATCCGCACATTAGTGGTTAATCTCTTTTGGTGTTGCATTGTGTTTGAGTTGGATTTTTGGGTAATTTATGGATACCCAAATAAAAGGGCTTGTTTTGTTGCTTGTGTTATGTTCTTGGAGGTCTATACCAACATTTGAAGATGGGTTACAAGTATATTTGGGTCCTTACTACTTGTGCTATGTGCTTGGAGGCCTGCACTAGTATTTGAAGATGTATTAAAATTATATTTGGGTCCTGACCTATCTTGGTTAGAATCGCCTTGAGTAAATTCAAATGGAAGTATGTCTTTGGTTTGACTGGTTATGTGCTTCATGTTTCATCTACACATTTCCTTGTTGCTGAATTTTTTTTATGTGCACCAATGTGTAAGTTGTTTTGGATTTGGAAGATGTAATAAGTTTTTTTTGGTCCTCTCTATCCTCGGGATAGGACCACAATATACTTTTGTGGCCGACCTATTGAATTTATTGATTGTATTCTTTTTTGGGTAACCTAATTAATGTTTTGAGGTCTTGTCATGGATATAAATGCTAGAAAATTTTAGTTGCAAGAATAGTGAAGAAGTATGATTGTGAAATATATTGAATATCCAATAGAGATAGTGTTAAAGTGTGTGGATGAAATATGAAATGCACTTTAATGCCTCAGTCAGCAGAGTGAATTGTTGACAATATTGTAATTTTCTATAAACTTTTGTATCCTTCTATGAGATAATGAATCTCATCATGGGTCTTTGTATCTTTCCCCGGAATTTGTGTGTGCTTCATTTCTACAAGCCACTTGTATCTTGAACTAAGGTTGTGCACCTTAGTCTACAATTCCTTGGCTATGAGCCTAGTTGTAATTTTGTAGTGAGCATTTATATTGTGAGTTAACTCTCACCATGGTTTTCCCTCATTGGGTTTTCCATGTAAATATTTTGTTATCTTGTGTATGTGTGTTATGCATTTCTTTTCTCATTTCTTCTAATCTGGTTAAGGGTTGAATTGCTATATCTTTCACTTATGTGAGTTTCTAGTAGACTAATTCACCCCCCCCCCCCTCTTAGTCTCTGGGTGTGTTCAACAATTGGTATCAAAGCCAAGTTCCTCTGAAGAAGCTTAATTGCTTGAGTTAAAGATCCAAGATAGCACATGATAGTTCATACAAGGGTCTTAGGTTTGATGGAACTAATTACACTTTCTCGAAATTAAGAATGGAAGGTCAACTAAACTCTCTAGAGTTTGGTTTCTTGCAACCAATCAAGGATGGTTATGTTTCACTTGTCACTCCTTCAATATATCCAACTGAAATTAGGTTATATGAATGCAATGCAAAGGCTAAGAATTCTCTTTTATGTGGATTAGATGATTTAGAGCTTTTAAATGTGATGAATTGTATTTTTTCTAAGGATTTATAGGGAAAGCTTAGCAACATCTATGAAGGAGATACAAAAGTAAAGAATGCCAAGATGCAGATCTTTAAGAGTAGATTTGAAACCCTGAGGATGATAGAGGATGAATTCATTGAAAGTTATATGCTCCAAGTGCATAAATTAGTTTTTGGCATCACTAGTCTTGGTAGAGAAGTAAAATAGAATGAAATTGTGAAGAAGTTTTTGAGACCTCTCCCTAAATATTATAGTCATAAGGTGTCTGAAATTGAAGAGCCTAAGGAATTGGATTAATAGTTAGTTGATTAAATGTTTGGTGCTCTCACTGGCTTTGAAGTGAGATGATTTGACAAAGATGTTCCAAAAAGGGAAGGTTCTTTCAAATCCAACAAAAATATTGAAGATGAGGTTGCTGATTAGAATGATGAATTTGATGTCAAGGTTGAGGCAAAATTTGTAAGAAGGTTGAAGAAAGGAACCAAAAAATACAAAGGTAAGTTAGCCTTCAAGTGTTTCAACTATGGAAGAATTGGTCATTTTGCATATAAATGTCCTTATAAAGAATAAGATGATAGTAACAAAAGAGATAAGGTTAAAAATAGTTTTTATTCCAAGGAGAGAAGCTACTCCTCAAAAGATGAGGAGAATGATTCAAATGATGAAACCCTTTTTATGGCTTGGGAAGCTAGTGATAAAAAGTGTGATGTTGAAAAATGCATGAAGTTCTACTCCTTGAGTGATGAAGATATGTTTTCCTTTGAACCAGATATAGAGTCAATGGAACCTTAAGGTTGGGACTTCAATTTAGATGATTGGGACTTAATGAAGAAAAGGAACTAAATCAAAAATGTGAGATTCTTCTTAAAAAAATAAAAGAAGAAACTAACAAACTAAAAGTTCAAATAGGAGGTAAATAATGTGAAATCAAACTAAAAATGGTATAACGTATGATTTCTAATTTGAAATATAAGTTCAATAGAAAGGTTTTTGAATGCTTAAAACTTGAGGAGGAGATTGTGACTCTGAGAAATAAACTAGAAAGAGCAAAAGAACAAATTGAAAAAGGAGAAAATTCTAATCTTGATGGCTCCAAATCAAATTGAAATCTTGAGACAAAGTAGGATAAATCTTGCACTGAAAATTCTAAGAAGAGTGCCTCCAAAGATGCAAAGACACAACAAGACGGAAAGAAAGAAGGTGGATTCACTCTTGTCAAAAATCAAAAAGAATGTAGAGGTTCTTCACCTACAAACAACATGCTCCTACTAGGCCCAATCAATATTTTCAAGGTTACTATTTTTCTTGCAATAAATATGGGCATAAGGTTGTTTCTTGTAGATCTAGACAAGGAAAGAATGATAACATGAGTAGAAGATCAGTTGTACCTCAAAGAAACAATACTATTTCATTTCATGGATACTGCTATACTTGCAACAACTTTGGTCATAAAGTTGTTGAGTGTAGATCTAAGGTGAAGAGGAACAAATTTGTTCTAGATCACAACATTATGTTCTAAAAATATAATAAGATGGGACATAAAGAAAATTATTGTAAAAGTGATTTTGTGAAGCCAATAGTTCTAAACCGAAAAAATATGTTCTCTTAATCAAGAAAAGAAAGGTAATGAAAAGGTCTAGAAGGAAGAAAAAGTTCAAGAAAATGAGAAGAAGGATGATTCTACACTTGTGCATTCTACACAAGATCTAAAGATAAATTGATATAGACTATTATCTCAGGGGGATATTCATTTGCAAAGATTTTAGCCCCCTGAAAAGGACAAGGTGCTAATTTTTATAGCATGGAGGAAGAGTTGGATCAGATTCTTTAGTATGTAGGTTTGTTGAGAAAGAATGAACCTTTTTTTGAAGGTTTTGATGCAAGTAGATGGTGTCCTAAGGTAGGTACACATGTCTTGATTGATATTAGTCCAGTTTGGTGTGCCACACATAAAGATAAGTTTCAAAAAAATTCCAAGGAATTCACAATATTTACTCTAGGGCAGAGTCATGGTACTTTGAATTGTACCTCTCCATAGGAAAATCTTTTTTCTTGCAATTTCAGAGATAAGATGGTCGAGATGTGAAGGTGTTATATCCAAGAGTTAAATTATTTACAACTTTTATAGCAAGAGTCATTAAGTAACATATTTTTTGTCTATGCACTAAAAAAATTAAGTGGTTTATGAAGGCGTGTTGGAATTTTTCGCATTCCTTCGGAAGTGAAGTGTTGTCCTTACAGTTGTGTATACATGATCAACAGCGTTAAAAACATGCTACTTTATAGTATCAATTTTTTAATTGTCTGCAAGTCAATCTTCAAATGACAGTGAGCTACAAATAGTTTTAGTTGTCTATCTATTCTACAAAACATATGGTTTGGTACTTTCACCAGTTGGTGCATGTATAGATCAATTATATAAGTTTATATGGGAATTGTACATTTCTAGTATTTTAGGTTTATTGTGCATGCAGTGTGTTTGGTTGCCATATTTCAAGCTAATCCTAAGAAATCTCATGAGAAAGAAATGAAAAGAATATTCAGATACTTGAAGAGAACTCTAGATTATGGTTTATGGAATAAGATGAATACTATTTTTTTTTATAATGCCTATACTAGTGCTGATTGGGAAGGATGTGTGGATGATCAAATAAGTGCAAGTGGAAGTTCATTCTTTTTGGGAGACATGTCGGTCTCTTGGTTCAGTGAAAATTAGGACTCGATGTCCTTATCCATAGAAGAAGTTGAATATATTGTTACAACATCTTGTTGCACCCAAGTGATTAGGATGAAGTGGAACTTGAAGGATGTGAAGGTGGTATATGATGAACCCATTCCAATATTGTGTGATGATACTAGTTCAATTAATATTTCCTAGTTCAATTAATATTTACAAGAATCCAATAATACATTCAAGAACCAAACACATTTCTATCCGGTATCAATTTCTGAGAGAGAAGGTTGCAGAGCAAGAAGTAAGATTGGATTATGTGCAGCCCACTAAGGATCAAATTGCAGATATCTTCACAAAGGCACTTTCAAAGGACACTTTTGAGTATCTATGATATAAGTTAGGGGCTATTTCTCCTTCTTGTTCTAACTAGATGCCTAGATGGTGCATCTATCCAAGGGATAAATTCATTTCATATCTTTTTCTCTTGGATTGATGTGTGCTACCTCTCAGGGGGAGTTGGTAGTAAGGGGTATTTTTTGATGCAAATGTGTAGGTGTTATATTTTTGTTCAAAGGGGGATTTTGTGCTACTATTTCAATGAATATCCTTTGCCCTTTGTCCTTGAAGATAGATAATGTATTTTTGTTTTGTGCAGGTGTGTGTGGACCTTTGTCCTTGATGTCAAAGGGGGTGAGCAAGTGTGTTTCCATCAATTATAAAGGGGGATATTGTTTGTAGTGGTTGTCATTGATATCAATACTTGGTGAATTATTTGTGGTTGTCATTGATGTCAAAAATTGAGAAGTTTGTTTGGGATATTGTTGACAATGGTTAATACTTGAGGATATTGTTGCATATCCTTTGGAATATTGTTTTCTATGGTTGCCATTGTTGTTTGACATCAGTTATCATTGTTATATGGTGGTGTTGTTGTAGTTCATGGTTGGATGTTGTACATTGTTCTATGTCAAGAAAAGTTGTATAGTGCATTTTTGTTGTCAACAAAGTTGATTTCATAATAAAATATTAAGATGAGGATTAGAAGTATTGTTGATGGTGGAGAGATATTGTTGATGGTATACAGTATGTTTTTATCTCTCCTATCATTGTTGAAGTATGTGTTGTTGAAGAAAATGTTTTGCCTTCGCAAGTTGATTATGTGCTTTAGGTTCAAGAAGTTGTGTTAATTAAAGACTACTTGGGAGAATCCTCTACATTCCTCCATTGATGAAGATATGGTCTTTTGATTTGGGATTTAGTGTTTGTTTTTTGTGGATGTTGCACTCTTATCTTTTCAAGTCACTTGTGTTGTTGAGGAGGTTCTTGTTAATAATAGATGGTTGGCATTGTTGTTGGTTATCTGGACTAGACCATAAAATGCTTTGTATTTCTCCACACTGATGTATTTTCCCCTATGGCTTGGTGAATGTTCTCTAAGTTTCTATGTAGTGTCTTAGTTCTAATTTCATGTGTTGAAGTGGTCTGCAAGATGTAATGTTAACGTTATATCTTATGATTTAGCATTTTTGTTTTTGGAATGAAGTATTGTGTTCTTTTTTGGATTGTAGTGGTTGTTTGTGGCATGTTTGTATGAAATAAGTTCCTGGAAGTGTTGTTGGATGTTCAAGAAACATCTCTTTTTGATCTGCACATTAGTGGTTAATCTCTTTTGGTGTTGCATTATGTTTGAGTTGGATTTTTGGGTAATGTATGGATATCTAAATGACAGGGCTTGTTGTCCTACTTGTGCTATGTGCTTGGAGGTTTGCACCAGCATTTAAAAGGTTTGCACCAGCATTTAAAGATGTGCTAAAGTGTATTTGGGTCCTAACCTATTTTGGTTAAAAATTCCTAGAGTAAATTCAATTGGAAGTATATTTTTGGATTGACTAGTTATGTGCTTTACGTTTCATCTACACATTTCCTTGTTTCTGACTTGGGTTGATGTGTGTCGATGTGTGAATTGTTTTGGATCATATTGGAATATGTAGTAAGTTTTTTTGGTCCTCTCTATCCTCAGGATGGGACCGCAATATGATTTTGCATCCGACCTGTTAAATTTATTGATTGTATTATTGTTTGGCCAACCTAATTGATGTTTTGAGGTCTTGTTGTGGATATAAATTCTAGAAAATTTTAATTGCAAGAAGAGTGAATAAGTGTGACTATGAAATGTATTGAATATCCAGCAGAGATAGCACTAAAGTATGTGGAAGAAATATCAAATGTGCTTTAATTCCTTAGTCAGTAGAGTGAACTATTGACAAATATTGTAATTTTTCTATAAACTTTTGTATCATGCTCTGAGATAGTGAATCTCATCAGTTCTTTGTATCTTTCCCCTAAAGTTGTGTGTTCTTTAGTTTTGCAATTCACTTATATCTTGTCCTAAGGTCATGCGCCTTAGTCTGCAAATCCTTGGCAATGAGCCTAGTTGTAATTTTGTTGTGAGCATCTATTTTAAGAGTTAATTCTCACTATGGTTTTTCCCTTATTGGGTTTTCCACGTAAATCTGGTGTTATCTTGTGTATATGTGTTATTTTTTTCTTTTCTCATTGATGTTGATCTAGTTAAGGTTTGAATTTCCATACCTTTTATTGTTGTGAGTTGTTGACCTTGTAAAGTATCTAAACTACTATATCTTTATTTTCTACTGACCTAGTAAAGAAATTTGAATTGTTGAAGGGTTTAAGTTTTTGAGTACACCGATTCACCCCCATCTCAATCTCTAGGTGTGTTCAAAACATTCTTCAATACACTCATTTACAATGATGGATTTATTTTAGGGTGAAGGAGTGAAAATTGTGAGGGTGGAAGCACCTACTTCTCACCCCTTGTCGTTACTCAAGCAACTACAATGGTTCATTCTCTAGGAATCACCCCACCATCAATGCACAAGGACCCAAAAAAATGCATAATATTTTATGAAGGCCTTTCTTCAATTGCACAAAATAGGTAACGTAGGAGATGATGAGAAGGGTGCATAATTGTACTTGTGTATTGCCTCATTGAACATTTTATTATTTAAAACTTATGGTGTTCAGTTCAATTATTTGGTATGTTCAAACAATATGTTTTTTTAGATATTAATTCAAACTTTTGATTGTCATGTGACGATTTAGTTTACTATGTAACTTCATTTGTGTGTCATTTTCTTTAACGACTATAGTATACGTGTGGAGCTATTGTCCACTTAACTTGGACAATAAGTTGTTCAATTTATAAAAGATATTACTTATCAATACATATAACAACTTTTATGTAAGTTGATTAACTTACCTCTACTACATCCAACATGGCCTTCCCAATAGAGGAAACATAAAGGTACATTTTATTTAATTCTTGCCTATGTTGGTTGTATGTGAAATTGATGTCATTCTCATTTTTCCTTTCCTTGTATCTGCCTTTTCTTCTTTTCATTGCTTGATTGCAAGAATCTGAAGTTGTTATGTATCATGTGTTATCTATACTTAACATAACTTATACTCCATGTGTAGAAGGGTGTTGTCACAATAGTGTGTCTCACTTTTGGGACATCCTGATTCTTACCTAAAATCACTTATTTTTAGAAAAAACTAATGATTTAAGCCTTGAGAGGTTCCATCGAGAGGAGTTAATCAATAATAATCATGAGGTAGCATGTGAGGCCAACAAGATTATTTCAAGCTTTCTATCCACAAAGTATAATTCCATGTTTGATGTTATGGAGCATACAATAAAATCAGATTAACACGTAACGATTGTTGATGTGCATAAAAATTAGGATGTTAAAACATAATTTTGAAATGAAAAACATAATGTGTGTTCTATATGCACTCAAAACTAACTGTAACGAATGAAAGAATGGGAAATTTGTATGTGACCTATCACAAGATAAATTATTACATTCTAAGGAATATGGCCATCAACTAAACATCAATTCAATCACAAATACAAGAACCCTACAAATACCACACTAACACATAAATAATCTTGTCGTCAAATAATCTTGGATAGCACAAACCATTTATTAATGTGCATGAAAATTATGTTGATAGAATATGTGTAGATGGAAAACACATTGTGTTTTCCATCTACACTCAAATTTAACTTGTACTCATGAATGCACAGGAAATTTATGTTTGACCAGTCACAATATAAAGCATTCAAGAGCAACAATAAATAAATCACATGCCAAAGTAAGTTGTTAATGCCTTGGAAAGGAAGATTACACCACTTACATAGGATAGTGTTGAACACCCAGAATATTGAGAGGGGGGTGAATCAATATTCTCATTAACTTAAACATTCATTCAATGCATCACATTTAACTTGAAATAATTGAAAGAAACATAGAAATAATGCATCACATCAAAGTGCACAAGAATGCCATATTTACGTGGAAAACCTAAAAAGGGAAAAACCACAGTGAGGATTAGCTCATAGTATAGATATTCTAACCAGTTACAAAGTTTGATATAATTGGTGGACTCACTGTCCAAAAGAAGAAAGGATCATTGCCAAAGGGCTCATTGTCGAGAACAAAAAGGGATAGAAGAGAGGGTGGCTTACTACCAAATATGAACTACTTAAAGATATAGTTCCAATGAAGCTCAGAATACTGACTTAACACACTTCATTCTTCACCTCAACTCCAATTCACACTTCTTTTCTTTGAATCTCACACACACACTTAACTATCTCACATATCTTCTTCTTTTTCACACAAGGAATTAACCTTCTATATATATCGCAACCAACCAAAACATCAATTAGGTCAGCCCAAAACATGTATTGTGGAACACATCATCCTATCAGCTAAAGGCTCAACCATACACACCTTGCGAAAGGAACCAAAGTGTATGACACACTGAGATAGGTCAACATGACCTATAATTATTCTCATAATTTTGCAAGTCTTTCTTAACTCATTTCCACACAACCCAAAATGCTTAGCTCGACACCATTGGTGAAGTAACAATAGAATGAATCATTTGTTCACTCACAACTTGACACATAGGCAACAAAAACACTTGTCACTTAGATAAAACATACTATAGAAATCCTCAAACACTTCTACAAATCTACATACCAAAATTTTTATTTGCGATGGAATGTGAAGCATTCCAATCATACACTCTGTCACAATTACACTAGCATTTCTAGAAAGATACTCTATCATTATTATCTTTGACTGTAGAAGACATCATATCATGAAAATTTAGATTTAGAGTCTTCCAACATAAACAATAATTACCTCAAAACCACATAACCAAATTATTCATGGCAGAACACTATGGACCAAAAAACTTGTTCTCTGAACACTGGAACTACATTCCAAACTTAGGCAATTATCCAATCACCTGATCTTCATTGCACCAAGACTTTTAGATTTTTTCCATAAATTTCCATCAATAATGGGTTTTCATAAATGAAAACACCATATTCTCATCAATCACCATTAATCTCTACATTCAACTCATATTGCTATCATACAATCTTCAACGACAAACTTCCAACAATCTCTACCAACAAGTTAGGTTTCCAATAGATAGTACCGTGAAATCAAGGTAGAAGCTTGAAAAATAGAAAGATTAGATAACTTACATAACTTCCATTTATGCTCCTCAATGTGTATTTGGCTAACAAAAAAAATCTAATCAATTAAATCATTGTTTTCGTAAACACAATGTGTTATTGTTTGAATTTTCATTAAACTTTCATGATCAATCACCATATAAGATATGGAATAATTGCATTCCAATCACCAAAAACATAAATATTCCTTTCAAATGAATGATTAAATTACCATGACACAATAATATCCCTAAAGCAATAGTTACCATGCACCACAAATTTAATGTTGAAAGGCACAAAGTATTTTTTAGTCACAACAATTTTTTTATTTTAACTATACATAAGTTCACATGGATTAAGTGGTACATAAGAAAGTCCCTTCCACATAAATTGTATATTAATGATAAGAGAAATTATAACCAAACAAACCATCCCCCAATGGCATGCACATAAAAAAAAAAATTGGAATCAGACTTGGATGAGGCCTTTCACAAGTAAAATTTTCAGTTTGAAAACATGTTGCCTATGACAAAATGGACAGATTATAATTTAAATTAATGTGGATGACATCTAATAAGTGTAACTAACCATATATACATAGATTAAAAAATTATCTTCATAGATGAAATGGACTATTTGTATGCCATAAATGACATGAACAAACCTTTCAAATCTAACATGTAAAATATCATGTTTGAAAAGCAAGGTGTTATTTAATCTCCACAACATCTACATGTTAACTCCACATGAATGAATTGTATGTATAAATTTATTTCCTATTCTAAGTTCAATATATATAGTTTATATTCTCTCCTTGCATGTGTACTACCTTCTTAATCTTGTGTTGTTCAACTTCTTTATGTCAATGTTCTTTTTTAGGTTCGACCACCTGGAGATCCTTCATTGTCACTCTTATATAGTATTTGTATTAGTGAACATAGTTAATCAATTATAAGAGATTTTTTAGACTAAATAGACTATTATATTCAAGTATCATGCATTTCTAAATAATTAATAATAATGAAAGTGTAGTTTTTTTAATACGTAGACAACCTCATATTGCAACCGCAAACACAAATTGATAACAAATAATACTTGTATTATATTCATCATTTTGATGACACTATGATGCACCTTAATATATAATTATTCCTCATACTTACAAAATAAATAGTAGCAGTAACTCTCTATACAGATCATAACCCCTAAAATAGATGCATTATCATGCATAGCTTTTAAAGCAACTAAAGCACTAAAAAATAAGGAAATTACAATCCATTACAAATAATTAGCCAATAGACTATGTACTATTATATATTATGGACTAAATATGCTGCAATTTACAACCTTCCATTTTCAAAGGATTTGTGCAAACAAGGAGGAAATCTAACTAAAAAATGGTGTTTATCATGGAATGAACCCAGAAAATCTAAGAGATATAATTTTTCAATTTTTCAATTTACTTGATGTAGATGGTTTTGCATCGTATTTATTACCAAACTTATAATTATCTTTTTTTTTTTTTTTTTAGAATGTTATCTATGTTAGCCAAGCAAGAACTTGTTCAAGTGTTTCTATTGTTGCCAGTGTTTTATAGAAAAATAGTTCTCTTGGATTTTTCTAATAACACATGGCAATATGGCTAGGGGTGAATTTTGGCAAATATGATCCATTGCATGCAACTTGTGAAATTCGCATTGACACATGAGTTTGGTATTGCAATGTCCTTGAATTTGATAGAGAATGTGAATTGATATATTTACTCCTCTACTGGCCATAGTGTTGCTTACCACACATTGTCATCTTGCCAACATTTATCGGGAGAGGTTTTGGTGTTCGATTGATCGATGTCATTCCCAACCATGTCATGGAACACTTGAGTGAAACCTTTCCAACCAACATGCTTGTTCACTCCAAGTTATGGAGAACGAAAAGCGACAAATATATTCAATGAGATCATCAAGGACATTGAAGAGGACTAGTTCAACTTGAAATCTCATTAAATGTGAACTTTATATGTTTCTCATATGTGTATTTAATAGCAAAGAAAAAATGTATTCTCATAAAAAAGTTAAGATAAAAGGTAATTATAAATCTTGTGTGCATTCATTTGCTCATAGTTTAAATGTTTTCATTTATTGTGTTTTACAACTACCTGTGTTTTGGCATGATTTGTACTTGTATTGTCATTTTCACTTGCACTCTTTCTTTCCACATGTTTTAAAATTTTCCCAACACACTCACGTTGACAATAAATAAATATACTTGGAAAACACAATGTGTAATGTTCTTTTCTATAAAAAAAATCATTAACCTTCACTACTATAACATTAACATAAATGTTGTAAATTGTGTTTTTTGGAATAGTGATGGTTACCAAGTATATTTTATGTAAACATACATATTTTTTTGTGTATTTGAAAGCGAATAGATGGAATGTGAGAATTTAGAAGTTTGAAATACTTTGTGTTTACATACCTATTCATTGTTCTATATTGTGTCATGGTATAATGGTTACAAAGTTTACAATGTTACAAATTATTTATTTATCGAGCTAGGATATGTCTAAAAAAAATTCAATTCAACATACAATTTGTGTGAATGGAAATGTGATAGAACATGTAATAATCACTCAACCTATCTTACATTGTTTAATTGTCTTTTGTATAATTTTAGTTACAAAACATAGTGTAAAAATAAATAAAATAATTGTCTTTAAAAACACACCGTGTTCATTTTTTAGGATATATGATGTGTTATTTTCAAATACAAAAAATAAGTACTTGTAATGCCCAATTATAAGTGTCCCACACGTATTTATGTTATTCATTGGTAATTTTGTCAAATTTATAAACTATTATGTACTAGATACTTTTATTTTGAAATAGTACCTATCGTCCTACACTTACAATTTGTCTTTCCTTTTTCACGTGTTTCACATTTTTTGTCATCTCCCTTGTCAACAACTTTAAAAACATTGTCTTCTCTATGTTTGTGACAGTCCTAAAATTTATCTTTGTCATGTGCATATCTTTTGGACTCTCACCTTGCTATTTTCACTATCATTAAAGGTTTTAACTAGAACTTTCCAACTAACTCTTTATTTAATCCCATTCAGCTGGTCATTGTCACTTCCTCAATGTCTTTCATAGACTCGATTCTTAGGAGTCTTCATGTACTACATAAAATTTTGGAAGATCTCCATGTGTTGTCCTTTATAAGCATGGTCCTTTTTTATTGTCTTTCTATTCTTCTACAGGACACCCCCTTTATCATGCTCTTTTGTTACATAGTGTCCTCCATTTTCATCCATGCACATAGATGATTGAAGAAGAATTAAGGAAGCATATTTTCCCAAAACTGTGTTGCATATGTCTTCATGCATATCTTCAAGGTTTGAAATGGCCATCATGGATCTCACTAAGACTTTTCTCATTTGTCCATAAGCTTCAAATTCAATTAAAGTTTCTACAAAGTTTATGATTGAAGGCACATTTGTTTGACAGGTATAGAAGATAAAACACATAATTCATCTTGAGGATTTGGCAAGTTCTATTTCCCTTAGACTGTATGGAACCTGGTTTTTGTCATGTCATAGTATCCCATTTATGCAAACAAACATCTCTCCCTTTTGTTTATTATTACTCCAACATGAGTTCTTCTTACTAGTTTTCAAAAGATTATAATGAATTCCATGTTCCCCTTTCTATGTGTGTCTTCCACCTAGACATCATTAGAAATCTTTTTTTAACTGTGACAACTAACATAATTTTCCTTTCATCCATAAAGTACATTTTCAACTTCAGACAAATCATTGCCAGTGATCCAATCGATACCCTCCTTCTTTAACTAAAATTTAAGGTCACCAATTACTAATATCCTCTTCTAGTGTCAATGTATGATTTGTTTCATTTGTGTAAAGTTGAGGGATTGGTGTCTTCAATTTGTTGTGAAAGTGACTAAAATGTATAATATTTTTTTCCTCACATCACTAGTGGCATGAAAATCTGCATTTTGGAGTGTTACAAAATGAATTACAATATTGACATTCATAAAAATTAAACGACATAAAAAATTCTCACAGATTGTTAAAGATCAAACATATAGTATACATTGGTTCTAACATTCTTCTTGAATAATATAGCCATACGAAATGATAAAAGCATAATTATACATTCAAAATGTAATCATTTTACAAGAAATGGTTTTTCAATTACACTATTTCTTATTTGCTATCTTTAATAATGTCCTTTGAAATCATTCTTTCTTTCCCTAACCATAACATGTAATGAAGAGGTCAGTATAGTCCATCACCAATCGATTTGTAGGAAAAGGATTGATGACAAAATCTATGGCATGATCTACCATAGCGACAACAACTTTCCTCCCATTGAATTTTATGATAGAACTGTAAGAAATCAAAAATAGATTAACGCTATCAACCTACCCATCTCCCTCATGGATGGTGGAGAACCAATGGAAAGCATCAATTTTAATATCAACTTTTCCATGTGGAAAAATTTGTGCTCCTTCTCACAATCCCTAGCCATACCAAAAACTTTCCTCCTCAATAAAATGAAGGACCAAGCCATTTCTTGAAGGGGAATTGGAAACTTCATAAATGCATCGACCTCTTCACTAAGATTGGTTGCAATACCTAGTAGTCTTTAAAATTTAGAGAGGGAAAGAGTGAGTTTCCAAACAAAATACATTATTGCATTATATCCAAAAGTGAGAAGGCAATAGAAATTAAAAAAAAAACTCAAATAAATGAACTTGCCTTTATTGTGTAGCTGTCGTGAGGAAAACCATCTTTTCCTTACACTTTTTGGTTGTGTCCACTATTGTATGAGGATTTGGAAAACTACAAAGTACAATGTAGCAAGCATATAAAAATTATTAGTTAATGTATAGTATATGAAATATCCAATAACAAATATTTTCAATGAATACCATCATCAACCTTATCAAAAATATATCCAGAAACACTGAAATGGAGGATATCTCCCCACAATTCAAGGAGAAAAACTTGTACACCTACAAATAGAAGTATAGATGAATATATGGTTAGTCATACAGCTACAAATATATGGGAAATTTAATATATATGACAGTACATGTTACAAAACATGATGTGTATTCGGAAGACTGGAAAGTGTAGGTTATAAAACACAATGTGTAATTGAGACCTATAATTACATAGGAAAAAATTATCATAGTGCATTTTTAGGTTTACAAAAAATAGATACAAGGAAGAGAAGACAGATAATCATTAATATATTTAATGTCATGTATTAAACTAAAATAATTTCATCCTATATTTCTTCATTTGTGACAAGTAACTGAAATTACTATTATCGGATTATGAATTTTGTGTGGGACCGATATTGAACCTCATGCTAAATATCTACTTATGTTTGAAATATTTAACCGATAAAGAAGAAGAAGATGCAATTACAAAAATAAACTTGGAAGGAGGATGAGAAGGAAAAGGGCATGCTCACCTATACACTGGTGTTCATTGATGTATGTTTTGGCTACTCCTTAATAGCTCTTACAAAGGTAGTGGACTCAATGCATGTTGGGCCACATCATCATATCACCATATTTGAAGTGTTGTACACAAGTAGGTAGTTACAAATTATCTTTTCAAAAATGAGCATACCTATTTATATTTGTTAAATCAAAATCATAACTTTGAGTCCCATTGTACTATTGAAAAACAATCACCGTTAATGACTTTTTTGAGCACATTCAAATGCTTAAGTAAAATAAAATAATAAATTATAACAAGTGGTAGAAGTCATTAAATGGGAAAAAAACTACCATTTTGTTACAAAATAAAAATTATATTTGGTTTTGTGAGACTCGCCCATATTAGATGTCATCTCCTCACACCCATCCATAGTTGGTCCACCCAACATCTCAGATTGCATATTGGAATTCATCTTCATTCTATTATCATTTGAGAATGAAAATGCGTCATAGAGGGGAGTTGAGTTCTCAAAGAGTTGTCTAGTAGGCTATCTACAATGTGTTGCACGTCGAGCACGAACCTTGGTTGCACTAATCCATGCACGCATGGATACATTGTTGGTTTCTACTGGATTGGAATGTTCAATGAAATCAAATGGAAATGCTTTTGATTGTTGCAGATCCAGTATAAAACTCTCCACACATTTTGCATATGATTCTACTTATTTGTGACACTATGGCAATGTACACATAAATTTCTTCAAGATTTTATTTGAATCATTACAAATTGAAAATGTGTGCATATGTACAACATGTTCATCACTAATAGAAGGATCTTGTGTAGGGGTGAGAGCATTAATTGTGTTATCTTGGACTCCACCCTTTGTAAATATCTCATTCAATAGTGTCCCACTATCAATGGGTACACATCTGTCATCTACATCATAACACATGTGCAACTTGTAGAAGGAATTTAAAATAGGAAAACATAATTTTCTCGCATAAATTGAAGTGCTTCAAAATAAAATTTACTTATCAGGGACCACTACTACATCATCAAATAATATTTTTGTTAGTTCAACAATATTAAGCAAATGCGTGCAAGTGTTCTAGTATAGACTCCACGAGCAATCACAAACATATAAGCAGTGGCCAAATGTTCTAACCATGTACCAATTGCATGAACCCTAAATTTTGACCCAGTTCCATCCAATTTGTCTTTCATTTGAAACAAAATAAGAATCAATAATTATCTTTTCCCTCTCCACATTGGATTACATATGTCACATCTTATAGTTAGTCAGAAAACCAAAATGTTGCAACTTTTTCTTTTTCCTATAAAATGGTTGCATTCTATATATAAGGGTATAATATAAATGGTTCATTCACCTTGTGCATTTCTTTTGTTGATCACATAAGTATCAAGTTTTTAGGGCACAATGGTATGACTCAATGGAAGTATTTGGATCATGATTAGCATGTGGGAATTGTCTAAATTTTTTCACCCACATGGCTACAAATTTGAAGGACAAAAAAATAGAACACGGTGTATTAGAGGTAACCTCATAAAATTTCAATTTTGACAATCCAATGAAGTGATAAAAAAATTCAACGCACCAATACAACCATTGACATCATACTAGGTCTTCTTGAAGTACTCTAAAAACTTGGACCGATCCTTGAACTTCTCAAAATAATTGTTCAAGATTTTCAGAGTGTTCTCATTGTTATCATCCATGGCCATCATGATTGTGAGAACTTATAGAAAGCAACAATAGGATCAAGAAACCAAAGATAGCACAAAATAGAGAGAGGGAATATGATAGTATTCTCAATATGCATGAAGATGTACAATTACAAGTATGTACAAGGCTTGCTTATAAAGGAAAGCTAGAACACAAGGAAGGGCCATGAATGAGACAAGTGTCGCATTCATGGCAAGGGTGGGTAGAAATAAATAATAGATAATTCCATGAAAGGTGGATCACCCACCTAAAGTGGAATTATCATGGCATGATAAGTGGAGATAAAAAGGTGATAACTAGATCACACCACAAAGACTGGGATTTCTCCTACACACACTTCCCTAAGTGTCTCAATCACATCTCAAAATGTATGCACAAACCTAGATGCAAGATGAAAATAACTAGGTGTCACAAGTGCAAACTACAATGATATACATTTCATAAGTAATCTTAAGTAAAGTATAACAAGTAAAATACTTATTTATACCAACACCCCCCCTTAAGTGCAACTGGGGGAATGAAGAATCAAGCAAACCATGCAAGATAAGATGCAAGATGGGTCCCGACAACTGGGCCATGTTAGGTACCCATGTACAAATGCAATGCAATCTCTCACAAGTGAAGAAAGGGAGAAAACCTGATGGGAAAAACTCCCCCTCAAAAGAGAGAAGAAAACAAATAAATGTACAAATGGAGAAGGACAAAACCCCAAGATGGGGAAAAATTCCCCCCCAGGAAAGAGAATGAAGAAGTCAAGTGACTCCCCCTAACACATCCCTCACCCCCAAAGAGATCTTGCAATTGATGGTACTTAGTCTCAATAAAGGGTTTGGTGAATATGTCAGCAACCTCCTTTATTGTCGGACAATAGAAAAATTCAATGACTTGGTATTGAATCAACTCCCTTATGAAGTGCATATAAATCTCAATGTGCTTGGTCCTTTGATGCTAGACTGGATTCCTATAGATCGCAATAGCACTTTGATTGTCACATCAAATGACTATCGGACATGGAATGGAAAAACCAAACTCAGAAAGAATGTGTTGAAGCCAAATGGCCTCAGTAGTGGCAGTAACAACACCCCTATACTTAGCCTTTGTCGATGAAAGAGCACTGGCATGCTGCTTATTGCTCTACCACGAAACAGGTCATAACCCAAGATGAAATTTGTAGCCAAAGGTGGACTTGCGATCATCAGAATAACCAACCCAATCTAAGTCGGTACATCCTACTAAGTCAAGTTGTGCACCTATTGCATAATGAATCTCGTGTTGATGAGTACCTTGGATGTAGTGCAATATTCTTTTGGAAACTTTCCAATGAAGCTCATGTGGTTACTGCATAAATTGGGAGACCATGCCAACCGCATAAGAGATGTCAGGGCATGTATGAGTCAAATAGATGAGACTTCCAAAAAGCTGACGATACAAAGTGGCATCGACAAGTGGAGTGGAGTAGTTAGCCTCAAGCTTGACTCCTGAAAGAAAGGGAGTTGGAGCAAGCTTACAATCAATCATGTAGAATCATGAAAGAAGATCAAGAGCATATATGGATTGGCTCACTAAAACTTCTATGGCATTGGGTACACATAGAAAGTTCATTTCAGATGATCTCATATTCCATGTTGATAAATGTAATACAACCAAGGAATCTTGGGATAAGATTACTACTTTGTATGGCAAGGTTGATAAGGTTAAGGGATACAAGCTTAAAAATGATCTCCTAAGCCTTGATCCCAAGAATTTTGACACCATTTAGGATTATGTCACTAAGGAAAATGAGCTAAGAACACAACTAAAGGATTGTGGTATTGAGAAAGAGGATGATCAATTGGTCTTCAACTTGTTGGACAAACTTCCAGCTAAGTATGCAACCTTTGTTTCAATTTTTCAAACTCAATGATTGACAATTAGGAACTTCACATCACCATATTTTGAGGCTCTCACATATCTTCTGATTCTTGAGCAAAATTAGTTGATGAAAATGACCATTCTCAAATATTCAACCTCAAAAGCATTGGTGATCAATCATGGAAACAACAAGCAAGGCAAAGGGAAAGGCCAAAAGAAATCTTCACCAAAGCCACAAGGAGAAAACAAACAATCCACTCCTCCACAACAAGGCTCACCATAATCTTCTTCAAAGAATAACAACTCAAGAAAGAAGGAGAAACCAACTTGTGCATATTGTAAAAAGGTTGGACATGAGGACTGTTGTTCTCATGCCAAGAAAATTGATGAGTTGACCAACATCATCAAGAAGAAAAACATAAATTTTCCTAATGCCTATAAGAAGAAGGACTCATCTCCTTCCACTTCTACTTCATCTCAGTCTAAGGGAAAAGGAAAAGCTTTCATGGCAACAACAGGTTCATTACAGAAATGGATTCTTAATTCAGGAGCTACTCAACATATGTGTTCTTCAAAGGGGCAATTCTCCTCCTTGTAGTCCTCTTCAGTGCCTCACATCTTCATTGGTGATAATACACAAGTGGAAGTTGAGGGGAAAGTTGAAATTGAGATGGGTCATGGGACATTTGAGGATGTGCTCTATGTTCCAAAATTGAGCACCAATCTTCTCTCCATCTACCAAATCACACATCATGGAGATGGTAAGAAAGTTGAATTCACTCCCGACATAGTTGTGGTAAAGGAACTTGCAAATGATGCATTGGTTGCAATGGGTTGAGCTAATAACAATGTAAGGCTTTACTCATTCTCCCATTGGGTACCTCATGCTCCTTCTACAACATTGATCACTCATTCAAAGTCACAGAGTAAGATATGGCATGAGCGGTTTGGTCATCTCAACTACCGCTATCTACAACAGCTTCACACCAAGGACATGGTCAAAGTTCTTCCTCAACTCAATTTTCCCGAGGGTGTATGTTCAGGATGTTTCATGGGAAAGCATCCTAAAGAGAATTTTGATAAAGGGAACTCTTGTAGAGCCTTGGATCTTCTTCAACTTGTTCACAGTGATATTGTGGCGGGCCCATTTCTAGTGCCATCCTTTGGCAAAGCTCGTTATGTCCTTACTTTCATTGATGATTTTTCACGATACACTTGGGTCTACTTCCTTTGTCATATAAGTGAATTATTTGGCAAGTTTCTCAACTTCAAAGCACATGCTGAGAAACAATCCAGGAAGCAAGCCAAGATCCTTCATACAAACAATGGCATAGAGTATGTGAACAATAGACTTGAGGAATTTTTCACACTTGAGGGAATTGAATTACAACATTTTGTTTCCTACACACCCCAAAAAAATGGCATGGAAGAAAGGAAAAACAAAACCCTCAAGGAAATGGCAAGTTTCATGATAACTGCCAAGTCTCTTGGCTCAGCTTTTTGGGCAAAAGCAATCAGTTATGCCACCTACATCTAGAATCTGGTTCCTCATAAAGCTTTGAAGGGTATCACTCCTTTTGAATCTTGGTTTGCTAGGAAACCTATTGTGAAACACTTCAGAGTGTTTGGGAGTCCCGCATGGGCTCGTATTCCTTCGTAGAAATGTAGGGCATTGGAGTGACAGAACAAGCCTTGTATCTTTGTGGGAAATGCAAATGGTGTTAAGGCACACAAACTGATGGATCCTAAGACTCATGATATTTTCTTTGAGAGGAGTTTCCATTTTGAGTAAAGCTCGCCTAGCTTTGACTCTTCTACTCCTCCTTCTTCCATAGTTGACTACAATGATATTGATTCAGATGATGATGACTCTCCATCCTCACTGACTCGCAAAGTTACACCTTCGCAAGGTCCACTTCCAATTGGGGATCCTCGCCCTTCTACCCCTACTAGAACTCGTTGGGCTCATCTGAATCTTGAGGCAACAAGTTTGCTTGTTGGGGATCCTTTGGATACTCAAAGGAATAGGTCACAACATGAGAATGAGCCTCTTCCACATGCTCTCATTTTCTCAGCTTTAGATCCACAATCCTTTAAGGAATCCTCTAGGTTTCCTGAATGAGATGTCGTTGTGGAGGAAGAGTATAGTTCCTTGATGAGGAACAACACTTGGGAGTTAGTTCCTCTACCTAAGGGGAGAAAGATGGTTTGATGCAAGTGGATCTATCGAACCAAATATGCAGTGAATGGGAGTTTTGATAAGTATAAGGCATGACTTGTTGCAAAGGTTTTCTCATAGGTTGCAAGAGTTGACTACATTGAGACCTTTGCACCTATTGTAAAGATGACTTCCATTCGCCTGACACTTGCCATTGCCGCTTCACATGGTTGGGTAGTACATTAGATGGATGTTAAGAGTGATTTTCTACATGGGAATCTTGATGAGCAGATCTATATGGAGCAACCACAAGGTTTCATCCAGGATACTTCATTGGTTTGCAGGTTGATGAAGTCCCTCTATGGTCTTAAGCAGGCCCCTCGAGCTTGGTATGCCAAGATAGATTCCTCCCTTCTCTCCACAAGATTCACCAGGTTTCATTCAAATCAAAATGTCTACATCTTGAGGAAGGATGATGCACATTTGATAATTGTGCTCTATGTTGATGAATTGATCATTACAGGGAGCACTTCATCCATCATTGGCAATCTCAAAACTGCTTTCCACGACAAATTTTCTATGACTAACTTGGGCCTTCTTCACTACTTTCTTGGCATTGAGATTCAATAGTCTTCATCTAGGATTACATTGATCCAATCCATATATGCTCTTGATCTTCTTTCATGGTTCCACATGACTAATTGTAAGCCTGCTCTGACTCCCTTTCTTTCAGGAATCAAGCTTGAGGCAAAATTCTCCACTCCACTTATTGATGCCACTTTGTATCGTCATCTTGTTGAACATCTCATCTATTTGACTCATACATGACCTAACATCTCTTATGTGGTTGGCATGGTCTCTCACTTTATGCAAGAACCACATGAGCTTCATTGGAAAGCCACCAAATGCATCTTTCACTACATCCAAGGTACTCATCAGCATGGGATTCATTATGTAGCAGGTGTATAGCTTGACTTAGTAGGATATACCGACTCAAATTGGGCTAGTGATTATGATGATCAAAATTCCACCTCCAGCTACAACTTTCATCTTGGGTCAAGACCTATTTCGTGGTAGAGCAAGAAGCAGCATTCCATTTCTCTTTCATCGGTAGAGGCTAAGTATAGGGGGGATTTTACTACCACTACTGAGGCCATTTGGCTTCAACACATTCTTTCTGAGTTTGGTTTTTCCATTCCAATTCCAAAAGTCATTCTTTGTGACAATCAGAGTGCTATTGTGATCTCTAGGACTCCAGTCCAACATCAGAGGACCAAGCACATTGAGATTCATATGCACTTCATCGGGGAGCTGATTCAGGACCAGGTAATTGACTTGTGCTATTGTCTGACAACAGAGAAGGTTGTCAACATATTCACCAATCCCTTTATTGAGAGTAAGTAACATCAATTGTGGGCTCTCTTGGGGGTGAGGGATGTGTCAGGGGGAGTCACTTGACTTCTTCATTCTCTTTCCTGGGGGGACTTTTTCCTCATCTTGGGGTTTTGTCCTTCTCCATTTGTACATTTATTTGTTTTCTTCTCTCTTTTGAGGGGGTGTTTTTCCCATCAAGTTTTCTCCCTTCCCTTGCTTGTGATAGATTGCATTGCATTTGTACATGGGTACCTAACATGACCCAGTTGTCGGGGCCCATCTTGTATCTTATCTTGCATGGTTTGCTTGAGTCTTCATTCCCCCAGTTGTACTTAGGGGGTTTTTGTGTAAATAAGTATTTTACTTGTTACACTAGTTACTTAAGCTTACTTATGGAATGCATATCATTGTATTTTATAGTTGTAACACCTAGTTATTTGTATCTTGTATCTAGGTTTATGCATACATTGAGAGATTTGATTGAGGCACTTAGGGAAGTGTGTGTAGGAGAAATCCCACTCTTTGTGGTGTGATCTAGTTATCACCTTTTTATCTCCACTTATCATGGCATGATAATTCCACTTTATGTGGGTGATCCACCTTTCATGGAATTATCTATTATTTATTTCTACCTACCCTTGCCATGAATGTGACACTTGTCTCATTCATGGCCCTTCCTTGTGTTCTAGCTTTCCTTTAATATGCAAGCCTTGTACATCTTTATGCATATTGAGAATACTATCATCATATTCTCTCTCTCTTTTGTGATATCTTTGTTCTCTTGATCCTATTGTTTCTTTATAAGTTCTTAAATTTCCCATATTGTTTCTTTTCTCTAAGTGTACCCAATGCCATAGAAATTTAGTGAGCCAATCCATATATGCAATTGAATTTTCCATAGGGTTTGCAGGTGTGGTTATGGTTTCATCAATGTAGTAACCATTTTCCATTAATTTACTCCATGCACGCACTTTCCATGTAGCATAATTATGTGCAGTTAAGAGTGGAACTTTAGATGAACCCATGATGGAATGCAAGAGCACGAGAGATAAAATAGGCACAATCACACAAGAGATACCCCCACAAAAAAAGATGATTTTGGCAGTTTATATTTTAGTGTGTGTACAATAGGCCACTTGCAACTTGGCTAAGTGGACTTATGATTTTTGATTTACAACTTGCCACAAATAGGCTGAGAACAGACTAGAACAGTGAAGCAAAGACCTAAATTGAGATATATGCAATACAAGTGCCAAATAGGCCAAAAAGTACCATATGCTAAAAGTACAAAACCCAGTCAAGATCTCTTCAAACTAATTGTAGATTCAAGAATTAGATGGAAATTCATGCACTTTCAAAAAAAAATAGCACTTGAAAGGAGTTCGTATGTGCCTGTACGGAGCCCCAAAAGTTGCAGAAATGAGGATTGGATAGGTACAGTGTTGAAAAACTGAAAATTCTGGAAAATATGTCCACCAAAATCAGAAACCAACCACATGGCTATGAAGTACACAAAAAAATAGCCAAAATTAAAAAAATTGCTCAGAAAAAAGGAGTTAAAACGAGCAAGTTATGGGTATTTGAAAATTGACTGCAAAATCAAAAAGCTCATCCATGAAGGGGGCTAAAAAAATGAAATTCTCTACTGACATGGTGCTGACACAAGATAATGTCAGCAACCTAATAGCTTAAATTTGGCGTTCAAATGGTCGTCAGGCCAAAAAATGCTCTTGCCCGGAATATTCGAATGGAATCTGGAATATGTTGGAGAATCTTAAATGTGCGTAGACGGAGGAATATTCCAACAGAATCTTCATACTCAAAGGAATATTCTCCACCTTTATTATCGCCCGGTGGAATTTTTTGGTCACAAGATTTTTGTTTGTGTCGTCGATTTTTGTTGTCGGTCGTTGTCGGTACCTTGTGGAGGAGCCGCACGAGCCAATGGCCATGTGTCAACCATCGGTACAAAAAATACCTATGCATGTAGGTACTGCCTGTGCAAGATACTAAAGGTTTTATTTTATTTTTTAATAAAAAAATTTACAATAATAAAATAAAATAAATTCCTGAATGATTTTTTATTTTTTTAAACAAAAAAAATCGCATAAAACAAAGAAATATTTTTGGAAATAATTGCACACGGGAAATTTTTAACAAAGCCCTAGATATATATATATATATGCTAGAAAATATTGAAAAAAATTGGAAATTTCAGAGAAATGATTTTTTCCAAAACTATAGAAATTTTCAAAAAAAAATTCAAAAAATACCCAAATAGGTGATAATTTTGATCTAGAGCTCCCGGTGTCGGATTTCGACGAAATGAAAGGCTATCCTAGCTGGAAAGGGCCTTTTGAATCTGAATTTGAGGTCAAATCTGGTCTAGGATGCACCAAAAAGTCACTTCTTGACTCAAATTTGTCTCTTGACCACCTTCACATGAACTAAGATCTCCCAATGCTATGCAAAGGACCTCCAACTGCTCTAACACCCTGTACAAACTTATAAAAAGCAACAATAGGATCAAGAGACCAAAGATAACATAAAAGACAGAGAGAGAGAGAGAGATAATATGATGATAGTATTCTCAATATGCATGAATATGTACAATTACAAGTATGTACAAGGCTTTCTTATAAAGGCAAGCTAGAACACAAGGAAGGGCCATGAATGAGACAAGTGTCGCATTCATGGAAAGGGTAGGTAGAAATAAATAATAGATAATTCCATGAAAGATGGATCACCCACCTAAAGTGGAATTATCATGCCACGATAAGTGGAGATAAAAAGGTGATAACTAGATCACACCACAAAAAGTGGGATTTCTCCTACACACAATTCCCTAAGTGTCTCAATCACATCTCTCAATGTATGCACAAACCTAGATGAAAGATACAAATAAGTATGTGTCACAAGTGCAAACTACAATGATATGCATTCCCTAAGTAATCTTAAGTAAAGTGTAACAAGTAAAATACTTATTTACACCAGCAATGATCATCCCAAGGTTTTGAAAGATCGACATATCCCTCTACTTTTTGCATCCTTATGTATGTTCTTTAACCAAACCCTATGAACATGCCAAATGCATAGGAGCACACGACATAGAAAATAGCCATGATACACAATACATAAGATATTATGAGTGTTGATTCAAATGACAAAGTGGCATTGAAAAATATAATTGTACACAAGAAAGGGATACAAATCAACCAAAACATGCACTTATTGTATATCTTGAATTTCCAAACTAGCATCATCAATGAGAAAATAATTGATTCTCTAATAATTTTGGCTTCTTTTCCATGTTTATGCACCTCTACTATCCAACCATAAATGTCATCAATCTTGTTTCATGAGGACAAAACCCATGCAATGGGAAAACCACTCTATTTCTCATTGAATTCTAGTAAAGTATACAATTGGTACCATAGACATAACAAGTTAATGTAATCAGTATCACGTATATAGCCAATAAGATCGTTGAAAATATAAATAAAGTATTTTTTTATTTGTAATATCTCACCCCATACTTTTTTATGGAAAACATGGAATCCATTGAGATTATTAAATCGTGAGAGTGTTGAAATATCATCTAAAGCATCCATGGAGTTTGAATCCCTATAACGAAAGGTGTGGTGGTTCCATGAGAGTGCTGAAAGTAAAAGAATTTTTCCTTCTCTTGCACATGCCACATTAGGATACTTGTGGAATCATTATCATGTTTCTTAGAGTGCATAGAACAACACCTTCTCCAAGCTTTCATTACATCCTTTTTGGTTAAGAATCCATTTCTCTTACTCAACATGCCACAAAAAATAGGATTTGTTAGGTGTCTCTACATTATAGCATTCACACTAACATCCATGCAAATAGAGAATGCAACTGTGTGCTTGTGTCCTCCATGCCATGATAGAATTCACCACACATTAACATAAAAAATTTCATTATAAATTAGATATGCTAAATCTCATCTACCATACATAACCTTTTCAAAGTAGTGGAATTGACAACCTCTTTTTAAAAAAAAATTCCTACTCTTTGCTTTGTTGGAGGCTTGTTGCTATAGTCATTAGGACCAAATGGACACTAGTAGCTATAAAGAAAGTATCATCTTATCTATTATAAGCAATGAAAAAATAAATATCATGTAACTATACACATGAATTTTGAAAGTTACAAACCATGTGTTGAAATGCACAAGACAACTGAGAGGGGGGGTGAATCAGTTGTATCAAATTATTTACTTCTTAACTTAATCAATTCCACTTTAACTTCAGCTTATTATTAAGTATGAACATGAAATCAAAATAATAGAAACACAACACCAGAGACACTAGATTTACGTGGAAAACCCAATGAGGGAAAAACCACGGTGAGGATTAAATCATAATATAGTAGTAATGCAATACCGGATACACAAGCTCACTGGTAGAGGGCTCACTGCCCAGTTACAAAGTCTCACTACCTAGATTAAGTGCTCACTACCTTAGGACTCACTATCCAGAAAGAGAGGCCCACTGCCTACAGATAAATACAAATTAATAGATAAAGATCCACCACTAGGAGTTCCACACACTTCGCAACTTGATCAGAAGATTACAGATACAATAAATTACTGTTGCCACAATTTGCTTGTCCACACTCTTCTTTTAGCACTTGTTCATACACTCTTCTCTTTCTTGAATTGAATGATGGATGGATATGAAATTCGCCACAACTTAACTTTCTTTTATACCATCTTCAACCTTAGAAACATTCACCAAGGTCATCTATACAAATTCAAATTACAAATTCAAGCTAGGTCAACTACTCAACATTCCCATGGTGGATAAGAATGTGAGCGGACCAAATAAATATTTAATTTGGGACCCAAATAACATCTTGGATCACGCACATGCTTTATTAAATCGATGTAAAAGCACAATGTGACGTGTAGACACCAGGTCGGCCAAACCTAATGAAAACACCAATGATCTTTGAAGTACACGCATCACCAACAAGATAATCACACGTAGATTTCTCAACATACTTCACCAGTCATTTTACCATCTCTGAGAACAACTCAAATACATCTGCAGAAAATTCAACAAACTTCATTTGTAGAGAACACTTCACTAGTTCAATCGGGACAACTAGCAAAAACACAGGAGCTTTGGAGCAGGTCTTCCGGAGCGCCAAACCACAAGAAAAATTGTCAAAACATAGAAACCAATAGAAAGAGTAATCTCCCAGATTTGTAAGATCTGAAACCAATTACCAGAAGATTATGGAGCCAAAAAAATTATCCCAGTCCACAACCAGATAACTCTGACAAACCAGTTCACACACTAGTGGACATAACTTTTACTCTCAATCGAACCAAAATTTGAAACTCGAAATAGACAATCCATTTAAGCTCATGAACACACCTACAGATCCACATGGTATAGGATCAACATAGAGAAAATGTGGACCACAATACCAGAGCACGCTCAGACCACACTTCAACACAACTTTCATTATTTCTCAAATTTTCTAAAAAGCACTTGGCAAACACAACTTACTCAACCTGTACAGTGTTGACATCAATGCCAACATTAATAACAACACCACAAAACACATCCATACTTGCAACACCATGAATATATAATTTTGGTCTTATATTTGTACTTATCCATCTCATTCACTCCATGGATCATGTGAACAAATGAAGCTTCCACACTTTCAAGTAACACTTACCCTATAACAAAAGTGTCAAATCTGCGAAGAGGAATTGTTGCAACAAGGTCAGTGACCCGTTATCTTCCACTCCAAATCACGAGGAAAAAAATGATAAAGTCCATCCCCTACATCTTGCACTTCCAGGTCCTTTATCATTTGTCATTTTCCATTGTCTCCCAATCCTAGATAGGGTAGAAAGTAGAACATCTTAAATTAGAATAGAGTGTGTAAAATAGAATAAATTATTCCTCATATGACAATAAATGTGATTGCATTGTTGCCACCAACCTTAAGCAAATAGTAGTTTGCTTGCATCTATTGATAAAATAATGAACTGATAATTGAGTGAATTAAGATAGAAATAAATGTGAAACAAATCCTAGGAACCTTGGTGTAAGCCAATGCAGGTTGAAACCCACAATGTGTAGTTTGCAAATGGACATACATAATGCAAGTAAAATGATAGCCCTACATGGACATAAAATGAAGAGTTCAATTTATTTGGGGTGCAGATACCTCTTTTACCTTAGGAGGAAGTTTTTTAAATCTAACCATCCTTTTGGGGTAACGTGAAATGAGGAGGAAAAGTGCATCTTACAAAGCATGAACTAAAGTTTTGTAGGTTGAACAACATGATGTGTAGTTCAACCTGCAACTTTCTATGTAGCCTAAAATTGTATCATGCATATAGATATGCAATTACTTCTAGAGATCCATAAAAGAGATCCATAAAAAAATGTAGAATATTGGAAGACACATTGGTTTTTGTGTGTGTATTTTTGTTATGTGAGATGGAAGGTTAAGAATTCAACTGAAATATTTGTGAAAAACTCGAATTTCAAAAAATGTGCTTGCATTTCTACCACCAACCTCAAATAAATATTAGGTTGTCTGCATCTATTCATAAAATAATGAATCAATAATTGATTGAATCAAGATAGGCATAAATGTGAAATAAATCCTAAGAACCATGATGTAATCCTATGTAGGTTGAAAAGCACAATGTGTAGCTCAACCTACAAATGGACATAAACAATAAAAATAAAATCATAGCCCTATATGGACATAAAATGAATAGTTCAATTTATTTGGGGTGTGCATACCTCTTTTACCTGAGGAGGAGGGTTTTGATATCCAACCATCCATTTGGGGTAATTTGAAATGAGCAAGAAAATAAAAAGTTACAAATCATGAACTAAAGTTGTGCATGTTGAACAACACAATGTGTAGGTGAACCTGTAACTTTGTGTATAGCCTTAAATTGTAGATTGCATATTGATATGTAATTACTTCTATATATGCATCAAAATATATAAATGATTGTAAGACACATTGGTTGTGGTGTATGTGTGTATTTTTATGTGATAATAAAGGTCAAGAAGTCAATCAAAACCTTTGTGAAAACCTTTAATATCAAAAAATGTGTTTGCATTGATGCCACCAACATCAAACAATGTATAGTTCAATGCAGGTTGAAAAGTATGAGCCAATGTAGGTTGAAAAGCACATTGTGTAGTTCAACCTAGACAAATGGACATACACAATGAAAGTAAAATTACAGTCCTACATGGTCATTCAATGAAGATTATAATTTATTTGGGGCGCACATACCTCTTTTACCTTCGGGGGAAAGTTGTGAAATCTAACCATTTGTTTGGGGTAACTTAAAATAAGCAAGAATAGCACATTTTACAAAGCAGGAACTAAAGTTATGCAGGTTGAAAAACACAATGTGTAGTTCAACTTGCCATTTTGTGTATAGCCTAAAATTGTACCTTGCATATAGATATGTAATTACTTCTAGATATGCATAAAAAATTACAAAATATTTCAAGACACGTTGATTTTAGTGCATGTTTGTATCTGTTATGTGAGAAGAAAGGTTAAGAAGTTAACCAAAACCTTTGTGAAAACCTTGAGTGTCAAAAAATGAGCTTGCATTGCTACTACCAACATCAAACAAGTAGTAGGTTGTTTGCATCTGTTGATAAAATGATGAATCATTAATTGAGTGAATCAAGATAGGCATAAATGTGAAACAAATCCTAGGAACCATAATGCAAGCCAATATAGATTGAAAAGAATAGTGTGTAGTTCAACCTACAAGTGGACATAAAAAATGAAAGAAAAATTGTGGCCCTACATGGATATTAAATGAAGAGTTGAAATTATTTTGGGTGCACATACCTCTTTTAGTTAAGGAGGGAGATTGTGATATCCAACCATTTGTTTGGGGTAACTTGAAATGAGCGGGAAAAGTGCATATTACAATGCATGAACTAGAGTTGTGTAGGTTGAATAACACGATGGGTAGTTCAACCTACAACTTTCTATATATCTTATAACTATAATGTGCATATTCATATGTAATTACTTGTACAAATGTAGGAAAAAATACAAAATATTAGAAGACACGTTGGTTGTGGTGTGTTAAGAAGTCAACTAAAACCTTTCTAAAAACCTCATACATCAAAAAATGTTCTTGTATTGTTGCCACCAACCTCAAACAATAGCAGGTTGTATGCATTTGTTGACAAAATAATGAATCAATAATTGAGTGAATTAAGATAGGCATAAATGTGAAATAAATCTTGCAAACCATGATGTAAGCCAATGTAGGTTGAAAATCATAGTGTGAAGTTCAACCTACAAGTTGACATGCACAATGAAAGAAAAATCACAGTCATACGTGGTCATTCATTGAAGAGTACAATTTATTTGGGGTGCGCAAACCTCCTTTACTTGAGGATAAAGGTTGTGAAATCCTACCATCCATTTGGGATAACTTGAAAGGAGCAAGAAAAGTGCATCTTACTAAACATTCAAACTAAAGTTGTGCAGGTTAAAAAAGACAATGTGTAGTTTGACCTGCAACTTTGCGTATAGCCTAAAATTGTATCCTGCATATTGATATGTAATTACTTGTACAAACACATGAAAAGTTACATAAAATTGCAAGACACATTGGGTGTGGTGCATGTGTGTATATGTTATGTGAGAAGAAAGGTTAAGAATTCAATTGAAACCTTCATTATAACCTCGAATGACAAAGAATATGATTGCATTGCTCCCACTAAACTCAAACAGGAAAATTTTGTTTGCATCTGTTGATAAAATAATGAATCAATAGTTGAGTGAATTATGTTATGCATAAATGTGTAACACATCCTATGAACCAAATATAACATTGTGTAGGCTAAACAACACACTAATGAAAAGGGGGACTCTTCCTTTCAAATCTAATACAAACACAAAATATGTTATGCAAGAAGGCTACAAAAACATATAAAGAACTGAGAATGAAAGATAAATCTGCAACTTTATTTCATTCAAATATGCAATTGGTTTACATCAAAATGAAGTCCATGGGCTCCTCTTCAATCCTACATGCAACACCTATAACAAAAGTGTCTTCAACAATCTGAAAAAAAATTGGTTGCATCTTGGTATGCAAACTTCACTTCTCCAAGGCCCCCTCTCCAAATGAAAAGGCCTCAATAAATAGAGATTGAGCAAAGGGAAAATTGTTGATGTTATTAAGCAGCATCTGGTTGCTTCTTCCAGCACACACACTTCGAGATGATTCAAATTAAATGATAGCCTTTCGGCTATTTAATTTATACTAGCTTGATTTAACTTATAAGGGTCGACCCTCTTTAAGTTCATGAATATTATTTATTGGGCTGACCTCTTTGGTATTTATTGTAATTTATTTATTCTCCTAAGGGGCCGACCTAATTGAGGAAGTACCTCATTTTGTATAAATACAAGGTCAACCTTGTTCATTTGATCATGAAGTTCAATTAGCATAATTCGCATTCCTACAGAAGTTCGCACTTGAGCAGCAGAGCATCATCTTGCAGTAGCAAGCCGATTTCAAGGAGAAGCATACTCAATTGTATCTTTGCATCTAGGAGAGGCACTATTATTCATTGTATCAAATTTGGCCATGAGCTGGGCCTGAGTTGAAAGAAAATTTCTACTCTTATTCCTTCATTATATAAGAGACATATTTACTAGGTTTTTCTCCCTCAAGAGGAGGGTTTTCCTAGGGTATCTTGTTGTGTTTATTGTATTATGTGTTGCATTTTCTGAGTGTTGTCAGTTGTATTATCTGATCATTAAAACACTAAAATGGTATCAAAGTGGGTTTGAAAAAAGATCGTGATCAGATTTATTTTGCAGCACTCTCCTTAATCTTTTTTTGTCTATCTCTATTTAAGTTTCAAGATGGTGAATGGTCTGAAAATTGAGGATAGACTCGAAGGAGATTCTAACTACACATTGTGGAGGTTCAGGATCATGCTCACCTTGGAAGAGAATGATTTGGCTAAGTTTGTGGAAACCAAAGTCCCCGAACATGAGGAGGAAGAAGAGAAGTTCTAGTGGAGGAAGAAAGACACCAAGGCAAAGAAAGTGTTCGTTGATTCTGTTAAAGATCATATTGTTTCGATTGTATCCAAGTTGAATAGAGAAAGGGATATGTTCAAAACATTGGAAGAGATGTAGGAAATCAACAACATCAGTCGAGAACTTGCACTGAAGCAACAACTTCACCATGTGAAGATGGCGAAAGGAGAATCAATGATTGCTTATTTCATGAGGATTTTAGAATTGAGAGACCAGCTCTCCACAATTGGACACATGATTGATCACAAATACTTGACCATGCTTGGTTTCAAGGAATCGGTGCAAGATCTAAACTTCCCAAGTTTGATTGGTTGAGGGCTGACTACATTCAAGAGGAGTCGAGGTTGGCAGCTAGAAGCGTTGGTCAAAGTTCAAAGAATGAAGATATACATGTTCTCGCCTCTCATTCGTCGAAGAAAGGAAATTTTTGGAAGAAACGATTCTTCAAGAGAAATCGAGATAATGGAAATAATGGTACTCTAGCCTTCAAGAGAAAGAGAGAGTTATCCAAAGTTCAATGTTTTTGTTGTGACAAGTATGGTCACTTTACAAAGGAATGTCCTCTCAGGCCTAAGCAACAGATTGTCATTGAAAATGTTGAATAAGTCTCTTCGCAGAAGGACTCAAGTGATTACATGTTCTATTCAGCCTTGTCAAGCAATGTAACCACCGACATCAACACCTGGTTGATTGATAGCGGTGCCTCTCGCCACATCATCGGATTTAGGGGGAATCTATCTAATTTGGTGGAGAATGATTCCAGTGAACAAGTCATTATTGGAGATTATGCTAGGTACTTTGTGAAAGGGGTTGGGAACTCCTCTCTTCACTTGGATTCTAATATTTCATTGGAGTTGAATGATGTGCTATTCGTTCCAGGGATAAAGAGAAATCTTGTCTACATTTCAGCATTGGAAGACAAGGGTTATCAAGTTGTATTTTCAAAAGGAAAAGTTCTTATATGGGAAAATAACTCCAACATCAAGTATGCTTGGGTAATTAGAGTTAGATATGAGTGTCTCTACAGGCTATGCACTCATCCCCTTCAGGATCTTGTGCATGATTCTTCTTGCGTGTGTGACCTTTGGCATCGAAGATTGCCTAACATTCACTTTCAAGTGTTACCTATCATGGAGAAGATGGTCACCGGCCTTTCGAAATTCAACCATGAACATGAAGGTACATGCAAAGGCTACGCCCTAGGTAAGAATAAAAAAGGTAGGTTTCATAGTAGTGAAAGTAGATCTAAATGTATTCTTGATCTCATTCATTCTGATTTATGTGGTCCAATTTTTGTCGCATCTTCTAGTGGTTTCTTGTATTACATTATTTTTATTGATGATTACTCTAGAAAGACTTGGATTTATTTCTTGAGATCTAAAGAATCTAAGGAGGTAGTAGAAATATTTAGAGAATTCAAAGCACAGGTGGAAAACTTGTCCAAGAAAAATATCAAGGTTTTGAGATCTAACAATGGAGGAGAGTACACCTCTAGTACCTTTCGTGATTTCTGCATTGAAGCAGGGATTAAGAGGGAGTTCATTGTTCCTTATAATCCTCAATAGAATGGTATTGTTGAAAGGAAGAACAGGTCTATTGTGGAAGCAGATAAAGCAATGATACATGATCAAGACCTACAAATCTCACTTTGGGTTGAGGCATCTAGGACAACTGTCTATGTTCAGAACAAGAGTCCTCACAGGATCTTGGAGAATAAAACTCCTGAAGAAGCATTCTAAGGGGTGAAGCCTGAAGTCAACCATCTAAGGATCTTTGGTTGTCCAGTGTATGTTCATATCCCGAAGGAAAAGAGAACAAAATTGGAACCTTCTGGTAAGAAGGGAATTTTGGTGGGCTACAGTGAGACATCAAAAGCCTACAAGATCTACATTCCAAGGAAAAAGTCTATTGAGATCAGTCATGATGTCATATTTGAGGAAGATGTTGCATTCAGAAGATCCAAGGGCACTCAGATGGAGATCGATGAAGAAGAGCTTCCTCAGGATATGGAAGTTGACCATATTCCTGAGAATCAGAGGGAGTCTCCAGAACCTAAAGAAGATGATGATCCAGTTGAACCCTTGGATCCTGCTGATGGGCCTACAGATATTGTGATTGGAAGGAAGAGACCTCTTTGGGCCAAGAAAATGATGCAGGATGCAGAAGGTTTTGTAGCTCCAAGAGGAACCTTCAGAGAAAGTAAGAGACCTAACAAGTTCTTTGTTTATGTGGCACTAATGAGTCAAATTATTGAGTCAGAGCCTTCCACTGTTGAGGAAGCTTCTAGTCAACAAGTATGGAAAGATACTATGACTGAGGAGTATCAATCCATACTTAAGAATGATGTTTGGGACATCATTCCTAGACCCAAAAGAAAATCCGTGGTGTCTTCTAAATGGCTCTTCAAGATCAAGCATGCAGCAGATGGGAGCATTAAGAAGTACAAGGCAAGATTTGTGGCTAGAGGGTTCTCACAAAAAGAGGGAGTTTACTATGAAGAAACCTTTGCTTCTGTGGCTCGTCATACTTCTGTCAGAACCATCATTGCTATTGCTGCATCTAGAGGATGGAAGATTCACCAAATCAATGTTAAGACAACCTTTCTGAATGGTGTGATAGAAGAAGAGGTTTACATTGAGCAACCCAATGGATTTGAGGTACATGGGAAGGAGTCTCATTTTTTCAAGCTGAATAAGGCCTTGTCTGGTCTTAAGCAAGATTCTCGTGCTTGGTACAAAAGGATTGATCGTTACCTATTAAGTTTGGGTTTCTCAAAGAATGATGCAAATTCTAACCTCTACTTCAAGGTAATAAATGGTGAAGCATTGATTTTGGTTTTGTATGTTGATGATCTGATTCTTACTGGAGAAGAACACCTCATTCTCAAATGCAAGAAGGAGTTAGCTTATGAATTTGAAATGAAGAATCTTGGTCTCATGCATTACTTTCTTGCCTTAGAAGTTTGGAAAAAGCCAGATGAGATGATTCTAAGTCAAGGGAAGTATACCATTGAAATTATGAAGAGGTTTGGAATTATTGATTGCAAACCTATGTCTACACCTATGGAGACCAACTTACTCAAATTAAAGGAAGTTGTAGATAGTTCAGAATTGGTGGATTCTATGATGTATAGGCAGTTGATTGGTTCATTGTTGTATCTAGTTAACACTAGACCTGAAATCTTCTATGTAGTGAGTGCATTTAGCTAGTTTATGTGTGAACCAGGGAAGATACATCTTGTTGTAGCTAAACATATCCTAAAATACTTGCGTGGCATAGTTGGATATGGACTGAGATATTCTACAGGTGTGGATTTGGAGTTGCATGGCTTTACTAATTCTAATTGGGCAGGGTGTGTCTCAGATCGGAAGAGTACCTCTGGTTGTTGCTTCAGTTGGGATCTGCTATGATATCCTGGTGTAGCAGAAAGTAGTCTTCAGTGGCATTGATTACAACTGAGGCAGAGTACATTGCAGCTTGTATGGAAGCTCGTGAAGCAGTCTGGCTTTGTAAGCTACTAGCAGGATTGTTTGGACAATCAGTGGAGCCTACCATCATTCATTGTGATAATTAGAGTTGTGTGAAGCTTTTTGTCAATCCTGTGTTTCATGACAGAACAAAGCATGTTGAGATCAAGTACCATTATATCAGAGATATGGTATTGAGGAAAGCTATATAGTTGAGGTATATTAACACTGCTAAGAAGACGACAGACATTCTCACCAAGCCCCTCTCCAAGATCAAGTTTGTGTACTTTCGAGAAAATATTGGTATGGTGGAGAATGCAACCTTGACTGAGAAGGAGTCTCAGTATCAGTGATCCTCTTTAATGAGTTCTTCTCTTAGGAGAAGTTCGAGGTGAAATCCCTTGTTAATGCATTCTTCTCTTCAAGAGAAGTTTGAGTTGAAAGCCCTTGTTCCACCCTCTGGGAGAGCCATGGTGGATTTCATGTGTGTGACTCCATGATAGCATCATGTGAGGGATTCTGTGATGATTTTCTTGTACTTGTGTTTCACCCTCTGGGAGATCCGTGGTGAAAGTCATGGTGAGGTGACAACATCACATTGAGTGATGAGAACTTGTACATACCATATATGGAGGTAGCCATGATGGTTTATATCATGATGAGGTGATATATTATTTGCTTTCACGATGAGGTGATAAGCTCATGTATCACTATGAGGTGATATGTTCTTGTGCATCTGGAAGTATCATCCCTAGCTGAGAGGGAGTGTTGATGTTATTAAGCAGCATCAAGTTGCTTCTTCCAGCACACACACTTCAAGATGATTCAAATTAAATGATAGCCTTTCGGATATTTAATTTATACTAGCTTGATTTAACTTATGAGGTTTGAACCTCTTTAAGTTCATGAATATTATTTATTGGGCCGACCTCTTTGGTATTTATTATAATTTATTTATTCTCCTAAGGGGTCGACCTAAAAGAGGAAGTACCTCATTTTGTATAAATACAAGGTCGACCTTGTTCATTTGATCATGAAGTTCAATTAGCATAATTTGCATTCCTACAGAAGTTCACACTTGAGCAGTAGAGCATCATCTTGTAGCAGTAGGCCAATTTTAAGGAGAATCATACTCAATTGTATCTTTGCATCTAGGAGAGGCACTATTATTCATTGTATCAAAGTCGGCCATGAGTTGGGCCTAAGTTGTAAGCAGATTTTTGCTCTTATTCCTTCATTATATAAGAGACATATTTGCTAGGTTTTTCTCCCTCAAGAGGAGGGTTTTCCCAGGGTATCTTGTTGTGTTTATTGTCTTATGTGTTGCATTTTCTGAGGTTTTTTAGTTGTATTATCTGATCATTAAAACACTAACAAAAATAATCATGGTTTCACAAAACAACCTCTTGAAACCACCTTGAGAAATCCATGCCCAACCTTGGGAGTTTTAAAATCTGCAATAAGAAATGAGGTCCAATGCATGCCAACCTTCTCTTGGGTGCCTAAACTCTTTTCCAATCAGATTTTATTGTTTATGACATCTTACAACCTCTTACATATTCCTTACACCTTGTTGGTTAAACTTTACATGCAAGAAAAATGCAAGATTATTTTGCAGCCCCACTTTATGACATTTTATGACACATGTACATGTAAACCATGCCAAAATCACAAGACAAGACTTTTTGACCTCATCCAAAAATGGACTCCCAAATGGAATATTCCTCTAAAATATGCTTTTACAAAATTACCAAGACATATTTCCCATACAACTTACATTTACAATTTCACACAAAGGGAAATTACATTGTTGCAAATGGAAACATTATTTTCCTATCACTTAAGCCCTTATTGAAATCAAACAAAGAAAAATTAAAATATTTTTGGTGACACGAGATTGCCCTTACACCTTGGATGCTCCTGCATCAAACACCCATGGTAATCTGAAATGTTTCATGAGTTGAACTCATAAACATTTGTAGATCCTATGCTTATCCTGGATCCATTTGTTTACTTTATCTTTCTAAGCATCTTTTTGAACCTGTCTCTACAATTTGATGTCCCTTCCATCTTTCATTCTTCCCCTCTTTCTTCTTCTTTTCACAAATTCCAATTACCACCAATTTGCACTATGAAATGTTGGATAATCATAATCATCAATTTTATCTTCTTCAGTAGAATTAGGAAACTCATGCATTACCTCTTCCCTTATTATTGCAACAACAATTGTTTCATTTTCAAACTCTTTTTGTTCGATATGTTCCTCCTTTCCTATACCTCCTAAAAAGTAATTCTCAACTTCAAAATCAATGTTAGTGACATAATCAATATATTCATCCCTTCCATCTTCCTCCTCTCCATCCATTTCGATGTTAGTAACACAATCAAAATATTCATCATTTTTCATCCTGCAATAAACTGTCATCCATACAAATCTCTTTATCACATGAGAAATCATCAAATGATGCAAAGGGAAGATCACCAAACAAATCAACATTCACTTTATCACCTTCTTCCTTACTTACAATTTTAGTACCTTCATTCACCAGTGTACTCATTTCTTCAATATATTCTACACAAATCTCATCATGCTCACATAAATCAGCAACAATATTTTCATAAAAATAATATTTTACCTCTTCTTTCTCCATTGAAACTTTCACTCTACCCCTTTTGAATGCAATCAACACTACTAAAACTTGCACTAACAAATCATTATTTTCATCCTCATCCTCTTTAACTAATTGTCTAACTCCATTAACTAAGAATTTTCCAGTGTCTTTACATACCTTTCCTTCTTCTTTACTCAAATTTTTCAACTTGTGCTTCACTCCATCCTTCATCAAGGAGTAGGTATTGGCATACCCATCATGCATTACTTTCCTATCAAACTACAAAGGTCTTCCCATTAACAAGTGGCAAACATCCATAGACAAAACATCACACAAAAATTCATCATGATAATCACCAATCTTAAATCTTACCAAGCATTGTTCATTCACCAAAACTTTACGGTCATCGTGTAACCAAGCAATTCGGTATGGATGCGGGTGCCTTCTCCTTTCTAGCTGAAACTTATTCACCATTTCTTCAAAAACAATATTATTAGTACTTCCACCATCAATAATCACATTACATACTTTACCTTCACATTTTCATCTTGTTCTAAACAAACTCTTCCTTTGCATCGATTCAATGTCTTCATTCAACAAGGCTCGCCTAGTCATCAAAGCTTCTCCTCTTTCAGATTCTTCAAAGTGTGTTGACATTGCATCTTCTTCATTCACATTTGTTTCTCTAGCATGGTTTTTATATCTTCTATTGGTCCTTTCCTGATTGTTTGGGCATTCATATGCTCTATTTCCATCTTCTCCACATTAGTAACAAGTTCCTTGGAATCCTCCTCTTCCAAATCTTGTATCTGATCTTCCTCTTCCTCTAAAATTCTACTCAGGAAACTTTTTTGAGCTTTCACCTCTTTCATCCTTGTTGTCCTTAATGTATCTAATCTTTTGTTCATCCTCTTTTGTTGCACATAACCTTTACCCTTCCCTTTTTGCTTATTCTCAAATTTCCTGTTCAATCTTTCTTCTACTTTCAATGCAAACTGATATTCATCCTCAATGGTGTATATTCTTACTAATTCCAACTCTTCCTATATGCTTGGCTTTAACCCATTGATATAATAGGATACTTTCTCCTTGTTTTCTTCAGAGTGTCATGTTCTTATCAAAACTTTGTGAAATTCTTCTATGTATTCTTTCACCGTCCTCATTCCTTGTCTCAAGCTTTACATCTTTTTGAGAAACTCCAACTCATAATCTATCAAGATAAATTCTTCACATTTTTTCCACCATTCTATCCCATTTGGAAATTTTATATTTCCCTTGTCTTCCTCTTTCAAGATGGATTTATTTCCACCAAATGCTTGCATGGCCCTTTAACTTTGTTTTTGCAAACCTCACTCTGTGAGGGTCTTCAATATCTTCAAACTTGAAAAACTCTTCCATGTCATTAATCTAATCTATCAACTCTTTGGGATTTAGACTTCCATTAAAGGTTGAAAACTCCATTTTTGGTTCCTTCCCAATTTGTGATATAGCTCTCAAAAATTTAATTTCTCCAGGATCTACTTGTTCGTGTTCTTACTCTTCCAATCCCTCTTCAGTTTCATCTTCATTATCATCTCTTTCTCTATGCACTTCTCTTCTATGGATCTCTTCTTGCAAAGTTTCTAGTTGCCTTCTGAGGGCTCTAACTTCATCTCTAGGAGGATCTCTCCATCCATCACCTCTACCTCTACCTCTACCTCTACCTCTACCATGATTGGAAACTCTTGGAGGCATTTTAATCTTCACCCACAACTCACAAGTCCTATTGTAAATTGTCTCTCTTCGACGCTCTATTTAAATTCTTAAGACAACCTGCTCTGATACCACTGATGAAAAGGGAGACTCTCCGTTTCAAATCTGATACAAACACACAAAACATGTTATGCAAGAAGGCTTCAAATACATATAAATAATTGAGAATGAAAGAGAAATCTGCAACTTTATTTCATTCAAATATGCAATTGGTTTACATAAAAATGAAGCTCATGGGCTCCTCTTCAATCCTACATGCAACACCTGTAACAAAAGTGTCTTCAACAATCTAGAAAAAAATTGGCAACATTTGGGTATGCAAACTTCACTTCTCCAAGTGAAAAGGCCTCAATAAATAGAGATTGAGCAAAGGGAAAATAATCCATGGTTTCACAAAACAACCTCTTGAAACCACCTTGAGAAATCCATGCCCAACCTTGGGAGTTTTGAAATCTGCAATAAGAAATGAAGTCCAATGCATGCCAACCTTCTCTTGGGTTCCTAAACTCTTGTGCAATCATATTTGATTGTTTATGACATCTTACAACCTCTTACATATTCCTTACACCTTGTTGGTTACACTTTACATGCAAAGACATGCAAGCAACATGCAAGATTCTTTTGCAACCCCACTTTATGAAATTTATGACACATGTACATGTAAACCATGCCAAAATCACAACAAGACAAGACTTTTTGACCTCATCCCAAAATGGACACCCAAATGGAATATTCCTCTAAAAGATGCTTTTACAAAATTACGAAGACTTATTTCCCATCCTATTTACATTTACAATTTCACACAAAGGGAAATTACACTGTTACAAATGGAAATATTATTTTCCTATCACTCAAGCCCTTATTGAAATCAAACAAAGAAAAATTAAAATATTTTTGGTGACACAAGATTGCCCTTACACATTAGATGCTCCTGCATCACACACTATGTAGTTCGACCTGCAAGAGGACATACACAATGAAATAAAAATTGCAGCTCTATATCAACATCAAATGAAGAGTTCAATTTATTCTAAGTGGACATACATCTTTTACCTACGGAAAAAGGTTGTCTAATGCAACCATTCCTTTGAAATAACTTGAAATTACCAGGAAAATCACATCTTACACAACATGAACTAAACTTGTGTAGGTTGAACAAGACAATGTTTATTTCAACTTGCAACTTTGTTTATGGCCTAAAATCAAAAAATGAAAATGAATTGTATTTACTTATACATATCCATGACATAATTAAGAATATAGCAAGACACGTTGGTTGTGGTGCATGTGTGTATTTGGGTAACTTCTTGTTTACATAATATCTTGTTTGTATATATATTTTTTGTAACTTTCTTCTTACACTACATCTACATTTATGTTTCGAATAAAATTAAATCCTATAGCACTAAATTAGTCTACAATATACCATTCATTTTCTTCCTCATAATGATGAATCCTAAAAAAATTCATGGACTCTATGGGTATACCCTTACCTTTCTACTAATAAATAAACATTATTTCTAATAAAATTAAAACATCCCATCAAGAGAAGTTTCAATGCAAATGTGAGTTATGTTCATTCTTCCTACTTCATTCCATGCAAATATATTCACTTACACCGCCATTTTTTCCTATGTAATTAACTGAGGGGTGAGGGACCTTGCATAATCATTGTAATTGAAAAATTTAAAAGACCATGACTATAGCCAAACGAATTTAACCATATATAATGGCTAACGAACTTACCAAACCTAATTATATTAAATGAAATTATTATAATCAACAATGATGAGGGTAGAGATTAACATGACCCAAATTTTGTTATAAACTATGAATATATCTCATTCCAACATTCTAAATTTTCAAATATAAACTCATGTTTTTCTTCTATCTAGACCCTCTCACTAGTACAAAAATTTGAAAATTTTACTTTCCTTGCCTAGATTGAATCATCCTTAGACTATGGATAAGTCATGGGTACACATAGCTCCATTATACTAAGAAGATAAATACGGAATCTAATGATAAATTTTAGATAGCATCGAATGGCAACCATTTGTTTCATGAATGTAAGCAATCTCAATTCAATTCCATGTTGTTTACATATTTCTTACAAATCATGGATCAAATAAGCAAGTGAAATTTCAAATACATTACAATAATAAATTAAACATGTGCAACATAAAAATAATATTATGTATTTTTTAATATAAATCATATCTTATTGTTAGCTATTTGTTATAACAAGCGGCATGTGCAGTATGAAGTGTGTAATCTGAAGGTTAACCTATGTGAGTACGGAATGGTGTTGTTTCTACTTGAATTTTACACCTAGATATACACGGATGATAACCATAGAGGTTGGCATCATTGTAAACTGCAGCTTGAAACACGTAGTGCATTTTGCACAATGTGTACTATGAAGGTTGCCCTATTTTATAAAGTGCATGTTAAAAAAGAGAGCATGTTTGGAAAGGTCCTATTTGTTATAATAAATTCATAACTATATGTATGTATTGTCTACATTGCATATGACAACAACATTTGACAATTGAGTGTCAAGTATGAGAAATTGCAGGTTTCAAAATAATGCATGTTTTGTAACTTGTATTTGACAAGGTCTCCAGAATATATTGTGCTTTGAATACTCAACCAATGAGAAGTGTATTGTATTTTCCTAGTACCAACAATAATGATGTTACTATTTGAAAGCAAACCTACATATACATAGATAATAACCATAGGGGTTGGCATCATTATGAACTGTAGATTGAAACACGTAGTGTGTTTTGCATAATGTGTATTGTGAAGGTTGCCCTATTTTATAAAGTGCATGTTAACAAAGAGAGTGTGTTTGGAAATATCCTATTTTTTATAATAAAACATAACTATAGCTATGTCTTGTCTATGTTTCAAATGATAACAACATTTAACAATTGTGTGTTGGGTATGACAAATTGCAAGTTTCAAAATAATGCATGTTTTATAACCTGCATTTGACAAGGCTTCCAAAAATCATTATGTTTTGAATCCTTGATTGTATTGTATTTTCCTAGTACTAGAAATAATGATGTTTATATTTTAATTGTAGACCTATATATATGTATATTATAACCACACATGTTGGAATTTCTATGAACTATAGCTTGAAACATGTAGTGTGCTTTGCATAGTGTGTACTATGAAGGTTGCCCTTTTTTATAAAGCGCATGTTAACAAAGAGTGTGTTGGGAAAGGTCCTATTAGTTGTAATAAAGCCATAACTATTGGTATTTCTTGTCAACATTTCAAATGAAAATAGCATTTGACAATTGTGTGTTGGTTATAAGAAATTGTAGGTTTCAAAACATGTGTTTTGTAACCTACATTTGACACTTGGTTTTAAAAACACACTGTGCTTTGAATCCTCAACCGATGAGAAGTGCATTGTATTTTCCTAGTACCAACAATAATTATTTTTTTGCTACTTGAATTGTAGAATTGGATATATACAGATGATAACCATAGGGGTTGGCATCATTGTGAACTGGGGCTTAAAACACGTAGTTTGTTTTGAATAGTGTGTACTATGAAGGTTGCCCCATTTTATAGTGTGGTTTAACAAAGACATCATATTTGGAAAGGTCCTATTTGTTATAATAAATCCATTATAGGTATGTCTTTTCTATGTTTCAAATGACAACAACATTTGACAACTGTGTCTCGGGTATGATAAATTGCAAGTTTCAAAACATGGCATGTTTTGTAACCTGCATTTGATAAGGTTTCCAAAACAAATTGTCCTTTGAATCCTAAACCGATGAGAAGTGTATTGTATTTTCCCAGTACTAACAATAATTATGTCATCGCTACTTGAATTTGCAGACCTAGATATACATGGATGATAACCACAAGGGTTGGCGTCATTGTGAACTGTATATTGAAACACGCGGTGTGTTTTGCACAATGTATATTGTGAAGGTTGTCCCATTTTATAAAGTGAAATTTAACAAAGAGAGTTTGTTTAGAAACATCATATTTTTTATACTACATCTTGTCTATATTTCAAATGACAGCTAAATTTGACAACTGTGTGTCGCATATGAGAAATTATAAGTTTGAAAATAATACGTATTTTGTAACCTGCATTTGATAAGGTTTAAAAAACACACTGTGATTTGAGTCCTAAATCGATGAGAAGTGTATTGTATTTTCCTACTACCTATAATAATGTTGTTATTTCTATTTGAATCATAGACCTAGATATACACGTATGATAACCACATGGGTTGGCATCATTGTGAACTACAGCTTGAAACACGCAATGTGTTTTGCACAGTGTGCATTATGAAGGTTGCCCCATTAAATAAAGTGTAGATTAACAAAGACACCATGTTTGGAAAGATCTTATTTGTTATAATAAAGACATAAGTATAGGTATTTGTTGTCTATGTTTCAAATGACAATAGCATTTGTGTCATGTCCCCTTTCCTAAAAATAGCATTTACTATTTTTAGCAAGCCTGATTTCCTAAAATAGCAAGTCAAGCCTTGTAGATGAACCCAAAAAGTTGATTTTTAAAAATGAATTAAATAAATTATCTTTGGTGTTAAATTAATAAATATTTATGAAATGATATTGGGGTCCAAGGTGGGTATGTCTTTTTGGAAAAAAATCAAATGACCTGTGATTTGGCGTTCTTAGCAATGAGAGTTAACTGTTGATTTTTGGAAGTTTAGAGTGGAGTGTTTAATGGTGATGTTATTCTTGGCATTGACAGTTATAATATTTCAAATTCAAGTTTCCCTCACTTGAGCATGGGATTTGGGTGCCCAAATTGGTGTTTTTAGTGGTTTGGTATATTATGGCTTTGTCTTCCAAGTTGGCATTCATTCCAAACATTATTTTCTCTCACAAGTTTGTCATTTTTCTTCAAAGGCTAGTAAACAAAATGAAGAAATGATCTTTGAGGCTAGTAAACCAAGGGGATTGAGGCTTAGAGACACTGGTTCTAAGGGTCTTCAGGTGCAATTTCATCCAGAGATTACCATTGTGTTGAATACTCTTCAATTTGGTATTTTATCTTCATTTGTTTTACAGGAGTAGGTAGTATTTTGGATTCCATTTTGTGTTGTTGTTGATTGTATAAAATATCAATATATTGGTGGTATTATATTACATATTTTTCTGCCCAAATAGCTGTATTTTAGTTAGTTGATTGGTGTGGAGAATTTTTTAGTTTTGAGTGTGTTGTGGCTTCCAGATTCTGGGTTTGTATCCAGTTTGGAGTGTATCTTTCAGATTAGAGGTTGTTGTATGTAAATTTTATTGTTAGAAAAATATTTAGATGTTATTGTAGTATTTCATTTATGAATTTTTTTGTTCTAGATCAGTTGTGTGAATTTTTGGGAGTTAGTGTGGAAATTGCTTCAGATTTAGGGTGTATTTTGGGTTTCATATTACATATTTCTCTATATAATTTTTTGTAGTTGTTCATGGATATCATTTGTTGTATATGACAACAAATATGATTTAATTCCATGAAGCTACCCTTAATAAACAATTATATTTCAGTTGCACTTCACCTGATTTTTAGTTTAATGTATTTTGGTGTTGTTTTCAGATTACCCAAATTGCTTAATTCTAAATTTGGTAGTAAATTTAAATTCTAGAATTGAGATAAGTTTAATTTATGGAAATCATGAGATTTTTCAAGATTTGAGATAAGTAATTTTTGGGTTATCTTAAGTTGATCAAATTAGAGATTTATTTTGATTTGAGATATTACATTGGTATCATAATCATGATCTTGTCAACCTGAGGGTTTGATCATATTTTGCAAAGGGAAAAGAGGAGTTAAAAGATGGTTGATATTGGTAATCCTGCTACATCCATTCCCCTTTCAGATACCATAGAATATTTGGCAAGAGAACTAGCGGCCATCAGATAAATTTATGCTAATCAAGATGGAGGATTTAGAAATTCAATCCCATACAATGACTATCACTTTGATGCAAACAATATCGGTTGCAAAGGGCTACAAACATCATCTAGGACATAGTAAAAATAAAATCATTAAATATTCAGCTCCAATTTTTGATGGATTAGACAAGATCTCAGTCAGAACATGGTTACAAAAGATGTAGGACTATTTCATACTTAGTCCCATGAAAGAGAAAGTTTTCATTTAGTATGTGAACTTGCATCTTGGAGGAGTTTCTCATGATTGGTGGTACCAAGGTATGAACACCCAAGACCACATCCAGGTAAATTCTTTTGATGAATTTTTCCAAATGAAATTACTATGGATAAGGTGGTGCATGAAGAAGGGGACAAAATGATAGCCTTGAATCCTAGTTTGGATTCATTTTTTGAAGATTCTAAGGCTAATATCTACCTTGATGTCTCTAGTATAGTAGATGTTGATGATGGGTTTCTAAGGTACTTTCAGAAGATGTGCATGGAAGAGGTAGACATGATGATATCTCCAAATTATCTTTTTATGATCACTCATATCATTCCATTGATGAGATTTCAGGTGGCTTTGGGTTTGGCTTCCAAACCAAGCCTATGAAGGAGGATGTTGATGAAGATTTCAATCCTAAGAATGTGGAGAGTGACTCTTTCAAAGAGGCAACCACTCATGAGGATCATAGTGAATACCTATACCTTGATCAAAGCAATCAGCCCTCTTTCATTTGGGATCCAAGAGTGACAACATCTAAGTATGATGAGGTACTATCTTGGGATGAATTTCCCCTTTATTCCAATGATGTTTCAGATTCATCTCAGGAGTCTTGCAGTGAGGATGACATTGAAGAAGCTAAGGCTAAAAGGTATGTTGATGATATTGAATGCAAATCTGATTTATTATTGCTTGGTGTTAATTTTGAGCAAAGATATAGCAGCCTTTATTTGAGAAAAAACATAGAAGCCTTGATTATGAGCTAAGACATAGTAGTGTTGCTGATTTGGATCTGCAGCCCAATCTTGCACATTTTAATCGAGTTGGAAAAGAAGAGGTTTATGAGGTTTGGGACAGCCATGGTATTATTGGTGATAGGTATGAAGAATATTTTAATTTTGGCATGCATTGTAATTTGCAAAAACTTGACATGCATGAGGAAATTTTTAGGAAACAACTCTTGGTGCCCATTGAAAATGAAGTACAAGTTTTATCTAGATTGAATAGTACACACATGCATGTAGAAAGAATCATTAAAAATGCACCAAGGGATCAAAATGAGCTTAATTTTTTATATGTTGATTTGTAAAAAATGAAGAAAACCATGGCAGAAATAAAAATAGCTTACTTGCACATATTACATTATAGAGATATGGCTAACAAGTTTGTAGATGAGGCCCTATCCATGAGTAATAAATTAAGGGGATAATTTGGTGAGCTCACTAGTAAGCTTAAATCTACAAAGATTACTTTGGAAAGTGTCCAAGAGGCACTTCTAGAGGAAACTGATCAACTCTATGAGGCTCAGTAATTCAAGGAGCTAGATTGCATCCAAGAGGAACCTGATCTAGCACATTCAAATAGTAGGAGTTTGGACCAGAAAGAGGATGGATCTAACCTTCAGCTTTTTGTTGATCCTTTATCGAGATAGATGCTAATTTGGCTCATGATAATATTTTTTTTCATTTGGGTACTGAATATCTAACCAAGTGTAGTGATGAGATTGGACTTGATTGCAAGATTCAGGACCCAAGTGCAATTTCTTACCATAAGATGTTGTCTCAGGATTGGAGTAGTGGGTCAACCTCCAATGTTAGTGTTGTTGCACACTTTCAAATCATCTTGTACATGACTTCAAATATTGATCCACAAATGAGTTGAATGGTCTTTTCAACCTAGCGGTTGAACAGTTCTTGGCTAAGGTTGGATGGTAGAGGTAATTTGACCATAGGAGATGTTCTTGTTGCTACTTCCATACTCATATCTCCTATGTTTTCAATTGGATTTTAGATTATTTATTGCTATCCTTATATATTTTTGTTTGTTATAGAGACATCCTTTCACGAGAAAATTGTTGTTGAGCATTGGAAAAATTTTGGGCAATTGGTTGTAAGTATTTTCCTAAACACAATTCTTTCATTGCTTCCACTTTGGTAATAAATGGTCACTACAGTTACTTCATGGAGATAACATGCATGATTACAGATGATAATTTAATGATCACATTGGTTTGATTGCTTTGGTGCTCTGAAGGCCTTCCATTTGACACTTGGAGGTTAAGTGTTGATGTTATGATTCAAGATGGTGATAGCAAAAGCATTCCTTGGTTGGCAGATTTCAGAGACATGGTTGTGATTGACTGGCCTCATACTTATGGCAGTGATGATGGGTATTATGTCTTATGTTTGAGCAAGGTGTCTTGTATTTTCCCTATGATTGCGATTGATGGTGAGTTAGCTAATGTGGTCTTCTTTGAGTTACTTTGGCAGGGTATGTTCCACGGCATTAATTCCAGTCCTCTCACAAATTTTAGTTGTGAATTGGATGGTGTCTTCTTTTTGGGATTCCAAGCTCGAGAAGAGTTCATTTTGAGTATGGTGGATTATTAGTCGCACACTATCAACATGGTGCTCAATAGAAATGGTTGCAATTAGGGGAGTATTGTCATACCCCTTTCCATCATATTTCCTTTTCTATGTCTCCATTTGAGGCTCTCTAGATATAAATACGATTCTCTCTTTTTTTGAGTTATTATTTTCAAATAGTAGAGCCCCTACAGCAAGTGACTTTGTTCTACAAATTCATGAGGACTTGGGGTCATTCAAAGATAATTCACATCTTGCATAGGATCAACGAAAATTGTATGTAGATAGGAAGAGCATGGAGAGAATATTTGATGTTGAAGTTTTCCTTGGTTTGCATTCTACGTTCCAGATTGGAGATTGCTTTGGGTTGTAGCCATATAATCAGAGTTTCTTGAAGAAAGGTAGAGCAAAAAGGCTAAATGGATCTCACAAAGTCACCAAGAAGGATGGAAAGGTAGTTGTTGAGTTGGATGTGCCACCAGTTTGCAACATACACAATGTCTTTCATGTTTCATGTATCTTGAGAGTGGTGGGACAGAAAATTGTAATCTCTTTTGAATTGCCACTATTATATGATGAGAAGAAATATAGTTTGGCACCTGAAAGAGTTATAGAAACAAGAGAGGAGAAGATAAGGAACAAAAGTATCATCAAGCACTTAATAAAATTTGAAGATCCAACATGGGAAAGGACAGAAGGTCAGAACCATCTTGAAGTCATCATTGCTTGAGGACAAGCAATCTTGGGGAGGGAGGACTTCTCATGGCCCATTTTCTAAAAATAACATTTACTATTTTTAGCAAGCCCAATTTCCTAAAATAGCAAGTCAAGTCATGCAAATGAACCGAGAAAGTTGATTTTTCAAAATGAATTAATTAAATTATCCTTGGTGTTAAATTAATAAATATTCATGAAATGATATTGGGGTCCAAGGTGGGTGTGGCTTTTTGGAAAAAAGTAAATGACTTTTGATTTGGCTTTCTTAGCAGTGAGAGCTAACTGTTGATTTTTGGAAGTTTGGAGTGGAGTTTTTAATGGTGATTCTATTCTTGGCATCGAGAGTTACAATATTTCAAATTCAAGTTTCCCTCCCTTAGGCATGGGATTTGGGTGCCCAAATTGGTGTTGGTAGTGGTTTGGTATATTATGGCTTTGTCTTCCAAGTTGTCATTCATTCTGGATATTATTTTCTCTCACAGGTTTATGAATTTTCTTTAGGGGTTGGTAAACCAATAAAGAAAGAATCTATGAGGCTGGTAAAACAAGGGGATTGGGGCTCAAAGACAATGGTTCTAAGGTGCAATTCCATCCAAATATTTTTATTGTGTTGAATGATCTTTAGTTTGGTATTTTGTCTTCATTTGTTTTATAGGAGTTGGTAATATTTTGGATTCTAGTTTGTGTTGTTGTTGATTGTAGAAAATATCAATATATTGGTGGTATTCTATCATGTATTTTTTTTCTCAAATCAATTGTATTTTAGTTAGTTGATTGGTGTGGAGATTATTTTAGTTTGTAATGCGTTGTGGCTTCCAGATTTTGGGTTTGTATCTAATTTGGAGTGCATATTTCAAATTAGAGTTCATTGTGTATAAATGTTATTGCTATCAAATGTTTAGATTTTATTGTAGTATTTCATTTATGTACTTTGTTGTTCTAGATCAATTGTATGAAATTTGGGGAGTTGGTATGGAAATTGCTTCAAATTCAGGGTGTATTTTGGGTTTTCAATTAGAGATTTCTCTATATAATTTGTTTTATTTGTTCATGGTTGTCATCTATTATATATGATAGAAAATATGATGTAAATCCATGAAGTTTCCCTTAATAAATAATTATATTTCAATTACACTTCACCCGATTTCGAGTTTGATGTATTTTGGTGTTGTTTTTAGATTACTCGCATTACTTAATTCTAAATTTAGTAGTAAGTTTAAATTCTAGAATTGAGATAATTTTAATTTGTGGAAATCATTAAAAAATTCCATATTTGAGATAAGTAATTTTTGGGTTATCATAATTTGATCTAATTAGAGATTCATTTTAATTTGGGACATTACAATTTAATAATTGTGTGTTGGGTATGAGAAATTGCAAGTTTCAAAACATGGCATGTTTTATAACCTACATTTGACAAGGCTTCCAAAACACACTATGATTTGAATCCTCAACTGATGAGAAGTGCATTATATTTTCCCAGTACTAACAATAATTATGTTTTTGTTACTTGAATTGTAGACCTAGATATATATGGATGATAACCACAAGGGTCGACATCATTATGAACTACAACTTGTAACATGCAGTGTGTTTTAAAACAATGTGTACTATGAAAGTTGCCCCATTATATAAAGTGTAGGTTAAAAAAGAGAGCATGTTTGTAAAGCTCCTATTTGTAATAATGCATCCATTATTATATGTATTTCTTGACTATGTTTCATATGATAACATTTGGCAATTATGTGTTGGGTATAACAAATTGTAGGTTTCAAAACATGGCATGTTTTGTAACGGTGTGCTTTGAAACCTCAACTGATGAGAAGTGTATTGTATTTTCCTAGTACCAGCAATACTTATGTTGTTTCTACTTGAATTGCAAACTTGGATATACACATATGATAACCACAAGGGTTGGTGTCATTGTGAACTACAACTTGAAACACACAGTGTGTATTGTGAAGGTTGCCCTATTTTATAAATTGTATGTTAACAAAGAGAATTTTTGGAAAGGTAATATTTTTTATAATAAATCTATAACTATAGGTATGTCTTGTCTACATTTCATATGGCAACTATATTTGACAACTGTGTGTCAGGTATGAGAAATTGTAGGTGTCAAAACATGGCATGTTTTGTAACCTACATTTGACAAAGTTTATAAAAATCATTGTGCTTTGAATCCTCAATCAATGAGAAGTGTATTATATTTCCCAGTACTAGCAATAATTATTCTTTTTCTATTTGAATTGTAGACTTGGATATACACAAATGATAACCACATGGGTTGGTGTCATTGTTAACTACATCTTGAAACACACAGTTTGGTTTGCACAATGTGTATTGTGAAGGTTGCCCCATTTTATAAAGTGTGGCTTAATAAAGACAAAATGTTTGGAAAGGTCCTATTTGTTATAATAAATCCATAACTATAGGTATATATTGTCTATGTTTCAAATGAGAAAAATATTTGACAATTGTGTGTTAGGTATGAGAAATTACAAGTTTCAAAACATGGTGTGTTTGTAACCTGCATTTGATAACGTTTCCAAAACACACTATGCTCTTAATCATCAACCAATGAGAAGTGTATTGTATTTTCTCAATACCATCAATAACTATGTTGTTTCTACTTGAATTTATAGACCTAGATATACATGGATGATAACCACAGGGTTTGGCATCATTGTGAATTGTAGCTTGAAACACGTAATGTGTTTTATACACTATTTACTATGAATGTTGCCCCATTATATAAAGTGTTTGTTAACAAATAAATTTTGTTTTTAAATCTCATATTTTTTATAATACATCCTTCACTATAGGAATGTCTTGTTTGTGTTTCATATGACAACAATATTTGACAATTATGCGTCAAATATGAGAAGTTGCAGGTTTGAAAATAATGTGTTTTGTAACCTACATTTGACAAGGTTTCCAAAATACATTGTGATTTGAATCCTCAATTGATGAGAAGTGTATTGTATTTTCCCAATACCAAAAATAATAATGTTTCTATATGAATTGCAGACCTATATATACATGGATCATGATAACCACATGGGTTGGCATCATTGTGAATTGTAGCTTGAAACATGTAGTGTGTTTTGCACAGTGTGTACTGTGAAGGTTGTCCCTTTTTAAAGTGTATGTTAACAAAGAGAGAATGTTTGGAAAGGTCCTATTTGTTAAATAAATCCATAACTATAGGTATTTTTTCTACATTTCATATGAAAACAATATTTGACAACTTTGTGTTGGGTATGAAAAATTGCAGGTTTCAAAACATAGTATGTTTTGTAACCTACGTTTGGTAGGGTTTCCAAAACACAATATGCTTTGAATCCTCAACCAATGATAAGTGTATTGTATTTTCTCAATACCAACAATAATGATTTTATTTCTATTTGAATTGTAGGCTTGGATATACATGGACAATAACCACAAGGGTTGGCGTCATTGTGAACTACAACTTGAAACATGCAATGTGTTTTGCACAATGTGTACTATGAAGGTTGCCCCATTTTATAAAGTGCATGTTAACAAAGAGAGCATGTTTGTAAGGGTCATATATTTTATAATAAATTCATAACTATGTGTATGTTTTGTCTACATTGAATATGAGAATAGCATTTGACAATTGTGTGTCGAGTATGAAAATTTGCAAGTTTCAAAACATGATGTGTTTTAGATAACTTGCATTTGACAAGGTTTCCAAAACACACTATGCTTTGAATTCTCAACCGATGAGAAGTGTATTGTATTTTCTTGTTACCAGCAATAATGATGTTGTTGATATTTGAAATGCAGGCCTAGATATACATGGATGATAACCACAAGCCAGTTGGTATCATTGTGAACTGTAGCTTGAGACATGCAATGTGTTTTACATAGTGTGTACTATGAAGGTTGCCCCATTTTATAGAGTGTAGTTTGACAAAGACGACATGTTTGGAAATATTCTATTTGTTATAGTAAATCCATAATTATAGGTATACCTTTTCTACATTGTGCTATGTGAAAATAGCATTTGACAGCTATGTGTCGAGTATGAGAAATTACAGGTTTCAATACATAGTGTGTTTTGTAACCTGCATTTGACAAGGATTCCAAAACACACTATACTTTGAATCATCAACCGATAATAAATGTATTGTAACTTCCTAGTACTATAAATAATGATGTTGTTTCTACTTGAATTCCAGACCTGGATATACATGGATGATAACCGTAGGGGTTGATTTTGCTAGGAACTACAACTTGAAACATATAGTGTGTTTTGCACAGTGTGTATTGTGAAGGTTGCCCCATTATATAAAGTGCATGTTAATAAAGAGAGTATGTTTGGAAAGGTCCTATTTGTTATAATCAATCCATAACTATAGGTATGTCTTGTCTACATTGCATATGACAATAGTATTTAACAACTGTGTGTTTGGTATAAGAAATTCCAGATTTCAAAACATGGTGTGTTTTCTAACTTGCACATTTGACAAGGTTTCTAAAACACACTATGTTTTTAATCCCCAAATGATGAGAAGTGTATTGTATTTTCTTAGTATCAGCAATAATGATTTGTTTCTATCTAAATTACAGACCTAGATATACATGGATGATAACCACATGGTTTGGCATCATTATGAATTGCAGCTTGAAACATGTGTATTTTGCACAGTGTGTATTGTTAAGGTTACCCCATTAAGTAAAGTGTAGTTTAATGAAGATAGTATGTTTGGAAAGATCCTATTTGTTATAATAAATCCATAGCTATAGTTATTGATTGACTACATTTCAAATAACAACATTTGATAACTATGTGTCGGGTATGAGAAATTGCAAGTTTCAAAACATGGCATGTTTGTAACCTGCATTTGGTAATGTTTCCAAAATGTATTGTGCTTTGAATCCTAATCTAATGAGAAGTTTATTGTATTTTCCCAATACCAACAATAATTATGTTGTTGCTATTTGAATTGCATACCTGGATATACATAGATGATAACCACAAGGGTTGGTGTCATTGTGAATTATGGCTTGAAACACATAGTATGTTTTGCATACTGTGTACTGTGAAGTTCTCCCCATTAAATAAAGTTCAATTTAACAAAGACAACATGTTTGGAAAGCTCCTATTTGTTATAATAAATTCATAACTATAGATATGTCTTGTCTACATTGAAAATGACAACATTTGACAATCGTGTGTCAAGTATGAGAAATAGCAGGTTTCAAAACATGGTGTGTTTTGTAACCTGTATATAACAAGGTTTCCAAAACACACTATGATTTCAATCCTTAACCAATAACTGCATATTGTATTTTCCCAAAACTAGCAATAATGAGATGTTTTTACTATTTGAATTGCAGACCTAGATATACATGAATGCTAACCACATGGTTCTGCATTGTTGTGACCTATAGTTTGAAACATGCAGTGTGTTTTGCACATTGTGTACTATGAAGGTTGTCTCATTTTATAAAGTGCATGTTAACAAAGAGAGCATGTTTGTAAAGGTCCTATTTTTTATAATAAATCCATAACTATATATATGTCTTGTGTACATTTCAAATGAAAACAACATTTGACAATTGTGTGTCGAGTATTAGAAATTGTAGGTTTCAAAACATGGTGTGTTTTGTATCCTGCATTTGACAAAGTTCCCAAAACACGCTATTGTTTGCATCCTAAACAGAAGATAAGTGTATTGTATTTTTTCAATACTAGAATTAACCAAAAAAAAATTATTTGAATTGTAGTCCTAGATATACGCGCACGATAACCACAAGAGTTGGCATCATTGTTAATTGTAGCTCGAAATATGTAGTGTGTTTTGCACACTGTGTACTATGAAGGTTGCCCCATTATATAAAGTGTAGGTAATAATAGACAATATGTTTCTAAAGATCTTATTTGTTATTTAAGACATCCACAACTATACATATGTCTATATACATTTGAAATAACATCATTTAACAACTAGGTGTTCAAAATGAGAAATTGCAACTTTTAAAACATGGTGTATTTTACAACCTTCATTTGATAGGGTATCCATTAACACTTTGTGTTTTGAATCCTCAATAGGGATAAGTGTTTTGTTTTTTTCTAATATTAGCATTATTGGTTTTGTTTCTATTCATATTACAGACCTCTATATAGACAAATCAAAACCACAGAGGTATTTTCTAAATAAAAACAAATTTTCATTACATTCTTACTATCTAAATAATTGTAGGTTTCATGACACATAGTGTTTTGCAACCTGCGAACCACAAAGTGTTTTCAAACCCTTTACAAGTAATAACCCAATACCATAAATACATATAAGATTCCAATGGTTACTCACCTATCACCTCAATTTTGTTTGTTTGTTGTATCTCCCACTTGCAACTCCTCTCCACGGTCTCCATCCTTTACCTTTGAAAAAGTAGAATTCAAAAAATCACCACATTATAATACATCAAAAACTTTTATCGATAATAAATGTCTCACCAACTGTCGCTAACAGAATTGCTAAAAATGTAAGAAATGTTATCATTTAGTCAGCGTCTCCATGATGGAAACGCTCCATCCCATCATCCATTTCATAAATTCAACACCTCATTTTGGCAGGCCCTACAAGTACCCTCAATTCATATTTAATCATGAATTTAGTGTTATTAATGTTTGAAAAACATCTTTTTTAATGAATTAAATATTATACATACATTCTTAAGTTTGACAATATTATTTGAAATATTTTATAAAGTTCTAAAAGGGGGTGATTATGAAATAGTTAAAACTTATTTACAAGGAGAAGTTGTTTATACAAGCTATTTCCAATTGTAAATGTTGTTTTGGGGGCTTTTTCTTCTCAACAAAATAGCAAAATAGGAAATTGTAAAAGAGGCTTGTGCTTTGAAATTATAGAAGGAATTAAAGAATATTTCAAAATTGTGTGTCATAATATTCTTCATCAATTGCATATTCTTTGTAGCTTTGAGTTGCAATCAATCATTTGTATGTCTCCTACACATGTGGTTGTATAAAAATGGAAAAAATATTATGTTTATATTTTTGGAAGGAACTAGAAGTATATTTTTTAAATACATTAGTTAAATTCTCTATTTATTGCATATTTCAGATGTCCAATGTGTAATAAAAGCCTCATATTTTCTTATGTGTTGAAATATAGGCCATCAAATACTTCCTCTATTGTTCTTGTTGCTTGCATAAATGAAAGAACATTGTCTTTGTTAAACTGATACACATTATTTATTTTTCCTTTTCCATTTATTATTCTTGCATTTAATCCTAGGAATCTTAGATATTTTCTTGTGAAAGCCTATCTAGGGTTTCCTATATTTTCCTTTTCTTTCTATAATTTTCACATTCCTTCTATATTTTTAGGTTAAAAGTAGACAAAAAAACCCTAGAAAATCCAATCCTACGAGGGGATGCCTCTCATAAATGTATAGGAAAAATTTCATTCCAAAAATGATTTCTCCAATTTTTGTGAATGTTTTTCACTACTCATTGGGTGAGTAATGCAAGTATTTTAGTGAAATACCTATGTGATAAATCTATTTACTAACTATTTCCCAACTCATTTCTCCACACTAAGCACAATATATACAAGTGGGTAATATAGCATAGCTCTATATCTAGACTTATCCCTTTTGATCTAAGGCAACTTGCGCATTATTGGAGGATTCATAACATATTCACAAACCATCTATTATAAGTACACTCTATGTATGTATAAATGATTCATAGCCTTTAATCAAGAGGTAGTTTTAGGTTCTTATCATTGATCCTTAACAGACTTGTCAACAAGTTGTCTTACTCTACCTCTATTCAACACCATTGTACACATTAACTATCAACCTTGCACAATTGAATGTTGTGTGCCCAAAATCTAAATCTAAGCAGCAACATTCTACTCATACAACCAATGATGGCATGTCGATAGTACTATAGCTAAATGTGACCTAACATGATCTATTAATTAATGGAAAGATAATTCAAAGCTACCCAGAACTGTTGGAGTAATTACGACATCACTTAATAATTAATTAATCATTAGTTAAGTATTAGGTCCCTTATTACTTTAATTATTTAATCTAAACTTAGGAGTGCTATTTTATTATTAGATTGGGCTATTTATAGGTCAAGTTGTCTCAGTGCATGAGATTAGGACACTTGTCACAATCTAATCAACTCATCATCTAGGTTTTACACTTTTACTTTTATAAGCATTCATTATTATACGTTGTAATCATCCAGGTATTCACAATTCACATTCATTATTCAATATAGAACATATCAAATGCTTGTGTGGATTAATCTTTTCTCTCTTGGTTGTATAACAATTCAGTTGCTTTGATCTCTTGTTTGTGATAGGCATTTTGGTTACAGATGATTTCCGCGAGCTATGGGGTTCACTATCAACTCCAACATGGTATCATAGCACTAGATTTTTGACTTTCTATCCAAATTCTAAGAGATCCAAGAAATTTCGGCCAATATCTTTTGCTTGGTATATTATTTTAAAGAATGAATTTTGGATTTTGTTCACAATCAGAAAAAACTATCTAGGTATCTAGTAAAATTTGTAGATAGTGAGCAGATATTGTGAAAAATGATGTCAAAATAGCACAACATGGTCATTTTCCCTACAGGTGAAGTTTTTTTTACCAAAGCACATATTCTACTTTTTGGAATTAAAAATGTTTTATGCATTTTGTTGGCAACATCAAAATATTGTGTGGACATCTATTAGTTTTTGCATGCAATGAGTAAATTTTTCATAAATCAAATCAAAAGGGTCGTGTTTGTTGCCTATTAGTTGGTTGAATCTATCTTCTTTTTTTTAATTCATAACTTTGGGAATACGATATTGAAATCGGGAAAACTAGATATCGTCAAATAGCTAGTTTTGAGTTCTTTCCAATGGTGTAGGTTTCTTCATCACATTTTGCTGCTACTTTATTTTATTCTCGATCAAAGTCAAATCTTTTTTAGGCTTTTGAACTCATAAATTTTTGCCTATATCTCTGATTTTCACAATTTTAGTGACATTAGAAAGGTATTTTTTAGCTTTTTAGATGCATATATGCAATTTTTCTAGAATCTACCCTAGGTACATTTTTGGTGATTTCACATTTATATCAATTACTTAGATGTCTTGGCACCTAAAAAGGATTTATTTGCATGAGATGACTTCATTTGATCTAATTTACATGCACTAAAATGATTAGTCTCTTATTTTTTCATTTGAGGAAGTATCATGGGTTTTTTGTTCATCCTTCTATGGTCATCCTAGAAAATGATAACCATAAGTCTTAGTGACACATCTTGACACATATTAGGTGGATTGATCTTTTTCCTTATTTACATGGAAATACCTACACAAAACACACTAGGGAGTTATTCAACATGGGGTATTATCAATGATCATGTTATAGGAGTGGTTTGCTCTAGTGTTGATCATGACACTATGTCTGTTGTATTGGACATTGATTGACCCCGCAAACTTTGGAATCGACTTTGGAAAATCCATGGAGACCCTCATATATCTCCATTCCTAGAGGAACTTGTTGTAGATTGTCTCATTCCTCTTGAATATATAGATTTCATACCCTTTGATGATGATACTTTAGAGGAGCTTGATTATATTGTAGGTATTGCATGTTCTAATGGTTCAGAGACTTGTCTTCATGTTCTCACTCTTCAGATCGAGACTCAATGGATCGTGCTCTATCTTCAAGCTTTCATCATTGGCACAATAGCTCTTTCTTTGTGGGGGGATTCATATCCTCATTTTCTCTCTCCTACTAGGGGACATCTATTATACTTTTGTGACAAAATCAATACTTGGGGATCACATTGAGTCCTCCTTCTATCCTTCTTTCACTGGTGCATTTATTTTATTTTCTCTCTTTTGGAGATGAGTTTTTCCCCATGAGGTTTTCTCTTTTTTTTTTGTTATGAGAGATTCATTTGTTTGTACATGGGTACCTCATCAAGCCTTGTATCCAGGACCCATCCATGCATACATAATTGCATTCTTTATCAAAGTTTTTAGCTTCTCCCTAAGTTGATCTTAAGAGGGGCATTGGAGTAATTTGGACATCACTTGATAATTAATTAATCATTAATTAATAAGTATGTCCCTTATTACTTTAATTACTTAAGCTAAACTTAGGAGTTCTTTTTTAATTATTAGATTGGGCTATTTATAGGCCAAGTTGTCTCATTGCATGGGATTAGGACACTTGTCACAATCTAATCTAATCCTCATCTAGGGTTTACACTTTTGCTTTTATAAGCATTCATTTTTGTACATTGTAATCATCCAGGTATTCACAATTCACATTCAGTATTTAATATAAAAGGCATATCAGATGCCTATGTGGATCAATCATTTCTCTATTGGTTGCATAGCAAATCAATTGCTTTGATATCTTGTTTATGATAGGCGTTTTGGTTGCAAGTGATTTATGGGCATTGTTGGGTTCACTATCAACTCCAACAGTAACTTCCAATTTGTGTAGACTCTACCAAAACACCTTAGGAATGGGTTTTCAGCTTACAATCTTAAAATCATCACTAACCCAACAATACACTATCTTATCCAATTTAGCGACAAAACAAGCCTCTAACCAACATTTTAATTATAAACAAATGATGAAGTTAGACATATTTGAATTGATGGGCTCCAATAGAATAATTATGGCATCCTTCTATGGAAGTGTGACCTCCAACATCCTCCCAAACTAAATTTGAATTTTATAATATTTAAAAAATTATGTTATTATTACATAATTGAATAATACTAAATAATATGTAATATTATATTGTCCATCAAAATATAAAACACATACACGGATATTCTTCTAACTTATTTATTATACTATAACACTCTAATGTAATTTATTTAATATTGACCTAAGACTAACTATAGATATAATATAAAATTGCAGCAGACACAAGATGTTTTACCTTATTTGAATACTTTTTAATGAGCAAATTTGGCCTTCTATTTTGTTTGTAACTATTCCTAGACAACATTTTTTTTAACAAGAGAACAACCACATAGTTCACATGTTATGCCCACATGTAAGTGAGCAAATGTTAATCATCATGTTGAGATGGCATTGTCTTCTTATTATTTAAGGAGGTTGTTTCTCTTGTAAGGTTTCATCCTTTTGTTTTCTTGTGTTTTCTTGGTGTTGTTATGTCCATAACATATTTAAGGATGTAAGTGTCGTATGTCTTATTCTTGAATTTTGTTCATTGAAAGTGGTAAATTTAATTCTAAAAGGTTAACACATATCATTTTATTTCAGATGTAGTGTCCTAATATTAACATAATAATTCAAAAGATTTGACACATGTCTTTGAGCTCACATTTGTTGTTTTGATGTGGCTAATTAATCTTCTATTATAATAGGTGTAGAAATTTTTAACACATCATATGTGATAAATGTGGATCAATAATAGGTCAATAAGGATATATATGGAAAACAATCCTTGACTTATTTGGAGGTCATATGGTTATTAAGTAAAATAGTGATTTCTTCAAACCATTTGGACTATAATGGCATATATTTTCATTCTACAATAACTTTAGTATTTCACTATATTATCAAAAGGTTGTTCACTATAACTTATAGCGCATGTTATTCTTTAAAATATTAAGAATCATTATAAAATCATTCTAGAATTCTTTAATAAATATATTTATAGCTTGTAATACTTCAAATATTTTGTTGTTGGAGTTGATCCCTCAACCCCATAGCTCTTGAAAATCACTTGCAATCACTATATTACCAAAGGGTTGTAACTCAATTGGTTGAGCGCAATTTGTGAGGGTAATGGTATGTTTCATGATTACAACATCCACCAAAGTTCAAAATCTCAAAGGTATGGTATAAGGGATGAGACGGAGATCGTGCACCCGACAACTTTGGCAAAATGCATACCCGTCAATCTTTGGCTTTAGTCAAAGAGGTATCAATATAGCCTCGTGCTCCCATATCCTTTTCACTATATAAAATATTCCATAAAAAAATGATTTCACTATATTTCTTATGGATAAACATGCTAGTCTTAAATAATGATTGATCAAAATTTTAATGAATATCTTTTTCACTATAATTTATAGCGCATGTTATTCTTTAAAATATGAAGAATCATTATAAAATCATTCTAGAATTATTTAATAAATATATTTATAGGTTGTAATACTTCAAATATTCTTTAGCACTGTTGTTGGAGTTGATCCCTCAACCCCATAGCTCTTGAAAATCACCTGCAATCAAACAACTATCACACAAAGAGAGATAATCCAACTATGGAGGCCAAAAGCAAAATTGATCCAAAAAGATGAATCATATTGATTGTGCAAGCTAAATAATGATTAATGATACAATGAATCCTTATAAAAGAAACCTAAAAGCTAATAAAGCAACATAAGGAAATCCTAGGTGATAATAAAACTAAAGCATGACATGTGTCATAATCATATGACTTGAGACACCAAAAGGAACATAAACTAAGTAAGCTTAAAAATTAGAGTATTAATTTACTCCAACACCCACACTTAAGTACAACTTAAGAAGAAGTTAAAACCTTTAAATGTGAATGCATGAAATGCAAATGATGGATCCCCACAACTAAAGCCTAATGAGGTACCCATATACAAACAATCTCTCACAAACAGATAAAATGAATAAAACCCAATGACAAAATATTCTTCTCAAAAAAAAAAGAAATACAAGATAAAGGTCTAAGAAGCCTCCAAAACAATGTCCAAAAAATAGAAATATGAAGAACATCAGTAAAACAAAAAAAAGTTGTAGATCACTCTTGTTTGAGTTTTAACCCTTTTTGAGGGTAGGGCAGAGTACTTTGTCACACTCATCATTTTGAGTTTTTTGTAGTGAGATTCGATTTTTCCATATATTTTGTTCCATTTGAAGTTCTTGCAAACTGTATCGAAGTTATATTCAAACAATCTCCCTTAATTTATAGCTGTGAATAGATTGTTTGGCGCTGGTATGTTAGTATTCCGTGATTGAAGAACTGCTGAGTGTTGTCTTCACATCATTTTACAGATTGGATGTTGTCTCTCAAATGGAAAACTGCTATAAAGCCTTGCGGAATGTTGTGCTAATCTCTTACAAACTTTACTATTTAATTTTATGCTTGATGACTGAACAGACACCCGGGAGACATGGGGGTACGAGTAGGGGGTGGTAACAGAACTGCCATTCAAGTCAGGGTACAAGCATATGAATAAGGATGTGGCTACATTATATATAAATATGGTCACCAAAAGACGTGAATACGGGAGTGGGGACAGGGATAGGGCTGGGAAGGGGAACGAGAACGGGGATGGGGACATGTGACTCATCCTTATATTGGAGTTTCTTGGTGAACACGTAGCTGACTATAATGATCCATGGAAAGGGAAAGTTTTCTGAAGGGATTACTGGATATGTGTGGACTTACATACAGTGGAGGTCAGAGTGCCCACCTTTCTGAAGAGAGGTCCGAGCACCCAGTGCAAAGCACACATAAAGCTCAGATTCCAACTATCTTTTTCTAGATTGTAAGCTAATAATATTTGATAATCCCAAGAACAAATAGTGCATCTGTAAGTCAATTTGAGAAGTATATTCATATGAAAATTGTTAGTCTTGAGCCTGTCATGAATTTCTATTTACAAAGCAATCAAAAAATAACCGATCAAAATACCTAAAGACATCATTACTTCTGTCTCACTCTATCCTTGTATTGAAAAGTTCAAGCTTCATTCTGAATCAAAACTGTTTCTCCGTAAAGCTTATTTGGATCCAAACCAAAACTTTAGAGCCCACTGAAGCAAACGGCCAAGATATCATCCAACTTTAAAAAGCCAAGTAAACATTTACTTTTCCTAAATGAAAACAACGAACAGTAGCTAAATAGATTCCTAGAACACCTTACTGCATCAGCAGCAAGGCACCTGTCATGTCTCCTCCGCCCAGGAGATGTATGTTACAATTTTTTATTAAATAAAAAAGTGTCTATAGATACTAAAATAATAATAAATTGATAACTGTGGGCCGACCTAGTTTAAATTCTAAATAAGTGGGTCGACCTGATTTGTCCTTCTTCCTAGACTGACCTTTTCCTCTCTAGCATCTACAATAGGTATAAATGTCATTAGGTCAGTATGGAAGAACATTTTTGGGAATCTGAAAAGAATTATTTTTCTGCTCATTGCTATTGTTTGCCCCAGCAGGGACGAAAACCCCTGTCCAAGGTGCCTGAGGTCAGGACGATAACCCTGCCTCTGTAATTCAGTCCTTTAATATGCTCATTTTCTGTTGTGCACTCTGTGCACTCCCTATTGGGATCATTAAATTCGGATTCACTTCCTCACACTTCCCAGGTACAGCGACATACCAGAAGCTATTCTCCAATGAATGATGGTTGGTAGCACCGGAGTCTGACAATTTAATCCTAACCAGTTCCAAGCGTCCAGCACTATGTAATCTCAGATCCATCCCCAGGACAGCACCTCCATTGATTCCATTGGCAGCTACTCGATGCTTGTTGGGAGTAATCATCCTACAGGGAAATCAGGTTGGGAGGATTTGTACACTGCTGCAGCATAATACAGCCCCATTTTAGCTTGCCTGAGCTGGACAGAACAATGAACACCATCAGCATACCAGCAGCTATAAAATTGCAGATTGCACATCACCGTCATACCCTATGCAGCGATTGAGTTATGAAGATAGTGCACCAGATCTAGAGACATATATTGGAGTGACTTTAATTAATTTAGCGATCAAGTTTAGGGGGTCATCCCACCTCAAAACCCCTGTCCAACATTACTCCTCCTCTAGTCTGAAGGTTGCAACGCTATTCCATGGAAAACAAGGAGACAAGCAGGCAGAAGCATCCACCAGATCTATGGTTTCAGTCCAGGATGCCTATTATCACTAGTGATTCAGCATTACCCTAGGCATACATAAACTAAATGTTCCAGAGCTTTTAAGGAGCCACAGTCCCAGTTAAACCTTTGGATCTGCAGCCATACAATTTGTACTGTGAGTTGTTGTAAATCTGATCTACTGAGTGACAATAATAAATTGTTGTGTTCTAGAGTTGTTAATTGAGTTTTTATGACCTGTTGATGTGGAGTGTAAAAATCAGTCAAAATATCGTTGCCTGTAGTTTGTTGTGGGTGATGATAGATCAGGGAAGAGTTGATTAACCAGCCAGAACCCTAGGGTATTACAGTAGTGTGATTCATCAGAAATTTATCATTTTATGGTAGATTATATTCATTGCATGTCATTCTTCTGCAGTTGCATATCAGGTTTAGTGTTTGCAGGCCAGAAAGATGAAGACAATTCAAGAATCCTTGTTAGAAATGTTAGAAAAGTTACAAGAATTGCATGAATGTCAGAAGGCTTTTATCGCAAGGATGGAACATCGAGAGACAAAGAGAACGTTTTTGAAGGAAGAAGAAAAATCAGATTTTAAGGATGGCTAGGATAGTAACTAAGAAGTGAGAAGAACACTCTATACACCCACAACAAGAGGATGAAAGGGCCAGATATCACGCTGATTATATTGTCCTGGATCCTGCCATCTGTCATGACATGTCTTTTGAGGAGTATTATGATATGAAAATAAGAAATGAATGAAGGAGGAGGTGCAGAGAGCAGGAACCAAAAGAAACATTCTTGAAAGAGGGAGAACCCAAGATGATGGAAACCGAAATAGTGAAGGATACAACAGTGATAAAATTACAAGAGGATGTCAAGAAAGAAGTTGTAATAGTGGACCAAGAAGCAAAAATGAATTTACCAGACATCATGGAGCAAGAACAAGAGGACCCCAGTATGCAAGTTGAAGTTGAAGTCCTTGTTGATTTCTAATAATTGTGTGTACCAGCAAAAACCTGATGAGGTGAAGGTAGGAAAGACTCCGGTTGTTGGGTGTGGAGAGCTCAAGATGAAGGAAGAGGTGTCAATAATTTCAAGCGACATTCAAGAATCATCCACCCAAGTTTCAAGTATGGAAATAATTGAACCATGTAATGATGATTTTCTATATATGGAAAAGATTAAACCATGTGTTGATGATATTCAAGAAATTAGTTATGCTCTGATGGAGAACGATGCGTCTAAGATTGACCCCCATGAGGAGGAGCTGCAAGTATATCATGAAAGCCCTAATGGTATCAAAAAGATGAAGATTATACACCATAGATTAGGGCATGAGGGTCCTTTCCTTCAAGGCCAAGGACATTCATATGTAATGGTGTGGGATCCAGGCAATATTCTAAGAGGAGTAAGGGGTCTAAGTCTTTGGGATTACCCACTCATCAATGTTGAGGGTTTGGCTACATACATAAGGGATGGCATACTACCAAGACTGCTCAAAAAACTTCCCCCATATCTACAATCTCTAATTGAATCAGCTTGGAGAAGGAGGCCTTCAGCAGAAGCTCTTCTAGAAATGCCAAATATTCCTATAACAGTAAGATCATCTTATTGGTTTCCTGCACTTGTTTACATTATAGGAAGCATTAAAATGTCCAATGGAAGCAATATATTTGGGTCTGCAGTACAGTTTGGGCAGAGTTCAAGTTTACAATACCAGAGAGCTAGACCATTGGAACCAATTAGAGCTACTGCCACAGAAATGCCTCCCAAGGTTCAGCAATACTCTGGAAAGGAGAAGACTAAGATTGCAATCAATGGATTCGATCATAGTGGGAGATTGGTTTTGCATGCTGCATTGGGGAGGGGTGATATTGAAGTAGTTGTAGTGAATGACCCCTTTATTGATGTCCAATATATGGTTTACATGTTCAAGTACGATTCAACACATGGTACATCCAAGTGGAAGCATTACCAACAGTTAATGGAAAATAACAGTTTCTCATGGAGGAAGCAAGTTCTATATTTGACTGAAGCTGTGAAAAGGTGTGCAGGAAAAAATATTGATTCAATTCTTAGAGTATCCAATGTTGAAGTCACTACAAAGTGCATCTTAAGAGGAGACTGTTCAGAACCAATGCCTATTATCGAAAATTCTAAGTATGAAGTCATTATTTCTTCTGTTTTAGAAATTTGGACATGGCTTCGAGAATATCGGACTTGGTTAGGATCAAATAATGCTTAACAAACAGAGTGTTTAAAGGGTTCTTTGAGAATCAATGGCCTGGTTTAACGAGTGCTGATGGGTTCAAGCGAAAGGAGCAAAAGCAAGCACAATAGTGTTGGAAGAATGTAATGTTAAAGTTGCAGCTATACCTTTTGAGCCAGGAATACATGGAGAGGTAATTGAAACATTTGGTGGATTGGGAGTAGCTGGGTCACTTGCTTCTCTATTAGCTTCAGACTTGCCCACTATGCTGGAGGATCTCATAGCTCTAACTCTTTGCTCTACTAGCAGTTTATATGGTATATGGAAATTGCCTCAGTGTCGAATTGAAGTAAAGGAAAAATTTCAACTAGTAGCAGATTCATTTGCAAAGAAGCTGGAAGCAACAATGCAAGAAAATCTTGTAGAAAAGGAAGACCAGCTTGAAAAAGAGGGACTGGATTCATCAAATTTTTCTTATGCAGATGAAATTCATCCTCACCCTCATGAAACATCTTGCACCTCCCAGGATTAGTTACACTCACAGAGAGGTATCATGTAGTATGCTATGACTCATGGTTGGTATTTGCAAAACCCAGTGACCATGGTTACAACATCATGTGGTTCCGGTAGAGAGTCATTATCATTAAAATTTCATTTGCTAGAACAATTCCTGCCTACAGATGAAGAATGGGAAGTCGTTGAGCAGGTAATAATCATAGTAACGAATCAAGTGGGTGTTGACAAAAGCCCAATAGTATCACAGAAATGGATGTTTGCCCCCTTGCAATTTGTTGCAGGCCATGGCCCAAGAAAAGTGGCTATTTCAAGGGTTGGGCAGGTTTAGTCGTACTGAGTTGTTGACTTTAGGAGCAGTGAAGTGACCTGTGTTCATAAATAATGTCAGTTTCTCAAGAGTTAGAGGGACTGGACAAGCTATGTCTGATAACCATGTCATGGATCCATTAGTTGATACCAGAGTTCCTCTGGAGTCATGTGAACTAGCCAAAAATATGGCCAAGGATGTGTATTGTGATGATGTGGTGTAGGATATAGATGACAGGGATGAAGAGCAACAAGAGATGGCAATTGAACATGTCAGAAGTTGCCCACATCTGCTGAAGACCCTTGACATTAATGCATATGATAAAAATGTGGAACAAAAATTAAACAATAGAAGACAGGAAACCCTTTGTGATCTAAAGTTGGAACTGCTACATGAATTTCAGGATTGGCAACCACCATATAAACAACCTGTGCAGGATGAACAGTTTCTTATGCTTACTGGTGGAAATGAAGAAACACTTGCAGAAGGGAAAGTTGTTACAAGCAACTATTTGGAAAGCTCTATATAAGCATGTTATTTATAATCTGGAGTCAGGGATAACAGGGAGGATTCTGAAGAATGATCTTTCTGATGATACATGTATAGCTCCTGGGAGGAGGGTCATAGAAGGTAGCATTCTTACCTATTGGGTGAAAGGGATACAGATGGCAAAAAAAATGGATGAGTCAACAAGCAAACTGAGCAAGTTAAGGAGTGACAGGTGGCTACATAAGTTTGGTGTAAATTCCCCTAACAATGACTCTAAAATTTCCAGACAAAATGAAAATGTTGGAGGAGAAAAGTATGCAACTGCTTCAAGGGAAGTAATGATGATTATGGCAAATAAGGCAGGTGACATACTAGGAAATATCGATGTGGAGGCTATCATTCAGTCCTTGGTTAATATTGTGTATAGGTTGAGGTATGCAGGGGCAACAAATGCAGATGCTAAGGAGCTGCATCCTTATTCCATATATTTTCCAACTAAGATTAGACTTGTTGCAACATCAAGTACAGTTAAATTTTCTCCTCAAGTGGCTAAACAGTTCACATCACAAAAATTACATGGAAATGGGAGGATGAGAGGCATAGCAGACCCTGTATTGTTCTTTTTGGTAGAACTTGTTTCATTTGATAGGTGCCCAATGATTCTGAAGTTATCATTGCTTGAGGACAAGCAATATTTGGGGCAGGAGGACTGTCATGTCCCCTCCGCCCATGAGGTGTAAGTTACAATTTTTAATTAAATAAAAAGTGTCTATAGACACTAAAATAATAATAATATTAATTATCTTAAAAATGATAATAACAATAAATTGATAACTGTGGGCCGACCTAGTTTAAATTATAAATAAGTGGGTCAACCTGGTTTGTCCTTCCTAGGCTGACCTTTTCCTCTCTAGCATCTACAATAGGTATAAATGTCAGTATGGAAGAACATTTTTGGAGATCTGAAGAGGGAATCATTTTTCTGTTCATTGCTATTGTTTGCCCCAGCAGGGACAAAAACCCCTGTCTGAGGTGCCTGAGGTCAGGACGAAAACCCTGCCTCTGTAATTCAGTCCTTTAATTTGTTCATTTTCTGTTGTGCACTTCCTATTGGGATCATTAAATTTGGATTCACTTCCGACACTTCCCAGGTACAACGACATACCAGAAGCTATTCTCCAATGAATGATGGTTGGTAGCACAGGAGTCTGACAATTTAATCCTAACCAGTTCCAAGCGTCCAGCACTAAGTGTAGTCTTAGATCCATCCCCAGGACAGCACCTCCATTTATTCCATTGGCAACTACTAGATGCTTGTTGGGAGTAATCATCCAACAGGTAAATCAGGGCAAGAGGATCTGTACTGCTGCAGTATAATACAGCCCCATTTTAGCTTGCCTGAGCTGGACAGAACAATGAACACCATCACCATGCCAGCAGCTATAAAAGTGCAGATTACACATCAGCATCATACCCTATGCAGTGATTGAGTTATGAAGATAGTGCACCAGATCTAGAGATATATATTGGAGCGACTTTAATTAATTTAGGGATCAAGTTTTGAGGGTCATCCCACCTCAAAACCCCAGTCCAGCATTACTCCTCCTCTAGTCTGAAGGTTGCAGCGCTATTTCACGGAAAACAAGGAGACAAGCAGGCAGAAGCATCCACCAGATTTATGGTTTTAGTCCAGGACGCCTATTATCACTACGGTAATTCAGTATTACCCTAGGCATCCATAAACTAAATTTTCCAGAGCTTTTAAGGAGCCACAGTCCCAGTTAAACCTTTGGATCTGCAGCCATACAATTTGTACTGTGAGTTGTTGTAAATCTGATCTACTCAGTGACAAAAATAAATTGTTGTGTTCTCACATTGTTAATTGAGTTTTTAATGACCTGTTGATGTGGAGTGTAAAAATCAGGCAAAATTTTCATTGCCTGTAGTTTGTTGAGGTTGATGATAGATCAGGGAAGAATTGATTAACCAGCCAGAACCCTAGGGTATTACAGCCCCAGAATGATCAGAAGCATTAAACTGAAACAACTATTTAGTATCCCAACAACTGCACAAAAGAAAAGTCGAATGACAAAGGATGGAATCACTGTGTCAGTAGTGTTCCAGCTCTGATTTGATTGAAATTGAATGTGCACTTATACATTACATATCATGCTCCTATCCAGACCTTGCATAGCCAAAGCCATTTAACTATCACTGACGGTTAAGATTACAAGGCATAATCAACATTCCAAACAGAAGCATACAAGAACCCCGCTGTATTTCCAAAAATGCTCCTAAGATTTCTGTCCCCTATGACTTTGCTTCTGTGGAATCAAGAAAAGCAAAAATTTAATGGACGCCAAAACAACCATTTAGAACTTATTTAACTATCCCAGTATTAACAGCAATTCATCTGTTTGTTGTTCTCCAAAAACTAATGCTATTCCATTCCATTATAAGTCTACACTGTAAAGCAAATGTGTGTTCTATCATTAATAAATATCTGTGTGTATTCCAGAAGAGTATTCAACATTTATGATGTACTATGGTGAATATTCGACTTGCACTCATACAGTCATACTTATAGTTGGCCTCGCCTTGACACTTCTTCTACAGTTTGGGTGCCAACCTTGGACATGTCAGATGGTAGTACAGGTGCAACCCCATTTGATTTATCTGACATGGTTTCTTCCCTGCCATCTTTATTAATTGAACTCTCCTTTACAGGGGCATCAATTCCAGATTGAACAGCTCTGACCCCCGTGGATGTTGAACTGTTGCTATAAAGTAAGACTACAGATTGCATGTCTGATTTGTATCTATCACTACTATCGACACTCTTTCCTGGCACAGTTGCAACCATAGACTTTCCACTTGAACTTGATATAGCTGATGCAAGTGCAATGGGCATCAAGCAAAGTCCTTTATTTTGTAAGTATTGCATAGCAGTAGTCATGTTTGACTCCATTAGTTTTGCAACTTCTTGTTCAAAAGCAAGGCCCTCTTGTGACAGAGGCAAGGTTCCACCAGCTTGGCCTATGGCTGTTGACATGAGACTGGCAGATCCCTATGTAACCATAGAAAATACATAAAAATCAAGTTAGCTGCAAAAACTAAATATCACAGAGCTTTGGGCAAAGTAATCTCTTCAGTTTGCTATCATTCGAGAACTGAATTGTGTATCAGAAACAACATTCAAGACAAGTACCTCGGGTGGAACATCAGCAATAAGTGGAGCAACTGCACCTGCACCACCAAGCCTGCTCATGCTCAGAACCTGCAGGACATGCAATCAATCACTAGAAATGCTTTACTCATATTTTATCACCTACAGAATAATGGTTTAAACTTTAAAAAACAAAAAGTTATGGACTGAAATTTGAACCTTCACTTGCAGCTGTAAGAATTTGACATACTCTATGATCTCATCAAGCATGGAAGCTTTGTCTGTCTGCACAAAATGAATGAATGAACCCTCTTTAGCCAGCCTGAGCAGCTATTATATATTAACAATTAGATAGAATACAAACATCGGGGTACAATATGAAACCACTTGTTCCTCAGAACAACAGCTTCTGATATGTCTATAGTAAAATCAAGCTTTCTATTCTCTAAGTCTAACATGGGTCGACGGTTGAAGTTTGGAAAGACTGTAAAATGTGAACTGCTGCATATCCCTCTATCACAATGAGCTTAACCATAAATTATGCTCTATTGTTCTCTACCTACAGGATATAATGTCAATCACCTGAAAATTAAAACATGTTAGGTATATATTCTGTAAACATCACTGATATGACTTGGTTTTGATACTCTAGAGCAGATGGGAGTGCAAAACCGAGATGAGTGTCAACCCTATAAGTATATGACCAACAAGAAGAAGGAAAGCAAGATCTCGAAGGCCAAGCACATGTGCATAAATTTGAAAATAGCTTGAAAGGAGGAAGGAATATAATGCAGGACTACAATCTATGCTTCATCAAATGCTCTTCACGAGTCGATGCAAATGTAATGCCACTATTGCGAAACAAATTTAATACAGATGTAGAGTACTGTATGAGAATTTTTAGAAAGTCCATTTTCTTAAGGAAAAAAGACCACAGATGATTCCCACTTGGTTGCAAACTCTTTGACCTTATCAAATCTCGCCTGTATTGAAGTCAAGTTCTCCCGTGACTGAACCATCACTAGAGCTACGATTGTAAACAAAAGGGAGGTTACTGCTGCTACTACTGCTGAGGAAGAAGTTATCATTGAGGAATACAATAATTCTATCAGCAAGAATTTCCTATAGTTGAAGATAAATTGGAGGATGTCTCAATGGAAATCTCAGTTGTGGCCATATCTGCTGCTATTCCATCTATGGGAGCTGGATCTACTTCCGCTTGGGTTGAAGAAACTACAGGGCAAGTTACCAAGCATACTTATGCCTCCATTGCATCTAAGGCAGCGAATAATGCTTCACCCTCTACCACTTCACAACCTTCCCAGGCAACATCAAATAAGCTTGTTCCAGTAGGTTCAGAGCAGCAGCCTACAACACAACCTTCACAACAAAGTCAATCATTAAATGCCTCAACAGAAATTGATGAAGCACACCCCAATGCTTCTAATGATGCAGCTGGCTTAGGAAATGGAGGTGATGGTAGATCAATTTACATTAAGAATCTTCCTTTGACTGTTGCTGCTTTTAATCTAGAGATGCAATTCAAGAAGTTTGGAAAAATTAAGCCTGGAGGGGTTAATGTGGTCAATAGAGAGGATACTGGAGCGTGTTCTGACTTTGTAGACTTTGAGGACTCTTCCTATGTTCAAAGTGTTGGAAGGGGCATCTCCAATACAATGTGGTAGTTATCATCTGTTGTGTCTTGACAAATTCGATGAGGAAGGAAGACTTGATTGGAGTGTCTATAATAAAATAAAGCAACTTACTGTATGTGTTCTGCAGCTAGATTCTTGTAATTATCTTATATGCTGTTCAATACCAGCACTTTTGAAGTCATGTCAAGCTCATAAATCTGTACTGACAGATGAAGCAAGGGTCATGAATGACTATTCTGCTGAACATGACAAAATGAAAATAATGGAAACAAATCTCTATGTTCTTCAAGACTATTGCTGGGCCCAAGAGGGAAAGTTAACTTTGGAAGTTGAAAATGAAAGGAATAATCAAAGGAATATATGGAAAGCTTGCCAAATTGGATTGCATGCTGCTTGTCTTAGCACTTGGCCCACAACAAACCATATACTTCAACATCTGGTAGAAAAAGTGCTATCAGAAGCTTGTTATTTCTGGATTAAAGCAGTGACACTGTTGGCCAAGACCGAAAATAAAACATATGCTGTGCTGTTTTTGTTGCACAGTTCGAAACTTTGAGGAACTGGGATGAGTTCCAGGTGATAACAGAAGCTGAAAAGTAGGATAGAAGTGTCATTGGAAATCAGTCACCTACTTCTCATGATTTTCTGATTAAATTTGTTAATGTGATGCCTGAAGTTTTTAATCTAAAAATGACCGCCATTCATAGCATGTCAACTGCTGTTAATCTGGATAGAATGTGTGAATCTCAGATGTGGTTTCGGGATTTCAGAAAAAAACCAATAAAAAATGCTGCAGATTTGTTAGGATTGTTGAGTAGATATTCACATATCATGAAAACTAGAATGGAATAAGGTTTCTGTGGCTGTCATAATAAAAATATGTGAAGAATTAAGTCCGTAAAGGCAGTGTTATGTCAAGTATCTTCAAAATTAACAATACTGGATAGTGAATTTGATCTTCTTCATGTATTTTTCTTTGCTATTGATTCTAAAAGTTTCCAAGTTATCTGGGAAGAACTTGTAATGTTCTCCAATGACACTGAAGACGAAAAATACATTGTCAATGGTGATGACATGTATGTCAGTTTCTGGACATCAACACATAGCCATCCTAAGGCTATGTAAGCTGACAGAATCTATAGGAGCGGCACCCAGGATCAAGAAGCATCAGTGGCATGAAGTGGGCAGTGAATATGAAGTCGTAATTGCTTGAGGACAAGCAATATTTGGGACAGGAGGACTGTCATGTCCCTACCGTCCAGGAGGCATGATTCAATTATTTTAATTTAATCATAAATAATAAGATGTAATATTAGAATAATAATATCAATATTATAAATTAATAAAATATTTTTAAAAATAAATTAGCTGGGTCGGCCAGCATTATAAATTGACAAGTTTAAATATTTGAATTTTATTTTTGGATGCTGACTTGAGGTCTTTGGCGCCCAAGAACAAACAGATATAAGAGGAGGTCGAATTTTCCTTTGGAGGGCAAGTTTTCAGGTCATTTTTCAGTTTCCATTCCACCATTGTCTGTGACGACAAAATCCCTCATTAGCAGTAACATTGGTGAGGACGAAAACCCCCATCACTGGTTACATTTTAGGGCAAAAATTGAGTTCCAATATTGAGTAAAACCAGAGATCAAAAGGCTTGGACGAATTTTTCCAGTTTTGCAGCACCTACAGGACGAAAACCCTGGCTGGTATAAGGAGGGCTGGGGGCAACTGTGGACAATTTCTGAACTAGGGCATTGTGGAAAGCAGCTTCAAGACCATAGCATCTGTGACCAGACCAATTCAGATCCAGGCACATTGTTTTGGAAGGCAAACTCAGGCTGAGATATTCCAATTGCCCATCACAGGCATCATTCTACCCAGACTGCCAGCATTGAAGACATCATCAGTCACAGGAGGCAAAAACTGCTTAAACACTATAGGCGCAGTCCAGTTCCAAACTGATTTCCAGCCAAAGGGTAGAGTGTTAGAGTGCTGCGATCTGAAGGTTTAACGCCTCAGATCTAAGGAGAGGTAACTGTGCAAGGCAAAATTGACCCAGGCAGACCGTGAATTCCAGATCTGGCATGGGTATGAGGACTGCAAAATAAATATAATAGAAGTAATATCACCTTCTACGGCGACCTATCTAAACCAAGGGTCTGCTGGTTACATTGTATGAGGGTAACAATCAGCCATTGGACTGCTGGTAAATTATCTTTGCAACTGAACTGTAATCAGACGTTTATATGATTAGACAATACTGCAGAAATTTTGATTATTTATTTTCAGATCTGCTTTCTGTCATTGTTTGAAAGAAGTTAAATGATTGTCGTGACCTTGTTGAGAAAGCAAACAAGGACATAAAAAGATATATGAACCTGAAGACTAGTTGAATGTAGAATCAGAGGAACTGTGTATTTTCGAATATTGATTTTAAAGTCAGATAATTCCAAAAAATAGAAAAAAAATTCCACCATCATTCCTAGAGATTTACAATCCAGAGAATAAATGGCAACTCCCTATGAAGAGATATAAATTGAGACTCAAATTAAATTTCCAGAAGAGAACATAAACAATAAAACGACCCCACTAAAGGCATTTCATGGTTGGTTCCATACCTTATTAGAGTTTGGAACAAGTTCTTGCAGAGATTTCATTCTTTCAGCAATCCTCTCCCTCCGGAGCTGCAGAAAAAGACGCATACATAATGCTCAGTTAAAAAAAATCTATATTTCACATAGCACACCATGAGGAGAAATTAAAAGGTTCCAAAAGAAGTATGTCATCCATCAAGACCAGAAAGGCCACAAGAACCACAAAACCCTAGTCATCTAAAACAACCACGTTAAAAATAAGCCCATGTACATACACATTAATTGGCTGTTACAATGCTTCAATGAGGGAACATATTCTGACCCGCTCAGCAATACTGTGTGGATCAGTTGCTTGACCTCGACGTGCCCTGACACGGGGCCGTGTAGCTCCATTGACAGCATTCCCACCACCAGCTCCCGATTGAACATGTGAAACAGCAGAATGACTGCAATATTGCTGTAGATAATTTCCTTCACCTGATTGTATACTTTGAGCCCTAAGATTCTGTTCCAAGATACACTTTCAGATAAGGGTGTTTTCACCATAGCATTGCACTACATAAAGTTTAAAGCATACCTGTTGCTGGGATTGCGTCCCTGCAGTTCTAACAAGCTGAGTCTGACCAGTTTGCACTCCAGTGAAAGAAGTTAAAAGCTTTCCTTGATGTTCATCGTGCTCCTGGAAGTGTTCAACCCAAACATTCATATTCATAATTGATAAAATAATGCACAGGTGATAATTTTGCACTCATACAAACCACATGGATTAGAATGCTTCTAATTCACACTTGCAAAAAGAGCCGAAAATAGCTAGAAGTTGTCCTCCATATGCTAGATAGAGCATACTCACAGTAGTGGATATATTTTCTCTGACAAGCAGTTTTTCTTCAGGGTGGGGCCTTTTACCCAAAAGGTGCCCTTCACCATGAACAGTTTCTCCATTCATGGCAAAGGATTCTAGTTTCACTTGTCCGAGTGCTGAGGGAAGAGGTGTAGAACCTGCATAAGACTGACTCCAAACGGGAAGTGATGAATGAGAATCTCCCAGAGCTTGTTGAAAGCCAGATGCTTCACTGCTACTACTTCCCCCCGATGCTAATTCAGGCACTGAAACAGCTGTTCTTGATAACCCTCCAACTGGATTCAGAAATTGGGATGTGCTTCCCTGTGGTGTGGCTGGGCCAGATGTGCTTAACTGCAACACGGTAGATCCACCTGCAGCAACATTGTTGCCAACAAGTCTCTGTAGCTGTACTGAATCACCCGGCATTGCTGAAAGCTTTAAGTCCCCTTGAAATGCTCCAATAGAATCATCAGGCATGCCATTGGTTTGTCCTCCACTCATCTCCGGCCATGAAGATGACGATAGAAAATTTTCTAAAAACTCATCCATAGTGAATCTCGAAGGATTTACTTACTAGCAGAATGGTGAACACAAATAAGGTTAAAATTTCCTCTGGAATCCGATCTCCCAACACTGAAAATTCATTCCCATGATTATTCCGGCGAGAGGCGTTTACAATGGCATCCTTTTACAGAAAATCGTTTGCTGAAATCTCGCCCAAAAATAGAAATCGTAGCCGTCGTTATTGACGTGCAAGACAGTTTCAATGTTCGTCATTATTACGCCGTGATTTGTAACCGCTATCTTCCATATATAACGCCTTCTTGGAAACTTAGAAATTGATTGCAAACCACTGTAAAAACCTTTTTTTTGAAATAAGAATTTATACGCCGGGGTTCGGTTGTGATATACTGTGGATTCGATCGGGGGATCTTTTGACTGCAATTTTAGTTCCGGTAGCATTCCATTTCTGCAAAACAAGGAACATATTTGGAGTACTGCAGAATCGTTCGACTGAATTGCAGACTTCCGTTTTGAGTCCTCTACAGACAGCACGTTCGAATGAGAAAATTCACGCCAAACAAAATAAATTGGGCAAGACATTCAAGTATTGCAAGTCTTGAAAGAAGGTTACCAGCTTATTCTTTTGTGGCCGCGTGTTCCAAATGGATTGACGCTTTGGGGATGTCACGCATATAAATTATACCTAATTTTCTTTTTCCAAATGTTTGCAATTCTTAGATATAACATTACTTTGAATATGCTCTTAAATTTTAATTATATCAATTTAGAATATAATTTTTTAAGTATATTAGGGTGAGGTCTCGTGGGATTGAAAGAGCAAGGGGTCTCATGAAGTAAAAAAAAAAAATTATAAGATTAATTAGAATATTTTCCTCAACAATAGCAACCCCTACTTTTTAGCTCAAAAACTTAAGAGGGTACAAAAGAGGTGGAGCTAGAAATTGCCCCACTAGTTTAAGCTTTTTACTCCACTTATCAATCATATGAAGTTTTAAAATTCTCACCAATTATTAATTTATATTTATTTAAGCTACTGAAGTGAATATGCAAAATAATAAACTTCATGAGACTACCAGCTTCCATAAATATAGGAGCTTAAACTATGATGGACCACCCACTTTAAAAATAATCCTAAAAAATCTCAGTAATACCCATTGAAATTTTTTAGGAAACCCCCTTCCATGGGACCCCACCCTTAATGCAGAAATTTGTTTCCAATCATAGTATTAAAGGAGGTTCAAGGCGAATAGAAAATTATATGTATGGGTGAATTAAACAATTAATAATAAATGTAAATGAAAAAAGAAAGTTCTCATCAAATTGAATGTTTCCATTTAATAAACAATTGAGAATGTGGTAGAATGGTATCGTTCCAATATAAAATAAAGTTCTCATCAAAAAGAATGTTTCCATTTAGTTGTCAAATCAATATTTATCTCGTTATTATGTGGTAAGTGACATTTTGGAGGCTTTCCAAGGTGTTCCTTATATAAACATTACGAGTTGAATTTAATGATTGATGATTGAGAATATGGTAGAATGATATCATTCCAATATAAAATAATATTAAAAAATAATAATTTATACAAAGAAAGAAAACAAAGAATAAGTTATTCTTTCTACATTTCCATAGAAAATATGTTTTACATTCATATTATAAAGGTCAAAAACAAAATTTGATGGTTGAGGGATTGGGGAGATTCATTAAATCCTAGGTGGAGTGTGGGTCTATTCAGGGTTGGAGATGGGGCAATAATTTCCCCCCCCAATCTCACCTCCAATTTGTGGATGACACGACTTTGATGGGTCTCGCTAAAGTGGCTGAGGCAATTAGCTTGAGGAAGGCCTTGGAGTGTTATTTGCCTGCTTCTGGACAAAGCATCAATGAGAGTAAGTCATGTATTTATTTCTTTAATACACCTAAGCTTATCCAGCAACAAATTGCTAGGATTTTAAGATTTCAGGTGGGCATGCTTCCATTCATTTATCTTGGTATCCCTCTGGTTGTTCGCACACTTCCAAGGTTTTATTGGCAAGATGTGATTGATAAATTATGTAAGTTGGTAGGCCATTGGACCTACAGATGGCTTTCCACAGTTGGTAGAGTTACTCTATTAAAATTTGTGGTTCAAGCTCCTCCTTTATATAGGTGTTTCATGTTGTCTGCTCCTGCTAGTTTCATCAAAGACTTTGAGAGCCTTTGTCGTCAGTTTCTTTGGTCTAGTAATATTCTCTTGAAGAAGTGGAGCTTGGTCAATTGGGATGTTGTGTGTCGGCCGAAACAGGAAGGTGGTCTAGGATTCCGAAGGGCGGATTGGAATGGTCAAGCCTTGGCGGCTAAGCTTTATTGGAGATGGCATTCTCAACAGCACCAGTATTGGGCCAGGATTCTTACCTTTAAATACCTGGGGGATGTGGATAGTGTCGAGGTGCCTAGATTTAGTCTTATAGGGAAAGGTTCCATGATTTGGGGTATGCTCAAAAGAGGTGTCAAGTTGGTTAAGCAAGGTCTTTTCTGCATCTGTAATAGGGGCTCTGATGCCCTTTTTTGGTATGATTATTGGGATAGATTCCCTCCTATCTTGTCTTATCACCCTCATTTGCAGGGCTTGTGTAGGATTTTTCTGGAGGCTGGATGGAGCAGAGTGATGGACTTTAAGTCCCCCAGACCTGGGGGCAGGCTAATGTCTCTAGATGGAAGGACATGGAGGAATAGCCTCTAGGGGGATAGGTTGAGGATAGGCAAGAGTTGGCTTCCATTTTGGCTGGCAGGGTTTGTTGCTCTCTTCCTAAGCGAGATGTTCTTGTTTGGGGTCATGATCCCAGAGGGAAATTCTTCGTTGCCTCTGGTTATCAGGTGTTGGATAGGCAGGGTCTTGGCAGTCAGTGCGGGGGTTCCTTGGTGGAAGCAAATTTGGAATAAATTTTCTTAGCCAAAATACAATTTCTTCTCTTGGCTGGTGGTTTACAATAGATGCTTGACTTGGGATAATTTGTGGAAACATGGCTTTCAGGGTCCTTCAATGTGCTTTTTGTGTTGGCATAATGTTGAGACTACTTCTCATCTCTTCTTTCAATGTCCCTTTGCTAGGACTATCTGGCATTTCTTGTGGGAGGCCTGGGTTCAGTAGTGTAGACATTCCTCTTCCTTAGAAGAGTTTTGGCAATTCCTAGTTCCCCTTCTTGTTAAGACTTCCTTCTTGCAAATTGCTTGGACTAATGGTCCCTGTTTGATTATTTGGCACATTTGGTTGGAGCGCAACCGCAAGATCTTTTTAGATAAGAAGCTTCAGGTGGGGCAGGTGTGGAAGCTTATACTTGGAGCTATCTAGGAGAATTCAACCGCTAAGTGTGATTTGTCGATTCCAGTGGATCCTGGTGATGCCAGAGTGGTGCAGAATTTGGGGATTTCTGTTGGTGGTGGGGTTAGGCCCAAGCAAGATTTGGGTTGGAGATCCAAATGAAAGATCTTTAGGGAGGAGCATTGGATGCCCCCTCCCCCTAGGATTTTGAAAATCAACACTGATGGGTCTTCTAGATGCAATCTGGGGCATGCTAGAGTGGGTGGGGTTGGAAGGGATTGTTCGGGTGTGGTTGAGTTTTTCTTCTCTAAATATACGAGGTAACATTCTAGTAATCTCATGGAGGCGTTGGCTATTCTTTTGGCTTTGAAGCATGCTTGTGCCCTTGGCTAGAGAAGGGTTATTTGTGAGTTTGATTCTCAGATTGTGATTGACTTACTAAACATGAGTCAATTAGAGGATGTTAGTTGTGGTGGTTAAGAAAATCACCAATCTTGCAGGATTGTTCGATTCGATCACCTTCTCTCATATCCCACGGGAATGGAATAAGGTGGCCAATAGGTTGGCCAAATTGGCTTCAGAGAAGATGGGGAATTGGATGGTGGATAACTGGGACAGTATGCCTGAGGAGTTGGCTCAGGATTTGGAAGAATTAGTTTCAAAGGAACTGAGATGTTGCATGGGTTCTACTTGATTTCTTGTTTGGTGTGGATTTTCCACGTTTAGATTGCTTGTATTTTTTGCTTTGTACTGCTTGCTTTGATTAATAAAGTTTTTACCCTATTTTTATTAAAAAAAGGTCAATCAAAAACAAAAAACAAAACAAAACCATAATTATTATAATTTATAAATTAAAATAATTATTATTATATTTAAAAATATATATTTTACTACATTAAATTGACTTTATCTAATTAATCATTGTATCTTATACAAAGAAAGAAAGCACATAATTAGATATTGGTTCTAATTTTCCAATAATATTCAAAGTGTATAAATTATATTATAAAGGCATCAATGGTTGAGAATGTGCTAGCATAATGAACCCAATATAAAAAAATAAATAAATTAAATATTCATTTAATATTCTTTTTACATTTCCACTAGAAAATATGCTTCACATTCAAATACATTGAATTTAGCTTATCAAAATAATCATTGCATCTTATACAAAGAAAGAAAGTAAAGAATTAAATATTGTTTCTAAATTTTCACTAATATTCACAGTTTATAAGCACTTTTATTCCATCTTCCTACACAAAAAAAACATTTATTTCGAATTGTTTTTCTTATTAGTTCAAAGCATTTCACAATTATATTCTACTATACTTAATGTCAAATACTAATCTCTATCTATACAAATTCTAAATTAACAAAAATAACACATTGCGCACCAAAATGTGATTGCTAGTATATATAATTTTCAAATGTACTTAATTAATCTTTGTTCTTAGTTATTTTACAATTTATTATTACCTTTTAAATTTTAATTTTTTAATTAGAAATATGTAAAAAATATTTATTTGTAATTATAAATAATGATTTGTCTAATTAATTTAATTTAGATGATTTAATTAATTAATTAATTAATCAATAAAAATATATATCATTTTTCTTGACATCACTTTCGTAACATTTATCTTTTACTAAACAAGACATTGCTCTCAAAAGTTTGGAATTGTGCATTCATTTATTTCTTTATTTTTATATATGACTAAAAAAATATGTTTAGTTAATTATTTGTTTTCATTTAATTCAAATAAAACTTCATTAGATACTTATGTCAATATATAAAATTTTGATATTTAACGTTTCTTATTATATATTGACAATTTATTTAGAAAGTCTCTTTAGAGGTAAATGTGTCTATAAATGAATTGAAGCAAATGATCATATGATATATTAGATATAGTCAAAAAAAATATTGACCCTTTATATTGTTTATTTATCATGATTAATATATTATTATTTCAAATTGTTCTTTAATTAATTATTTTATCTATCAAATATTTAAAAAATTCATTAGTGTTGGTTAATAGATTTATTTTCTTGAAAATAACTCAATATGACTATATTGTTTGAAAGCAAGACAAATTATTAAGAAAAATTTGGAGAGATTGTCATTTCATTGGTGATCTTCCTCTTAATTTTAACGAGGTACAACTCCCTCCTTAGATCTTCAATAAAATCTTGAAACTACGAACTCAAACCCATATCTGTTTTTTACCAAAAAGCAGGAAAGGCATAACTAACATTGGTTCATAACTATGATACCAATGCGATAAGACTTACAACCAAATATTACTAATACTTTGATACATAGATTGGATTATTAGCAACAAATAAATGATTTTTAGACAAAGACTCACTCAATAATAGAAGACAGTAAATGTAACATAAATAAGTATTCAATTCACCAAGGAAAGAACTTCCACATGTTTATATAAATTCAAAGGCTTAAACATAAACATTAACATTACATCCAGATCTCCATTTTCACAGACAATGAATGACTTTTGAACAAGCGAGTCACAATGATCCTTCTTTATTATCTTCCCTTACATCACAATGTAATCAAAATCAAAAGTTTGGACCCTTCCAGAGTCTTTTAGTTGCATATTTATAGATCTTCTTTCTTGAAAACCGTTTCGATTTTCGTAACTGTCACATTTGAAATGAGTGGTTTGTAACTACCATCAAAATCTTTTCTAGTGAACTCCCCAAATATTTATGATCACTTTAAAATTTCATAATTACATGATTCACATTAAGTTGAGGATGGTAAACTAATATATCACTGCTCCATAACTGTATGCCTCATGGCTTTTTGTACATCAAAAGAACCTACAACTTCAAAACTTGCATTTAATTACACATTCTCTTTGATCATACGCGTGCAAGTGGATTTAATTTTAAAATATTTCACATCATCATTGAATCTTATCCAACCATCAATCTAACAATCTTATCACATCATTTGTTGTGTTAATTTAATTCAATGCATTTGGAAACGTCCTTCCTCACTAGTTGCTACTGAGAAAATATCTTGTGGCTTATCTCGTGGATTTGACAGTTGCTTCTCTCGTCTATGAATTCAAAGGAATTGCCTTTCATTTTTCACATCTTAGCCTTATTCTCAAAATTTTGAGCACTTCAAGTGATGCCACTTCGAAAGGTAATTTCCTTATTGTCAAAGGTGTGGAATGCAGTTCTATGAGTTGGTTGGTAGCAGACCAACTGAGGGAGATATTCCTTATAAGGAATGATGTGGAAGAGGGGGTAATAAGGAGAATTGTAGGCGAGAACTTCCTTGTATGAGTCCACGTCCATAACTTTGCACTCTTGGAGCATTTTATATACAACATCATCCAGACCTCTACAAAATCCACATGGGTTGCCATAGTTGTTGAGAGACTAGTGAGGCCAACATACATAGCCAGCGTGGAAGCCACCTTCGGATGTTTGAGTGAATACCCATGATAAGGCCTAGTAAGAGATGTTATATGCACTACCACTACTCTTTGAAATGAAAAGTCAAACAAGTTGTTACTCTCTTGTGTGTTGGGCTGGAGAGGAATGTAATGGAGACTTTTGCTTATTACATTGAGTTTAATGCAGACTTGTTCTTCCCAGCATGGATAGAGATAATTCAGGAAGTTGTGGAGGGAATCTGCATCCTAATATTCACTTTTTGTGTGTGAAAGCTTGTACTCACATTTCCTCTTTTTGATATAATACAATATATATATATATATATATATATATATTTCTATGTTCTAATAGTTGCATGTTATGTGATGAATTTTGATGTTCTTTGATTTTACGTCATTCTCTTTCTACAATGTATCATTTCTATTTTTTGTATCATTCTAAGTAAAAATCTTCAAATGCAATGTGGCAATTTTAAGAGCAATATGTGTAACACATGTCAAGTCCCAATGAGGTTTGAAGAACCTCGTCGAAATCTAATGTGGTTCTAGAAACCACTTTATATTTCACTTGAACACCTTTTTGTAAGACACGCTCTTTAGAGATTATAAAAATATAAGCGATCTTTTGAATAGGGGGCCTCAAAACCAACAAAAATGTTGCCACTTAAAAGAAATCACTCACCGTCAGATATAGAATAGGTTTTCAGAACCTTGTCGAGAATCAAAAAAGGTTTCAAAACCTTTACAAGTTTTGAAACTGCACCAATTTCGCTTGCCACTTAACTTTTTCTTCCTTTGGTCAACATTCACCAAGGTTGCGAAAATCATTTAGACTCTGATGTCATTTTCAAAACCTTACAAAGAACCAATATAATGACAAACTTTAGACTTAACTTCAAGACATCAGACAAACATTGGGTTGTGACAACCAAGGCGAGACTTGACATGGTTTTGAAAACCTTGGGAAGAAAAACACTTAGGACGTGACACAGTTTTGAGGGGATGACAAAAAATGTGGTAATAATTAGATATTAAACACATAAAATATTCAAACCTAAGATTTTATATTACAACAAGATTATTTTAAATGAATATTCAAATAAGATATCTAAGTAGATAAGAAATAAAAGGATAGAAAATCAACAAGATGTTTTGATTTTTTATATTCTTTATTTATTGTATACTTGATTCATTATTGTTAGACATGTTCTAAATATTCCATGTATTTATGTGATTCATATCTACAACACATTTATCTTATGAAGATGATAGAATAAACTTGAAATTCGTGTAATATGTCATTCAAATCATAGGCATAAAGGGTCTACACCATAAACTACCTAAATTGAAAATGTTGGAAGGGAATTATGTTTTTCAAATTTAAGTACTTTTTACTTTCTAATGATTATAATTAATATTCCAAAGCTATTAGATATCTCTCCTACTAGGTATGATATTATTGTATTCACACTAATAGTGCTAATAGTTAATATATAATAGTATTATTATTTAATATAGTATAATATATTTATATATATTATTATTTCTTAATAATATATAATATTGCTATATATTAATTAAATTAAATTATTAAAAAATAATATTTGTGAGGCTTGGACTACATGTATGTTACGATAATCCTCATCATCTTATGTTCAAAAGCAGTGAAAATCCAATCCAACCAATCAAGTTGAATAGCTCAATAAGACTAAAGTGGTATCTCAACCAAAATACTCACCATAATTTCAAGAGTTCATAAGTAACCTAGAGATTAGAGATTTAGTGAAATAAGCTATTGACTACTAAAATGATTCAATCCTAAAATAATTAACTAATAGTGGCATTACACTCCCATGTGACTTTGACACCGTGGAAAGACATACAATGTGTAGAGAGAGTGCATGTTATGAAGAAAAGGATGAAAATGGTTTGCAGGTAATCATTTTTACAAATGTTATCAAATTTATTTATTTTTCAATGTACATTTCTAATGGATTTCATTAAATATAAGTTAGTGTTAATGATATGAATTGTAGGTATGATGCTCTATGACTATTAAATTTATAAGGATCAAAATTATATGAAGACATAGAAACTGGTGAAAAAAAATTGATCTTGCTAGAAATGATAATAGACTTAACTCACAATCGCTACATATTGCAACTGTGGAGAGAAAATATAAAAAGGAAACTTGTTCTATAAAAACATTTTGTAATTAAATATATTGCCAACTATGTAGCCAAAAGAGAGAAAAGCTCTGAAACATACCAACAAATGTTAATATGTCTTGCAAACAGAGAAAATCCAAATGATCTATTTGTAAAAGCTTATAGGAAGATTCTAACTAAAACAATAATAGAAAGAATATTGGAGCTTAAGAAATAAGTCACATGTTATTAAAACTTTCATTAGTAGAAACAAGTAGAAAATTTATTAATCTAAATGTATCAACTAAAGTTTTCAAATGTGTAGTGTTGCACAGTGAAAAACAACAATAAAGAACAAATAATATCTTTCATTGATGCATATAGAGACAAGCCTTCTAATGTGGAATATATCTCACTAATTGATGTAGAAAAATCATGGATATTAAATCCTAAGTGAAAGGAAGATAAAAAATGGAAGGTAAGAAAAACAATTGTTATTGCGAGAGTGTTTCCTAGATTTCTATTTATTCCTACACATTAACTAGATAAATGGTATGATTTTTTCTTCTCAAAATTGTTACTCTACAAACCATTTTGTGATATTACACTTGACTAACATAAAAGTGGAAAATTGTCCTGCTCCCATTCCCACTTTACAATTTTTTGAATTCCATGTGTGCATGGTGGTCAATTCCTTGGGGGCACCTCATGATCCCCCTCCTCTGTCCTATCAGATTTTGTCTCACTTCTAGCACATGCTCTCCACTATTCTCGAGGGACCCTCCTTCCTCAAAGGGATGTGGTGGGGAGCCCATGATTCCTGTCATCTCGGGGGCCAAGGGCTAGAAAAATGTGCTTATCAACTCACCTCAAGATTCCTTTCTTCCCACTGAGCAGAAAAACAATTAGCCTGTACTGTTGAAATATGACTCTGGAACAAAAATTTCTCTGTTGGACTCCATTGCGGATAGGATTGTTTCTTCAATGGAGAACTCTCTAGTGGTAAAAAAATTCATTCCACCCATCCATTAATATGGTCTACTGATAGACTATTGCTTGGGTCAGTGCAGGATCATGGGGGTCCAAACTAGGCACTTAAGTGGCAATGAAATTCAAAAAAAAAAGAGTTAGACAACTTGACATAAAAATTTGAATAAGCTATTAATATAATTTGAAAAATATGTAACAACAAAATTTATAGAAAATTGAATTTAGTTTGAAAGATACTATTCCTTTTTTGGAAAAAAATAAATTTATTTGGTGAAAATTTGAAATTTCAATGTAGTAGTACTAAATTTTCAGGAAAAAATAAAAATGAGGTGTATGTCTAACCAACCTAAGTACAAGAAAAAAAAATATATTTATTTGAAACTTGCAATATAAATAGAGGACACATGCCTGGATGTGCTACATTTATTTTGTAAATTTTTTCCAAGTAAATAATTAGTTGTGATTTTTTTATTAATTTATTTAAAAATAGTAAAACTTGTCTGCCTTACCACCATAACTTGGTAAAAGAATTATGAAATTCAATTCTTCTTTTTTTTAATCCTATAGTATGGGAAACATAGAATGTGTTTCATGTTTCGAATTCAAAAAATGTGAAATCATTTAAGAATTATAGATGTTTTTCAATCAGCCTATCAATTAGGACTTTAATAAGAATGTATGTATAAAATCAATAATAAATATCTATTTAATTCTAAATAAGGTATATCATATATTTTTTGAAATTTGACAATTTTCTCAATAAACCCTTTTCGTTTCATTAAATAAGGATAAAAAATAATTTGTCAGCCACTTTTTTGTCATATTGCCATTTTTGGACCCCCATGATCCTACACTCACTTGCTTAATGGCATTTAAAAGGAAATGTTGAAGTTAGTGCCATGGCTGGAGGATTATTCCTCTTCAATTTTACTTCTATATAGGATCCTCTAACAATCCTCTCATCGGTCCCTTGGGTGTATGGAAAGCATAGCCTCTCTCTTTGTTGGTGGAAGCCAAGGTTTGACCCTACTATTGATCTTAACAAATCCGCTCTTGTTTGGGTTTAGTTGCTAGGGTTGCCACTTGAATACTAGGATGAGTTGGTTTTCCAATGTATTGGGAACTCACTTGGCCACTTCATAACAACTGATATCGTCACAAAAATGAGATCCATGTTAGTCTTTGCCCACTTTTGTGTCAATATTGAATAAGACTTTGCCTAACTTTGTTACATTGAAATCTAAATATGGGAAATGGTCCCAACAAGTATGTTATGAGAATTCCATTGTTTTTTGTCAAAAATGTTCCAAATCAAGTCATCTTATCTCTAACTATAAAGCCTTGGCCAAAGGCCAACAAAAAACTTAAAGATCATGTGAAACCTCAAGGAGATCTCACAAAGAGCTACCCCTTCAAAGATGATATCTTATATATGTTTATTGCTCCTCCAAAACTTGGGATTAAGTAATGCCAGACTCTATCCCTCCTTTGGCTACTAAAGACATGGTAGTGTCTTTACTTGCATATTTGAATAGTGTATTCTCTTTGAATGAAATCCGAGTTATGAGTACACTTGAAAGGAATGCTTTGAAAGACAAGGATACTCGAATACCCAATATGGAAGTAAAAAAATTGTCACAAATTATAACATTGAGTTCTCCTAAAAGTCTAAAAATTCCTAAAGATACTCTGTCACTGAAGTTGTTGTCAACAAATGATTTGAATGAATCATCTATTGAACTAAAAGACTTGAAAGAAGGGGAAATATCTTGTAACCATATCAACAGTCAACATAATGAAAGTGATAAGTCCCCATTTGAGACTGATAAATCCATCTAGACAGAAGCAACAAAGGGCCCCCAAGTTGATAGCCAATCACAGGGACTTGATGGTTGGATAACTCCCAAGAAAAAAGGTAGATTTGGGGACAAAAACAAAGTAGGTAGACCTTCCCAAAGACAAAATAGGAATAGAGAAATTGTAAAGGAGATAATTATTTGCAAACAAAGGACATTGGAAGTATCCTAAAAAAATATCTCTAAATGAAGTTCCTTTCATGGAATATTAGAGGGCTAAATAGCCCACACAAGTATTTGGCCCTACAAAACTACATTCTAGAGAACAATAAATTGACATCCTCTTATTACAAGAAGTAATGATGAGTAAAACAAATTTTTAAACCATTGCTAAGAACTTTTGACCCATTGTCCACTTTTTGATCTATGAGGCCTCTGGTGCCTTGGGAGGTTTTGTTACTATGTGGAACCCAAACAGGTTGAGTGGCTCTGAGTTACTTTGAATGAAGCATTTCTTAGGTATCCAGTTTTCTATTGTTGGTCTATCTTGGAACTTCCTTAATACCTATGCCCCTAATATGAGAAATGCCAGAAAAATTCTTTGGCTCAAACTAAGTGGTTTGATGTACTAGGCAATAAGGAGAAATTTTGGATGCTGGCAGGAGACTTCAACTCCCCCCTCTACCCTTTAGGGAAGTGTGGAGGTATGATTGACTACACTAACAGTATGGCAAATTTGGTGGACCTTCTTAATGTTGTCGAGCTTATTGATATGGACCTTCAAGGTCAACCCTTCACCTAGACAAACAAAAGACTTAGTGAAAATCTTATCCAAGTTAGACTGGAAAGTATTTCTCCTAACTAGGTCACCCTTCATAACTCGAACCTCTTAGCTCTTTTGAGGACAGTGTTCAACCGTAAACCCATCCTATTGAGTTGGAAAGACAATGCAAAATCTAGGCCTTTCCCTTTCAAATATGAGATAATGTGGAGCACTCACCCTGACTTCAAAGATAGATTATCCACTTGGTGGAATATTACCAACAAGGGATCTGCAATGTATCATGTTACTCAAAAACTCAAAAACATTAAAAACATGGAGAAAGGTTGGAACAAGTGGATCTTTGGTGATGTGTTTCGCCAAAAAAATGACTTGACGGCTAAAATCAAAGAGATTCAAGTAAAAATGGGTAATGGTGATGTGAGTGAATAGACTTGCCACCTAGAGAAGTACTATTGCCTTGATTGGTCTAAAGTTCTCAAAAAAGAAGAAATATTCTAGAAACAAAAATTCAAAATACAATGGCTAAAAGAAGGAGATAAAAAATCTACTTTCTTCCATCTATCTAACCTCAAACACAAAAAAAAAAAAACCAAACTACCAAACTTAAATATAATCTTGGTATTGAAGGCACTTCTTTATAACAGATTGGGAATATTGCCTCGATACTTCCAAAATTCTTTCATGGAGTTTATTGTCAATCACACTAATGTTTTGGAAGAACAATTGTTGGACGACACCCCTGCCACTATAACAGATGTTTATAATGCCTCTATCCTCAAGCCTATTACACCTGAAGAAGTTATATATGTTGTTTTCAACATGGGCGCTTAGAAATCCCTTGGGCTTAATGGTTTCCCCTCGGCTTTCTTTCAAGAGTTATGGGACATAATGGGTGAAGATGTGTTCCTTGCCTCCAAAGACTTCTTTAAATATGGATTTTTTTTTAAGCAACTAAACCACACCTTTATAGCTCTCATTCCTAAAAATTTAGACCCTCAAACAACGACTAACTTTAGACCTGTAAGCTTATGTAATACCATCTATAGAATATTCAATCCAAAATCATGGCAAATAGGTTGAAGCCTCTTCTAGAGAAAATGATAAGCCCCTGTTAGAAAGGCTTTGTCTCAGGCCGCCAAATTCTATATGCTACCATCTTGATGCATGAAATCTTCTATTCTATGGACATGAGTAATAATGAAGGTATGGATTTTAAACTTGACATCTCAAAAGCCTATGACAAGGATAAAGTTATAAAAGATCAACTCAAGCTCAAGGTGGAACATATTACTTCTATGTTGTTGAAGATAAGCCAATCTTCTGAATCCATTGAACCTGTTACCACATGTGTTGATGATGATGCAATCCAAAAGGTTGAAATGATTGGTGCAAAAGGGTGAGTTGTTAGTGCATGGATATACAGACTAGTTGCACAAGGCACTCAACTTTTGAAGTCTTCTATTGAACTGATTAAAAATATGGATGATGTTAAGTCAAAGTTGAATCAAACACTTGACATGTTGTCTCAAAAAATTTAGTTGGTGGAGAAGGATCTTGATGCTTGGACAAAGTTGAGAGACTTCAAGATGGAAGTGTTAGTTGAGAATGGGGTGATCCCCACAAGGAAGATGTACATTGAATATCGAGAAGCAATGAAACATAAGAGAGAGGTCCTCAATGAATTGATAAAATATCTATAGGAAGCCTAAGAGACAAGCATTGATAAGGGGTTAAAAATCACCATCAAGATAAGGGAGCTTCCATGTCAGATATTGGATGACAATCAAAAAACTCTTCTTGTGGATGTAGTTGTCCAAGAATTTACTTCACTAATTCATACTGAGATTGAATCATCAGCTTTCTCATTATCTTCCATTGATAAATTAGTGGATTTCCAAGTAATTTTGGATGATTTGAAGACAATATTGGATAAACACAAAAAAGCACGTGTCAGCATAAAGGACTTCATCACACGAGTTCTAGCCATCTCCAGTTATACACTAGGCCCAAACGACATAGAATTTCAGGCGGTTTTAAAAAGATATGAAGATTTTCTGGAGAAGAATGTAGAAGAAGAAGAGAACGTGCTTGCAGACACTTAGTTTATTTTTCAAGTTTTCCTTTATGTAGTTTGTAGTTTGTAAATGACATTTTATATGTTTTTCTGTAATATGCAATTACATGTAAAAACAACAAAGTCCCAAATCAAATTGGACTCTGTTTGTGAATAAGTCAAAGTAGTTGTAGATTTCCTATTTTTTCTATTGGCTTCTCTATATAAATAAGAGGGGGCTCTTTTGTAATTTTTATCTTTTGACTATTGAAGTGAAATGTTGTCAAATTAAGGAGTGCTATGTTCAAAGAGTAAATCATATTCAATCAATATAAAGAAAGCAAGTTGGAATTCAATCTTTGTCTTGGATCAAGCTTGTGATGGATTGAAATTGTTCTTAAGTCCTTTCTATTGCATTCTCTTGTATGTGTGATTGAATTGTGGCATGGAATCAAATATTTTAAAAGGTTTTCTAAATCTGATTTTGTAGTCTTTGAGTTACTATATCATCTTTAAAGTTGTGTTTCAGTTTGTGATTGAGAAGTAACTTAAAGAATTTGGGTTGTGAGTTATCATCTATGATTGTCGATCTTATCTTGGCAAATGGTGAAGACTTTGGGCTGCATTATATTCCATACCTTTTGTTTTTCCAATTGGAATAAGAAGCAACAAAAGAATTTGTGCTTTTGTGGGTCTTTTAGTGTTACACTCACTAGTATCATTTTAGTTACTCTTTTGTTTAACTAAATTGGATATCAGTTATTATTTCTCCAATTAATAGCCTGTGGTTCATTACATATTGTAAACATCACGGGATTGTTATTATAAGTTTGTAAGAAAACATCTTGTGTGCAATGATTTTACTCCATCTAAAATGCAAGAAATGAACTCAAGTAAAAGGATAAAAACCAAAGACAACACTCAAGATTGGGCTAAAGATGAAACTCAAACTTGTAAATAAAATACTAAAATATTACCTTGTTTGAGCTTGATGAGTTTGTTTTCCCATTTTGTTGGCTTGATGTGTGTGCTCCTAGATCAATTTCGACAGCATTATGGTTTGATTTTGTTTGATTTGGATGCAAAGATGGTGGATTTGGCTATGGTGACTGAAGGCTTGAGACGAATGTGATAGATTGTGGTTGCATATGGTTAGAATCTTGTTGAGAATGAAAAATGACTAAGTCTTTTAGTCATTAGCAAGAGGGGAGATGAATGCATGGCTAGGATTGATTCTTGGAAGAGGATCAAGAGTTGAGATCAAAGATTGACCAAAGGAATTAAAAATTCATTTTCTTAAATGTGCATGGAAAGGATAAAAGGAATTTTTAATATTCCTTGGGAAAGAGAAAAGGAATTTAATATTCCCTGGGGGATGAGAGAGGAATTAAAAATTCCTCAAAAGGACCTTGGAAAGACAAAAAAGAATTAAAAATTCCTTGGGGGTTGGGAAGAGTTGACTAAGGAGTTGATTAGGTTAGTTAATTAATGATTAGGTTGTGCAAGTGAGAGATTAGGAAAATGAGTAGGTGGGTAATGAGGATTAATGATACACTTGCATATTATGGAGGATGTGACATGAGGGGAATTAAATAAATAGATTATTTATTTAATTCTTTAGAGGAAAAGGGATAAGGGGTGGGAGTAAATAATTAAAGGTACTTATTTAATTTAGGTTAGGATTTAAAGATGATAGAAGAAATAAATTAGGATGAAGGGATAAATGATAATGAATATTAATTAAATAATAGGGTATTATTTAATTAATATAGAAGATATGACATTGATTGAATTAGGGGTAAATTGGCCAAATGAAAGTGTTCAATTTTCAGTATCTACATTTTTCCCTTCTTTGAGATGGTGTTACAAAGTAGCATCATTTCAAAGAAGATTAAAACAATATAGCACCTGGAAGAAGATGGTTAGATCAGGGGAGATGCCCCAGCCATTCGAAGGAGTGACTAATAGGAAAGATGATGGGAGTGAAGATTAGGGATTGAGGATGCCCCCTCGAGAGGACATGTAGGTTCAAGAGAACATGGGTGTGCTCTCAAAATGGATGAGATGATGAAAGGGTAGATGGGGAAGATGATGCAAAATGATGGATAAGAGAGGATGATGACCAATAGGAGATTGTGAAGAGAAGATGAGAAGAAAGAAAGTACAAATGGATTCAAGGAAAAATATGATGTTGCCTCAATCAAGTTACAAGCCAAGATTGATTGATGATGGATGGAGTGTTGTTGGAGTGTTGTTGAGGATAGGGAAGGATACATCCCAAAACAACACAAAAGGATAGGGAAGGATACATCCTGATGATGATGATGATTGGATCAAGGCTTGCAGCATGGCTAGGAACAAGACCAAGGATGTGATTAGATGATTTGTGCTAGATTGAATGGATGAGGGAGGGATTGAGATGCGAGATTGCTCAAATGAATGAAGATGATGGAGGAAAAGATGGTTAGAATAACAAATCTATATTATCCTAAGAAGATTGAAGAGATGATGATATGATGAGGAGGATGGATGAAAAGATTCTTAGAATACTAAATCCATATTATCCTAAGAAGATTGAAAATATGATAATATGATGAGGATGAAGATAGTGGAGTGATAAAAATAGATAGGATAGATAGGTGAGGGAGAGTGATGAAGGATGAATGGATTATAAAGATTTAGGGTGGATGGATGGGGGGATTTTGATAGATGATATGAATGGATAGTAACCAAATTAAGCAAGTGAATTGTTATGTGTTATGCTACCATGTAAAGAGCACTTAATTTGATATAGAATGAGATACTATGCACCAGGGTGTGAGGAACCAAGGTGACGTCGTATCACATGCATAGGACTGACACAACAAACAAAAGGTTAGTCCAACATTCCAAAATCATGGGGGCTTTGGTAGGGCCAATTTCAGAAAACCATAGACACAAAGGATGTCCAAGCATAATGCAAGACCACAAGGATCTTGGTGGGTACTATGTGGGGCAACCAAGAAGACAAGATCACACAAAAAAATTAAGATATGCCCCTATGTTTACTAGTCAAAGCGCACCACGATATGATAGATTGTGGCAACCTTGAGGAGGTATAGTAGGAAGCTCAAACGATAAACAAAATGCAAGAGCACCAAAATATCACAACAAATTTCAAATGTCCTTTGCCATAAGATCAGTAGGTGGATGGGATGGATGTGGTCTGATGTGAGGGAGGATACATCCTACTAAGACCAAAGATGGATGGGGGTAGATTGCTTGATCAAAATGACTCAGGGTACTCAAAATGGATTAAACCTCATTGTACTAATGGATTTTTGTTTTAAGTACCAGCTAGGATAGGGACATACTTGATGACATGACAAGACAACAAGACACACCCTAAAGACCTAGGGTCTCGAGGGCTCATCGATTGATGGCCTTGCCTATGTGAAAGAAAAAAGACCTTGTAGTTTGATAAAAGACCGATGACTGACCATGGACAAAAGAGGAAAGAGGGCAATAGAAACCTCAATGGATGACCAAGATTGGATGGACAAATGCCTCAGGGGCTGATCAAATGACTAGCCTTGCCTACGTGAAAGCACAGGGGCAACATAGTTCGATAAAAGACTGACGACTGACCATGGATAAAATTGGAAAGAGGGCAATGGAGACTTTGATAGATGACCAAGACTAGATGGACAAATGCCCCGGGGACTAATCAAATGATTAGCCTTGCCTATGTGAAAGCACAGGGGCAACGTAGTTCGACAAAAGATCGATGACTGACCATGGATAAAAGCGGAAAGAGGGCAATGGAGACCTTGATGGATGACCAAGACTAGATGGAGAAATTCCCTAGGGGATGATCAAATGATTAGCGTTGCCTACGTGAAAGTGCAGGGGCAACATAGTTCAACTAAAGGCCAAAGACAAACAATGGATAAGGGACAATGAGATTACCATGATAAGTGGATAAAAATGTGGAACCTACATGATGACACAAGATTGAACTTGTGGATAGGATGATGATGATTGCACAAATCTTGGGGATGGGATAGTTATCCCAATCATCAAAAGATGAATTGGGATGATGATATGATGGATAGATGAGTGATGAAGAGTGATAGGAGATTGGAAAGATGTGTGAAAGAGGTGGGAGTGATGACAATGAGAGGGATGACATCGGGTTGCATGGGGGAAGCCTATAGCTAGATACCAATGACAAGGGATCAGGAGAGGGAAAGGGGATAGGGAGGAATATATGGGTATATGGAAAGATGGGAGGGCAGATGGATAGAGGGATAAAGATTTGGATATGGAAGGGGTAATATGATAGGAAGGTAAGGATTTGGAAGATGGAAGGGATTTTTGTTTTGGATGGATAGAGGGATACAAATTTGGATATGAAAGGGCTAATATGATGGGAAGATAAGGATTTGGATATGATAAAGGTTATTGGATGGATAGATGGGAAGGTAAGGATTTGGAAGATGGAAGGGATTTTTGGATAGATGGATGGGAAGATAAGGATGGGGAGATGGAAGGGATGGCAGGGTGGATGAATGATTTCTCCAAGGACTATGTCACAAAGAAGGAGATGCTCCATTGTAGGTATGTCATGTATGATGAGGTAGGAGGGATGGAAGATAAAAGGATGGGTAAATAAGAAAAGGGGATGTATTGTGACATGGTGGGTTAACAAGAATGGTAGATGGATGTGTATAGGATGCATGGATAAGGAAGATGGATGGGGGAGGATAAGGAATATGGTAGTGTGTGGATGAGGGGAATGTATACCAAGAGGTGTCCAAAGCTTGTATAGATAGGATCCCTTGTTTTCATCAAGATCACAAGGAGGATGGAGGGATTGGAGATAAATGGGATATGATGGGTAGGATGTAGAAGATAGGTGGGATGGAGGAGATGGAGGAATGGGATGATGTTTCCCCCAAATGTGGAAATAAAATGGACCGGGGATTTACACATGACGCATGTTTGTTAGGTTTTCATCGTGGTGCTTATCCAAGGCGTTTGTTTGCCAAATTTTCACCATTGAACGATTTTTGGATAGTATGCAAATGGAGGTGGATAAGGATAGGGATGTGGATTAAAAAGATTTTGGAAGACATGTGATAGGGGATAGATGAAGGACTCAAGCATCAAGTTCCATATGAGGTAAAAAGAGCCCCTATTAGAAATGACTATTGGATGTTGGTACAACCTTATGGGGATGAATAAATTATATAAGAGAATGGATTAAAGGGATTTTATGGGGGATATATGTGGGATAATGGATGGGATGTTGGAAAGTGCATGATGTAATGATGGGGCAAATTTTTTCAAGACAAACATTGGCACATATGGTGGTGGTTGTGAAAGGATATGAGGATTAATGGATGGAGAATGTGGGGATAATGGAGGAGTTGGGATAGTGAATTTTGGGACATAAGGACCCATAATAGATGTAGGAGATGGTGGATGATGATGAGTAGCTTTGGGATTAGAAATTTTGGATATTGTTATGATTTTTCATTTGAAGGCATTGCATCTTTTTTCTTTGGGATCCACATGATTTTGATTTTTTCTTTAGCGGACCTTTGTTACCTTTGGGATTGATTTGGATTTTGGATTGGATTATTCTTTTCTTCAACATGTCTTTTGAAGGGGACTTGAGGAGCTTTAGATTCATGTGGATGTTTAGATTTATGCATTTTTACTTTGGAATCCAAAGTGCTTTTAATAGCAATGGGATGGGTACGAGGAGATGGATAATGTGGAGGAAACATGAATGAAGTAATAGAGGTAGGATTTTGGAGATGGTGTGTGGATGGAGGATGTGAGATAGCATGCATGGAAGGGTGTCGTTGTTGATCCCGATCAGGGATTATGAGGTTAGGATGTTTATGATGTGTACTAGGGGTAGGTGATGGATGGATGAGAGGATGCAGAGGATAAGATGCAGGAGGTGATTTTGGGATATAAGGGCCCAAATGGACTTTGTATATGGAGGATGTGTGAGGGTTGATGGAGGGACATGAGAACCCAAAATGGACTTGGAGGATGAAATAGGAATATGGATGGTTGTTTTGAGGTGATATGATGGAGGGGGATGGCATCAAATGGTTTGGTGGAGTGATGGGAAGATCCTATTATTATTTAGGAAGAGGCTCACTTAGGATGTAAAAAGGTTGTACCAACATTTTTGGATAGTGGGCCTTGAGATATATATCCAAGACCTTGTGCACATGGATGTTCTTTGACATGGATGGGCTCCAAAATACCTTTCTCATGAAGGCCTAAACCTTTTCCTTCATAGTTCATGATCTTCAACATTTGATTTATGGTAGGATACGTGTTATTCCAAAAACATGATGCGAGTCCATTATTAGGCAAAGGAGGATGGGTGGTGGATATGCTTTGTTCTTATTCTCCAAGGAAAGCACCATGGAGGAATGTAAGGGTACCTAGGGGATATGGAATTGGTGTTGGGATAGTTTGGTTAGGTGGCGATGAAGGATCATGAGATAGAGATGATGGGATGGAAGGATCTAGATTTAGAGGAGTGAGTGATAAGGGATCAAGAGAGTGATTAAGTGATATGATAAGATCTTGATTTGTGGTAATGGGTGATAAGGGATCATGAGATGGAGTGGATGAGGGGCTATGATCTTGAGACAGAGTGGATGAGATGGTAGAATCAAGATTCAGTTGAGGAAAGTGATCATGAGATGGAATGGATGGGGGACTATGATCTTGAGATGGAGTTGATAGGATGGCAGGATCTTGAGGTAGAGACGAGGACATGTTGGTGGATATGTTGGTATGCTTTGGATCAAGCTCTTGGCATGAATCATCTTGTGTGGGTGACATGATGATGGAAGAGTGTTGGAGGGACTCCTAAAGCGGGGGAGATGGAAGGATGGAGGATTCATGAAGTTCATGGGAGTGGATTTTGGTGATACTAGGGGTGGGAGAAAGGGGTTGGATTTGGGTGTCTTCAAGAGTAGGAGATGGGAATTTAATAGATTCGGTGGGTTTGATGGTTTCAATATTTTGGACGATGTTAGGAATGGTAATAGGGGTGATAGGTGTAGGATGGAGAAGGGCCTCATCGCTAGTGACCATACATGATGGAGTGGTATGGGATGGATCCACGACTTCAAGATGTGGATTTGGGGATGTCTTCTTTGTCATGAGTCCTTGGACGACATCAGAAGTAAGATACTTGCATATTCTAGGCTTAGCTGGGGTGATGGGAATAGATAACATATTATGGATGGGTGGAGGATTAGGATTAGGGATTGGTGAATTAGGATTAGATGAATGGATGGGGTTGGATGAAGGACTAGGAGTAGGTGGAGGATTAGGATTAGTGAGTGGATCAAGATTAGATGGAGGATTAAGGTATGATGGATTCGAGGGAGGATTAAAATATAATGGAGTGGAGGATGGAGTGATATAGGAGGATGCAGATGATGGATTAAGATATGAATATGTGGATGGAGGATTGATGTCGGAGGAAGTGGATGTGGAATTAAGGTAGGAATATCAAGATGGTGGATTAAGGTGGGAGAGTTGGGATGGTGGATTAAGATGGGAAGATTGGGATGGTGGATTAAAATAGGGATATTGAGATGGAGGATTAAGGTGGGAGGGTTGGGATGGTGAATAAGAGAGAGATGTAGATGAAGGATATGACGAATATGTGGATGGGGAAGATACTGGATATCCTTTGTCAAAGGCAACATAAGGATTGTTATTAGGTGTGGATGAAAACCTGTGTTAGGATAACTTAGAGGAGTGATTGGATTTTGGAAGATGGTTGGGGAAAGCTTGCTAGCAATAATAACATCAAGGAGATCTATATTATACTCATCTTGATCAACAAGACTTTCATTATCATCATCAACGTAATTGGGGTTTCCCTTGACTACTATTATTGGTTGTGTGGGAGGAGGATAAGGATTCATGATGTTGGATTGGAGAGATATGGATTGAAAATATGGGAATAGGCGATTAGAAGAAAAGGAGAGATCATGAAAGGATAAATAAAATGGATTAGACGAATGTGGAAGAACAGGTCATAAGATTTGTTTTGATATCAGAAGATCTTGGATGTAGATGGACTAAAGCTCAAATTGGGATGTATGTTAAGCTCAAATTGGGGTTTGATTTAAGCTCATATTAGGATTAGATTGAAGCTCAAATTAAGATGGGATTTAAGCTCAACTTAGGATGATTGGATTAAAGCTCAACTTAGGATGGGATTAGAGGATGTGACGAGATAGGCTCCTAAAGTCAAGGATACAACTAAAATGATGAGGACAATTGTTGGATGAATGAAGGACAAGTTTAACTGACTCCTTGCTCAAAGGGGATGATTTTTGGATAGATTGATGAGGGTTGATGAAATGAAAGTGATCGTTTGGAGATGGATATGTAGAGGAAAAATGATTTGATTATGATTTTGGATGGAGAAAGATGTAGGCTAATCTTGAAGAGAAGGATTAACTCTCTGGATTTTGTATCTGAAGCATATCTGCCTCTGTGTATAATGAATTCGCCTCTCTAGATCATAGATTCGCCTATCTAAGGTCAGCGAAATTGCCTATGCGATTCAAATTTGCCTATGTTTAAGATAGGATCACTTATGTAGACTAACTGTACAAAGAGGTGTGCAGGATCACCCAAGAAAGAAGTGGGCTCGCCTAACTAGGAAGATGTATAGACATATGATGGGTGACTTGAATGCAAGATTGCCTATGAGGACGACGAGATCGCCTGTTCAAGGAACGGGCAGACATGGGGGAGACTCAGCCGACACGAGATCGCCTCTGTGGGCAACAAGATCACCTATTCAAGGAATAGGCGGATGGAGATGAGTCATATTGGACACAAACTCACTTATGGAGGAAGTAGGATTGCCTGTTTAGTGAACGGACGGACATGGGGGAGACTCAGATGAGACACGAGATCGCCCCTGTGGGCAGCAAGATTGCCTATTCCAGGAATAGGCAGATGCAGATGACTCAGATTGGACATAGACTCACCTATGGAGGAAGCAGGATCGCCTGTTCAGTGAATAGGTAGACACGGGGTCGCCTAACTAAGAGACCCACAAGAAAATTCGCCCCTGACAAGGATGAGTTAGCTCTTCTTACCATTTTGAAAATAAGACCTTTTAAATGTGGTTCCCACATGTAACTCTTTTGTTCTTACACATGCAATATATGATGCATGAGCTTTAATAAGGATAAAGACAACGAAAAATAAAATGTGAGATTTGTAGTAAAGATGCACATTATCTTGAAAATAACAAGTTAGATCTATTTTCATGACCACTGCTTGTCTAATATTTGTTGTGATATTATAAATTTGTAATCCATTCAAGTCATGTATATGTACTGTATATATAATGCTTCTTCCAATAAATATTTATCAAGACACCAATAGATTCAAATTTAAGATACTAAAAACTATAAACATTTCCTTTTATTACAAAAGAAGGGCTCATTTCTATCATCACAAAATCATATAAATATCAAGCTAAAATGTATTGTGCAACATAGCTTAACACTAAATATGCTTTCGAAAAATCAAGTCTCCTAAATGCCTTGCAATGTTATGTGAAGATTGTCATTTCTTTCTTCCTTCATGTTGAATCTACTTCATCCATCAATGTCTACACCCTTTTCCCACTAATTGGATGTATTTCACTATCTAGCAAAAAATAAGTTAATATTGTTTGAAAAAATATTTTTGACACACTAAAATCACTAGAAGCTATCAATTTAATTTAAGAAAAACTCAAAACAATGGAAGTAAGTATAAAAGTACACAAGAAATCAAACATTATGAACCATAGAATGCCCCATAGTCTCCACCTTCCTACCACTATTCAGAATGACACTATTTACACAAAAGTAATAGTTAATTAAAGTTTCAACTATGGTTTCACTTTGTGACAAACATATCAATCCAAAGGAAATGCACGAATTCCCTCCTCTTAAACTTATATGCTTAGTGAGAATGCAAACTATCTGCAAGTTAACATAAGGCTAGGTATATTAGAATCATAGTAACATAATTTTGTTTAGAAGAAACATAAAATACCAAGAATCTACAATGAGAAAGAAACAATTATACTTATTTTTTTTCTATTGATGTTGTAATTGATATTACTAATCTATATAAATAATAACTTATTTCAAAATGAGTCCCATTAAAGCCTATCAATCTACTTAAAAAATAGACTCAAGAAAGAATTGAGAAAAGGGAGATAATTAGAGAATAGTCCCTTTCTCTTTCAAATCTTATCAAGTGGCTACACAAACTTTGTTTGGTATTTAGAAGAACTAATCTACAAAAGTGAAAGCAAAAATCTAAATTAATTATCCTTTTATTTTATGTTTCACTCCCTCAAATATTTTCTCTCTTGACATGCCTTTAAAAAATCAAGAAGAGGACATGCATGTTGATAACAAATAGTTCAATATTCCAATAAAAATAATAATTGATCTAGGATTTATCAAAGGTATAAACACCATATATACAAATTCACTCATGTTGATGTCCTTGTAGATGTGCCAATAACTAATTGGTTGACATATTACCACGTGGATATTCTCACATGTTTGCAAGCTCTAAACATACTACACAAAGGATCAAGCGTGTCAATTTCTAGGTAAGAAGTCATGAAGTTTTGTATATGAAGCCCATGCTACTTAAGGTGTCACCAAATGGTTTAGACACTGTGACCATACATTTAACTGCTAATGCTTGACGCTTAGATTCAAATTGATTAATTTTTGACTTTTGATCAACTTTTTCATGCCATCAATCTAAAAATGACATGTATCCATAAAAAAAAATATTAAAGATAACACTTCATTTGTTTAAAGATCTAACAATTCATCTTTAAGATCTCTTCAACATACTCATTACATCTTAAAATTCAACTTACATGCTTGATTGATTGCATTTATTTAATTAACCCTAGATTCTTAATGTAATGATATTTACTTTATAAAATTAATATTAAGGGATATTTGATAGTGATCTATGACCTCTTTTAACACTCCTCTCTTTATGTACTAATTACAAAGAAGTCCTTAGAAACAAAGCATGGCAGCTTACATGGCCACAACTTCACATGACCATACGCTGGCGTCATCTTTGGGCTCATTACCCAATGACCCCTTCCATGTGACCGCGGGCGTAACACTCGTAAGAGTAAACTATTAACAGACGCACGTTAAACATTGAGCGAATAAAACGAACCGCATGGTTGAAATATTCAGACTGCAAATCGTATACGGTTTATATACGTTTTAAAACTGAAGCGTGATAAGCGGCGGGCGAAGCGGATAGGGACCATCAATACGAATAATGATTGCCACCATTAATGTTACACATGTTTTCATGATATGATTTATTTGTACGCACGGAATATCTCATCCATATAGTATTTCGTACCTAGGGATCAGTGCTTTCTTATCCTACTCGCTTTTTGACGGCCGCGTTGTCAATATTTCAAACCCCCACCGCATCTCTGCCGTATACGCAGGAAAAGATGCGCGTTGGATAAGATGCTAAGCATGGCCATTCTGGGGTAAGGACATGAGGGCCGTACAATGATGAAATATAATGTATGATGAGTAGAGATGGAGGGGGTCCCTAAATGTGCTGAATTGTACAGTCAACGTTATTCTGTTCATAGTCGACCTTCGCTTTCTTAAATGTTATAGTCATGGATTCCGTTGCCCCTTTTCCCCTGAAACGCCCAGCTTCGAACCCGTGACGTCAAGAATAACTTCAAACCGTATTGTACGAATTAATATGTACAGGGAGCAGTAACTCCAACTTGTGCACTGTAATACAAACCTTAGTCACTCATCAGCACACACCTGTGACTGTACAGGCAATTTTGACTTTGCAATTTATATTTTTATTACCTCTGACATTGTTTCAGACAATGCTGGTGCGAGTTCTGACTTAATAAACGTCCGATTTTCCTTTGCTGGGCGTGTTGTAAGGCATTCTGACTTCAATTCTTCACTTCTCCTTAAAAAGAAACTACACCTGACAGCACACCAAATACATGTAGTTTTGAAAATTCTAAACCTCATACTCGCTGTTCTGCTCATATGGTGTGTAGTTATGAACGCAATTTGCAAAATTTTCCAAAAACATGTACTTTACTTTATCAGGTTCACACCTGATCACTTGCCTTGCTGGTTTTAGTCGACGAAGTTTATTTTCTTTGTAAATATTCATTCAAACTTCCTCTACATTCTGTGGCAGACAGTTGTGTGCTAGTCTTGCATGTTTTGAAATAGGGTGTGTGTCAATGTAGGCATTGCTGCAAATTTGTTTTGGATCAACCCTCAATACTTACAGTATGGCATGCTTTCTCTGGGAAATAGTACAGGAGGGAATCGATATTAAGACAATTCAATGGGCACAATAGTGATAATGTTTTTAATTCAGGGTATATCTGCAGTTGATGAGTCTAGATTATGAATGCTCTCAAATTTGTGATGTGCAAAAGAGCAATTGAATTTTAAAGTCAGGTGCCTTGCAAAGATGAGCACGCAAGTTAGATTTTTTACTGACATATTAGGTCACATAAATATGAGTCTCATCACCTCAATAACACAATACCTGTCATTCTCTCCGTGTTGGGAGCAGATTCTGGTCTTAAGAATCTTACACAAGTGGTCAGAAACTAGAATACATTCCTATTGCAACATGTTTATTTATGACGATTAAGAAGAATCCAAAAGTTCTAACATTTAATAACGTTCTGAGATATAAGTGTATGCAGGGAAGAAAGAAAAGATGTATAGGAAAACTTTTTCTACCAAAATATCTGTAGAAATTAGCACAGTACAAAGCAACTGTGAACATAGTAGAAGTGGACAATAAACATTGCGCAATAACTTTTTTCTAGCTGAAGGAAACATTGATCTTCCAGCCAAAAGATTGATGGCACGCAAACAAAACAGATTCAATGGTTTAATATCTTTTTAACATTGAAGTGGTATGTATAGCTAAGATGCCCTGCTTGCTATCTAAAGGACTAAGCGAGGATCTCTTTTCATCCTCTAGGTCAGAAGATCAAGTCTTAATCTTTGTTCTTAATTCTGATTAGAGCAATGAGACATGATCTCTTCCTCAGACTGCACACAATCTCTTCTGCGACAATCTGCTCTTCCTCTACATCTTGCAGAATACAGATAACCTCCTCTGTTTCAAAGAATTTTTTATACCCTGTACAATGGCGGTGGATGAAAGGCAAATAGACAGAAATAAAGGACAAGCAACTGGGAATTTGAAGTATATTTGATACTATATGATTGTTTTAATCAGAGATACGATATGATTATTGATTTTACTCGACATGCAGATCATTCTAGGAGATGCCAGTGAAAAAGAACAATTACTGAAACTTATTTAACAATTATCTTGTGCTCGAGACGAGATGTTTGCAGCCTTTCAATGGAAATATATTGGTTTCGAATTAAATATTGCTTTCAGGCATCAGGCGAGGAATGTCTCCGTCTGTGAAATTAAATGTTTTCCGGGTGAGACAACTTTTTGGGTGGAGGCAAATCCCATCTTCCTACAACTGCTGCTTCAATCTATTCACAGTAAACGAAAAGTATGTATGATAAAAATAAATTAGATAATAAACGGTAATGATGTATTCTAATAGGCACCTCTTTTGAGTGGAGGAGATTTCTTTACCCAGCTTTGTCGTTTTCTTTCCCCGTTTCGAAGATCCCATTTCATATGGCGGTGACTGAAAACCAGGAAGCTACCTTGCAATTTAACACAACCCGTAGCTGTTTGACGGCGTGAGAGTTTTCCGGTGGAAAGCTCACAAATAATATAGCCTATCGGCTAATTGATGGTGGCAATCATTAGTCGTATTGATGGGACCTACCCGCTTCGCCCGCCGCTTATCACGGTTCAGTTTTAAAACGTATATATGACGTCTACGATTTGCAGTCTGAATATTTCAGCCATGCGATTCGTTTTATTCGCTCAATGTTTAACGCGCGACTCGTTTGCTGCTGCTTTTTCACATAACTGTCTACCTTTATATTTTCATCAATATTAGAAAAGGGATTGCTTATGCTGTCATCGGAGTGAATTTTCAGTGCTGTGGGATCGGATTCCAGAGGATATTTTAACCTTATCTGTGTTCACCATTCTGCTAGCAAGTAAATCCCTTGAAATTCAGTATGGATGAATTTTTAGAAAATATTTTTTCATCATCATCTTCATGGCCGGAGATGGGTGGAGGACAAACCAATGGCATGCCTGATGCTTCTATTGGAGCATTTCAAGGGGACTTGAACGTTTCAGCAATGCCTGGTGATTCACTGCAGCTACAGAGACTTGTTGGCAACAATGTTGCTGCAGGTGGATCTACCATGTTGCAGTTAAACACATCAGGCCCAACCACAACACAGGGAAGCACATCCCAATTTCTGAATCCAGTTGGAGGGTTATCAAGAACAGCTGTTTCAGTGCCTGAATTAGCATCGGGTGGAAGTAGTAACAGTGAAGCATCTGGCTTTCAACAAGCTCTGGGAGATTCTCATTCATCACTCCCCGTTTGGAGTCAGTCTTATGCAGGTTCTACACCTCTTCCCTCAGCACTCGGACAAGTGAAACTAGAATCCTTTGCCATGAATGGAGAAACTGTTCATGGTGAAGGGCACCTTTTGGGTAAAAGGCCTCACCCTGAAGAAAAACTGCTTGTCAGAGAAAATATACCTACTACTGTGAGTATGCTCTATCTAGCATATGGAGTACTTCTAGCTATTTCGGCTCCTTTTGCAAGTGTGAATTAGAAGTATTCTAATCCATGTGGTTTGTATGAGTGCAAAATTATCACCTGTGCATTATTTTATCAATTATGAATATGAATGTTCGGGTTGAACACTTTCAGGAGCACGATGAACATCAAGGAAACCTTTTAACTTCTTTCACTGGAGTGCAAACTGGTCAGACTCAGCTTGTTAGAACTGCAGGGACGCAATCCCAGCAACAGGTATGCTTTAAACTTTATGTTTTGCAATGCTATGGTGAAGATGAGTATATTTCTCAAGTTGCATTCACCAAACAGTGAAAACACCCTTATCTGGAAGTGTATCTTGGAACAGAATCTTAGGGCTCAAAGTATACAATCAGGTGAAGGAAATTCTCTACAGCAATATTGCAGTCATTCTGCTGTTTCACAAGTTCAATCGGGAGCTGGTGGTGGCAATGCTGTCAATGGAGCTACACGGCCCCGTGTCAGGGCACGTCGAGGTCAAGCAACTGATCCACACAGTATAGCTGAGCGGGTCAGAATATGTTCCCTCACTGAAGCACTGTAACAGCCAATTAATGTGTATGTACATGGGCTTTATTTTAACGTGGTTGTTTTAGATGCCTAGGGGTTTGTGATTCTTGTGGCCTTTTTGGTCTTGATGGATGACATACTTCTTCTTGGGACCTTCTAATTTCTCCTCATGGTGTGCTATGTAAAATATAGACGTTTTTTTTTCTTTTTTTTTTAACGGAGCATTATGTATGTGTCCTTTTCTGCAGCTCCGCAGGGAGAGGATTGCTGAAAGAATGAAATCTCTGCAAGAACTTGTTCCAAACTCTAATAAGGTATGGAACCAACTGTGAAATGCTTTTAGTGGGGGTTTTTTATTGTTTATGTTCTCTTCTGGAAATTTAATTTGAGTCTCAATTTATATCTCTTCATAGGGAATTGCCATTTATTCTCTGGATTGTAAATCTCTAGGAATGATGGTGGATTTCTTTTTTCCATTTTTTGGAATTATCTGACTTTAAAATCAAAATTTGAAACTACACAGTTCCTCTGATTCCGACTAGTCTTCAGGTTCATATATCTTTTTATGTCCTTGATTGCTTTCTCACTTCTCATCCTTTCTGCTTGTCCAAGATTCTACTTCACTCTGGAGCATCTGGGGATATTCATATCGATTGGTTTCTATAGTGCTGTCGAGAAATGAATAAATATGGTTTAATAGACACGGGTATTTATTTTAATTGTTTTTATCCTATTTATGTTTTTGATGACATTGATTTTCATCTTTTCAATAATTATATTTCTACATATCTAAAATTTTGAACTCATAATTACTTCCCTGTTTGTAAGTTCAATGCTGAATGACATCTATTCTGTTTTCCTTTTTCTTTGTGCAAGTGGGTTTGTTGTATTCTGTGAAGCTATATATTGCCTAAGCAAGCCTCATGAATAGCAATTCCTGTCATGTTCATTTCCTATAAACTATAAGTGGCTCTGTATGAATGCAAAGAAAATATTTTCATGGTACAACATTTCCCGTCAATTTGTTTCAAAATGCTTCCAAACAAAGCAGCAGAATTGGCTATAGCATCCAAGGATAGAATTGAAATCAAAGACCATTCATCTGTGCCTGAAACATGTATTCTCCATCTTTTCCTTTTAGACACAATTGACCAGGCTGGTGGTAACAAATATAAAACCAACATTCATGTATCCAGTTTCTTTTTAGTTAGCATATTCTCCTTGTGGGGTGCCCTTTGCCTCAGAGGGGTATCTCTTCTGTCAAATTCACTCAGAACTTGCACCCACTCTTGTCCATTGGGGTACACCACACCCAGAATTCGACATGGTAGTTTACCAGATCAAGCATTCAACATTTGTATATATAAGCATGTAACATTTCTCTTGGGGATTAACATGAGTCTCCAACATGAAAGCTTTGATGATTGACCACTTGAGCTTATCCCATTTGACATTTGTGTTTCCATTTTTAGTTAGCCATATATTGTGACATTAGTCATTCCTTCCCCAATTTGACCTTATGTAGTATCTTGTTGCACAATCATCTATTTGCCTTCATGTATTTCTATAACCTAGTTATCTAGGCTGCTGCATGTCATATTGCTGACTTCTGTAGTAACACAAATGCTGGCACAATTGATGTTCTCTTGCTTTTCGATTCTCATGATGGAGGCACAGACATTATTCAGCATTTCTAGATTGATTTTCTTGAAAATTTATTTTTCCATAATGTTTCCTCCTTGTCTTTGTGAGACCCTTCCTTTAGCTACATGTCACTTTTTGAGATCTCTTCATTTGCACCTCAGTCTTACTTCTCAAAGTTGTAGAACTATATCTAAAATTTGGTCTCTTTTTTATATCTTTTCTTGTTTTTCTTTTCAAGTTGAGCTGAAATATGATAATATCTTTTGTGAGTTTCCATTAATTTTCTTCCTTTATTTATCTTCAAGCTTTTTGTCTAAGACTTTAGTTTAGTCTTAAGTGTTGGCTTATGCCTCCTTAATATTGTAAATTTTCATTTTCTTTGATGTTTACTCTTTTTATTTGTCCTTTCCTTAATTCCTAAAATCAAAGGCTCTTTTTTTTTTCTTTCCTTTCAACAGTTTTGTGCATTTTGCCAAGTTAGTGTTTTCAGAGTTTGTCTCAAGTCCAATATTGATGATTGCCATTGTCTTCCAACCATTCATTTGCTTCTCCACTAAGAAACTAGGTTCTTCAAACATTACATAATTAGCTTTTTTTATGATATTTAATTGTTCTGTTAGATTTATTTTACTTGCACAATATGCCAATTTATCAACTTCTATTCTGAAAAAGACAAAAAATTTCAAGCGACAAAATGTTACACATGGAAAAATATTTAACCATCTGGTTTTGAAAACAATTTTGTAAATAATGGAATTTTTTTTCCTTCAAAACATGAGGTCTTTTTAACCAGAAAACACTAGAAAGAATAAAGAAGAAAAAAGCATCTTATGTTTTATTCCATATATGCATTGTATCTCTAAGAAGCAACATATTATAATTATTCTTTCAGGAACAACAAATTATTTTTCAGTCACTACATTATCCATTGCTAGCTATCTTTGTAACATGCAGGCATGAGGCATGTACCTTCGTTGGCATGCATGCCCAGTTGGAGAAAAAGTCTGAATTTCTCATGCACTTAACAAGTTAACACTGTACTGCCTATGCCTTGATAATGCCATGAGCCATGCCTCACTGACAAATATCTCACTGTCATACTTCTCATGCTACACTCCTAAATAAATTATAGTAATTGTAAATTAGAACCTTAGGAAAACGACATTTTTCATCATTCCTTTCATGCTAAGATGATGAAAGGTTAACCTCATTGACATCTATATCTTTTAGATTAAATGCATTATTCACAAGCAATTTTCTGATAATTTATCAACCAAAGTTGATTTGAACCTCGTTTCAAGGATATAACCTAATTTAATATTGAATCCCTTTTCAAGTTTCAAGGATATTTCCTTTTTCCATAGGCGGTTAACTAAAAAGTTTAAACAGCTATGGAAACCTTTGTTTTTTTGGCATAAAGCAGGGACTTATAATCAAAGGTAATGAACAGTTGTGATTAGATATAAGGGACCACCAGATAGTTCCAAGACAAAAGGAAAAGCCTGGTATTAGATTGTGATTTTCATGCTTGAGAATGAGAGAATCTTGTAGCTTATAGCAACTCTCCATGGATCATAGGTTTGTGCTTGCAAATTTGTCTTTGCATGTTGATTGGTATATATAATACTTTGCAAAAACAAGTTAACTCAAAGACTTGGATACAATCAGCAAATACAGTTCTATATGTCTGAAATTATGTAATGCTTGTAAGACGAATTCTTGTTGGATGTAGCTAAAAGACTTTATTAGATAAATAAATAGCCATTATATTTAAGCTTAGTATTAATATTCTGAAAGAAACATCGACCTTGACAAAAATTGCAATTATTATTACAGAATGATGAGATGGAGAATCATATAATGGCAAACTATTTTGTTCCCAATGACTCTAAGTTACAAACTAATGCTCTGATTGTTTCTGTTTTGTGAACAATTTCTCAAATTGACAAAATATTTAGCATGTTTACTGGCAGGTCTACCTTACCTATATCGTTCTAGCTTCTCCAGTTCTTTTATATTGATCCTCTTACAAGAAGAGGGTGAAGGCCTTGTATATATGATGCTAAAAATAAGGAGGGAAAAGATCCATTATATTTCTTGACATGAGGATATGCGTTCTAGTTGGTTGAAGTTGCCCTTCATTGTGATTTTGGTCTCCAGTGAATTAATCTTGTATTTATGTTCAAGGAAACAACTTCCGTGCAGGTTCATTTCACTTGAGTAGCATGTAGTTCCAACTTGGAACTTGCCATAATAGTAATTGCTCTTCCTAGATGTTGTCTTGTCCCAGTTCTTTTATATTGATCCTATTACAAGAAGTGTGTGAAGGCCTGGTATATATAATGCTAAAAATAAGGAGGGAAAAGATCCATTATATTTCTTGACATGAGGATATGCGTTCTAGTTGGTTGAAGTTGCCCTTCATTATGATTTTGGTCTCCAGTGAATCAATCTTGTATTTATGTTCAAGGAAACAACTTCCGTGCAGATTCATTTCACTTGAGTAGCATTTAGTTCCAACTTGGAACTTGCGATAATGGTAATTGCTCTTCCTAGATGTTGTCTTGTCCCATTTTACATATCTTTTCACAAAAATTCTCACTTCCCTTACCACTGCTTGTGGTCACCGCTTGTTAGGGAAGTAACGCAATCATTGCGATGGCGCTTCCATATAATAATATATAGCAGGTTGTCTCCTCTGTCAGTAGGTTGGCCTTCCTGTAACAGTCAGGATCTCGCATTGTCAACACGACAGTGCCTTATCTGTCTCAAACTTTCCTTCTAGACTGCTGCATCCTGAGGACAACTCTGTTGGGGATTGTCAGCTACAGTCTCTGGATATCTCCCAGAGGTGATGGAAATGGGAAGAAAGTAGGAAAATGAGTATGCCACTATTTGGAGATAGTTCCATAGGGTTGCACTCTAAAGAAAGATCTTGATAAGTATGTAAGACTACTGAGAACTTTAACGATGTATTTCTGAACCTAGTAGAGGAGAATGATCAGGTTGCTGCTGCTTTCTGTGCTGCAGTGGCTTTTGTTCAGGACTATAAAATGACTCAAAAGAGGCTAAGGATACAATGACAAAAGGAATGAAAAGAGCTCAATGGCTGTTTTCTGTTTAACAGCTCAAAACCAGATATACAGGTTAAGATAAATGTTGCAAGGAATTGGCAGATTGCAACTCTATCCAAGCAAAAACCTGTGCAATATGAAATGGTGGTGAAATACGAGTAGATTCAGAAGCAACTAGATGATGAATATTAATGAGCCCACTTGCTGATTTATTCATGACACCTTGGACATCAGTGGTGTTATTTAAATATTTTGTATAGTTACTCCAAATACTAATTATCATTCATTTTCATTATGAGGAGGATTGCCAAAACAAGGTTTAGCTTGATAAGTAACTCACCTTTATGTGGAAAAATATAGGAAATAACAGGTTAGGTGATAACAGTTAGGAGTGACCACAAGTGAGGTTTGTCTGTAATTATTTGGCAGGGATGACTCCTCACCTCCTGGGTGGACTCATCCCTGCTTTCCAATGTTTTCCAACACAGCTGCTCCTTGTTTTAAGGGACATATCTATTGCCTGTTAGAATTAGAGTTGAATGGTATGGTCTCGCCTTTTAATTTTCCAGATGTTTTCAGCGGTCATCTAACTTTCTTAGTCAGATTTATGAGAGGATTGTTTCTCCCATTTCTGGCTATATTTTGGATCTAAGCCTTAGGCAGAATTCTTCTAGTTTGGGAATTGTTTGTGATGCTGGAGGAATTGCCTGCTTAGTTTGAGACTGTTTTTGAGCTTTTGTGTGCTTGCTTCTGCTGAACATATCAGATGTATGTCTCTGAATTTGCAGAGGATCACCCATTTGGGAGGTTTTGTTGTTTGTCATCCAGTTCTCCTTAGATTTTTTTATTGACATTAATGTTATGTTGGCAGTTCGCCAAATTTTTCCTCTGGCTTTGGTGTGGTGGTTCGGCCATAAAATCTATATATATATATTCAATATTAAAAATATTCGTTATTTGCACAAAATGTACAAAATTAAAATACAGAACACAGCTGTGATAGATAATTCAATGTCAATTGTTAAACATTAAAGATAAATCAAACTGTTTCATATGCACATGTAAAATCAATAGAAATCATCACAGTGCTTTTTATCAACAGCGTCAATGTCATCAGCTGGTTCATTTGAAGGACAAGCAGTTTTGGTGCCATTCCTACTAGCTGCACCATGCAAATGATGCTGTGTGGCAGCCTCATACTCCTCATCCTCTATCGGCACTAAGGAAAGTTATTTGTTAGGGTTTGCTTTTTTTTCCTTTTCTCTCTTGTTAATTTAGTTTTCCACCTTTTTCATTTGGATAATATTTTTTGGGTCAGGCAGATTCTCCCTGGGCTTGCCTAGGGTCCTGTTGGGCCTCTGGATCCAGCCTTGGTACTTTAAGACACACTTGGGTTGAATCTAGAGGCCTGGGGCAGGACGCTGGGTAAACCCAGGCAAGACCTGGACCAGGATCAGAACCAGTTCAGGTTTGACCAGAGTTCCTGTGGAACCCAATAACATAGCATTAATGGTAACCCTTGCCATGATCTTGAATATGATATAGCACACAATTTCTTTAGACTTTAGAGAATGCCATCTTGTTAAGAGATTTTTTAGATCTTTATATTTCCCAGTCCATGATATTTTGAGGATGAGTTGGTCATTCATGAGTTGAATTTGATAGAATTTGGGCTCAACAAGTGTTTAGAAGACAAAGCAGATCCAGTTATTGTTTGTGGGATGCATCTACGCAAGATGACTGAGTCAAATGGATAATTTTGCTAGATATATTAGAGATTAAGAGGACATGAATTGGTATTGGTTTTATGTTGGCACATTGGTGATTTAACATAGCATCCAAATTAGGAGATTTGTTTACTTTTTTGAGATTTTAATCTTGTTTGCTTGTTAAGGTTGTTTTACGGATAGCCAATTTGGCTTCCTGTTGAAAGCCTACTTAATGGGCACAATTACAATGCAATAGTACCAATTATTTTGTGGCTTTGTTTTTGCTAACTATCAATTCCCTCGATAAAATTATTGTTTATTGATTTTTTTTTTAGTATGACCTTACATGGTTTTACTTGCTCCTTCATAAGTGAGGTGTTCTGTGTTTCTTATTCTCTGCATGCCCAAGGTTTCCATAAGTCTTATCAGCTGCTTATTGTGAAGACCATTTTCAGATCGCCATTACTTTGTCAAGTCCTTTGACTTCTGCTCACTCTCCACCAATGATTTCTCCTCAAATTATGAGTAATTATGAGGACTTTATGCTTTTGCATATGAGACTCCGTTACGACAGCCACTTCCATATTTTTTCTCCCTTTGCCATTTCTACTATGAAATTCAATTTCTGAATTAGATAACTGGGAAGCAGCCCAAGCCTCTCCTTTGCATATTATCAACTCTCCCTTCTGCTTTCCCTCACAGCTCTTTCCAATGAATAAATGCTATGAGGACACTTGTAATGTTTTGCATCAAAAGCTTTAGTAAGATTTAGCTGTTACTCCAGGTTTAGTAATTTGTAGTCATTGCCTGCGATAGATAATTATTAATTATTGCTTTCTTAAGCATATAAGTGTAATTTTTTGTCAGCAAGAGTATTAATCTTTTACCTATGCTTCATACCTCTCCTAGGACCTTTCAATTAACTCTTATTCCACATAACCAATCTCCTTTAGGAATTGAACTCTACATGTGGACAACCTAAATTCTTGCTCTTTCGATGTCTTAGGTCAAGTACTTGTTCTTGTCTCCTCTCAATCTTCCTCTTGTCAATTTTTCATCATCAACACTATTGAAAGGGCTGGGCCATTTTAAGACTCTGTACTAATGAAGTAGCTAGCTTTTCTTGGTCATCATTAATCAAATCCTCATATGCGGTATTGAATCTGTGACTTATCCAATTTATATCCTTTTAATGTTGTTTGTTTTGGTTTCCTTCCTAGTCCCAGCAGCACCTGATAATATTTTGTAAGAATACCCCTTATTTTTTTTTAATATTTTGACAATAAAGAACTGTTGACATTAAACTGATAATAAGGAATATCTTTGTTATTTCTTCAGTCTGAAAACACATATCAAATTCTTTCATTGAATCAATGAAACTACCATACCAAAGGCTAGAAGTTCATGTTAAAATCATAACTACATGTCCTTCATAGGAAAGTACCTCAACTTTGATTTAGAAGCTGGTTATTGCAGGTCTTGTAAGTCTGTTACAGAGGTTGCTGGGTCTGATATTGTACCTGTAGCAGATCATTCCAGCAGATGGACACTTACCATACTCTCCAAATGTGTCATGGATACTCCAAGAGTCATTAGCACCTCACCAAACATGCCCAACACTATTTAAAGTATTTTAAACAGCAACTATGAGGTAGAATAAGGGAGTTTTCTGATGATTTATTGTCACTGTGCAATGCCCAACCCAGGTAGGTGCTGCTGTAACTGATTGCAGAGGTAAAGATTAGTCCCCAATATCAAACAGCTCCTCCAGCCACATAGAAAAGGCAATTCCACTCGGAGTGATTGACCTCCCAAGCACACTATTTGATGTTCAGGGCTAAAACAGAGCTTAATTCAATTGTTTGAGGTCTGATGTAGCTAAAAGGGAGGCGTAGCAGTCAAGAGAAAGCTACAGAAAGGTTGCTCCTTCACTATTTTAACGCCCCCAACTGCTGTAATGTTTTTTCCAGACTCTCTCTCTCACCCAGAACTGCTCAGGAACGAGGGAAACAATCATCTATATGTCTGTTACAAGCTGTCAACCCTCTCACTACCTACAGTAGCGCTGGAACAGGGGCGACTTGCTCAGATTATTCATAGCATCTCTGTAAGAAGGTTGTCCAACTCCAAAAAGATGGCAAACACAACTAATAGGCTGGGCGCCACCTTTAGGGCAGGGAAACCCCTCAAAAACCCAGCGATCAGCTTTCAAAGGGTCACACCAGTACTCACGGTCTTGCTTGAAGGTGTATGGTCATCACCAAAATTTAAGTCTGCAATACTAATTCAAATAACCATTAAAAACCATGGCGCCCATGCTGGAACTGTAGTTTCCAACTTGTTTTGATAGACTTATCTCCATAACCCAACTCCCATGAGCTGCAGAGAATGGTACGGCCTATTCTAGGGCAGAATGTACAGCCAGACCATGAAGTCACCTCAAAACTCGATCAAAGCACTCCAAAACTCCTGAAAATTCATTGCCAAACACACCAAAAATTAACACATTGAAAATACCTTGAATATTTTCATTTTCTGAAAACTTGGAAACCAAAACTCCATGAAAGAACCAATGTGTTTCCTAAATGTAAACCCAGCCAGCTAGGATGGATCTTGCAACATCGTTTCTTGAATGTAAAACCCAACCAACTAGGATGGATCTTGCAACATCGTTTCTTGAATGTAAAACCCAACCAACTAGGATGGATCTTGCATCATCGAAACCAATGTAGATTGATGAGGATTTTCCTCCTCAATCAATTCTTGGAAGAACTCAATGTCCTCTCTGGCAACATTCCATTATGTGTACAAAATTGAATGAATGAAATGAGAGCCCAAAACCCCATTATATAGAGTTGGAGGGAAAAAGACTCATTTTAAAATTTAAATATTTTAATAATTTTATTGGTCACTCAAAAGGTCCCATTTAAATTTAAAAGCTTTTTAAGTCCCCAAGCACTTTTCCCTAGGAATCCAACTTAGGGGAATAACCTTTTCAATTTATAATATTTAACAATAAAGTAATATTAAAACATTATAATTTTAATGTAAATATTAAACTAATTACAACCATGTTATAGAAGCACCGACGAGACATCCGAAATGGAAATTGATTGCACCAAGAAACTACCGATGACGAGGGAAAATTGCCAGGTGCCAAAACGGGCACTTACTATGAAATATCCCTAATGGGGATCTGCCCTAAAATTTTGATTTTTATTTCTGCTCAAACCCTAAGTCTGATTTCTTATTTTTATTTTTTGATTTCAAACAAAATAACACAGTGAACATACAAGTGCCCAAACATGAAAATAAACATGCCAAATGATGCTACCAATTGATATTCATATCAAACATGAAATCCACCATGAAAAACACAAGATAGGGCATCCAAATGCAACATACAGGTCTGATCTTCTGTAGATATTTTCTGCTGTTACAAAACTAAATATTCTGGACTGATTTTACAAGGAACTAAGGGTACAAACATGCCAAACATATGCCCAAATTTCTGCTCTACAAATCAGATTTGAAACTATGATTATACATACCAAATATATGCAAAATAGTCTTCAAATATCAAACCCTAGATGGGCAAAATTCCTCCTTGGTAAGTGCTTAGGGTTTGCTGCTCCAATTATGCTCCAAATAATGCAAAATCACTCTCTAGAGGTGGGCGCTCAGGTCTACTCCAAGTGGTGCTCCAAATTAAGGAAAAACCCTAATGCAATCTGCTCACAAAATGCCACAATGATGCTGCTCCAAATCTGAAAATCTGGTTATGCAATGATGCTCCAAACCTCCAGTTATCTCCAATGACGTGCAAATAGAACTCCGTTATGAGTCCTCCACAGGATGAGCTAGGTTTTCATCCAATTCACTGTATTCACAAGGGTTTTTGTCCTTGGAATAAAGCCCAACCAAAGTTGCAGCCAAAAAGAAGAATCTCAAAATGAAAAAATGATACGAATGGATGCCAAATGACTTGCCCTTTACTTTCTTTTATAGCCCTCCCAAAATAACCTTAACAAGGCCAACCTCCTTTATTTTATTATTTATTTATTTAAAATATTATTATTATATTTAAAATATGAAAACTAGTGTTCAAAAACACTTTTTCCCGACCTTGCAAAATTTGAATTTCAAATCAAATTGGGGACATGAATACTAAAAATAACAATGTTCTCCAAGAACTGTGGAGAACAATTGAGAAGGCCGAAAATGCTACAAAGAGTGTAACCACAAACCTAAAAGCCAACTGAACTCTACACCACCACTGGATGCCAAAAAAACCCTAAATTGAGCTCTCCAAGAATGTTGGAACTCTCCTAGCGCACATAGAAACCTTTTGAAAAAACCCCGAAAATTGGCCAATGCTTACAAAACAGTATGGCGCAAAAATGGGGACATCAAATATTTTCCATAACTTTGGGAGTACTTGAAAATAATAACAATATGTTTCGCTATATTCTTCTATTATGTAACTAACCTCCTTTAGAAATTGACCCTTACGTGTGGACTACTCATATTGTTGCTTTCTCGATGTCTAACATCAAGTACTTGTCCCTTTATCATCTTCACCTTCCTCTTCTCAATTTTGCATTGTCAACACTATTCAAAGTGCAGGGCGATTTTGAAGGCCCTCATAAAGTGGCTGATCTTGCACATTTTCATCAAATCCTCGTAGAAGGTGTGAAATTCTTGACTCATCCAATTTTTGTTCTCTTCAATGTTTTTGTTCTTGTTTCCTTCCTAGTCTTTGCACACTTTCCTTATCTCTAGGTACATATTTGAAAATAATTGTTGTACCTTCATGATCGGCCTTGCCTTTTCCAAGTTTTACGTCAATTCTATTGAATGTACCTATCAAATTGGTAGAAGAGGATTAACAGTCAAGCTCCAAACAATAGACCATATCTTCACTCTTTGTGGGAGTTAAGACTTCTGGAAGGCTTTTGATATTGTTCCAACACTTCCAAATCTTCCAGTAGCTTAGTGATCTTTTGTCACTTGATTCTCTAAGGTGTTGCTGGTTTGTTTAGACTTTCATACTGTAAATGGGTTTTTGAAGGATATGATGAGTACTAATGACACTCACCAAAGGTTCCTTCTTTATCCCACTTTCTATGGGATTTACATCAATAAGCATAATTATTCCACATGGGATCCTACTCAAGGAGGTAATAGTTGTCTACTCATCCAAGTCTTGCTCTAATGTTTTCATTTTTGTTGCCAACAATTTAGGAAGGATTGCAAAGATAATTATATTTCCTCTTTTGTGATGCTTGATAGTTAGTGTTGGAGTCTGGCAAACAAGGATTACGGCTTTAATGCTACTAAGGGATGTCCTTTCTGTTTTTTTCAATTTCACACTTGTTTTTACTTTTTTCAGATGACAGCCATTAAGAGTCAATATTTTCTGTACTCATACAAGAGTTTCATTTGTTCACAACTCTTGGCGTGTGAAGAACATGAAAGCAATTTAACTTCATTTTATTCAAGATGGAGATCTCATTAAACTTGCTGATATATGTGGCTTATGGAAGTGGGCCCAAGCATAGTTTGCAAATTCATTAAGTTCTCATCAAACTCCAAAGAACTTGTGAGTTTTTGCTGAGAGCAGGAGAACTCGCAAGTTTTCACCGTGTTGGGAGTACTTGTGAATTTTTCTGCCTGGCAAGGAGCTTACCAGAAACTTGCATGTCAAATCCTGCAGATGAAAAATGGTATGTACCATGAAGATCCCCATGGCATCAAAGGTCTTAATTTCGGGCTGTTGGTTGGTGCTCTGCTCCTTGAACTGACTTTGTATTGTGATAGGGAATACACGAGACACTGGCCCATGTTTTGGGTTGCACCATAAGGAAAAGTAGGGTTTTGGCCTTTATTTGGATTGAAATAACTAAAAAATCGTTTTCCCTATTTTTGTTGAATTTTCAGCAGTTTTTAGCTTCCCAATTAAAATTCTAAGCAACTGAATTCCATTTGTACTTTTGGTTTGCCAAGTCAGTCTCAATTCGGAGTAGTGCTACTATGATCAAAATAGACTGTGTTCCCTAAATTCAATTTTGATGTGTCATGTATTATTTAAGTTTATTCTGTGTATATATGTAATTTTTTATTTGCTGACCTTTTGCTGATTCCCATGTCTGAGTCAAAATCTTGGGCTGCCAAGATTTCGTGGAGTCCAAGTTTTTGGACTATGGGTCCAGGACTTGGGCATACAATTTTGCTTTTGTTGAAAGAGTTCAAACTACTATGCTTTAGTGGATTCTTCAATGCCAACTGGCAGTGAGTCAAAGTATAGTGGGGCCAGAAATTGATGGCTAACCTATTTGTATTGAAATTATAATATTATATTCACTCACTACCCATAAAAGTGGCTAGTTAGAGATTTGAGAAGGTCAAAGAGTTTGCAACCAAGTGGGAATCATCTGTGGTCTTTTTTCCTTAGGAAAATGGACTTTCTAAAAATTCTCATACAGTACTCTATATCTGCATTAAAGTTGTTTTGCAATAGTGGCATTACATTTGCATCGACTCGTGAAGAGCATTTGATAAATCATAGATTGTAGTCCTGCATTATATTCCTTTCTCCTTTCAAGCTATTTTCAAATTTATGCACATATTCTTGGCATTTGAGATCTTGCTTTCCTTCTTTTTGTTGGTCATATACTTGTAGCCTGTAGGGTTGACACTCATCTCGGTTTTGCACTCTCGTCTGCTCTAGAGTATCAAAACCAAGGGACATCAGTGATGTATACAGAATATATACCTAACATGTTTTAATTTTCAGGTGATTGACATTATATCCCGTAGGCAGATAGAGCATAATTTATGGTTAAGCTCATTGTGATAGAGCGATATGCTTCAGTTCACATATTACAGTCTTTCCAAACTTCAACCGTCTACCCATGTTAGACTTAGAGAATAGAAAGCTTGATTTTACCATAGACATATCAGAAGCTGTTGTGCTGGGGAACAAGTTGGTTCATTTTGTACCCTGATGTTTGTATTCTATGTAATTGTGAATATATAATAGCTGTTCAGGCTGGCTAAAGAAGGTTCATTCATTCATTTTGTGCAGACAGACAAAGCTTCCATGCTTGATGAGATCATAGAGTATGTCAAATTCTTACAGCTGCAAGTGAAGGTTCAAACTTCAGTCCATAACTTTTGTTTTTTAAACCATTATTCTGTAGGTGATAAAATATGAGTGAAGCATTTCTAGTGATTGATTGCGTGTCCTGCAGGTTCTGAGCATGAGCAGGCTTGGTGGTGCAGGTGCAGTTGCTCCACTTATTGCTGATGTTCCACCCGAGGTACTTGTCTTGAATGTTGTTTCTGATACACAATTCAGTTCTCAAATGATAGCAAACTGAAGAGAGTACTTTGCCCAAAGCTCTGTGGTATTTAGTTTTTGCAGCTTACTTAATTTTTATGTATGTTCTATGGTTACATAGGGATCTGCCAGTCTCATGTCAACAGCCTTAGGCCAAGCTGGCGGAACCTTGCCTCTGTCACAAGAGGGCCTTGCTTTTGAACAAGAAGTTGCAAAACTAATGGAGTCAAACATGACTACTGCTATGCAATACTTACAAAATAAAGGTCTTTGTTTGATGCCCATTGCACTTGCATCAGCTATATCAAGTTCAAGTGGAAAGTCTATGGTTGCAACTGTGCCAGGAAAGAGTGTCGATAGTGGTGATAGACACAAATCAGACATGCAATCTGCAGTCTTACCTTATAGCAACAGTTCAACATCCATGGGGGTCAGAGCTGTTCAATCTGGAATTGATGCCCCCGTAAAGGAGAGTTCAATCAATAAAGATGGCAGGGAAGAAACCATGTCAGATAAATCAAATGGGGTTGCACCTATACTACCATCTGACATGTCCAAGGTTGGCACCCAAACCATAGAAGAAGTGTCGAGGCGTGGCCAATTATAAGTCTGAGTGCAAGTCGAATTTTCACCATATTATATCATAAATATTGAATGCTCTTCTGGAATACGCACAGATAATTATTAATGATAGAACAGATATTTGCTTTATAGTGTAGACATATAATGGAATGCAATAGCATTAGTTTTTGGAGAACAACAAACAGATGAATTGCTGTTAATACTGGGGTAGTTAAATAAGTTCTAAATGGTTGTTTTGGCATCCATTAAATTTTTGCTTTCCTTGGTTCCACAGAAGCAAAGTCATAGGGGACAGAAATCTTAGGAGCATTTTTGGAAATATTGCTGGCTGTGGGGAAGGGGTTCTTGCAAGCATCTGTTTGGAATGTTGATTATGCCTTGTAATCTTAACCGCCAGTGATGCTTAAATGGCTTTGGCTATGCAAGGTCTGGATAGGAGCATGATATGTAATGTATAAGTGCACATTCGATTTCAATCAAATCAGAGCTGGAACACTGCTCGCACAGTGATGCCATCCTTTGTCATTCGACTTTTCTTTTGTGCAGTTGTTGGGATACTAAATAGTTGTTCTAGTTTAATGCTTCTGATCATACTGGGGCCTTGTTGCTGATGCAGTAAGGTGTTCCAGGAATCTATTTAGCTACTGTTTGTGCTTTTCCTAAATGTTTACCTGGCTTTTTAAAGTTGGTTGATATCTTGGCCGTTTGCTTCAGTGGGCTCTAAAGTTTTGGTTCTGATCCAAATAAGCTTTACGGAGTAACAGTTTTGCTTCAGAATGAAGCTTGAACTTTTCAATACAAGGATAAAGTGAGACAGAATTAATGCTGTCTTTAGGTATTTTGATCGGTTATTTTTTGATTGCTTTGTAAATAGAAATTCATGACAAGCTTAAGACTTAACAGTTTTCATATGAATATACTTCTCAATTTGACTTACAGATGCACTATTTGACAATTTGTTCTTGGGATTATCAAATGTTAGCTTACAATCTACAAAAAGATGTTGGAATCTGAGCTTTATGTGCTCTGCATTGGATGCTCGGACCTCTCTCCAAAAAGGTGGGCACTCTGACCTCCACTGTATGTAAGTCCAGCAAAGATCCAGTAATCCCTTCATAAACCTTTCCCTTTCCATGGATCATTATAGTCAGCTATGTGTTCACCAAGAAATTCCAATATAATGATGAGTCACATGTCCCCATCCCCGTTCTCGTTCCCTTTCCCAGCCCTATCCCTGTCCCCATTCTCGTATTCACGTCTTTTGGTGACCATATTTATATATAATGTAGCCACACCCTTATTCATATGCTTGTACCCTGATTTGAATGGCGCTTCTGTTACCACCCCCCTACTCGTACCCCCATGTCTCCCTGGTGTCTGGTCAGTCATCAAGTATAAAATTAAATAGTAAAGTTTGTAAGAGATTAGCACAGCATTCTGCAAGGCTTTATATCAATTTTCCATTTGAGAGACAACATCCAATCTGTAAAATGATGTGAAGACTCCACTCAGCAGTTCTTCAATCACGGAATACTAACATACCAGCGCCAAACAATCTATTCACAGCTATAAATTAAGGGAGATTGTTTGAATATAACTTCGATACAGATTGCAGGAACTTCAAATGGAACAAAATATATGGAAAAATTGAATCACTACAAGAAAGCAGAACAATGTGTGACAAAGTACTTTGCCCTACCCTCGAAAAGGGTTAAAACTCAATCAAGAGTGATGTACAATTCAATCACTAACTCAAATACAGGTGGAAAATTGTCTCAGAGAACTACAAATGATGGCCTTATTCGAGCTCCATGTACACCAAATGTATTAAATCTATGCAAAACTTGTTATCCAAACAAAAGAAAGCATTAAATCCCGAAAAGCTAGACCGCCGAACATTGCTTTTCCTTATTTTTGTCTTTCAAGCTTCAATTCTGTTTTCCGCCAAACAATTACATGGAAGTGGAAGCGATGGCTGTTCCCTTTCCCCATGATTGAAACTGACAAAAATTGCTGCTTTTCGTAGCTAAAGCGAATATGAAACCGTGGGGGTGGGGGTGGTTAAGAAATCACCAAGTGTTGAAAATTGGTTTCGGAATTCTTATCTCATGTCCCCATGCGGCTGGTTAGCTTATTTTGGCTAGCAGCCACTGCTCAATTTATTTAGGAGTTATTTGTGGAGCTGATGGCCCCATGAATGTTTAGTTTTTCTGCTTATTTTTAAGCAGCCAGCTTAAATTTGTATTAATAGTATTAATAATAATTTGTACAATAAAAAATTAGAAAAAAATAAACAAAATCAAATATTAAAAAAGAGGGAAAGAAATTTGTGGAGCCATATGGATTTTTGGAAACAAGCAGTTGCTGCTTATTTCCAGCCCCCCTTTTTTTTTCAGAGCGTATTTCCAGTCCCCCTTTTTTTTTCATAGCTTATTTTCCATTCCTAAACAGTAGCTGCTCCATTAAAATAGGAAAAGATTCCAAATTATCCTTTCCCAAAAATAAAATTTATGCATGGGAACACCCCTGCTGCTTAAATTTAAGCATAAAATAGAGTTAAGCAGCCGCATGGGGACATGAGGTTAGGGTGGATAAAAAACTGCCTGTTGTTTGTAATCCTAGTTTTCATCGTTCTTATTTTCTATCTTCCTCAGGATGATTTAGACCTCCCAAGGTTATTGTCAGCATTAAGAAGTCATAGTTAGCTTTGAAATTGCAAGGCAAAGAAAATACGAGTTTTATTTTTATTGGAAAAAGAAGAATAAATCATACTACATCAGCGAGAAAAGAAACACAAGGCATTGGTGCTAAATATGCCATCATTAACATGTATAAAAATAGCAAAACATGATGCTACAACAACAATAAAAATAGCAATTCCAGGTCATCATTATAGAGTATAAAGAAAGCAAAACATGTTGCTACAACAACAATAATAACAACAGTTCTACAATAACAAAACATGTTGCTACAGTAGCAATAATTACAACAAATCCAATAACTAAACATACAACAAGCATATCTCTTCCAAGAAGATATTGAACAACGTTGCTAACAAAAACTTGAAACACTAATCAACAACCATTTTGAAGAAAGCCTAAGCAACTCAACATCCAAAAGGCAGAAAACTCTCCATAGCCTCCTTAGTAAGACGTCTATCTATCAACTGACTGTAATTGTGCTTGAACATTGTAGATAGATATTTTAAGATCATTGTTAGTTTCTAAATTATCTTGGAGCATAGCAATCAAATTTATAATTTGTAAAGAGAGATTCCAACAAATTATTTGAGTTTCAATTTTAAGAGGTTGAGAGATGTTGGAAAATACAATAGTGCAACGAAACTTTCAAATGAATTTAAGGATGACCTGCATGCATAGTTGAGTGAGGATATTATGGTGAGGGGAGACACCAAGGAATGTTGTTTTCCACGACCAAGTGTGATTGAAGAGGGCAAGAAGCAAGGAGAAAAGGGAATGCCACAAGTTTTGAGCATGAGAGCAAAACTAGAAAGCATGCTTTATAGATTCAAATTTAGCACAAAAAGGACATGATAATGGAGGATGGAGAAATATGAGGCGATTACCAATAGGTAACTTAACATGAAGAATCTTCCAAGCCAAGAGTCAAGATTGAGCATCAACTTTTGACTTCCAAATTTGATGGTTGATCACATTCTATTTTGTCCAACTAAACTTGCAGTTCCACTTGACATTGAGATGAGGTGAAAGAAAAATCAAGGGGAGGAACTATCTATAGATGGTTTTGAGAGGAAAGAAGTGACTATTATGTTTGTTAGGCCATTTCCAATCTTTCAAAAAACTAGAATGACAAGGAGAGAACAAAAGACAAAAGAACAAGTTATTGTATTTGAAGAAGAGGTTGTTTAGTGGGAAATGTCAAGTTGAATTTAGTTCGTAATTGTTGCCAAGATTTCTAGTTGAAGTTGATGGGATCCCATAAATCACGAAAAACTTGAATTCTCTATTTGAAAAGATTCTTGCCTTTAAAACTTTTAATAGCCCCAAAAGGTTTTCCATCTTGCTAGATTAGATGATTCCACCATATGAAAGAGTTTGCAAAGATGAGGCCATGACTAAAGGATTGATCACACCAAACAAACTTCTTCGAGGTGATTTTCCATGCTTTCCAAATAGAGTTGAATGGAGTAGACCCATGCATTTTGAAATAGGGGGCCAAAAGGAGCTTATCATTCCAATTAACCTTTTTCCTAGGCATGACTAGCAATTGCAAATTTAATGTGGAATTGAACTAAATGCTTCCAAGGAGCCTCTCCTTCCAAAGCTCACACAATCCATTTGTTGGTGAGACAAATGCCATGAGTGTAAGGGTCAATAATCCCCAAACCACCTCTGTCCTTTGGCTAAATGCAGTGTAACCAAGATGTGGTAGGAGAGCCCTTCTTGTTTCCCCATTTGGCCCAAACAAAACTCCTAATTAGTTGAGTTGGTTATAGCAATTTTTAGATGGAAGCCAACAAGATGAGATGTACACATGACTCACAAAGAGGATTTTATTGGCAATTTGGATGCGACCGACCATGGAAAGGAACCAATTAGTCCAACTCAAAATTTTGCCTTTGAATTTGGTCATAAACCAATTCCACGTATCTTTGAGGGAGACTCCAATTCCAAAGGGAATACCAAGGTATCTAATGATTGTACCATGTTTAATTTCATAGCATTCACTAGGGATCCAAGGGAGATGTGAGCTAGGATGAGTCATAATGAATTCAGTTTTATTCATGGCAAGCTTGGATCCCAAGATAGTACAAAATAGATCCAAAACATCAAGAGTATAAGTTACTTCATCTACTGAATTTTGGATAAACAACATGCTGCCATCAACAAAATGGGAGTTAAGCGCTTTGACATTATTAGGAAATGAAATACCATGAATAGTCTTAGAAGCACAAGCATGTTGAAAGAGGTAACCAATGGCATCAACAACTAGAACAAATAGGAATGGTGCTAGAGGGTAGCCTTGGCGTATAGATTTTTGTAAAGGGAATTGGGGGGAAAGGGCTCCACTGACATCAACTCTCGCATTGGCATCAATGAACAACATTTTAATATGCTCTATAATTTTGGTTCCAAAACCTAGCCATTTTAGCATGTTAAGAATGAAAGGCCAACGAATGCAATCATAAGCTTTATCAAAATCGAATTTGATAATTAGAGCATCTCGAGCAAATTTTTGAGCCCATTTAGTAGTCTCCCAAGCCAACACCAAATTGTCAAGAATAAATCTGTCACCCAAAAAACCAGTTTGTTCTAGCCTAATAATCTCCTGGGTTATAAACTTTATTCGGCGAGCCAAGGCTTGGCAATAATTTTATATGATGTGTTAAGAAGGGTAATAGGCTACCATCCATTCACCGTGTCTTCATTTTTGCCTTTGGGGAGGAGTTTTATGAAACCTTGGTTTATGATTGCCCCTAAGGAGCCTATCTCAATGCCCTCAAGGTAAACATAATAAAAGTCTTCGCGTATGTGAGGCCAAAGAGCTCTATAAAATTCAATCGGGAGCCCATCAATTCTTGGAATTTTCTCCACAACCATGCTATAAAGAGCCTCATCTAGCTCTTCAATGGAAAGGAGACGGTCAAGGTAGTTGCTATATTCAAGGTCTGTTTTACAAAGAATACAACCTACAACACTTTCTTCAATAATGGGAAGGAGAGGATCACCAGTAGAATCGTCAATAGATAGGCTTTTAAAGTGCTCATAAAAGATTTACAAAATAAGAGGTTGGCTTGTATGTATGGAGCCATCTGCAACTCTTATATTGGAAATATGCTCTTTTTTGTGTTTGTGTTGCAAGAAGTGAAAGAATTTTTTTGATCCCCTATCCCCATCCTTGATCCATTGGAGATGAGCAAAAATTTGAGCTCCTTTTCCTTTGTAAACAACCAACTTTTGGAGAGAATTTTTAGTTTTAGCCACAAATTGTTGGAGGGCAACATTAAGAGGGTTGGAAATCAAAAGAGAATGATTATGCTCTAGTTTTAGCAACTTCAAATTGAAAGATACAACATTTGTTCTTCAAAAATTTCACTTGATATGATTTTATGAATCAAACCTCTCTATAGATTATTTTGACCCATAAAAACTCGGGAACTCATTGAGGAAATTTCTTCCTCACATCTCTATCATAATTCTCGTTGGTTTTCCATATTTTTTCTTATGATTTAAAAGGGCCCACATTAAAATTTTAACACCAAGGATCATTATTTATTAGTTCATTATGTAGGTATAGTATATTATTGTACATAACTTGTTTAATTATATTTTTGTATTTTATTGTCTCTAATATATTGATTTGCATATAGCCTACAATATGTGGCTATAATATTTCAATATATTATATGATATACTCTTAATATTTTATAATATATTAATTTATAAATAATCTTGCACCTTTATTTAGCAGGTTATTATTTGTTTTATGCCAATGTACATTTTTCTCCTTTTCATCATAATTTTTAGTTCTTCTCTCTCGACCCACCTACCCCACCCTTTATTAGGCTCTATCCACACTCTTATTTCAATTGTTCCTCTTCCTGATGATGGATCATTGAGTGTGATCTAAAACATCGACATAAAAGCATACATAGTTTAATCCAAAAGCTTGCATACAACTAAGGATTCAATTAAGGTAATTGATGAAGTGGAATTTATAATCAAACCATAAGCACTCTCTAAGACTTGGGAGGGTGTAACCTTTAAATTTTTTAAGATAGTTTTTAAAAATAGTGATACACACCAAATAAAGACTAAATCTTAAATGACATGGAATAAATTTGATTATTTGAAATTTTCTTCCATGCTAGTGTATATATTTGGAGTAATTTGGTAGTCTAGTGTTTAAGCTTACTCAAGTCATGTTCTTTTTGGTGTCTCAAGTCATATGATGAGGACACATGCCATGATTTAGTTCTATCATCACTTAGACTTTCTTTACATTGATTTATTAGTTTTTAGGTTTCCTTTATAAATATTCATTGTATCATTATTCATTATTCAATTTGCACAATCAATATGATCAATCTTTTTGGATCAATTTTCCTTTGGCCTCTACAGTTGGATTATCTCTATGTCAAAATGATAATTGATATTCGATATTTGTTATTCTGTATCTACAAAAGGAGATAAATACTCCTTATATATAAAATTACAAGACGATGTTTCTAAAAAGAAACCATTGTTAACTAAAGCAAACTAAAAAAAATAACTGAAAGATGCTAAAATGAACTAAAGCGAAAACAAAAATTACTAAAAACTAAGTTAGCTAAAAGTAAACTATCAACTAACTAAAGCTAAGATGACCATTAAATATTACAATTAATACTTTAATAGGCTCCCTTAATGGTCATCCTACAAACATAAAATAAGTCTACCCATATTTTGATGGTGTTTTGGTCATCAAAATGCATAATATGCAGACTCCTTCTGCTCAGTATACTCTGCCACTTGAGCACTCTATTGAGACTCTTCCTAGTTGGACTTCTCATCAGCCAATGGCTTTCTGCAATACTTCTAAATATGACCAATCTTCCCACAATAATGACAAGTAATAGACTTCTTGGAGCCCTCATCTGAATTGCCTTGTCTTTCTGCTGAGTGGACTTGCCTTTGCCAATGTCTTTGGCAGTAAATGCTTGTTCAACACTAGGAGACTCACTGTTGCTCCCAAACTGTTTCCTCCACCTATCCTGCTACAAGAGCTTATTGCACAACTCATCAAACTTCAACTCAACATTGGTGGATGTAATGTTGAGAGTTTCGATGAAGTGCTCATAGGAACGTGGCAAAATTTTCAGCATGATCACCACCATATCCTCCTCTTCCATCTTGCGACCAATGGCTTCTAGTTGATCATGAATTTGTAATAACCTCCGTAAATTAAGCTTGATTAAAAACACAACTTACACATCATCATGCATACAAGGATGACATGTAGTGTCCCTCCGTTTCGACCGTCTTGGATCTTGAGTACGTTCGTTTGGTTAGATTGAGTTGTCTTTTTGTGTTCATTATTATATTGTTAAATTTGCTTTTGAAATTATGTGATAAAGTAATATTATAACTAACCTTGACTAATCAAATTAATTAAATTAATTGATTACAAAGTGACTAGTTATTTGGGGATAAAGTAATAATTAAATGAATAAATACCTTTCCTCTATATAATAGTTTTAGTAATTATTTAACTAAGTGAGCAAATTAATTTAAGTTTATGAGGGAATATTATCAATATTTGATTTATTGAAAAAGAACGAATCAACCTATGGCAATTAAATGTTTTATATTGTGATAATAAATGTTTGATATTGTGATAATTATTCGATTATATTGTATAATGGTATTTGTGAAAGAATATGTTTCAAATAGTTTTTATTTAATTACTCTTTCTTTGAATCAATCTCTTCATAAAATTCCAAATTTTATTCAGGCTAATATGATTTTGACAAATTATAAAATTAATAAGAGCAAAATAAGTCCTTTTATTTCATCCAAAAATAATTAATAAAGTAAAATAAATATAATAATTATATCATTATTACTAAAATAATATATATATTTTAATTAAGCATGTAAATACCTTTATTGGTACTTGTCGTGAGGCAATACTATTGAAATGATTTTCTTAGTTAATTAGTTATTAATAATTTAGCTTTCAACCAATCAAAAATAATAATTTTTTTTGAAAAAAATAAAATTCAATTTTGTAAAGTGAAGTTGCAAAATATTTAATTTCATAAATTATAAAAATCATTTCTGTTCAATATGATTGGCTAAGAAATTTTGTGTGTTATTGGATTTTTAGGAAAAGTGAAAATAAACTATTGTTTTGCCTATTTTTTAGAAACTGCATTATTATTTTACCTTATTTTCATAAATTTTATTTTCATAAATTGAACTATTATTTTGCCTATATTTAAGAAACCAAATTTACTAGATTATCTCAACCTGTCATTTTTTGCCATTTTATCTACTATTTGTTTTACTGGTCTCCCTTATACTGTTTCCGGCCACTATTGGTTTACACTCTTAACAAATAATGGCAAGATCCTAATAATGAGCAGATTTAGGTTTTAACGTTATACATCCTTTCTCTACATAATTAAGTATTAACATAATTTTTATATAATAAACAAATAATTATAAATATGATATTATATTATTTATTATTAAATCCTTTATCTTATATAATTAAGTATATATTGGAATAATGTAAATTTTACATAATAAACAAATAATTATAAATATATAATTATATTATTTATTATTACATCTTTTATTCTTCATAATTAAGTATATATTATCATAATTAATATAATGTAAATTTTATATAATAAATATATAATTATTATATTATTATTATTTTTTGATTCATAATCTATGATCATTATTATAATGAAATAAAAGATTACAAATAATTATTATAAATATGTATATGAATAGATATCTTATTTAAAAATTATTTAAAAATATAAAACTAAGATGTATTTAAAATATCTATGTTTATAGATATTCTATTTTAAAATTATTTAATAATTATCATATTTTATTTTATTTTAGTACTAATGAAGAATCATTTTATTATATTTGCTATCAAATTTAAAATCAACCAATCAAATTACAAAAGTTCTTGCTTATAAATATTTAAAATAAAAATAAACTAGTATAAATGTTGTTATTTTTTTTAATAAAATAAAGTAGAATACATTTGAATATTTATATATAATTTATTATAGCATAATAATTTTATCCCTTTTACCATAATTATTTGCTTTTTAATTTAATGACTTATATATGAAACTATTATACTTGTTATTGGTAAATATGAGATCAACCAAACATAATGACAAGTATAATAGTTACATATATACCTGATTATTAAAAAGAAAATAATTATGGTAAAAGTTATAAAATTATTATACTATAATATATTATATAATAATATAAATTATATATAAATATTCAAATGTATTCTACATTCATGTTTAATTTATAAAATTATAATGTATTCGACTTTATTTTATTAAAAAAAATAAAAACAAACATTTATACTAGTTTAGCTTTATTTTAAATATTTAACATTAAACAAGATATTTAAATTACATAACCAAAACAAATAAAAACAACCATCACTACTAAACAAACAATACAAAAAAAACAAAAGTCAAATTAAAATACAATAATTAACAAAAATAAATACATTTAATTTTATTCACCTTCATTAAATTTACATATATTTTATTTTGACTCTACAAACCTCTAATTACAATACTACAAAGGCAAGTACTCACCACTACGTGGCACTTGTTTTAAGAAAGAAAAGGGAAATGTAAAATTGGGCTTCTAAAAGATTTACACCTGCCTTGCATGTGCCCTCCACCTGCCTTCAAGGTATTCCTTCCTACTCACATGTCTTGAGTAAGCGTTCCCATTCTGCATGCTTTTCTTAGGAAGGCATCAAGATTTCATGGGAGGTGTCCTGAAGGGGGGCGGCAGGGAGGGATCATGCTACTTTGGGGGAGGCATTTTCGCCAAACAGTTCACATGCCTCATTTATGCGTCCACCTGCAATTGATATTTGCTGGAAAGTTGCTAAAGCCTTTTTAAAAAAAAATCCATTTTGTGCATATCCTGCAACCATTGCAGACCATGCACTACAACAAATCCCTATGATTTGCTCCATTTTTTGCTCCGCTTTTTGCTTCCACCCAATGTTTTAATGTATATTTTGCCAATTTTTTGAAAACGTCAGTGCTATTTATTGGGATGGCGCTATTTATCGAGATGACGCTATTTTTGGCATTTATTTGCGTCGATCAGGACTAGTCGGTGCTAATTTACGCCAGAATTATCAATGCCTTTAGCGCTCATGTTGGCGTTGAGTGTGGCATTGTCGTTACCGCCACCTTTGGCTTCGAGTTTAGTGCCACTTTTAGCTCCCAACTTTAGCTTCGAGTTTAGCTTCGGGTTTAGCGTTGATTTAGACACCACTATGTCGAAGAGACTTATTTATATGTCTCGTCGACGATGTAAAACAATGAAATATCAACAAGATACATGCATATCAAGGAGAGAATCACTTACGTCACATCGACAAGGTATATCTACAAGTGCTCAGTGAAACACAACTCTTGGATATAACGAAGTAATGTCGATGAGACATTGAGATATCAGTAAGACAAATAAGATTGTCTCATCGAAACTCTTCAAGTAATGATCAAAAGCATACACCGCTAGACCGCCGAGAGGGTGAGCAACATAAGTGGTAGAGCGGTATACACCGCAACCCCGCAGCAAGAAGCCTTGAGCAAGGCGGTAGTGCGGTAAACAACTGAAGAGAAGGGAAAAATACCACCATACCGCAGTGATAATCACGAGTCTCCCCGACATGGCAAAGTTACACTGATATATAAAGAAATACCACCGAAGGAATATCGATGAGACAGTGGCATATTAGCAAGAGATATTAACTTGTCTCATCGACATTGACAACCAACATCATAGGAACATAAGATCTAATGTCGATGAGACATTGAGATATCGGTAAGACAAAGAAGATTGTCTCATCGACACTCTTCAAGTAATGATCAAAAGCATACACCGCTATACCACTGAGAAGGTGAGCAACATATGCGGTAGAGCAGTATACACCGCAACCCCGCATCAAGAAGCCTTGAGCAAGGCGGTAGTGTGGTAAAAAACATAAGGGAAGGGAAAAACACCGCCATAACACAGAGGGTATAATAAGAGACGGCGGTAGTATGGTAATCGTGACAAAAAATCACATTAGTCACAATCCATTTGAATAAATCATTTAAGGAATCAAGAATATAGCCTGCTAAAATACTCTAAAACTCTAATAAACATACTCTAAATTTTTTGTCGAAATCTTATTTTCAAGCATAGCCCGTCAGAATGGAGTTTTCATTTTAATAAATATACAATAAAACCTTTGTTGAAACCTTATTTTTCAGGCGTAGCTTGCCAAAATGGAGAAGTGTTTCAGTAAAGAATGACAAAGAATGGTAAGGAGATGTGCGTGATAGGAGGCATAGGATTCATTGTTGTTTATCAATTCTAGCTCTGATCAACAAGGGTTACAATGTTCACGCTATTGTTTGTAATCCAAGTATTTAATTGGCATATGTTTGCATAATCTCAAATTCCTTTAGATGCTTTTGAAGTATCAATGTGTCCTATATAGGGTTTAGAATAATTTATTTTAATTTAAAAAAAAAAATAAATGATGTATTTTCCTATGATTAGATAATGTGGAGATCTCCTAAATCTTCCCTAGCACACTGTCCTCTTTCACACTGTGTTCATGACTCCAGCTGCTAGGGTTTTGCATTTGACATCTTTAATATCTTCATGATAGTGTCTTTTAAATAGATCTCAGTCTTTGCTTTAATCTTTATCATGGTAACCCTTGAGTTCCCTAATCCACCTTCAATCTCTTCTAAAAACGTTGTCTTAAGCTAGACTACATAGTATGCATAAAGCAAGTCCTTCATACCTATCATTGTTCCAAACCACCACTCACCGCCTTGCTTAAAATTTTGCCTCCATAAGCACAATACCATGTTTTAAAATCATGGTTGCCAGTGATTGACCATTAAGGTCACTACTTTCATCAAGATACAATGAGATTTTTGTCTTCAAACTTAAGGCATTATGTAAGATAACATTGTGAATTGTTTGTTGTGTACAATTTGATTTTCTTGCACATTTACTGCTTTGCTAACTACCTTTAAGATTGGATATTGCACCATCAACTGCAATCTCAAACAACTCACTCACTGTCACTTGAAGATTCCTTTCATGAGCATCCTTGTATAAAATCAAACTATGCCCTATAGACTTCCTACTTACTAATATAGGGGACTCATTGTTTCATGGTATTTTGAGTTTTATTTAGAAGGGGTTAATATGTGGCATTTTTATGTGCAAGAAGAATAGATTGTGATGCAACATTCGGGTATGGATGGTTTAGGGAAATTTGGATTGCTATCAGTGTCATAACCAAGTTGGATTGTACCTTGAGCCAGTGTGAAACACTTCCAGGTGTTCTCTTTAAACTTGCTCTTTTCGCCCTAGTATGGTTTGGATCATCCCATCCAAATCTTAATAACCTAGTTGGATCTTGGGTATTAGTATGTGATTCATCAAAATATTCTACCTATCAACAAACTCAAGCATTATTTAATGTTTGGCAACAATTGGAATGGACCTATATTTTTAAGTTTCTATGTTATGCTTAATTATGCTTTAGTTAAGAAACAATGCAATTTTTGTGAACGAACTTGAAGCTTGTTGCTTCCCGTACAAATAGGGAAACCAAGGTCTGATTTTGATCATCCTATCATCACCATTTTAATCCATTAGAATAGATACTAGACTATCTCATCCACTTATTCATATCAACATAAATCATGTTATGTATGTTTATATTTTGAGCAATATAATGGAGCAGATACATTATAAATCGTAATCCATCTTCAGTGTTCAATTGCTTTGTCGATTTTCATGCTTATTTATTGCTTTGTTGCCTTCAAAGTGGTCTTTTCAAGTTGTTTAAATCTGCAAGATTTATCGGGGCACATTTGATGTTGCTATTTGGTCCAATTTGAGGTGCAATTGTAAGGATTTGTCTTTTTTAATTATACTTTCTGACATTTGTCTTGATACAAATTGTTACTTTAGAATTATGGTATTCCTATGGAGGAATTTTGTCCGTTGTAATTATTGCAGGAAGGAGTTAACGCTAGCAAGTAGAGGAATGTGTTTTAAATTCCCGAAGGACTTGAAGCATTGATGATGGTATTGTTGGTGGCGTTGGACATACGTTCGGCATTAATGGTGAGTGCTGACAATAGGATGTGTTTTAAAGAAACACAAGGCATTTCGTCTGATGCTTCTCAGTTTCCGGTTGCAAGGAATGTAACAAGTTTGCAGTATGAGGCAGTTTGGAAGCTAGCGTACCAGAGAAGAAATGAAGGCCAATTTCACTCTACACTCAAGGAGAAAATTGGACCCTTTTGTTGGCAAAGCAACTGTGAAGCGGTTGAGAGGATTGTTCCTCTCCAACGATGTGAAGGTGGCGCAATCTGTGCAAAAAATCCTGGGTACTGGCTTCAAATATTTGAAGCACATATATCGTACTAATATGGATATTTGCTCATTGATCATGGCATGGGGGCTGGACTTAGGAGAGTCGGCGGAGGAAGTGAGGAAAGTAATGAAGGTGTTGGTACACAAGATTTTCTCAGTGAATATGGAAAGTATCCTGGAATGGACTATACCAAGAGAAGGCTTTGATGTGAGCGAAGGCATGGAAGATCACATGGACCCTAAAGTAGCAGAGATAAACCATCCCTTCATTAGGTGGCCATAAGGAATCACCAAAGCTATGTGGAGAGGACGAGCGAAGCTAGGATGGAAAGCCCTAAAAGTTTGTGTAGAAATAATGGAGGTCGAGACGGTCATTGAAGGACTCAAAGATGTCACCAAAGAGGAGCTGCGAGAGAAGAAAGGTTTGCGCCCAAGGAAGAAGATGAAGCCAATCAAGGAAATATGCCCAATGCAACTGGGTAGCACGTAGGGCACTTCCGCGTAAGCTAAAGCTCAATTTTGGTTAAAATACAGTTTATATCTTAGTTTTTGTTGTACATTTTCTGGGGTTAAGCCCTATTCTTGATTTGAAAATGTAAACAGTATGGGCTATGGGTAATAGTAGATAGGGTTGTTTACAGGCAGATTCAGTAATTTTTTTTCTGGTTTGTTGGGAACTGTGGTGGTTAAACAAACATATTTTAGAAGCTGCTGGATAGACTTAATTTTTAAATTTGATGTAAATTCTGCATTATTATTAATAAAATCAAATATTATCACTGATAAAAAAAAGAAAACAGTAGGTTGCATGTTAAATTTCAAACATTTTCTTTGCATTTTTTTGTATATATTATTTTCTCAGTGCATCATCATGTAACAACAATTTCACTTCTGAGATATACAGTAAAAATAAATGAAAGCACATGTTTTCTTTGTCAAGGGAAATGTATGGTGAATACCCTATGTCTTTCAGATAAGTGTGCAAGCAAAATAAGATATAACTGATTGAATCTAATTTTCTACTGTACAATTGTTTTTTTATGTACTTTTTACTTTTTGCATGTGGATTACCCTCAAAAAGAGACTACTTACCTTTTCTTAAATGAAGCCTTTACATTTCATGTCTACGAAAGGAATTTACTGCTTGACAACAGGTTCGTGAACTTCATACAAATTAAGATTGGTGTAAAAGGCCATCCCTGCAAATGTTGTTAGGTCTAAAATTATAATGGAAAATAAAAAAGCTTGCTAGGAGAATAAAACATGTTTTCAATTGTCCAAGTACAACATAATATTATTGAAGCATTTAAAAGTTTAGGCCATAAGAATCATCCCTTTTTAAACATGGATTGCAAATAATTCTGAAAATTTAGAAATCTTGGTCATTAACATTATTGTCTGCTACAATGTCCACCCAGTTTCCTCTTAGCGATTTAATATTTTTACGCCGTCCACGTCCTCTCTCCATGGCCTCCTTTGTGAATAAAAATGTTGCCACAAAAGTTTTCACTGCACTACCGCTGAGAAGTAAGAAGCAACTTGTGGGACCGCGGTAAAAGTCGCTCTACCGCACCGAGCTGATGAAGGAGCCGTGGGACAACGATGGTCACTACACTACTACACGCCATTGGTAGAAGACTTGTGGGAGTCACTGCAACACCGCCAAATCCTTAAGGAGGAGGAGCAGCAGGAGGACGAGGATATGTTTATGCCTTAGTATTTCATGGATTTGATGGAATTGTGATTGATTTTCGTTACAACGGATCGACAAAGGTTCAAATTTTTTTGAACAATGGATTTTTGTGCTTCAAAACAAGGTCTGTGGTGCTCATCTTGGTTCACAATTTACTTTTGTTTTTTATTTTATTTTGTATTATATTGCAATGCCCTCTGTTTGTTTGTGGAAAGTATTTAGTGTAGAGGCTAGTCTATTTAAGCCCTGAAAGGTATTGCATGTATATGTTTTAAATTGATGCTCCTTTCTAAGAAGGCTTTAGTAATAGTTAGGGTTTCAATGAAAGCATTTATTTTTAATCTTCCATTAAGCTTATGAGGATTTGTTAAAGAAAGAAAAAAATGCGAGACAAGGTAGTGAAAATGAAATAAGCTTTGCGAGTCTCGATCTCTTGACCTCTGGACACAAATATGTGGTCGAATACTTTTGTTCCAGAAGCTTCAATTTTATGTGATTCTTTTTTGCTTTTTCTTCTTGGGTTTTAGAGGAGCCTAATCTTAATTTTGGTGTTTGAGTATTTTGTGTTTTTAATTTATATCCATTTTGACTATTGAGAATTTGGGGTTTTGTCTGTGAAGGATTCATGCTTTTTGTGATTGTAAGGGAAGGAGGAGGAGGGGGTTGTTATAGAAACAAGAAACCTAGACTAATTGTAATGAATATGATATAAATATTTTTTTGCAAGAGAAGCTTGAGGTGAGACTGGTGATCATATAAATGAAGAGAGGAAGGGAGGAGAGCTACATGGGGGGTCCTCAAGTGAAGTGCCCTTCTACATCTAGAGACGAATCGTAAGTTCTTGTCCTTATCCTTGTTAATTCAAAGCTGAATTGTTTTATCATCGTATGTTTTTGAGAGAACTGTTAAAGGAATTTAATCCCTGGTTACTATGTATGCATGTATTTTAGTGGGGAGACTATATATCTATTTTGTTTTTTGAATGCCTTAAAATGAGTGCGTGCATTATGGATAGCATGATCTTATTTGCGGGATATAATCAGTTTGCAGTTTTAGCATCTTTCCTTTTTTACATGTTTTGTGTTTTTGTAGTCCATGATTATGTAATCTAATATTTTAGATGAGGTTGCTCCCATAGCTCTCTTACATGTTTTGTGTTTATGCAGTCTTGTCCCTCTCTTGCTGTTCTTCCTCAATCTCATCAAGATCATACATTGACCTTCTTGCCCCTCCTAAAGTTTGGACCACATCCATCACCTCCACATAAAATTGGACTTCCTCGGTCTTCTTGGTTCCCACGCCATGATATGGTTATGCAAATGAAAATGAAGCAAAGTAATCATCTCCTTCTCCACTGGCTGGAAGAATGCATGCTTAATGTTTTGATACGTAATATTAGCTCTCTCTTCTTCTCTCATGGTTGAATACCGAAATCTTTTAGATGAGGCTTCTCCCATAACTCTCTTACTCGCTTGAAAAATCCTTAAGGAGGACGAGCGGCAGGAGGATGAGGATATGTTTATGCCTTAGTATTTCATGGATTTGATGGAATTGTGATTGATTTTCGTTTCAACGGATCAATGGAGGTTCAAATTTTTTTGAACAACGGATTTTTGTGCTTCAAAACAAGGTCTGTGGTGTTCATCTTGGTTCACAATTTACTTTTGTTTTTTATTTTCTTTTGTATTATATTGCAATACCCTCTGTTTGTTTGTGAAAAGTGTTTAATGCAAAGGCTAGTCTATTTAAGCCTTGAAAGGCCTTGCATGTATATGTTTTAAATTGATGCTCCTTTTTAAGAAGGCTTTAGTAATAGTTGGGGTTTCAATGAAAGCATTTATTTTTAATCTACCGTTAAGCTTGCAAGGATCTGTTAAAGACACAAAAAATGCAAGACAAGGTAGTTAAAATGAAATAAGCTCCACGAGTCTCGATCTCTTGACCTCTGAACACAAATATGTGGTCGAATACTTTTGTTCCAGAAGCTTCAATTTTATGTGATTTTTTTTTGCTTTTTCTTCTTAGGTTTTAGAGGAGCCTGATCTTGATTTTGGTGTTTGAGTATTTTGTGTTTTTAATTTATATCCATTTTGACTGTTGAGAATTTGGGGTTTTGTTTGTGAAGGATTCATGCTTTTTGTGATTGTAAGGGAAGGAGGAGGAGGGGGTTGTAGAAACAAGAAACCTAGACTAATTGTAATGAATATGATATTTTTTTTTTTGCAAGAGCATTTTGAGGTGAGATTGGTGGTCATATAAATGAAGAGAGGAAGGGAGGAGAACATGGGGGGTGCTCAAGTGAAGCACCCTTGTACATCTAGAGGCGAATCGTAAGTTCTTGTCCTTATCCTTGTTAATTCAAAGCTAATTGTTTTATCATCGCATGTTTTTGAGAGAACTGTTAAAGGAATTTAATCCCTGGTTACTATGTATGCTTGTATTTTAGTGGGGAGACTATATCTCTATTTTTACATGTTTTGTGTTTCTGCAGTCTATGATTATGTAATCTAATATTTTAGATGAGGCTGCTCCCATAGCTCTCTTACATGTTTTGTGTTTGTGCAGTCCTGTCCCTCTCTTGCTGTTCTTCCTCAATTTCATCAGGATCATACATTGACCTTCTTGTCTCTCCTAAATTTTGGACCACATCCATTACCTCCACATAAAACTATACATCCTTGGTATTCTTGGTTCCCACGCCATGATATGGTTATGCAAATGAAAATGAAGCAAAGTAATCATCTCCTTCTCCGTTGGCTGGAAGAATGCATGCTTAATGTTTTGATACGTGATATCAACTCTCTCGTCTACTCTCATGGTTGAATATCGAAATCCATTATGATGGGCCTCTAGAGTTCTAGTCATCTTTCATCCTCTTCCACCATATGATGGCCTGATCCACACGTCTGCCAGCCTAATTGGCTTTGTTTTTGAAAGCTGAAGTTTCTCCTAAGTCACCAGTGTAGCCCTCTCTGCCTTTTCAGACTCTTTCATTGCTATAGATCATCTCTGGGATTTAATCATTTGTACCACATGGTTGATGTGCTTTGAATCCTTTTCTGCAATCTTGTCCCTCTCTTGTTGTTCTTCCTCAATTTCATCAGGATCAACCTTTATGCCCCTCCTAAAGTTTGGACCACATCCATTACCTCCACATAAAATTGGACATCCTTGGTCTTCTTGGTTCCCACGCCATGATATGGTTATGCAAATGAAAATGAAGCAAAGTAATCATCTCCTTCTTTGTTGGCTGGAAGAATGCATGCTTAATGTTTTGATACATGATATCAACTCTCTCTTCTGCTCTCATGGTTGAATACTAAATCCATTATGGTGGGCCTCCAGAGTTCCAGTCATCTTTCTTCCTCTTCCACCAAATGTTGGCCTGATCCACAAGTCTGCCAGCCTAATTGGCTTTGTTTTTGAAAGCTGAAGTTTCTCCTGACTCACCAGTATTAGCTGTAAATTTTTTAAATTTTATTATGGTATGTGCACTTTGATATGATGTAATATGATTATGGTTTCATCTCATATGTTGTAATATTAGATATATAACAAAAAATAAATTATTGCATGAAATAAATAATAACTTTTCATTTTAAATGTTTTTTTTTGTAGAACACAGGTCTTCCAGAAAGATCAAGATGATCCTCAACATGATATAGATCCACAAAATATTGGTTCTTCCGGTACAAATCACATGGCAGAGGATGATGATGACAAGATACAGAAGACACCGACACTGGCTGATGACAATGATGATGATGATGAGACAGTTGGTGATAGTAACCAGTGACATTCATGATCATATAGACTACATCATGGATCATTGTTGATATATCGTTATGATGACTCTTTTCATGGTTACTATCATATGTATCATTTTCATGGCCTACAGTACTATATTGTTGAGTTGTATCATATTGACATGTATCATTTTCACTATATCATTTGGACATGTATCATCTTGACTTGTATCAATTTGAGTTACATAATTTATCAATTTTATTTATATCATTTGTACATGTATCATTTTCACTTATGTTGACTGTTGGACATGTATCATTTTGACATGTTTTTGATGTACTGGCATATTTGACTTTCACTTGTTTTAGTTATATATGATGATGATCTTATCAGTATTGACTTGTCAATTTATATATATTAAAAGTGGTTGATGATTTTTGGATGGATATTTATTAAGTATGATGATTTTAATTTACTGCTCAGGATGGATGTTGTCAAATTCAATTAAATTATAGATATTTGACTCACTTGTTTTAATTATAGATGATGATCATGTTACAATAATTATATTTTTATTTAATCATATGAGTTAAATAATTAAATTACTTACTCTATAATCATATGAGTTATTTAAGAGGCACGATATATTTAACTAATCAAATTGAAATAAAACATATTAAATTAATAAATGGAAGCAAAACAAGAAACGCTTTTAGAAGCAAAAAATGAAGCAACAATGAAAGCCAAACTAGAAACAATCTTGAAAGAAAAATTGAGAGCAAAATCGGAAGCAAAATTGGGAGCAAAATTGGAAGCAAAACCGGAAGCAAACCTTGAAGCAAACTTGGGAGAAAAATCAGAAGCAAACATGGAAGAAAAATCGGAAACAAAACTGGAAGCAAACTTGGAAGCAAAACTAGGAGCAAAACTAAAAACAAAATCGGAAGCAAAACTGGAAGCAAACTTGGAAGCAAAACTGGAAGGAAAATCGGAAGCAAAATTGGAAGCAAAACTAAAAGCAAAATTGGAAGCAAACTTGGAAGCAAAACTGGACGTTAAATTGAAAGCAAAACTAGAAGTAAAAATGGGAGTAGACATGGAAGTAAAACCGAAAGCCAAATTGGGCACCATTTCGGCACAATTTCCGACGTTGCTACCCGACACAATTTTAGGCGCCAACAAAGGCGCTATGATGTCCCGACGCTAAATCCACCACTACATATGGCGTTAAATTCTGTTGTTGTGATGAGAGATCATCTCCTTTGGGAATTCTGTCAAAATTCATGGGCCTTCTCTATGCTTACTCATTTTGTGTACATGTCCACCAAAGCATGTGCAATCTACAACATCTGACAAAAAATATTTTAGCCTGTATGTTTCGATGGATGTCCATACCTGGTCTCAAGCTCCCATTTAGGTGCAGGCAGAGAGGATGATGGCACATGCTGAGGGATCTAAATCAGTGCAACATAATTTGGGAAAAATCCTGAGGTAAGTTACCAGCCACTGTCAAAGATCTTTATTGTCTGTTTTCTAGAATCTACCCACAGTGATTTGTGGATTTTATTTAGGGTTTTGTGTGCTCGTAAATATTTGTTAAAAGTTACTTGTCACCCATGTGAATTACTTGATCATCTTTAAAAACATTTAATGACAATTTTTCTAGTTTATACCTTCTTCATGACAAGTGTCAGTTACAAATGTTTCAGACCCTGTTGTCTGGCATATTTTTCAATTTACTTATCATTCGTCTAGACTGTGATTTGTAATAACTTATTAAACGAAAATGGTAAAGATAATGATAGAGGTGTAAAACGGAACATTGAATAATCTGTTGCTGTTATTGACATTTCACAACCATTCCTGTATGAAATGCAATTTTTTATATTGATTCAAAGCTTGTAAGTTCCATGATTTTTCTGGTTTAGGTATGTGTCAGGTTGCTTGCAATTTTGGGGGCTCTGGGAGTGGCTCCACAGTCTTACAAGAATCATTTTTTTTAACTAATTCTTGTACTTACATTTTGCACTTATAATAATTTTGTAAGGGAGGAGGTCTATACGAGAAAACTATCTCAATATCACAATGTGAAAAGGTGATGAAATATTGAGTAAAGGTCTAAAATGCATCTAACCTATTAAAGAATACAACTATAGACTACCTCAATATCACAATGTGAAAAGGTAATGAAATATTGAGTAAAAGACCTAAAATACATCTAGCCTATTAAAGAATACAACTATGGAAAAGCTGTCCTCAAGACAAGCTAAAATTCAATCAATAATCCTACCTACACTATAATTGAATTACTTAATTATACAAGTTATAAACCAAATGTCACAAATGTGTAATACAAAATGAAATCGACAGTGAAGTGTTGCAATGATTTATGAGCTCACAGCTCTAATGTAAAATTAGTTGATATAATAAATACTAAAGCAACCTAAGACTAATTTGACTTTAGGACTTGTAACAACAAGAACTAATAAAGGGAACAATTGATTGTTTTGAAAGGTATGTAAGCTTTCATTTTTTATCATGGTTAGTCATGTATGGCTATGGACAGGTGGTTATGTACGATTGACATGTGTTGTGATCAAGTCTATGTTTTTCCCTGATGTTTATTGAGAGACCTCGCTCCATGGAATGTAAAGGTTAATTTATAGATGAAGACATTTTACATTACATCTGTAGATAGTAAAATAATTCTTATTTTGTAATTTTTTTTGTTAAATTGTGTGCTGATAGATACTCTGTGACATTAAGTTGTTTTTGTGTTTTATGGGTGCTAGAAATAGCTCTTAGTCTCTATTGATCATCTACATGTACAAGGATCTGCAATATTATATATTGTGCCTCAGCTCATATCGAGAATTTAGCAAAGGTTCTATGAGTTTTGAGAAAAAGAACAAGTCACAATGATATTGTGATAGCATCAACACTTGGTTACTAATTTATTTAATGTAGAGTTCAGAATTGGTATCTCAAAAGGATCAAAGCCCTTGAATGATGCTAAGGAATTCAAAATCACTAAAATTCAGAAAATTTGGATAATTAGCATCATCCAGATATTTATGCTGTATGCTCTTTAGGAAGAAGGAAGTATCACAATTGTTTGAAATGCCACAAACTTGCTGATTTGCATGGGAAAAAAAGAAGAAGTAAATTTAACACTTGTTTTTTTTGTTGTTTTCTGTGTGCACGTGAATCTTACAATAAATAACATATTAATAGATGATATACTTGCTCTCCATCCATACATTTTATAGTTGAATATTCTTACGGTGCATAGCTTGGTCTATGAAACATTATCTTCTTTGCAAAGTAATAATAAAATGACCACAAAATAATTTTCCTTTTTTATAGCCTATTAATTTTGTTGTGGGATTAGTGGTGTTAAAATGAAAGCTAACATGCATTCATAAAAAAAATAAAAAATCTATTTAGAAATAGTACAGTCTTAGATTGGTTGTCATGAATTTCTCTCTAAATGAAGTGGCCCATGCTTAAGTTTTACCTTGCTTGATGGTGTTTGAATTTCTTGCTATTTCATGCATATTGTTAATTTCTTTTTGTTGCCTGTTAAAATCGTCATATGGTTAGAAGTTTGATTGGATAGAAGTAGTCATGCATGTCAGTTACAGGTAGCCATAATTTGTGAAATAAAATGAGGTAAAACAAATGTTGTTGGAATTCATGATACACTTTATATGTAGCAACATTTTGACCCAGATATGTTGTTGCTGATCTGAAATGCTTTTTCCAGCAGTTGGTATTTTTTTTTTTAGGATTTTATTAATAGTTATCAGTGGTAGCTAGTTTCTATTTTGACGGTACTCTAACAACACTTTATTGTTGTTTTAACGATTTAAATCACCTCTCTATGGCTGCAAGAGTTAGGTGTTGTATTTCTGATTTAGGAATGAATCAACATGCTTTCTTTTGCTGATTTTAAGGAAGTTTTATGAGAGTATATTCATTTAGATGTAATGATTTTCCATTCTATTACTAAGAGTGTTGTCAAGGACATATCGATTATGAATTCTTTTAAATATGACAACTATTCTAGTGATAAGGTTTGTAAATAAGTTGAGCATTTAGATAACTATAGAAAAGTTTAGTTATATAAAGGAAAGTATTTTGCTGTCATATTTGATTGGTAATGTAAATAAGAAATTTGGTTACCATTGATCATGTGTTGAGTCTCTTCTCATTACTGGAGTTAACTTAAAAAGATTCATCTCTATAAACCTTAGCTCTGTTATAGTTTTAGAAAATTCATAAAGATATATAAATATACAAAAATAGGAATACATTACATATTAATGTTTATGTGTTAGGTTAGATAATTATTTATTATTGTGATTGCATTTGAAATGAGTGATAGTAAATAAGGTCTTAAAGGAAATTAAAATAAAGATGATTAATTGGTCACTAAATTTTCACATTGTGTACTATCTAAGAGTATTGATAGATAGGTAGTTTAGGTAATTGAGTCAGAATAAAGTTAAGGGATTTAGACTCCCTTTTTTATGTTAACTAATTAGCAAGCGTAAGTTAATTAATTTTTATAAGATTAGTAGATGGCTAGTAAAATTTCTTGGTAAATTTAACATTTGGAATTTGGTTAATAAAGGATGATGTTGAGTGGTAGTTTTAATATTAGGGTTGAAGGTTAGAAGAAATGTTTTAGAAAATTTCATTATCAAGGAAAAGAGATTTAGGTGATTTTTTTCAATATTTGGAAGTTAATAAAATGAATATGGATATATTTAAGTTTGGAAAAGTTTATTGGTTACTTAATCACTAATTCTTAAGTTGTTATCTAAGTGATCTTTTGTTTGTATTGTTAATATATATATATATATATACAAAGGTGGCATTGATTAATTACTAGATGGTAGACATGGAATAATGTTAGAGTATGACCCTTAGTCAAACCATTATACTATCTTGGAAGCTATTGAGAAAACCTAGTTCTTGTTAAGAATTTATACCGCTTAATGGAACCATGCTTACCTAAATGTTATCCATTTGAGACTCTATTTTAATTGATCTAATGTTAAGTTCCATAAGTTTGCAAATGCCTTCATATTATGGTTAATGAGCTTGTTGAACATGTTAGTTATGTATTTTTCTTTTAATATCTTATGAGTCATGAATGTACTCATGATCATGTTTCATTGATTGTAATGCTTGAATAAGTGCTCTCATTGTATAAGTAGTTAATTAGCGAAAGTGTGAAGATTTTGGTTGGTTGTTCAAGCTGAATCATTGGATTGGTTTTCAAGTTGAGATGTGCTCGGTTGATTGTTATCGTTGTCATGATTATTGCTTTTATTCTACACTTGTCTCCTTTGTAGATTTTACATAGTCATTTTGGAGTTCCATGATGTGAGTTTCTTTGGGAACCCAAGTATTTGCGTACCCTTCAGTTGGGAGTATATGAATATTGGTGTTATAGTATGCCTTTATTTTCCCTTTGTATACCTCTGGAAGCAGTCACCTTGTATGTGGTCGTTGAGATTGATGTATGTTATGTTTTGGTTGACCTTGTTGTTCGGTCTTGCGATCGTTCTGCTTGTCTATCTTGGTCGCGGGTCTTTCTTGTCATCTCCTAGCACGAGGGGGGTGGAACTTCGGGTCCACGTGGTCGGGTGGAACGTGCTATGCTCCCCATTGGGTTCCCAGGTTGTGTTCGTGATGCAAAAGAAGATGCAGAGTTTCAAAGCTTCACTTGGTTGAAGACTGCTCCACATTTTGTAACTGATTCATCATTGATGTATTATTCTTGTACTCAATGTACTCTTCCCATTGTTATAAGGGAAGCATTATGTAATGTACAGTTGCATTCTTGATGTGTTGTATCTGTGGAAATATATTCCACAGTTGTATCATGGAACTTTAAATTGAATTGTAATAAAATTATGTATCATTTTCCTCTCTTTTGACCTTGGATGGTTGTATGTCATCATTATGTAATCTTGGTTTTTATTCGCTTTCGTCTTGGTAAAAGTTTAGGTTTCGTAATGACTGTTTCGTGTACCCCAGAGGACTTAGATGACTTTGTAAATGCATAGTTTCTCTTCATGTAATGTATGCACATATTCATCTTATGCAATATTTCCCTTTCAAAAAAATAAAATTAGTGTGGTATTTTGTTGTCTTTTGGGGCTCACACGGCAGGGCGTTACATGACACGTGTCCAAGGCTCAAGAAAAAGATAGAGAATTATATTGAAATATTAATTTAAAGTATGCATGTGCCATTTGTAAAGCAAAGTCATATGGGAATATTTCCCTTACAATAAACCTCTTGGTCAATATAAAAAATATCCAATATACTGAACACTTGTGCCTTCCTGATAGGATCCCTTTAGCCTTGAAATTCTTCAACTATCTTGAGGGCGAGAACATTGTGGGAGCGCATTTCTTCCCTACCATGAAGTGAAACACCTCCTCAAAATTCTTCAGTCCATCGAGGAATACCTGAACCCAACATGAGGAAAACTAGCAATGCAGTACTGAATAGGAGTAATGGAATATGTGTAGAAAGTCATATCATCATCAATCATAACATGATCATCACATAACTCACACCAAAAATGACATCATGCTTGACGTTTGTTCTCATACAAAAATAGTCATGAAGAATTCATGTTAGATTACCGTCAATGTTGCTAAGTCCATCATTTCTTTAAAACAACAAGTAATCTTTGCAAGTAATAAATTGTTTTCAAGATAACATGACTACTTTCTTGCAAAATCATCCAAAAATCTTTTCATAAGTACATATCAAGTAATGAAGTGGATCAAATGTAAGAACATGCAAGAACAAGCATGGAAGTGAACAAAATATGCAATATTAAATAAAGAAGGTATAGATCATGTATGTATGTATATACATATATATGGGTATATATATGAGTATACATTCTTAAGTAAAGTAATTCCATACTACATTAACTCCTATCCAATTATCTGGAGGAAACATGTTCGATGAAATTTATGAGCAAGCATTACCTTTCTTACATGGAGAATCATAGTCAAAATTTTGTCCAACAATTATTCCATTTCTAGAACGAATCTTCAAAGACATCAAAGCATGCAACCATAAAAATTTCATTTACAAAATATATAAAGGTTCATAAGCATTTTATCGATACAACCTTTAATATTCATCTCATTTTCTACTATAGTCTAGAGAGAAGATTAACAATTACCATAAGAGTTTGAGGTTCATTACCCTAATGACCATTTCTATTTGGTCCAAATCTACCTTATTTGGATTGAGTGGATGATAATATATTGCTAGGTAGACACCTTTGGAACACATAGCAATTCATCTTAATACATTTGAATGTGATATCTACTCAATTGCTATCCACCATTTTGGAGTTTAACTCTCAAAAGTGGGCTTACATCAACAAGGAAGCTAGGTCCCTGATGGAAAAATCTGTAGATCGGGACTTGGGATCAAATTGCTATAAAAATTTTACATTAACTTCCCCTGTTTGTTCCTAAAATGTCAATCTGAAGATCGTAGACTTGTGAAAGGTATTGTGGATATCTACCGAAGGCATGAAGATAGTGAGCTGAGTGGGGATGAAATGTAGCTATGAAAATAAATCTATCACAAATCAAAAGAAAACTTGATTCTAGCAATAGGAACTATCACTTCTTGGCCATAGGAACAATATCAACTTATAATAATTACAAAATTTAAATGAACTGCAAACCACACTTGCAAATAACACATAAACAACATCAAATCAATAACAAAATTAAACACACATTATTGTAACTACGAAAGCTAAAATCACCAGACGTCTGGAGAAGTGGGCCCCCTCCTTAGTCTGTTGGGTGGTGAAATAGATGAAGCTTCTCTACACAAGACTAATCATGCAATACTGATTTTATTTATCTAAAAATAATACGGTCAATACAAAACCCTGTACAAAAATCTACTCACGCTAAAATCTCTATGAAGAAATCTACCTATACAAACAATATATACAAAGGTTGAGTTTCTAACAACCAATATCTAAATGTATAAAATAGAATAGTTTGGTTTGCCTACGGCCAACAAACTGGACATTATTGGTTCATGTGAAACCTTATTATTTTTGGCTACACAATAAAATAGTTTTGGTTACAATTGCAAATGAGAATGGATAATGACAATATTTTTGGTTTCCTTCACACAAAAAAACCTCTATCACAAATCTGTTCAACATTATAGTGTTGAGGTGGCAATCAGAAGAGAATCACATAGTCACACACTCTTTTGTTATAACAACGAGAAAAAATATGCAACATTAAGATTGTCGGTTTTCTCCAAAACAAATAGCAATATCCATTTGCAGGTTTGTGTATTGATTTAGATCTGGCCCACAGTCATCAAGTAACCAACACCACTTTGGAAGTTGATGCCATCATTTGAAAAGATGGCAGAGATAAATTGCTGGCCAAAAAGTAGTATAAAACAGTTCCTAGTAAGAAAGTAACAGGAAGGTTTTCTGCAACTCATAATCAACATGTTACCCAAAAACAATCATATGTATTTATTCAAATATCTTATCTAATAACTAAATTAAATATTACCTATATATATTAAACCATATGCAACATAGAATAGGAAAATGGTATAGAAATGGAATATCGAAATGAATACAAAGGCATATGTAAGGGCTAAAATATGGTATAAAATGAGACATAAATAGCTCTCATCAGTCCCCTTCCATCTAAGGTGATTGGTGTGAAATCTAAAGTTAGATAAGTTAATCACAAGTTCATTCAAAAGTGAATTGCAACATTAAGAGGTAGGTTTTTTGGATAGAGAAACTATCTACCCTTTAGCAACTTCTACCCTGAGGCGCCCTAGTCTACTTAGGTTTTTTTGTTCAATTCAAACAAGAGAATATTCCTCACACCCATCTATACAGAAAAGTAATTTAGTCTACTTATTTCCATAACTTAATAAATTCAGAAGAATGATTCAAATGGAATTGATCTAAACATTATCCAGTCATATCATACACATGACTCATGATTACATTCAACATAAATCATTATCCATTTAAGAATGAATTCAATAAGTAACAAAAGAAGGTATGTCACAAGTATGTGTATGTACATAGACGAAGGTCCATGTGCATACACATATATGTACCTACTTAAGTTATTGATTTGTGCATACATTCTGAAATAAAAGCTGTTAAATTAGATTGCTATCATTTAAATAATGTTCCATTTATCATTTCATTTGTCAAAAAATCAAGGAGTAAATGAATCTAAGACAAGTTTGTTTTGATAGTTTCTCACATATTGTTGTTTCATTTGTATCAAAAACAAGTTGTGATATTCAAACGATGCTTTTTACAACTAAAAAGTTACAGAATGATGTTGTTTACATATAAAACATTCATAGTTTATAACAGAACATTGTTGTTTCAGCTAAACAATTACAAAATGATATTGTTTCCAAATAAAACATTGACTATTTATAATAGAACAATGTTGTTTCAATTAAATAGTTACAGTTTATAACAATACGATGTCGTTTACAGTAGAACAATCACTATTTACACTACTACAATGTTGTTTATAGCTAAAAAGTTACAGTTTATAACAAAACGATGTCTTTTACAATAAAACTATCACTGTTTACAATAATACAACGTTGTTTACAGCTATACAGTTACAGTTTTTATCAAACAATATAGTTTATAATATTTTATAGTTACAGCTCAAAGTTTCCATTGCTTCATTAATCCAAGCTTTATCATTCTATACAGTTGTATATAAAATTTCATGTAAAAAGATAACCAAATGAAGTTGTTATTGAATTTTGAAAGGTATTTAAAAGATCTTGAATGGCATGCTAACCGTTTATCAATAATGATAAATCGATCAGAGTCAAGGGATAAATCTCTTCTAGGTTTGGGTTGAAAACCCTCATTCAATGTTAACAAATATACTTATATCCTTCTAAGAATTAACCACAATCGTTGAATGTTGCTCTATACATGGTGGTCGAGGCTGTAGCCATAAACGCCTACCCTCGGCTTGAAGGTAATCATCCCAAGGATGTTTTAGGCATCGTGAATGATGAACGATGGTATACACTACTACACATGCAAGAAAATCAAGGGAACAATTTCATCATTCGACCTTTGTCCTCTATGGACTAGGCGACATGAAAACCATATTATCACTGCGACATAATGAAATATTTATAGCTGCAAGGAAATAATAGTAATTCATAATACAATATTGGGCGACATAGCCCACCGTTGCCCATGGTGATGAGGCATAAAAAAAAGAAAAACCTATCAATCTAGGATCGAAGGGTGATGGCTTCAAATCACATGGGCGAACATTGAAGGATATGATCATGCAATATAAAATGTATCACAATCTTTCAGCGAAAGAATTCGACCAACCCTTAAAAAGGGTGGTATCGATTTATACATTGTATCACTCCGATCATAGGCTTATTGGATCATTGATAGCCCTGTGATGGGATAAAAAAAGTAATACGTGCAACCTATGCACAAGGATACTTATAGAGACAAATGCTATCAGCTTTTCCAAGCCTTCAAAGAGACATGCACGTGCAAATCCGAGCATAGTAAGGATGACATGGGCATGCTCTAATAGTATACATATATCAAATTTCAAGTAAAGTTTGCATAAATAAAATTCGATGAAAAAGTTTTGATTTATTGCAATAGAACCGCCAATATGTCAATTGGTCTGAGCATTGATAATACTCAAAAACAGTAAAAGAAAGAAGTGCAAACATTTAAATGAAAGAAACATCAAATACCTCTGGAAAAGTGGATTTTTACTTCAGCTTTTTCCACAATGCTACATCGAACCCATCGTTCTCTATGTGTTGGTGTCGATAATGTCTAGCAAGCATAGCAACTTTCCTTCATTTTTCCCTGTGCCTCCACCAAGGCCATTTCGAATGATAATGGGCATTAATTACTTTGCCACCCTATTCTTACAATTTTAATGTGGCCTTAATGTGGTTGGCAAACTACAAACCTCTCGATATTTTCTCATGATGTTTTAAATTCTAGCAGTCGAATAATGATAATATCGATTTTCAAATTCATTTGATAAGTAATATAAATATGTATATATATATATATATATATATATATATATATATATATTTCGACATTCATACATATTCACTTATGTTTGTTCTTTAGTATCTATATATATGTTTATTTATAGATGTTGATATGTTTATCTATCAAATTTTAAATAGAAATGAACTTTTATTTCAAGCATCAATTGTTTAAATGAAGTGGATTTTCTTATCCATTAAATAAGCCTTTTCGAAATATCACATTTTTTCACTCAACATACTGAATTTCCTTAATAATTCAATTTGTCATATTATAATTTAAATGAAATAAAAAATTGGGTTATGACATCCTTCCCCTCTTGGAAGAGACATCGTCCCGATATCTTACTTAGTAATCACTGAAGTAATTGAGGCACCACTCCTTGTCAACAAGTAATTTAAATTTAAAAACAAAAAAATGGCGACAACATGTGTGGGCATGGGCGGGAGCCAACGACTCGTTCCAAGTTTGAATGGCGATGGCGCGCACGCTTTGGGCACGTTTTAGGCTTCGAAGGCTATAGGGGGAGATTGGGTGGCTTGCGAGGGCCCTCCTATCGAATTCTCTCTGCAGGGGATGGCTCTACCCTGCACAGACTGTTCTGGTGTGCCTCCTGACGGGGCTTTGTTGCTTGTGTCCCCGATCCGGGTTTCTTTTCTTCGGCCTTCTACGGAGGTCTCGGAGGTCGCGACAGTGGTCACGATGCTCTCTGTAGATGGTTGTGGGCTAGCTGGGGGTGTTGGGGGCTTTGTTGCTTCATGGGTTGTGGGATCTATTCCTAGTGTTGTTCCTTCTTTAGGTCAGGTGAAGTCCTTCTCTAAGGCTGCTAAAGTGGGTTCTTGACCTCTTGCTCATGCTCGTGCTCGACCTCTGCCCTATGCTCATGATTCCCCTATGGTGGTCTACGGACCTGAGGTTACTGAGAACGAGGAATATTATTTAAAGCAGGGAGTGGTCTACAAGTTTAATGGCTCGTGGCTCTCCCTTCCCAACCTCCATGACTGGGTTTTCACCTCCTGGAAGTCGGTGGTCTCTAGGGAGATTGAGCTCTATCCCAACGCTAGGGGTTTCTTTATAGCAACCTTTGCCTCCTCCATGGAGCGAGATCATGTGTTGGATAGGGGGTGGATGTGGGGGATTCATTCACTATCCATCATGCCTTGGTTTCATTCTTTCAATCCCCTTACAAAGCCGCTGAATACTAGTCCAATTTGGGTTCGACTGCTGGATCTCCCTCTCTAGTTTTGGGAGGATTCATGTTATGAAGCTATTCACAACACCATTGGACACATTTTTATGGTGGACTCTGTGACTCAGGAGCTCTAGCATACTACGGTAGCTCATATTTTAGTTGATTTGGACATCTCCAAACCCCTTCATGGTGACGTAGTCTTGTTGGTAGAGGACAAACCTTGGAAGCAACTCTTGGACTATGAGGGTCTCCCTTTTCGATGTAGGAGATTCTTCTTTGTGGGTCATTTGGCCTCTAGTTTCCCACTTGCCCACCGCAAGGGTGCTGCTACTTGGTGGAAGGATTCTCTCTCGGATCATCTTACGGTGGGTTCTCCCCCTTTGGAGGTTTCTTCTACAGAGGTTGACCCTCTTGAGTCTTCTCGTGAGCCTGTGTCTTGCCTGACTCCTCTTCCGGCTATCCCTTTCATGGAGCCTTTGTTGACTTGATCTACTGACATTGTTCTATCTGAGTTTGCTCGAACCTTGTTGGATGCCTCTGCTGGTCCTTTGACTGATCCTGTCCCCTCTCCTGTGTTGTCGTCTCCCTTGCGTGATGGATCTTTGCCCATGGTGGCTATTGTGGATCCACTTCTCTCTCCTTGCTCGGTGGATGATTCTGAGCTTTCCTGATCGGTTGTACTGCGTAAGAAGAAGGGACTCCCTCAATCTGTTGTTGCTTCATGACCTCGGGTTAAGGGAGTCAATTTGGTCCCCTCTGATATTGGGGTTGTCTAGTCCTTGTCTGTATTTCGACAACTGCCTATTAGTTGTTTCTGTGTGAGGTCTATCCTCTTTTCCTAGTTCATTCTTAGTTTGAACTAGCTTCTTTTGGCCCTTTGGGATCTCTTTGTGTTAAGGGTACAACATGCTGAAAATGTTGCTTATCTTATCAAAAACAAGTACTTTAAATTTCATTTATCATTATATCCAAAACATGGTCATCGAGACTCATACAAGACATGGTAAACATTTTCATCAACCAATACATTCAATTTTTTTGTACAACCATGCACATTCAAGATAAGGCCAACATGCTCATTCAGAATAAGAGAATCACACTTAATAACAAAACATTCATGCATCAATTTTTAAGTGCGTCTGTGTATTCCACTACTAGTTTTAAACTTTACAAATCTAGTTTACCTCTTCTCCAACAATATTCTCGCCTTGGCGATAATGTTGATATTTTTGTGGTACTCATGGAAACAACATTACACTTTAGTCCATGTTAGTACCCAAAATCAAAAATCAAATTCAAGAATTAGTCTTAACATTTCTTCTTATCCAATTAAGATGTAACCATCTCAATACTTAAGCAATAGAAACAATTTTTACATAGTTTCATATTTTCATAATCATATTCATGCACACATTTACTTGTACTTACCATACCTTGGCATTTCATTTCATTGGATAGGTTTCTCATGTTTCTTCTTCAATGTTCCTTCTTTCCTTTTACACACTTGTGCTATTTCTAGCTCGTGTAATTATTAGCACCTCATACGAAAGTCAATATTGTAAGGCAAAGATTATAATTCCAAAATATGATTAACTTTGGCTAGATAACAACTTGATCATATATAAGTGGAAATATATAAAAGTTATTTCACATACCTTCTTTCATGAACGATACTCTTGTGCATCTATAGATCATCTTTGCACGTTCTCCAATTGTCAAAGGTATATTGTTCTTTCAGATTTATTATCATATAGAGACTCATTTGCAATCCAAGATTGTCAATGTATATGAGTCAAAAGTAACAAATAATCAATCCAAAGAGTTAATCTCGAGATGAGAAATAACTTCAGGCCTATTATATCTTCTCCTATGCAAGTGCATCATTCATATATTAGTATGTTACAAAGCACAACACTCATACTAGTGACATTGCATCCTACAAGCAGTAATCAAGCAATGATATGTAAAACATAATCTATGAAATCCCTGACTATCTATCCATACTTGGCTAGTCACTGACTATCAACTGTCTCTAACTAGCAATCCACTCAAGGCTAGTCAAAAGATGATAACATGATTTGGGTTCTTTTCCACCCAATCATGGTGATTATATTTCCACAGAGTTCTTCCTACTTGAATATCTATCGTCCTTGCATGAAGTGCCTAGCTACCTCGAAATATTTGGGGCAGGGGGAATCTGGTGCATGCCTATAATATCCACATGCATATATACATCTATGATATAGCAATGTCTTATTTACAGGATGTGGCGGAGAATTATAGCAATAAAGTTCACTAGGCTAACCATCTTTTTCAATGGTATGGGCTTTGGCCAAAGCACTTGAAATAAATGGGAAGATCCTGAAAAGAGGATCACCCTTCTCTGTTGTTCCACATTTGACACCTATCCCAAAAGATAAAACCACTCAAGTATATCAACATATATACTTATAAAGAAAACAATTATTTCTTAATTCAACACATCGTGCATGAATGGAGAGAATACGATAATTCTAATCACTTAGAGAAATTTAAGCCTTCCCAATGCATATTATTTATTTTATCATACATGGCATCACACATACTACTCATTCACAAGGTTGCAAGACAATTTCAATCATGATATTGGTTCAAGATCAATGTGTTCTCCACAATTTACTCCCTTGAATTTTTATCATTGTTCATGGTGAACTTGATAGGTTACACCACTTAACATGACATAGGACCAAAAATTTCCAACATTTAGAATAGTCACTAGAAGATTCGAGAATAAATTCAAAAGAGGAGAGTTACCAAACTCAATTCTAAGTCAAGAAACATCGACCATTCCAACAGTGAATTCAAGTACAACCAAGGTTCACAAATTTGATCATCAAAGAATTGGTGACTAATCCATTCATAAGAAAGGAAAAAGTATAAAGGGTGGTCCTTACAACACAAGAACATTTTCATCAAAGGAATCAAATGAATCAACAATTCGAAACACTTCACGTGTCTATGTATCCATAGTAATCACATAGAGGGAGTAGAGAGTTACACAACACCTTTCATCCTAGGTGTGCTAGAGAACATATTCAATGACATTCATGTCATTTAATTCCTAGTTGCTCACGTTCATGCAATGGTTCCATACATGCATACATGCTTTCATTCATTTTCCATACTCAAACACTTCTTTTCAATGTAATGCAAGAAGTCATATGAAAGAGGATTTCCACATTATGTGCAGGAGTTAATTCACTCCATTAATTAATTGTAACATTAGGAATTTCAAATGTATTACACCCATCTATTTGACATTATGAATAAAGAAAATTTTTGCACAACTATTTTCCATCATAGCTTCATATGCCTATTCATTTCCAAATGTCAAATTTTGACTTGGCGTTCAATTTCCTCTTAGTTAATTCAATTTTCACATTAATTATATAAAGCATATTATTTCAAGATGGGATTCCAAGACTCATAGCATAATTTCACTTGTTTACAAGCTCAAAGACAATCCATCTAATGGTACTAAACAAAAGAACACATATTATCTTATTCCAGATATGACATTTCATTTAGTCACACAAGAGCTGCTGACTTAAGGGTCTTCAAAATCTACATCTCAAGTCACTATCACAATCCTGATATCATGACATCCAGATGCTTATGTATGTTAACATATCAAGGTCCTTAGACTTGATGGTCTTTAATACATTATATCTTAGTTACCCCCCTACTTGCAAGGTAGGGTCATTTAATCATCACAGTTCACAAGAAGGTTACATATGAGGTAGGTTCAATTCTACCACACAATATCTCATTAAGAAAGATAGGCTATCCAACTATGGCCATAGGCACAAAATAACTCATTGGACCCATATCAATTTTCTTATATGGTACTATACATCAATTACACACACATTATGAAAATGTAATCTAAGGACATATGTCATTGTCTTGGATGACTTGCTAGGTCAACCTCTCATAGATTTCATCATTTTCATTCATGCATACAAAAATGAATTCTTATAAGAGCGAGGTATCATGCACATCAAGTTTCCAAAATAATAATTGTTCTAACCATCTTATGCATTCCTATCATCATGCAAAACATGGCTCTGTCATATCAGTATGCACCATGCAAAAGTTTGGAACAACTCTTAGAATTTAATGTAGGGTTAGTATGCCATGCATACTCTCTTATTTGTAACTATTTTCTTTTAATGCAATGGATAACCTTAGGATGCCTACATGCATTCAATTCCTTCTTAAGTTATCACGCATACTTATGCTCATTTCTAGAAACATCTTTTAAAGCAAGGCACTATGCAAGTTTTAATGCAACACAAGTTTTCCTTTTAGGTACTTTAATGTAGCCTTGAAGACCAATCTTTTGGATTCATCTTGCTCTAGTTTTCAATATACCTTCTAGTTAAAAGGAAATATCATAATACAAAAATCTATTTAGTTTTCTCATGTTGTGTTCAAATTTAGAAATATCTTAGAAAGGTTTCAGGTCACCTTTCATTGTACCTTTTCTTGTAAGATCTTCATGAGTACAGATGAGTGTCGCTACAATCCTCATCATTTAACTATAAATGTCAATCTAGGGCGGTGTCCATGGCAATATGCAATAGGGAGAAGAAATCATTTGAATGACATATTTTTTCTACAAACAGAATTGAAAGACAATCCATGAAAGAAATTTCTAAAATCAAATCTAATCTAAGAGCTTGTAAATGGAATGCTTGAATCAAATCTATCCTAAGAAAATTGTAAAAGAGAATACTGAAAATGTAAAGAGCTAGAAATGAAATGACTACTAAGAAATGAAACTACAAACAAAGAGATTACTACTAAAATACTGAACTATATTATTTTATAAAACTCTTCCCCCATTTGATTTCTTGATTACAATGAATTTATAGAATTCTTGTCTTGAACTAATTTGAAAGATAAACTTTATGATTGTGCAACCACTTGCTGGAAAATAGAAACATGTGCTAAGGGAAAAAGATAAGTTTTCTTCATCTTGTTGAGTCAATCTTCTTTGGTCGTCCAAAACAAATATGCCTATTTTGCAGCCCCTAAACAAGCTCCAAAAAGGCATTTGACTGCTGAAAAAATCATGTCTTCCCTTTGTGTATCATTAAAGCTCATAAAACAACTCTTAGATGCTTGCAAAACGGTTCAAACTACCCAAAATTGTCTTCTAGATATTCTCCATTTGTTTGCACAACCCAACAACTTGCCTTAATTCTTGGAACTGCCTCCTAGATGCTCTCAACTTTTGTCCAAGTCACCCAAATCTATTTTAATGCTCACAACTACTGCTTTTACAAATTCTGGAAAGGTTCCGGAGCAACCCACAAATTCCGAAACAACTTCAAGTGTTGTCCCACAAGTTTCAGAGCAACTCTCCACAAATTCCGGAGCAACGAATTCTGGTGAATTTTTCTCTCAAACCATAAACTGGGTTTTCATGAAATTTAATAGGTTTTGTCACCATATTGTCTTTGAATTTTGAACCAAAAATCTTCAGAACCCAGATCGTAATTTGAAAGATATGATGAAATCTTTGACTGCTACAACTAAAAATATCTTACTTTCATCATCATGCTTAGTCTTGATAACTTCATAATTAGGAAAAATATATATTTTTATATGGCTAAAAGATGAGTCATTATTTTTTCTCATCAAGTACATAACATAATTAGTGGCTCCTGACATCTAGGAGGACCAAAACTTGCACAAACAAATCTTATTTGAAAAACTCAACAGATACGAGGCAACAACTACGAAAAAAAAGGACAAGGCATCAATCATGCAGGTCCTTCATATGGATAAGGTATATGGTCATTTATCGAATTTCCCAAGTGACACCTTCTAAGGCTCACAAGGACTTGGGTCATGCACTCGAAAAATTCTAGGATGGTTCCCAGCTAAAACATTGATAAAAAATGATCTTCCTAATGACATGTTTACGTGCCAAGGGCACTACCCTGAGAGCAACTGATTTTCGCTTCTAAGAACTCTAAGGCAAGGGATATCATTACTCTCCTATCAGGTGGAAATTTTTTGAAAGACTCTTTACAGAAACACATGTACCAACTTGCTTACGCATCACGCGCTAAGAACCTTTAGGAGGTTTGTGTGATCAAGTGTCACAACTAAGTAAGGTGAACTAAAGGCCCTAACATTGACCTTAAGATCTGATACCAAATGTAATAACCTTTGTAAATTAAGATTGATTAAAAACACAACTTACACATCATCACACATACAAGGATGACACGTGTCCAAAGCTCAAGAAAAAAGATAGATAATTATATTGAAATATTAATTTAAAGTACACATGTGCCATTTATAAGGCAAAGTCATATGGGAATATTTCCCTTACGATAAACCTCTTGGTCGATATAAAAAATATCCAATATATTGAACACTTGCTCCTTCCTGACAAGATCCCTTTAGCCTTGAACTTCTTTGACTATCTTGAGGGCGAGAACATTGTGGCAGCACATTTCTGCCCTACCACGAAGTGAAACACCTCCCAAGAATTCTTCAATCCATCAATACCTGAATCCAGCATGAGGAAAAATAGCAATGCAATATTGAATAGGAGTAATGGAATATGTGTAGTAAGTCATATCATCATTAATCATGACATGATCATCACATAATTCACACCAAAAATGACATCATGCTTGACGTTTGTGCTCATACAAAAACAATCATGAAGACATCATGTTATACTACCATCAACGTTGTTGAGTCCATCATTTCTTTAAAACAACAAGTAATCTTTGCAAGTACTAAATTGCTATCAAGATAACATGACTACTTGCATACAAATCATCCAACAATCTTTTCATAAGTACATATCAAGTAATGAAGTGGATAAAATGTAAGAACATGTAAGAACAAGCATGGAAGTGAAGAAAATATGCAATATTAAATAAAGAAGGTATAACTCATGTATGTATGTATACATATATATATGGGTATATATATGATTATACATTCTTAAGTAAAGTAATTCCATACCACATTACCTCCTATCCAATTAATTGGAGGAATCATGTTCGATGAAATTTATGAGCAAGCATTACCTTTCTTACATGGAGAATCATAGTCAGAATTCTATCCAACAATTATTCCATTTCTAGAACGAATCTTCAAAGACATCAAGGCATGCAATCATCAACATTTTTCTTACAAAAATACATAAAGGTTCATAAGCATTTTCTCGATACAACCTTTAATATTCATCTCATTTTCTACTATAGTCTAGAGAGAAGATTAAAAATTATCGTAAGAGATTGAGGTTCATTATCCAATGACCATTTCTATCTAGTCCAAATCTACCTCACCTGGATTGAGTGGATAATAATATATTGCTAGGTGTCACCTTTGGAACACATAGCAATTCATCTTAATACATTTGAATGCAATATATACTCAATTGTTATCCACCATTTTGGAGCTTAACTCTCAAAAGTGGGCTTACATCAACAAGGAAGCTAGGCCCCCTTCTGTCTGACATGACTGGTGTGACATCTAATGTTAGATAGGTTAATCACAAGTTCATTCAAAACTGAATTGCAACATCAAGAGATAGGTTTTTTGGATAAATCAACTATCTAACCTCTAGCAGCTTCTACCCTGAGGTGCCCTAGTCTACTTAGGTGTTGTTGTTCAATTCAAAAAAGGGAATATTCTTTACACCCATCTCTATGGAAAAGTAATTTAGCCTACTTATTTCCATAACTTAATAAATTCATAAGAATGATTCAAATGGAACTGATCTAAACATTATCCAATCATATCATACACTTGACTCATGATTACATTCAACATAAATCATTATCCATTTAAGAATGAATTCAATAAGTAACAAAAGAAGGTATATCACAAGTATGTGTATGTACATAGACGAAGGTCTATGTGCATACACATATATCTGCCTACTTAAGTTATTGATTTGTGCATACATTCTGAAATAAACACTATTAAATCAAATTGCTATCATTTAAATAATGTTCCATTTTGTCGTTTCATTTGTCAAAAATTCAAGGAGTAAATAAATCTAGTACAAGTCTATTTTGACAGTTTCTCACATAGTGTTGTATTGTTTGTATAAAAAACAAGCTATGATATTCAAACGATGTTGTTTACACCTAAACTGTTACAAAATGATGTTATTTACATATAAAACATTCACAATTTGTAACAGAAAATTGTTGTTTCAGCTAAACAATTACAAAACAATATTGTTTCCAAATAAAACATTCACTGTTTATAACAGAATAATGTTGTTTCAGTTAAACAATTACAGTTTATAACAAAATGATTTTGTTTACAACAAAATAATCACTGTTTACACTACTACAATGTTGTTTACAGCTAAACAGTTACAGTTTATAACAAAACGATATCGTTTACAGTAGAAAAATCACTGTTTACAATAATAAAATGTTGTTTACAGCTACACAATTACAATTTTTATCAAACAATGTAGTTTGCAATAGTTTATATTTACAACTCCAAGTTTCCATTGCTTCATTAATCCAAGCTTTATCATTTTATACAATTGTATATAAAATTTCATGTAAAAACATAACCAAATGAAGCTATTATTGACTTTTTAAAGGTACTTAAAAATCTTGAATGACATGCTAACTGTTTATCAATAATGATAAATTGATCAGAATCATGGGATAAATTTGTTCTAGGCTCAGGTTGAAAACCCTCATTCAATGTTAACAAATACACTTTTGTCATTCTAAGAACAACGCACATTTGTTGAATGTTGCTCTATACATGGTGGCTGAGGCTGTAGCCATAAATACCTACCCTCGGCTTGAAGGTAATTGTCCCAAGGATGTTTTGGGTGTTGTTCATGATGAATGATGGTATACACTACCACACATGCAAGCAAATCAAGGGAATGATTTCATTGTTCGACATTTTCCCTCTATGGACTAGGCGAAATGAAAACCATACTGTCACTATGACATAATAGAATATTTACAGTTGCAAGGAAATAACGGTAATTCATTATACAGTATTGGGTGACATAGCCCACCATTGCCCACAACGACGAGGCATCAAAAACAATAGAAAAACCTATCAATCCAAGATTGAATGGTGATGGCTTCACACCACATGGGAAACCATCGAAGGATATGATCATGTAATATAAAATGTATCACAATCTTTCAATGAAAGAATTCGGCCAACCCTTAAAAAGGGTGGTATCGATTTATACAATGTATCGCTCTAATCATAGGCTTATCAGATCACCGATAGCCCTATGATGAGCTAAACAAAGTAATACATGCAACCTATGCACAAGGATACTTAACAAATGCTATCAACTTTTCCAAGCCTTCAAAGAGACATGCACATGCAAATCCGAGCATAGTAAGGCCGATGTGGCCATGCTCTAATAGTATACATATATCAAATTTCAAGTAAAGCTTGCATAAAGAAAATTCAATGAACAAGTTTTGATTTATTGCAATAGAACCATCGATATGTCAATTGATCTGAGCACTGATAATAGTCAAAAACAGTAAAGGAAAGAAGTACAAACATTTAAATGAAAGAAACATCAAATACCTCTAGAAAAGAGGATTTTTGCTTTGACTTTTTCCACAATGCTACGTCGAACCCACCATTCTTTGTGTATTGGTGTCAATAATGTCTAGCAAGAATAGCAACTTTCCTTCATTTTTCCCCACTCCTCCACCAAGGCTTTTTCGAATGATAATTGGCATTAATTTCTTTGTCGCCCCATTCTTACAATTTGAATGTGGCCTTAATGTCGTTCGTAGACCAGGACCCTCTTGAGATTTTTTCATGATGTTTTAAATTCTAACAGTCTGATAATGATAATATCACTTTTCAAATTCATTTGATAAGTAATATAAATATGTATGTATATATATACTATATATATTTATATATTTTGACATTCATACACATTCACTTATGTTTGTTCTTTAGTATCTATATATATCTTTATTTATAGATGTTCATATGTTCATATATCAACTTTTAAATAGAAATGAGCTTTTATTTCAAGCATCAATTATTTAAATGAAGTGGCTTTTCTTATCCATTAAATAAGCCTTTTCAAAATATCACATTTTTTTACTCAACATACTAAATTTCCTTAATAATTCAATTTTTCATATTATAATTTAAATGATAAAAAATTGGGTTATGATAGAATATCTTTGATTTTCATTAAGTTCCCTTGCAAAGATACTTGGTCATCCATCATAATGGAAAACAACATATTCTTCATGAAGAAAGCCCTGCCCTTGTTTGAGGTCTCATGGAGATCTTTCAAATGCTTCCAAATCTCTGTAACAGACTTACCAAATGGTATTTCTGGTAACATATCATCGGTGACAAATAATTTTAGAAGCATAATTTCCTCTCTATTATCTCCATCATATTTGTCTTGATACTTCCCCGTAGTTGTGGGACATAATTTTGTACCTAGAACAAGTGCATCTAGACACCAGTACTCAAAGATGGTAAGCATCCTTTGCTTCCATGTGTTGTAATTCTTTCTATTGAACCTCTGTGTATTTTCCAACATGACATTGGATAAAGGCGCCATCCATCCTGTTTTCCAAAAGCATAAAAAATGAAGTAATTCTATGATCAACTAGCACAAACTTTGGATAATCAGTTGGTACAACTCACGATTTTTTCAAAAATCATCTAAAAAAGAGGCTCATAAATAGTAGGATTAAGAAAAAAACCTTCAAAAACTCAAAAAAAGCAAGATTTTTTTAGAAAAAATCTTCAAAAAACTTCCAAGAAAGCATGTTTTTTTCAAAGAAAATCTTCAAAAAAAACTTTGAAAATTAGCAAAATTTTTATAGAGTTTTTTCAAAAACTCAGAGTTTCTCTGCACAACAAATTTTTGTTAGTAAAATTTCAGAAACCTCTAATTATGAATTTTTATATTTCTTAGAAAAATTCATCAAAAACTGGGAATGACAAAAAAAATTAAGAAAAAACTATCAAAAAACTCTTCAACACTTCAAGAATTTCTGGCACAATTAGAAAACCATAGCAAATACCAATCTTTACCCCACAAACTACAACACAAAATCCGTGAAGGTAGAACAAAACCCGTCAAACTTGATAAGCCTCAAAAAAATGTAGAGTCGATTCAGAAAACCCTCCTAAAAAAACTTTTGATCAAAAACCTTGTAGAAATCTGCAAACCTTAGGTCACAGCTAGAGATCGGATCAATGTAGGGTCGCGTAAGATTTTCAATGCCCATAAACTTACAAAACCAAGTTGTGCGACTAGGAACAGATAGGAAACCGTAAAAATTTTCACTTTAGAAATGAAAGGAAAAAACTTCGTGCGCGATATGTAGAAAAAACCCATGAAAAATGCTGAAAACCCTTAAGCCAGAAGGGAAGAATGCATATGAACCACCAGTGAGCTCTAAAAAATGCGCTCAAACGCAATTTAAGCAGAAAGAAAACTTCAAACCCATGATTTTATGAAAAAATATAGGCTGTGATTTTGCAAACATGTGCTTCAGAAGACCCACGATTTGCACATACCCTCAATTTTATTTTATTTTTCTTAGAAATCCATGATTCTCTTTAGATGAGCCGTTGAAAAAATGAACATAAGATAACTCATGAAATCCTTCTGCAACCCTTGACGTGCACTTGAGAAAAAAAGCGATCTGAAAAAAACTTAGAAAAAATCTGCCAAAATTGACACAATTTTTCTTAGATTAAATCCCTCAAATTTGCTTGAAATTCTTCAAAAAATCTTCACAAAAAATTTCTCGATTTTTAATTTTTTAAAAATCGGCTAAATGTTTTTTACAAATTTTTATTAAAAAAATCCATCAAAAAATCTTCTAGAATAATTTTTCAATTTTCTAGGTTAATCATTAACACTCAATTTAAGAAAAAAATGAGCAAAAACATCTAAGAATTTAATAAAAAATCCTCAGAAAAAAAATGAATTTTAATTACTAAAAAATTTGCCAAAAAATTTCTAGCCTAAGCTTTGATACCATGAAATGATAATTGATATTCGATATTCATTATTTTGTATTTACAAAAGGAGAGAAATACTCCTTATATATATTTGCCAAAAAAGTTTGAGCCTAAGCTAAGATGACCATTGTCAATAGGCACAAATTTCATTGTCTGAATTGTTATGTATAGTTTTGCAATTGTTTAATATCTGCTATCCCCTATCAATCAATGTTCTTATAGATGAATCTTTGTTTTTGCAACTTTGTCATTTGTTTTTGATACTTTGGTCTTTCTTTTGTGTTTTCGTAATTCAAATGTATTGTGTGTTCATGAAAGAGTGATATACATTGAAGGATGTCTATCTATTCAAGATATGTCAGATTTGCCATGGATCTGAGCAAATGAAAAAACAATGCAAGTAATACTTTTCTTGACAGATTTAATACTTCACACCATAAGCCACTAATAACAGTTGCACTTCAGTCTGCTCACAATAAATGAGAGCTTGCAAATAGTAAATGAAAATGTACTGCTTAAAACACTATGTGTCCCTAGGAAGAGTATATGCCAAGACACAACTATACCAACAAAATTATGAAATATTTCCAATAGCAAAGCTTCCTACAATAATTATTATTATTTAAGCAAATGAGAAAATGAGAAAGCCATGAGGAAAATACCAACAGCCAATGAGGAAATCACCAAAGAAATCAACGTTGTGTGCATAATTGTGATAGGCTTATGCTTTTCTAATATTTTTTACTATATACATGTTTTCACTGCACATGTGTCTATGGATAAGTGACATTGTTCATAGTATTTGACATGCTTAGTCTAAAACTGTTGCTACTGTTGAGCATTGGAAATTGGAATACATGGTTATACAATTTTATTTATTTATTATTAAGGTTGATAGGTCCTTTGTTTTTCTCAGGTGGCAACTATGACTCAGACTATTTGTTTCATCTGTGAGAGCATAGGATATCGAGTTCCTAATATGCTATGGTGTAAATTTGTAAGTTCGGTTTCTTTTCTATCCCTAGTTTATATATTTAGGTCCTATTCTTCTTGTAAGAAAATTGTTTTGTTTAAATTTGGAAGGTCTACTCAATTGCAATTATATCCATGTGCGAAGTCTATTTTCTTTTGCTATTCTTTGCAATTTTTTTATTATTGTTATGTTCTACCTCTATATCGTTACTATGTCCTTGAACAATGATATTTTCCCAAGTTGATGATCACATGTTCGAATGAATATTTTATTCATATCTATAGTTATACATATTAGTAAGTTTGGTTGTCTATTTGTAATTGTTTGTAATGGGCCTTGTTTCGTTACAGGAATAAAATGTGATAAAAAAGAAATGCTTGACAGGATCATGTTTGTGGTCAGCAAGAAGAGAGTATAGAAACTAGCCAACTTCATAGAATTACAAAACTTCCTGAATATCTATGTACAGATTTTGGTCGCTGTTGTTCTATTCGAATTAGCAGTAACCAATCACCAAAAAATTGTGTTTGAAAGCTAGTCCTATGTTTTAAACTATACAAAGGGAAAATTGCAATTTAAAAAAAAATAATTAAATGCAAAAATTGATAAAGCATAGTTGTCATGGACCATCAAACACTTTTGCTAGTTAGATGTAGAGGAAGCAAAACTGCTTTGAACAGTGCAAGGCTAGCGCTCCTTAGGACTTGAGAGCATAGATTTTTCTTCCATACTGCGTTTTGTAGTGTCCCTTCTCATAGCAGATACACACGACATAGTATTATTTTGTCCTTCTATGTTGTGCATTCTACACTGGTCTTTCCGACCTAAGAGAAAGAGCATAAAATTCCTCCTACTTAGCAAAGTTTTGGGTTGTTATAGATTGATAGTCTAGATCTTGCTTTGAAGTCACAAGCTTGCAATTGCACTTATACATATATGTATATATACACATGTATATGTATATATATGTATGTATTGTTGTGTGTGTGTGTGTGCATATATATATGCATATGCCTATGTGTATGCATATATGTATGAATGCTACAACCATGCATGGAGTTGCAAAGTATAACAATAATGGTAGCAGATTTGATTATTACTTTTTTAATTTTTCTTTGTTTATTTGCTTTTCCTAAAATAAATTGACGTTGCTCAATTTATTTTGTTCCTTTTTTTGTAGATTCTACACTATATACGCTCTTTGCTACTGCCATATATCGCCATAATTTTCATTGTTGTTGACTTATGTGAGTAATACATATCTATGTTTATTTCTCTTTGTTGTGGTTCTCAGATGCTTGTTCTGTTGCCTAGTAGTTCTAAAATAAATTCCATTTTGGCTGCACATATTGATCTTAACAATTTGCTATTGCATTCTACCTCCCTTGCTATGCAATTTCCATCACAAGTCTATAGGTGGGAGTTATGTATTGCACGTTCTTGCAGTAAGTATTTGCTTCTTCAATTTGTCATTGTATGTATTCAATATTTCAAAGATCAAACGTTTCTTTGTAGTAATTACTTTAATAACAATTGTCAATACAATTAGTTTTTTTTTAATATTCCACATGGAATCTACACATATGGTTTCAAATAATTGTGTCAAGAGACAAAAACTATCCCATGAACCAATCATAGTAGAAACCTACAAGCCAAGTGCAAATGCACCTTTCACATCAATTAATGAAGATTTGCACCATGCACATTATTTTCGAATAGACTCATTCAATTACAAAGTTGGTGATTTCTTATTTGACACAATACATGTCTTGGTCCATTGTCGTTATACATCAAAGCAGCTACGCAATGGTTTGGTGGATCATTTTTTAAATTGTTTTCATAATCCTTGTCCCGTCGCTTTAAATTCTAATGATCTTGAAAAACACAAACTGGTTCCATATGTTTGCAAAGGCATTTGGAAAACACAAACTAGTTCTCTTGTAAAATAGAAGATGGCTCAATCAATTGACAAACAAGATGAAAAAAGGCAAGTACCTTATTCTACTTGTCTTGCATATGTTTTCACTCTTTATAAGTTTAATTAAAAATTTAGTTTTAGTAATTATTCATATTGCAACATGCAGATTCAAAATAACAACTGCAAAGCCATCAACCATCTTCGATATATGCACAAAGGAAACAACTCTAGCATTTAAAGGCAATGTTTTGGTTGTTTATGGGCTTGCTATTACCACAGCTCCTGGAACACCACCAAAAGCAATGATTGTGCATGTTGATTTAGTTGATAGTCATGGTAAAATGATAATCACTACAAACATCAACAACAAATTAATTGGCACATTTGTACCATTGTTATCACATGATACAAGTGTCCACCTCACAAACTTTTTCATTAGGGAAAAAACACAATATGAAAGAGGAGATGCTGATTATTCCCTTGTTTTGACTACTAGGAGCACTATTGAGCCCATTGAGAAAGTCTATCAAGAACATAGATTGATTCCCGACACAACCATTTTGCAACTCATCCAATCAAAGGACAATTTCTCTATTGGATCAATTGTTGTTGCTGTTACTAGTAATTTCCAAGCGCCAACACTGTATGAGTTGCAAGTTAAAGATGGAGAGACCCAAGATGATTTTTCCAGTGTAAGATGTTTTGCACAAATCATGGCAACAACATAGGAATTGAGCACTTTTCTTTTTGGAATCTATTAAAGAGTTTCTTCACTTTGTTTTGCATGGAAAAAAATTGTTAGTAGAATGTTTTACTGTATTAACTACTTCAATGCCATTGAATTATTAAACTCATTTCATTTGCAAGCTTGCATCTTGACAATTCTTTATCTTACAGCTTATAGTCCCGATCAGCCACACAAAGATTTATGCAAGACTTCAATTGATATTGGCATCAACAAAAACTCCTTTCATATTATTCAAAAATATTGTTCGTTCTGAGCCTAAAGGCATAAATTTGATGAAAACAACATAGTACAGTTTCATTGATGTACTCAATGATGCATCTACAAAGGCCTCTCTAGAACCATTGAAGACCTCAAGCATGGAAGTATACATGTCAACCATTTAGCTTTTACACCATAACATAGATTTTTGTTGGAAAGCACTTGCCATAAATGCCTTTCTGCAGTGAATTTTTTAAATAGTGCATTGCTATGATTTATTACTAATTGCATTTGCATTACCATTATAGGTGACAGGAACACTAAGACCTAAGAATGTCCACTTGCCCCCATATGAAACAATTTGCATTTCATGTAAACAAAGAGTTTTCTTTACATAGAGAATAGAAAATGATACTGCACGGTGCATTGCATGTGGAACTGACACAAGATTTGTATATGCCCAATTTCTACAATGTATTATTCAGACAACAGAGTGAGTTGTGGATTTTTATTTGCACAAACAACAACTTCGATATAGTTTCCCCAAGCTAGCTGAAATTCCATTTGAAGGGTACAAGAAAGACATGTCCGCAGTAATGTTCTTGCTACGGAAATTTCAGCTACAAGGGATGTTCATCCTTTCAATGGATAATTGCATCATATGAATTATGGGTGAAGCAAGGAGCATAGCATCTCTAGTAACTTGACAAGGCATTTGCAGTTTCACACAAGTGCTTATATTGCACTATTCTATTTTTTATTCTTATTCATTGATATCAAATCATGCTAATTGCATTGTCATGAATGTAATGCTTATTGATTGTGAACCAAGATCAAGGAAATGCAGCGTTGCAGCATATAGCAATGCCAACAAGCAAAATGTCTAGGAGCCTATACTGCTTATATATTTTGGACACAACCAATAAGAGAACAAATGTGTTAAAGTTTTTATGAAAACTAATCTGATAGTTTATTTTCAGTTCTTTTATGCACCGAACAAGTTGACACTTGTATTTTCTTCTATTCCAAACATACATGCTATAGACATGAACACCTTTTCTTTCAATTTCATAAATAGTTACAGTTTATGTTTTACTTTATTTTGACCTCTTCTATGCAACACAACTTAAAACTTGTTTATTGATCTTTTTCAACCAACATACTATACATGTAAATTAGTTTGACTGTAGTTTGGAAAGCAGTTATAAGTAAAGTTCCATGTGTAATGCTCTTTGCTCTCTACACATCGTTCTAATACATGTTTGTGATAAAAAGAAAACTATACCACTCCAACATTGCTTTTATGTGACATACACAATATTTACAAAAAATGCTTGCTGCTTTTAGATACAATGCTTTGTTGCTTGACAAAATACTTGTCTACAAAAATGATTGTGTCCTTCTTTCCAATATTGTTCCGAACAATTTAGATTCTGATTTCGAGATTGTATCAACATTAGATGTTTCTCTGAAGCATTATTTATCTACAATTTTTTTTGTAAGGTTCTTTGCAATGCTTTTTTGGAAAATTGAATCTTTGTTTAAACAAATGTTGATACAAAAATCACTAGGACGATGGGGTCATCTACACAACACAAAAATAGTACTTAGATTAAATTAACAAAACTTATATTGCAGTTTGAATATGTTCGGCTTATTTTAAAATAGATTTTACTTATTGATCCAATAATATGCTTCCTGTCTTCAAGGATGGTGCGTCTTTATTTATGTCTTATTTTTATTGATTGCTAATGGGTAAAAAAGAAGACATGTGTATCTTCCTAGACCTTTCTCGACGTAATTTTATAATTTATATGCTCTTGCAATTCATTAATAGCTTATGATGTGAAGTCTCCACTCCATTCAGAATAACATTATTTGTGTCCCTTGTTCAAATGTAACTAAGTGATTCTTGTAGGATTAGTGCCTCTTAGGTCCCATTCATGCTCATTTGCTTTTCCTTGATTCTTACATGTTTTGTATCTACATTTGGTTTCACTCCTACAACACTGTCATTCTCATGTGTTGTGTACTCAATTATTCACCTTCTTTGTCGACACTGGAATTTGTGAATTATCATGTCTTCCATTTATATGCACTTGCAATTAAGTAATGGCTTTTACTGCAAAGCCTTAAATCTGTCACAAAAAAATTGTTTTTGATTCCCCCCCATTTTCTCAGATTGGGTTCAATGCAAAGAACGAGGCATCTATAAGTTCCAATATCAATTACACTATCATTTCCTTGGCTTGTGCACTCATTTCCTCATATTGTTTAATGCTGATCAAATATATTTCTGTTCACAGGATTTTATGTCTATAGTATTGCAAGTGAGACATGAGGCAAATGTAAGTTCTTAAACCTTTTTGCAATGCCAAATACTTTTGAATTAGGATTTTTTTATAAAAAGACCAAAATATCAAAAGCGAATGACGAAATTACAAAAAAATGAGATGGATAGTTTAATGATGGTAAAATCTGTCGCTACTCAAATGCTTTATTTCTATGATAGTAGAAACCAAAAAATGGGTGTTTGTAAGTTCCTATATCTTTTACAATGGCATTTTTTGCTATGTTGTTTAACTTGATGAGATTTTCTGACACAAGCAGAATTCATGTCTTTTGACAGAGTCTATGTGTACTGCTTTGAAAAAGGGGGTTGATGCAACTGTAAGTTCATCTATGTTCAATACTGTTGCTTTATAGATCACTTCGAAATTCCATTTTCCCTGCTCATGTCTTTGTATTATGTACTTTTTCTCTTGCATCAAATTTCAATAAAACAATATATATACACCTTACTTTTTATTTTCATTGTTTATTCACTTGCCTTGATTCTTTAATGAAAGTGATGTATTAAGTACCGAGCCAATTTATACCAACTATATGAATAGTGAGAAATAAATTTTTGCATTATTTATTCGCTCTAGTAATCTTTCATGGCAATGGAAATTACTTCTGTGAACATAATTTATCTACATCATACTAGCAGCCAGCAACAAAACCGTTGTAAGTAGGGATTAATGTCTATTGTTTGTGGTTTTCTGCACTCACTAGTCTATGCCATTGCCTGATTGCGAACATCGTCAAATCTAGGCATAATCAAAGCCTTATAGTGTTAAGTTTGAAGCTTGTAGAGCAAAGCATGGTTTACATTGTTTATTCACTTTCCTTAACTGTTAGAGGACAACATGGCCTGTGTCTCTTGAGAAAGCTTATATCTTTCATAGTCAAGGTAGTAGATCAAGCATTTGTAAGTTACTATATCTATTACACTGTTGTTTTTTGCATTACTTATTCATCTCCTTATAATATGTAATGGAAGTATAGTTTTTGTCTATTTCCAAGGTTTATGTCTATTGTAGCTGAACCAAAAAACAAGTTACCTATAAGTTCCTCTATCCTTTACATTGTCATTCTATAATTTTTTGAATTTTTGCATTTTATGAGTTACTGCCTACCGTTTCTACAATAGAAATAATACTTTGGTCAACAGAATTAGAACTTCAAAACCAAGAAATCTTTAAATTATGAACTATTCTCATCTTTATTGAATAAATTGAAGCACAACTAAGTATTTAACTTGACAACAAACACTAACCCATAAATAATAGTGAAGAATAGACATTTACACACAAAATGAAAACAACAAAAAACAATAGACATTGACCCATAAAATGAAAATATGTAAACCACTATAAAATGACACTTTAAAAGACATACAACCTTACAAAAATTTCCATTTTCTTTGACCCAATTTTCATTTTCATTTAATAAATTCAAGTGTAGCTGCAACACATGAGTGCACATAGTAGAGATTAACTATAAAATGCAGAGATACAAAAAACTATAAAACAACACTGTAAAACATATAGGAACTTACAAAGGCTCTGTTTTTCCAATTTCAAAACCATACACATAGACCCTCTAAAATGAAATCGATTTCACCCTCATCGAACAGGCCAAGAAAACCAGTAGACAAATTAAAAAATCAAAGCATAAAAGATAGAGTAACTTACAGATGCCACCTTTCCCGCTTCCATCACAGTAGATGAAAACCCAAAATCTACTCATAAATAAAAAACAATAGGCATTAACTCACAAAAAGAAAAGATGCAAAAAAACATGACACGACACTGTAAAAGATATAGCAACTTAAAAATGCTTCATTTCTCAATACCAAAATGCTAGACATAAACCTTCTCAAAATTGCACTGATTTCACTCTCATCGAACAATCTGACTTGTTCAGTAGACAATTCCAAAATGAAAGTTTAAAAGATACACGAACTTACAAATGTCACCTTTGTCACTTCCAACATCATAGATGTAAACTCTCTCAACAGACACAAACCTCTGCCTCATCAAAAAATCCGAGAAAATGAACAAACAAGGCAGGTAAGAGCCACATTTCAATCTAGCAAATTACAAATAGTAAATGAAAATCTAATGCTTTGAATGCCATGTATCCCCAGTTATAGTACGTGCGAGGACACAACTATACCAAAAAATGAAAACACTAATGAAATATTTCCAATACACAGGTTCGCTGTCATAATTATTGAATATATGACAAAATGATTTTGCCAAGATGGAATGTGATGGTTAATGTTGGAAATGTTTCATGGCTTCTAATATTTTTTCATATGGTTGTCCTGTCGCACTTGCTCTTTTTGTGCATGCATTACATTCTACTAACAGGCTTATGCATATACAGTGTGCCAATTCTGTTTAATGTCAATAGACTGTAACACAACTCTCATTAATGGCTTCTGCTATAAACTTTAATCACTTGCAGTGTTTATTCATTTCCTTACGCTGCCTCTCAAAATAAGGAAACTTGGAAAAAATTTGTTGCATTATCATTTGGGTATTGTTTACTCACTTGCTCAGATTGTTTGATGATGCAAACATCTCTGTCTGTTCACAGGATCTACGTCTTACATCTTCAAAGGAAGGAAAGAATTGATTGTAGCTTCATATCTCTATGAAATCCATGTCTACTAAGAAGGTTTATACATATCATATTCAAAGCCAAAACCAAGTCATTTGTAAGTTCCTATATCTTGTTCAGACTCATTTTTCACATTATTTATTCATTTGCTCATAAAAATTGATCAACACGAAAACTGTGTCTCCTGCCAGGGATAATTTTTATCATGTTCGAAACAAGGAACAAGCCATTTGTAATTTTTAACATCATTTACATTGGTGTGCTCTAATTTTTCTTTTCTTTTCCCTCTTTGACTGCCTTTACAAGTCACTATCTCCTCTTGAGTTGCAAACTTAACACCATAATTCATCATTTTTTGCTTCTTTGCTGCTGACAACTAACAAAGAATCCAATGGACTCAAATACACTCCCCATCAATGGATTTAGGAATCAAGCTCCTATCCTTGTTGCTCCCTCAGAAGCAATCAAAAGGATATTTGTAACAATTTTTCCATTTTCACTATCTTCCATATTAAACAATTTCTCTTTCTAATATTTACATGTTTTATGCTTTCAACTATTACTTGCGTAAGCTAATTGCTACTTTTAATCTCTTCATGCAGTTACCTATATCAGTGAAGCTTGATAAGGAGTCTTAGTTGGTGCCGATTGATATCCACACAACTATAATCACAATGAAATTATCATTTCCACATCATCAAGTTGACTGATTCTATGTACATAAAACTATTTGGATTCCCATCAATTATACATTACATTATTCATTGTAATCTATCATATATCATATTTCTCATACACGCTACTTAGTCGAGCATATTTATTCTGGTTTTGATACAAATTCTGTTTGTTCATACAAAGTTCATTTGACTTCATTTTCATTCTGACCACTGGTATTTCCCTCCTGCTTTTCTCATTCTCTTGATTTGTTTTAATAATATTAATGAATGTAAGGAGCTTTTCCATTGGAAATATTTGATGGGTTTGTTGATATACTCGTCTCTTGGCATGCACTCTTTATGGGGACACAATACATAATCGTATTCTAATACACCCATTTATCATTTATCTTATTTCTTTCCTTGAGCATTTTTCATTATGTTTTCATAATGACTTGACATGATAATGTACTTTTCATGATTAAGAATGGAACTAATATTTCCCCTGCACACACTCAATGCAACTACACTTGAATTTATTAAATGAAAACAAAATTTAGGTCTAGGTAATTGGAAAGTGTCTGGATCTAAAAATGATTAAATCTATGTCTACTATAGTGCGAGTGTAAAACGAGGCATTTTTAAGACTTCTATAAAAATGCTTTAAATTTTGAACAAAAAAATTACAATTACCTAAATTTATATTTACTTTTCAAGCATATTTTATAAATAAATTGATATTAGTTAAATTATATTTGCAATAGTGAATTTGTAAATCTTTTGAATAGTTCAATGCATTTAATTTATTTTGTTTTAAAAAGACAGAGAATTAATAAAAAGTTAGATTATATTTGTAAAAGAAAATCTTAAGTGTTTAGAATAGTTAGATTAATTTGTTTTACAAAAGCAATATTCACGAATTTAGTATTAGCATTCCAAACATAAATATAATACTTAAGTTAATTTTTTTTGCAAAAACAATTATTTAAAAAAAAAAAAAATTTCCCTTCCAAAGCATTAGCATATGTCACAAAAAAAGTATTTAAATTAGATTAGATGTTACATACATAATTTAAAATTCAAAAGAAGCATCGATTAGTTACAAGATACAAATAGAAAACCCAAACACCTTGAATTTTAATCCATGAAACTAATAGTGATTCCTTCATCTAGGATAAATAATAAAATAATTTAATGAAAAAATTAGTAAAGGAAAATGAAACAAACTAGATTACCTAGATTTACTACAAAACTATTTAGTAGTTATCAAGCATTGGACTTAAATCAAATTAAATACAACAAAATAAAGTAGATTTATTTATTTTCAATAGTCAACCAAAATAGTTAAGATAATACAAACTAACCAGTATTAGTACTGCTTAGTAACTACTTATTAGGTTTGACATTTATCACTTTTTGCGCATCACATTTTTATTGTACGTTTGTATATTTCTTTTATGCATATTCAAATTTTAATTGAATATTTAAAAATTTAAGCATTTATTTCATTGTACTAATTGGTCCAATTATTATCGTTGCAATAAATCAATTTAGATATGAGTAGAATAATAAATAGGTTTACTAAGTTTAATTATATATATGCTCTCACCTTGCCCTTGTGAATCTTGGACTTTGGTCTAAAATGAATTGACTTCTATTCTGTTTTGAAAAAGATTCTTAATTAATGTTTTCTACTTCTTATTTTCACAACTGATAGGTAATGGTTAATTTATTTTTTAAATGCATATTAAAATTAGTACCTATTTTCAAGAAATTAGTATTAGTAATTTGCAAATAATTTTCACATGTTTAGAATAATTTACTAGTAAAATTTATATTCACAAGAGTAATTTTCAAATACTGAGAACAATTTATAAGAATTTATTAACTAATCTAAATAGTTTAGGTTTAATTTAAGGAGAAATAAGTATTTATTTAAGATATATTCCCAAAAGTGATTCTTCAAGTGTTTTCATTTTGAGCTATTTGCAAAATAAATAGTATGTTTAGTATGGTTAAATAAGGAAATAAATATGAACAAGTAATTTTCAATTATATATATAACTATCGTCTACAAATGAACTTTACATGTATACATATGCATCTAAACATGCGTATGTACAATAAATCATCTACATATCTCACTTTGTTTTAAGATCGTTAATTTTTTGTTAATTGCATAATTAAATATGGCTAATCAAGACATAGAGCTTACAAAATGAATCATACATCTAACCACATCTCCCTACTCAACACCTACATTTAAAAAATAGATTTAAAATGACCAATCAGGCTTTACAAGTAAAAAGATGCATAACCGAGATGTATACTAACAAAGATTTTATTTGATCATTGGCTTATGCTATGGACAAACTGATTACGACAATCTCATTTTCATGTCGATACTATAATAGGTTATGTGTCTTCCCCTACTCCTTGATCAAATTTTCTCAATATTTTCTTTTTTCGTTGATATTCCCAACTACCTATTACTCGATTTGTCTATTGTCTCTTGTTTGTTGATGTATATATGTATGTACATATGTATGCATGTGTTTATATATATGTATGTACAAGTATATATATACACACATTCAAAAACTTGTCTTCAAACACAAAACTTTGAATATTGCACTAAATTTATTAAAATAACAAACCATTAAAAATAAAAACTAGATACAAAAACAAAATATATGCAAGTACATAAATACAGGTGCTACGATCAATATAATACATAACAAAGTGATACCTCTTATACATATTTACATATCATACATTTTATAATAGCAATCAAAAACCATGGAAGTTTTAACTTTTCCAACTACTTCAAAGAATAAATAATGGCCATATCTTAAAATGTTTAAAGATCATAAATTGTTTGTCATCTACAAGCTTAAACATGACTAACTAAGAAATAAAACTTACAAAAAATATAAACAATCAATCAAGCCATAAAAAATGAAATATGGATAGCTTAAATCTACAACAACAAATGTTTGAAATCCACCAATGTCTTTTCTTTATAACATGTAAAGACTACCATGGCATAAAAATGGCTAGAGACAAGGGGATCTCAAAGTTATGGATCGAAGGGGACTCCCTAAATATTATTAATTGTCTTAGGAAAGGTTCTCCCCCATCATGGACTATTGAAAACTTCATTTTGGATGCCCATGCTTTATTGTAGGACTTTAATGAAATCTACATTTCCCATGCCTTTCGTGAGGTGAATCGAGTTGCTGACTAGGTGGTGAATCATGGGGTGATGTCAGCAAGGCATTGGGAGGCAAATGATATCCTTTCCTTTGAGTTAATTAATTTTCTTAATGATGACAAATCTTAGCATATTGGTGATTATCGTCTCCTCGGCTAAAGGTTTGTGTCGTTATCATGGTTTTATTTGTCTGATTGGACACTTAGCACTAGTGAAGATCATTGGAATTTGTGGGCATTCAAATCAGAGGTGCATGAGCCTTTTCACCATTATTGTCCTCAATACTGCACTTGGCAAGCACGCATGATTTTTGGGTGTTTATTTTCCTCTTATGTTATTGTATTTTTGCAATCGATTGTGGTTTTTGTCTACGTATGTGGAGCTCTCAATGATGGGTGGGGATAGGTGCAAAAAAAAATTGCTTTCCTGTACCGATTTCAAGGAAAATGCATATGTTTGGCCTATCCTGCAGAAGGGAGGGGTTACCCATTTTATGGAAAGGTTACATGGATTTAAATCTAGTGTTTCCAAGGAATTCCTCGATGCCTAGCATGGCCACGTAATTAGCTTGTTTGGTTGGGATACCACTATTAATGAAGATTTCATTACAGAGGTTATTGGGATGTCGATTGGAGGAAGGAAATTCTATAGAGACAAGAATTTTTCGGGTTCTGCTAGGCATAATTTTCTATGGGATAGAGAGAGAACTAAAATGGTGAGGTTGGATTGTGGCGGATATGATAGGTCCAAGATTAAACCTATCTTGTAGGATGTGGCCATGGTGTTAATGTTGTACTTCACACTAAATGGTAGATACACGACCTTGTAAGGTCACCACTTTGTAATGTTGAACCATTTCTGGCATGGTAAGCTCATATCCTTTCCCTTCTACCTGTTGCTTTCACTTGAAGAGGGAATTGCGAGTTTTAGAAAGAATCCTAGAAACCATTTTCTGCATGAGGGTTTGATGCAACTCATAGTTGATTTCATTAAGGCTAATTGTATTGGTGAAACTCCTCGCCCACTGAGAAAAATAAGAGGAAAGGGAGTGGGAAATATCGAATTGAGGAGGTTGTGGAGAGTGAGGGGATGGAAATGGAGGTGGAGTTAGATGCATGGTCTGATGGGTACAACACTGACCTAGACTATACGCCCGTGAATGGTGGTAATAAACCCTTTACTAGTAAGGCTAAACCCTCCCTCCCACGTGTTAAGCGCAAATTAAAGGAGGTATGTGATGATGATGTTGAGGAGGGGATCTATAGTGGAAAGAAGGATAAGTTTCAAGGACTAGTGTGCTCTTAGGAGGTGGTGGAGAAGCGTCTAGAGGTGTTTGAGGGTATTCTGGGTGATGAGATGGTGAATGTGGGAAATTTGAACCTGGATTGCAATGTTGATGGAGGGAACCTTGTTGTTGGTAAGGTGAGTATTATTGTTGTTGTGGACGAGTCCACCCATGTGGCGGCATCCAAAGACAAAGGTAAGTCAAAGGTTAATCTCGATGATTTGTAGGACGAGGACCCCCCGTGAGTTTCCATCAAGGGAGAGGGTTATTTTGGAGAGCCATGGAATTTTCGCAAGCTTTGGGTATGGTCAAAGAAGGGGCGGAAATCTCTTTCAATTTGCTGATGTGGCTTGTTCAGGAGGTGCAAAACCTCCACAACAAGCATGACACAATTTCCTAGTGCAATATCTCCACGCTTCGTAGCCTCAAAGAGAAGGACTCCATTTTTGGTTTGGCCAAATCGTTGAATTCTAGTGTCGGATGTGTGGTGGATGAGTTGGAAAACTTGAAGAAATACTATGGCTCAAGGTTTTCCTTGTTGGAAAAGAATTATAGGAAGTTACACAAGGACATGGATACGCTAGTCAACCTTAGCAGGGAGAAATTGGAGTTGTCGGTGGAGGGTCTTTTTTTCCTCAACGAGAAGGCCAAATAATGGACGGGTAGATCTTGATGCAGAGACAAGAACTAATTTAACAACCAACTACCTCTTTCTTGTGGTTCTCAATTCCACAACTAACACAACCTTTCTGGACAATCTCAATTGTCAAGTTAAATTTAATTCACAAGTTCACAAGAAAAATGAAGAAAAATTTATTTATCTCTATCCATAGATTGGAATTGATTACAATTTTTAAAAGTAAATAAAATAAAATTCATATCTTTAATCTGCACTTTTTATTTTCATGACTCTGCAACTCTTCTCTCCAATCTTCCTCTACGAAAATTCCTCTATCTACTATTCCTAGAAGAAATTCCTTATTGTTTTTCAAACTGATGTTGCCTCCCTTTTGTTTTCCTACACCATTCTCCCAGGCTGGGCACTCCCTCTTCCACCACGCAGCTCCTTACACCTCTTCACCATCTCTATTTTCTTTGCATATGATAGTTTTTATTTTGTTCAAAGGCTTGCGCCCCTTCCCATTCTCACACAATTTTTTTTTGTTGATTAATAGCTGTCAATACAGAAAATTAGAGATGTTAATTTTTCCCCCAAATCGCCCCTTCAGAAATCTACCCCTTCATTTTAACTTTTATCTCTACCTTCTGATTTTTAGAAGCCATTTCTCTTTTCCCCCCATGATGCATACATTTGTCCTTTGTTTTTTTTTAATCCTGACAATTATTCTCCTGTGACTCTTCCTCTACTTGGCATTAAACATTTAAGATTTCCTTTTAAACTATTTGGATAGTAATCTTTTATCTACATTATAATGGCATTCAAAATCATGCCTGCAATATTTAATTTATTATCTCAATCAAAAATTTAATGGCTCTGCATATCTTCTTTGGCAACTTCGTCTTTTATCTTTTATTGGAGATGACTGCCATAACTCATCTTCTATGAATAATAGATCTTCAGGAATTATGAGTAGTTGAAATTCAAATCACAATATAATATTTTTTCCAAATGAAATAACAAATAATTGTTGGAAAAGCTAATCTTGAGCAGCCACGGAAGAGTGCATTTAATGCACAGTTTGAAATGATCCGTAGGGATCCTCCACCTGCCGTGTCTGACCTCAATGCTGGCCAATTAATTTTGGCAGAGAATTAACTCTTGGTAGGTGAATTTGAATTGAGCGCCAATTTTGGAAAAGGCTAAGAAAGACAAAAGAACAAAATATAATGTTTTTCAGTTAGTGAGAAGAAGAATGTAAGTGACAGAAGATAGAAGACAACAAAAGAAAAAAAGGAGGAATGTTCAGGTGAACTTGTAGCAGCAGAGGAAAGTGCCCCAGAACATTGACAGAGGACAGTGCTCCGAAATGTTCACAACAACACACAACAACAACTAGTTTGCTCCAGAACTTGCACAATTTTTTTGTATGAAGGAATGTACAAAGCCTTGCTCTGAGTTTTTGTATGTAAGCATTGAAGTTTGTAATCTTTTTGGTTTAGTTGAATGAAACAAGAAAATATTCTCCCTCTCTTCTTGCTGTCCATTTTATCTAGTTTGTGTTTTCTTCTTTGTCCACTGTAGTTGGGTGTATTTTATCCAACAGATTGGTATTAGAGCCCTAAGCTTTCTGGGCATTTAGTTTTTCAAAGCCCTATTTGAAGTCCTAGGCATGTTGTGACAGAAGCCTTGCTTCTGGATATTTGGGAAAGCCCTAGTTTTCTAGGAAGTGAAGAAAAACCCTTTAGTTTTTTCTGGGTATTTTGTAGTTTCCCCCATTTAGCAAAATGGCTAGAGGAGATACTAGGAGTTGGCAACAACCACCTATTTTTGATGGAAAAAGTTATGATGTCTGGGCAAAGAAAATGAAAACCATTATTGAAGCAAATGATTTGTGGGAACTAGTAGTAAATGGGTTCACAGATGTGACTGACCCAAATGAATATGCAGCATTGACCAATCCCTAAAAGAACCAGTTAAAGGAGACAAGAAAGAATGATGCCCTCAGTTTGATTGAGGCAGCCTTAACAGAGGATATTTTCCCTTGAATAGCAACAACTTGTTATGCCAAAGAGGCATGGGAAATACTTGAAAACACTTGCAAAGGGACTGAGAAAGTCAGTTCTGTAAAACTCCAGCTACAAAGGAGAGAATTTGAGACCATGCAGATGAGGGACAATGAGTCCATTTTAGATTTTCATACAAGGGCTTCCACCTTGATTAATCAGTTGAGGATAAATGGAGAAAATGTGGTAGAACAGAAGATTGTGGAGAAGATTCTCAGAAGCTTGCCTGTTAAATTTGACCTGGTGGTTATTGCCATAGAAGAGGCAAAAGACCTCTCAATATTATCAGTTGATGAGTTAGTGGGTTCACTTCAAACCCATGAGCAACACGTAAATAGGTCTGCAAATTCTTCCCAGGAACAAGCCTTCAAAGCACAAACAAATGTAAGAGGCAGAGGAAGAGGAAGAAATGGTAGAGGAAGAGGTCAAAGAGGTAGAGGTAGAAGCAGCTTCGGAAGAGGAAGTTCAAACAGCCAAGAGGAAGCCAACACTTCCCAATCAGACTTCCAAAACACAAGGAATAGCAGCTCAAATCAGAGGAAAGACAAGAGCAATGTGCAATGTTACTACTGTCACAAGTATGGTCACTATGCAAATGAATGCAGGAAGAAACAACATGACCAAGGAAGTCAAAATGCAAATATGGTGAATGAGAACAACACTGAAAATGAAAAATAGTCACAAGTTTTCATTGCATGCAATCTAGCAAAACAAGGTAGCGCTGAAGTTTGGTACTTGGACAACGGTTGTAGCAACCACATGAGTGGTAATAGAAATTTATTTGCCTCCATTGCATCAAGTCTGAAATCAAAATGGGCAACAATGAGAAGGTTCCAGTCAAGGGCAAAGGCATAGTGTGCCTACAAACCAAGCATGGTGAAGAAAGACAAATTCATGATGTCTTTTATGCCCCAGGAATGAAACATAATATTTTGAGCATTGGACAGATGGTCCAAAATGGCTATAGAGTGCTGATGGAGAAAGGAGAATGCATCATCTACGACAAGGATGGAAGTAAGAGAGTTATGGCAACGGTTCAAATGACAAAGAACCGAATGTTTCCCCTCAAAATTAAAATCTTAGCACAGTCAAAAGGCTCACAGCAGTCAGCCTTCAAATCGGTCATCCAAGACCCATCCAAGCTTTGGAATTTGAGGTATGGGCATTTAAGTTATTCTAGTTTACATCTTTTAGCTAAAAAAGGCATGGTTAGGGACCTACCAGCAATTGTAGAGCCCAATAGAAAGTGTGAAGCATGCATCCTAGGTAATCAACATAGGCAACCCTTTCAATCAGGGCATTCTAGGAGAACAAGAGCACCATTAGAGTTGGTGCATTCAAATTTGTGTGGTCCCATGAAGACCCCAACATTAGGAGGAAATGTTTATTTCATGACACTCATAGATGACTATAGTAGAAAAATCTGGGTGTATCTTTTGAAGAACAAATCAGAGGCATTTGAGAAGTTCAAAGAGTTTAAGGCCTTGGTTGAAAAGCAAAGCGACCATTATATCAAAGTCCTCAGAACAGACAGAGGGGGAGAGTATGTCTCTCAAGAGTTTATGAATTTTTGTAAGTCTCAAGGTATTCAGAGACAACTCACAGCCAGGTATACTCCACAGAAAAATGGAGTGGTTGAAAGGAAAAATAGAAAAATCATGGAGATGGCAGCAAGCATGTTGAAGGCAAAAGGTTTGTCAAATGAATATTGGGGTGATGCTGTAGTAACAACAATTTACATCTTGAATAGGTGCCCCACAAAGGCTATTCTTGATAGGATTCCATAAGAAGCGTGGACAAAATGCAAATGGAGTGTTGAGAATTTGAGAATATTTGGATGTGTGGCATATGCTTTCGTGCCAAAAGAGAAAAGGCAAAAATTTGATGACAAAGGTGAAAAATGCATTTTCATAGGCTATAGTGAAGAATCCAAAGCCTATAGATTGTACAATCCCATCACCAAGAAAGTGGTGATCAACAGGGACGTTGAGTTCATTGAAAATGAATCATGGGATGGAATAGTTGATAGCAACACAGGTATTTCTATTTCAATACCTTTTTAGGATGAAGAAGCTGTAGAAGGAAGATGCTCTGGAACCTTACAACAAGGTGACAGTTCAGAAAACAATAGCAGTAGCTCTAGAACCTTTCAGCAGGGAGGATGCTCCAAAACTATACAGCAACAGTCTTCTTCATCAAAACAACAGTCAAGTAGCTCCAGAAATTCAGACCCTACACTTGCATCATTGATGCCACGGAAGACAAGAAGCATGAGGGAAATTTATGACAACACAAGGTATGAAGATTTTGATGAGAATTTGGATTTTGCTTTGTTTTCTCACAGTGATCCAATGTATTTTGAAGAAGCCATGAAAGAAGAAAAATAGTGTAACACCATGGATGAAGAGCTAGATGCTATAGTGAGAAACAAAACATGGGAGCTCACTGATTTACCTAAAGGGAAATCAACCATTGGAGTTAAGTGGGTCTATAAGACCAAATGCACTATTGATGGTAAGGTTGAAAGGCATAAAGCAAGGCTGGTTGTTAAGGGATATAAACAGTAGCCTGGAAGAGACTATGATGAGACTTTTGCACCAGTTGCAAGGCTGGAAATAGTGCGGCCAGTCCTAGCAATTGCAACCTAGCACAAATGGAAAGTACTACAAATGGATGTAAAGTCAGCCTTCTTGAATGGAGCGCTGAAAGAAGAGGTGTATGTAGAGCAACCACTTGGATACGAAGTTGCAGGGAAAGAAGACAAAGTCTACAGGCTTCGGAAAGATCTCTACGGGCTAAAACAAGCACCACAAGCATGGTACATCAGAATTGATACATACCTTTTGAGCAATGGCTTCAACAAAAGTGGCAGTGAGCCCACACTCTATATCAAGGTAGCCAATGGTGAGATACTTATTGCTATTTTGTATGTAGATGATTTAATCTTCACAGGTAATAGTAATCTTTTCATTGCTAATTTCAAAGAGGCAATGAAAATGAATTCGAAATGACATACCTAGGTTTGCTAAAATATTTTCTAGGAATAGAGGTCCAACAAACAGATGATGGAATCTTTATTTGTCAAACAAGTTATGTTAATCAAATCTTGAAAATATTTAGAATGTTGGACAACAAACCAGCCACAACTCCAATAGCTATAGGTCTGAAATTAAGGAAAGAGGACAGCAGCAAAGATGTTAACCCAACCCTCTATAAGAGCATGGTTGGAAGCCTCATGTATTTGATAGCAACAAGATCCGATCTGATGTACACGGTAAGCCTGATTTATAGGTTCATGGAGCAGCCTAAGGATGCACACTGGCAAGCAGGAAAAAGAATTTTAAGGTATGTCAATGGCACAAAAGGCTATGGCATTATGTATACCGCCACTAATTTGAGTTTCAACTTGTTGGGTACACAGACAATGATTGGGCAGGAAATGTAGATGACAGAAAGAGCACTTCAGGATATGCATTCCACATGGGTTTAGGAGCAATATCATGGGCATCAAAGAAGCAACCCATAGTTTCTCTCTCCACAGCTGAAGCAGAATACATTGCAGCAAATGCAGCAGCATGCCAAGCTATTTGGCTTAGAAGAATCCTTGCAAATTTGAATGAGCAACAAGAAGATGGTACAACCATATTTTATGACAACGTATCTTCTATTGCATTGACCAAGAATCCCGTCTTTCATGGACGAAGCAAGCACATAGAAATCCGCTACCACTTCATAAGAGAGTTGGTGAAGCATGGAGAGATCGAGCTTCAGTATTGCAGATCTGAGCAGCAACTCGTTGATATTTTTACAAAGGCATTGTCAAAAGACTCCTTTGAATGCCTAAGAGATAGGCTGGGTATGTAGGAATGCTCTAAAACTTTGGCTCGGGGAAACACAGAAAAAGGCAGATGCTCCAAAACTTGGGATAGATGCTCCGGAACTTGTGTTTAGGGAAACACAGAAAAAGGCAGATACTTCGGAACTTGGCGTAGATGCTCCAGAACTTGTGTTCAGGGAAACACAGAAAAAGGAAAATGCTCCAGAACTTGGCGCAGGTGCTCTAGAACTTGTGTTCAGGGAAACACAGGAAATGGAAGATGCTCCAAAACTTTGGAGAAAGGCATATGCTCCAGAACTTACGCTCCAGAACTTTTGAATGGTGATGTAAATCAGAAAGACTCAAGATTAAGGGGGAGTGTTGGAAAATCTAATCTTGAGCAGCCACAGAAGAGTGCATTTAATGCATAGTTTGAAATGATCCATAGGGATCCTCCACCTGCCATGTCTGACCTTAATGCTGGCCAATTAATTTTGGCAGGGAATTAACTCTTGGTAGGTGAATTTGAATTGAGCGCCAATTTTGGAAAAGGCTGAGAAAGACAAAAGAATAGAATAGAATGTTTTTCAGTTAGTGAGAAGAAGAATGTAAGTGACATAAGATAGAAGACAACAAAAGAATGAAAGGAGGAATGTTTAGGTGAACCTGCAGCAGCAGAGGAAAGTGCTCCAAAACATTGACAAAGGACAGTGTTCTGGAATGTTCGCAGCGGCACACAACAGCAGCTAGTTTGCTCCAGAACTTGCACAGTTTTTTTGTATGAAGGAATGTACAGAGCCTTGCTCTGAGTTTTTGTATGTAAGCATTGAAGTTTGTAATATTTTTGGTTTAGTTGAATGAAACAAGAAAATATTCTTCCTCTCTTCTTGCTGTCCATTTTATCTGGTTTGTGTTTTCTTCTTTGTCCATTGTAGTTGGGTGTATTTTATCCAACAATAATATCATTTTATTTTGCTTCAACCGACCACCCGAACTGAACAAAACTACAACTAAAGACTAAACACCAAAATAAAATTTGAACTCAAAATGTTTTTTTTTTGTTGATGCAAATTGCCAGAAGCCCGAGATGCTCTTGCGTCAGACACATCGGGTAGAAATATTGTGAGCATATGATCATAATGGTGGAGTTGAATGGTAGAACCATTCTTTTAGATTGCAAGCAATCTACAATGAACTCCATCATTGTGAAATGTGCACAAGATTATTTCTTCTTTCTCTTTTTCCAGCACTTTGTCGACACAAACATCATCCTCCTTCCACAACTCCATTCTCCACCCTTTCTCCTCTCGTGGATTCACATCCACCATGTACCACCCTCCTCTGCCAAATTATTCCTTATCTTTGCTCCCCACTTATGGGATTCAACCCACTACAGACCGACCTCCTCCCCCAAAATTCTACACTATCCATATCACTATCGCCAACATCCTACCCAAAATCTGCATCTACTACTTCATGGAAATTAAATATTCCCATACACTCTTCTCCATATTCGTCAATAGAAAATAAAATATGGAAATCAACATCATCACAAAATACAATAATTTTTACCTTGTCCTCCTTAGTTGCAACATCATCCTTCATTGTGACATTGTCTTCAACTGCTGCAACATATTTCTCTCCTTCATTTGTTGCGATCTTCTCAAACCATTTACACTCTATCGCTGAAATTTGTGCCAACAAATCTTCTTCACCTTCGTCATTTGCTGCAACCTCTTTGATCCTCACTTCATTCGTTTCTTCCTCAATTCACTACTACACCCAATTCCACTTCTTCACTGCTCACATCTTCATTTTTACCCTTTTCCTCCATGCCTTCCTCATGAAATGTCTTAATTGCAACTTCTTCAATAGGGGCTGCTCTCTCATAATTTCCAACGTTCTTACATCTAGGGCTGCTATCCTCACTCTTCTTCTCACTTTTCCAAAAATTATTTTCCAATTTCTCGAGCCTTGCCTTGATATTTCCTACTTCACTAACCATCTATCCACTCTTCTCAAACTTCTCATTCTCCACTTTCTCCCAATATTTCTCCCAAAACTGTATTCATACGGGTCTCCTCATGACCCAACCCATCTTGCCTGCTGTAATTTTTCACAACTCATATTCTTCGTGGCTTCAAGCTCTCTCTCTTACTGGTCAGGATTCCTCACACGCTTTCAACAACTCTCACGAGCTTCTTCTCAACTACTACTCACTCTTCACTATCCACAGGTCCTAGTGTGGATTGCCTCATGATCGGTGGTCTACCCACATACTCAGAATCATGGGATCTGATACCAATTGATGCAGAGGCAAAAACTAATTCAACAACCAACTACCTCTTTCTTGTGGTTCTCAATTCCATAGCTAACACAACCTTTCTGGAAAATCTCAATTGTCAAGTTAAATTTAATTCACAAGTTCACAAGAAAAATGAAGACAAATTTATTTATCTCTATCCATAGATTGGAATTGATTACAATTTTCAAAAGTAAATAAAATAAAATTCATATCTTCAATCTGCACTTTTTATTTTCATGATTCTGCAGCTCTTCTCTCCAATCTTCCTCTATGCAGCCTCCTCTATTTGCTATTCCTAGAATAAGTTCCTTATTGTTTTTCAAACTGATGTTGCCTCCCTTTTGTTTTCCTACACCATTCTCCCAAGTTGGGAACTCCCTCTTCCACCACGTAGCCCCTTACACCCCTTCACTGTCTCTATTATCTTTGCATATGATAGTTTTTATTTTGTTCAAAGGCTTGCACCCCTTCCCATTCTCACACAATTTTTTTTTGTTGATTAATAGCTGCCGATACAAAAAATTAGAGATGTTAATTTTTCCCCCAAATCGCCCCTTCAGAAATTTTCCCCTTCATTTTAACGTTTATCTCTGCCTTCTGGTTTTTAGAAGCCATTTCTCTTTCCCCCCCATGATGCATACATCTGTCCTTTGTTTTTTTTAATCCATGGCAATTTTATTCTCCCGTGACTCTTCCTCTACTTGGCATTAAACATTTAAGATTTCCTTTTAAACTATTTGGATTGTAATCTTTTATCTGCATTATAGTGGCGTTCAAAATCATGCCTGCAATACTTCATTTATTATCTCAATCAAAAATTTAATGGCTCTGCATATCTTCTTTGGAAACTTCGTCTTTTATCTTTTATTGGATATGACTACCATAACTCATCTTCTACAAATAATAGATCTTCAGAAATTATGAGCAATTGGAATTCAAATCGCAATATAATATTTTTGCCAAATGAAATAACAAATAATATCGTTTTATTTCGCTTCAATCGACCACCTGAACTGAACAAAACTACAATTGAAGAGTGAACACCGAAATAAAAGTTGAACTCAAACTGATTTTTTTTGTTGATGTGGATTGCCAAAAGCTCGGGATGCTCCTAGATCAAATCTCTTTTTAGTGAGCAGATGAATAAGGAAATGGGGGAAAGTGCTAACAAGGAGATGCAAGCCGTAGACATGGGTACGAGGCCGAGTGTTTGCACTCAAAGTAAAACAAAGAAATGCAAAATGGTGCCTAGGCAAGATGTGAAGGAAGTCATGGAGTTGCATGACAGGATGATTTCCAAGGACTTGGAAGCATCTAGGATGCTTAAGGAAATAATCTAATTGTTGTTTGTTTCTGCTCTTTTATTTTTGCTGTTTGTTGTTGCTCCGCGCTGATGGTGTGCTGATATTTCTATAATCAACTTGTTTTTGGTTTTTTGGGTTGGCAGCCTAATGCTTTATCTTTGCTACCACTGTTCCTTTTTGTACAGGATTTCAGGAACCCTTCAAAACCTATTTATTGTTAATCAAAAACATGTAAAGATATATCTATGTATTTATCTGTGTATCTATACATGTATATATATGTTTGTATATGTATCTAAATACATACGTATGTATATATGCATATATATATATATATATATATATATATATATATATATATATATAAATGTCTAGCTATGTATCTAACTATATTTGTCTACATGTATATATTTTTGTACCTGCATACGTGTCTAAACATATAAAATTATACACATACATATGTCATTACATATACATACGATACATAGATATCTATGCGTATATACGAATACACATGCAAAAATATACATATCATAGAAATTCACTAATCATGATAAATTCCACACCATGATTTCTAATTGATAACTTTGGTTTCTAACTACTGTATGTGGAAATTTAAAATTGTGACAATTTTTCCAAAACAACTTACTTCAAAAGTCCCCTACCTAAAACTTTCGTTTCAATGCTATATCGTCAAATATGATACCACACCAACATTCTTTATGTCAAACTGTCCTGACAAATACTCGAGATTATATAAACAACTACAACCACAACTATCATAACAACCTCAAATATCACAAACACAGTTTTTTCTCCCTTGTAGGGAGTCTAGCTCTTTCAGAGCACTTGTTTTTTTATAATGCATGTTAAAGCGTAGTTTTGTCTACAATACATACATATGTGTCCATGTACAAATATACACAATCTATGTATACATATGTTGGTGAAAGGTACACAATATTTGACCCTTTCCAAATCTGTCTTTTGACTAGTAGTTGGGTTAGATTTTATTTTTGTTACTCATTTGCATATTATAGCACACATATTGAATGAAAATTAGGGAGAAATAGGGTGAATCATATGTTTCATTTTGATAGAAACCACCTATACCTATATATTTTCTCCCTTTTCATTACTTAAACACAAAATTAGTAATACTAATCATGTCTAATGAAACTCCAGCCATTCAAAATAATATTTGCCTTTATTCATCTCCAAAAAGTAATGCTTTTGTTTATTGGACAATTGTTTCTTCTAGATAAGGATATCATTGTTGGGTCGAAATCAATCTTTATACGAACCTCATTAACTCCAACTAATATTATTGATCTTTAATATCAAATTAGTATTATATTATTACTTTCATTGGATCGAGCTAATGATATTATTATTTAATCTTGAGTTGACACCAATAATACCATTTTAGTTAGATCATTGACATATTACTATTATTATTATTATTACATTGAGAAGTAATATTAATATGAAATTTCAAATTGACATGACTAGCACCCATCATGTTATTATTGTAAATCACAATATTGACATCACTACAAAAAAGGTTATTATTATTTAACGAATAAAACATTAAATATCAACCTCATATTAACTTGTTTTTAATATTATCTCTCATTGAACCAAAGAACAATATTATTATCGTTAATATTAATTATCATTAACCATATTATTATCATGGCATCAAAGTAGTGATACCTACCATCGTAAGTTTCTCCCAACTTGTTCCTCATGATAATGATCATTCATTTATTTCTAGTAGGTACACATTACATAATAAATATCAACATTGATGTTTAATATATTTTTCTCTTATGAGGTGGGCGGAATAATTTACAACCTTCATTTATCCTGTACAAATTTTAAGATGCCATGAGTCCCAATGAAGTGACTCTCTTCCTTTAATTTATTCTTCTATATTATTTTATCTCTTTAAAAACCTATCAATTAGATGGATTTCACATGCCATCAAATAGATTATATACAACGAGGAGCCCTAAAATTATTAGGTCTCTACCCGATAATCACAAAATAACTATTCTTTCCATTACCTTTTGTTTATACTTGGATTTCAGACTCTAAATTTCTATCCCATCTTTCCATCCTATTCACTCAGATGATGAGCTATTGTCTATGCATGAAGAACAACATTTATGGGAAAGAATTCTTTATGAACTATCATGCAACCAAATGAAAATAGAATTAAATGCTAAGCTTGAGGCATAAATAATGATGGCATCATCCTGAGATAAAATGAGTAGGGTATGAAACCTGATACAAAGGTAGATGTTGATCTAGTTGCCATCACCAACATCTCACACAATGTTATCTCATTTAATAATAAAGAGACTCACTACAATCGATTTTTTAAGGACCATGTACAAAAGAGGATGGACTGGCGTACATCACATTGAGATGACTTTTCTACAAGTTGTCACCTCAATAAATTTTAAGGTGTATAATACTTAAGCCATCATGGCCTATTAGTACCCACCAAATCGATTGCCTTGGCCAAAATATCTCTTGTATTGATGAGTGGTCATGTAAACCCCACTATATTGTAGCAAAGGTGACACGTACCAGGCCTAAATCTTCCACACAATCGATAGCTATTACCTACCCAACGCCACAATTTATAATTGAAAACTTTCATTAATCAATTGCCAAAATCCTTATACCACCTCTGAGTTCCTATCTTAATAGGGGATTATCTTTAGGTGATAGAGTTGATAAGTTGCTAAACAAAGAACGGTGGCTCCATTCTAAACAAGAATGAGAGATACTAGCCCAGACAAGGAGGTCGATACAAGTGAGGTGTTACAGAGTCTACATCCTATACTACATATATTTTTGAAGAGCTATTTACAGGTCCATCATGCTGACTCTAATGGTTTTGAGAACATGTATGTTATCAACCAATCTCTTCTCTTATTAGATGCATTTATTTCTTAGATCTTTTAATTTCTTTCCCTCTTTTGTTAATTCTAATTTTTGTGACATAGAGTGAAGGGTTTGAGAAGTAATTGTGTGCTATGAAATTCACTACAAGAAGAATCTCTACAAAACAAGATATAACACTTAATAAAATGGCCCCTCTTATGTTTCTCTCTTTTTCTTTTCTTTTAAGGAGACAAGGATTGTGTAACACCGTTTACACGAAAAATATATATACACGAAAAATGGAATAAATCTTTCATTTCCTTATTGTACATTTATACACTTTTTAACTCAAGAATAGAATGTATATTCATACTACTACAATGATTCATCATATATTCATTTAATTGTAGAAGAAGCTCTGTGGTGATTGCATAAACATACTCCCATTTTTCTATTGGTTGCATCAAACAATAAATATAGAAATAACATCATACATTTTGTTTCTTTTATATGTATTAAAATAAAAATAAATAATGTCATAACATATTCTTCCTTGATCCTTGCAATAAAATTTCTTTTATAATTTCTAATTTCCTTGCTATCACTATGGACAAAACCCCTTACTTACAATAGTAAGTACATAATATGTAATATTTCAAAAAGTGTTTTTACAAAACTTAATAATACTCTTTCATGATTTTTATTTTCTATCCACCACAAGGAAAATACACAATGAAGGAAACTATTCTATGGAATTTGAATAGATGTGAAACCCATCTTTCTAAATATACAATATTACTAATACTACTGAAGAAAAACAATGTTTTACATACCAAAGAACTTAGGCTTGCTCTCCACCCTACCATAATGGCATCATGAAGCCTGATGGGATCTAGCCATACCCTCGAGCAAAAAATCTATTAACTCCAAGATGATGAAAGGAGTCTTCTCAAATTTTACAAAAGAGATAAAAAACAACATGGCATCAATTTTCCTACATATAGTCTCTCCACTCGCCATATTCAACAAGATCCACACAAACATATTACCATCTTACAACAAAATAAACAAAGAAGGATGAAAGTAGGGAAACTTATCTTTTTGTTTAGATGAGGGGATTAAACTCTTCCATCATCCTTTCCTCTCCAAGCCAAATGTCTTGAACACCATCTCCTAAGAGGGAGAATTCCTCTCCTCTCTCATCTTCTCTCCAACCTCAACCAGAGTTCTCCAAAAGGAGAAGTGGGTAACACCCCACTCCTTCCTATCCAGAATATATAGGAGTTTCAAATAGCAAGCCTTGTATGGGGAGGTGTAGAGTGTAATTTTCTCCATCAATGAGGGTCTTTTCCTCATTAATGAGGGGAACATGTACTTGGACAACCCCTCCATCATTCCACCACCTCCTCCCCTCAAAACTCGTCACTCTTCATTATGAAGAATTTTTAGGGGTAAAATCATGTCCTAGGGGCACTATTGTATGCCCGCTTGACCCCTACTACTAGGGTATAGACCCTAGGGGGTTTATTTTTGCATCCCAACCAAGGAAATTGACCAACAACCCTCTTTAAATCCCTATTTAAGGATCCATCCGAATTTCAAATTTAGATAGGGTTTCCTAAACCCTAACCCTATTACACCTCACAAGACTCATAATTAAATACCCTCACAAACCAAAATTAAATCAACCTTTTTTAATATCAACCCTCACAACCTTAGTTTTCCCACACCTTAACTCTATTTCTTTCTAAGCCCCAAAAGGGTCAAATTCATAACTACAAGAAGATGTCTTTCAATTTAATTCAATGGTTTCCCCCTCTCGTATTGACACCCATACTTTCCTGCACATTACCAATGAAATCATAAGCAACAATCGTATATCACATTTATTTGCTAGTTGAATATCCCAAGATTTAACCTTACAAGAATTCCATTTAACATTTCAATTTTCATTCCATAATTTGCAAGTGCCTAACACATTCATGGTAGTGACAATGAAACAAATATCAAAATAAAATACAAGTATATTGCCACACAATCACATTATTTATTACTCGCAATACAACTTAAGTTATCTATTTATGGAAACATATAACGAATTAGGTTGGGTATTAATCACATGTGAAGCGGGGTATTACAGGTCAATAATTTGAATAGGCTCCTTTATAATGAGAAGGGTGTGAAATCCAATTCCTTTCCAAGAAGGTATGTGAGAAGGATATCCCCTTTGAGATGCAATGTCTGAGAAGAATTTTCCAACCCTCATTACCAATGAGAGCATGAATGATCCATTTGACACATAGAGTAGTCCCTTGCCTTTGAGTAGAGAGAAGGTCAAGCCCACCAAACTCTTTGGGGAGACAACAGAACTCCCACGCAACGCAGTGAAAGCCTCTACATGAGATTCAAAAGAGGCCCAAAGGAAATCTCTAATAAACCTCTCCAACTTCACATACGAGGCCTTGGATGGGGCCAACATGAAGAGTAATACACATGAGTCTCTACGAAAATTTTAGAGCACACTTGGAATTTACCAGCCAAAGAAAGTGGCTTGGTGATCCAGAAAACCAACTTCTACTCAATCTAAGAAAGAATTTCTTGTCATAAATAAATAGAGGAAGCCTAAAAAGTGAAAGGGGTGCCAAGAAATATAAAGATTTCCCCTTGAGAAATCCACTTCCAACCGTATTGTTGAAGCTAGAGAGGACTAGGAAGAATGAATTGATGATATCATTGAGTCTTATGCCATTGAATAACAGATCCACAAGCGAAGAAAAAGGTTTCAAGACCATTGAGGGAACCCTTGAAATTATCCTCTTCTTCCAACAGAGTAAGAAAGGAATCGTCAAAAAAATAGCCATTAACAGGCTAGGCTAACGAATTGGGCAAAGTAACTCCCCGAACCAGCCCATGGGAAATGGAGTGGGCAAGTAGATAGCCAAAACCTTTAGCAACAAGAACATATAAAGAGGGAGCAAGCAAACATCCCTAGCGAAGGGAGAAGAACAATTTGAAGGATTGAGATTGTTGGCCATTAATGGTGATGCAAATATAAGGATCAATGAAAATCATTTTCAAAGATTAGATGAAATTAGAACCAAATCCTAGAGAAAAAATCATAGCCAAGATGAACAACCACTCAATGCGGTCTACATTTTAACTTCGTATTTGTATTAAAATCTAGGAAGTGAGTAGTTATTTATAAGATATTGGTTACCTTGGGAGTGTTGTAACCATGTCTTAATGTTTTAAAAATTTTAACTTTGTGACTGATAATAGTCAAATACAATTGAATGAGTAAACATGCCATTTTTTTTTTAATATTGGGAGCATCAATTTTCATTGTTAAATGTCATGAATATTTTCATATTCTAACTTGTATTGGCTACAATAATAAGGATAAATCCTTGAGGGGATTTAATTTTAGATGTACTATATATAGAGCAAAGAATTCTAATATATGTGTTTATGTTATTTTAGAAAGCTAAAGAATTGGGGAGATATTTATAAACTATATGCCTCTAAGTTGGGCCTAAACATATTAAAATCAATGTCTTATACTTATTATATTTTTTCTTGTTCCTGTATTCTCCATTTTTTCTATTTTTAGATAAAATTTTGAAAATAGAAGCCATATATTTTCCAACTTGAGCCAATTGATATTAAGTTGTCTAGAAGACATTTCATCAATATAATCTAACAAAGATTTCAAAATAAGCATATTAAAAATACTTTACATCACTACATGTTTAATTGAGTTAACTATAAAATAGCCACCCTAATTTCTATTGTTAATGTTCAAAGTAATTAAATATTAAAATATTCATTCCCTCGTTACTTCTCTAAAACAATTGATTTCATGTCTAACGTTTGAATTAGTTTTGTGTTTAATTTTTATTTCTTTGTTGATTTATACTACATTGTTTAAAAAAAAGGGTTTTAGAAATCAAGATTGATTTCCTTTAACTTGGGGTATATTTAATTTTTTGATTCCTAACTCATTTTTGAAAGTCAACTTCTCCGTAAAATCTTATTTAAAAGGTGGGCTTATATGACTACCTCATGAGATGTTGAATTTAATAGGTAAGCATGTCAATATGTAAGAATGGATGTTTGATCTCTATGGTATGTTTTATGGGATTTAGCCTCTAGGTCATGGGAAAGAGTTGATAATATGTAATAAGATATCAACTTGAAAATATTTTTTCAGGTTAGTTAACACTAACGAGATAAAAAAGGGGCAGAGTTGATGATGTGTAATAAGATATCAGTTTGAAAATAAAATTTTAGGAACCAAGGAAAGAGTAGAGGGCAATTTACCTTGGCGGCCATCCATTTGCACCTGAGCTTGCATCATTCTAAACCATGAAAGCAACACCTTCCCTAACATTTGAAACCTCGTAGGAAACTAGGGTACTTTTGAAGGATTTTGGGGATTGTTATGCAAGACAATAGTCATTAACAATAACTTTATCAATGTTTATTAATATATATAACTTGCAAGAGCTTCCACTCTAACCAATATTTAACTACTCAATTACCTTCACACTCTGAGGAACAATATCTTAAATAATTGAATTGGAAGTACAATTTCAATGTTAAAAAAAGAGAAGGAAAAAATTAAATGCAACAACTAGACACAATAATAAAGACCATACAAAGAGAGTACCAAAACAAAGAAAAAACATGGTAGGAAGACTAAGGGAATCCAAAATAGAAGAAAGAAGGAAAGAGGAGAATAATGGAGGCTAGGTTTCTTATTTCTTTACCAAAGCTCCCTACAATCATCTTATTATGATTTATATTTTAGAAAATAAAAGTATTATATTATTTAGTTTTATATATTTTTTATTTGGGTCACAATGAAATTCTTAGTCATTCTAGAATTATAAATAAATTTAATATTGATGTTGTGCACTTATTTTAAAATTTTATTCAATACCCATAGAAAAAGAAGCAAATACATTCATTTATAATTGATGAACATTTAGTCTTTCACATTTCATTTAATTAATAAGTTTTTAATTTATTTGGATAAAGTGAATGAAGAAGACTTCCAATTTCTATCGTTTTCTAATATCATTTGCATGTCTAATATGTTAGAGATGAGTAATTAATATCATTTAAACCTTGTATTTGAATTAAAGTCTAGGAAATGAATAATTGTTTATAAGATATTGGTTAGCTTGACAATGATACAACCATGTCTCAATGTTTAGAAATTTGAACTAAGTTCCATCATTAAATGTCGTGAACGTTTTCATCTTCTAACTTGTCTTAGGTACATTAATAACGAGAAATCCTTGAGTGGATATAATTTTATATGTACTACATTTATCAAACATAGAGCAAAGAATTCTATTTTTTTATGTTTTTTTGGCAAGGTGAAGAATTGGGGAGATACTTATGAAATGTATGCATCTAGGTTGGACATAAACATTGAAATCAATATATCTTTTTTTTTTTATTGTCCCTATATTTCCTATATTTTCCTATTTTTAAATTAAATTTTGAAAATTGAAATCAAATATTTTTCCAATTTGAACCAATATTAAGTTGTCGAGAAGAAATTTCATCAATATAATCTAAAAAAGATTACAAGTCAAACATGTTAAACATACTTTACATCACTAGATGTATAATTGAATTAACTATAAAATAGTCATCCTAATCTCTATCGTTAATGTTCAAAGCAATTAAATCTTAAAATATCCCTTCTCTCGTATATCTTGTGAATTGATCAACAATTATTTTCAAGCTTTGTTTGAATTATTTTTGTTATTTAATTTTCATTTATTTGTTACTTTTTATATATTATTTGAAAAATGATTTTAAGAATCAATATTAATTTCCTTTATTAACTTGAAGTATATTTTATTTCCTAATTCCTAATTGATTTTTTGAAAGCCAACTTCTCTATAAAATGTTGTTTAAAAAGTGCTCTCATGTGACTACCTCATGAAATGTTCAGTTTAACAGGTAAGCATATCCATAAACAAGAATGAATGTTTTATCTCTACAAGAATTTTTATGAGATTTTAGCCTGTTGGCATGATATGTGGTGTTCATGTTCAGCTTTGTTGATGATATGTCATGTGTGCATTTCTTGTTTTTGGTTTTTTTTTAATTGAGAAAATGTAAAGTATATAAAAACTAATGCAGTAATAAACTGTAGAAAGTTGATCAAAAAGTTATGAGGGCGAGGAAAATAGCCATCAGCTGTAGCAAATTACATAACGACAAAAGACATAGTGTTTTACTTGTTGCTTTTTATTGATCAACAAATCATAAGAACAAGGAAAACAGCCACCAACTGTAGCAAATTACATAACAACAAAAGACATAGTGTTTTGCTTGTTGCCTCTTCTTTTTATTGTTTCTAGAATGAGTTAAAGACCTGCATTTTATAACGGTCACATTTTATAATTAAAAGTTGATGGGGAGACAAAAATATTGGAGGCATGGCAACAGTCTTGGAGAAGATGAATACTGTTGGTAGTGAGCGAGCAAGCAGTACCTTGTAGTGAAAAGGGCAGGCCTCTCCTTTTTGCTATCTTTTTAGTTATTTCTTGTTCAATCCATGAGCCCAAAAATGAGAGTGATGATGGATTCAATGGCATTGTCCTCTACTTCACACTTTTAATGGATTCGAATTAAGTATGATGATAAGATCGTTGATATGTATGTGACATGCAAAGAAGATGCAACCAGGGATTGTGATGATGTAGGAGTTGAATTTGAGATTAAGAATCATGCAGCAACCATACCCAAACTAGGGAGTTGAATTTGAATTAAGGAGTAGTGGGGAGCTGAGTCTCATTCTTGATTTGTGTCATGGGAAAGTTAATTTCAACGATGCAAAACTAAATTGGGGCTCCAAGAAAGCATTTCAAGCTGTACATACTAGATCTTTTTCTTTCATAGACTCCGCTGAAAACAACTCTAAACATTCAGAGCTATTCCACGTGAAGTGTGTGAAGGGCACATTAGAGTGATTGCAAGTGAAGAGCATGATGGACGTTGCCCACTGCTATGGTGCATTCATGGGCTTATGGATGGCACGCCAATTTGAATAAATCTAAAATGATTTTTGCAACATCACTATTATTGCTCATTATAAGTTTCCCCTTGGCTCTTTTGCCCCTAAACTAATAAAAAAAATATGAATTTGAAACGAAGAAAAATAGGTGGTGTGGTGTGGGGTGTTTGGAATGTGAAAATACGTGGATTTGATGGACCTATTTTCCTCTATTTCATTAGGAAATGAGATCCACGAAATGAATTGATTATCAACCCTTAGGTGAATCAAGTCAAAGTGAGAATCTTCATATTTCCTTATGACTAAAGGACGGGGGTCAAGGTTAAACAACACTTTGAGGAGAAAAACTAAAAATAGCAAATCAACACCAAAATGCAATCTAACACTTGAAACAACAATCTTAAACTCAATATTTGTAGAATCAAAAAATATGATGCAGATATGAGAAGGACATAAACTAGTGTACTAGTCACCAAAAGTGTTTTTTAGAAGCTAATCTGAGACTCATTCGCCCATGGGCGAATGGGTCCAAGTACAAGGGTTGCAACAATCTTTTGAGAACCTTTGGTGCAAATTTGAAGCTCTGGATTTTCCCAGGTTTCAGAAAAAAAATTTAATTAGGCTTGTAAATGAATAAAAGGGCTGATTGAGGCATAATTAAACTCAATTTAATTAAGAAGGCCCAAATAAGTGTGTAAATGTAAAGAGGTACATTTAACAACATTAAATTAAGGCATTATTAAGTCCATTTTAATTAAGAGGGTCCAAACAAGTGAGAAAATGTAAAGGGTTACATTTTTCTACACTACAAAATTCATGGCTCTTGAAAAGTCCTAGTACAAGGACTAGACCCCTTAGTGGCAAAGTAGAAGCTATAAGTGTGGTTTTCACCATAAGCCCACATTGTTTAAGTGACAATCTATAAGTGTTGTTTTCATCACAAGCTCACAATCTATCTATTTCATATCTTTGTTTAAGTGACAATTCTTTGTCTATATTTACAATTTTTCCTCAAACATGGAGGTGTACATTAACTATTGTATTGCTACTTTGAAATTCAAGTTGGCAGAAATGACATTTTCATAGCCTAGTGCCCCTTGTTGCCCCAAAGTTTACATGTAATTTGGTTTCAATTATTTTAAAGGAGATTGTTTATTGAAGGGACCCTTGGAAAATTATTCTAATAACTTGGAAAATAAGTTAAAATTTGTATTGTCAATAAAACTAATTGCCTTACCCTCCCCCAAAATTTGCACTTGAAGTCCCAAGTTCAACCCCCATAGGCTCTTACTAGCCCTCTTCATCACTCATGTTGCTAGAAATCATAGTGACAATCCAATAAATAAAATTTATGGTTTAAATTTTAAACCATACATGTCATTAAACTATGCACTCCCTCAAGCCAAGGATTTTGTTTCGTGTTTTTCCTACTTTATATTACACAAAGCATGGAAGCAAAGGATACACAAAAAAAAGGAATCATTTTTCTTCAACCTTCGTTACATAAGGATTTCACTTTTATTTTTCTTACTTCAAGTCACACAAAATGTAAAAGTAGAAGAAACAAAAATATGAAATATTAATTTGACTAGCAATAAAATTTAAATCTATATTAACTATTTAACAACTTATGCGAATTTTTCACATGAAAGATTTAAACTTAAATATATTTAAAAACATAAAATATTACTAAATTATAAATGTAAAGTTAATAATTAATTACCTTAATATTGTTTTTAGGTTTTTCAACCTATTTTTTTTTTTTTAAATAATAGTTTGACAAACTTAAAAATAATATTTAATAACCATATATGATTCTATGCACAATTTACTGTATATTTAAATTGAAAAAAAATGATTTATCGCATAACCATTGATTTTAAATTGAGCAGTTTAGAAATGAACAATTAAAATAAAAAATCCAACTCCCAAAATATTAAGAGCATAGCTTACCTTGAAAGAATGTCAACTTTCGTCTTGATCAATGTGTTGAAATGTAAACACTTGCTCTTTCTTTTTCTATTGCTCTTCCTCTTGCTTATGCTCTCCCTCTCGTTTGTGCTCTCATTCTTGCATCGTTGCTCAATGCTTCCAAGATTTGATAGTTATTTGGAGGGAGAGTGTGAGGTGAAATTATATCTTTTTTGGAGTACTTAGGGTGAGGGAGGGGACCATAAACTTGTAGTGTTAGGTTTGGGGGCATGAATATCAAGAAAAATATTTTTAAAATCTTTTTGGAGGTGTTTGGCACAAGGGACAACCAAGAATCTCAAAAAATGTGAGAGACATTGGGGAGTTTTGTTGGAGTCACAAGGATGTCTACAAGTACCCCCAATGTCCCCAACAAGGGAGTCATCTCAAAAATGTCCCCTCTTTGAGGGAGATATCTCAAGGACATCTCGTCTAGTGGTGGCAATGGGAGGGTGGAGGTGAGATATTTCCTGGTTGCCCTCAAGTTTTGGGAATATCCTCATTTCTAGAAATGCCATTTTTCTAGGATGCATTCCTATGGAACACTAATAATTCATGAATCAAAATTATATTATTTAGATCTATTATCAATGTGGTTTATGAATTGAAATCAAAATAAATAGGAAGGCATGGATAAGGCCTAAATAAAATGTTGCAAGCATAGATTCCAAAAAGCAAGGTCTATAATTTGTTAATGAAAGTAAGTTGTGTTGCACAAGCAACAATAATTGGTGACTCTTAGCAAAGAACATTGCAAAATTTTCAAACTCTAAAATCGCTAGTAAGAGAAATATTAAACAAAAGAAGTTAAAACATGGCCAATATTATTCAAAGTTGAATTAAACTAGACTTAAAACAAAGTAGTGTTTGTTGCAAGTATGGATGTGTTTGGTGGTGTTGTCATTAATTTTATCATTGATGTTAACACAATTCAGGTTGATTGAAGATGGTACTTGTATAGTTGAGATACTGTAGAAGTGCTTAGAGTACATGGAGCTATATTTATGAAGTTGTAGTTGTGCTTTTGCAAAGTGATTTTGAGAAAATTTAAGAAATAATGAAGGCAGTGTTGAAGTGTGTGTTCTAAATATGCTTCGGTATTATGCTTTGCATTTCTTTTGTGTTGATCCTATGCCTGTACGGATTTGTAGTTGTGTTCATGAGCTTCAATGGATAATATATCCCGAGTTTTAGCTTCTGGTTTGATGGAGAGTGAGAGATGTGTGAACTAGTTTGAGAGAACTATTTGTTTGTGGACTAGGAGAAATGTTTTGGCTCCGCAGTCTTCTGGTGTGTTGTTTCAGATCTTGCGGATTTGGGAGATGATTCATTTTGATGGTTTTTATGTTCTGACAAATGTGCTTATGATTTGGCGCTCTGGAAGACCTGCTCCAGAGCTCCTGTGTGTTGGTTGGTCCAGTTGGACTGTTGAAGAATATTTTATGAATGAATATTGTTGTTGCAAATGTACCTGAAGGTTTCTTAGAGATAGTAATATGTTTGGTGAAGTGTGTTGAGTGATTCATTTGTGATCATCTTGTTGGAGATATGTGTACTTCAAAGATCATTTGTGTTTTCATTAGGTTTGGTCGACTTGGTGTCTACACAGTATATAAAGATTTTGCATCGAATCAAGGAAGCGGGCGATTGATCCAAGATGTTGTTTGGGTCCTAATTAAATATGTAATTGGTCCTCTCTCATTCTTATTCACAGCGGGAATGTGGAATAGCCGACCTAATTTGAATTTGTACATTGAAGAATGTTTTGCTGACCTTGGAGAATGCTTCTAGGGTTGAAGATGGTATAAAATCAAGTCAAGATGATGTGAATCAAACAGGGAATCAATCAATCAATCATTCAAGGAAGTGAAGTGTGTGAATAAGTGTGAAAATCAGAGTGTGCAAGAGAAAATCAAGGCAGTAGTGAGATGATGGTATCTACAATCTTCTCATCAAGTTGTGAATGTGTGGAACCTTTGTGGTGGATCTTTATTTATCTTTCATTTTTTTGTAGGTAGTGAGCCTCCTTTTGGACAGTGAGTCCTATTGTTGGCAGTGAGCCCTCTAGTAGTGAGCCTTTGTATTTAGTATTGCATTATTACTATATTGTGAGCTAATCCTCACCATGGTTTTTTCCTTATTGGGTTTTCCACGTAAATCTGGTGTCTTTGGTGTTTTCTCTCTATTATTTGCATTTCATGTTTACACTTAATAACAGATTGGGCTGAAAGTGGAATTGATCAAGGTTAGAAGTAAAGTGATTTGATACAATGTTTCACCCCCCTCTCAGTTGTTTTGTGCATTTCAAAAATTGGTATCAGAGCTCTAGTTCCTTGGTGAAAAGATTAACCGTTTGAGGTAGATCAAATGGCACACAAGTTACAGATCCCTATTTTTGATGGAGCTGATTACAGTGATTGGAAAGAAAAAATGAGAGGTTATCTGGTTTCTACTGGTTTCAAGACCTGGAAAGCTGTGGAGACAAAGTATGTTGCACCATCCGTTGGTCCTTCCTCTGCAGATGAGATTGTGGCTTATGAAGAGAGCGAAAAGGCAAGGTATGCTATTTTTAGTGCTCTATCTAAAACTAAAAGGGTAAAATTTATTTATTTAGGCAATGCTTATGAAGTATGGGAAAATTGAAAGAAATTTATGAAGGAAATGATAGAGTAAAATTATCAAGGAAGCTAACAACTAAGCGAAATTTTGAGAACCTGAGAATGGAAGAGGGTGAAGATATTGCAAGCTATTATCAAAGAGTTGAACTTATAGAAAATGAGATCAAGAATCAAGGTGGTACCATGTCAGATGAAGATATAATTCAGAAGATCTTGATGACCCTACCGAAGAATTAAAATGATAAAGTCTCTTCTATGGAAGAATCATATGATTCAAAGACATTTACTAAGGAGTACCTATTTGGTGTCTTGAATGCATTCGATATCAGAAAATTTTCAAAAGATAAGGAGATGACTGAAACATATTTTAAAGAAATGAAGATAAGAGATGACTCAGATGATGATTCAGAAGAGTTGGAAGCAAACTTCACAAGGAAATTGAAGAAAGGTACTAGTAAATACAAAGGTATGTTTCCCTTTAAGTGTTTTAGTTGTGGAAATATTGGTCATTATGCATCAAGATTTCCTAATACAAATACACACAAGAAGAACAAGGATAATAATAATAATCACAAAGACAAGAAGGATAGGAAGTTCAAGAAATTGTATTATGTCAAAGAAGATGCAAGAATTTCTGATGATGAATCTGATTTTGAGGAAGATAAAGATGAATGTTTATTTCTAGCCCTAGAAAGTAAAGTTGTATCTACTAACCATGGAATATGTGCAAAGGAATATGGCCTAGAGAGAAAGAAGTATGAGATGAAAGGCACTCTACTGACTGTTTTTCATGTTAGATGTGATGAAGGATTTTTTCTTGGATATTCAAATAACAACAAGGCTTTAATAAAAGACTGAGGAAAATAGTTGAAAGTGCTAATGTAAAAGTTGATGAAGCTATGTATAGACCAATAGAAATAAGTGAAGTTGAACCTGATGATCCTATCTGTGGGCAAGTGCAAGAAGAAGAAAAGGAAGAGATAGAACAAAGTGATGAAGAGGGGATTCTAGAACCTACACCTAAGACTCCTAAATATGTGCAGAGAAATCATCGGGAGGAACAAATAATTGGAGACATAAGTGAAGGTGTAAAGACAAGAAGCAAAGTGGTTGAGGTAAAATTTTTTACTTTCTAAGATAGAACCTAAGACTGTGAGTGAAGCAATGAAAGATGAACTATAGCAGATAGAGAAGAATGAAACATGGGAACTAGTCCCTAGACCTGCAAATAAGAATATAATTGGTTCAAAATGGGTATTCAAAAATAAGTTGAATGAAGATGGTGAAGTGGTAAGGAATAAAGAAATAATTGTATGCAAAGGATATTCATAGACTGAAGGAATATATTTTGAAGAAACTTTTGCACCAGTAGCAATAATGGAGGCCATTCAGATGTTCTTGGCATTGTCAGCTCATAAAGACTTCAAAGTGTATGAGATGGACGTCAAATTTGCATTTCTGAATGGTGAATTGGAAGAAGTATATATGGAGCAACCGAAAGTATTTCAGTTGTCAGACAAGCCAGACATGGTTTGCAAAGCTAAAGAAGGAAATATATGGACTTAAACAGGCTCCCAGAGCTTGGTACGCAAGGTTGGATAGATACTTGACAAAGCAAGGATTTAGCAAAGGGTCTGCAGATAGCAATCTTTAGTTCAAAGTTGCGAAAAAACAAAATGTTGATAATTGTGGTATATGTTGATGACATTATCTTTGGTGGAAATGAAGGAATGTGTAAGAAATTTACAGAAGAGATGCAAAAAGAATTTGAAATGTCTATGATTAGTGAGTTGAATTTCTTCCTTGGACTTCAAGTAAATTAAAATGACAAAGGGATATTCATTTCAAAATCTAAGTATGTTAAGGAATTTTTGAAGAATTTTGGAATGGATGACTCCAAACCAATTTGTACCCCTATGGTAACCGGGTGTAAGCTAAGTAAGGATGATGAATCTACTAAATTTGATCAGAGAATGTACAGATCTATGACTAGCGGACTAATGTATCTTATTGCTACTAGACCAGATATAATGCATGTAGTATGTTTTGTTGCAAGATTTCAAGCAAAACCTAAGGAAGCACATGTTACAACTGTGAAGAGGATATTCAGATATCTTAAGGGAACTCTATATTATGGGCTATGTTATCCAAAGGATAATGACTTCACACTGAATGCCTACACTGATGTAAATTGGGCTGGTTCTGTAGATGACCGAAAGAGTATAAGTGGTGGTGCATTATTTCTTGGAGGAAGATTAGTTTCATGGTTGAGTAAGAAACAAGATTCAATTTCTTTATTCTCTACAGAAGTTGAGTATATTGCAACAACATCCTACTGTACATAGGTATTTTGGATGAAGCAAACCTTGAAGGACATAGGTGTGATGTGTGATGAGTCTATCTCTATCTTTTGTGACAATACAAGTGCTATAAATATTTTTAAGAATCCAATGATGCATTCTAGGAAAAAGCACATATCTATCAGGTATCACTTCTTAAGGGAGAAGGTATTGCAGAATGAATTTAGACTTGAATATGTACCTACCAAAGAACAAATTGTTGACATATTCACTAAGGCCCTTTCAAACGATACTTTTGAGTAACTTAGGGGGAAGTTAGGGGTTACAGTCCCTCCTTCCTTGAACTAAGTGCACATGGAGGTGCATCAGTCCAATGGATTCATAGATTCTTGCGATTTGGATTGATGATTGAGGTCTACTCCTCAAGGGGAGTATAAAGTGCATTATTGCAGTATATTATGTGGGTGCACTCCTAAGGGGGAGTAAACAGATCTTTACATGGCAAGAGTTTTCATGCAGAAATTTCCTTTGCCATTGATGTCAAAGGGGGAGAGAAAGTCATGTTAAAAAGTTATGCTTGTGCAGGTTGTCTAATATGAAGGAAAATAAAGGGAAGAAGAAGCAGGAGATTGTGTATGTTGTCTTTGATGGTTTTTCACATCATGTGTTGCCATCAATGACAAAGGGGGAGATTTTTGCAAGTATGGATGTGTTTGGTGGTGTTGTCATTAATGTTGTCATTGATGTCAACAAAATTTAGGTTGATTGCAGATGGTACTTGTATAGTTGAGATACTGTAGAAGTGCTTAGAGTACATGGAGCTATATTTATGAAGTTGTAGTTGTTTTTTTTCCAAGTGCTTTTGAGAAAATCTAAGAAATAATGAAGGTAGTGTTGAAGTGTGTGTTCTGAATATGATCAAGTATTGTGCTTTGCATTTATTCTGTGTTGATCCTATGCCTGTGCGGATCTGTAGTTTTTTTATGAGCTTCAATGGTTAATATATCCTGAGTTTTAGCTTCGGGTTTGATGGAGCGTGAAAGATGTGTTCACCGGTGTGTGAACTGGTTTGACAGAACTATTTGTTTGTGGACTAGGACAAATGTTTTGACTCTAAAATCTTCTGGTGTGTTGTTTTAGATCTTGCAGATATGGGAGATGATTCATTTTTTATGGTTTCTATGTTCTGACAAATGTGCTTATGATTTGGTGCTCTGGAAGACCTGCTCCAGAGCTCCTGTGTGTTGTTGATTGGTCTGGTTGGACTCTTGAAGAATATTTTATGAATGGAGATTGTTGCAGTTGTTGTGGATGTACCTGTAGGTTTCTTAGAGATGGTAATATGTCCGGTGAAGTGTTTTGAGTGATCCACATGTGATCATCTTGTTGGAGATATGCGTACTTGAAATATCATTGGTGTTTTCATTAGGTTTCATCGTCCTGGTCTCTATACATTACATAAAGATTTTGCATTGAATTAAGGAAGTGGGTGATTGATCCAAGATGTTGTTTGGGTCCTAATTAAATATGTAATTGGTCCTCTCTCATTCTTATCCACCATGGGAATGTGGATTAGTCGACCTAATTTGAATTTGTAAATTGAAAAATGTTTAGCCAACCTTGGAGAATGCTTCTAGGGTTGAAGATGGTGTAGAAGCAAGTCAAGATTATGCAAATTAGATAGGGAATCAATCAATCAATCATTCAAGGAAGTGAAGTGTGTGAATAAGTGCGAAAAGAAAAGTGTGCAAGAGCGAATCAAGGAAGCAGTACTTTGATGTGTTAGATTCCTGAAAGCAGTGAGCTGATGGTATCTACAATCTTTTGATCAAGTTGTGAGTGTGTGGAACCTTTGTGGTGGATCTTTATTTATCTTTCATTTTTTTGTAGGCAGTGAGCCTCCTTCTGGATAGTGAGTCCTATTGTTGGCAAAGAGCCTTTGTATTCTATATTGCATTACTATATTGTGAGTTAATCCTCACCATGGTTTTTCTCTTATTGAGTTTTCCACGTAAATCTGGTGTCTCTGGTGTTTGATTTCTGTTATTTGCATTTCATGTTTACACTTAATAACAAACTGGGCTAAAAGTGGAATTGATTAAGTTCAGAAGTAAAGTTATTTGATACAACTGATTCACCCCCCTCTCAGTTATCTTGTGTATTTCAACAGTGTTAGGTTTATGTAATTATCTTATGTATGTGCATGAATTCATTTATTCCTTTCTAAGTCTACAAGGGTTATCATCATGGACCAAGAAATTAGGTATATATATGGCATATAAATGTGGCCTCATACACATTGATGAACATTGTTCCATTGTCATTTGAGCATCCATAGCCTTGATGAGATTATATATAGACTCATTCTAGCTATATCTCTATTGTATATGATCATCCATATCCTTAGTAGAGATACCTAAATCACCTTGAGAAATTCAGATCTCATTAGAAAAAAAAAACTCAATTTATTTTTCTTTACTTTGACTTTTTTTTTCTTAACTCAATTAGCAAGTAGTGAAGCTCAAATTTGGGGACCACCATTGGCATGTGAAAGGATTAATCAAGAAAAAATAACTTGATTTCCTAGACCATAATGGGTCAAACTAATAAACTGAGAATATCATGTGTTTAATTAAGCAATCCTAGTTACAAGAATTGTTGTGCATAGTTTACAAGTGTTAGATGCATAAGACAACTGAGAGGAGGGGTGAATTAGTTGGATATTTTAAACAAAAAACCTCATCAACATTTAAATATGCATTGACCCTTAAACCCTTAACAACCATTAAACCATTAACATGCATTAACAAAATGTAAAAATGTAAAGCAATAATGCAAACATATCAAACACATAAGAACACCGGATTTATGTGGAAAAACCAAGAAGGGAAAAACCATGGTGAGGATTAGCTCACTAATATATGAATTGCAAAACCAAATAAAATAAGGCTCACTGCCAAGGGCTCACTATCCAAAAAGATAAATAAAGGCTCACTGCCAAAGGACTCACTATCCAAAAGAAAGAAGAATAGAGGAAGGGGTGGCTCACTACCAATTTGAACTGCTAACAATGCATCTCTCATATGCCAAAGGTATAGTTCCATTGAAGTAAAAACAAGTCATCAAACAAACTGAAATGTAGACACCTTTTGTTCACTACATGTGGAAGTTATAGGCATTAAGGCTCACAATTAGATCATCACACTTGATCATTTTTACATCTTTCACATCAACACTCTGCTCTTATCCAAACAACAAGTCTCCTTGCACTTATACCATTTGCGACCTAAAGCAATCTCAATTGGGCCGACCTAAAGGAAGCGTATACACCTCAACTGTGCAACATCAAATAGATTGGCACTAAACACTTTCATAATATAAAGAAGTGAAGAAAAACCATGCCACTAATTATTGGGACCCAAATCTACACCAACATGCTTCTCCAACACTTCATCAAACAACAATTATCCTCCATAATTACTACTAGCATGCCAAGTTGGCCAAACCTACACTAATACTAACAAGCGACTCCAAACACACCTCTCAAGGTATAGAAACATCTCACATACCACAAAAAAAAATTCCACAATATCCACAAAACATCTCAAAATATTCCACATCATCAAAATATTCACCACAACTACTGCAACAACCTGAAACTCAAGAACACCTTCATTTTGTGCAACCAAACATACTAGCAAAAACATCAAACACACCACACAAATTTGTGAAATAACTCAACACCTGAAACTTCAAGGGAATGTAGATACAAATGATATAAGCATGTTCTCATATTCACAACACCAAAACCTTCACTATGGAGAAATGTAGAGAAATCTCATTTCTCCTGGACACCCTATTTCACTAGATAGACATACTATAAAATAAATCTTCCACTACGGTACAATCCAAAACCTAAAACTCTAGATATGACACCTCTGAACACCTCTAGTCATCAAATCCAAACCACATGAGCATATCTTCAATCATGAATAAATACAAAGCAAAACACTAAAGGGTATGTGCAAGATCATGATGGGCCAAAAAGCGGCGATATGATGAGTATGTGGCTGACGAAATTTTTTTAACCCAAAATTGATGAAACGAAAAGGGTTTTTAAAGCATATTCTCATCTTTCCACCAATATAAATTATGCTTTACTTTGAGTTTAATAAATAATTATTATTAATTTTCTATTTGAATTACAAATGAATTCTTGATTGATAGGCCGATTGAAAAACATCTATAGCTTTTAAACGGTAACACATTTTTTGAATCCAAAACATGTGCCACATTCTATGCTTCACATACTATAGTATTAAGAAAACAAAATTTAATTTCATGAAGTTTTGATCAAGTTAAAGTGGTTAGACATACATGTTTTTATATTTTTTAAAAGTTGTAATAAAAAATTCATAATTATTTATTTACATGGAAAAAAATTACAAAGAAATATGCATCACATCGGGACATGATTCCTCTACTTATATCTAAAATATTATAAAAAAATATTATCATTTTATTGTGGTTAGGGTGGTCAGACAGACACCTACTTCTTATTTTTTCCTTGAAATTTAAGTACTACTACATTGAAATTTCAAAATTTCACCAAAAAGATTTTAAAAATAAAAATTAACCTAGAGTAGTTTAGAAACTAAATTTAATTTGCTACAGATTCTATTCTTACATATTTTTGAAATAATATAGATAACTTATTCATTTTTTTACGTCAAATTTCCTAACTCTGATTTTTCTAATTTTTTTGCCACTTAAGGGCTTGTTTTTTCCATGATGATCCTGCACATACCCTAAACACCACTTTATCACACCGAACTCTCTTTTATTCAAATTTTCTCAAAAGCACTTGGAAACCAAGTAAACCAAATTCATGCACAACATTACTAACATCTCTGCAACACTTCTACAAGATCTACAACATGCAATAATTTCCAACAACAACAATCTCCCCAAACACAAGTCAGGCCAACAACCTCTACAACTATACTAAAGTAGGGCATAAATGACAACACCAGCATGTGCTAACATCAATACCAACAATTCCAAACATATCAACAATACCAATAGAATTCCAACACTTTCTTTATGTAATTGGTTGACATCAATGACAGCAACCAAGCAACTCATAAACAACCTAAGCTTTTAACACCTCCAAACTTCCAACAATCTACCCCTTTGTCATTGATGGAAACACCTGTCTGAAAAACCATCAACAACAAAAGCAATCGACAATAATACTACAATAAGCAATACTCACCTTGACTGGGACAAATCTTTACTCTTCATCCTCTCTCTTCACAAACTTATTCTCCTGCAACACAAGCATTCTAGATCACTCTCCTTTGCTCCTCAAACAATACTCTCCCATACACTATACTAATGTTTTCTAGATTCTCTCTCCCTCTATGGTCTTCAGACCATATTCACTTATGCACTATGACTTTTCAACCAACTCTCTCTATGTGTTTCTTTCTCCCCTTATAGTTTTTCAACCACTTTAACTCTCTCCCCCTTTGACATCAATGGCAAAGGGCCAGATCATCATTTTCTCTCCTCTGCACTTTCTTTTCTATATTGAACTCTTTTTCTCTCCCCCTTTGCAACATTCACAAGGAAACATAAAATCTCTCTTTCCATTGTTCTACATCATTTGCACTCACTTTCTTTGACAAAGCTTCAAAGGGCATCACTATCAAACAACTCTTTTTATTTCTTCTATACTCACTTTCTTGTATACTCCCCCTTAGGGATACACAATAGGCTCAATTTGACTGCACCATATAACAACCACTACTACCTATTCCCCTTGAGAGGTAGCCTTCAACATCAATCTAGGACCAAGAATGTATCTTGAAATGATTTCCAAAAAAATCACATTTATGAATCTAATTGAAATAAGGAGGGGTAATAACCCCTAACTTCTCCAGGAGATACTCAAAAGTATCTTTTGGAAGAGCCTTTGTGAAAATACTAGCAACCCAATCCTTAGTAGGAACATACTCCAACTTCACCTCATTCTCTACAACTTTCCCTCTCAAGAAGCAATATCGGATTGAGATTTTTTTTTTTTGTTCATGCATTACCAAATTCTTTAAAATATTGATTGCACTTGTATTGTCACACATGATAGGAATAGATTCATCATATGAAACTTTGATAGCCTTCAATATTTTCTTCATCCACAACACTTGTGTATAGCATGATGTTGCTGCAATATATTATGCTTTTGTAGTAGATAATGACACTAAATCTTGCTTCTTATTTAACCATGAAATCAACCTAATTCCAAGAAACAAAGCACCACCACTTGTACTTTTCCTATAATCTGCACATCCATCCCAATCTGTATTTGTATATGCACTCAAGGAGAAGTCAATATACTTAGGATACCACAAACCATATTCCAAAGTTCCCTTCAAATATCTAAATATCCTCTTCACTACTACAACATGAGATTCTCTTGGATATTCTTGAAATCTAGACACAAGACAAACTAAATGCATGATATCCAGTCTAGTAGTAGTAAGGTATAATAATCCACCAGTCATTGATCTATACTTTCTCTAATATATCTTACGAGATTCATCATTATTTCTCAACTTACAACCAGTAACCATAGGAGCACATACTAGTTTAGAGTCATCCATTCCAAACTTATTCAACATTTCCTTCAGATACTTACATTGTGATATGAATATACCTTTCTTTGATTGAATGATCTACAAAACAAGGAAGAAATTCATCTCCCCACACATTGACATTTAAAATTATTTTTGCATTTCCTTTGCAAACCTTTCGTATATACCTTCATTTTCTCTAAAGATTATGTCACCAACATATACCACCATTATTAAGATTTGTTCTCCTTCAACTTTGAAATACATATTGCTATCTGTAGTACCTTTCTAGAATCCTTGTTACAATAAGTAATTATCTAACCTTGCATACCAAGCTCTAGGAGATTTCTTTAGTCCATACAATGTTTTTTTTCAATTTGCAAACCATATTTGTATTTCCTGACAACTAAAAACCTACTAGTTGTTCATTGTGTATCCTCTTCTTCTAATTCACCATTCAAGGATATAGACTTCACACCCATCTGATATATTTGAAATATTTATGTGTTGCAAAAGACTAAAACATCTTAATATCTTCCATTCTTGTAACCAAAGAATTTTTTTCCTCAAAATCTATACCTTCAACCTGTGAGTAACCATTATACATAAGTCTAGCCTTGTTTTAAAAAAAAAATCCATCTTCATTCAGCTTGTTCCAAAATACCCACTTAGTGTCAATCACATTCTTGTCTGCCAATCTTGGGACCAATTCCCAAGTCATATTCTTCTTTATCTATTCTAACTCTTCCTTCATTGATTTAACCCAATTATCATCTTTGCATGCCTCAGTCATTTTTTTTGGTTCCACCTCAGAAAGTAAATATAAATTTACTTGTTCCTCTATCATAGAAGCTTTTCTTCTTTTTAGCACACATTTTCTATTATCTCCAATGATTTGATCTTCTGAATGATTCTTCTGCACATACTTGGGAGTCTTAAGATTCTTTTCCAGAGCTTCTTCCTCTTCAACTATAAATTATTTGCCTTTATCTTTAGCCTTTTCTTCTTCACTACAATGGGATTCATGAAATTCATATCCTTCTATCAGTACTAAACTTTGATGTGGTTCTTCATCCACTTTAACACTTTCACCCTCAACAATCTTATTCAACTTTTTGTTGTAGCACCGGTAGGCCTTGCTTCTTGTAGAGTATCCAAGGAAGATTCATTCATCATATCTTGCATCAAAATTTCCTAAGTTTTCTTCATCTCTTCTGATATGACATTTTCTTCCAAAAACTCTAAAATGTTTCATAGTAGGAGGTTTACCATACCATAACTCATAGGGAGTCTTTGAACTATTTTCTCTTGCTTGACCTTTGTTAAGAATGTAGACTGTAGTATGAATTTCTTATCTCCAATAGGAATCTAAAAGATTAGCTTCCTTCATCATTGTCCTAGTTGCTTCTTTAATTGTTCTATTTTTCCTTTGCACAACTCCATTTCACTGAGGAGTTATAGGGGCTGATAAATGCCTTCTTATTCCATGATCTTCACAAAAACTGTTAAACTTATTTGAAGTAAACTCACCACCTCTATCAAATCTCAAATATTTTATTTTCAAATTCATTTCATTCTCAACCATAGCCTTAAATACTTAAACTTTTCTAGAGCTTCTGATTTTTTCTTGAGAAATGTAACCCAAGCCATTCTAGAATAATAATCAATTAATAGCATGAAATACGTGTCACCACATAAGCTTCTAATTCTATTAGGTATACATAGATCTGTATGTACTAACTCCAAGGGACTTGTGGTAGAGTATCCTTTTATCTTGAATCTTGTCTTCGTTTTCTTTCCAACTTGACATTATTTACATATTGCATTGATAGGCTTTGTAATCTTTGGAAAATCTCTCACAGCATCAATAGAACTTATCCTTACTAGGATATCAAAATTAATATGACCCATTATTTTATACCATAGCCAAATTTCATTAGTTTGAGACATAAATCACTTTGCCCACTACCTTTGAGTTGATAGACATTACCTCATATCCTTCTTCTAGCAACAACTAGAGTACTGGAGCTTCCTTTTCTGATTTTACAACCATTCTAAAATACAAGATTATATCCTTTGCTACACATGTGTCCTACACTTAGAATATTATGTCGAAGACCCTTGACATAAATAACATCATTTATTTCATGCTTTCCATCAAAACTAATTGAACCTTTTCCACAAATATTAGAAAATGTATCATCACCAAACTTAACAAGACCACCATCATAATTTTCAAGCTTAAAAAACTCTCTTATCACCTATCATATGATTTGAGCATCCACTATCAATGATCTAGTAATTCTTCTCCTCTCTACCATGAAAAGCAATCAACATAGTTCCTTCAATGTTATGACTTATTTCCAAAGCACTTTCCTTCACACATCTTTCACGATTAGTAGAATTATATCCAAAATTTAAAGCCATGAACAAGAATTCATCACTTCCTTCATCCGGATAATCTGATTCTTCATCATGATATACACCATTGTCCTTTTCAACAAAATAAATATTCTGCACAAATTTACCCTTATGATCCTTTTGTTTGTCATTAGTAACTTTGATTGGACATTTAGATGTATAATGGCCTATCTTTACACAATTGAAACATTTGAAAGGTAGCTTACCTCTATTTTTTCCAATACCATTTTTCAATTTCCTCACAAATTTTGCTTCCACCTCATCAAAATCATCTAGATCTAATCCATCATCCTTTTCCACTTTGCAAACTTTAAAATTAGTTTCTTTGTTTGTAGCATCTTGACCAAGCTCTCTCATTTCAAAAGAAGTTAAAGCAGCAAACATCTGATCTCTAGAATAATTATATAAATTTTGAGCTTCCTCAATAGAAAAAACTTTAGAACTATAAGCTTTAGGTGGAGTTCTTAATCATTTTCATCCAACTTTCCACCAATACCATTGATGATATTGACAACTTCATCAACTCTGAGCATGTAGACAGTAATATCTTCATCTTCAAACATTCTTAGGGTTTCAAATTTGGATTTGTAGTTCTGCATATTCACTTGTTTGACTTTGTCATCTCCTTCATAGATACCTTCCATCTTTGCCTAGATCTCTTTAGTAGACTTCAGACTTATCACCTTTCCAAGTTTAGAATCAGAAAGACCACTTAGGATTGCATTCCTTGCTTTGTCATTATTTTCATAATCCTTCATCTCGTCATCACTTTTTAGACCATTTGCAAGCATTGTATAATATTTTTCAACAGACTACCAAACACCAAATCCAAGAAAAACCATAAAAAACTCTATCATAGCTTTCAAGTAGGTAAAATTTGTTCCATCAAACAAAGGAGCTTTAACACCTTTCCTATGCGCCATCCAGATCTACCTCAAGCAATTAAGCTTCTTTCTGGGAACCACATGTTTGATACCAATTGTTAGATGCATAGGACAACTGAGATGAGGGGTGAATCAGTTGTATATATTAAAACATAAAAAACCCTCATCAACATTCAAGTTTGCATTCCCGTAAACCCTTAACATGCATTAACATAATGTAAACATGTAAAGCAATAATGCAAATACATCAAACACATAAGAACAACAAATTTACGTCGAAAACTCAAGAAGGGAAAAACCATAGTGAGAATTAGCTCACTAATATATGAATTGTAACACTAAATACAATGAGCCTCACTGCCAAGGGCTCATTACCCAAAAAGATAAAGAAAGGCTCACTGCCAAAGGACTTACTGTCCAGAAGAAAGAAGAATAGAGGAAGGGGTGGATCACTACCAATTTGAACTGTTAACAATGTATCTCTCATATGTCAAAGGTATAGTTCCACTGAAGCACAAACAACTCATCAAATAGACTAAAATTTAGAAACCTTTTTCTCACAGCATCTAGAAGTAATAGGCATTAAGGATCACACTCAAATCATCTCACTTGATCACATTTACATCGTTCACATCATACACTCTACTCTTATCCATACAACAATTATCCTTGTATTTATACCATCTACGACCTAAAACAATCTCAATTAGGCCAGCCTAATGGAAACATATACACCTCAACCATGTTGAATAGTCGAGATAATTGAGAGGGGGGTGAATCAATTATCCCAAAAAAAATTTCTTTCTTAACTTAATTTAGAGCAATCATAAACCAATCATATATCAATTAAAATAGATATGAACATGCTAGCACTAAACAACACCATGCACAATGAACATCAGAATTTACGTGGAAACCCAAGATGGGAAAAACCACGGAGAATGCTAATTGTCAATTATAAAGCATTGGTTAAGGTGACATCGATTAAGGTGATTTTTAGAAGGGCTCACTGCAAAAATGCTCACTGTAGATAAGGCTCACTACCAGGTGGCTCACTGTAGGTGGGCTCACTGCCCGAGATACAAAAACCACTAATTACAAAAATGGACAAAACATGAACTAATAAAGTTGCATCTACATATGCATGAATTCAGTTCTGGTTAAGAGCACAACATCTGATTGTAGCAAATCTGGTTAAGAATCTTCTGCACACCTTCCTTGCACAACCTTTGTAATGCAGATTGCATCTTTATGAAACTTTCCTTTACTTCCTTCTTTGTTCCTTGTTGTACAATCCTTCACACCCTTATCACTGTTCACACATACCACACTTCTTATTCGGATACAAAAAAATGTTACACATACATGTATATATACATCCAGAGAACAAAATGATTCGGCCTAGCAAAATATGTCGGCTTGAAGAACAACCTTGAAATATTCAATAAGGCTTGGCATGCTAGCACTGGACCCAAAAGATAGGTCGCACATAAAGATCTTCTTACCACGTTACATTGGGACCCATAAATAGGTCATACATAAAATATAGCATTATTACCAAAAGATAGCTAACTTTGAATTATATGAGATATATTATGGATTCAATGGGAACACCACAACCAAGACCAAATCTTGATTAACATCAATTGATAGGAACACCACAACTAATACCAAATATCGACCAACATTAATTTTATTATCATTTGGAGAAGTGCAATTAGTCATACCAAAACTTGTATCATGCTACATGAATGTCTGGATAGCAAGGATACCTGGAATAAGCTTTAGGCACAACATCCAACAAAAAAAATATTAGTCTTCATTATTCTACATTAAATGTCTTCCACAGATGTCCCAAAAAGAAGTTCTGCCATATCCAAATCGAGGATAAGATCTACACTACGTAACATTACAGCATATGATAGGATAGATCATTTATGTATATTATCCGGAGCACATCCTTCACATCCTTTCAAATCCCAAGTTTTAACATCAATGAAAACAATGCCACATCAGTAGCTTCTCAACAATCTCCCCCTTTGGCATTGATGGCAAAACAACAAAAACTACAAAAACTCCAAGTACTCCCCCTTAGCCAAGAAATTCAATTCCTCTTCGATTCCTCTTCCTTTTCTCCCCATTTTTGCCATCAAAGTAAAAGAGGCCAAATAAGAACATTCAAAAACTCAAGTAAAGATAACACTTTTCACAAGAAAAAAATTCTTGTACCTTTCTCTTACAAATGGAATAATCTTCTTCCAAGCTTGCACTGTAGAAACTATTATTACACGCACACTTTCTTGTAGAACCAACATCCCGAATGAAGATGACCAATTCAGAGATAGGAACTATCGTTCACAATCCTTTGCATCAGAAATTATCCCGAAGAGATGATCCAACCGGATCTCAACAATTTCCTTGAACAACCAAAAAAAATTTAACCAAGTCTTCCCTCTATCTCTAAGTAGATAATAACTCATCTTATAACTCACCAACTCTTATCCTTTGTTTTCCATCTTTATCTTTAAAGAAGTCAAAACACTTCCCAATCTCATTCAATTTAGATTCAATAGCTTCAATTCTACTTCTAAAATTATCAACAGCAGCAGGCCATCAAAGACAGTATTTGTAGATGTCATACATCTCCTTAAGGCATTCTCTTGTCTCACCAATGTGTTTGGATAAATTTTGATTTTTGGTGAAACACCTTCTTTCAATTATAGCATGGAATTTATCTCCTTCAGAATTTTCTTGCAACAAACTTTCTTCAACAACTTCTACTAGATCACCTGGTAAAGAGTTAGAAACAACAAAAACTATAATACCCTTTTTGAGTAGATACTCCACCAAGGCTTCTTCAATTCTAAGCCTACTAACCAGAGAGAAACCATTCCACATTTCACCAAAATTTCTCATATCACCTTCATCCAACATGGTCTGAACTTCATATGAATCAGGTAGATACTCTTCTTCCTTCTCCTTCTCTTTTGAGATAGTGATAATATATTTTGTGTTAATTTTCCTCCTTTTAGGTTCCGGAGGGGAACCACCAATGACAACCTCTAATTCCCTCTTATCAGAGGAGGAACCCTCCTCAAATTGACTGATAGATGTAGCACTAGATACTATCAGAATGAAGCATGGATTCATCTGCAAGGATGAGAAATAAGCTTTACTCACATTTACTTTATCTTCCAAACATTCCAAATATATGTAAACTTTCTTTCCGATAGGGATGTCGAACTTCCACTTAACATTCTCCTTTGACGATAATGAATTTAGAAAGTAGAACACTAAACACATGAGTAGAGACCCAAACCGGAAGGGATAACTCTCAACCACATACATTATAACATTCTCAATTAGGTTTTCCATTACCATGCTACACAAATCAAATCGTTGATTTTCCTTCACCATCTTATGTGCAAGATACACAACAATAGCAAATGTAGAACCTTCACGATTTCAGAAATAGATTTTGTATGAGATACCATAAACAACATACCTTACTGTAGTATCGACAATGGCATTTATCAGTAGAGCTTGAGGGTCTTTTTTGATACCAGTAAGTTCCTCCACATCTTTTTATTTCATGGTTTTCTTCCCAGGGAGGTCACCAACTCTGCATAATCCAGTAATAGCTTCAATGGCTTCCTTCATGATCAGATAGGGTTTGTCCAAATGATATTGTCATCCTTGAATCGACTCAATAGGAACAAGATAGACTCTCTGTCAAAAAACTAGGGGAATTATCCCTAAAAATCCATACCTAGGGCACATACATTCTACAATTCATCAGCCTTCAACCCTAGCTCCATTTCCTTCATCTTCTGATGATCAAACTCACCCAACTCAACTCCCTTCAGCTTCAACAGAGTACCTCCACTAAAATTTCTACCAAACAACATGGATTCCATCGTCATGCTTGGATTCTTCAATCCTTTATCGTTCAATAAAAAAACTCTCCTTTTTCTTTGCAAACTATGAGAATGATTTAAAACTCCATCTTTTATCCTTAATTGATCATGATGGCTTCACCGCCAAAACGTGCATAGATGATGCCAACAATTATACACTTTTCAATCAATTAGATTAAGCTTCACCATGCAACATCACCCGGATCCAGCTTAGTCATGCCGAAAACACATCAACCATACTTTGGAGAGGGGGAACCAACAGGATATGAATTGCAACACTCCCCTTGAGCCAAGGCAGTAGGCTGAGATTTCAGAAGAGCTAGTCTTGGGATCTGGTACCACAGAAGGGCTCTCCACACTTGTTTCCTTTTCTTCCAAATGGTGAAGGTCTTCTTCTTAGATTCATCTGATTTTGCAACCTTCTTTTTGCTTTCAGACTTTTCCAAAGCAACATATCTGCATGTGTTAGCATAATGTCTAGATTCATTGCACTTGTAACATCTTTTCCCAAACTTAACTGAGTGAACCCTGGATCTGCACTGATTAGATTTGTGACCATAACCATGGCATAGGTAGAAATAACCATGAAAGAGATTATTTGTTTCATTCCTTCTAGCCGGATTAGATAATTGACTTTTGCAATGACTTTGTTTATGACCAAACTTGTGACAATTAAAGCATTGAATATCCGGTTCCTTCTTGCTTCTACACTCTACAGCCTTATGTACAAATTTTTTACATAGAAAACAATGACCATTGAATGATAAGTATCTTTGAGCATTTGGTTGGCTTACTAGAGGTCTTTTTGTAGATGTTCTAAAGTTTCGAACCTTGCTTGTTACACCAAATCTTGCTTCTGCTTCAACTGCATTGTCTTTACCCCTAGCATTCTGATTTGAGTTTTCACCTGAGAAGCCAAGTCCTTCCTTATCCTTGTGACATTTCTATAGGGACAAAACTTTATCCAGAATCATGCTACTTTCACACACTCTAGCTTCTTATTTCATCCTTGTTAATTCTTGATCTAGCTTCTCATTTTCTTCTTCTTTCCATTTGATGGTGTCTTTGATATTTTCTTCTATCTTTTTCCATTCTTCCATTTTATGTTTGATGTTATCTTTGAGATTTACTTTTGTCTTCTTACATTCATCCAATCAAAGCTTTAGATTTGCAGCACTTTCCTTTGACTCCTTTTATTCCTCGCTAACCTCTTTGTGTTTTACTTTGAATTTCTGGATTTGCTCCCTTAGCTTTGAGATACAAGCATTTTCCTCCTTGATGTTTTCTTTCAATTCCTCATTCTCAAATTTTTTACTTTCCATATCACTTAATATTAACTTCAATTCTTCCTCAAAGTAATAATCTCTTTCCATCTATTAAACTGCCAAGATCTCCCTCAAGCGGTTAAGCTCTATCTGCAAGGGACCAAGCTCTAATACCAATTGTTGAATAGTCCAGATAAGTGAGAGGGGGGTGAATCAGTTATCCCAAAACACTTTTTTTTCTTAACTTAATCCGAAGAAATCATAAACCAATCGTATATCAATTAAAATAGATATGAACATGCTAGCACTAAACAACACCATGTGTAATGAACACTAGAATTTACGTGGAAACCCAAGATGGGGAAAACCACGAAGAATGATAATTCTCAATTATAAAGCACTGGTTAAGGTGACACCGATTAAGGTAATTTTTACAAGGGCTCACTACCAAAATGCTCACTGTGGGTAATGATCATTGTCGGGTGGCTCACTCTCGGTGGGCTCACTGCTCGAGATACAAAAACCAAAGATTAAAAAATGGACAAAACATGAACTAGTAAAGTTGCATCTACATATGCATGAATTCAGTTCCGATTAAGAGCACAGTATATGATTGCAGCAGATCCGATTAAGAATATTCTACACACCTTACACAACCTCTGCAATATAGATTGCCTCTTTCTGACACTTGCCTTTACTTCCTTCTTTGTTCCTTTTCACACAATCCTTCACACCCTTATCACTATTCCTACATACCACACTTCTTGTCCATATACAAAAAGATGTTCCACATACATGTATATATACATCTGAAGAACAAAATGAGCTGGCCTAGCGAAACATGTTGGTTTGAAGAACAACCTTGAAATATTCAATAAGGCTTGGCATGCTAGCACCAAACCCAAAAGATAGGTCACACATAAAGATATTCTTACCATGTTACACTAGGACCCATAAATAGGTCATACATAAGATCTAGCATTATTACCAAAAGATAGATAACTTTGAATTATATGAGATATATTCTGGATTTAGTGGGAATTCCACAACCAACCAAATCTTGATTAACATCAATTGATAGGTGTCGACCTCCTACAATGATTTTAACAACTAATCCCTTGCAAATGTGATTCAAAGATTGGACATCTAACCTATATAGCTATCTAAATCATCATGAAGGTGCATTTAACTTGTCAACCCAAGGACGTAAACTTGAAATGGGTCAGCACAGTATGTGCACTAGGAATCCAAAGTAGTCATATTCATCCTATAGCTAAGAATGACACAATGCTGAAAGTAAATTGCTTGGAAGGAAATAACATAAGTGTTGAGCATCAACCAATAACTATACTAAGCTGAAATGCATGACATAAAAGAAAATTTGAGCGAACAAACAGGAAACTACTCTGTCTACTTTGGATGTAGGAACAGTCACATAATAGAATTCTAGTGGCTGCAGGAATAGACAATGTCAGATTCTTAACAAATTACTAGACAAAAAATAATAACTAAACTAAGGACAAAATACTCACCAAGTGGGCCCCCTTGGATGAGTATCCCCTAAAACAAATGTAAAATCAGATACACAAACTTATAACTTCATTTCATTCATTGGAAAATATGAGTACAATCGAGCAACATGATTGTATTACTAAAAAACTAAGAGTGTGAGTACATCATCAAATTAAGCAACCTCCTCAGAAGGAGCATATGAGTCTTATTTATAGAAGTTACTAACTAAACACCTAGCAAGGCGGTCAACTGCAATAGATTCAGAGGATGCCACTTTTAGGGAAAGCATAAAAATTGGAGAGGTGGTTACACATGCACAAAATCTTGTCAGACATGTTTTCCTTAATGCAAATCCAGCACAACAATAACGCCTATATTCGCTCAACAGACAATTAATAGAATTTACAAGGTGGTTACAGTTTTGATTTGAATGAGGAATCTCCTGTTGTCGAGAGTATTCCCCTCATTAAATGACCACCTTGTTGATCGATATGGCGAATGCCCAACTGGCAGAATCTTCCTGAATTGCAGTCCTCTAATTATATTTGCATGACAGTATTAGTACACACAACAACTGCATATATGTAATTATCTTAAAGTGACAATCATTAATCCACATGTAAAATTAACATAGATAGTTCATATAGCATGTCAATGTCATTAAAAGGTTACAAAAATAATCTTATGCCCAATGTCTATGGTTTTTGAGGACATATCATAAAAAGATCACCATCCAAGCATCAAATTCCATGACAACTGCAGCAAATGGTTAATAGAATCTATCAAAATTGAACCATAAACTGGACTCATCCCCCCCCCCCCCCCCAACCTAAGGTCTTGTTAGTCCTCCAATAGAGGAAGGGTTGTGCTTTTGCTTGGTCAATGTCCTGAAATTTGCAACTGCTAGTTGTCCAACATCAATTTCTACTGTGTGTGAATTAGGGTCCCAATAGAACCCTTGTTGTCTATCCAACCTGCTCCATCTTTGTCTCTCATCAACTATGTCATACCAGTAATACCTAAAATTTGACACAAGCCACAATAAGATAGGTGGCTAAAAATTCAATGGAAGCCAAAATTGTCCCTTTTTCCTCCCAATCTATATATATCTATCGACTCTCTTAAGTGTTGCAACATAGTTCTACATAGAGTGAGGCTCATCTTGTTTCAATTCATCGATTAGGTTGTTTCACATTTGTGACAAAATCCCATTACAGATTCCCCTATAGTTTTTTCTACCTCCTCATATTCTTTATAAATTGCTTCTCTCTCAGACATGATCCTATTGCCTTAGCTTGGTCGGTAAAGAATTGTGTGCCAATCCTTGAAAATGTCTCCAAGATTTCTAGATTCAGCCCTGATAGATAGGGGAGTGTTGGATTCAATTTGCCTATAAGTCCTGAACTGTTTTCCCCAACTAACTTCATTCTGTACCCAGGACATAAATTCCCTTAATTGGACATCCCCAATATACAATAATGGATTCCAATCATGGTCTTGGTTCACAACATAATTATGCAAATATAATTCACACAACAAATTCTTCATTTCAGGAGGAGCAATCCGATAAGCATTGAAAAAATTAAGAGGAGTCTCAATGGATGGATTCAAACCTGAAACAATCCTTGCTAGCTTAAAAGAAAGATGCTTCTCCTTCAAATACAGGGCATAGACCCTTGGAGGAGTCATGCTCTCTAATATCTGAGGTACTAAGGTTGTCATATTATCCACCTTTGCTTTTAAAGCAACAATTTCTTCATTCTTATCTGCAATCTCTTCATCTCTCTTTTGAATTTACCTCCTTAGCCCATGTTTCTCCTCTTTCCATTATTCTTCCCTCCTTTGTATTTCTTTCCATAAGTTCATGGCTACCATGTGCATTGAAAAATCAGAGGGCCTATGTATTCCTACCAACATTTTTCCTAGCACTTTTTTTTGCTCTTCGTAAAGCTCCAGCTGCAGGGATTTTGTTTGTTCACCCAATACCAGTTGTAGGGGTGCTGACTGTTGTCCCAGTTCTGTCTATAGGACCTCTTGTTCTTTCTCTTGCTTTAGGAACTCTTGCTTCTTCTCATGCTACAGGAGCTCCTGATTTTCCTCAACTTGTTTTGCAATGTCAGCAAGATCTGCCAACGTCATGATTGTTGCTTCCTCAAATATGTCATTTTCCTCAACATGCACCTGCCCCATTAGAGATTTTGTATCCTCTCGTGATGTTTCTCTAGGCTTAGATATTTCCTCTGAAGATTCACCAAAGTTTGGCCCAACTGGTCTTGATTTTCTAGGAGGGCTTTCATGTTTTTCTCTTGCTGCAGGAAAAATAGTGTCAGCCTTTCATTTCTTAGAGCTTGGCACTTATTTTTCTATCATTTTCTTTTTATATTTTCCCTTCCTTATTTTAGCCTTCTTTTTATGTGCCCTAGCTCTGGTCTAATTTGATCAATATTCAAGAATTCTTCCCAAGTCATATCAGACACATCATGCAAAGAATTTTCAACTAATAATTTGATCATACAATGGTGGGAAATGCAATTGTCCCTACCTATTTGGGTCTCGGTTGTCATGATTGAAAGAAGGTGGTATAACACATTTGGCACATTCATTCTTCTCTTGTGCCTCATGTGATTCAGGATTTTGAAATGCACAGAATGTAGATTCGACTGACGACCTTCATAGGTAATGTATTTCACAACATAAACAACTACTTTCTTCCATAGCTCGGGCAGAGAGCTGCTCTTCACACCTTGTTTGTTCACACTCAATGGAGGGTCACTAGGTTCTGTAAATTCAGCCCTAGCTGACCTGGCGTCTCTGGTAGCAGGGTAATGTTCACCGTCGGTAGGAAACCCTATAACTTATGCAATCCTTTCTTCAATAATTGTGACCTCCAACCCTTTTACCACGACCTTTCCTCTAGACAATGTCTGGGAAAATTCCAACACAACGTCTTCATTAAAATCATTCAGCTTTGGGAAATAATCTAACCATCCACATTTTCTAAACTTGACCTAGCAAAGTGCATCCTTTAATAATACATCATGAACTGTGGGTTCATTTGAATTAACCCACCTCCCATTGTTTAGTTGTCTACAATCAAACAATCGCTTTGCAAAGTTTTCCTTCCTGCAATCTTCATCTGAAAGCTAAACTTCTCCTTCCTGCAATGCTGCTAAATTTCCAATGCCAGTTTCGTCTGAATTTTACCTTTTTGGCTTAAGATTATAACAAGAGCAATAAAGGTAGTAAAGGAGTAATAAATGAAGGTTATGATGCGGAAGAATGGTGGCAGTTGATGTCATTTCACACATGTGAGCCATCGTCTCACTCAGAATTCAAAACAGCTCCGTAATTTAAACCTTGCTGACATGAGCCAATATTGACAGACACACGGGCATGGCATTCACACATTCCCTCCAACCTAAATTTTCACATGTGTCCTCACATGCGAGGTGGTAAGGACGATTTGATAGGGGAAGAGAATAATTACATGCTATAGAGAACGTCCATATTAACTTACAACAATTAAATGAATGTACTAAAAGACAATTAAGATATAACAAATTGATGTGCACATACCTGAATTCGAGGAAGATTTGTTGCAAAGATTATAGAGAAAGTACTGATCACTTTTGAAAAATCAGTTGAGCAATTAATGAAAGCGGAGTGGAATGAGGTGAAATGGAATGAAGTGAAATTATGGCGATGGGATGGAAGAGAGAGAAAGGTGGAGATGGATGGGCGGATGAGTAAAAAAGTAGACCCCCACAAAGTGGAAGTCTTTATTATGATAAGTTACATACCTGACTTAGCCAGAAGAAGGGACACTAGGTCCACTTCCTTCGGCTGCAGGAAGTTTGGGTGTTGCATGCTGAGTGAATTGTTGCAGGAATTCCTCCTTGGAAGTTGGTTTGTGATACAACCTAGCGATGACTGTTGACAAGCAACTTAAATCTGACAGGGTCAATGGTAGTGAGATGAACAACCCCATTAGGAAAGACTTCAACAACCTCATATGGTCCTAGCCACCTTATCTACAATTTTCTTGCATTATCTTGATACCTTGAGTCATAGAGCATTGCCTAGTCACCTGGCTGGAATTTCTTATCCTTGATGAATTTATCATGCCACTTTATTCTTTGATTATGCACTATCTCTATGTGATGCAAGGTTGCCTTCCTCATCTTATCCAAAGCATTCAGTTGCATGATTTTGTCCCTTTGTACCTTAGATATATCCATCCCCAAGTCTACTACAGTCCTAAGAGTCTTATACTCAAATTCAATGGGCATCATAGTTGTCTTTCCATACAACAACTAAAATGGAGTGAATCTTGTAGATGTTTTCCACGTAGTTCTATAGGCCCAAAAAACTTTTGGTAGCCTATTTTCCCAATCCTTTCTATGGGTAGCCACTTTTTTGGTCAGAATGGCTTCAATTTATTTGTTGGTCACCTCAACTTGGCTATTGGCCTGAGGGTGATAAGGAGTAGACTTCCTATGCCTAATGTTGTACTCATTGACTAGTTTTGTAACAAGGGTTGAAGTGAATTGAGCCCCTTGATCAGTCACTATCTCTCTTGGAACCCCATACCATGTGAAAATTTCCTCATAAAGAAATGTTGAAACCTTATTATCTCTTGCATGCTTCATGGCCTTAACTTCTACCCAATTGCTTACATAATCGGTGCATACCAAGATATAGGATTTACCTTTTGATGGAGGATCAATGGGTCCTACAAAATCCAATCCCCAATTATCAAATGGAGTGATTACTACCTGGGGGTAAAGTGGCACCTCATTAGATTTGGTTGGTCGGCCCATCCTCTGGTATCTATCACACTTCCTTACATATATCCCTGCATCCTTGTGGAGTGTGGGCCAATAATATCCCGTGTTAAAAAAATTTATTGTTGTCCTCTTGGCTGCAAAATCCCTCCACAGGGTTCATTGTGACATGCATGCAAAATATCATATGTCTCATCTTCCCTTACACATCTCCTCATGAGATGGTCTTCTCCAGTGTAGAACAAACATTCAGCAATCCATGAGAAAGGAAAATATTTTTCAATGAGCACCCTCTTCTCTTTTGGAGAGAAGTGAGGAAGAACTCTCCCTGTGACCAGATAATTAGCTATGTCAGCATACCAGGGTGTCTGCACACTGATGGAAAAAAAATGATCATCAAGGAAAGAGTCATCTATGACTTGATTGTCCTCTGATGTAGTCAACCTCGAAAGGAAGTCTGCAACAACATTGGCCTTCCCTAGTTTATCCACAATGGTTATGTCAAAATCCTGCATTAGCAATAACCATCTTGCTAGCCTACCTGAAATCAGAGGTTTATTCATGAGGTATCTAATGGTTGCATGATCGGTGTGCACAAAGATCCGGTAGCCTGTTCTGTAGTGCCTGAATTTTTTTAAGGCATAGATTGTTGCTAACATTTATTTTTTTGTCACTGTATAGTTGAATTCAGCTCCTTGCAGATTTTTGCTAACCAAATAAATAAAAATTTCAATAGCTCCTTCTTTCTACCCTAAGACTACTCCTATAACATATTTTGATGCATCTGTATGGATGTGAAAAGGAATCTCCCAATTGGGACCCTTGAGTACAGGAGCATGAGTCAAAGTTGCTTTCAAGTCAGAAAATGTCTTGTCACAGTATTTTGTCCATTCGAATTCAACATCTTTAGTTAGGAGATTATACAATGGTGGTGCCATTTTCCTAAAGTCTTTGATGAACCTCCTATAATAACCTACATGTCCTAAGAAACTCCTAACATCTTTTTTTTTGCAGGGATAGGCAAATTGGTGATTACCTGAATCTTTGTAGGATCTACCTGAATTCCTTTTTGAGAGATGTAGTGGTCAAGAACTACACCTTCCTGCATCATCATGAAACACTTTTCACTATTTAAAGATAGATTTTGGTCTTCACATCTCTATAAGACTCTCCTGAGATTTTCCAATGATTCATTAAAATCAGCACCATGGGTAGTGAAGTTGTCCATATAAATTTCCATGCAATCATGAGAGATGTTTGAAAATATGCTAATGACTACCCTCTAAAAAGTTGCAGGTGCATTGCATAAGCCAAATGGAAGCACTGAGTAGGAATAGGTCCCCCATGGACAGGTAAAGGTGGTCTTCTCCTAGTCCTCTAGTGCAATTTGGATCTAGTTATAGCCGTTGAATCCATCTAGGAAAGAAAAGTACTACTTTCTTGCAAGTGATTCCAAAACTTGATCTATGAAAGGTAAGGGAAGATAGTCCTTTTTGGTGGCAGCATTAAGTTCCCTATAATCAACACAAACTCGCCACTTCCCTCCTTTTTTGGGCACAATCACCAATGGGGACACCCACTGGCTATCTAAAATGGGGTAGATAAAGCCTGCATCTAGCAATTTTTGTAGTTCCCCTTTTACAATTTCTCTCAATGTAGGGTTAATCCTTCTTTGTGGTTGATTCACTAATGTACAATAATCTCTTATGTATATCCTATGAGTGCAAAGCTTAGGGTCCAATCCCTTCATATCATGATAATCCCATGCAAATGCACATTGGTTGGCCCTCAGTAAGTTTTCCAATGACAATTATTGTTCTTCACTCATTTTGCTATTAATATTTAGATATTTTCTTTCTAACACCTGCACTTGTGTAGTTAACTCTACCATAGTTGCTTCACTAATGCTTGGTACCATGAGTTCATGTGGCAGCAATGTATGAGACATACATGTTGTTGCAGGAAGAGTGGGTAGGAGTGTCTTCATTGGATCAGTAGAATCAGATGCATGAGAGGATGATACTTCCTCTACCTCACAATCATTTTGAAATATGTTAGACAATACTTCATCTTCATCTTGAAGTTGCATGAAATAACTTCTTCTTAACATCATAAGTTGTGTCACAGAATTAACTTACTCGGCCTCTTCACCAACATGTGGCCATATAGGATCATTCCTATCATGGGATGGCTAAGCAGGATGGTAGAGAACAAGATTTTTGGTGCTCTTTCCATCAAAAATGGTCATGTCTCTTGTCCGACATCCAATATATAAATTTTTTGTTGCTAACCATGGCCTTCCAAGAATAACAGGGTACCAGCCTAGTGTGGCCTTAGGGGAAAGAATCATAAAATCTGTTGGGTACTCCCTTGCGTCTAGAGTTACCACAAGATCCTCTACTATCCCATCAGGCTTAATAGTAGAATTATCAGCAAGGTGCAGGACAGTGGGAGTAGGTCTCATGCTTGCAATATTTAGTTGTTGCAGGATGTCCTTAGTCATTACATTTATTTCTACTCCCAAATCAATTAGAGCATTCTTTATCGAGATCCCATTTATAACAACTCCTACCACAGGACTCCCTGGGTCATTATATTTGGGAACAGTCACTTTCCCAAGCATGATGTTAGCTAGTTGGCCCACCACATGAACCGTAGTGGGGTTTTTCTTCTTCCTATCTAGCTTCTTAAGGAATGCTTCCTTGATTGCTTTTCCATATATGGGAACATCTTTTATGGACTGAAATAGAGGTATTTGGACACATATATGCTTCAACTAATCCAAAATGTCAAAAGTTGTGTCCTCTTCTTTTTGTTGCATAGTTTCCAACCTATAGAGAAATGGTGCTTTTGGTTCAATCTGCTTGACTGGGATTGGTTCAATATTTTTAGGTGCACTTGGCTGAATGGGAACATTCAGAGGGTCCTCTTCTTCTACAAGAATCTCAGTGATAATGGGTGTGGAAGGAGCTGGAAAAGTAGTTCCTGAATGTAAACGAATGTCACTTACACTCACAACATATGCAGTGAATTGATTTGGATCAGCAAAGTATACTAGCTGCTGTTGTGGTTTATTATTTGGGTTAGGTGTGGGCTGAGTTGGTAGCTGAGTAGGTTTAGGTGCATTTGAATTTGAACTAGAAGGAGGAGGAATTATAGCAGGTTGTTGGGGCTGAGCAGGTGGCTGCATGTAATTGGTTGTCTGGTTTGGCCATTTTTGTCCTCCCCTCCATTGAGATGTTTGCTTCCAGTTTCCTGGAGGTGGCTACCAATTTCCTTAAAACTGCTGCCAATTCTCCTGAGGTTGTTGCCACTGGGGTGGAGAGTTTTGGTGGTTGGGCTAGGAATTTGGAGGGTTATTCCAAGGTTGTGGTGGATATCCTCCATAATTGGATGGATATGGGGGTTTCCATTGGTTATCAAATGAATAAGAATTGAAATATGACCCAACAAAATATAGTGGATCTAGTGGCATGCCTTGTCTTGGAGCCCATGGCCTCCTTTGTGCAACATAGTAGACTTGATCTTCTTCACCCTGGATTGGATTGAACTTGGGCTTCATCTGCTTGTTGTCAATATTAGCTATCGTATTGCATCTACAGTCTTTCTTCTTTTGTCTATAATGAGGGAAATATTCTGCCAACATTTCCTCTGCCTCCTCTTGTTTCTTCTTGGCCTAAAGTGTATCCAGCTAAGTAGCCATATTGTTTATGATGTCTTGGTTGAATCTTTTTAGTAAGTGAGTAATCTCCATCCTTGAAACTCCATTGGTAGATGGAGTATTGGTAAGCTCTCCCCTTCTTTGAAGCTGCCCTACAATAGTTCTGACATATCTTCTTGATATCCTCCCAAGGAACTTGGGTGATATCTCCTCCTCCTGTCAGGTCCAAGGCATTTGTGCAGCTATCATTAATTCCTCTTAAGAAAATCAGCTTCTATGATTCTTCATTGAGTGTATGGTGTGGGGATTTCTGTAGGAAAAACAAAACCCTTGAAATATAATCTTCCAGGCTCTCATCTTCCTTTTGTTGCATCCTAAAAATGTCACCTCCTCTCATGTCACTGCCCGTGCAATATATTAGGGGAAATTTACATAAAAAATGGGAATCCTAAGGAACTCTAAAAAACAAAAATTATCTCATATAAGACAAATTATTTAAATATAAAAAATATAAATTACTTAACTACATGAGTTAAGTGGGGACACACATTTCTATTATAATTCTTTAAACAACTGAAGTTCGTGATTTTTTTTAAGTGTTAACATATATTTCTATTATAATTTATTAAAAAACTCAAGTTCACTTTCTTCATTATTTATTTTTTATTTAAAAACTCTTAAAACTCAAGTTTGGTAGTTTTATATTTCTATTATAATTTATTAAAAAAGTCAAGTTCATTTTCTTTTCTTCATTATTTCTTTTTTTAAATTATTTGTTTTTATTTAAAAAGTGGCAAAGTAAAAATAACTTTAGGTATTTTATTTTTTACTTAGTATTTTATTTTATATATATATGATTTTATAGATTTAGATTTATTAAAGAATAAATTTTATTTTTTTTAAATATAAAAATTTCTATAATAGAATTTAATAGATCTCAAGAATATAAATCTAAAAAACAAAAAGAATATTTTATATTTAGAAAGATGAATGAGATAGAATAAAAATATTTTTTTTAAATATAAAAAATAGTTTTTTCTTAAAGAATAAAAATATATTTTTTTAAATATAAAAATTAGTTTTTTTTAAAGAATATCATTAGCTTTTTTTTTAAAGAATAATTTTGTTTTTGAAAATATAAAAATTTCTATAATAAAACTTAGGAATATAAATCTAAAAAACAAAAAAAAATATTAAAAATTTAATAATATGAATGAGAGAATAATTTTTTTTTCAAAATATAAAAATTTCTATAATAGAACTTAAGAATATAAATCTAAAAAACAAAAAGAATATTTTATATTTAGAAAGATGAATGAGATAGAATAAGATATGTAGAGTTAAATTAACCATCATGAGTCAATTCATAAGATTTTAGAAATTTTTATTTTATAAAATAAGTAATTTTATTTTTATTTTGGATGATGTCATCTTTTAGTTGATTTTTGATAACTTAAAAAGCTAATCATGTCATCCTTAGGAGGCCCATTTTTTATGTAAATTTCCCTAATGTGACTCTTTGTATTTCTCAAGGAACTTTGTCTTCATGTCCTCCCACGTCTCCACAGTATCTCTACTTAGGCTCATGAACCATCTTAATGCAACTTCTTTCAAAGTGGCACAGAATAGCTTAAGCCTATGGGCATCAGTGGTATAGTCATAACTCCTGCAGAGTATATCAAACTCGAACAAAAATGTATCAGGATCTTCTGTGACAAGTCCATAGAATTTAGGAAGGACTAAAGCAGGGATATTTTTTAGGTTGCCTCCTTCATTCTAATGAGAAATGGGGAAAGGAAAAGATGGTTGGTTAGGTCTATTTCTATTTGCATCATCCATGCCTGCCTAATGAATTTCCAAAGAAAGGAGGTTCTCAATCAGATTTTGATCTTCAAAGGAAACTTCAAAACTAGTCAGATCCAAAAATGTATCAGCAAAGGGGTGTGGCTCTTCTTCTTCTTCTCTTGGCAGGTTCTGATACTCAATTATCTAGAATAGGTCAGGATTGTTAGGAAGGAATCTCCCACTAGCATCTCTCCTCCTTTCTCTATGCATACAGTATCAACTCACTATCAACCAGCTAACACAAAGAATTGGTAAAAGAATAGGGGGGTCATTACTTTCCTAAATGATGGGTATACTAAGAACAACTTCCAGAAATACTATAGTAAGAAAAACTATCAATGACTCCAAGAAATTCCCTAGTTTGACACCATCCCTGGCAACGATGCCAAAAAAATGTCAGCCTCCTACAATGATTTTAACAACTAAGCCCTTGTAGCTGTGATTCAGAGATTGGACATCTAACTTGAATAGCTATCTCAATCATCATGAAGGTGCATTTAACTTGTCAATCTAGAGACGTAAACTTGTCAATCCAGGGACGTAAACTTGAAATGGATCAGCACAGTATGTGCACTAGGAATCCAAAGTAGCCATATTCATCCTACAGCTAAGAAGGACATAATGTTGAAAGTAAATTGCTTGGAAGGAAATAACATAAGTGTTGAGCATCAACCAATAACTATACTAAGTTGAAGTGCAAGACAGAAATGAAAATCTGAGTGAACAAATAGGAAACTACTCTGTCTACTTTGGTTGCAGGAATAGTCACAAAATGAAATTCTAGTGGCTACAGGAACAAACAGTGCCATATTGTTAACTAATTACTGAACAAAAATACTAACTAAACTAAACAACGAAATACTCACCAAGTGTCCCCCCTTTACTGAGTATCCCTTAAAACAAATTTAAACTCGGATACACGAACTTATAACTTCATTTCATTCATTGGAAAACTTGAGTACAATTGAGCAACATGATTGTATTACTAAAAAACTAAGAGTGCGAGTACATCATCAGATTAAGTAACCTCCTCAAAAGGAGTATCTGAGTCTTATTTATAGAAGCTACTAACTAAACACCTACCAAGGCGGTTAACTCTAACAGATTCAGAGGACGCCACTTTTAGGGAAAACATAAAAAGTGGAGAGGCGATTACACATGCGTAGAATCTTGTCAAGCATGTTTGCCTTAACACAAATCCAACACAACAGTAACGCCTATATTCGCTCAACAGACAATTAATAACATTTAAAATGCGGTTACAGTTTCGATTTGAATGAGGAATATCCTACCATCGAGATTCTTCCCTCCATTAAATGACCACCTTGTTGACCGATATGGTGAATGACTAGCTGACAAAATCTTCTTGAATTGCAGACCTCTAATTATATCTGCATGACAATATTAGTACGCACAAAAACTACATATTTTTAATTATCTTAAAGTGAAAATCATTAATCCACATGTAAAATTAACATAGATAGTTCATATAGCATGTCAATGTCATTCAAAGGTTACAAAAATAAGCTTATGCTCAATGTCTATGGTTTTTGAGGAAATATCATAAAAAGATCAACATCTAAGCATCAAAGTCTATGACAATTGTAGCAAATGGTTAATAGACTCTATCAATATTGAACCATAAACTGGACTCATCAATAGGAATGCCACAATCAAGACCAAATATCAATCAACATTAATTTTAGTATCAATCAGAGAAGTGCAATTAGTCACACCAAAACTTGTATCGTGCTACATGAATGTCTAGATAGCAAGGATACCCAAAATAAGCTTTAGGCACTGTGAAGATAAATTTCCCCAAGCTCCCTTCGAGTTATTTTTGATTTTGCTAAGCACCGGCACACACCTCATCTTTGAAAGTATCATCGGGTTCCTTTCGCAAAGGCTTCTTCCAAGTATTGCCACGTGTCTTCCAAGTGCTCTTCATAGAGTTTTCTTCCTTCGCTCTTCTAGCGGCTCTAGCCATGCCTCCACCTGTCAATAGTTCGCACACTTCAGGGCTCCTTCCTTTCGCTCCCCTATCGGGACCTGACTACCTGACACGTAGCATCATTCGCATACATTCCTTGGTAGCCCCCACCAGCAACGTTGTTTGTAAGGAAGGCCTCCATCTGTTCTCACCGCGCAGATTTTCACTACAAGGAGGGAGGAATGAACCAACAGCATTGACCTATCACCACGTGGATCTTCTAAGGGATTCACTATGTCTCTACCGAGAAAGCAACAACCTCACCATAGCTGCCACATTTTTCCAACTTCCATTGGGAGTGAGCAACGCGTGTCGGCACTCTATTCTGCTAGGACCAGTACCATCATTCGCAGGGGATGCATCTGGCTCGAGGACAACCACATTCATGGCTCAAACCTTTTTTTGTTGTAATGGTCAGCGAAATCATTGATGTATGCATCATTTCTCATGATCGAGGAATATTTTTCTATTACTGGCTCGCCAGGCGGTGGGTTTTTGGGTATAAATACTACTTCTCTAGAAGCAAGGGTTCGAAATTTGTAAAGAATTTTTTGGAAAGACCAGGCCTCTTGTATTATTTTTAGCTTATTGTATGAGATTTGCAGATTGTGCCATTGTTCATCCTTTCTGTTTCTTGACTATTTGATAAAGTTGTATACTGTGCCTTTATTGTATTGAGTAATTTTGTCGCGAAGTTCTATAATTTTAATATAATCTAGCTGATTCAGACCATGTCTTCAACTCTTCTTTTCAGTAAATATGTAAAATTTATTTTATGTCATTGAATAAGTTGTTCAGATTTCCATTTTGATCTTTGTTGTTCTGAGACATAGTAGATTCTTGAATGACCCTTAAATCATATCTCAAAGATAGGTTTATCATTCCCATATCCACTTCTTGGTGCATCGCCTTAGATTAGATTTATTTTATATTTGTTTCTTTCTACCCCTTTTCAACCCCAAATTATAGAAGTCGACTTCTTTAAAAACCTGGAGGTCACTCAGTTTAGCGCAATAGGTCCCCCCTTTAACTGAGTTTCCCATAAAGGTTGTTACCTTGTCAATTTTTGGCATCAACTTCTTCTTTTTTGGTACACCCGGTGGGGCAGCTTAAATGTACCTAAACCAAAAGAGGGTGTATGATCCAATTTCCTGTTACTAGGTCTCAAACAATGAATAACCCTGGCTTGTTAGTCCCTTTGCTAGTAATGACATGAACCCAAACTCGTCCAATAAATGTTATGATCCATCCACCAACCATGTTGCAAATCGTAAATAGAATTTATGTGGCTTGGGATGGTGAAAGTCCCCTTGTAGCCCTAGTTGCACCCACCATTTGGGCACCTATCTTGGTCTCTGCTCTAAAAGCTATACCTAAATTTACCAGAGATGGCTCAAGAACACCATCCGAACATCTGCAAGATGTGGTAGACGTATGTTTAGTGCATGGATTTGTAGATCAAAATATAGCACTAAGGTTGCTTGCGGCCTCCTTCAAAGGAAAAGCATTAGACTGGTATCACACTCTATCGGCTAACATTATCAATACCTGGGATCATCTTGCAGATCATTTCTACGAAATATTCTCAAATGATGGAGACAAGTCTTCACTATATCATCAGTTGGCAACAATAAAGCGAGCCCCATCTGAAGCCATGATTGACTTCAACGCTCGATTCCATACAACTTGGCAGAGAATCCAGACTGCTATCCATCCACCAGTTGAATTGGCATTCATGTTTTACTTGAAATCCATCAACGTCGATATCTCAATGATGATCATGTCTCTAGGCGGAACCACACTACCAGATGCATATAGTGTAGTAGTCAAGGTGGAGAACAATCTGATCGATGTTGGGAAGTTTCTGCCTCAGCCCAGCATGCTATATTTCTTGAAGTATTTGCTCCCACCCAGAAGATTCCATCTACCAACATGCCCGCACCTCCTTCGTCTATGCACACATATCCAAGTGCACCACTGAATGTTGCCTCTACATCCATCTCTTTGAAAGACAAGATGAGCAACATAAAAGAATTATTGCGGAACCTAGCAAATGAAGTAACTACTATCAAGCGTAAGCAGGCCACTCCTCCAAGACCGGCCTGCCAAAATTATCAAGGCAAAAGACCCTCCTACCAACAAAACCAATATCAAGTAGGCACGCACACAAATTTGTAGGCTTAGACGACTAGCCAAATAGTGCTAGTACCTACTCCGCTGGGAGCTACTCAATAAAGTACAAGCAGAGAGTTGATCGTAGGGCAGAACAACCTCATCGAAGATATCAATCCCTTGTGCTTTCCTTGTAGTGATGCACATATGCCTCAAAATTTTCCGTGTGGTAATTTATAGCAAAAAGTGGCAAAACAGCGCAACCAAGGTGTGGCGCCAAATTCAGGAGGTTATACATATGCCTCTCCCCAAATGGAGAATGTGGTTCTTACTGTAGATATGCAAGGAATGTCCTTGGAACAAGAAAATGACATAGCTCTCGATCATGCCCTTTTCTCATGGATGGAAGGAGAAGAAGCGATGTTCACATACAAGGCATCCACGTTGGAGACCTTGCAAGTGCAATCTGACTACAACACTCGATCAAAGAGGAGATTCACGGGCAAACTGGTCACCTCGCAACCTAGAAGCATCCCAGATCAACCCCCTAGTCCTTCCACAATTGCTCTACAACTGTAGTTGCACAAGGAGATTGTTATAACTAGGGCCAAAGAACATAAGCCTCCAAATTCGCCACCTTTCAACGTAGTGGAACAATTGAATAAATCCTCTGCTAACATATCCCTTTGGGATATCTTAGCCATTCCAGAGCAAAAATTATTATTGCAAAAGGCCCTCCAAGAAGATGCGGGTGTCCAACCGATAGAGTAATTTCTCAAAGAAAAGGCTACTGAACCATCACCTCTAACCAAAGTTCTTTCAAATACTGTAGAGGAGACTTTGACTGAAGTCAAAGAAAAGAGGCTAAAACCTAAGCCCTTTTTCTTAACTCTCATTGTGGGGAAGAAGCTGCTACATAATTCTATGATTGATTCTAATGCTAGCACCACAGTCATGCCTAAGCAGATAGTGGAGGCCTTAGGACTTAGCTATGAACCCTTAAAGAGGGGGGTTATGCAGATGGATGGAAACAAAGTTGAAACTATAGGTGTCATCAAAGACCTCCCCTTGAATTTATTCTCATGCCCTAGCATCACAGTTCTGCAAGATATTGTGATCATAGATGTTCCTCCCATGTTCGACCTCTACCTATCCCAAGAATTCACCTCAAAGATAGGTGGATACCTCTCTTTGGATCGGTCACACCTAATTCTCAGGACCAAGCACAGAGCTAAAATGAAGATAATATCAGAACCTCTACATTCATAACATGTAGCCGATGAAGCCATGATCAACTTTTAAGCCGCTCATACTTCTTCCACCAAGGAAGAAACTTATGGTCGTGAGCTACTCAAAGATGAGAAGGTAACTAGAGACCGAACAGATCAAGAAGAGGTCCTCTTGAGTGAATACATAGATGTTGATCCTTTTGACAACTATCATACTATTGGGTTGTGCACCTATGTGATCTATGATGAAGATCAAGAGATCCCAAAGGTAGTAAAGGACCCCACGGTCAAACAAACCTCGGAGCTTTGGACACTGCACTCAGATGGTGCAAGATGCAAGGTTGGAATTGGTGACAGAATATTCTTAACATCTCCAACCAACAAAGAGATTCTCAAGTCTTTCCACTTCCAGTTCACTTGCTCGAACAATGAAGCCGAATATGAAGATCTTGTGCAAGGTCTAAGCCTCGTAGAGTGGATGGTTGTCAAACAAATAATGGTGTTCGGAGACTCTGAACTTGTAATTAATCAAGTCAAAAACATCTCTGTTGCAAAGAATTTTCGCATGTGGTCTTATAGACATAGGGTATGGGACCTCATTGAAGGTTTCAAAGCTTTTAACATCCATGTGATGCCAAGGGAGAAGAATTCAACTGTGGATCACATGGAAATGATAGGATCTCAATTCGATCTTATCTTTGACTTGATTAAGAATGTACACTCTATGTGAGTGATCATCCAACCCTCCATTCCAGATAATGATCAAAGCTGGAAAGTGTTTGAAATTGATGAACACATTGCCTCGTTCATCCAACAATCAAGAGAGTTTCTCGATCAGCTTCAGTCGAAGATTGAAGAAGCCTATGAAGGGAAAATCATTCAGTTGAGATCCAATAAAATTTTGAAAGGGCTGGTCACTCCCAAGAATTTGTTTGACTATGATGATACAAGGAATGATAGGAGGAAATTTGTGGCAGACAGGCAAGACTACTCCGATCTTGAGGTCGAAGATGGAAGAAAACTAAAAGTCAAGAAAGAAGTTTTGCAGCATGAAAAGGATAGACTCATGCACTTTTGCAAAAAATATGAAGGATTCGTGGCTTGGTCTTATGATGACCTCAAGGTATATGACCTCGGCATCATCTAGTACACTATCGAACTAATGGAAGGTGCTAAACCCGTCCGCCAGAAGTAGAGGCCCATAAATTCAAAGATTGAAGCCCTGATGGCGCAAAAGTTAAGAAAGTTGATCTAATCCAAGATTGTGTTTCCAATCAAGACAACACGTGGGTGTCTAACCTTGTTCTGGTCTGAAAGAAGAATGGAGACATTCATCTCTATGTCGACTTTCATGACCTAAATCGAGCATCGCTAAAATATCATTATCCACTGCCTTCCATGGAATCAATCTTGTAAAATGTGGAAGGTTCGAAGATGTTTTCTCTGTTAGATGACTTTTTGGGCTACAATCAGATCCAGGTTAAAGAAGAGGATCAACATAAGACAGTGTTCACTACCAAGTGGGGAACGTTCGCATATGCTAAAATTCCTTTTGGACTCTCAAATGTAAGAGCCACTTTCCAACGAGCAATGGATATCGCTTTCAGCAAACTGGTCAACAAAATTATCCCCATCTATCTAGATGATTTGATTGTATTCACAAAGTCTAAATATGATCATTTTGATCATCTGGAGGTGGTTTTCAAAGAATTCCAAGAGTTCGGGGTGTCCTTGAACCTGAAAAAATGAGTCTTTGGAGTACCGCAAGGAAAACTACTAGGAAATGTAGTGTCCAAAGAGGAATCACAATTGATCCTAAAAAGGGTAAAAGCAATCAAGGAACTGCCCCTACTAGTCAACAAAAAGGAGTCCAGTATTTTTTGGGGAAGTTTAACTTTGTAAGTAAATTTATTTCTAATTTTGCGAGAATAATTAAACCAATCTCCCTAATGCTGAAAAATGATCAATTATTCAAATGGACGAAGGAAGCAAGAAAGGCCTTCGAGAAGGTTAAGGATTCCATTTCTTCAACTCTTGTACTGGTGAATCCGGACCTGTCAAAGGATTTCATAATGTATGTATTCAGTAGAAAGACAAGCATCGCTACTATTTTGACTCAAAAGGAAAATGAAGGGAAGGGAGAAAATCTAATAGCATTTCACTCTTGGACCTTAAAGGAGTATGAGACGAACTAAAACTTCATTAAAAGGAAAGCTTTCATAATTGTAAAGCGACTCAAGAAGTTCTGACATCTTATATCTTTCAATAAGGTGATTGTTTATGTCACACATTCCAGTGTGCACAAATACATCATAGAAGGAGAAATCACCGAAAAAAGGGCCAATTGGATCACTACGATCCTTGAATACGACATCGAAGTCAAGCCTACTAAGACCGTTTGAGGAAGAGGCTTGTGTAAATATTTGGCGCATAGTGAAGAAATGGAAATTGAAGAGGGGCAAGCAGAGCTGATCTTAACAAATGAGTTCGAGCTCAAAGGCTACTGGCTAGCGGATAGAGTAAGATTTATGCACACCGGAAAGTATCTGCCAGGACTCCCTTCTCAGAGAAGAAGATTCTACTAGCTACAAAACAATGGCTACTCACTTATTGAAGGGATCATCTTCAAGAGGAATTTCAACGAAATTTTATTGCGATGTGTCACTACAAAGTAAGCGAAGAGAATTCTCAGCACCTTCCACAGCAGTCTCGTAGGCAGACACTTCTCTGCGAAGAACACCACCATAAAAATCATGTGCGTTGGGTACTTCTAGCCTATGTTATTCAATGACTCATATGGTATGATAAAAGTCTGCAAAGAATGCCAATTCTTCGGAGGAAGGAGGAAAATTTTTGCAATGTCTCTCAATCCAATAGTAGCAGAAGAGCCATTCACGCAATGGGGGATAGATTTCATTGGAATGATCAATCCCGCCTCTAGTGTCGGCCACAAGTGGATTCTCACCACCATAGACTACTTCACGAGGTGGATTGAAGCCATACCCTTGAAGAATGGAACATAGGCAGAGATTGTAGACTTCCTCGAGGAGCTAGTAACGAGATTCGGCCCGCCAAAGACTATCATTTCAGACAATGTCAAGGCTTTCCTAGGCTCCAAGGTATGTCGATTCGCACTTATGAATTGCATATTCTTGAAAAAATCATTGAATTACTACCTGCAGGAGAACATTCTGGCCGAGTCGACTAACAAAAATTTGGTCTAACTCATTAAAAGAATCAAGTTAGATCATGAGAAAGAATGGCACTAGAACCTTCAAACAACACTCTAGACAGACTGTATAACTCCCAAGCAAGCCCTAAAAACTTCACCATACGAGCTAGTGTATGGGAAGGAGGCACAGTTTCCCATCTATATGGAGATTCTTGTGCTACAACTGCTCAAATCTCTGGAAATTGAAGAAAATAGAGTAATGGAGGTTCAAATGGCCGAGTTGTTGGAAGTGCAAGAGAAAAGGGAAAAATCCCTAATAGCCATGACCAACCGCCAACAGGTGGTTAAGAGATGGTTCGACAAGAAAGCTTTAGAGCAAGGTCTAAAGTGCAGAGACCTAGTATTGAAATTCAATGAAAGGGTTGTGAAGCTTGGCCAACATGAAAAATTTGACAGCCTCTGGGAGGGCCCTTTCAAAATAATTCAATGCAAACAACATAATTCATTTGAATTAGAAAACATGGAACAAGAAGCACTGGGTATTTTGGCTAACAAAGTTCACTTAAAATTGTTCAATTAAGCTTTAGTTACTCCAATAGAGTAAATATGTGAATAGTGTAATTATTTTCCCTTCGTGTTTTTGTCGATCGATCTTTCCAATAAATATCAAATATGCAAGAAACTAAGAAATTCATGAAACCCATTATTGCACAAGCAAGAAAAGAAAATACTACACATGATACTGAAAATGAGCTCATTCAATCCATATTGTTCAGACACATGGAAAAGAGACAAGAGGTTTTAAATAAGCAAGTATATTCATTATATATATATATATATATATGTTTTGATAAATACATTTCAAAATGGCTCTGAGGCCATACGTTTGAAAGTATGTCTATATACTATGCAGCTTCTATATATATATACGCAATCCTTTTTCAGGCATATCTATACAAAAAAGGGGCAAAAAGTGTTTTAAACTTCAGTTATCTGGAGCAGGAGCATTATCATCCACGACGAGAGCATTGTTTTCACCAGTAGAAAGGTTGTCACCAGTAGCAATGGGACTAGGAGCAGTAGCGTCAGCACCAAGAACCATCAGCGAAGGGGACACGAGGTTCCTGAAATCCGTGTACCAGTCCACATCGTAAAACAACACCACATTGTAGCAACGCAACAAAAAGTGGCATGCATGAGTAGCTCTCTCACAATGCTTAGCTAGCGAAAGAAGTTCGAACCCGCTCAGGAATGGCACCCATGGTACCACTGCATCTTCTTCAATGTGCCTCCATAGGTCAATTGCAATAGGAAGGCCTAGGCCATAGACTGCATGGTTCACCACCTCTCTGAGGCCGCTAAGGTACTTCTTCGAAAAAATTTGGAGCGCCAAACGTAGAATCATAGCCTTAGGGACTTGAATGTCAAGAAATGAAGCAATGAAATGGGAGAAAATATCAGTATTCACCCAATACTTGTCTTCATACTCAATGCAATCTCTACCCAAAACCCATTTCATGGCTATGATAGCCAGAGAATGCTTGTTTTTGGTCATGCGCTTGAGATGCCTATTTGAAATCTCTCCTAGAAAATTTGTTTGGGACTTGTTACAGACTAGCGTAATTGGGGTGTTCATGGTATCTAACTCTGCTCAGCTACCTAAGTCTAAGCTCTATGCAAACTTAAAACCTACTCAACTACCTAAACAATAATCTTAGCTAATCACCTAATGCCATTTTTCTCTAAATCACTAAGTGTGATTTTGTTGTTGGGATAAGGCCTATTTATATAAATATCTGAGGTAGTCTGCATACATAAACGTGAGTCTAATCGAGTGTTAACTCAAAAATTTCACCAAAGGACTGCTTGATTTTCCAACCCAGTTGTGTCTGCAGGTACAAATTGTTGCGTGCAAGATTAAGGAGCGGCAATCAATTAGTGTGAATTGGTGGTCGTCCCAAGCGATAGCTCGCACAGATGAATGCCGAGGTGTCACACTGCCTACAATTTTGAGCTCCAAGGCTGAATGCAAATATTTTCTAAGTACTCATTATGGCCTTGGATTAATTATTCTTTTGGGATATTAATTGCCAAGGCATGTGAAAGGATAGCAAGCATTTCAACTGACAGCTCAATTTCCCAAGAAAATCACATCGAAGGACGTGATCACTGATGTAATTATGAATTCTTGTCTTTTCAAAAAGGAAAGTAGTTCATTTCGCATGGGTAGAAGAGTCGGTGGTACATGTCAAATTAAATGTGAAAAGGAAATCGTTGTCTACCGGTTGAAGGCAGAAAATCAAAGAAAAAGCTAAGTATCGCATTCAAGAGCTAAACGGAGCATAAAACATCTTGAGTACGCAAAAATATTTTGAAGCGCATAATTAAAGAAGAGAACCAAGCATTGTGCAGAATAACGGTGAAGCAACTAAGTGCAAAGGTAAACATAGGAGATTCACTACCCCGATGTTGATTGAAACCAAAGCAAGAGGCAAGGATTCATCTAGGTTTGTGTTCAAAGCCTTGCGTAGTGTTTTAGGTTCCATTCATACTGCTTCAGTGTGATTTTTGAGAAAAAGTTTACAAAGAATGGAGGCAGCCCAGAGTTCTCAAGTAGAAATGCAACGTGAAGGAGCGCAAAAATTATATGACACCATGCATGCAGCATCGGCCGTCTATGTCTTCAAAAACGTCTCTTATGCTTAGTATACCAGAGAAGCCAACATGGGTGAATACAAGGGTTGTAGAGAAGAAGAATACCCATAGAGACCAGGGCTGAATTAAGGAGGAGAAGGATAATATTCATGATCCCATCCTCGTAAATAACCCTAAGAGTCTCAGGGAGGTGGCCTGCGAGAGGATGAAGAGGAATAACAACCTAAATTCCTTGGTGCAAAAGTGTTGGTTCAGTGCGTTCCCAAAATATATGGTCTCGTTTGTGTACTACTGCCTGGAATTAATTGATGAAGCAATCAAGCATTTCAACTCGGCTACCAATACCATCGAGGGTCGAGATCTAAGAGTTATCATGTGCAAGGAGGCTATCTAGGATATGTTGTGCATCCCATAACAAATCCCTAAGGTAGAAAGAATGGAGTCATTCACTCCAACAAAGAGAGAGAGCATATGGAAAACCAAAGATCTTGCTCTAGATTTTTATAACAAAGAAACCTCAAAGTATAGGGATGATCAAAAGAAAAGGATATCAATCCCGACAGCGCATAGAAGTTTCAAGGAGGACATGAAGGATGCCTTCTCAATGATGGCATTTATCTGTGGCCTGGATACTGACAAAAATGTTGAGGAATTTAAACTAGGTTTGGGGTTTCAGTTGCATAGGCAACACTCTCTTTTCTGGTACAACTTCACAAAATTCCTCATTCAAGAAATGTTGAACCAGATAGTAGAGTATGAGACACAATAGAGGTTCAGGTTTTCGTCCTTCCTTATGCACATTTTTTTGCATCAGAACCCCGATTTCTTTCAAAGGAATATGGGGTTGGCAATATTTGATGAAAATCAATAAAGAAGCCTATCATTATCATTATTCCTCCTATTACAACATATGAATATTACGCATTTTTCGATTATTTCTTGACTCCGATTTTGCAAGATTTGACAGAGGATGGCAATTTTTTGCAGAGGATTTCACATTCATTCTAACTTTCGGCATGTCTCATGGATCAGATACTGGCCCTTCAAATGTTTCACTAGGTATCGATTATTGATTTCACCTTTTGCAACGAAAAATCTAAGAAGAAAGGATTTTTCAGCTTCCCACTAAGCTTTAAAATGATGATCATGGCCAAGAAGCAGACTCGTGACTTTCTAGAGGCAAAGTTGGCTCATTTGGGGCTGGTATGGATTTGTGATAAATAGAATTACAACCCCAACAATGACTTACCTAATGAGTTTTTCAAGGTAACGCACAATCCCTGGCCTTACTAGGAGAAGCGACAAAACCCAATGGAGGATGTAGATGATCTGATGGTAGACCTAGTCCATATTCCAGATGGAGATAGTCGGCCAACATGGCTCAAGTTCTATTTCCAGACAAGGAAATATGATAAATCAAGGCAGATTGGGGCTACTCTTCGCAAAAATTTGGCAAAGAATTACAACTAGAGCGAAGAGAAGATTAAGGATTTCTGGATTAATGATAAAGATGTCGACCTAGAGCAAGCCGAAGAATGTACTGCAAAAGGAGCGGAACCGAAAGTGGAGCTTCAAACAGCCCCGACACAACAGAAGGGGAAGGCAATAAAGCAACCTAGAAAGGTTTCTTCAAATGTGCAGGTAAACATATCGTGTGCGAGGGCTTCGTTGACTCACACTTGGACCACAAAGAGGACTATAACAACGCAGCCGCAATAGTTAGAGATAGTAGTGGTGGAAGACTCACCACCCACCAAATGGTAGTGCACGGAAGCATCTTTTGGAGATTGTTCGTAGGAGCCCAATGCGAGCCAAGAGCCCACAACGAGCCAAGGATCATAATCATCCGCACCACAGGTATCTTTCACTCCCTCTTCTCTTGCTTCATAGTCTTTAGTAACCCCTACTGTGTCTGTGCTACCACCCACTACAAGCGTTGGCCCTTCCTTTTCCACCTCTGCTTCCATGCTCACAGGAAGTTTTACATAGTTCTCTCATGTGGCACCATTTACCTTTACTCCTCCGTGAACCTTTACACCTTTCCCTTCGGCCCATTCCATGTCAGCCAGTGCCTCACATTTTTCCTCTGTGGCCACAATTGATACCTCTCCTACTACTACTGTGTCGGCCCTAGTCCAGTCTATCCAACAGATGGAATCCGCCATGACCCCGCTTCCCTCGAGTCCTCCTACTGGCCCACAAACTAGGTATTGGAATATCCCTCCTTCTCTCCTCAAACAGTAAATCTTTCGAAGAAGAAAATGTCTGGGACCACTACCCTCTAATTTCATTTTTCCCTTCCTCCCGTTGCACCTTTCCTAGGTAGGCTCATCATATCGCCAGTAGAGTTCTTTTCGGAGGGCGATAAAAATAAACAGGCACAGGCAATCAAAGTCCAAAAACAAAAGGCCAAAGATGCTAAAAGGACATCTGAGCCAAGGGTACAAACTACTTTCAACGAGGCTCAGCAATTGCTACAATTTGTGACTATGTACCCATCTGTCATCAAACCGCAAGGGGAGATGCACCTAGATGATTACAATATGTACGCCATGGGGCTCGACCTGAGCATAGCCCGACTGCAAGATAAAGTTGAGCTCATGGAGGAGACCCAGCGGGTTGTGACCACCGACTTTCTTAAGCCTGGTCGCCAGCTAAAGAAGAGGGAAGAAGAGCTAAAAATCGTCAAGGAGAGGTTTGAGGTCCTGTTGGAAAAGGAAAAGGTGAGGGATATTGAGTTTAAATGCTTATCTCAACAAATGGAGATGGAGCAGGCTAAATTCAAAGAAAAATTTGCAAAGTTCCAATCTTTTGATCCCAACCTAATCGCCAAGCTACAATAGAAAAACCAAGGCTATCAAGACCAGTTGGCACAGTTAGAGCAAGAAGTGCAACAAAGGAATGAGGAGATCGATCGCCAATGCACTCAACTAGAGCAGCAGATGCAGTAGAAGAATGAGGACTTCAATGCCCACCGGACCCAACTACAAAGTGAGATCCAGGAGAAGGAAGCAACAAACAAGGAATGAGCCAAGGCAAGCTGGATGATAGAATCGTAGGTCCTGTAGGGACAACTCATCACAACGAACCAAAAGGTTGCAGAGATGGCACATAATATTGAATTGAGGGATGCAAAAATTTACCTTTTGAAGAGCTTTGCCCAACCACCTGTTGCCCAGTCAGACCTCCTTCAAGTAGCCCAGTGGCTATATATTTTGTGTTGGGAAAAGGTTAAGTCCTTTTGCCTGACCCTCCAGCCGACGCTCCAATTCATGGTAGAAGCAACAATTTTAGGCAGGGAGGTTCACAGAATGATCGAGTGTTTCCCTCAATCTATCATGGAGAGAGTTCCTGAGGCCAAGAGGTTGTTGGATAGGATATATATGGTCCTGGATGAAGTCTTGGTAAATGCGAGGATTGAAGACAGGAAGGTCGTTACCAAAATAGCCAACAGGTTTATTCATTGCCATGCAACCATCCTCAATGCTAGTAAGTGTGCCACTACATTGGACTGAACCATGAATAGCATGAGGGCAAGGTTCTCCCACCTAACTCAGATGGGCTTACCATCCCCTTTTCTCGGAGATGAATCAGTGGCCACGAAAGAGCATATTACGGTGAAGATTGAAGAGAAGCAACATGATGCATCCACTTTTTAGCGCTTCAATCAGCCCCTTACTGTGGAGGATATTGAAGGACTCACCCTTCCCATAGCGCGGCTACGTTTTTAACTCGAGTCCTAGGTTGGTATATCGTTGACACTGCCTTACAAAGAAATGATTGATCTACATAAAGTGTATGAGGATCTACGCGACATAATGACACCATTTGAGGCTAAATGGATGCCTCTACAGACTGCTCTCTCCAAGCTCCGATCATGTTGCCCAATGGATAGGACTCTGCTCTATGAACCAAAAATTTTGGGTCTCTTGTTTCGTAGGTGAAACGCCCCTGATAGTCACCAAAAGCTATGAAGATAAATTTCCCCAAGCTCCCTTGGGTTATTTTTATTTTTGCTAAGCACCGGCCTGCACCTCATCTTTGAAAGTATCATTGGGTTCCTTTCGAAAAGGCTTCTTTCGAGTATTTCCATGTGTCCGCCAGGCACTCTTCACAGAGTTTTCTTCCTTCACTCTTCCAGTGGCTCTTGAAACGCCTCCATGTGTCAGCAGTTCGTACACTTCAAGGCTCCTTCCTTTCGCTCCCCTATCGGGCACCAACTGCATGACACATAGCATCATCTGCATACATTCCTTGGCATCCCCCACCAGCAGCCTTCTTTGTAAGGAAGGCCTCCATGTGTCCTCACCATGCAAATGTCCTCACCATGCAAATTTTCACTGCAAGGAGGGAGGAATGAACCAACGACCCCGACCTATCACAACATGGATCTTCTAAGGGCTTCGTTGTGTCTCTATCGAGCAAGCAACAACCTCACCATAGTTGCCACATTTTTCCAATTGCCATTGGGAGTGAACGACGTGTGTAGGTGCTCTATTCTGCTGGGACCACACCATCATTTGCGGGGGATGCATCTAGCTCGAGGACGACCATGTTCATGGATCGAACCTTTTTCGTTGTAACGGTCGAGGAAAATCATTGTTGTATGCATCATTGCTCATGATTGAGGAATCTTTTTTTGTTACTGGCTCCCTAGGCTATAGGTTTTTGGGTATAAATACTACTTCTTCTCTAGAAGCAAGGGTTCGGAATTTGCAAAAATAATTATGGAAATACCAGACCTCTTGTATTGTTTTTAGCTTATTATACGAGATTCCCATATTGTGCCATTGTTCGGCCTTTCTGTTTCTTGACTATTTGATAAAGTTGTAAACTGTGCCTTTATTGTATTGAGTATTTTGTTTGCAGACTTCTATAATTTTAATATAATCTAGTTGATTAAGACCATGTCTTTGACTCTTCTTTTTAGTAGATATGTTGAAGTTATTTTATGTCATTGAATAAGTTGTTCAAATTTCCATTTTAATCTTTGTTGTTCTGAGATAGCAAATTGTTGAACAACCCTTAAATCATATCTCAAAGATAGGTTTATCGTGCCCATATCTACTTCTTGGCGCATCACCTTAGATTAGATTTATTTTATATTTGTTTCTTTCTACCCCTTTTCAACCCCAAATTATAAAAGAATTTGGCTTCTTTAAAAACCTGGAGGTCACTTAGTTTAGCGCAATAGGTCCCCCCTTTAACTGAGTTCCCCATAAAGATTTTTACCTTGTATCAACAGGCACAACAGCCAACAACAAAAAGATTAGTCTTCATTATTCTATACTAACTGTCTTCCACAGATGTCCCAAAAGGAAGTACTACCATATCTAGATCGAAGATAACATCCACACTACACAACATTATAGCATATGATAGGATAGATCATTTATGTAAATTATCTAGAGCACATCCTTCTGGATCCTTGGTTTTGGCATCAATGAAAACAATGCCACATCAACAACTTCTCAACAAACCATGCAACATCGAATAGTTTGGCACTAAACACTTCCATAATATAAATAAGTGAATCCAAACCATGCCACTACTTAATTGGGACCCAAATCTACAATAAAACGCTTCTCAACACTTCTTGAAAAAACAATTATCCTCCACAATTAGCACTAGCACGTCAAGTTGGCCAAACCTGCACTAACACTAACAAGTGACTCCAAACACACCTCTCAAGGTCTAAAAACATCTCGCGGACCACACACCAACATTCCACAATATCCATACAACATCTCAAAATATTCCACATCATCATAATATTCACCACAACTACTGCAACCACCTGAAACTCAAGAGCACCTTCATTTTGTGCAACCATACATATTAGCACAGACATCCAACACACCAAACAAATTTTTAGAAAAACTCAGCTCTTGAAACTTTAAGGGAAGGTAGATACAAATGATATAAGCATGCTCCCAGATCCACAGCACCAGAGCCTTCACTGTGGAGAAATGTGAAGCAATCTCATTTCTCCTAGACACCATGTTTCACCAAACAGACATACTATCAAACACATCTTCCACTGCAGTACAATCCAAAACCTAAAACTCTAGATATGACACCTATGAACACCTTTTTTCATCATGTCTAGGCCACATGAGCATATCTTCAATCATGAAGAAATGCAAAGCAAAACACTGAACACCACTTTGTCACATTGAACTCTGTTTTATTCAAATTTTCTCAAAAGCACTTGGAAACCAAGTGAACGAAATTCATCAACAACATTACTAACATATTTGTAACACATCTACAGCATGCAATAATTTCCAACTACAAAAATCTCCCCAAACACAAGTCAGGCCAACAACCTCTGCAACTATACTTAAATAAGACATCAATGACAACACCAACATGTGTTGACATCAATACCAACAATTCTAGACATATCATCAATACCAGTAGCATTCCAACACTTTCTTATGCAAGGGGTTAACATCAATGAGAACACCCAAACAACTCAAGCTTTCAACACCTCCAAACTTCCAACAACAAGCTTGAAATAATTTAAATAAACCTAACAAATATTAAGAAATGGTTCATCCTATTTAAAATTTATTTATAAACTAGAAAGCCAAATTGAGAAAATCGTCTAATGCTATTTTTATCAAGTACCATCAAGTAACTTAATAACGCAAAGCAACCATGAAAGCTAGGATAATATATTTACAACAAAATGTTAAACAAGACAAAATAGAAAAATGGAAAATGAGATAAAATAAGAAAACATTTTTTTCTAAACTAATAGTAAACTATATAAATAGAGGTCCAAGAATATTGGTTTAAAAACTAGTCTTGCTCTATTTTCAAAGCTTTAAGTAGAACTAGTTAGACTATTTGGGTTCAAAGGTGGGCAGGCACATCCTTGAATTTGAATATAGTAAGTTTATATAATTACTCAAATTTAATATGTAATTTACTTGGGATTAAGATGATTGGATTTGTCCCACTTGTCTGAATGGTTGCTTTGTATTGGGTTTAGACCCTTCCCACTTTATCTTAATCAAAATATATAAGATGATTGAATATTATCAAGGTTAATCAAAAAAATATTTCACATCCTAAATAATTATAGTTATGTTTGAAACTAAATGTATAGTTTTAAAGGGAGCAAGAAAAAAAATTGTCCTATTTTTTAATCTTGATACCTATATAACATCATCTAAACCAGCAACATGATCTTCATCTAACTTCCATCTTCATCTAACTTCCTCCTAAAAAATTCACACAATGAAATTTATATTTATCATAATAAAATCCACCATTCACATAGATTTGCATACACGATTGAAAAACAAATAGAAATTGTATCTTGGTAAAAACATACAATAATATTTTTCTCTTGAACTTTTTTATGAAATTTCTCTAAAAATCAAACCTCTACAAAATATTCTCTTACAATATTTTTAGTGCTTATTGACCAAGAATTCCAACACAACTTGAAATCGTGTATAGCACACTAATTTCTTACCTTTTCTCTCATTCTATAGAGAATTGACGAGGGTGCTTACGAATAGAATTAATAGTTCGAAAAAAATCAATATTTTATCCAATCAATGGCCATCCATTAGATCCTGGTGGTAATCTATAAGAACTTATTTTATCACCACTCTCACTTTTTGACCAAATCCTTAATACCATCCATACCAAACCAAATAACACCACACCTAAAAGAATACTATTTAAACTAATCTGAAAGAGAAAAGAGTTCCCCATGTACATTTTCTCGCTCTCCATCTGATATCTTTCTACACAATAACATTTATATCTCCTCATTTTACATATACACAATGTATATATATTGGAATATCTTTGAGACTTAGACAATGAATCTTAGCATTCATCGTATAAAGACATTAAAGATCTTTGAGATTTAGACAACATTACCTCTATTTTTAATTATTATTATTTTTTAAAATAGTCGTTGTCTTTACAATGGGATGACCATTTTTTGTATTTTGTGTGGTGTTGTTAACTATGATTTAGGTGATATTGATAATAGATCATAGTTAGATGATAGGCTGTGGACTTTCCAATTCACATTTCACTGTTAAACCTATCTCACACCTAATATTGGATTTGCTTTTATTCTACAACACATTTTCAAGAAAAACAAACTAAAAAAATAAAAGAGGACATGAGATGTGTAAGAAAACTAATTTTTTAAGAAAAATTTACTACTGGTCTCCTCATGTTCTGGATCTTCTTAATGGCTACCGCTTGCCTGTTCTGTAGAATGACCTTGTCAACTTTTGCAAAACCTCCAAATTTAATCACATAATATCCTTCAAATTGCGGAGTATGTGAAGAGAAACACAGAGTGAAACCATGGCAACCAACTTACCTCAACATTCTGCACATATTGTGTCATTCTTCCGTCCATGATAATGAAATTAAATGGGCAGAATTTGTAGGAGAAATATTACGCAACCCTGTCAAAGTAGAAATTTTAAAATAATTGAGACGAATCAAAACCAATCTCCATACAGTTGCTACTTCAATCTATTCACAATGAATGAGAAGGAGATCTAGAAATATTGAGGTTTTAGAGCTACTAGATTTCTCATGGATTTTTATAACAAGGAAACCTCAAAGTCTAGGGATGACCAGAAGAAAAGGATATCGATCCTGACAGCGCATAGAAGTTTCAAGGAGGACATGAAGGATGCCTTCTCAATGATGGCATTTATCTGTGGCCTAGATACTGAAAAAAATGTTGAGGAATTTAAACTAGGTTTGGGGTTTCATTTGTGTAGGCAACACTCTCTTTTCTGGTACAACTTCACAGAATTCCTCATTCAGGAAATGTTGAACCAGATAGCGGAGTACGAGACACAATAGAGGTTCAGGTTTTTCGTCCTTCCTTATGCACATTTTTTTGCATCAAAACCCCAATTTCTTTCAAAGGCATATAGAGTTGGCAATATTTGATGAAAACAATAAAGAAAGCCTATCATTATCATTATTCCTCCTATTGCAACATATGAATATTACGCATTTTCCGATTATTTCTTGACTCCGATTTTGCAAGATTTGACACAGGATGGCAATTTTTGCTGGTCACCTCGGACCAGATAGCGTACATGCAAAATTTCCCTCTGAAGTGCAAATGGTTTCTGGGAGAGGATTTCACATTCATTCTAACTTTCAGCATGTCTCATGGATCAGATACTGGCCCTTCAAATGTTTCACTAGGTATCGATTATTGATTTCACCTTTTGCAGCGAAAAATCTAAGAAGAAAGGATTTTTCAGCTTCCCGCTGAGCTTTAAAATGATGATCATGGCCAAGAAGCAGACTCATGACTTTCTAGAGGCAAAGTTGGCTCATTTGGGGCTAGTATGGATTTGTGATAAATAGAATTACAACCCCAACAATGACTTACCTAATGAGTTTTTCAAGGTAACGCACAATCCCCGACCTTACTGGGAGAAGTGGCAAAATCCAATGGAGGATGCAGATGATCTGATGGTAGACCTAGTCCATATTCCAGATGGAGATAGTCAGCCGACATGGCTCAAGTTCTATTTCCAGACAGGGAAATATGATAAATCAAGGCAGATTGGGGCTACTCTTCGCAACAATTTGGCAAAGAATTACAACTAGAGCGAAGAGAAGATTAAGGATTTTTGGATTTACCAATATGAGATCCAATGCAATGAGGTCCTTTATGATAGCATAGAAATGGATGGCAGTTTCAACAAACTATGGAATGGCAAGAATCTTCATTCTAAAGATAGTAATGATAAAGATGTCAACCCAGAGGAGGCCAGAGAATGTACTGCAGAAGGAGCGAAACCCGAAGTGGAGCTTCAAACAGCCCCGACACAACAGAAGGGGAAGGCAATAAAGCAACCTGGGAAGGTTTCTTCAAATGTGCAGGTAAACATATCATGTGTGAGGGCTTCGTTGACTCGCACCTGGACCACAATAGTCAGAATAGTAGTGGTGGAAGACTCACCACCCACCAAATGGCAGTGCACGGAAGCATCTTTCAAAGATTGTTCGCAGCAGCCCAGTGCGAGCCAAGAGCCCGCAACGAGCCAAGGATCACAATCATCCGCACCACAGGTATCTTTTGCTCCCTCTTCTCTTGCTTCACAATCTTTAGTAACCCCTACTGTGTCTGTGGTACCACCCACTACAAGAGTTAGCCCTTCCTTTTCCACCTCTGCTTCCATGATCACAGGAAGTTTTACATAGTTCTCTCATGTGGCACCATTTACCTTTACTCCTCTGCGAACCTTAAAACCTTTCACTTTGGCCCATTCCACGTCATCCAATGCCTCACATTTTTCCTTTGCGACCACAATTGATACCTCTCCTACTACTACTATGTTGGCCCCAGTCCAGTCTATCCAACAGATGGAATCCGCCATGACCCCGCTTCCCTCGAGTCCGCCTATTGGCCCACAAACTAGGTATTGGAATATCCCTCCTTTCTCTCCTCAATAGTCAGTATTTTGAAGAAGAAAACATATGGGACCACTACCCTCTCATTTCATTTTTCCCTTCCTCTCGATGCACCTTTCATAGGTAGGCTCATCAGATTGCCAGTAGAGTTCTTTTCAGAGGGTGATAAAAATAAACAGGCACGGGCAATCAAAGTCCAAAAACAAAAGGCCAAAGATGCTAAAAGGACATTTGAGCCAACGGTACAAACAATTTTCAACGAGGCTCAACAATTACTACAATTTGTGACTATGTACCCATCTGTCATCAAACCGCAAGGGGAGATGCAGCTAGATGATTACAATATGTACACCATGGGGCTCAAACTGAGCATAGCCCGACTGCAAGATAAAGTTGAGCTCATGGAGGAGACCCAGCGGGTTGTGACCACCGACTTTCTTAAGCCTGGTCACCAACTAAAGAAGAGGGAAGAAGAGCTAAAAATCGTCAAGGAGAGGTTTGAGATCCTGTTGGCAAAGGAAAAGGTGAGGGAAGTTGAGTTTAAACGCTTATCTCAACAAATGGAGATGGAGCAGGCTAAATTCGAAGAAAAAATTGCAAAGTTCCAATCTTTCGATCCCAACCTAATCGCTGAGATACAATAGAAAAACCAAGGCTATCAAGACCAGTTGGCACAGTTAGAGCAAGAAGTGCAACAAAGAAATGAGGAGATCGACCGCCAATGCACTCAACTAGAGCACCAGATGCAGCAAAAGGATGAGGACTTCAACGCCCACCGGACCCAACTGGAAAGTGAGGTCCAGGAGATGAAATCTTCCTTGGAGAAGGAAGCAGCAAACAAGGAATGAGCCGAGGCAAGCTGGATCAAAGAATCGTAGGTCCTGTAGGGACAACTCATCACAACGAACCAAAAGGTTGCAGAGATGTCACATAATATTGAATTGAGCGATGCAAAAATTTACCTTTTGAAGAGCTCTGCCCAATCGCCTACTGCCCAGTCGGACCTCCTTCAAGTAGCCCAGCGGCTATATATTTCATGTTGGGAAAAGGTTAAGTCCTTTTTCCTGACCCTCCATTCGATGCTCCAATTCATGGTAGAAGCAACAAGTTTAGGCAGGGAGGTTCACGGAATGATCGAGTGTTTCCCTCAATCCATCACAGAGAGAGTTCCTGAGGCCAGGAGGTTGTTGGATAGGATATATATGGTCCTGGATGAAGTCTTGGTAAATGCGAGGATTGAAGACAGGAAGGTCGTTTCCAAAATAGCCAACAGGTTTATTCATTTCCACACAACCATCCTCAATGCTAGTGAGTGTGCCACTACATTAGACTAAACCATGAATAGCATGAGGGCAAGGTTCTCCCACCTAACTCAGATAAGCTTACCATCCCCTTTTCTCGAAGATGAATCAGTGGCCATGAAAGAGCATATTACGGTGAAGATTGAAGAGAAGCAATAGGATGCATCCACTTTTTAGCACTTCAATCAACCCCTTACTGTGGAGGATATTGAAGGACTCACCCTTCCGATAGTGCGGCTACGTTTTTAACTCGAGTCCTAGGTTGGTATATCATTGACACTGCCTTACAAAGAAATGATTGATCTGCATAGAGCGCAGGAGGATCTGCACGACATTATGACACCATCTGAGGCTAAATGGATGCCTCTGCAGACTGCTCTCTCCAAGCTCTGATCGCGTTGCCCAATGGATAAGACTCTGGTCTATGAACCAAAAATTTTGGGTATCTCGTTTCGTAGGTGAAACACCCCTGATAGTCACCAAAAGTTGTAAAGATAAATTTCCCCAAGCTCCCTTCGGGTTATTTTTATTTTTGCTAAGTACCGGCCTGCGCCTCATCTTTGAAAGTATCATCAGGTTCCTTTCGCAAAGGCTTCTTTCGAGTATTTCCACGTGTCCGCCAGGCACTCTTCACAGAGTTTTCTTCCTTCACTCTTCCAATGGATCTTGACACGCCTCCACGTGTCAACAGTTCGCACACTTCAAGGCTCCTTCCTTTCGCTCCCCTATCGGGCCCCAGCTGCATGACGCATAGCATCGTCTGCATACATTCCTTGGCATCCCCCACCAGCAGCGTTGTTTGTAAGGAAGGCCTCCATGTGTCCTCACCATGCAAATTTTCACTACAAGGAGGGAGGAACAAACCAACGGCCCCGACCTATCACAACATGGATCTTCTAAGGGCTTCGTTGTGTCTCTACCGAGCAAGCAACAACCTCACCATAGTTGCCACATTTTTCCAGCTGCCATTGGGAGTGAGCGACGTGTGTAGGTGCTCTATTCTACTAAAACCACTACCATCATTTGCAGGGGATGCATCTAGCTCGAGGACGACCATGTTCATGGCTCGAACCTTTTTCATTGTAACGGCCAGGGAAAATCATTGTTGTATGCATCATTGCTCATGATTGAGGAATCTTTTTTTGTTACTGGCTCCCCAAGCTGTAGGTTTTTGGGTATAAATACTGCTTCTTCTCTAGAAGCAAGGGTTCGGAAATTGCAAAAATAATTTGGGAAAGACCAGGCCTCTTATATTGTTTTTATCTTATTCTATGAGATTCCCATATTGTGCCATTGTTTGGCCTTTCTGTTTCTTGATTATTTGATAAAGTTGTATACTGTGCTTTTATTGTATTGAGTATTTTGTTCGTAGACTTCTATAATTTTAATATAATCTAGTTGATTAAGACCATGTCTTTGACTCTTCTTTTTAGTAGATATGTCGAAGTTATTTTATGTCATTGAATAAGTTGTTCAGATTTCCATTTTAATCTTTGTTGTTTTGAGACAGCAAATTGTTGAACGACCCTTAAATCATATCTCAAAGGTAGGTTTATCGTGCCCATATCTACTTCTTGGCGCATCACCTTAGATTAGATTTATTTTATATTTGTTTCTTTCTACCCCTTTTCAACCCCAAATTATAAAAGAATTCGGCTTCTTTAAAAACTCGGAGGTCACTCAGTTTAGCGCAATAGGTCCCCCCTTTAACTGAGTTCCCCATAAAGGTTTTTACCTTGTCAATTTTTGGCATCAACAGGCACAACAGCCAACAACAAAAAGATTAGTCTTCATTATTCTATACTAACTGTCTTCCACAGATGTCCCAAAAGGAAGTACTACCATATCTAGATCGAAGATAACATCCATACTACACAACATTATAGCATATGATAGGATAGATCATTTATGTAAATTATCTAGAGCACATCCTTCTGGATCCTTGGTTTTGGCATCAATGAAAACAATGCCACATCAACAACTTCTCAACAAACCATGCAACATCAAATAGTTTGGCACTAAACACTTCCATAATATAAATAAGTGAATCCAAACCATGCCACTACTTAATTGGGACCCAAATCTACAATAAAACGCTTCTCAACACTTCTTGAAAAAACAATTATCCTCCACAATTAGCACTAGCACGTCAAGTTGGCCAAACCTACACTAACACTAACAAGTGACTCCAAACACACCTCTCAAGGTCTAAAAACATCTCGCGGACCACACACCAACATTCCACAATATCCATACAACATCTCAAAATATTCCACATCATCATAATATTCACCACAACTACTGCAACCACCTAAAACTCAAGAGCACCTTCAACTTGTGCAACCATACATACTAGCATAGACATCCAACACACCAGACAAATTTTTAGAAAAACTCAGCTCTTGAAACTTTAAGGGAAGGTAGATACAAATGATATAATCATGCTCCTAGATCCACAGCACCAGAGCCTTCACTATGGAGAAATGTGAAGCAATCTCATTTCTCCTAGACACCATGTTTCACCAAACAGACATACTATCAAACACATCTTCCACTGCAGTACAATCTAGAACCTAAAACTCTAGATATGACACCTATGAACACCTTTGTTCATCATGTCCAGGCCACATGAGCATATCTTCAATCATGAAGAAATGCAAAGCAAAACATTGAACACCACTTTGTCACATTGAACTTTGTTTTATTCAAATTTTCTCAAAAGCACTTGGAAACCAAGTGAACGAAATTCATCAACAACATTACTAACATATTTGTAACACATCTACAACATGCAATAATTTCTTACTACAACAATCTCCCCAAACACAAGTCAGGCCAACAACCTCTGCAACTATACTGAAATAAGACATCAATGACAACACCAACATGTGTTGACATCAATACCAACAATTCTAGACATATCATCAATACCAGTAGCATTCCAACACTTTCTTTATGCAAGGGGTTAACATCAATGAGAACACCCAAACAACTCAAGCTTTCAACACCTCCAAACTTCCAACAACAAGCTTGAAATAATTTAAATAAACCTAACAAATATTAAGAAATGGTTCATCCTATTTAAAATTTATTTATAAACTAGAAAGCCAAATTGAGAAAATTGTCTAATGCTATTTTTATCAAGTACCATCAAGTAACTTAATAACGCAAAGCAACCATGAAAGCTAGGATAATATATTTACAACAAAATGTTAAACAAGACAATAGAAAAATGGAAAACGAGATCAAATAAGAAAACATTTTTTTCTAAACTAATAGTAAACTACATAAATAGAGGTCCATGAATATTGGTTTAAAAACTAGTCTTGCTCTATTTTCAAAGCTTTAAGTAGAACTAGCTAGACTATTTGGGTTCAAAGGTGGGCAGGCACATCCTTGAATTTGAATATAGTAAGTTTATATAATTACTCAAATTTAATATGCAATTTACTTGGGATTAAGATGATTGGATTTGTCCCACTTGTCTCAATGGTTGCTTTGTATTGGGTTCAGACCCTTCCCACTTTATCTTAATCAAAATATATAAGATGATCGAATATTATCAAGGTTAATCAAAAAAATATTTTACATCCTAAATAATTATAGTTATGTTTGAAACTAAATGTATAGTTTTAAAGGGAGCAAGAAAAACAATTGTCCTATTTTTAATCTTGATACCTATATAACATCATCTAAACGAGCAACACGATCTTAATCTAACTTCGATCTTCATCTAACTTCCTCCTAAAAAATTCACACAATGATATTTATATTTATCATAATAAAATCCACCATTCACATAGATTTGCATACACGATTGAACAACAAATAGAAATTGTATCTTGATAAAACACATACAATAATATTTTTCTCTTGAAATTTTTTATGAAATTTCTCTAAAAATCAAACCTCTACAAAATATCCTCTTACAATATTTTTAGTGCTTATTGACCAAGAATTCCAGCACAACTTGAAATCTTGTATAGCACACTGATATCCCAAAAACAAGATTAGCTTTCTTAATTTCCATTCATCTACGCTCACTTTTAATTTCCTATTGTGGTAATTTCACATCCCCCACGTCAGTCACTTCCATGGTGGATGACTCTAAAAATAATTTAATTAAAAGATCTTTCAAATCAAGCATAGTTGAAGGACAAACAGGTGAAGCACATGATATGGACATCCATATGCCCTAATGGGAAGGACAAAGCTTATCATGCCTTTATTAAGCATGGTGATGTCCCATCCTCATTTATGAGGTCTTCAGGATGTGAAAAAAGGTAGCCAAAGGAAAGAGGAAATCATTGTGACTGCTCTAGCGGACATATATGCAAAAATACAGGAGCATGGGAGGGTACAAGGTTGGGAATAAATTGACCAAAAATATGTGTTCTCGAGCAATACTGTGATCACGAGATATGCATAGAATCAATTTGTTCAAAAGGCTTTAGAAATTCTCAATAAATGTAATTGGTAGGTATAAAGGTAAATTCCACTACTATTTCCAATGTTCTCCCCACATGTTTCAAAATGAGAGCTTTCAAACAGGCTAGGGATGTCCATTAAAACTTTAAAAGATTAATTAGTTTTGTCTAAGAAGGTGGAGTGAAGAGAGGGAAGGAATAGCCGATGAGGGGTTCACAATCCCTTTGGGGGGTAATTTATTCAATCACAAAGGAGGCAAAGGTGTTTGAGAAGAGCAAGGAAACCATGGGAGTGTGAAGTGGCGTTTGAAGGAGAGGAGACAACATATTTTAGTGCCTAAGAGATATTTTCAGCATCATTCGTAGATATAAGTTAATTCATCTTTCACATAGTATTGGGCTTTAAATATCCACTCTTGTGGTTGTTACTATAAGGATTTTCTATATTTATAGGGAAGATTATGGTAAGAATAGGGAATTAACTAAAGTAATATTTTTTACTTAAAGTCTTCTTGTCACGTCCTTGAGACTTGACAATGCTAAGGTTTACCTAGTCATTTTGGATTGTGAAATAGTATGGAAAGCTTATTACTTCATATTATTAAGGATAAATATATTTCAATGTTACATTTCTCAATTGAATTAGTGGATTCAATTTGTGGCTTTTTTCTACCAAATTTTATTCGATAATTACCATCTTGGTGTTGCTCTTTATTTTATCTTCTCAAATTAATCTTCATTAGAATTCATTTAACTTATGGCATGTACATTATCATTGGAAGCAATTTGAGAAGGTTGACATGCATATTTTGTTTCTTTGGTCTTTAATTTTAATAGTGAATTTGATATAGCTTTGTAACTGTAAGATTTGTAATTGTGACATGATATCAATATTATTAATGATACAATATAAATGAATGAAGTTCTTGATAACTCATCTTAAATGGGACAATATCAACTTAAAATACTAAAACATAGTGGCATGAGAAGCTTGTGTAAACACTTTGTCAACATGGTGTGAGTTGTTGGTTATTCAGTCTAATATTGAAACTTCCTTGAGCATATTGACATTGTATCTTTAATACAAGAATATTATATAATTTATGTGAATGAGGACATGAGATATTATGAAATTATTTTATCAATTTGGAAATTATAATATAATATGACCACATTATAGTATCTACTCCCATTAAGGTTATATTTTGTAATTGAATTGAATGGTAATCTAAGAATTTAGTCAGAGTTGTAATTATATTTCATGAATTCCTTGCATTGATGCCTTACTTTTGGGAATGAACAAAAATATGTATGGTGTATGTCTATATCAAATAAGTATGATATTATCTTTTATTTTTTTAACTATTTGCAATATTAGTTGTTACCCTAAAAGATAAGTCGATATCATAAAAACTAGTCATATTTATGGATTAATATTTTCAATTCCATTTTAGGTTTTATTCTTCCCCTTATTATTTTGAAATATTTTGAATTTTTGAATTCCATGGAGAAATGAGAAAGTTATGGTAGTTTTACGATTACTACTGATTATGTTGTTAAATTTCCAAATCATCTTAGTGATTAGATAATGTGTTGAAATTTATTAAGCTACTATGTCTTCACTAATATATTGCTCTAGTGGAGGACCAGAGTTGAGGACCTAAAGGCATGCAAGCTAATACCCATTTAGGATACATGGGTCATGTTACATGAGGCACTCAAGCATCAATCCAAGCCTAAGAACTCCACATGGACAGTCAAGGTGTGTCTTATGGAATTATAACACACTGGTAGGATGGGAGATTACATCAAATTCTTCACTGCCTTGATGTTGGAGATCAAGGAGATGTCTGAGCTAGATCAATTGTGTTGATTTTATGATGGATCTAATGTCATGGGCTCAATAGGAGCTTTATCATTAGAATGTTCAAATCCTTCCTATCGTGGTGGTCATTGTAGACCAACTCCTAGATTTCAGAGGAGAGTCATCAAAGGATGCAGGAGGGTCAGGTTCTAACAAGGACAAGAAGAATACACCCCCATCAAAGGATGAAAAAGGAAAAGAGAAGTTGAGGTGGACTTCATCAACAAAGTCTAGTAGCAACAACCAAAAATCTGCTAGCAAAGGATCAACTAGAGGACCTAGGGATGTTGAGTCAAGGGCACCTCAAAAGAAGAGCAATGGATGCTTTGTATGTGGAAACTTTGCACATTGGGCATGATACTACCCCTAAAGGAAAAGAATAACTCCACAATAGAAGCATCAACAAATAAAGATGGAGCAATTTTAGCTATCAGAGTCATCCAAGCTTTGAATGTCATTGTAATGTCCCCAATTCTCGAATAGTCACCACTAGATTACTTTAATTAATTAAATATTAAATGGTCCTAAAATTTAATTATTGATGTTTATATTTAATTAATTATAATTTTCTAAAGTGACTTAAATAAGCATGTTCAAATATTAAATAAAGTGACTTTATGAAGGCAAAACTATTAAAATAGTGGTGAAGTATTAAAGGCAAGTGGAGAAGGAAATTTATTATCTTGAAAATTTCTTATCGGGAGCATATTTGAGACCACAACTTTCGGGAAAACTCGAGGATGGAAACTATTCAGCAAGTGGGTTGGATGAAAACCCAATCCATCTTTGAGGTGGGCTTACTTCAAAGTTCATAGTGAGCGTTATTTGGAGAAATTTGTGAAGTCTTCTTTGAAGACAAATTTCAGGTTTTTGGATTCCAAGTGGAATACTTGATGGATTCCGGATTTGCAAAGAGTTGAATGTTTGATAAGGCGAGGTCATTAAATTACTGTCATTATTAGAATAGAGCATATGTTTGAGGAAATGCTTGGAATAAAAATATTAATGAAGATATGTTTAATTTATCCCCTATAAAATTTAATATCATTAAATGTTCAAAGGCAATTACGTGTATAAGATAGAAGGGAATAATGGTTTAGACGGCTTGATTAGTTTAGGTTGTTTTGATTTGGTTGTATAATATTAAGGATAAGTTTGTCTTCACTACTGGTGCATTATCAAGAGGAGGTTGTGGATTTACTAAGGGATGACAATAGCATTCACTTGGTGTATTTATTCTAAGGTAGTTTCTTACTAACCCTTTTGTCGCTTATCACTTCAATTAGTATGTTGCAGTTTGGTTGTCATTGATTATAGAAGCTCGATAGTTTGTTACAGTCTAGTTATTTGGTTATCAAAGTCTCTAATAAATTATCTTGTTGATGATGTTTTTCCCTTATGGTTTGGTAGACAGCTTCATGGTGTGTCAAGGCATGTGTGATCCAAGTTTCAAGTCCTTTCAGTTACCAAAAAGGTAGTTTTGAGAGTAATAGATTCAAGTCTGTGTTGACTCTGTGAGGATGTTCTCAAAAGTGTAAAGGTTGGCTCTACATTTCTTCGCATTTGAATATTTGGTCTTGTGGTTCAAAATTTAAGTTCATGGAGATGTGAAAGTATTATATCCAATGTTTCATGTCAATATGCCTTCCGCAGTGAAATTTTGAGGTGACAATGTGCAGGACTATGTTGTCTAGTGATTGGTTTTAATGTATGTCTACTTGTGTTAGCATAAGGTTGTGAATTCTAGTTGTATGAGTTTTTATGGACACTCCATGTGTCTCATAGTGTCTCTGGTTTGAAGTGCATACAAATATTTCTTGTTTCCAATACCACACAAATGTTTCAAATCACTTTGTGAAGTTATGTTTTTTTTTAGGCCGACTAAGCTATGTTATTGGTGTGCACCACAAGTTCAATATTATGCACAGCTTATGGAGTGTTTGAAGGTGTTTTATGGGTCATGCCGACTCATTTCAGAAAAATGCAAGTAATTCTTTATCATTCATATGTCCTGCAAATATTGTGAAGGTCGACATACTACAAGTTATGTGTTTTCTTGCTTATGGATGACCTTTGAATTTGTCAAGCGTGTGAATGATTCCTATTGAAGACCAAAGGTGTGAAGAAATTTTAGGACCAGGTTAAGCATGTGTTGGAATTCACAAAGCATGTTCCTCTTCCCAGTGTTGTGTGTAGTCTTTTGAGTCTTGTCCTCTACATGTTTCATATTGTTTGTTTTATCTTTGGCCGACTTGTAGATCTAATATTTTTTGTTGTAGGTCGACATGTGAAGTGCAATCAATGTAATATCTTGTATAAATTGTAAACCTAGTTGATCTAGGGTAAGGAGTGATGTGATGCATTATGATAATTGTGTGAGTGACTAATAGAGAAAAAAAAATTCTGGAAAATCATGTCCAATTTCATTTTGATAATATCTTTGTGACAGAAGGTAAGTGAAGAAGTTTGCTTAACTATTTGTTGGAGGCAGTGAGCCAAAGGAAAATCTTTTTGATTGTTGAAAGCAGTGAGCTAGTAGGTGGTTGAGAAGACATTTGAAGAAATGACAAAGCATAATTACTCTTGAGTGTGTGCTAAGATCAAGGAGTTGTAGCTTCCTTGGGTTGTATCCCTAAAAAAAATTAGTATAATTAGGGAGTTTTAGCTTCCTTGGGAGTGACCCTAAAATTGTAATTAGTGAGTTTTAGCTTCAATGGGTTGTATCCCTAAAACAAAGTTGTTAAATTTTTTCATCTTGTGAAGCTAGATTAGGACAATAGCTCCTAGTAGCTTTTCTCACCATGCTTTTTCCCCTATGGGGTTTTCCATGTGTATTTGGTGTAGTATTGTGTTATGTATTGTCTTCTTCTTTCATGTTCTTGCTTATCCGATAGATTTTAAAGTATCTGCTTGTTTTGAAGGGTTTGAGATTTGATAGAATATTGATTCACCCCCCCTCTCAATATTTTGGTGTGTCCAAAAATTAGTATTAGAGCCTGGTACCTTAGAATAATTCTAACAACTTGAGAAAGATCTAGGATGGCACAAGTAGGGTCTCACAAGGCACCTAGATGTGATGGAACAAATTTTACTATCTGGTGATTCGAAATGGAAACCTATCTGACCTCTTTAGGTTTTGGTGTTTGGCAATCTGTCAAGGATGGTTATGTTGTTCCCACTACTCCTCCAACTAATCTAATGAAGATTGGGGCTTATGAGAATAATGGAAAGGCTAAGAATGATATCTTGAGTGGTTCAATAGACTCTAAATTTGTAAAAGTAATGCACTGCAAGTCAACAAAGAAGGTTTGGGAAAAGCTTAGTGGCATCTAAGAAGGAGACATTAAAGTAAAACAAGCCAAGTTGCAAATCTTCAGAGGTAAGTTTGAGAACCTAAAAATGTCAGAGTATGAAGATATTGCAGGATATCTATTATGGGTAGATGAAGTGGTCAATGCAATCAGAGGACTTGGTGAAGAACTAGAAGAATCAATGGTGGTTAAAAAGGTACTGAGATCTATTCCTAAAGCTTATTGTCCTTAAGTATCTTCTATTGAGGAAGCCAAAGATTTAGATAAACTCTTAATGGATCAATTATATGGTTCCCTTACTGCATTTGAAATGAGAGGGTTTAACAAAGAAGATCCAAAGAAGGAAGTAACTATCAAAGCTAGTAAGAAGGAGATGTATGAAGCATTTGATTAGATTAGTGATACTGATGAAGAAGAAGCAAAATTTATAAGGAAGTTGAAAAGGGGTACTAGAAATTACAAAGGTAAGCTACCCTTCAAATGTTTTTAAGTGTGGAGAGGTTTGTCATTTTGCTTCTAAATATCCCTTAAAAGATTTTGAAAAGAGAAACAAAGATTCTAGAAGAAATAGGTTCAAAAAGAGTATCTACTCCAAGTCCAAGACTCCTACTCTTCAAAGGATGAGGAATCCAATGATCTGGATAATGAGGATGAAATCTTGTTCATATCTGCCAAGAAGATTGAAGATGAAACTAAACTCAAAGGTTGTATGTACTTCTTTTCATGCAAAAGAAGAGGCAAACTCCTGGGTGATCAGTAGTGGTTGTTCTAACCATAGGATAAGGGATAGGAGCAATTCTATCAAGCTTGTGAAGTGGAATGGAGGAATAGTCAAGCTTGGAGATGATACTTCAATATAGATATGTGGAAAAGGTGCAATAAGTATTGATGAAAATCATAGGACGAAATATGTTCTCTATGTTAAAGGTCTCAAACACAATCTTCTTAGTGTGAGTCAGATGTGTAGAAATAGATACAATCTCATATTGAATGAAAGAGGATGTGAAATAAAAAAAGGAGTCTTGAAAATCAATTGCAGAAGGATCTAGGACGAATGGTGACATATACAATCTAAGGGATGTCAATGGGAGAAGTTGTCTTCTAGGACATGCAAGTGAATGTTGGATTTGGCATAGGATAATGGGACACATCAAATTTGACAATCTTGTGTAGATCAACTCATCACATGTGATAAGAGATATTCCTAAGATAATCAAGTTTGCAAGTACTATGTGCAAGGAATGTCAGTTTGGAAAGAAAACAAGGATAAATTTCAATTCCAAAAAGTATTCTTCCTCTAAACCATAAGAGTTGATTCATACTTATTTGTATAGACCTACCAAAACAAGAAGTCTGAAAGGAGAAAGGTATTTCATGCTTGTTATTGATGATTTCTCTAGGATGACATGGGTTACTTTCTTGAAAGATAAATTTGATGTTTTTAGTAGATTCAAGATTTTTAAATCAATGGTTGAGAATGAAATGAATGTTGAAGTCAAGTGCTTCAAGTTTGAAAGAGGAGGTGAGTTCACTTCAAATGAGTTTAATATTTTTTGTGAAGAACATGGAATAAGGAGGCATCTATCTACTACTAGAACTCCTCAACAAAATGGGGTAGTGGAAAGAAATAATAAGACTGTTCAAGATATGGCAAGGACCATGTTGATGGAAGAAAATCTGCATGATGTTTATTAGAAAGAAGTAATTCATATTGCAATCTATATTCTCAACATGTGTTTATTAAAGCTTAACAGCACTAAGACCCCATATGAGTTATGGTATGGAAGACTGGCAACTGTCAAGTATTTTAGAATCTTTGGATACAAATACTACATCAGAAGAGATGAAGATTCTTTGGGGAAGTTTGATTTAAGAGTTGATGAAGGTGCTTTTCTAAGATATTCATCTCAGAGTAAAGCATATAGGTGCTACAACAAAAGATTGGGAAGAATAGTTGAAAGTACAAATGTTAAGGCTCATGAAGATCTACATTAGAATATGAATGAAATTAAGGATTGCAGATCTGATGTACCTCCTTGCTCAGAAGAAGGAGAAGAAGTTGAAGAGAAAGAAGAAACATTAGAAAATCACATTAAGACTCATGTTGATTATGTTCAAAGGAATCATTCTAGGGATCATATTATTGGAGATATGAAAGGAGTGTTGACCAGGAGAAGGCTTGCATAGACAAATGAACAAGTAAAATTTTGTTTGTTATTAAAGATAGAACCAAAAACTTTTGTTGATGCTAGAAAGGATGAAAGATGGTTACAAACAATGGAAGAAAAATTGAATCAGATTGAGAAGAATTGCACTTGGGAACTAGTTCCAAGGCCTGCAAACAAAAATGTGATAGGAACAAAGTGGGTATTCAGGAATAAGTTGAATGAAGATGGAGAAGTTGTAAGAAACAAAGCAAGACTGGTATGTAAAGGCTATTCACAAGTGGAAGAAATTAATTTGGAGGAGACTTTTGCTCCAATAGCAAGAATGGAAGCACTCAGAATGTTTCTTTCCTTTTCAACCCACAAAAACTTCAAAGTTTATCAAATGGATGTCAAATCATCCTTCCTAAATTGAGATTTTGAAGAAGTCTACATAGAGCAACCTGATGGATTTTGGTTATCAGAAGACCCAAACATGGTGTGCAGACTCAAAAAGGCAATGTATGGTCTCAAACAAGCTCATAGGGCTTGGTATGCAAGGTTGCATAAGTACTTCCTTTAGCAAGGTTTCAAGAAAGGTACCACAAATAGTAACCTTTACTTCAAGATTGAGGATGAAAGAGTTTTGAGAGTTGTTCTATATGTTCATGATATAATCTTTGGTGGAAATGATGAAATGTGAAAGAAGTTTGCTAAAGAAATGTAGAAGGAATTTGAAATGTCTATGACTGGTGAGTTATCCTTCTTTCCTGGTCTTCAAATTGCTCAGCTAGTTGATGGTATCTTTGTTTCTCAAGCAAAGTATGTCAAGGAGATGTTGAAGAAGTTTGGTATGGAAGATTGCAAACGATAAGTATGAGGTTTTCATTTGAGCAAAGATGATGAGTCTCCCTTGGCTGATCAGACTCTATATAGATCTACGATTGGAAGCTTGTTGTACTTAACTTCTTTAAGACCTAATATTATGCATGTGGTATGTTTGGTTGCAATATTTCAAGCTAATCCTAAAGAAACTCATGTGAAGGTCATCAAGAGGATCTTCATCTATCTGAAATGAACTCTAGATTATGGATTATGGTATACAAAAGGTAATGAGTTTGATTTGAGTGTATACACTGGTGCTAATTGGGATGGTTGTGTTGATGATACAAAAATTACCAGAGGTGGTGATTTTTTTTAGCAAAAAATTTGGTTTAATGGCACAATAAGAAGCAAGATTCGGTATCTTTTTCAACAGTAGAAGAAGAGAATATTGTTGCAACATATTTTTGTACTCAGGTGTTGTGGATGAAGCAAACATTGAAGGATATCAAGATAAAGTATAGTGAGCCCATTCCTATTCTATGTGATAATACAAGTGTTATCAACATTTTAAAGAATCCAGTGATGCGTTCTAGAAACAAACACATATCAATCAAGTATCACTTTTTGAGAGAGGTTGCAGATAAAGAATTGAAGTTGGAGTATGTATCTACAAAGGATCAGGTTGCAGACATTTTCCCTTTCAGACTCTGTAGCGTAGCAATCTTCACATTATCATCACCTTCATACAAAGTTTCCAACTTTTTCCAGATCTCATAAGCAGTCTTCAGATCCATAACATTCGTCATCTCATAATCAGTCAAAGCACTCAACAATGCTTCCTTAGCCCTAATATTATATTCAGCGTCCCTAATCTCAGCAGCAATAGTAGGACCATTTTGAGGAATAACATACCTATTACTTGTAATGTTCTAGTAAGATTCACCAATGCATCTCAAATGACACTCCATTCGAGTCTTCCACAAAGAATAGTTTGTTCCATCAAATCTCGGACTATCCTTCTTATATGTCGCCATCCCAAATCACCTCAAGCTGTTCAATTCTTCCAAGGAACCTGCTCTAACACCAATTGTTGGCAACACAAGGGCAGACAACTAAGAGTGGGGGTGAATCAGTTGTCATAGAATTTTAAGCTTATTAACTTTATTAACCCTTATTCTCATATTTGATTAATAACCATGAAAGCATAAATCAACAACACATCAGAAATACACATGACACCAAGATTTTTGTGTGGAAACCCTGTTAGGGGAAAAACCACGATGGAGGTTAATCCACAAGTTTATAACTCTGTTAAAAGTATAAGTAGAATAAAAGGGGAATACACATGCATTCAGACACACTCCCTAGAGCTCACTGCTCAATTACAAAAGGCTTACTGCCCAAGGAAAGACTCACCGTCTTACAGAAATATTCAGATTAAATCCATCTGAAGATCTTGAACTGAGAAAGTAGCATCTGCTAATGCTTGATTACAGTTTCAGTTAAGCACATGAACACTTCTTCACTCTTCCTCACTCTTCTTCACTCTTCTTCACACTTTGCTCTGCCTTCGAAAGATTTAGAACATTATTCACACACACACACACTTGCTCACTCGCACGCCTTCTCTTTCAAATGGAAAAACAATCACTTATATATATCTGCAACAAGGAATTACATCGCTTCATGTCGACTTAAACAAAATAATAAGATGAATACAAATTGTCGGCCCAAAACAATAAAGATTATTAATGTCAATCTACCAATGTTGGCCACAACATAGTAGATACCCAAAACAATTTCCTCGAACACAAAACACCTTTAAAGGTTTTTCTTCGAAGATCCACAACATGCTACAATCACCCTGTCGGCCATGAACATGAAAAAATGAACACGCAAGAAAAAATCATCGACCGCGAGCACAATGATCAATGCGGATATGCAACACAGATAGAGTGCAATCTAGAAACATCCACAAACACCACAGGAGCATACACAACTCATATTACCAGAATCGCATTATCTTCTTCCAGGAATACCAGCTACAGTAACAGAATAATCGTCGAAACATAGAAACTCAAAGCTTACTCAGATCTTCATGCGCATCTCTGAAATTTTCGGTGGATAAACTAGATATTCTTGAAAACAAAACCTTTAATCCACCACATCTCACCATCAACATACTGAACTTTCCATCATACTGATCTTCACTGCTTCACAAACAATCTGCAACTTATTTTATTACAATTTTTTCAATATCCTCGACATATACAGTCTTAAATACATTAATACTAATAGTGTTGACATCAATAACAACCACATATTAGCAAAACAACCACAACATCCAACACTTATAACTTTAGCTACCCAAGCATTTCAATGTAGTCACAACTTGGAGAATAGTCTCTTATGTTGACAATACTTGAATGCAAAGGAGCTATCAATCCAAGTTGGAATTAATCATTCCTATTTAATAGAAAAATATGTAAATGTTAGTAGAAGATTAAAGTATTATATTTATATGAATCTATGCCAAATGAATTGTTTGACACATTGTCTCTACTTTCTAAGTGGATTGTATTAAGTTGGTTTTTCTTTGTTGAAGTAAAGAACTATCAGTTAGAAAACTTGGAAAATATTTGGAAATCATACTATTTTATGGATGATTTGGAAAGATGTTAAGATTTATTTAACCCATACATAAGCTTGTGAATGGTTTAGCAAAATATCTGCATTGTCAAACTTGGGAAAATCGTAAAAAAAAGTTATCCATCTTGGGTGAGGGTTCTTACAGTGGTATCAAAGCCAAAATCGTGCCAACCTGGAGGGTTATGTACCCTAGTGACATGACTAGACATTATGCAAAAAGAGAACAAAAGTGTAGACAACAGTTGGCATAACCTTATTCGGAAAAGGATTCTTTTTCAGCTACAATAGCTAAAAGGCAGCCACCCAGAGTTGCACACAGCAGTAGTAAAATGGTAGGTTGGGTAGTGAGAGCCCTCAGGACAGAGCAGGTAGAGGATATAATGATAGTGCTCATAATATATTGAATGATTTGGCCAAGGGGCAGCAAAAAATAATGCAATAGTTTATGCAATCCCAACAATAGTTAATCATAGTCACTAATCAAATGTCTCAAGACATGAATTCCTTGAGTGTGAATAGGATTGTTATTGGTGAAGGTAGCAATGCAAGCAATGATGTCCCACGAGGTGCTAGTACAGGTGGGTCACAAAGACCTTTTCAACCTACATTCACACCTAGAGAGGAGGAAGAAGAGTTCCCACAAGAAGAGAAACAACCATTGGTGGATGAAGTGATGGCAATTTATTATGAGTATCACACCCTTCCACATGCCATTAGAAACAAAATAACTTTGAACCAATATATGAATTAGCATAAGGATAGGAGGAGAACACAACAAGATAAAATACCTCAAGGTTTGCATAGGGAATACCCACATGCCTTGGGGAAACTCACTCTTCCTAACTTTGATGGTAGTGGGAAAAGCACATCATGTGCTTGGATTCACAAATTGACACTTTTCTAAATCTTAAACATATGCCAAAAATAAAAGCAATTAAGTTTGTAACTCTTCACCTTGATGGTCCAGCTTATGATTGGTGGCATCGTGGTTTAGTGGTACAAAGCCATGCTTTAGTTTAGTCGTATGAAGAATTTAGCAAAAAATTGATTGCTAAATTCGATAGGAAGGATGTGGAAGTGTATTTCAAGGAGCTAGGTATGATTAGACATCATGGGGATGTTAATAATTATATCAATGAATTTCATAAGGTGGTTGTTATGGTACAAGACATGTCAGAAAATAGACTTATAATGCTATTCACCAAAGGTTTACATCATAATTTGAGCGGTTTGGTGAAGTCTTTTAAATCCAATACTCTCCAGGATGCCATTCAGACGGTACTCAATATTGAAACTACACATTCTAATCAACAAACTCAAAAGAAAAGTTTCAAGAGTAGCAAACCATTTAAGACTTTCAATCAACCTAAAACCACTCCACCCATATTGGATTTTGAGTCAAGGAATGAGTTGTGCAGGAAGAAATTATGTTTCTCCTACAAGGAGCCAAGCAAACTAGGGCACAGGTGCCTTGGGAAAGGTAAATTCCACTATATAGAGGTCACTTTTGATGTTGAGGTGGAAGTAGTTTATACTACCTCAGAGAGTGACCAGAGTGATCAGTTGTTGGAGCATGTTGAGGGAGCTTCAGGTGATGTGGCACATGGCACCATAGCTACACTATCAGGGGTTCTTAAGTACCATCATTTCAGAGTTAAGAGGTGTGTTGAAAGGACAATGGGTCTCTTGCCTACTTGACAGTGGGGTGACTCATAATTTTGTTGACAAGGGGCTGGTGGTTAAGAGGGGAGTACAGGTAGAGGACTTTCATGCATTCAGTTGGGGAATTACACGGTGACAGACAACTTCTATGTGGTTGGGATTGGAGATACAGATGTTGTTCTAGGAGTTCAATGGCTACATTCGTTGGGTTGATATAGTCAAGACTTCTAGAAAATGGAGCTGGAATTTATAGCAGATGGAAAGCCAATGGTGTTGAGGGCTTTGGCGAATGGTGCGCCAGAGATAATGACAGCAAAGAGGATGGAGACTTTATTCAGGCATGGTGAGGTTGCATGGGTAGCCCAATGCTTAATGTTATCCAATTATGCTTCCAATGATGACATGCATCATGTGGATATCCATCCTATTATGGATAAACATAACGTTGTGTTTGGCAATATTCCTCCAGGTAGGCCCCTAGATCAAGGATTTGAGCACGTGATTGAGTTGGAGGAGGGTGTCAAACCTATAATCACCACTTTGTATCGCTACCCTAGGAGATTCAAGGAAGAGATTGAAAAATGATACAAGAGTTATTGGATATGAGACATATTAGACTGATCTCTAGTCCCTTTGCATTTTCGGTGGTCTTAATAATGAAAAAGGATGACATGATGAGGATGTGTATTGAATATCGTGTCTTGAATAAAAAGATACCAAAAACAGGTACCCAATACCCAAGATAGATGAATTGTTGGATGGGTTTCATGGGGCGATTTATTTCTCAAAGATTGATCTTCGTTTAGGGTGCCACCAAATTAGAGTTTGTGTAGAGGATGTACATAAAGACAACATTCAAATGCTACTACAGACATCATGAGTTTATAGTCATGCATTTCGATCTTACTAATGCACTTGTAACTTTTCAGTCATGTATGAATCATATATTTTATAAGTAATTGAAAAAAATCGTATTGGTCTTTTTTTATGATATTTTGATATACAATAAGATGTGGGAAGATCACCTCAAGCACATTGATGAGGTGTCAGGAATTATGGAATCACAGTCTCTGTTTGTGAAGGCTTCTAAATGTGAGTTAGGCATGACCAAATATTATATTTAGGACATGTGATTAGTGTTGGTGGGGTAAAGGTACACCAGGAGAAGATACAGGCCATACTTCGACCATCATGTGATTGGTGTTGATGGGCACCGTGGAGAAACATTTCAGAGTTGAGGGGTTTTCTCTGATTATGCAGCTATTATAGGAGGTTTATTAAGGGGTTTTCGCGATTGGCAACACCTCTCACAGATCTCACCAAGGGTGCATTCACATGGTCGAATGAGTCTCAAAATACATTTGATAGGCTTAAGTAGGTCATGAGTTCTTGTCCAATCTTAGCACTATCAGATTTATCTCAACCATTTGTACTAGTGTGATGTGTCAGATGAAGGGATAGGTGCATGCTCATGCAGAATAGACATCCCATAGCCTACAAAAGTAGGAAGTTGAGAGATACATAACGATTGTATTCCACCTATGACAAAGAAATGCTTGTCATCATCCATGCAATGGAAAAGGTTAGATAATACCTGGTAGGTGGAAAGTTTGTGGTCAGGACAGATCACAATAATTTAAAATGTTTCTTAGAGCAAAAATATTTAAATGAACGTCAACAGAAATGGGTAAGCAAAATTCAAACGTATGACTATGACATTAAATATGTCAAAGGAAAAAGAAATATTGTGTCTGATGCATTATCCAGAAGACCCACCCTTTACTCTATGTTTGACATTTCAGCCAATTGGAAGGCTCACCTATTGGTTGAGTATTCCAAGAATACCTTTGCATGGGAGCTCATGGACGGACAAGTTCAAGATGATAGGTATAAGGTGATTGATGATGTGATTTATTATAAGGGCAAGGTATTCTTAGTACTTGAATCTAAGTTTAAGGGTAAGATTATGAGAGTTGATCATGATACACCTTTAGTAGGACACCTCAAGTTCTTCAAAACTTATAGGCAGATTCGAGAGAGATTCTCATAGAAGGGTCTCAAGAGTGATGTCCTACATTATGTCAGAGAGTGCATGACTTGTCAATAGAAAAACATACCTTCCCTGATGGTTTGCTACAACCATTATCAATTCTAGAGAAGAAGTGGGAGTGTAACAATGGACTTTATCATGGGTCTTTCGAAAGTCCAAACAAAAGATTGTATATATGTAGTGGTTGATAGATTAACAAAGTGTGTACATTTCTTTGACGTTCCTTTTGATTACAAGGCACCACATGTGGCAGAATTGTTTTTTTCGGGAGGTATTCAGGTTTGATGGGCTTCTGAAAAACATTGTCAACAGACCAAAAATGGAACTAGTCTAACAAGTGCAAGGCAACATTTGAGTCTCTCGAGAAGAAGCTCACTACTGAGCTTGTGCTTGCATTGGCATACTACAGTCAACCATTTGAAGTCCAAAGTGATGCTTTGGACTATGCAATAGGGGGAGTGCTCATACACGATGGGCACCCAATGGCTTATGAGTCAAGGAAACTAAAAGATAGGGAAAAGAACTATGCAATGCACGAGAAAGAGATGACAAGGATAATTCATTATCTTCGAACTTGGAGGCACTATCTACAGAGAGTTCACAATGCGGTCAAGACCGACAATATCTCTTCTACCTATTTCAAGAATCGAGCCAATTTAATCCCAAAGCAAGCTAGGTGGCAAGAGTTCCTAGCTGAGTTTGACTAAAAGATCACCTACAACCCAAGTAAAAAGAATGTAGTTGATGCTCTTAACAAAAAAGCACAGTTGATGGCAGTTGAGGATGTGCAAGAAGGGGCAACTCCAAGGGAGAGCCAAGTTGCACTTTTAGTAGAGCAATTGGAATCTATCAAATAGGGTTTGGAGAATAATCCTCAAGCTACATAATTGTGGAGACAAGCCAAAAGAGGGACAAAATCGAAAAGTCAGTGTTAAGGACGGAATTATGTTCACCCAAGATCGAGTCTATGTCCCCAAGTAGAACTTGTGGAGGGATCTCATGCATAGCCTATGGGTTGGTCATCCAAGACAAAAGAGAACCCTCACACTCTTAGAAAGGGACTTTTACTAGCCTAGAATGAGGAAGGACATAGATGAGTATATTTGAAGTTGCCTCATTTGCTAGCAGTCTCCAAGAGGCTTGCTTCAACCCCTACACATTCCAATCGGGCCTTGGGCAAGTGTATGTATGGACTTCATAACAAGTGTACCTAATGTGGATGAGTATACAAGCATAATGGTGGTAGTCAACAGGTTCTCTAAGTATGGGGTCTTTGTGTCATGAAAGACGTCGTGCAAAGCAAAGGACACAACTAACTACTACAGAAATGTGGTGAAGTATTGGGGTGTGCCATTGAGCATAATCAGCGACGAGGACCCCAAATTCACTAGCAATATATGGGTCGAGTTGTTCAAACTAATGAGTATAAAGTTACTCATGTCTAGCAACCATCACCTAGAGACCAACGGCCAAACCAAGCAAATCAATGTGGTGCTTGAGGATTACTTAAGGCACTTTGTTTGGTCAGACCAATCCAACTGGCCTAAGTAGTTGGACTTTGATCAGTTCAACTACAACTTACATAAATCAAGATCGAGTCAGTACTCATTGTTTCACTTGGCGACCGAGCAATAGCCATTGACTCCCCATACAGTTTTGAGTGAATTTGGCTCATCATCACTTGGTCAAGGTTGTAGAGAGAATGAAAAGGTATGCAAACTCAAGCAAGAGGTTTGTGGACTTCAAGGTAGGCGACAAGGTGCTTTTGAAGTTAGACTTGAACCAATTCAAGCCTATGAGAGGTTTGATTCATGCACTCACTAGAAGGTTCAATGGATCTTATGAAGTTATTGGCAAAGTTGGTAAGGTTGCCTACAAGTTAAAACTACCAATTCACATGAGGGTGCATAATGCGGTCCATGTGAGTTAGCTTCATCCATTCTGTGAAGACACAATGAAGCCAAGCAGGAATCTTTCAACCAAAGGGCCAACAAATGTCTTGGACATGCCAGATCTACAAGTGGAAGAGGTACTTGCAGTTAACGAGTGTAGGTTAGTGACTACAGGTGGAGAGAATTTTTGGTTCACTAGTGAGGCCAACCTAGGGAGAAGGCTTCTTGGGAGAAAGCAGAAAGCCCATGGAAGTTTGAAGATAAGGTGTTGGAGTTCTTGGAGAAGGACTCTACACCCATCAGATAAGTCCCAAAGGATTTGGGCACTCTTTGCATGTGTCAAAGTGAAGTGGTGCCAACATCCGAGAGGTAGCCTATTTTTAAGTGGGGGAGAATGTAAGGGGATTGAAAGGCCAACCCAAGTACATGGGGTACCATGCCACCATGCTTGAGTACCAACAAGGTACTCCTCACCCTATCTTAGAACAAGCTAGTAAGTGGCACTATCAAGACCCAAGGCAATGATAGCCAAGCTACATGAGAACAATATGGAATGTCAAAGTCAGACTTGGATTTCACCATCCTCACACAAGAACGTGTTGTTCTGCAGAGCAACAAGCAAGAATGAAGTCCTCATCCATTATATGGTTGCTAGTTCCTTAAGCCTAGCTCAAATAGAGTTTGCACCAAGCTAGAATTTATAACAATCTACACCAAGTCGGACTCAACATGAGGACACACCAAGACAAGCTTGAAAGAGCTCACACCAAGTCGAGCTTGGAGGAGCCCACACTAAGTCAAACTCAAGAGGAGGATGCAAAAGGGCCAATGTGGGTTTGAAGAGGTTCCAAACTCTTTGAAGCCCAACATTGGACCAAAAGCCTAACAAGCCTAAAGTTGGAGTATTTGCTTGAACCAGGTAAAGGAGGTAATTGATCATCTTGAAAGTTCTTGTAGCTTTCCCAACCTTATGATCAACCTTTGGCTGCCTAGGAATCGGACAAATAGCTTATATAAGGGAATAAGAGTACCCTAGCCGCTAAACAACAAATTAGCATTTCAACATGAAATTAAAGCCCCAAGGGAAGGATCATAATGGAGTGATCCAAAGAGGTTCGAAAATAGCAATTACATTCAACAATTGAGAGTGTCATTATTTTGGGGTCAACTTGAGTCTCGATGATATCTTGACCTACACATTGCTTCACTTGACTAAATGACTGTAACCATTGATTATATCTTGGTATTTAAATGGAGACCATCTAATCTAATATTCACTTCAATTAGAATTCAATCCCATTGATACTGATGAGCTATGCAACAGTTTGCAATTTTTCTTAATAAATTACTTGGTTAAAGACAATTGCTCTATTTTTTGTCTTAAAGGTTTGTGGACCATATTTATGGCATCCCTGAACATGTGGATGATTGGAATTTGTATCATTTCACCATTGATATATGTTAGTGTTTTGGATCTATTCTAGACTAGATTGGAAATGATTTGGTTGTAGATTCTTATTTCTATAAAACTTTAAACTTTAGTTATCTTCAAGCCTTGATTGGAGAACATGTCATAGGTTGCACATTTTTCAAAATTTTAATGCATTAACAAATGGCCTCATAAAGTTAGACCCTTATGAAGGTGATCTTGGCATACTATGCCTCAAAGAACTAGTGCATTCTTTAATGAAATAACACTTACCTCCATTAACACCAATTGTATATAATTGTTTGAGCTTGCAAGGATGAATGCTTTAAGGTCACAGCTCAAATTTTATGCCTTATCTCTTCAGTACCACTTGATATAGCTGTAGGAATGCTTTTAAATATCTGGCCTATCATAAATAATTTACTTCTTTCAAGTGAAATCATAAAACTAGAAATGACTGCTCCATTGAATACTCGTCTTGTGTAAATGCAATGAATTTTATGTTCCTCTTCCGTTATGCTTATACAAGTTGCAACTTTGATAGATTACTTGTTAGTGTAGGAAAATTATGTAGATAGTTGCACAACCTTGATTAGGACTTTTAGTTAATCATTGCTTCACTAAGGCCGATGACCATAATCATTGATTATATCTTGTTATATGCATGCAGACCGTCCAATCTAACATGTTGAGTTGAAGCCAAATCATATTTAAAGATGGATGATATATTAGCTGCAGTCTTTCTTAATGAACTCTTTGGTCAGAGACTATTGTTTTAATTATTTGTCTCCAAGGGTTGTGTAAAACATTTATGGCATCTTTGCACATGTAAGCAACTGTAATTTGTATTATTTGAGCATAGACATGTTTTTGGTTAAGATAAATTGGTTTTGAAGGGGCCACAAACCATGTACATCTGATAGAACAACACTAAGTTTATACGGCAAACTCTCAAAATGGGACAAAACCATAACTGCAGCCCAACTGCCAAGCAAGAACCAGCACAACTGCAACCAAGTTGCTGCCACACTCCAAAGAGTATCCAATGGTCCAGCCTAAACGTCAAACCCTACCCTATTCAACCTCACAACCTTAATTTCAGTGTCTGATTGGGAGACAGATTTGGAAAGATCTTTCTTTCGTCTTCGAGCAATTATCCAAGGGACGTGCATATACATATGTTGACCATTTGGATCTACTGTAAAATAATTAATGCTTTGTCTGAAGTTTCTTCTTTGTAAAGAAGGATTTGGATCTACCTAAAACTAAATTGCAAATTATTGGCTATGGGTTCTCATTTCTAGATAACTGTAAAGCTTCGGATATCTTCTGGATTAGATTGGAAATGTTTAAGGTCATTCCTTATTTCATGAGAACTTTTACCTCCATAAGCATTAATCCTATGTAAATGTTTTTAAGAAGTGATTATGCATACGGGCATGAGTGGTTTGAGGTCATAGCTCAACCTTCATTCTTCTCTCTTCATTAGCACTTGGCATATATTTAGGAATGCTTCTGAACATCTAAACCAAATCCAAAATATCACTTCTTTCACGACATATCATAACACCAGAAATGACTATTGATTCTGTTGCTGTAATGTTTTCTGCATTTCATATAATGCAATGACTTTTGTGTTCCTCTAAAAGAAGGTTACCATTTGCGCTTGAACACGTTCCAACTTTGATAGAACCATTGGCACTATAAGCAGGTCATGAAGGTAGTTGCACAAACTTGTTTGTAGACTTAAGTCAGGCATTGCTTCATTTAAGGGACACTGACTACCTACTGATTTCTCTTGGTATATGTATGATCATCATACAATCTAGTAGGTACTTGAATTTCAATCGAAACACATTGACAAATAGTATGTACCTGCAGTCATTTCATAAAATAAAATGACTTTTGTGTTCCTCTTAAAGAAGGTTAACATTTGTGTTTATACACGTTCCAATTTTGATAGGACCATTAGCATTATAGGCAGATCATGAAGATAGTTGCACAAACTTGTTTGTAGACTTTTAAGTCAGGCATTGCTTCATTTAAGGAACACTGACTAACTACTGATTTTTTCTTGGTATATGTATGATCATCATATAGTCTAGTACGTACTTGAGTTACAATCAAAACACATTGACAGATAGTATGTACCTGCAGTCTATCTTAATGAACTCTTGCTGAGACAATTACTTCTTTGTTTTAGGGTTGCAGATCATATTTATGGCATCCTTGCACATGTTGAGGGGCTGCAATTGGTACTGTTTGAGGATTTATAGATGTTGAGGCTTTGATCTACTGTAGACAAATTGGAATTTTTTTTCTGTAGGTTCTCATTTCTAAAGCACATTAAGGCTTTGGATCTACTATAGAGAACACTGGAAATGTTTTGGCTGTAGATTCTTATTTCTAGATAATTTCTAAGGCTTTGGATCTCTTCTAAACTAGATCGGAAATTTTGAGGCAATTGGTCTCTTCTCTTCAAAAGATTAATGTGCAAACAAATGGTCTCGTAGAAACTTAGACCCTTATGAGCGTGACCTTAACATGCTATGCTTTAATGAACGATTGCATTCTTCCATGAAATAACGATTGTCTGTTAGCATCAATCATGTGTAAACGTTTTCAGAAATGGTTACACATATGGGGATGAATGCTTTGACATTGAGGCCATTGTTCGACCAAATTGTCTTGTCTCTGCATTAGCACTTGGATCTCTTCTAGACTAGATTGGAAATGTTGAGGCAATAAGTCTCATCTCTTCAAAATATTTGATGTGCAAAGAAATGGTCTGATAGAAACTTAGACCCTTACACCCTTGTGAACATGATCTTAAAATGCTATGCTTAAATGAATGATTGCATTCTTTCATGAAATAACATTTATGTCTGTTAGCATCAATCACATATAAACGTATTCAGAAATGGTTACACTTATGGGGATGAATGCTTTAACATTGAGGTCATAGTTTGAACTTCATGCCTTGTCTCTGAATTAGCACTTGGCATATTTGTAGGAATGACTGACTATCTAACCTGTTGCAAAATAATTCATGCCTTTCATGTGAAATTAGAACACCAGAAATTACCACTCCATTGATTCAGTAGCTGTAGTATTTTCTCAATTTTGATAAATGCATTGCCATGTGCACCACATCACAGAATCAAGTCTACAGTCAAGCAAACAGTCAAACTTCAATTGGAGTTCTTGTTTTCTTTTTGCATTGCAGGAATGCATAGCTTCTCCATGTATCAAAGTAGAGTGATTTTTGAATACGGCATTCCCAAGAAAAAACACGTAGGCGAGGCTCAACATTTACAGTAAATTGCTAATAGAAAAGGGCAATACAGTAATACTAAATATGAGGATACTTGCTTGTTACATTAAACACCCTTCTATTATAATTCTGAATATTACACTGACAAACACAAACATTCAACCACATTTATTTATTTTTAACTGAGACAACACTTTTATGTCCATGTTCATTGTCCTTTATTGGTTGCACCAAACATCATTTTTAACATATCATGCATCTCAAAGTTATACTCAAAATGATGCATGTAAAATTATTGCATTGGAATTCATTTTTACAGATTAAAGCTTTACATTTAGAAGATATGGACGATGGACTATTACTAAATTATTGGAAATTTGGATAAACTTCCTTGATGCATTGGTAGCTCTTTAATGAAATTCTGAATAGTGTACTCACAAATATTTAAAGCTTCAACCATGTTAATCTTAACTGAGTTAGGGATTTTAGAACACCAAATTAATTATACATCATTAGTTGTAGCAATGCAAAACTAAATTCTAGATATCATGCCTTTCCAAATTATATATATATGCAAGACCTCATTGCACCCAAAACTATTGCTACTTCAGAAGAATTGAACACCATGCACATCAAGGCCAGGGATAAAACTGAGGGAAAACATGGCAATCATGTCATTAGAGTAGAAAAATGCACCTTGAACATTAATAAACAAAATAAGACAAGCTCTAATAACATGAAAGGAGCAACAAACCAACTACAGTGCAGAAATCAGGGTTGTTGAAAGATGCATCCCAGAAGGCAGAAGGTGTGTATCTGGTAGATGAGATGGTATGGAAACAATTTGTTTAACCAGAGATGCTCAGCCGAGTCTCCGGGGGGGATGTCTCCTTCTGGAAGCAGACATCCCCCATAAAAAAAACCAGAGTTCACAAACTAAAATGTGTTAAAAAAACACAATAAAAATGCCAAAATCTAGAACACTAAAATGACTACAGTGGAAAAGCAGCAGACTTGAGTGGGAAAAACAGTAGATTGGAGCAAAAAATTGGTGACTGTCTGTCAAAATCAAACAGGGCGAGTGAAAAAAGTTTAACAGTGAAAAGCAAAAAGCAACACAATTAAAAATTTGTCTGAGAAGTGGTGATTTCAGGGTGGCCATGCAACAGTGACAACAGGTTACTTCAAATAAACATTAGAGTCTTGCTACTCAGTTTCTTATACTAAAGAATTTGAATGTTAGTTTTGGCTTTTTAATTTTAGAGTTCAAATTTCAATTTTGATTATTTTGATTTTATAATTTTTTATCTTTAAACTGGCTAAATTTTAAATTTTAAAATTAAATACCAAATAACAATGTAAATTCAAAAAGAAAACAAGTAAAAATTTGAAATAGTTATAATTAAAATTAATAATACTTGATGCAATATAGATGGTATAGCAAAGGATGGTGTCAACTGCTCCTATGGTTACTTTAGGGTTTCTGAGTGGTTTCTGCTTTCCTCGGTTGTTCTCTCTCCCTAGTGCTGCCACTGTGATGGGAGCACAAGATGCTGATCATGTGGCTGCAAAGGTTGGGAATTTGAGGATTCTAAAGGACATGGGATTGGTTTTGAGATCTGTGAGTGCCGACTAAAAAATCTGTAAGGAAGTTTCTGTTGCTGTGGACTCACATTCAGCATTGTTGATCTTGCATGGACTTTCGACAGGTGCTTATGCTGCTGGAGGAAATGATCCTATGGGAGCAGGTTGGATATGTTCTCCATGAATTATGAGGATGTCTGAATCTATCCCATTAGCAGTTACGGACCCTGATGTGCAAGAGGAGTTGGAAAGGAAACCAAAGCTTGGTTTAGTCAGTGAGTTCCCACACTTCTGGCCAAGCCTGGCAGAATTGCATGCCTGGGTTACCAAATCTTGGAAGCCCTTACTAGAAGATGATCTGATTCTCAACCATATGTTTCATGCCCCCGCCAAAGAAGGGAATCGCAGTAAGTCAAGATAAATCACAATCTTACTAACATGGTCGATCAAGATTAAGAAGGGAAGATTATTAGCATTAATTCCAGAGGAAAAAATGATAATATAAAATAAGAATCCAAAAAAGAAAAAGAGCGCTTCATATCAAGGGGTACAACTCTTTGAAAAGTCAATATTAGACAAGAAGAATGGCATGGGCAGTGAGTTAATAGAGCATATAATTAAATTAAAAAAAAGGATGAAAGCAGCGCTGGAGTTTGAAGGGAGTGATTCTAAGGGCAGCAATCCCTTGAAATTAAGATATTTAAATTAAAATTAAATCAAGGCTTCAGACAAGCGATTAAGAGAATAGTTGAGTTGTAACTCTTCTAAAAAGGCAGTAATAATGAAGAAGTGCGACTCCCAAGAAATGAAAAATATAAGGATATATAAGGGAGGTCAAATCATTTGAAAAAGGCATCCATTGAGATGAATTAAGCAGATTGGAAACAAAAGGAAAAAGGATAAATCCATCCAATTAAGAGCAAATTTCTGAGTATAGCAGCAGCTATATTAATATGTTATAATCACATTTGAAAGGGGAGTTTATGCATATTGAAGAAGATCAGAAAATAAAATAAAATCTGCATTCAGACAGGCAGCAGCCATTGAATACAATAAGTGATTGGTATGCATCATGATGAAGTATAATGTTTATTTATATATATATATATATATATATATATATATATATTCTTTTATGTATCTTTAACCTAGTCACTAATGGAAATTGATGTTCTATTTAAGGCTCTTACAATAATTGATATATATATATTCTCTTATGTATCTTTAACCTAGTCACTAATGGAAATTGCTGTTCTATTTAAGGCTCTTACAATAATTGATTTAATTTATTAGTTTCCCTATAAGCAATCAGGCAAGGATTTGCATGGGAACACAATTAGGGGAGGCAGCAGACTGGTTCCACAATGTAAGTAGACCAACCCCATGTTGGATGGTAACGAAAGTTCCTGCCACTTGGGGCCAAGGGGTGATTGCCACTCTCTCGGGCTTAATTGTGATGATCAGTCCCCGGGTTCCACAATGTAAGTAGACCAACCTCATGTTGGATGGTAATGAAAGTTCCTGCCACTTGGGGCCAAGGGGTGATTGCCACGCTCTTGGGCTTAGTTGTGATGAACACTCTCCACCATGTAAGTAGACCAAACTCGTGTTGGATGGTAACAAAAGTTCCTGCCACTTAGGGCCAAGGGGTGATTGCCACGCTCTTGAGCTTAATTGTGATGGGTAGATTCTGGGAGCCCTCCCGTGCTTTCCTTTCCAATCCTTTCTATTATTAGTTATGGGGAATGAAACTATAGACTAGACCAATATGGCAATGCTATTTATATTAATTGTTCATTTATTCTTAAGTTCAATAACTTTTATGTGATTTAATTTAGAATACTATTTTACATACCCCAACTAGGGGACATTACACTATGCACAGGGTTCTTTTGTTGCAATTTATGGATACGAGGAAGACCAACAAACTTTGTTGGAAGCTGGGCCATGGTACTGGGATTCATCCCTTTAGTTCTGTGTATGACTATGAACCCACAGTTCCCTGAGTTCTGTGTATGAACCCATGGTTCCCTGAGTTTATTCCCTTTGCCTTAGCTCATGTTTGGGGATACATAAGCCGAATTTTCACTCCATTTTTTGCATGCTTCTAGTTTGACTACTAGTGGAAATGCATTAGACCGACCCATCTCTATTGCCTCTTAAACAAACTCATGCTTCCTTTCAACGTATGCTTGGCTTCTTGTTGAGATGGACCTTTCTAGTGTTCTACCAAAGGAGATCAATGTGAAAATGCGGGATCTTATCTAGAAATAACCTATCAACTACGAAAAGATTTATTTTCGTTGTACTCTTTACTTATGATCACTTGGCTAAAGGTTGTTCACATAATAAGTTGAAAGGGAGCTTCTCTTCTACTTGGACTAGGGCAAAGCAGTGTCACTAACTAGTATGGGCTCACTCTCCTTTGCCAAACTCCCAATGGATGGGGTTATCTGTGGGAGACTCCCCTACTGCAAAGACTACTTCTAGGTTTCCTCTTTTCTCTGATGTAGTGTGCTCTATACCTCCCTCCTACTTTAGCATTCTCCCTTGGATTGGTTGATTCTCCTCCTATGTCCCTTCCTCGGCTCAAGGTCGAATATAACCCTAGTCCCTTGGATGATCTGCAAGATATAGGGGTAGACTCTTCAAAAGTTGTGGATCCACATTTGCTTTCTTCTCTAACTTGAGATGTAGCTTTGTGGTCTTATGCTTTTTGGGATTGTGCCTTGCAAAATGGAGCCCAATCCCCTTCATCTCAAAATTCTCAGTTTCATCAAATTTTCCAAATCGGGAAGAAGACTGCCTTCATTGGTTGGACTCATGTTCTTAATAAGAAGGCTATTGCAAGGAAAAAAGCTATTAGTCATATGATTCTCCAATCTCATAGGAATAGGGAGATGGTTTAGCTCCTTGGTTCGGCTTTTGTTCAATACCACTGTTGTTGTTCTCACTATGTTCTTTAGGACCTCTTGGATGGGCTTGTGTCTTTTTGTTTGGCTCTTGCTCGCTATTTGTACTTCTTGGGTGAGGGTGCCAATAGAATCCCTCCATAGGTTATCAAACAAATAATAATACATACCAATTAATTTTTAATTCAAAAGGCTTATTAATTATTATATTTATAGTAAATAGTAATTATTAACTTTTTTAACATTTTAGTATCAATATTAAATATTTATTACTTAGCATCAAATAGATCTAAAAAATGGCAAGCAGCACAAGTGATGGAGATTGCACTGAGGATGCTATGGGAAGGGATGGTATGAAGAAAAGCAGATTTGTGTTTTCACGCCCATCATTCACTATAGGGTGTGAATTTGACTCGCAAAACAAAATCTCTCCTTTCTTCCTAGGGGTGACTACCAAATCAAATTCCCTTTCTTTCCAGGTGAATGAGTAGCTTGCTGCTGAAGAAGGGCTAAAATCCAAGCTTTTTCAAATTCGGAAATTCGCCAAGTCCACAGGGGCACAGAAAGATTCTTAAAGGAGGGTTGATTCTAATATAGGAGAGATCTACAAAGAGTGTGTGAACAACTTCCATATTCCACTCCTATGGATCCTTTTTCTTGCAGATCATCCTTTCCACAGATGATCATTTGTCTCCTCTTTTGATCCATCTGCATCAGCTGGCTGTTGAATTGTTTTCTATTGTGACAACTTCTCTGGTGGATGAAGGTAACACAAAGGTGCTTAATGTTTTGCAGTCTACTTAATTTACATCTAATTATATCGAAAAAATGAATGTGTTGTTCTGGTGACCACCTCTTTGATGAGGTCCCAATTATTTTTTCTGAAAGAGGTGCTGGAATTTCAAATTTCAGACAAGGTGGCATTTACTATAATTGAGGACATAAGTTGTCACTCTCTGGCCTGCAGATGTGTGGAGTGGATGTGTTACCTACTTTATCTGTAAGACTAATACTAGCATAATGAACATAAAACACAATTTATACCAGATTGAGTGTCAAACGTATATCTTTATTCATATTTAATTCTTTATGTAGAACTATACCAGGAATAATTAGCCATGGATCAGATATGTCCCTATCTAAGAGAGATCAACTTAAAAGGAGCAAGCCAATGGTTGTCAATTAAGACAAATCCATTACAACTGCTTACACTAATTAAAGCAACTAACCAAAGTTGACAAGCACTAACAAAATGGTCAGCAACTAACAAAACACTATATTTGCATTTATTCTTAATTACAACGTGTCGTCATTTGAAGATTTTTCCCTTTGAATGAAATTGCCCTGGACCAAGGTTGCTGAACCATCTCTCTCTTCACTGGAAAATGGTATTTTCTTGGTGCAATTTGAGTCCATTGCAGACAAGAATTTTGTCTGGATTATCAAGCCATGGTTTTTTTGGACAGTTTGGCTCTTTTATGTCCTTAGTCTCCCTTTTTTGATCTGGACTTTGTTCCCATTTTGAAGGATCCTATGTGGTTTAGACTGTATAATTTACCTTTCGTGTTAAGGTCTCCTGGTCTCATTCAATGACTGGTTGAGCAGGTTGGCTTTCTAATTAAAATTGATGACGAATTAAGTGTTTCTTTGAACTGATATGTGAGGATATGTCTAATGATTGATCTTTCTAAGCACATTTGGTATTCCACTAAAACTGCATCCTCACGTGGCCCATGGACTCAATTCCTCAACTTTGAAGGCTTGCATTTTAGATGCTTTTGTTGTAATCAACTAGGACACAAGGTGGCAGCTTTCTCTTTAAAGTCTCATGTGGGCTGGAGAATATTCAGCTTCAGAGATGGAAATAAAAGACTGGTATTCTGGAGGATGAATTTGTGTGGAGAAATCATGGGAAGCTTTTCATTGATCGATCTTCTCCTACACAGGTTGATTGCTTGAACAAGGACCACCCAGTAGGTGGGTTTTTGTCCCCCTCACAGGGACCGGATCTTCCTGTTGTCCTCAATCTATTTGCAAATGATGGAGATGGGATTCACAGGGTTGTCCAAATTGAGGATTTGGAGGATGCTGAATTGGAAGACACACAGGAGCTAGAGGGTGGGGAAATTCAGTTGGCCTCAACTAATATTCTCACCATTTCTCAAAAGGAATGCTAGAAGAGAAGCAAATTGTGGCTCGACAACTAAACGAGGAGGTGTAAAACAAAGGCAGAAAAATTGATAACGGAAGATCAAGATTTTGTTGTGGGTGGTGAACAATATAGACCCTTCTTTCCCATAAGGGGAGAAGGAAGGCTTCAGCCTATTGTTAATTTATTTTCCTAAGACAATTGGTTTTTTCAGGATTTGCTAGCCCAGAATGTTGTGGGATCGGGTAGTTTTTCTAAGGTGTTAATTTGAGAAGTATTCCTGGGTTATTTTGGTTGTTGGGTGATTTAGTCCCAGTCAAGGATGTAATTTGGTGCTATTTCAGCTTTTTACAAGGGGCCCAAGAGATTCCCTCAATTTACCAATCAAAAAAATATTAAAATGTCAGCATCTCAGACTCAGATTATAAAAGTAGTTTAGAAGTCCTACAACAATTGTTGCTTTGATTTTCTCAAATATCATCCTGGCTTAAAAATATTCACAACTTAATTTGCTAGCTTAAAAATCTTTACAACTTACTTTGCTTGTATAAAACCATATAGTTCTGTGTATAAATAAGAATGCCCAAGATTTACTGTTTTAATCTTTGATGCTGTGTCATAAACTCTTTTGCAGCTGCAAACACAAGCTTGCACTTTCTCCACACCTCCTCCTGGCTGTGTCTCTGTGTCATTGTGAGTATGAACAGATGGACAGAGACATATATAGCTTGCAAGGCATTAAGTTAAAAACTATCCACTACGTTGATGACTGTTAATACAGGCACCATTTATACTACACTATTTTGGCATTCATGAAAAAATCAATGGACATATATTAGCATTATAAACAGTATGCACTGTGATATTATTCATTATGAGTCTGGCTCATATGACACATCATCCAAAAACAATGAACTCAGTATCATATTGCCACCTGTTCCTTGAATATGCTGACCATTACTCCTAGCGAGAATTAAAATTCAATCACTAAAAGAATATGCTGTAAGAGAAATCCATTGCGACCGAACCACATATTAAATGATTAATTTTGCAATGTAACTTCTTCTGAAGCAACAACTTCACAACCAAAATTGCAATACTCTGATAAGACACCACCTGCTTGGTGAATCAAAGTTATCTTCTGTTAAGCCATCCACCCAGCTAAGAGTAAACACAATCGATCCATAACAAATATCAAAACTCCCATGTGGGAAATGAATTTGTATGATATAAATGACTGATGGAACTCACATTCTCCAGGCAAGTAATATGGTGTTTATATCTTTGTCTGGGATCAGAAGCTAAAGGTTTTCATTCAACCACTTTGCAGCCCCATTTGCCAGTGTCCTGTACATTTGATTATCATTTAATCTGAAAGAGTCTTGAAATTCAAATAACTCACTCACAAATTTATAATATTGCGGCTTTGATAAAAAAAAAAGCATACGTGTATGATATTTTACAACAATTTTTGAACTGTTTCCTTCAATCAAAGCTCCAAATCTTTACAGAAGATGTGCTAAAATTTGCATTTTAAGAGGGGAGGTAACATGCAGGGAAGACCAACCAAAAAATAAAGGAATGACAGAAATTGCTATCCAACGTAATCTAATAGATATTCTCTACAAATATTTCACTCATAGATAAATTCTCAGACACATGCAAGATCACATTATGATACGTTCACAAACCATAATGATGTAATCATAGGTTTAATTTTCAAATCCATAACTATAAAAAAGTAACCCAACAAGTACCCAAGTTAAGGTACCCAGTTTAAATAGACCATAATGTGCAAACCAAAGCTAGAACCAACATTTCATATTGGAAGTATCTCGAATTGAGGTAGTTAGTTGTAAGATTTGGCTATGGAGATAGCCACCCAAGATCTAAAGGCCTATGGAAAGCACAAAATACTCAGAAGATCAATATGACAAGAATAAACTGTATTCCTAACAATGAATGCAAAAAAAAAAAATGGAGTTGGTTTACAATGTGTGAAAGACCCTTGGTTATATAGCCAAGGTGAGACATAAGATGTCATAAGACTATGACAAGTGTCTTAATCAGATGACATCAGACAACTTATCACAACTACCTAGGTCACGTGTTACAAGTCAAAAGATAAGATAACAACTAATGACAACTAACACCTTATAGAAAGAATCTTAGGACCTAAGTAAACTTAACATGTGAATGTGTCCCCCAAGTCCCTAGTAAGTGAATTAACTAGGTACAAGACATTTATTCACACCAACATTAGTAAAAGCGATCAATAGATATCCCATGTTTTAGAGGCTAGGGACTTTCTCAAAATACAAGTGATTATCATGCAACTAAATAATTTTGCATGTCAAACCATTTAACCTTATATCCTATAATTTCCCTTGTAATATTTGATTTCCCTCTTGTCCAAGACTACATCCTACAGTCCCACACAACCCTGTAGTAAATTATTGAATCTCAATTGCTAGGTAATATGTATCATATATTCCAAAGTGGAGCTTTATGTGTTGCTAGCTACCCTATGAGAGAGAAAATCTCTCTTTTTTGTGACTAGGGAGGAGGAATGGGGAACTTCAGATGAATTTTGGGAGGGAGCGTAAGTCCACCATAGATTAGAATACAGAAAAATTTACAAAAGACTGACTTATATGGATATTCCTGTACTTCCAAAAACAGTGGATAGGAATCTTCGCCCTTCGGATACAGTCTGCATGGTACACTTAAACTTCAACATTTTATGCCAGTCTTCACAAATGCTAACAATCATCAGTTAAAAAGTTAAAATGCTAGTGCTAGTGGTTGCAGAGTACTTTGATATGATTGGGGATGTTTGTGCCACAATCCTTTTTAACTCCCTTGTTATTCAGTATAAACCTTGACATCTAAGATGATTTATAACACCATTATTCTTTGGTAATCCTCTAAGAAGATTCCCTGTAACTCTGTTATAACCCCTATAATGAAGTTATCATCCATAAATTTCCTCACTTTTTAAAGTTTTTTTTCTGATACAAAAAAAACTACCATATTATTGACTTTTCAATTGATTATCTCAGTATCAGAGCAAAAGGGATCTATTTGTGGGCATCTAGAAACTGCATACATTTAGTCCTATCAGCAATTGATATGAAAACATTCAATTGAAATTTGTATTTTATAAATTTATATGATAAAAACCTGACATGAACTCTTCCATTATCATATTGTATTCATTTTGTGTCATTGGAATAGCAAGGCATTATATAGATACCAACACATTCAATTGAAGATTTTATTTTGTAAAATAAACGCCTGAAATGAATTCCTTTTATTTTATTACATTGCATTTCTATATTTAGAATAGCATGTCATGGTAACAAGTAAGATTTGAGAGGAAAGATTTCTCACCCAGCAATATTTTTTAGTTTTCCCCAAAAACCTTCAGTCTCCTTTTCTTGTTCATCTTGGGTTTTCACATCTGTTTGCATTTCAGTTGTTGGCTTTTCATTTTGGTCCCCTGCACACAAGTCTTGTAAAATTAGTGCTTTAAAGCATGGACACAAATAGGTAAAAAAAAATATAAAACATGTTCTTATGCTCAAAATTCTTAGTTAATTTCATGAGCATATATGTAGTTGGTTCGAACTTATAGATTAATGAAAGCCCAAGGCACTCCCACAGTAAGCTGCTTTAACTATAAAATATGAAAAAAATTGTATCTATTTAACATGTGGGGATTGAAATAGTGATTTGACTATAGACACACAGAATGACAGTTGCCATTCTTGATCAGCTTAGAGCTATGTGCCTCTAGGGTCACTTGCCAGAGACTAATCTGATAAGTTACCCTGGAGTTTATCCATTGCTTCTTCCAGCAAAGTCCCTAGATGCATTTTTGCGTCTTTTCTGCTCATTCTTCTTACGCTGAGGCCAGCTTGCAGGACGGGCACTTGGACGCTTATCCTTTGATTTCCTAAGCCTTGCAAGTTCTTCAATTAATTCCCGCTCTCTTTCACTGTAAAATACATGGAAGAAAGCAAAACATCAATTTCAATGCTATATGAACACCATAATGAATGACATTTCATCTAAAAGCTCGGATATTAAAGGAATTAGTCCTGCATTTAATGTTATGGTCTTCTGTGGTTCAAATTTAAGTCTATCTAAACCCAAATTATACAGAAAAAAAGAAAATCAATCTTATGAACCATTTGAAAATGTACATAAAAAATGAAATAGCATTACCCAATTCACACTCAAAAAGATACAATAATGCTTCATTCACATAGAAATAATCAAATATATTTGGTTTTCAGAAAATAGCTAACCCATATAATAATACACAGAAAGAGGAAATCAATCTTATGTAACATTGGAAAATGTACATAGAAAAGAATATATCATTATCCAATACATACTCAAATAGATAAAATAATGCTTCATTCACTCACAAATACGAGGTTTCTCAAATAAGTTTGGTTTTCAGAAAATCCAAACAGACTTAACATACAAAATTATTAACTCGTATGTATGGATTTTGAATTTAAAAAAAAGCCATTAAATTAATGTTCAGAAATGACCAGATCAGATCAACAAACATCAGGAACAGAGCCAATATAGATTAGCAGAAAAGAGGGCACCTTAAGCATCTCCACTACACAAGCAAACACAATAAAATGCCAAGTACTATATTTGAAGTGCTGAGACGTTAAAAAATTAGAAGCACTATCAGTACTGTATGGTATTTTAACTGGAACACATTCTTATATATCACATTCCAGCTATATCATAAACAAGGCTTTCTACAATCTAGATATATCACATGTACATATAGAATACGTCCTACATGTTTTCCCTCTCAACATTTGTTACAATCTACTATACCATGACATGAATCTTTAGGAGGACTACACAGATTTCAATCAATTGTAGCAGATAACCAGCACACAAAAAAGGACAAAAATAAAAAGGCCTAAAACTGAAGTTTTTACAATCCAACAGGATCAGAAGCCATTTAAATGCAAGAGCAACTTAGAATAAGGGAGCCAACCTAGTTTGAGCTTTGTCGCAAAAACTAATCTACATAAATATTTAAGTATATCTCCATTATATGAAACTTGTTAAGTATAATTTGTTATGCACATCAAGTGTAAAATCCCTTAAAAGATTTTCTGAATGAATTTGCAAAATTTTCCAACTAAGAGCACAAACATTTCATCAAACAGTTTGTGTATGCTGGCTGCTATGATTATGTTTTACAATTTGTTTTATGGAATGTGATAAATAATTATCATACCTCCACGATCTCTGATTTTGATAATAACTTCATTTACATAATTCATTTCATAATATAAGCTACAGATAACAAATTTTGTAATTCCTTGTATTGCTGTTACAAAGTAATAAACTCAGATATTGCATATAGAGACTGACAATAATGAACTTTTCAATATTTATTAATATTATTGCTGACCTGGAATCTGAAATAGTCAACAATCCCAAACAGAAATTTTCTTTGCTCTCCTTATGGCTGTACGGCCATCCTTCTCATGGTACGGTACCCCTATAACCTGTATGGCAGCTTATGTAGGTATTGTGATTCCTTTTTGGGAGGCAGCAGTTAGTTCAAACAATTCATAAGGCAGTAATTTCAGTCCCTTTCTATGCTGCGGTAGTTTTTGACCAAGTCCACCATATTCAAAAGAAGATTAGTAAGAACTTCCTTAGTTTTTGGCGGAAAATGTGGTTCATGCATGATTGGAAGGTGTTTGGAGCATTGATGAGGCCGAAGGGCAAGACTAGAAACGCAAAACACCCATAATGGCATCGAAATGTTGTCTTTGGTACATCTTCCTTCTTCATTTGGATTTGATGATATCCCAAGCGTAAATCAATTTTGGAGAATTATCTTGCTCCATGAAGTTCATCTATCCTTGGGATGGGGTAACGATTCTTGATGGATTTTTTATTTAAGGCCCTGTAGTCTATGCACATTCGCATGGTGCCATCTTTCTTTTTGACTAATACGACAGATGATGCAAAGGGACTATTACTTGGTTGAATGTGTCCCATTTCCAACAACTCTTTAATTGTTTTCTCAATCTCTTCTTTGAACTTTCAGGGATGCCTATACAGGGTGATTATCACCGGTTTTGCTCCTTCCAATTCTATGGAGTGCTCAAAACCCCTTTTTGGAGGCAGACCGGGGGGGATATCTCCAAAAATCTTCTTGTGTCTCCTTAGAATAGGATGGATGTTGATGTGAATAGCTTGCTCATGAGAGGGTGACTTATCTAACACCATGCATTGTGCTATCCATTCCCCTTGGTCGTGTCTTACAATCCTCTCCATCCGTTTGCATGATACCGCTTTGGGAGATCCATTCAACAGCCCTTTAAGTGTAACTTCTTGCCCATTGTGCTTGAAGCAGATTTCTAAGTTTGGATTATCCATGGTAAAGCGCCCTAGGGAGTTTATCCAAGGCATCCCTAGAATCACATCATTGTGTAGATTCACTACATAAAAATCTCCTCTTATGGTATGTCCATCCAAGGTGACCTCTAGTTGAGGGATGATCTTTGAGCATTGATTTGTGGCTCCATTTGCAAGTGCTACCTTAAAACCCTTGAGGTTTCGAGCCTCTAATCTTTGTTTTGCCACTAAACTTTTGCTGATAAAATTGTGGGAGGCTCCACTGTCCACCAAGGCAATAATTGCCTGCACCTTTAGTGTACCTTCGATTCGAAAGGGTCTATGCTCACTTGCTTGAGAAATGACTGCCGAAGTCCCTTGCTCATTCGGGTCCCATTTTGCCCTTTTGGTGGGGGCTTCCCTTGATTCTTCATCCCATGATTCTTCTATCTTGTGTAGTTGTCCCTTCTTGCACTTGTGGTCATGTCCCCAAGGCTCCTTGCATCTGAAACATAAGCCTTGATTCATTAATTCTCTCCTTCGTTTCTTTGCTTCTTTGTCAAGGCATTGATGGCCTACGACCCAGGGTTCTTTGCAAAACTGGCAAGTTCTTCTTCTATCATCTCTCCTTTGTTGGTCTTGTTTGGGTTGTGACTTGAGCAAAGGATACTTAGCTTTTTCCTTTCGAGAACTGGATTCTACCTTTATGGCCCTTTGAATTGCCTCTCCCATGGTTTGGGGCTCCAACGGGTTTACTATGTTCTCGATTGGCTCCTTCAGTCCTTCAATGAATAGATAGGTGAGTCTTCTTTGAGATAGATCAAGGACCATGACAGCTATCCTTTGGAAGTCATTTGCATATTCCTCCACCGTTCCTTGTTGCCTAAGTCGGGTAAGTTCCTTGAAATACCACTCGGGATGCCTTTGGTTGAATCTATTAATGAGTTTTTGAGTGAACTCACTATAGGTGGTTATATTCCAATGTCCTTGTGTGATGAGTCCATGGTGCCACCAATCGTGAGCTATCCCTGATAGGTGTAGGACAGCAAATTTGATGGCATCTTCTTCGGTCATGGGGCTGAGGGAAAGATAAGTATCAAGCTTTTGAACCCATGATTGTGCGCTGGTCTTCTCGGAGCCGTCAAAGAAAGGCAATGTCATCTTATTAACCCGAGATCTAAGGTCTTTGCTGATCTGATTCTTTCTTTTGCTTGACTTGGCTTGAGTTTTGACTTCATAATATTCCTTGAAGGGCATGAGTTTCTAAACTGTTGGGTCTAACTCAGCGTACATAAGCGCGATATCTTCTACACTGTGTGAATTTTGCTCCTCCATTTCTTCTATGACATTATTGCTTGCAAGAAAAGGAGGCATGGTTGGTCTTAGTGAGGAACTTTGGGTTGAATGTTCATTCTAAAGTGGTTTGATTGCATTTCTTTCCTTGGATTGGTTCTTTCTTGAGTGTGATGACTATTTATGCTTTGAAGAGCTTGTAGAATTAGCTGATTAGTTCTCTCAAACTTTTTGTTTGTTTGCTCCATGAATTACTTAAGTTCTTGGGCCAATTTATCAGCCATAGTTCCTTTCCTTCCGTAGGTTCACATTCACTTCTCCCTTACAGGTTGGCAAGATTATGCTTTGATACCACTGTGATAGACCTTACTTAGATTGGTAGATAGATGTATAGGAATTTCAGCAATTGTGTCAAGAACTTATAAGTCGTACCAATCTCAGTTCATGTCTGAGATGTTCCTTATTTAATCAGGACAACTTTACTTAAAATCCGCCAATATCTGAATAATCAAGGAATCTCAATATACTCCAAAAATAATGAGTAGACTCGATTATGGAGATTTATATTGAAATGAATGAAGTCTTTATGGAGTAGCCACGGTGGACGTCATGTTGAGAGACTCCATGAAGACATCACGTTGAGAGACTTCGTGATGAACCTTTGAGTTTTCCACAAATGGGTGTAGCCATTGTGGGCGTCATGTTGAGAGACTCCATGACGTGGATATCTGAAAAGATACCTCCCCAGCTAAGAGGGAGTGTTGATGTTATAGTAGTGGGAGATATCTTTCTCTCAAATTTAAAAATGATGGATAAATAATACCAAGGCAAGTCAGACTTGCTATATATAATAATTTTATGAAGAGTTGCCTTGTTTCTTAAAAGAGGCCAACCCAAATGAAGAGTCGCCTAGTTTTGTATAAATACAAGGTGATAATCATTCATTTGATCATCAAGTTCATTCATCATAATTCGCATTCCTAGAAGAAGTTCATACTTGAGCAGCAGATCATCATCTTGTAGCAGCAGATCATCATTTTGTAGCAGCAGACCGATTTCAAGGAGAAACATATTCATTTGTATCTTTGCATCTAGGAGAGGTGATATTATTCATTGTATCAAATTCAGCATTGTGTTGGGCCTGAGTTGTAAGCAGATTTCTGCTCTTATTCCTTCAATATATAAGAGATATATTTGCTGGGTTTTTCTCCCTCGAGTAGGAGGGTTTTCCCAAGGTATCTTGTTGTGATCATTGTCTTATGTCTTGCATTTTCTGATTGCTTTCATTTCTGATTCTAAATCTAACATGGTATCAGAGCGGGTTTAAGACAAGACCTGATCAGATTTGAGCAAATTTTGTGGCCTTTGGCCAAATTTGGAATTGCTGAAGGAATCGATTATTAGGGAGAAATCGATATTGGAGTAGTAGCAATTAAAGGAATTCAATTCAAAAGGGAAATTTGGATTTTGTTGGAGAAGTTTGAATTTTGCAACAGGAAGCCATCGTTCAGTCAACTTTTCATCTAGGGCAGATCTTTAAGGTAAAAGGTTGCAAATTATTTCAGACCTAAGGGCAGATCCTTGAAGGTGAATTTGTGCAGAAAAGAAGATGGTGATCGGTGTCAAGGTAGAAGATAGACTTGATGGAGCCACAAACTTCAACTCTTGGAAACCCAGGGTACTCATTGCATTAGAGGAGAATGATCTTCTTGATTTTGTGGAAAGTGATATGCCCGAGCCTTCTAATGATATTGAGAAAATCTAGTGGAAGAAAAATGGCACGAAGGCTAGAAAGATCATGATAGACTCTGTGATGGATCACCTAGTACCAATCATCTCCAAGTTGAAGACAACTAAAGAAATGTTTGATACTCTAAAAGGATTGTATGAGATCAACAATACCAACAGAGCCCTTGCTTTGAGACAACAACTTCACCATATAAAAATGGCTACCAATGATTCAATCATCTCATTCTTTATGAAGATTGCTGATTTGAGAGATCAGTTGAGCACTATTGGGGATATAATTGCAGACAAAGATCTTGTTATGTTGGCAATAAATGGTCTTCCTCAATCTTGGGAACCCTTTATTCAGAGCATCAGTGGGAGATCTAAGTTGCCCAAGTTTGATCGTCTTCGAGCTGATTGTATTCAAGAAGAGTCCAAGTTGGTAGCAAGAGGAATTGGGCAAAACTATCATGATGTAGAAAATCAAGTTCTTGCTACACATACTTCTAGATAGAGGCAAAGGAAGAAAAAGGAATAGAGACAGAGAATCAGATTCTGCCCCAGAACCGAAGAAGAAGAAGGATTTCTCTCATATTCAATGTTTCAGGTGTGACAAGTACGGTCACTTTGCTCGAGATTACAAATTAAGGTCTACACAACATGTTTCTTTTGCGGAAATTGACATAGGGACATCTCAGAAGGAGCCAAGTTCTCAAGTCAATTCAGAAGGTTTCTTATTCTAAAGTGGATCAGTTTCTTCGAAGAGAGGAGAAAATTACATTCAGAGGGAGTCTAACAAACCATCAAAGGCAACCTTGGACAAGGAGGTCAGGAGGTTGATGCAAGTACTTGGAGCTTCAGAGGGAGTCACATCATCATGAAGACTTATTGTAAAGTATATTTCTCTGTGACGGAGAAATATGAGGTGAAAGCCCTTGCAATGTATATTTCTCTGAGACGGAGAAATATGAGGTGAAAGCCCTTGTAGTGTATATTTCTCTGAGACAGAGAAATATGAGGTGAAAGTCCTTGTAGTGTATATTTCTCTAAGATGGAGAAATATGAGGTGCAAGCCCTTGTTCATCTCTGTAACTGAGATGAGACGTCATGTTCAGAGACTCCATGACGACATCACGTTGAGAGACTCAGTGATGAACCCCTTACTTGTGTTTCTTTCCACACATGGGAGTAGCCATGGTGGATGTCATGTTCAAAGACTCCATGACAACATCACGTTGAGAGACTCCGTGATGAACCTTTGAGTTTTCCACAAATGGGTGTAGCCATTGTGGGCGTCATGTTGAGAGACTCCATGACGTGGATATCTAGAAAGATACCTCCCTAGCTACAAGGGAGTGTTGATGTTATAGCAATGGGAGATATATTTCTCTCAAATTTAAAAAATGATGGATAAATAATACCAAGGCAAGTCAGACTTGCTATATATAATAATTTTATGAAGAGTCACCTTGTTTCTTAAAAGAGGCCAACCCAAATGAAGAGTTACCTAGTTTTGTATAAATACAAGGTGATGATCATTCATTGATCATCAAGTTCATTCATCATAATTCGCATTCCTAGAAGAAGTTCATACTTGAGCAGCAGATCATCATCTTGTAGCAGCAGATCATCATTTTGTAGCAGCAGACCGATTTCAAGGAGAAACATATTCATTTGTATCTTTGCATCTAGGAGAGGTGCTATTATTCATTGTATCAAATTCGGCATTGTGTTGGGCCTGAGTTGTAAGCAGATTTCTGCTCTTATTCCTTCAATATATAAGAGATATACAGGAGGGTTATCCCAGGGTATCTTGTTGTGTTCATTGTCTTATGTGTTGCATTTTCTGATTGCTTTCATTTCTGATTCTAAATCTAACAGTTTGGGTATCCTTAACATGAGCACCTACCCATAAGACTATAACCTCGTTAGGGTTACAATTTCTTCGCTAGTGCTTGAAAACTTAAACTATAAAATGCATTTAAAACCTTTAGATTTTCTCTAAGCTAATCCCCTTCATCTTCAGTCCTCAAATTATTCAAAAAATGCTATAAAGAGACCTAAAGTGTAAGATGCAAAAATTTTAACCCCCAAAATATGAAAAATGAAATTGTTTTTTATTATTTTCAAATTCACCCAAATTCCCTCAACTTCTTGAAGAAAATATGTCAAATAGTTTTTCAAAATCCAAGGCAGGTCACTTCACTTTCTATTTTTAGACTAATCCTTTCCTGCTAAAAGAGCCATAAAGGAATTGTTATCCAAATGTAAAAATCAGGGTGTTGTAACTTTGTATTTCTTCTCAAATATTCACATTCTTATTAGCTACTCTCCATTCCAATAAAGCTTCATTTACATTGCAATATCATGTGTTTATTGTGAACTTTTCCTAATTGAGTGCAAAGTTATGGGTGCAGAAAATGGGCAAAAAGTAGAATTCTTTTCCTAAAAGTCAGAGTTTGTTATACTTACGGTTTTGAAGCACCTCTAGATAGAAAATTAACATGATGTAAAAATGTGAAATGAAAGATTTTGTTTCTAGTTTTGAAATATGTAATTTAATCTAGGTAAAAGATGTAAAAGTGGCATTCCTAAAATCTATGCCAAAAGCCAAACTATGCACATGTACCATCCACCTAAAATGTAGTAGATGAAACTGTTTTTCAAAATCTTTTTGTGGATAGAAGATGCATATGATGTAGATGTATGGTTTGAATAACTTTTAATAATTTATCATATATATATATATATATAATTTAATAGGATTAAAGTATAAATCTGAAACCACCTGTGTATGACACACATAATTTGAACTAAAATATTTATAATATAAAAAATATTAGTGTGTAAAGAATGATGTCTAGATTGATCAGATATTAAAAAATATAAAAAAATTTAAAAATCAAAAGTTTTGGAAAAAAAGAAATGCATGTCATTTCCAATTTATTTGAATTTTCTTTTAGAAATTAATGAATAAATAGAAATCTAAGTTTTTCTTTTTCTTTTAAATACAGATTTGAAAATTAGAAATACTCGTCTATAATGGATTTTAATTTCATTAAAAAATATTGAAAATAAAGCCATCAGTGATAGTAAAGTCAGTTTTAATCATACCATGACATTGTACTTGCAAGTCCAAGAGCGCGGTCAAATTTCGAAGCCTAAAGAAGTACAAAATTTGGAAGTGGGGAAAGGGGAATTTTTGAATTTAAATGTGATGGATGCCCTATCGAAATAGATATCCCTTACATTTGTATTGGATATCTGTCTAAATAGTGAAGAAATGCCCACAGGAATGGGCTAGAAATGGATATATGTTTTGTAAAATTGGATACTACTTTATAGAAACAAACTTAAGTTCAGATATCTGCACCTAAGCAGGTATCCATTTATAAAATGTGAGCATGCAATTTTTATGATTTGTATCTGTTTTGTCTGAAGATTTTTTTCCCAGCATTTTTTCCCCTAAATGTGGACCCAACTTCTTGCCCTCAGCCTCCTTTGCTTTGTTTATTGGTTTCAGTATACATTAACTTTCTACAATTTATTGCCTGCTGGATTGCCAATCAAATCTAAATCAGTAATATTAGAGAAATTTACTCCATATTTTATGTCACCGCCAGAAGAAGTCAAGCTACTGGAAGCACAGTATTGAGACACAATCCTTCAATTTATCTTGCTTTGTCAGTTCAAACAATCTCAAATGACAAACAAAAAGGGAAGAGGAGATTCTTCAAATTGGCTCTCCCCACACCTCTTCAGAAGTAAAGGAAGGTGATGATGTAAGAGTTTATTAATATCCTTTCGCAAATCATGCTTCAAGCATCCAACCTTCATCAAGCATGCCCTTTAAGGGTTTGAGACCCTCGGAAGGTGCAAGAATTTATGGTTACAACAGAGTGAAAAAATGGCTCAACCAATTTAAATTATATTTCGATGTACCATATTATTTCTACTAACATTTGCACTTTTTAAAGTTGCTTCCCATGTAAAAAGATGGCAAGAACTATATTGTCTTCAAAACAGAAAAGAAGAAGATGAATTTGGACAAAAACCAAAGAATACCTTGATACACAGTCAAACTATGTGAAAAAAAATGATGACCTATACAGAAAATTGCAGCAATTGCGCCAAGGTTGGGAATAGATTGTACAAGATTATACAAAGCATTCCATGCCTTCTCGGCAAAAAATGCAACACCTGAGAGTTAAGGACATAACAGTCCTCAAAAACTATAGCATCTCAAATTTTTATTTGAGAAATCTATCATTATGTTGTCAAAATGAAAAAATAAGAAACTCAAGCAACTGGAGAAAAACCAATTACTATCTTTTAACCCCACAAAAGAAGGAGAACTGGGTGAAAGATCCTTCTTGTTCTAGATTTTACACTTTATCACCTACTACAATTATTACCACAATAATCAAAAAAAAAAATCACAAACCATCTAGTGACTATTAGGAAAAGAATTGAATGAAATTGGTAAGTCAATTCCAAATAAAGAAATATCCAAAAAGAGAGAATCATCTCAACTTCTCCAAATAAAATCAAAATCGGCATTCTAGAAATAAAGTATTAACAAAAGTTTCATACAAAAAATGCACCTGATCCGTGTAGGGATAGTCAATTCAACAGTGAATAAATGATCCCCACGAACAGATGGTCTGCTAAACTTGGGTACTCCCAACTTTGACAACACAAGCACATCCCCAGGCTGAGTGCCTGGTGGAACCTGGAGTTCTGAAATTCCTTCTACTGTATTCACCTGTTAAATAGTCATTTGAAATAAGAAATGTCAACCCATGAAAGCAAATCATTTCCAGCCGCTCCTCAAAGTATTTATTATTTAAAAACAAATACAATAAAATAAATTAATAATCAAAATCAAAATTGTTTAATTGTAATGTAAATGCATTAGTCTGTAGCGGTTAGACAACTGGGGTTGGCAGTAGAAAGTAATAAATCACTTATGTCCACAAATAATCAAAGTAGATCAATGGAACTCACAAGTTCATCCAATTCAAATTGTAATACAAAAATACTACGGTTTGAAAGAGCCCCGGGATCTTAAAAAGCCCCTATGAAGTATGAGCTAAAACACTAAAACAACAAATGCATAGTCTCCTACCCAAAGAGGGTAAATCCCAACCACAGTATACATGTATAAAATAAAAATTGTTGTGCAATGTGAAGACCCCTCAAGGGAAACAACAAACAGATGAAAACCAAAGCTCAAAATTGAAGCTGAAAACCACATCCATGTTAGCATTTGAAGCAGCAGAAGAAGAACCAACAACATCATGATACACTAGCCCAACGTTTTTGATAAAAGAGAAATTATATTGCATAGTATAAAAGTTAGATATTAAATAATCCCTGTCATAGCATGAGAACTACCATCACAAGTTCACAACAGAAATGAGGCATTACAAAAAGCTATTGCAATAGCGAATACTAAGAGCTATTATATCTATTCATTAGGAGCTCAAGAAACAAGATACAGAATATAAGACTGTAGAAGTGCAAAATTATATTCACACATTTTGAGGAGAGGATTCAAAGTACTTTAAACCATGTATAGTGGCAGAAATTTAGAGATTTAGTCCTTGGATACTATGATGCATGGGCACAATGAAATCCGATTTTTGTCCCCTTGTATCTCCTTTATCATGGCAGATTTGACTCAATAGAGTTGGAATTCCCAGAGGAATGGATGTATGAACATAAGAGTAGTAGTCCTGAGTAAATTGCGAACCCTCCTGATATCTTCTTCTTTTGACTTTTATTCATCCCAATAAAAAATATTTTACTCCCCTAGTCCAACACTTAACCACTCATTACAACCCACACCCTAAGTTACTCAATTTTTTCATCACTTTCCATCTTGGACAACATCTTCCTAGTCCCTCATGGCCACTTACCCCTTCATCACTCCTGATCACACACAAGTTACTAGATCACACACACACATACTTGTGCTGTGTGCTATGGAGATAGGTTATCCCGGCCCTGATGAATGTACGGAAGCACCTCACTGTTGGTATACCCAACTGAACAATGGGAAATGTGCAGTCCATAGTTTTGTCACTGCCAAATGCCTCAAGACAGTTCACCTCACAAGTAAGACACTTGTTCAAAGGTTCTTCCATTTCTATGGGAGAGGTGTTTCACATTCTATATTTGGTCCTTGGTCCATTCATTTTCCTACTATCTAATTTTATTAATGTAACATAGGAATGCAAAAACTGGTACTGTAGTTTCACATCTCTTCTCATAGATTGCTACCTTATTCTCAATCAATCCTAAAAGTTTCTTTTCTAATATGAGAGCTACACCAGACTTGGATGTTAAGGGAGTTTCTACAGGACATGCTTTGCTTCGTCCTACAATCTCTCACCCTAGCCACTCCATCCTTGGATGCTGCCTGGTAAGCACTATCAGATCTTTCAGTGTCCAATGTCGTTTCAGATGACTCCTCCACTTCAGACACAGACAGAGGTATTCAATGAGATTTCCTTCCAGTCTTAATCGGCACATGCATTTGGGGCTCTTGTTTTCCCTCCATTGCTATTTGTTAGTGGCATAGTGCTTTATTTTGTATTATGTACTTTTTTCTTTTTACTTCTAAGGTTTTCTCTTCCTAGAGCTTATATTGTTAACTGCTGTATCCTCTAGTCCATTGAGCTACTTTTGGTCATCTGTGTACATTAATATAATTTCCTTCTATCTTTCTCAACTCTCATTTGCAATAAATGTTTCATTTATATTGCAATGTAGTTTTTCTTTATCTAGTTCATTTCCTCTTATTTGATCATCATTTTAATAGCAAATTATATTTCTTTATTTTAGCATGTTGTTCTGATACAGTTTACTCTCTCCACTAAGATGTACATCAGAACAATTTCTTTATCATAGTAAAACAGCCTATCAACCACAACTTTTAGTTGCTTGTAACCATAAAGACTAATGCCCATTAAGAGTCAATGCATCTACATGAATTATACACAAACTCCTCAGAAATTATAATAAGTGTTTGGCTGCAGAGTGCATGGAAAACAACCTACAGAAGTCATTCTAAAGCGTGAAAACAAAAGGAAACAGAAACTTTTGGAGATCCCTAAATACACACAAGAAAATCACAGTTCTCACAAAAACAAGTAAATCATCCTTTACTGGTACTTACAACTGCAATGGAAATGAAAACATTTACAGAGGCATCATCCTTTGACTGAATTATATATATTAACATCCAGTTTATAGCCATACAGATAAAGGCATCTGTAAGGGGAATATCTAGTTCTCATATTACATTCCAAGTAAGTCAAAATGAAACATAAACATTTCCCTCTCTATATGCTTCACCAAGGTCATCATTTAATTGGCTTTGGAAATGGTAAAATACTAAAAGCAAAATATTCACTCTTAATCCTGTATTTTTACATCTCCTTAACAGTAGACAGAGCAGTCAAATCATATTAAATAATAATATGACAACATACCAGTCAATGTCTCATGAAACCAAATGACTGCAGTTTTCCACGTTTTTGTTATCTATGCAAAATAAAGAGTTATTTTTATTTCCATAGGTAGAAAAGGTACATAACCTTAGAGCTCCTAATGATTGGCTTAGGATGTGTAGGGATGCCATGTATAGGAGCAAATCTATTACCCTTGTTTGAAAAATGACCAACTCTCTATGGTGCCTGATTGATATAAATTCCTTCCGACATATTTTGCATACTCAGACTCAACTTAGACTTGGCAGACCCAAAAAAATTGACTCAACAGAAACTTGACAAAACTTGGCAACTTAAAGAATACTTAAATTACTTGAAATTTTTGCTAATGACTTTCCTGCCACCACTCAATTGTGTTTTAAGTGAATAATTTGAGATCCCTCACATTTTTAAACCTTTCAAACTGTCTGCTTTCTATTATGGGTGTGATTTCAAGTTGATTGCTGACAAACAGGCACTAACTCGCATGATTTCACAGTTATTTTGGGGGAATAAAAACTTAATCACTCAATTCCAAGTTTGACGCCAACATAATGCTGCTAATCATGCAATGTTCTTGTTTCTGCCAGTGAGATGACCGTGTGATTCCATGCTCTTTGTCATTTAAAACTGTAAAAGGCACATAATTTGATGGTATTGACTGACTGTTGATGAATGGGCACAAATTTAAGTTGTTTTGCTGTCATTTTAGTCTCTGATTGTGCAAATAGGGTTTCTTTTTAAGCACGGCATGAATTTTTCGCTCAGACTTACAAGTACTCACATGAGTTCAAGTGCAAAACTTGCCAAAAACTCATCCAGAAAACTCAGCGAGTAAAAAAAACTCACAAGTGCTCAACAACTTGCCAAGCACTCTGCGAGTAGTTAAACCAGGACTTCTGATATATTATGTGAATTTCCTGAATCTATCAGATAAGTTAATCCCATTTCGGATCATGTAATCTATGCCATATTTTAATCTTACATTGGGGTCAGCTTCAGCACACAGATTTCGCTAAGTCCCAGAGGAAGTGGACATTAACAAGATCCTTACAAAGCAGACCCGGTCAATCCCTCCTATTGAAAAATCTTTAGTTTTCAACTTTTCCTATACAATTTATTATTTTCTAAAAACAGAACCATTTTCCAATTTATAAATAGTAGAAGGAAATATATAGAAAAATGGAGATTTTTATTACATCATTACAAATGCTATTGAATTTTCTCACAGTGAACATGTTCATCAACTTATCTAATTATAAATATACACATGGAAAAGAAATGAATAATATGATCTACCTTAACAACAGTTCCCAGAATGGCATCAAGATAACTGATGGAAATCCTGGATGAGAGATTGATACCATCTCTTTTAATGCCTGGAATCTCTTTCACATAAAGACGAAAATATAGATCTCCAGGAGGGCCCCTGCTTCAGGAATAAGCAATTAACCATATTACCACCTTAGCAACACAATATAATCCAAGAATATCATCACATGGATATTTATTTAGCATAGAACAAAGGCTTTTTCAAATCACTAGCAGAAAAAACAAAAAACAAAAACACAGACCAACAGTAAACAACTAAATCCAAATAAAACTCTTAACAAATTTTTATGTATCTTAGATTAAATACCCTACCTAGAAATTTCCACCTTCAGAATTCCTTTGCTTTAGATTTTATTTTTCATTTCTTCATTACATCAATTTTCTTTCTCCTTTTTTTCTCTTTCCTATTAATCTCATGCATAAGATTGAGGATTTAGTTTTTCACAAGCTTTATATTTTGGGCATGACAAGACGTAGCAAAACCCTTAAAAAAATCCTAAATTTTAAAAACAAAAAGTAGCTAACCCTTTTGGTCCTGCATCACCTTCCCCTCGTACACGAATGGTACTACCACTGTCAACTCCCGCAGGAATTTTTACTCTCAGATCTTTTCTCACTTGAACTCGGCCATCACCAGCACATGTTCGGCAGTAATCTGATATGGTTTCACCTTCACCTCCACAGTTTGGACAGATCGAGACCTAATCCATACACAGAATATAAAGCACAGGCAACAATTAACATTTACCATAACCTGGACAAGATAAAAAGGGAAAGACAGAAAGATTAGCAAAAAGGGAAAGAGAAAGATTAGCATAAAGGAAAAGAGAGATTTAACATAAAGCATTGGCACCACTGTGCAAAAACAAAACAGCGATGATGCTATTTTTACTTAGTAGATATGAAAACAAGGGCATCAAAATGAACACTAGAATTTACAATGTTGTTCAAACCTGTGAAAACAAGCCAAATGGTGTTTCTTGTGTCCGCATCACTTGACCCCTGCCCCCACAAGTTGAGCATTTCTTTGGCCTTGAGCCCCTCTTTGCTCCAGTGCCATTGCACATTTCACATTTCTCCAAATGGGACACCTCAAACTCTTTCTCTGCTCCAAAAATTACTTCAGAAAATTCCAAAGTCGCATCATATCTGTGCAATATTTCCAAAAAAAAACCACCAATTTTGAGAGCAAATTAACAAGTACTACATTGAGAAGATAAAGTTATTTCTTTCATTAAAGACGACACCGTCAACAAGTAAAAATAAATGAGCCTACCAGGTCATTTATAATTGTCATGCTTGCATGATCATAAAAAATATTCAGGCTGATAAGGGAAAGTTGGGATTTTTCCTAAAATATATTCCTAAAATTATCTCAGAATCCAGAAACAATCTTAGAATAGGAAGTTAGAAGACCATATTTTGAAATGCACAGGGATAAGGCTCTTGGGCTTGATTGTGGAACTCTACATTTTGTACAGCATATTATTTTCTGAAAGGAATGGAGATTTCAAAATGTATAGGAATTTTTATAGTTTCACTTAGAATTAGCCAATTTTATGTGTTTTTTGTGTCAGAATAAACATTCAAATTCAGCATATGCCTCAAGATTTTTCTAACTTGAAGATTGAAAGATAGGATGTGATGCTCCACTTCAAACATATACAAGTATGATTTCCTAATCTGCCAGAGAGATCAGTATTGCAATCATTGTAACTAGACTCTGGCTCTGAGTAAACTCAACTTGACCAAAATTCAAAAATGATAAAATACAGAATGAAAAACAATAAAGAATATTCACAAAAGTTCAAAACAAAACCTTTTTTGCATTCCACAAGATTTCACTAACTTGAAGATTGGTAGATAGGATATAATGCTCAACCTCAAACACCTTTAGCCTTTAGGTATGATTTCCTAATCTAGCAAAGAGATTGAATATTGCAACAATTGTAGCTAAACTCTGGTTCTGAGTGAACCCAGAGAGACCAAAATAGAGGAATAATAAAATATAGGAAATTTTCACAAAACAAAACCTCCTTTACATTCCAAAATTTACTTCAGAATTATCCAAACAAACAGATTCATGCTTAACATATCTTATCAAAATATAATTCAATTATGTCTTAAAACCTTGCTGGTGGTCAAGAAAAAATGATCAGAATAGCTGAATTATACAATTTTTCTATACTTTGGCATCTGTTCAGCTTCTTTCTCTAACTCTCCTAGCCTTGAGTCACTTGGAAATGCAACTTCAAGTTTCTTCAAATCTTTAGTCACTTGAAAATACAGTTTCAAGTTTCTCAAAGACTCGGTAAGTCCTATTATGACTTACAACTTTATAGCAAGAAAAGATAGTCCTATGCAGAGAAAAAGACAATTTAACCACAACATTAGTGTTGGTACTGCAAATTAAAAAAACATTAAAAGTAAGTAGAAACCAATGCTTTTTTGCAGTATTAATCAAACAAAGGAGTGACTAGATAAAAGAAAGTTGACACCAAACTCAAACCATTGTTCCAAAATCACAACGATGACTATCTAGATGAACAAACAACAGGAATACATCCACAAAGAGAGGTAGATTACTAGATAATCATACAAAATGGAGCACAAACCAAATAGAACCAACCTTGAACACAAAACTACCTTGGCTACAAAGAAATAGAAAACGAAAAAATGTATCAGAAATCACTGAAATGATCTTATCCAACCTTCCAACAAATCCTTCAATTTCTTGTTTACTAATGAAAATTAAAAACCAACACTGCAAGAATGTCTCAGGTCTCCACAATATCATCTACCATGCAGAAAACAACAAGAAACAAAGAAACAAAGAAATTAAAACAAGTAACCAAAGGCATCAACTGCCACCCACATACAGATATGGAGCTAGGGGACAGCATTGTGAATAGACTTATGTAAGAGGATATGGTTAGAGAGGAATCCATTCCCACTAACCATTCCATACAATTATGAAAGATGTCCTATGATCAAAGTTCACTTCGCAGATGATTCAGCAATGAATTCTGATTCGACCCACATTATTCAAAATTCAAATAAAAGTAGCTCTTTCCAATTGCCCACATATGACATTGAAATGTCCCAGGCCAATTTGCACAGAGTTTTTTATAAATTTATACAGTTTCAAGTTCAGACTTTTTGTCCAATGGTTTATGTACCCAGCTGTACTTGCAGAGTTTCCACTTGTTTGAAAGAGTTCATAAATTTCAGACAATAACTATAAAGATGATATTTGAAGCAAATGCCAGGCACAAAGCCTGGATGTACGTTTCAGATATTACTTTGCACATTGCATAAGTTAAAGCAATGTTCAGAAATTATTTAACACATACATCTACTAGCCTGAAAATGATCTCAGCTCCTGTACATCACAGAATAATAAGTAGCAGCTCCCCTTTAGCAGCGGCTCCAGCATGAATACCACAAACTTTAATAATCTTTACTAATTCTTTGATAGAGCCTCTTAGGAAATGCGATGGGGGCATAATTAGTGGCATTTTCACTTCATAAAATATCAGCAGCGGCTTTTTTATCTTCCTCAACTCCTTACTCCCTGCTTCAGCAATCACAGCTTCCAAACTATATAAGTGATCTGCTAGTCTTCCCACACAAACACTTCTTTGACTGTGCCAACTTCCAAATATATCCTTTTCTGCAACTACCTTCACCCCAATGTCATACAGTACCTAGGACAAAATGTACAGCACAATTTTACTCCCCATCGCAGCAAATAATATATTTGAAATATTTGGTATGCCCGAGTCCTCAACCAATCACCCCTTTACTCAAATAGACGCCTTCATTGAAAATATGGGACCATGTATCCACAATGTCCAGCTGTATAGTGATGTAGGGAAAAATAGATATTTTCTCAAACCATTCTTCCTTTCACAGTTATTCTTCAAACTTAGAAATTCGTCTTGGAACAAGACTTCACGAATTTCAATAAAAAACTCCAACCATTAAATCCAATGCAAGAAATTTGAATGATATCTTCAACACCTAGCTAGGATAGAATCTTGCACTACCGAAACCAATACCCCTCAGGTTTTCATCCTAAGGTTTGTTTCTCCAAGAACTCTTCAATTTCATCAAGAATATAATCGAGCATAGTCGAAACTCCAAATAACCTCCCAAAATCCTCTTTTATCAAAAACCCCCAAACTTTTTGAATTCCCCCTCTTCTAATATTTCATGTGAATTCCGAGAAATAAAGTGACTTTATTAATCTCCTTTAAATATTTCACTTAAGTCATTTTATAAAACGTTATTAGATTAGTTAAACAATATTACCCATAAAAGGTGTGTGGTTGGATAATATTAAATAATTAAATTATTACCTTTTACTTGAATTTAGCCTACGGGAATAAAATAAGCTAGTTAGTTGCTCCAGATTACTCCTCGAAAAAGGACATTACAATCCCCCCTTCCCAAAATTGCTTGCCTCAAGCAATTGCAGATTGAAATGCTAAAGAATTTGTTCACCCTCCCAATGGCATCCTCCATGGGCAAGGGTCTCCATCTAATAAGATACTCCTTGATGACACTGCTCCTCAATCTCCTCTCTCTGACAACTAGAATCTCATCAAGTGCCAAAACTATTTTTCCCTTCTTGTCCAAGGGTGGAAGCTCTAATGAAGGTGTAATATGCTGCCCTAGTGCCTTTCTGAGGCATGATACATGAAAAACATTATGGATCCTGCTATGCTCTGCCAGCTCCAGCTCATATGCTACTTCCCCCGCTCTCCAAACAATCTTATAAGGGCCACAGAAGCGAGGTTTAAAATTTTTTGCACCACTTTTCTTCAAGGAAGATTGTGTGTGGGGTTGTAGACACGAGAAAATCAAGTCTGCCACCTCAAAGCTTCACTCATACTCTGTGGCTGTTTGCATATATTTTCTACTAATTTTGGGCACTCTGAAGATCATCCTTAAGTGTCTTAAGGATGTCCTGACTCTCCTGGATCCAAAAGTAATGGAACATCATATCCATATAAAGCTTGGAAAGGAGTCATACCAATCGACATGTGATAGGTGGTGTTGTAATAGTATTCACCCAAATGCAACCACCTAATCCAAGTCTTCAGCTTCCTCGCTACATAGTTACGCAAATATCCCTCAACCAATTTATTCACAATTTGTGTATGGCCATCCGTTTGAGGGTGGTAACTAGTACTAGGGGTTAACTTAGTGCCAGCTAACTTGAATAGCTCTTGGCAAAAGCACTGAGGAACCTATTATCCTTGTCACTAACTATAATTTTTGGGCAATCCATGGAGTATGAACACCTCCCTAAAAAAAATCTCTGCAACCTATGGTGCCTTATACTTTGATGTGATAGCAAAGAAATGTGCAAACTTGGTCAACCGATCAACTACCACAAATATGTAATCTCCACCTTGTACCTTTGGTAGACCAATAATGAAGTCCATAGACACACTCTCCCATTTTTACTCTAGAATAGGCAATGGTTGAAGCAATCCGGCTAGAAAAGTGTGTTCTAACTTGTTCTGCTAATAAGTCATGCATTTTCGAATATGTAGAAAGACATCATCTTTGAGGCCCTTCCATGAGAACCTCTCTCTAACCTACCTGTAAGCTTTAAAATATCATGGATGTCCTACCACTGGTATATCGTGGATGGCTCTCAAAATCTTCTCCTTAAACTTTAACTCAAGAACCAAGTAAATTTTATCCTTGTAGTAACTAACATCATCTATTACCCTATATCTGTCATCCTGAGTTTTAACTTCAGTAATCTCGCATGCAAATGTGTTTTTGGAATACTCCGCCAAAAGGTGAGCCTTCTAATCAGCTGAAATTTCTGCTAGAGAGCAAACAGTGAGCTTCCTAGAAAGAGCATAAGTAACATTCTTTTTCCATATTCTATGTCAAAGTCATACGCCTATACCTTGTTGACCCACTTTTGTTGCCTCTCATTAAAATCTTTTTGTTCCAAAATGTATTTCAAGTTGTCATGGCATGTTCTAACCACAAATTTCCCACCTACCAAGTACTGTATAAACTTCGCCAATGCATGCATGATGTCAAGCATTCCTTATCATAGATGGAATAGAGCCTCTTAGTATCCTGAAGCTTTTGAATCTTGTAGGCGATAGTCTGTCTATTCTACATGAAGACTCCTCCAATACCCTCACCCGACGCATCAAACTCTAGCACAAAAGGCTGAGTGAAATTTGGTAGAGCCAACACAGGACAAGTAAATCACCTCTTTAAGTCTGTCAAATGCCTGTTGAGCCTCATCTGTCACTTGAAAGCCCCTTTCTTGGTGAGATCTATTACGGGTGCACCTAGCTGTGAAAACCCCTTAACGAATCTCTTGTAATAGATGCACACACCAAAAAAGTCTTGTAGCTCTATCAGTGACCTTGGTAGTGGCCAATCTAAAATTGCTTGTATCTTTTCCTAATGAACCTGAACACCTTGAGCATTGTTCATGCATTGTTCATGCATTGTTCACGTGTCCTAAGTAGAGGATCCTTGTTATTCCAAACTCGCACTTGGAATTTTTTGCATATAAAGGCTTTGGCTTCATTATGACTAGAACCTCATCAAGATGTCTCAAGTGAACTTCCCAAGTCTTACTGTATATGAGTATGTCGTCAAAGAACACCAAGAGAAACTTCCTCAACTGCCTATAAAAAATATGGTTCATACGGGACTGGAAGGTCGCAGGAGCATTAGTCAAACTAAAGAGCATGACCACAAACTTAGTGCCCGTAGTGACATCTAGATGTTGTCTTATGAATGTCCTGCTCCCTTACTCTAATTTGATGATACCCTGATCGAAGATCAATCTTCGAGTAGTACACTGCACTGTGCAACTCATCCAACAACCCATCCATCTTGGGAATAGGATATCTATTTTTAATGATCTTTTTGTTCAGCACACGATAATTTATAAACATCTTGTCCTTCTTCACCAAGACTACTGAAGAAGCGAAGGGACTTGAACTAGGTCTAATGTGCCCCATATCCAGTAACTCATGAATGGACTTTTCTATCTCCTCCGTAAACTTCTTAGGGTACTTATAAGGAGTAGTAGTGGCAGGCTTGGAGCCCTCCTTCAATTCAATGACATGCTCAAACCCTCTATCCGAAGGTCTCTGTGGAGGGATCTCACTAAATACCAAGTTGTGATTATCCAAAATTGTCTAAATGTCCACATGACACGGATCACTACCATCTGTAGGGGCCTTAGTTGAAATTAGACACTATGCTACCCATGCCATATCACCATGTCTATAATACTTTCCATTCTCTTTGTTGACACGATCCTGGGAGCACCATTAGACATACCCCTCAAAACAACCTTCTTACCATCCACTTTGAACTTCAACTCCATTCTGAGAATACTTGCCTAATGAGTGAAACCACTAGATGCCCAATATAGCATTAGTATTCCCTAAATCAACAACATAGAAATCATTAGTGATAGTGTAATTCCCTAAGGTAATATTCAGTTGTGGGACCCGTTGGGTACAAGCCTTATTAAAACCATTTGCGTCCATAACATTGAACCCCTCAAAATCCTTTGTCTATATACCCCTCTTCACCACCAAAGCTAAATCTATGAAGTTGTGGGTTGGCCCCACTATCCACTAAAACAATCACATGTCGTCCCTACAAAACTCCACAAACTCTAGAGGAATAAAATCTAGGGGTACTCGAAAGAGTAGCTATAGTTCCACCTTTAACCTCCTTGAGTGGGCGCTTATTTTTCTCCCCATGCTCGCTTTCAAAATCACTCTATTTGCAGCCCTGAACTCCTTCCCCCTTCCCTTCCTCCTAAACGTCTAAAACTACCCCAATGTAGTGAACCTTACCTTTTCCTAGACACCTATGACCAGGTTCCCAAGGTTCTTTGCAGCTGAAACATAACCTTTTTTTCTGCGTAATTCATTTTGAACCTCATCATCCATGTAGTTCTTTTTAGGCCAATCTTTCTAAAAAGGGTTTTTATTATCTTTCTTGTCTTGGAAGGGCTTAGGCTGAAATTTGTTTCTAGGGGCTTCACTTTCCATGTTCCTAGCCCTCTTGATAGCATCCTGTAAAGAACTAGGATCAAATGCTTTGATCCAACCACGAAGTGGCTCTGATCATCCCTCCATAAAAAGAACTATCATTATGTGTTATGAGTCTTCTGACACATCGGTGACCATAACAGACAACTTCTGAAACTCTAAAATACATGAATCAACTGAGCCAACCTTTTTCACTTGTGCTAACTCCCTAAAATGCAATTCTGGATCCTTCCTGTTAAATCTGTCTATCAACCTTTATATGAAGTCTGCATAGAAAGTTATGTTGTCCTCTCCCAAAGTCACTAGCCCATGGTACCACCACTCATGAGCCTCTATGTTTAAATGAAGGGTGGCATATTTGATTGCTTCCCTTTTAGTCATGGAGTCTACCTAAAAAATATGTGTCTAACTTTTGAACGCATGCATGTGTTGTACACTTACCTAAACCATCATAACTAGGAATAGTTAGCTTACCCACTTTGCCTAGCAAATCCATGTTATTTCCTTGGCCTCATTCCCCTCTAGGTCTGTTTTTGTATTTGATGCCACAAAATTCTACCAAGAACATAGATGCATGGAACTCATCGCCTAATGATTGGTACTCTCATAAATAATCACCCCATCTTTCACCACATCCTTGCTGTGACGCTTGTTCTCTAGGTTGAGCATCCAAAAATTCGAGCATTAGAGATCTAGGAGTGACTCTACTTATTTCCCTGGAGGTGTTTGCTGTTACATTAGTGTTACTATCTTTACCTCAGTTGTCATTGTGCCCATTACTGCCATTATTATTACCATTGTTCTCATGTTCAGCCTGGTTATTTATGTTATTTGCATTCATGGTTTACATCATTTGGGTTAATGTTTGGACCAACTGTTGTTGTCCCTTGGCTAAATCACTCAGCATAACCAAAATGCTAGGGTCTTGGTGTTCTTGTTTGTCATGTCTATTCCCCATGTTTTCTTCTTCAAAATCAGAATTAAGGACACCTCTTTCTCTTGCCCTCCTGTAAGTGATCTATCCCCTGCCTTACAGATTCATTAAATATTTTAGTCATCCAATAACCCAAGAGGCTGGCATGCTCTAAGCTCTGATACCACCGAAGTATCCTAGGCCAATTTGCACAAAAAATTTATAAACTTATGTAGTTTCAATTTCAGAATATTCGTCTAGTGGTTTATGTACCTAGCCATACTTGGAGAGTTTCCACTTGCTTTTGGAAGAGTTTATAAATTTCAAATAATAACTATACAAATAATATTTAAAGCAAATGCAGGCACAAATTCTCGATGTACCTTTCAAATATTACTATGCATATTACATAAGTTAAAGCAATGTTCAGAAATTATTTAACATGTACATCTGCTAACCTGAAAATGATATCATCTCCTATATGTCACGAATAATAAGTAGCAGCTCCTCTTTAGCGGCGGCTCCAACATGAATACCACAAATTTTAATAATCTTTCCTTATTCTATGATAGCGCCTCATAGGAAATGCAACAGGGTCCATAATTAGTGGCATTTTCACTTCATAAAATATTGGTGACGGCTATTTTATCTTCCTCAACTCCTTATTCCCTGCTTCAACAATCGCAGTTCCCAAACCATGTAGGTAATATGCTATTCTTTCCATGTCAGGTTTTCGTCCAGGGATTTGTTTCTCCAAGAACTCTTCAATTTCATCAAGAAAATAATCAATCATAGTCCAAATGACCTCCAAAAATAATCTTTTATCAAAATCCCCCAAACTTTTCGAATTCCCGCTCTTTTAACATTTCACGTGAATTCCGATAAATAAAGTTACTTTATTAATCTCCTTTAAATATTTTACTTAAGTCACTTTATAAAACTTTATTAGATTAATTAAACAATATTACCCATAAATGGTGCCCGGTTGGATAATATTAAATAATTAAATTAACTTATTCCTGTTTACCTGACTTTAGCCTACGAGAATAAAATAAACTAATTAGTTGCTCCAGATTAATCCTCAAAAAGGGACTTTATAAACATCAACTACTACCTTCAGTGGAATGCACTACAGCTCTAGAATAAGATTTGAAATATATGCAGCTTATTTCATACTATGAGAGAAGTTGGAATCATGATCAAATATGCTTTGACATGCTTTTGTTTAGATCACAAAGCAATTTTAATTGTAATGTCCATTCTTGAGAAATTCCTAATTTTAGGCCTACAAAACAATAATAATCAATAAAAACTGATATTAGTAATAACAAGTATCAACTTTACAGTAATATTCAAATTCATTCGTAAAACATTATAATATTGAGATCAATACATCATAGCTAAAACATCATAATATTTAGATCCATAGCATTTATAATATTTACCTCCCCCTTTGTCATTGATGGCAACACAAACATAATTCTCTCCTTTTGCACTACTCCCCGTTTTTGTATCTCTCCCCCTTTGACATCAATGGCAAAGAGAAACTTAGTATTTTCACAGAGAAAACTCCCTTTATTTCTAATACTTCCTCTTGACATTAGCAGCATTATTCTTCATTTTCCTATATCTCAAGATTCCTTGCTTGTAAGTCTCCATGTTTCTACTACTCTCCTTCTATGACATCAATAGCAACGAAATGCTTTATTACCTTCATATAGAATATGCATTAGTTGATCTATCTTTGAATTTGTCTTCTCTATGGAGCTAAAAGATATTTGCATTGCTTGGCTTCCCCCCTTCTCTACTTCTCGCTCTTTGACAACCATGGGAAAAGGACCCTTCTTTATGGAGCTAAAAGATGATGCAATGGTAAACTCCCCTTGAAATCATGCTTCTCCTTACAAACTTAGTGATGCTTCTTGGCTAGAGAGCACAAGCATAGATTTTCTTTCTCTTACTCTTGTTTCCTCTTCCAAACTTTTGTAGGTTCTCCTTTTTGTTCGGCTATGGTATCCTTCGTTTTGTTCAATCAAGGTGGTTTCACAAAACCACTTCTCCAAAAGCATGCAATATGACCATAATTGTTGCGCTTGTAACATATAACATTATAATTGTCATAACCCCAAAAAGAAAGAACGATAATATATCTTCTATTCTCACATAAGTGATATATATATTTAATAAATACAACATATATTTGTATAAGCCATAATTTATATATATTGAAACATTTGAATTATTATCAAAATAATATAATTGGTTCTTACCTTATTGCTTACCCATGTTATATGATGCTCCAATTAAACACTTTATAATCACGCCTTAGCTAATCACGCGATGCACCTCATGGTGTTGGGACGCGACTGAGGAAGAGGTCACGACTGAGAGAGGGCATAAACGTTTCAGCCCCTAGAAATAAGAGGGGAGACGGGAGGCCCAAAGGAATAGGAAAGAAGATTCGAAGGTAGAAGAAAATCGCGGCAAAAAGAATATTAGTGAGTTTCCTTCACTTAGCATTAATATTCAGCTCTCCCGAATGGTGATATAATGATATTGTCAGCATCTTGTATGTGTTCCATGTCTCCATACTTCGACCCCTGTGTTGACTGCATTCTTAACTATTCTTATCGAATAACCCAGTTACCTTTGCTGTGATTATATTATGAAGTCAAATTGCCCTGAGGCGTCAAATCTGGAATAGCTTCTTTGGACTGGAAAGAGCATCTGCATTTTATTTGGGCAGACTGTGTAGTCCTTGATCGACCATAGGCAATGATTGTTTACCTTCCATAGACATGGTTCCACCCTAGCATATCATGATGAATCTAATGATAATAAATCTGTAGCTATACTTGATTTGGCGTTGATTCTGTAGATTACAATTGTATTGAACTAATGTTAGATTTGTAGACTATATTGATCTGCATCAAGGATTGAAGGAATATGATGAATGACATATAAACATAAATATTGCTTTATTTATTATTGCACTCTGATATACCATCATGCTAGGAATCAATGAACTGTATACTTATATTGAATACTATCATAGCATAATATGCATAAATGTAAATGAATCACTAATGATTATATATTTGGTGACTGCATAGAGATTGTCTGAACTGTGCATGTAATCCTGATGGGTTGTGTGACTTCTTTTATGTCTGCAATCTGCAAGTATTGTTATGTCTAATTCTTGGGATATTTGATATTAATGCTAACCTATAGGTATATGGAATTGACTGTAAATTGTGATGCAGGTGTCATTCCAAGCCGTCACCATTGCAAAGGACCCAAGGGGTGGGAATAGAGCCTTCAAACCCTCATCTTCCTGCAGCCTTAGAACCAGCCAGGCAAGGGAACATTACAATAATCCACTAAAGGAACACAAGTTGTAGTCCCTACTTGAGAACACAAAATCATTCCTTGCACGTACTCTGCAATCCACTGCTTTATGACTAAAATGATTGCATGAATAGCAATATCCATAGAAAGAGTGATTCAACCTAGTCATTAGCACTTGTCTTGAAGGGAATGAACCTCTGAATCTTTCATGATTGTCCCGATGAGAAATGTTGTTCTTATGTGGGATATTACTTCCCCCCTCCTTGGTGCTACTATTGATAGTCTTTAAGCGCATCGACATATCCCTTAGGCTTTTCTTCATTTATCTTCTTTGGTAGTTCGAAAGTCTTAGAACTTGACTTTTCTTTGGTGGTCTTTTGGTTTTCCTCAAAACCAAGACCAATCTTGATGAAGGGTGATCTTTGGGAGTCGATAATGTCCTCCAAAATTTTGGTGCTCTTTCAAACTTCATGCTTCGATTGAATTGATCATTAGATTTCTCCAACTCTTTCCTCAAGGAAACAACTTCAAACTCCAATTTCTCACAATCCAATTCCTTTTCCTTTGGTTGATCCCTTACAACTTCTATTCGTTTTGCTTCCTCAATTTGATATTTAGATTCATGATCATCTTTTTCGATTCTTCAAGATTTTGAGATGATTTCACTTTAGTTTTACTATCCTCTTGAAGTTGTGACTTTAGCCTCGAATTTCTTTTCTTGAGCTTCTCGATCTTATGATAGGCAAAATGGAGTTCCTCCTCAAGATCCACTTCCTCATCACATTTGATATGTTCTTTTAAACATCTTTCTTCTTTTCCTTTGTCTTCATTACTTTTTGCTTCAATTGCCATGAAGATTATTTCTTCTCTATCGCTAAAAAGCTTCCACTGCTTTCTTCGGATGAGCTACTTGCTTCTTGGATGTAGACTCTTTTTATGCTTTTAGTAGTTATTTTCATGCTTGCCTCGTACGCTCCTTTTCTTGTTATGGTGATATTTCTTTCCTTTCTTTTTGCAATATTCTTCTTCCCCTTCACTACTTTCACTCTCGGCCTATGGACACTTAGAAGCAAAATGACCTATATTACCACAATTGAAACATTTAAGAGTATACTTACCTTTGTGTTTGTCGGATCCTTTCTTGGGCTTCCTCACAAAGTGAGCTTCTTCTTCATCACTTGAACTTTCAATTGATTTGAATCCTTTGTTCTTTATCTTCTTGGATGCTTTGAAAGCGGCTTCCCGTTTTGATGGCCTTTCCTTCTATGTCCACATTTCTTATGTCGTGAATATCACATGCAAGTCGTCCATCTTCAAAGTGTCTAGATCCTTCAATTCTTCGATGGCGGAAGTTTTTGCGTCAAATCTCATGGGGAGAGATCTTAAAACCATTTGCACAATTATGGATTCTTCCATCTTTTCCCCAAGTCCTCTAATGGTATTTACAATCTCATCCACATGGAGGAGACAAGCTGCAATGTCTTCTTCATCCTTCATTTTCAAGCTTTCAAATTGTCTCCTATGTGTTTGAAGCTTCGCTTTCTTAACTTTGTCATCTCCATTATAGATGTTCTTCAACTTATCCCACATCTCCTTAGCTGATTTGCAATGCATAACTTTCAAAAACTTTGATTCGGATAATCCACACAAAATCGCATTTTTGGCTTTGGCATTATTTTCACTTTCCCTCTTTCCTATCTAATTTGTTTGGGGAGATGCAAGGGCTATGTGACCTTTTTCAACCGGTTGTCGAATATCATACCCTAGAGCATTCAAATAGATTTCCATCCTTATGCTCCAAAAGGCATATAGTTTGTACTTTGTTCCATCGAACAATGGTGTCATATTTGAGGAAAACCCATAACGTTTGGCCATGTGTGCTTCCAAGATCTTCCTTCAAGCAATTAAGCTATTTCCAAACGAACCTGCTCTAATACCAATTGATGAGCATACAGTTATACTGAGAGGGAGGTGAATCAATATAACAACAATCTTCTACTTTTCAAAACTTAATCAACCACAACAATAACACACATGCAAGATCTAGCGATTAAGAACACACAATTTACATTGAAACCCTTTCAAGAGAAAACCACAAAAAAATATTGCTTATATATATATATATATCTTCTCTGTAGGCACCAACCTACTTCTCTTACAAACTTCATTTGTAGGCACCAACCAACTGGATACACCATTCCCCACAACTGAGCACCAACTCACCAAGAGACTCCAATCTCTTTTAATGAGAGGCACCAACCTCCAAATTCTTCAATGGATGATATGTCTTCACAAGATCTAAACGTTGATGTAATGTCCCTTCTTGAGGAAATTCCTAATTTTAGACCTACAAAACAATAATAATCACTAAAACTGATATTAGTAATTACAAGTATCAACTTTACGGTAATATTCAAATTCATACATAAAGCAATATAATATTGAGATCAATACATCACAAGCTAAAACATCAAAATATTCAGATCCATAGTAATATTTGAATCCAAAAAACCTTAATATCATTAATAATTATTCCAAGGCATATTCCTATAGTCAACCATATTAAGAATTCATTGGAAATGCTTACAAACCGCAATCTCAAGGGTGGTTGCCCTTGTATTGCGAGAGCATGGAAGGATTTTAGATCCATTCCATCCCTTAGTCCACCTCAGAGGCTAGCCATGCTCCTCGATCAAGCCCAAGAGCACAAAAGTGGATTTCTGACCAATTCAGCCTCTCAGCCCATGTGTATGGAAAAACCTCTAGTTCATCCATCTCAGGGTAGCATGCTTGATAAGCTGCATGAAGGCTTAAGGAATTCATTGGAAATGCTTGCAAAGTGCAATCTCAAGGGCGGTTGCCCTTGTATTGTGAGAGCATGGAAGGATTTTAGATCCACTCCATCCCTCAAACCGCCTTGGAGGTTGGTCGTCCTTCTCGATCAAGCCCAAGAGCACGAAAGTGGATTTCTGGTCCATTCAGACTCTCGGCCCACGAGTATGACAGGACCTCTAGTTCATCCATCTCGGAGTGACATGCTTGATAAGCTACATGCAGGCTATCCACTTCAACCAAGCCCAAGAGCATGGAAATGGATTTTGGGTCCATTCGGCCTCCCAGCCCACAAATATGGCAGAACCTCTAGTTCATCCATCTCAGGGTGTTGTGCTTGATACAAAGAATTTCTAGTCCTTCAGCTCTCGTGACTCAAAAGGCTGAAAGGCCTCCCTATTTGCAAGACACTTTTATAGATTCAAAATAGATTGCTAAAAGAATTTGTTAAGAGTATTTCTAAATAAATACTTCTTAAGGAGATGATAAATTTACTCTTAAATGGCTGCCACCAATTATATTTCAGAATATTACCAATGGCTGTTCTCAATCTCTAAACCAAAAAGATGTCTTATATTTATTTTTCTTATTCTTCCTTTTTCCAACTTGATTGATATGCTGAAGTGATATTTGAATGTGTGTTACTTGGATGAATTGATGATTGAATAATTGATGCTTGAATGATTTGATGATTGAATGTATTGATAGACTTATTTTTGTTTTCTTGATTGATATTTTGATTGCTTGATTTCTTGATGGATAGATGAGTGATGATTGTCGATTGAATGTCAATGAACTGATTTACCCTTTATATCCATTTCTTGAAGGAGTTACCACCCTTAATTGCTGGCTTTTGAGAATGATGATTTATTTCCAAACTGATTGATTCATTCATTTCTCATAGATGATTTCTCCACAAGGAAATGATCTCCCTTTTATATCTTAATATTGAGGGAATCACAACCTTTCACATTTGAAAGAGTCACATCCTTTCTCACATCATCACTACTCTTGATAACATAATTTAATTTACTTGCAAAGTCACATAAGGTTCTATTCTTAATTGAATTATTGAATGATGTTATGGATCTCTTTCTCAAATGAAATGCTCACCCTTTTATATCTCAAGTTTGAGGGAGTCATACCTCTTCACCTCTATTGCCTTTTCAGTAGTTACAACTCTTCATTACTGCATTTGGAGAATAATAATTTAATTTTAAATAAGTTAATTTGTTAGTGCTGCTGTCTATTACTTGTAATCAGTCCTAATAATTCCTCCCCTTTTCCTTTCCTTCTAGATCTACCTTCCTTATATACCTTATCTTGCTCAAGGGACACAACCTTTCACATGACGGTTGAACATTCTTAACACCTTAATCTTTATTTAAAGCCAGTTTGGTGTAATATTAATTTCTTTTGAAACATAGGCTGCAGACATTTAGGAATTAAACAGGGCATTACACTAATATCAGCATATATCATGAGGTCAATTTCCAATACACTTCTCTCTTTAGTAGATATTTATTTTGTTCTCCAATTCTCTCTAAAAGAATCTGCCACAGAAGATTAAGTTTATGCCTTCTTTCTCTTAAAGTACCAGTGTGAAAAAAACACATAGAATATAACAAATGCTCAAAGAAAAATTGCTCTCAATAATTGACTGGCATATCATTTCCATGTATTCTTCAAGTAAAAAGCTGGATAATTGAATGTAACATACCGAATATCATCACCCTGAATGACAGTCTCACGCCTGCGTGTTCCATATCCAGCTTGACCCATGCCTGAAAATCCTCCCATGTTTGAACCAAAGAAAGTTTCGAACAAATCAAAGGGATTCGTCTGATGACCATTAAATAAACAAATAAGTAGTTAAAATCTTTGAATGCTACAATGTACACTCATTGCCAAATTAATTTTCTGGAAATCAAAATAAGACTCCTGCCATATACAAAGAGAACAGAGAAAGATTCACCCTACATAAACAAAGCCTGTATTCAAATTATACAACAGTCAGCCACCATACTAAAAGTATTCTACAGAATAGCTGTTAGATACCGTGTAAGCTCCTGCTCCAGCTCCACCTGCTGCACCTTTTACTCCAGCTTCACCATATTGATCATACAAAGACCTCTTTTCGTCATCTGACAGCACCTGAAAATGCTTTTACTTAGATACTCATAAACATAGAGCACCTGGCAATTTATTAACACCAACCATGTCCAAAATGGCTGATTTGGATGAACAAAAATTGATGTGTACATTTGATATTCATATCAATTTATACTCCTTTCAACACAAGATCTTACAAAAGAGCAGGTTGTTTTGATAAGCGCAGGAAAAATTTCCACAAGTTCTTTGCCTTGAGAAAACACTAATCCTTAATGTCTTCCATCATTATCTATGCTTATAACAGCCTCCAATCCCTTTTAATGCATTTGGATTGGTCATGAAATGCCATCCAAAGAAATGCTTAGTCATAAAACAAACAAGCAATTACTCGGAATCAATTTGCTGATGCTGTCAATTTGTCAGGCAGAAGAGCTAGAGAAGAGGCCACAACATTTGAAGAAATTCAGCCATTTTTTTTGCTGATACTAACCAATTGAATGGAGAAACAGCTAATATGTATTTAAGGTGAAACCATAGAAGCAGATAGTGTGAAAATATCATGATATCTCAGAAAATATTTTTCCTTTAAAGGCTGCAAACTGCAACTTTTTGGCTTGTTTTGACTTTATTCTGCTCTGATTTTTTATGCAACAAAACAGACTGCTTTTTAGGGTTTCCCGAGCACTGAATGCTTTTGATATCTTTAGAATGTCCAAGGTATTTGTAGAAGAGCATCTGAATCAAATTACACTTGAGCAGAATGTCAGAGGTTCAAAATCAGGAACTATATTGTATTCATTTATGAATTTTTTTCTTACTCTGTAAATTTTGCATCTTAAGCTATGGTGGTAACTGATATCAAGGGCACCTCTGTTTATTCATTGCTTTAATAGAATTTGTGATCGGGAGTATGAAGATATCTCTGTTTGGGAGGGCAAATGACCATAGTTCCTCTAACTCCCTTAAGCCTTTGAGTGTAAATTCTGATGCACTCAGTGGAACTGTGGATGCAAGAATGTGTCAGCTATGTCAGTATCCCTGCACATCTCTTGGGAAAGGTGTTACAATGGTGGTAATCTAGAATGTTCTGTGCGCAATAGAAACCAGATCTCTGTTGTAAGCAATGGTTTAGGACATGAAGATGGTCAGGTGTTTGGTCTTCATGAGAAACATGGTGCCTAGCTATTTCTCTGGTCTACCAATTCACAACATTAAACCATAGCATACGGATTGAATAAACATCAGCAGATCCCTTTGTACTGGATTTACATCAGATTGGGAGGATGAAGGACCTTGAATTGTATTATTTAGCAGTGAATAGTGGTATAACTCAGTGCACGACTGAACTAAGTGATTGTAAGCAATCCGGTTTATATTGAATATGATCACATCCAACTAGTATAAGAAAATCTAATCTATTTACTTTGTTCATATATAAAAGGTTGATGATCTGGCATCATTTCATTATGTATAACCAATTGCGAAAACATCAGGAAGTGCAGCCCAACAGTTGATTGTACTTCATCACAGCTAGCCTCATCATCTCCCCCAACTTTGTGTTACTTTGTAACTTGACATTTGAAGTTTGTAGTGTGTAATTGATTTTGAGGGTTTGAACTTCGAAGTCAAACTATGAAGTAATCCAATATGCACTGTAAAACGTAACCGGTGATTTCAAGGAAAACTCATATTTCAATATTCATGGTGTACACTCTCATTTACTTTCACTCTCTCACTCTCTAAGCAATTAGAATAGCTTTAAATGTAAAAAACATTAGTTATTTCTCTCTTATTTTTTCGAATTATTCTCCATTTTTGGGTGCCCAATATTTTCCTGGTTTGTTCCCAATAATATCCCAAGAAATTGAAAATAGCTTTATCTTTTGGTTTGCCAGGATATTCCCAAGAAAGATATTTGCCTCTATATTTTACTTATTATTCTGCAAACACATTTTGTATCCTCTAGAAGAGCTAACAACATGTAACACCATAGAAACAGAGTGGGAGACAAGTCAGACAAATCTGAGGAATAAAGAAGCTAAAATCAAAAAACATTTTAAAGAATCCTTGATATCCCATTGAAAAAAATAAAGTGATTGAATTATGTTCCACAAAAGTTCAACAAGAATACGATGCTCCTGTATTAATTATTCATCACTAATCTTCCTTATCTTAATCAATTCCCCTATGTCAGTTGAGAGTGTGTTTGCCAGGGATAACTTTAAGAAACCCCCCCCTCAGCAAAGGTGTAAAATCTTGGCGAATCTTTCCTAATATTTGAAAAAAATATTAATTTTCATTGGCAAATCTTATGCACATTATTCAAAAATTTGTAAAATCCTGGCGAATCTTAATGAATAATTGGTAAAAAAAAATAATCACACTGGCGAATCCTAGTGAATAATCAGTAAAATGATTAATTACAATGGCGAATCTCTCCTTTAAAAATTTGCATAGTTGGTCGGCGTAGTTCCCCCATATTTTTTTTAATATTGAAGCAGGGGCCCGAGGGCAACAGCCACCGGCGGGGTCAAGGGGCAGCGCCCCTTGTGGGGGTCAAGGGGGCAGAGCCCCCTTGTGGGGGTCGAGGGGGCAACGCCCACTCGCGGGGTCTGGGGACAACGGCCCCAGCGCGCTCCTGTCGCGATACAGGCGGGGTCGAGGGGTAGAGCCCCTCGCCACCAAGCATAAATTCACTATTGAAAATGCATTGGAGCACACACGGATGAAATGTTTTTAAAAAATTCACTTGAAAATTAAGACTAAATGAAACTTGAAAATTCTACCATTGATTAGCTTTTAAATCAGACGGCTGTAGTGCAAGTTCATTCCATTTTAAATCAGACGGCTGCAGTGTAAGTTCATTCCATGAGTGAATATCGGTGTGACTAAACATCATCGGTGAGACACTTAGGGATGTCATGCCGATACGCCGATTTATATGCACTTAGTGAATTCCGTGACTTTATATGCACGTGCCTTTTAAAAAGGTTGTTGAGTCCCGAAATTTATTCTGGGCCACATGATCAAATCTAATCGTGTGGCCCAAAACAAATTTCGGGTCTCAACAACCTTTTTAAAAGGCACGTGCAAATAAAGTCACAGAATTCACTTGCAGCCATTCGATTAAAACACTAATCGATGACAATAAATAATAAAACTATTAAAGGCTAAAATATCCCTAAAATGAAATGGTAAATTATTATTAGTGGCAAATATACCATAAAAATTCATTGTAAGAATAAAAAATTACTGGCGAATATAAGTAATATTTGTAATTACAGTATAAACTACTAGCGAATCAGATCCGACGATGTGTCGTTTAAAAAATAATACATTGGCGAATTAATCGAGACAATTTTTTTTTTTTTGTAAAAACTTGGCGATTCGGCATCCTTTCTAGCCTGTATTATTCGCCATTTTTGGAGGTCCCGATTTCAAATATTCGCCAATTGGCGAAGATTTGCCACTAAAGTTATCCCTGGTGTTTGCAACACGTATAAATTGAAATAGACCACCATATTCTACGAGGTGATAAGATTTGTTGATCCATAATTAGTATAGATATTCCATATCTAATTCACCAACACAAATCTTATCTTATGTGAATATAATTTAATTTATCATGCTTGTTGTTTGTGGGCCCAAGGTGTTTGCACTACCTTAGAACCTTTCTACAACCTCTGTGGATACCTATACTGACCTGCATACTCTGTTTTTGCTAAAAAAATGTCATATAAGGAGCAATGAGAATCTTTAAACTTTCAAGTTGTCTTAATCATTTTGACTAGTAAGTGAGATTAGTGACATAATTAAACTGGATGAAATTTTGCCATGTCCCCATTCTTGGGTTAATATAAAATATAACTATTTCTTAAGTTGGGCCTAACAATTCCTAATTAAAGGGCAACTTAATAATATTATTACTAATTAAAATAAAAGGTATTTTTTAGCACTAGTACTAAAATATAAGTATTATTAAATACTTGAAAAAAATTAAATTAAAAACTATTTTAAAATACTTGGAGAGAAATTTAGGACCCAATTCAAAAGGGTATATCAAGGAGGCGTCTATCTTCATTTGATCATCATTCAAGCTATCCTTTGCATGCTACTTTCAGATTTGAGTGATTGTTCAATCTTGAGATCATCCAAGGATGAAAACCTTTGGCATATTCAAACCCTAGGGGACGAAAACCCTCTCAGGATCCATCATAATGGATCAAGGACAAAAACCCTTGTTTCCAATTCAGGTCGTTGCAAATTTTCAAAGTTTCAAGCATATTCCAGCAGCGACCTAGTGTGAGTTGCAAGCAAATTTCCATATCGGTGTTATAGTTGAAGAATTTTGAATTTCAGTTGGTCATTGTATATATCAATTTATTGAATTCAGCCTTAAGGACATATTCAGATAATATATATATATATATATATCGGGTGCTGCTATGTGGAGCTGCTTATGCAGATGATATAGTATAATTTATATCACATGATATTTTTCCAGAGAATAATATATTATTCCATTATATCTTCCAGCGACTTATTTGAGATTATCATATCCTAATATATGTGTTTTCTATTTAGTTATCGCTGCAGTTTGATAATAATTATATAATACATATGCTCAAATAAAAGATTGGTATTGATTGGTGCATTATTTCCTTGAGTTGCTAGCCGTACACTTTCATAAGGGAACCCCCATGCCCAGAGGGGAGAATTTCTGATGCAGGAATCTGTTTTGTCTGGCTTTATTATAGTTTATCAGCTTGGAGAGTTTCTTCTTACTGCTGTACATGTTCTAAAAAGAAAATTTATATAATAATTAGTGAAATTGAGGAATCACTGCCTTAGAAAATACGTTATCTGCTGTACCATTTTTATTTAACAAAGCAATATAATATGAAGTGGGTCCCAGCCACAGGATATTCAAGGTTTAATAATGCCATAGAGGTTTTCTGCTCCATTTTCACTTTAATTTGACAAATGTTGCCTTCTTAGAATCTAAAGTTATTAAGCTGCCATTTTATATTATATAAAACAGAGTTCATGATAGGAGGGTGCTGTACAGAGGGAATAGCTGCCATACAAATTGATTCACGCTGTTGTGTCATTCCAGGCTGCTATTAACATTCTCGTGAGTTATATATTACTGTTCATTACCATTATTTTCATCATCATCACAGGTGGAATTAAGGGTTTATCAGTCCTTACAGCTGCATATTATACTGCTGTTTATCTGTGCTATTAAGGGGTTGATAGTAGTATTCAGTCAATACTGTATGCAGCAATACAGTAGTAAGCAGTGTCCACAGCTGAATATTATATGATTGTGCATATTGCAGTTTACATCAAACCATGAATGCTGATAACCATAATGCAAAATTAGCATTATCAATAATAGAGTTGGCAATAGCATTCCTATCAGTGGGATTTGACACCTATCTTGGTATTTATTTATTGTTCCACTTTGCACACATGATTAGAAAATTTGTCAAATCCCTAGATTGACTGATCAAGGACATTACAAATTTACTTCATAATTTAATTCTGATCAATTATTGCCTTTGTTCTCTCCAAGTAGTGGAGACAGAGCACCTTCTTTTCATGTGCCCTATATATCACAATATTTGGGCTACACATCACTGTTGAGTAGCAACTCACTAGATTACCTGAACCCCTTTTTCCAATATCCCAACAGGGGTTGTTTGGCCCTTCTCCACCCTCAAAATGCTATCACTTTCAAACATCAAACTTGACAACTTCTAGGACTACTGGACTCATTATCTCCTTTCTAAACATTCCAGCCTCTGGATCTGTCAAATGTTCATTGGATACAGTGGTTTCACACATATATAGAGCTACAATAGTAAGGTGGCGTAGCTCTTCATAATTTGCCACCAAGGTACCCCAATCCTCTTATTCTCACTCTAGGTGTGGTTGGTCAGCTGACCTCTAGAGTAGAGAGCCAGCTTGGTCCCTTTAATCACAATCTAGGCATAAACCATTTTTCTCTATGTATAGAGGATCACCAGCCAAAATCTTAAAATGAGCTTCTAAAGTGATTGTCCTATTACATCCAACACCATTCAAGCAGGGTTGTTAGCATTCTGATTTGTCTCTTTTGAAACACAAACTAGAACAATACATGAGGTTAAACCTCTCTTCAAATTATGAAACGAAGCTTCCCGAGGTCTAAACAACCCTAGACACTAAGCTATAGATAAAATTTACAATTATTCATAATATACAAGATTTCTCTAGCGAGTTTGCATAAAAGAAAACAAATACTTATCTGCCTATTTTTTTGCCTCAGGTATGAGGACAAGTATGGTAACAGCTCGTCTCACAAGTGAGATTCTCAGGTACTTAGAATGAAAGCAACTAACTCTAAACACATACAAGGCAACAGCTTCCTGCTGGCTAAATCAAAGACCAGTAATCTGATGCAAACAAGATTCAATGAATAACAACTTCAACACAGAATAACACACAACTCCAATGAATAACAACCTGGATCAATATGTATTATTATTTTTTGCTAGCCCAAGTATTTCCAAAGATTGCTTACCAAGTTTCTAGGCAATTTTTTTCGAGATTTTAAGGAATCCAACCTTGTGACTCGTGCCACACACCAAAAACACTAAAAAAACATGTTTTTTACCTTGAAAATTATGAAAATGTCACTGCCCCTTGACCTCACTAGGGTCAACGACCACAAATCCCTGCCAAATTCATTTGATACATTTTGTAGCTGTATTTTGAATAAAATTTAAGTATGTTTTGAGTTGTGAGTTTTTGCCAAGTTTGTGAACTATAGGTGTAACAAGTTTCTCTTAGCCCATGTCAATCTCTGATGGACAACATCAAATCCGTTGTTGGCACTATCATGATGACTATTAGTGAAGTTGACCCTATCTTAACTTTGATAGAGATCACAGTCATCTTTGATCTCCAATCTTGGTCTACAACATCAATCTCCATTAACTCCCTTCACATGGTTTCATTGAAGCACCTTCCTATCACATGGTTATTTGATTTATAACATGGACTTTCTTCTTTGGTTTGTCTAAGCTTTGAACATTTCCAATTAACCCACTGGAGTCCTTTTAAACACCATTACTTGCTATTGATACTTCTTGTTCTTTTGAGTCCTATTGACCTACATTCACCATTGGAGGATGTACATATAACTCATAAAGTTCTTTAATTCTTTGTATTATTTGAGCTTTGGTTTTGTCCAATGATAGAAGAAGATAAAGTCAAGAAATACCTAATACATCAAATCAAATGGCAAGCTGCCTATAGACAATCAGCTAACACAAACATTTGGCCATTTCAAATAAGTTGAGAGTTGTTGTTATTGTCTAAGTTACTACCTTAGGTTCGGCTGCACCAATACAAAAAAAAAATGGGTTTGGGTTCGTTTTGGGAACACTCATACAAAAAAATTGTAAATTTCATAAAAATATACAATTTGCAGCCTAAAAACAAGAATTAAATTCAAAATACCACATAGCATGCATATAAAAAACAAAACCATCATAAAATTAAAAATATTACTTCAATGTTCATTTGTCAAACTCAAATATCATGATAGAATTGTGGGCTGCAAGTCTTGGCAAATTTTTGCCAGGCTCACGAAGTTTGGGGGTCGAACTCAAGTGTATAAATCCCTTAAAATTTTAAAAAAATACTAAAAGAAATTTAAAACATATAGTGAAGGCCTAATTACTACTCTCTGGCTTCAACACTCACCTATTTTTAAGGGTTTGGATTTAAGTGAAGCTAAGTTAAAAGCAATAAAATTATAAAAAATTGGCACGCACCATAAAGATCCTTGTGGCCTCAAAGGCCTTAAATTGCGCTTGGTGGTGAGGGCTCCACCCTTCAACGCCACCTTTTACTATGTAATGTCCCCTTTTTCAAACTAAATCAAGTCAAAGGACCTGAAGCTTATTTTATTCCCCATAAACTAAAAGGGGGATTAACGAGGGAATAAATCTATAATAATTTATTAAGTTGTCCAAAAAATACTTCAAGTTATAACTTGGGAAAAGGGACAATTTATTATTATTAAATGGGGCCAAAAAGCAAATAAAAATTATAAAGTGGAATAACGGTGAATATTCAATTAAAAAATTATTAATTACTAAAACAAGTAATTAATAATTATAAATGGGGAAAAAGATGAATATTCAAATAAAAAGTAATTTTAGTTACTTTTAGGATTGGCTGGAAAAAGGATTAAAAAATAAATTATTGGAAAGTCATTCATTCTATTCATCATCAATTTTCATAAACCCTTGTTGCACAACTTTGGTACAACTTTTACCTTAAGAATGAAAACCCTCACAATTTATCTAGGAATTGGAGGACAAAAACTTTCTGGTTCCCATTGTTGACTTCATGGAAAAGTCAAATTTGTGTAGGTTCAAGAATTTTTATGGAGATCTGAGAAAACAAATAAAAAAATAAGAAGGGTCAGCTGTACCAATAGGCAGCAGGCCGTACAACTTTACCAGGATATATCAGCATATTGGAGGAGGGCGTGTAAATTTAAAAAGGGATAAAGTGCTGCATACAGAAGGACATCGGTCTATGTGGTTATCGAAAGTTAATGTTGACTTGGATCAGCATGTGGGAGGTTTGAAGGAAAATAGCGATCCTCTAAAGTCTTAAAGAAACTCCTATAAAGTATCACTGCAGCCAGAAAAAGGCATCATGACACCTTTTAATTAAGACGTGGCAAAGCTAGGGGTCGTGGAAGAGAAGTTTGGAATTTGCAGCAGGTAATGAAGGAATTCTTGAACCAAAAATACCACCCGTGCAACCACTTGGTCAATTGACCTTTCAGCAAACAGAAAAAAGTATCACACCACTTTTAGGGATATTTCTATGCATATCTTGGGATTTTGTTGATATTTAAATCCTAAAAAAGCATCGCAACTTTAAGAGGGGCATGGTATGGAGTTTGGTAGAGGATTGCACCACTTTGAAGGGTGGGGTGGAGGAGAGAGGATAAGCAACACAACACTTGAGGAGTCTTTGAGTTTTATTCTTTCTAGCTGCCTTTCATTCTTTCCGACTATTGTTTGACGGGACGTAATATAAGGGAGGTTAGCGATCCATCCCATATCCAATTTGTATAAGGTTTTCAATTATATCATTTGAATTTTATTAAATATTGTCTAAATCATAGTTCACATACTTAGCGAATCTCCAAGTACTTGCCATTTTTTTTTGATGTGAGTTTTTGCAAGGTTTATTGGCCGAGTTTGCATGGCGAGTTGTAAGCGAAAACTTGCCGATTCTTTTGGCAAATACTCACCAAAACTCAGCAAGTCTGAGCTGAAAACTTCTTGCCGCTATCTACACAAGAAAAACACAAGTTTGACACACAAAAAAACATGACTAACTGAACCATAAACAATTGCTTAATCAATGTTGGATAAAGAAAACATATTTCACATGCTAACAAAGAGATGATATTATCATATTTTTATCAAATTTGTTAGCTCAATTACCATTTACCCTCTAGCCCCCAATTTTTCATTAGAACAAGGAAGAGGAAATTAGAAAAACTTATAATTTTTTACTTGCCTAGATATGCAATTCATGATGATGATTTTCAAAGAAAACCATCATAAATTCCCTATGTTCCATGGCGTTTTGGGGACAGGGACGGGGGGACGGTAGGCGACACGTTTCCAGGACGTTTCCTAGGGGGCCATTTTTAGGGGACGGTAGGGGACAGTGATATACAAATATATATATATATATATATGAATTTTTCCAATATATTATAGAAAGAGAGAGGGAAAGAGAGAGAGATATGTCAATAATTGATAACAACATTATCAATATGTAAATAAATCACGAGAGCAATAGTATAACAGCATAATAAATGTCATTAAAGCATTATAAAATTTATAACAGCGATCACAAACATCAATAAAACCACGGTCTATCAATATCCAAATGTCTCGAACATGTATCCAGAAGTCTCAAAGTTCAAACATGAAAATCAAAATACTAAATACAGTAGTCTATGAAATTAAGCCTCATTCGGGCTATGAATATCCAAAGACTCAGAAGTATCTGAGTCACTACCATCCTTTGGCAAAAGTGGATCATCCAATGGTAGCCCGACCAATCCTGGTTGCACCTCCTCCTCATCAATTTGCCTAACATCCTTAGGATCAACATCCCATCGTGTTGCGGGAGTCTGCAGATACTCAATAGTTTGTCAGTCCTGAAGTCTCGAGGCAATACGAATTGCAACTAATTTCTCAACTCGTTTTGAAGTAAGCCTATTTCTCTTAATGGAATGGATGAAGCCATAGGTGGATCAATTCCTCTTTGCACCAAAGGAACTAGCAATTTGTGAGAGAAAACAAATGGCAAGTTGCTTCAAATCCAATGTGTCCTTCCCATGAAATTTCCACCATCCAATGGGGTTGTTACGTGCAATGGTGGCCCTATCTGTCCTAGCCTCTAGTTTGTTGAATGTAGGACCCTAAAGATCAGTAAACTAAAGCCACTGCTCTCTAAGAATGGTTGCCTGCTCGTTGGTATACATTTTACGAACGGCTGTTGTAAACCCCTCTATCACCTCATCATACTCGGAAGGAAGCATTCGGCCAGGCTGTAGGTACATACCACTTTGGATTAAGAGCATAGACAAGCATATGAAGAGGGGTATTCATTGTGTTCCACCTCTTTGTCACAGTAGGCCTAATATACTCCTCATAAAATTGCAACTCGGGATCCTTTTGACGAATAGCTTGCTTCATTTGGTCAAGCATACTATCAAAAGTCTCATATATCTCTCCCAAGCTAGGAGAGTCTGTATCTACATACCGGATTACCCCCACAACTGGTGATATGAAAGAGCAAATATACCTACAAGCAACAAATTAAAAATTAGAACTTTTAAAATACAAAGTAAAACAAAGTGTAACAAATTCAAAAACAATTTAAATTTTCAGATTTCTTACTTGATATTGGCCCACCAAGTTTCATTAAGTACTTTATCTCTCACAGACTTGCCTTCATTTGTCTTCAATAGAGCCCACCTTTCCCAATCTCCACAAACAACCATGGCTTGTAGAGCATCTTGGACCTCCAACATCCTCTCCAACAAAATATAGTAGCTAGCATATCTAGTTTCAATTGGTTTGAGGAATTCTTTCTTTGAATAAGACCCAAATAGTGCAAGCGAAGTGTGATGGTTACATACAAACATTTGTATGTCTCTAGCCTCTACAACTGTTGCCTTCACCCAATCAATTTTGCCAATGTCTTTCAAAGCATGTACGCAACATGGAGTCTAGAAAATATGTTTGTAAGCATTCTCAATCATCAAACCAGCTAGCTTACAAACACGAGTTGAATCTGTCACAACTTGCACAACATTAGAAGGCCCGACCTCCTCTATGGCCTCCCTCAAAATGCCAAACTGGAAATCAGCATCCTTAAGCTTCCCAAAACAATCAACAGCTCGAAGAAAGTATGAACCAGCAGGGCATGTAACAATAACATTAATGAGTGGCCTATGTCGAATATCAGTCCACCCATCCATGACAATGGAACAACCAGTCCTAATCCATGTTTGCCTCATCTCCTCCATCATCATGGTAGCTTTTGAACATTGTTTGTCAAGGAGGGAGGTATGCAATCTATGTTCTCTAGGTGGGGCATAAGAGGGTCCAACTGTCAATATTTCTTCACCATAGTTTTGAAATAAGGTGACCTTGCCAAATGAAATGGAAGAGCATGTGTATAAAAGAATTTGCCCATTGCATCATCAACTTGCTCATGTTTTTGCACATTCATTAACCCTATGACTAAAGTTTTTTCACTTGCTTTCCTCTTCCCTCTATGACAACTCTCTCCAATTGATACATTGGAAGAGGCATGCAAATCAATTAATGGCCATTTTTTATTATGAATGATAATGATTTGGTCATCACTTAATCCAGCCAACTTTGCAAATTCAAGTTGTTGCTCCAATGTTATTGCCTCACAAACTCTAACACCCTTTCCACTGTCACCTACTAGATGGCCTCTAATCCTAGTACAACTCCCATGGTAATGAATTTCACAAACATGACAAAACCATTTCTTGCTGCCCCCTAAATTTTTCCTCTTGTTGGTGGTCACATCTATGGCAAACTGATGCAATGGTTTGTTGCGGTTGAAAGGGCCTTTTGCAAACCTTTGAAGAGAGGGTATAGGGCATGCATAATGGTCTGAAGAAGCTTGGGTTGGATTTCCAGAGTTAGAAGAAGGGTCTATTGACATTCTTCTAACTTCATTTTCACTGTCACTACCCTCATGACTGTCACTATTGTTGTTGCTGCTCATTTTGTATGTTTTTTTTTATGGTTGAAAGTCTGAAACCAACTCATTGAAAATGTAAAGCAACACTATGTAAAGCAGCATTGAACTCAAACCTAGAACCCACATCTGCACTGAAATGCAAAGCAGCACTATGTAATGCTATAGGAAGTATGGAAAAGGTCCACGTCCAGCTCCTGTAGTTTCAGGCATCCCCACACACAACCAAGTGCAGCTCTAGACCTCACGTGGTTAATAAACGAAGTCACACAGGCGTTATTAATTGTTCTTCCTGAGTCAAGATACTCACACCAACCCTATATTATGTCCACGCCACCATTAGTGGTCCCACGTCCTCAAGGAAATACCCACGACCTTGACTTGTCACACTAACTACACCCAGCTCAATGGAAAAAACCAACGCAAGGAATATATGAGAGCCCACGACTTTTGAAACAACTGTGAACAGCAATGTGAATGGCTACAGAACTTTCCATGAAATCACCCAGATCAGTAAGGTGCAATATTATCTTTCATTTTTCAATTTGTTTTAACTTCTTTTGGCATTTTAGGGTTTATATTAGGGTTGGGAGTCATTGTGGCTCCCCCACGTCCCTAAACAGCACAAAGAAAAAAATTTAAAAATGAATTTTTAATGTTTTTTCTAAGTTACCGAATCTGGTACGAGTACGGTACGCCAGTACGGCAAAAAAAAAAATTGGTTGTGGGTACGTTTGGGTACGTCCGTACATAAAACATATAAAAATCATAGATATAGACATATTTGCAAGCTAAAAAGTAAAAACAAGAATTAAATTTAGAATACCACATATCATGCATATGCTAAACAGAACTTAGAACTACCATAAATATAACAAATCTGAAATAGAATTATACTAAATTAATTTGATATCATTTTTTCAAAACTTGAATGTTACGATAGGTATATAATTATATTGAATTCATTGTTCACTGGTTCAACATTTAAAACAAAATAATACAATTAATAATAGGCATCATATGGGTCATCAAAAAGATTAAGATCAACATCATCATCATCATTGACATTAGATGATGTAGGTAAATTAGTAGAACCACATGCAGCCCCACTAGCACTTCCACTGGAAGCACGCTGGGTATCTGACTCCACAGAAAGTAAAGATTGATTGGCAGCTGAAAAATCCAAATCAGTTCGCTCTGGATCTACATCCCACAACCTCATGCCTCCTTCCTTATACTCATTTTTTTTATGGGTAAGAAGGCGCAAGTTGGAATGCACATAAACTAGCTCTTCCGCCTTACTTGCTGCCAATCGGTTGTGTTTCACAGAGTGGATAAAGGAGTATGTACTCCAATTTCGCTCAGCTGAAGAGGAACTAGCAACCTCTTGAAAAGAAGTGAGAGGAACTTATAATTATAAAATTGTAAATCAAACTTTAAATTTGAAGTTAACCATTTTATTATTTTTAAAATAGTAAACAATATAAATTTAGAGAGTGCAATAAAAACTAAGTAACTTACTTGCGATAAAACTTTGATCACAAGAGTTTGGAGATGTGGTGTTGTAAAGCCATTGATATACCACCAAGAATGAGCATCCATCCTATACTCGTCACGTGAAGCAGCAATACTTTGATTTTCGCTGGCTACAAAATCAGCAAACTCAGCTCTAACTAAATACTCCATTTCTTGATTGGGGAAGAGTCTACCAAATGCTTTCAAACACCCCACACCAACTTCTTGATCTGAATATGGTTGCACTATTGATGGCAAAGCAAGAATCTCATCACTAAATTTTGGGAGTTAATGCAAATGAAAGAAGATGTAGTGGGGTGGTCATTTTGTTCCACCGCTCAACGAAAATTGTTTGCACCTCTTTGAAGAAAGTTTCATCAGGATCTTGATCTTTTTCGTTGATGACGATTTTCATTTTCTCAATCATTGAATCAATGCCATCATATACCTCTCCCAAACATGGCTTATCCATGTCAGTAAAACGGATCATACTCATGATGGGCTCTGTGAATCTAAGAAGATATTCTGCTCGTTCCCACCAAGTGTCATCTAGGATCATATGTTTTACATTTGTTGCCCTTTCAGTATTGGATTGCCTCCATAGGGACCAACTTTGACTGATAACCATGCTAGAAAGTGCCTCTCACACCTTCACAAGTCGCCTCAAGACAATCGTGTTCAATGCAAATCTGGTTTCAGCAACCTATTCAAAAATTTAAAATTAAAATTAAAATATAAAGACATGCTCGAGTTTAAAAAATAAATTAGTAATTACTGAAGTGAAATTTAAAATTTAGAAGTTGAAGTGTTTCAATTACCTTCAACAACTCCAATGCTGAAAATGATCTAAAAATGGCCTATGACATTTGATGGTTTGTGATGAACATTTGGATCTCTTCAGCTTCAGCATACATTTGTTTGATCCAATTTATTTTCGCACCCAACTTTTGTAGCATGAGGTTGAGAGAGTGAACAGCACAAGGTGTCCAAAATATGTGCTCAAACTGTGTCTCAATCAACATATCTGCAGCTCTACAATTCTTTGTGTTGTCTGTTATTACTTGGACAACATTTTCAAGACCCACATCCTGAATGCACTATATAAGGATGTTAGCAATAAATTGTGCATCCTTCACTTGTCCTTCACAATCCACGGCTTTCAAAAACATTGCCCCTTTAGGGCTCACTGCAATCACATTGATTAATGGCCGGTTTTTGGCATCCTTCCATCCATCTAAAACAATTGACACCCCTGTTTTTTTCCATGAATTTCTAATGGGAGCCAATGCATTGTTTATGCCTTTTACCTCCTTTCCTAGTAAGGTGGTACGCACCTTCTCTTAACCTAGCCTTGTGTACCCTGGTGGACAGTCACTTGCCTTTCTCAACATATCCTGCCAATATGGTGATCTTACAACATTAAATGCCAAACCGTTTGCATATAGACATCTTGCAACAACTTGATCTGCAAGCTCTCTTGCTTCAAGCTTAAATGCTCTCTCTAATGGCCCCTTGCTTCTCTCCACACCAACAAGATCTTCACTTCTATCCAAAAGTGGATGCCTCTCTACTACAACATTAGGGAAGTCACTATGTGTTGGAGAAGGAGGAGGTCTCTTTGATCCCCTTCCACTTCCACTTCCTCTTCCTCTCAGCAAAGGATGGTTTGTGGCACGACCAACTCTTGCATCTGCTTCCTCTTGCTCTTTAATATATGTTGCTACTTTGTGAGGATGTAATGCTTTACCATTTTCTCCTGTACATAATGTGATTCCTTGTCTAGGAATGGCACATAAATGGCATTTCACACGACTGTATGAGCTAGTATACTGAACTTTACAATGATTGCATATCCAAACAAATGTTCCTCCCCCTTTAACTTGTTGTATCATTTGTACATATTTCCATAGAGGTGAATTTGGGTCGGTTTTAAAGGTGGGTCCAGCAATAGAAGTAGAACTAGTTGCCATTATGCAAATGCTACAAAAAAATTCAAAAAACAATTATTGAACAATAAATATTAAATATATATTTTTAAAAAACTAAAATTAACATCTATTAGTATTATAAATTTATAATTATATCAATTATTAATATAACAATTTATTAATATATTAATATATTAAAATATTAATATAAAATGTAAAATAAGCTACAAAATATTAAAATTAAAAATGTTAAACAATTAAAATAATAAATATTAAATACAAATTAAAATTGTTATTTTTTATAAATTATATACATAATGTAATTTACTAAATTACTTATTATTTATTTAACTTTTAACTTTTAAGTTTTTAACAATTTACTTTAATAATAAATAATAAATATTAAACATAATAATATTAAAATTATAAATAGTAAATATTATACAATATAAAATTTAAAATATTTAAATAACAAATACATTATTAAAACAAATAAGAAATATTCAAATAATCATATTTTTAATAAACTAATAAAGTATAACTATAACTATAAACTTATAAAATATAAAATATAAATTATAAATGAAAAACATAGAAGAAAACATGGGAAAAATAAAACATTTCAAAACTTAGGAAAAAAAAACAAGAAGAAACATGGTCGACGTGCGGGAGAAGAGCTCGAACAATGGCGGAAAGAGCTCGAACTAGCAATGGAAGGCACGAACAACAATGGAGGCACGAACAGCGACGCGCAGTGGAAGATCAATGGCGGAAGACTCTGAAAATGGCCGACGGCGCCGAACAGATGTTGTTTTTCTTTCGTCCCTCAAAACCCTTCGTCTCTGCAGTGAAGTCGTGAAAACGTTGCATGTGATTTTTTATTTTAGGTTTCACACGTTAAAGCACACAAAAAGTTGGAAAAAAAATTTGAAATTTGCGTCGAGACTTTCGGATTCAGTCAAACACGCCACGTCGACGGGAAAAACGGCGGAAAACGTCAAGATTCGCCTATTTTAAGAAATACGTTTCAGGAGTTAAAATACAGTACCTTGGTTGAATCCACAAGGTTTTTACATGTATTCGATTCAGATAAGTACCCGTACCTGGAATCGCCAGGGCATATGAGCGATTCCGATAACTTAGGTTTTTTTTAATGTTGAAAGTTCCTTGTCCGCAGGGGATGGCTAGCCTCCCGAGTACGACGAGGGACGTTTACTACGTCCCCCAGCCATATCGGGGACAGGGATCCGTCCCCAAACGGGCAAGGACATTTCCTATCATTTCCTACTCTCCGACCTGTTTTGGGGACGGCAAGGGGACGTCCCCTTTGTGTCCCCCCGCCCCAAGGACGAATGGGGACGGGGACAGTGCATTTTGGGACAAGGGACACGTCCCCGTGTAACATAGTAAATTCCTAATAGTTATCAATTAGCAGCTAGCTATTGTATCCACTATTTGGTTTCGCATGATGAGACAATTCTATAATCTATATGTATTCACAAATCAAATCTAATAGAAAACACTTCCCCATGGTTATTTACACTCATTTGATACATTTTGTAATTAAATTTTGCAAAAAAATTGTGTTTTTAAAAGAAATTTAAATATTTTTTAAGTTGTTAGAGTTTTTGCCAAGTTTTTGTGGAGTCAAAAATTTTGGGCTTGCTAAGTACTATCCAAGTCCGAGTTTACGAACTATGGTTCAAATAATTCTTTTAATAATATGCTATGAACACTTTATTCATTAAAAAAATCAAATTAGTTCTATTTATTTGAGTATTGCAATAAAAAAATATATATCAAACCTATCAAAAAAAAAATTTTAAATGCCAATAGAAACTACTAGAAAATTTTGGAAAAAGGATATTTCATATTGCAACAAGGAATGTGCCAAGGGCACCCCCCGAACATTACAATGGGTGTTGCCCCTCAACCCCACTAGGGGTTGTTGCCCTATATCCTTGCTATCGTTTTAAAAAGCCAAAAAAAGAAATCATTTTGGATCATGCAAGATTGGAAAAGCAATGTTTTATAATTTTGTCAAGTTTTTCCTAATTAAATCCCAAGTAACTAAATTACAATTATATTTTTTGTTTGCCATATCAATCTTGATACCAAGTAATGCTACTATGATTGGAGCAACATTACACGCTTGTTTGACATACAAATGCAAGACCCCACACAGAGCTAATAATGTTGGGCTAAGTGATTAAACCACCTCCTACCAGGGTTTATGACTCCATGTTGTGATTTTTGTTTCTAGTGCCATGGATATTATAATCCATGAGTTTTGTGCACCTAAAACACTTGAAAATATTTATATATTTAAAAATGTTGTTTCCTTCAGCTCATATCCACTTTTGTACTTATTTGATCGATGTATACTTGTGTATATGAACAAAGTAGCTTCCAATTGATTAGTTTGTTGTCTTTAAAGATCATTTAGTGAAGGGTACATAGTAAAAACTTCAAAACCTTTAAAATGTCTATATTTCATGGTCTTTTTAATTTGTCGAGTCTAGGTACCAAACCCAAGTTTGGATCAAAAAACAGCCTATCAAGTATGTGCCAATAGCAAGTCTTATAACTATGTGATAGATTTTCAATGTTTAATACTAAATTAATAAAATCAGCAACCAACGTCACAAGGTCATTAATATCATCATCATTGACATTAAATGATGTAGGTAGATTAGATAAACCACAAGGAGTGCCACTAGCACTCACTCTAAAATATGTTGGCGATCTAACTCTTCGAAAAATTGAAGATTATTAAGTACCAAAAGCATCCACATCAGCCAGCTCTAGCTCTAAATCTCAGAACTTTGCTGCTTGTTCCAGTCATTTTGTTTGTGCAAAAGAAGGCACAAGTTGGAATGTGCATAAACTAACTGCTTTGCCTTTTTGGGTGCAAATCAGTTGTGCATTTTACTAAGTGGATGGAGTATGTAATCCAATTCACTCATATGAAGATGAACTAGCAACCTATCGAGACAAAGTTAGGTTGGGAGTTAGAATGTTGAGACTTCAGAGTAATAAAATTAGAAATGATTCTTCAAAATTGAAAAAAATTATTTCAAAAATGAAAAAATATTTAAATTTAGAGAGTTTATAAAAAAATAAAAAATTTACTCATGATAATACTTTGATTGCAAGAGATTATAGATGTTGAAATGTTTGGCCATAGAGGTACTACCAATTATTAGCATCCTTCTTATACTTATCATAGAGAGTAGAATTAATCTTCCAATGCCACGCACTGCTCCAGGGTTTTTTGTGCTCGCTCCTTCTGAGGGCGGTTTTGAAGACAAGCATGGCGATTATGATTCAGGCAAGGTCCATGGCAGCGGTATGGAATTTGCTCGTGCTGTTAAAGCCTCTGATCTGCAGCGTGAACATGGGAACTCTTGCCCACAACACTCTGATTATCGTGGGCTAGGGCACAGATTGCCCAACAAGCATGGCAACAGGGGCCCTTCGCACTTTCAACATAACATTAATGGCGGAAAACATTCGCACTTCCTTGTTTGGCCCTCTTTAAAATCGCCAAAAGTAGGTCTAGACAGCCTAGCAGCGGATAGGGAGGAATTTATGTCCAAGCACGCCCTAATATGCCGTTTTACAAAGACTTGGCCAAAGTTATGTGATATGCATGCATGGGTTTCAGAGAAATCGCAGGAATTCATGGTTGGTGAAAAGCATTTACCCCTATGCAAAGGGGTTCTTCATTTTAGAGTTTGATTCATAGGAAGACAAGGTGTTGGTGCTGGAAAATGGTCCATGGCTCTATCAAGGTGATTTTTTGTGCATGAAACCTTGGTTTCCTGATTTCGAACTGCATACAGAAATTTTCACCACTGCATTCCTTTGGGTAAGACTACCATATCTTCCTATTCAGATCTGGGAATTGGATTGCTTGAGGGCTATTGGAAATGGCCTTCACAAGTATCATTGCTCTTCCAAGGAAACTATCGACTATCAAAATTCCACATGTGCTCGTATTTGTGTTCAAATGGATTTGGCCAATGGCCTCCCTGTCAAGATTTTGCTGAAGGTGGGAAAAAGATACAGGAGGCAACCTATTGATTACGAAAAAAATGCATTCAAATGTAGGAATTTTTTTTAACAAAACATATCTCCTCCCAATGTAATATGAAGCACAATTTGAGGAGTCCGAACTCGAGCAAACCAACATGGTGGATAGGAGCAAAATCCCAGCACTACATCACTCCACCTAACCCCCCCAAGGAGTCCAATCACGTTTCTCCGAAGGAAAACATGTCGTACTCCCCTCCACCTCTTGGGGATCAACCTTCAATCTCGCCTGATACCAACGCAACAAAAGAAAAGATTACAACCGCTACAAATCTCTCCAAGAGTAGTGTGGAAAGTAGAAATGACCTCCTGAAACAAATCAAGAATGGACAAAGGTGAAGAGGAAGAAAACGCCATCAGCGAAACAAAAGCATCTGATGACATTAAGATCTTCTAAGAAAGTAGAAAATCTGAGTATGTAATATGTTTGTAATCTAGGGCTGATGCAAAATTTAAGTCTAAAATATGTAATCTGGTGCTTTAAAGCAATAGAAAGAGTGCTATCCTCTCTAATAGAAATTTTCCTAAAAAAAAATAGAGTAGAAGTACTTTTCCCGTTGAAGTATACAAAATCGGTAAATCCCTTCATAACTTCATCCTCCAAATCAAGATCAAGTAAGAGTATAGCAAAGGCTAGCTTGTACCCATCACTCACTTCCACATCTATATATGGTTCAACCCTCAACAAACAAAAGATCTCGATGTGTAGCATTTAGTGTGGCTACAAAGACAAGAAGATGCAATCAGTGATCATTTTCTAAAACAGCTCAACAAGGATTGTGTGCACCCACTAAATGAATTTATTTTCAAGATCTTGCTCGTTCTCATTTACTATGGTCTTCATCTTCTCAATCAGAATCGATTCCATCATATAACTCTCACAAGTATGTTTATCCATGTTTGTATAATAGATCATACTCATGAAGGGCTAAATATTCTACACAATCACACCAAGTGTCTTCTATTATCATACACTTAAAATTTATTATCCTCCCAATGTTGAATTGCCTCGATACCAACCAAAAATGGCTGATGAGCATGCTTGAGAATGTCTCTTGCACCTTCAAAAGTCATCTCAAGACAACTATGTTGGTAGCAAATCCGATCTTCACAACCTCAAAATAGAGCTATATGACATTTGGTAATTGGTGATGAACATTTGGAACTCTTAAACCTCAATATAGAGCTATGTGATCCAATCAATTTGTTGCTGATCTTTTGTAGCATAAGGCTAAGCAAACAAATAGCACAAGGTGTCCAAAAGAATGTGCAAATAATGTGCCTAAACCAACAAACCAGCCACTCTACAATTTTTTGTATTGTCCATTATGACTTGATCAACGCTATTAGGCCCCACTTCCTTGATAACCTATATGACAATGTCAACAATGAATTGTGCATCATTCCCTTCCCCTAATAATCTACAGCTTTTAAAAACATTGCTCCTTTAGACACACTACAATCACAATTACCAATTCCCACATCCTTTTGTCCATCAAAAATGGGCATACCTATCTCTTTCCACGAATTGAGCCTCATTATTTTTCCTCACCATTTATTGCCAATAGAATGAGCAAGAACTCACCATTTATTGCCAATATGGTGAGCAAACATTGTTGAAAGCCAAACCATTTGCACAAACACATCTTGCAATGTGCTAATCATCAAGATTCATTTTCAAATGCCTTTTCCATTGCCACTTTCATTCTCTTATTTGTAATGGGATCTTCATTTGTGGCTAAAATGGGTGGCTCTCTACCACAACTTTAGGAATGTGATGAAATGGAGAGACATTGGGCCTCCCTGATCTTTTAAATATATTCAATAATATAATGATCATCTTAGTTAGGTTAGATGGTTTCTAATTTTGTCTTCAGTTTACGATTGTTTCATTTAGAAACATCGTCTTGTATTTCTTCCATTTAAGGAGAATTCATCTCCTTTGTTAATACATCGAATATTTACCATCTTATTTTGTAATATGCTATCAGAGCGGGTTTGAGTCTCCCTCATGGGACGGCTCAGCATTTTGGGAGGGTTTCAAAAAAAAAAAATTAGAAATCTTTTGAGAGTCAAAGTTTTTTTAGTGAAGATCTTTCAAGGGTTTTTGTTGTTGTTTATAGATCAGACATGAAAGTAAACAGAAAATGCAACACACGAGACAATGAACACAATCAGATACCCTGGGAAAACCCTCCTCCTGAGGGAGAAAAACCTAGCAATGTAATTCTCTTATATATTGTAGGAACAAGAGCAGAAGTCTGCTTTACAACACAGGCCCAGCAATGGTCGAATATGATACAATAACAGTCGCACCTCTCCTAGATGCAAAAGATACAAATGAATATGTTCTTCCTTGAAATCGGTCTGCTGCTGCAGTATGATCTACTGCTTCACAATAATGATATGCTGCTAAACAATAATGATCTGCTGCTAAAGTGCGACCTCCTTCTAGGAATGCGAATCTTGTTAATGAACTTGATGATTTCCAAATGATCAAAGCGACCTTGTATTTATACAAAGTGAGGTGACTCTTCAAAATAGGTCGGCTCTCTTAGAGAGAATTAATAAATACAATAAATGCCAAAGGTCAGCCCAAATAAGATGGATTATGAACAATAATTAAATGCATGAGGTCGGCATTCTCACAAGCAAATGATAAATTGAATAGCTATAAAGCTATATTCAATTTATGTTATCATCTTAAAAATCGTGCAAGAGGAAGTAGACTCCTGCAACTGTCATAAACATCAACACTCCCTCTCAGCTAGGGAGGATACTTCCAGCTGCACAAAAGAAACATATCACCTCATGATAATAAAGGAGCTTATCACCTCATCGTGAAAGCAAATAAGATATCACCTCATCATGATATCGGATATCATCTCATCATGATATCAACCATCACGACTACCTCCATAGATGGTATGTACAAGTGCTCATCACTCAATGTGATGTTGTCACCTCAACATGACTTTCACCATGGCTCCCCCAGAGGGTGAAACACAAGTACAAGTAAATCATCACGGACTCCCTCACGTGATGTTGTCATGGAGTCACACACATGACATCCACCATGGCTCTCCCAGAGGGTGGAACAAGGGCTTTCACCTCAAATCTCTCTTAATAGAGAAATGCATTAACAAGGGCTTGCACCTCAAATCTCTCTCAACAGAGAAATGCATTATCAAGGGCTTGCACCTCAAATCTCTCTCAATAGAGAAATGCATTAACAAATCTGAAGATTACTGATACTGAGACTCCCTCTCAGCTAGGGCTTCATTCTCCACCATATCAAGCTTGTCTCAAAGGTACACAACCATTAACCAAAAAGAGATGCTTGATGAGAATGACTGCCATCTGCTCATCAGTGCTGATATACCTCAACTAAATATCTTTCCTCGATACCATATCTCTGATATAGTGGTATGCTTACTTTATCATGAAACCCATGGAAAGACAAAAAGCTTCTCAAAGCTTTGATTAACACAAGGGATGACAGTTGGCTTCAATACTTGTTCAACCAATCCTACAAGGAGCTTTCGAAGCCACACTGCTTCTCAAGCTACCACACAAGCTGTAATGTACTTGGCCTCTACTGTACTCAGTGCCACAGAAGACTGCTTCCTTCTATACTAGGATATCATCACAGACCTCAACTGAAATAGCATCCAGAGCAACACAACCATCATCTTTAGGTTCAATAGGCTCCCTTTGAATCTTCAATCACTTGCATCAACCACTTGACCTCATTGTCCAAGATTGCTTGCTTTAGAGAAATGGTTTCCAGTGCACACCTCTGTAGAGATTCAGGGTTGTCCTCTTTGACCGCATCCTAGATCACTCCAATCTAAATAGGTTTGTGTAGCTACCAATCCAGGTTGACCTAACTTGAGAAATTCAGAACCCAACTGCTGAAGAGGTACTTCAACATTTTAGCATCCAGCCTTGCAACACTGCAACCCTTACTTATTCTCAGTGAGTCATAGAACTCCCTCTTGATCTCGGCTTTAGAGATTGCAAAGAAGACTTCTGGAGGGTGCACTCCCTCTAGCCACCAACTCAGTCCCTCTAGAGTTCACTCCCTCTTGATCATTTCTTTGGTTTACATGATGCCTCGGGCTTTTCATCACTAAGTAATCTCTTATCACCTTCTTGCCCCTAAACCTGTCCAGGAAGCATTTTAGATAGAGATTACTAATAGTCTATAATTATCCAAAGAAATATCAAGGTTAGAATCATACAAGTTATATCATGAATGAAATTTTCAAAGGATCTTATGCTAGTGAACACAACACAATTCAAAAGAATCCACCATCTCTCTTAATTACAAGATCCAAAAGAAATAGAAAGAAATGATATAACTCAGCAACCAAAGAATACTTATCTTGTTGAAATCAGGATCTCCTTAAGTGTTGCACTTGAACGTTGAATGAAACAACAAGGAGACTTCAGCCTTGTATTGATTCTCAATGGAACTTGCATCAGCATCATCCTCAACTGATTGTCACATTGTCATCAACATGCAACTGAACATAAATACATGATACAACTTATTACTCAAGACATATCAGATACTCCATTCTGATCTGCCTCCAAAAAGTTCTTCATAGCAGTCAGAACTGTATTTGTAACAGGCAATCCATCCTTCGTTCCGATAAAAACTAGGTTTCTTGATTCATTGAAATCCTTCTTCCCTCTGGTTGATGGTGAGCCATCATTGAGAAGCCGGAATTTTCTTCACAGAAAATACTAATGATAATACCTGACTGGTTTAGCACAGAAAGAGATCTAGGAACAATTTTTGGAGATCTAGATACAATTTCATTCCACAAATCGATGAACACTCAGATTGAGCAACAACAATGACAGAAAAAGATATTTCTGAACTGTGCAACAGCCAAGAACAGTTTGCATATAATGTTACTCAAACCTGGAAATGACTACGTCTGGGCCTATCAAATATTTGCAACACTTGGAAGTGAATGCTATGATTTGCAAAGTCCACGACTAGGTTATCCCACCTTAGGCGACTCTTTCCCAGGCAGAATAAAAACATCAACGCTACTACGCAGCCTCAATTTGCTAGCCCACAACTGAAAAGACTGATGTTTCTGACCTGATAAATCATGCCTTCCCCAAAGAGACTCACGAGCCCATCGAGCAACCTATTGTTGCGATGAAGGATCCCAACTCTTCTCATGAAAAAATAGACTCTTGGATTGCTCCACTCGAGCCAAGAGAACATGCGATAAAGGCTCCGTTGCCCTTACAGTGGCGCTATCGCCTGAGACATATGTCATATGAAGATAGCGACATTGGAAGGGCCCATCACAGAACATTTCCGAGTTGCAGCACAACTCACAGGTCCGACAAAAGGAGATCGCATCGACCATGTCAGGGCCATTGTCGAGAGCTAGAGCTAATGCTGAAGCAAGTCTCAATGAAGAAGAATACCTTATGCGGTATAATGCATTCTGCTTGATGAATTTTTGATCAGATCTTTTCTAACCCGCTCTGATACCATGTTGTTGTTTATAGATCAGACATGAAAGTAAACAGAAAATGCAACACATGAGACAATGAACACAATCAAATACCCTGGGAAAACCCTCCTCCTAAGGGAGAAAAACCCAGCAATGTAATTCTCTTATATATTGTAGGAACAAGAGCAGAAGTCTGCTTTACAACACAGGCCCAACAATGGCCGAATATGATACAATAACAGTCGCACCTCTCCTAGATGCAAAAGATACAAATGAATACGTTCTTCCTTGAAATCGGTCTGCTGCTGCAGTATGATCTGCTGCTTCACAATAATGATCTGCTGCTAAACAATAATGATTTGCTGCTAAACAATAATGATCTGCTGCTAAAGTGCGACTTCCTTCTAGGAATGCGAATTTTGTTAATGAACTTGATGATTTCCAAATGATCAAAGCGACCTTGTATTTATACAAAGTGAGGTGACTCTTCAAAATAGGTCGGCTCTCTTAGAGAGAATTAATAAATACAATAAATGCCAAAGGTCGGCCCAAATAAGATGGATTATGAACAATAATTAAATGCATGAGGTCGGCCTTCTCACAAGCAAATGATAAATTGAATAGCTATAAAGCTATATTCAATTTATGTTATCATCTTAAAAATCGTGCAAGAGGAAGTAGACTCCTGCAGCTATCATAAACATCAACAGTTTTCTGGTAAAAATCGCGAGTCTTCTTTCAAGCGATTTTTTGGAGCTTTCTGAAAAAAACGTGAGTCTCTTCTCGTGTCTGAATCGCGTGGTTTTCTTCTTTAGTTACTGGGGGCGATTTGAAGATTCCCGGTCACTTTTTTTTTTAAGGGACTTTGGTTGTGTTTTCCGGTTCCATTAAGTCGCATTTTTGAAACCCTTGTGGTCGCGATTTCAGGGTTTACTGGACACCTTTTTGCTTGCTCTTGGTAAGTGTTTCTTACCTATTCCTGGACGCAATTTCCTGCAAACTACTAGGCACCATTTTCAGTCATTTATGTGCCACGATTCTGATGTTTTCTAAGCATTTTTCTGGCGTGATTTTCATTTTTTTTGTCACGCCCGACTTGTTTTTTGGACGCGATTTGGTCCTGGTTTTGGTGCGCGACCCTTTCTTGGTGATGTCTACATCTTCTGTCGCAACCTGGTCTTTGCCTTTGACAACTCTTTTGTTAGTCGCGTTTTTGGCAGGATTTTTTCCTGATCTCGACCTTTCTAGCCGCATGATCATTTTTTGGGCACGTTTTTGTGTGACCAGTATGCCTTTGTGACGAATTTTGAGTGGGTTTTAAAAAAAAAAATTCCTTTAAAAAAAACTCCAGGTTGGTTTTATAATTTTTATCCATAAAAAATTATCTGTGGGTTTTATTATTTATAATTTTTTACCTTAAAAAAAATTATTTCGAGTTTTATAATTTTTTGATCTTAAAAACTTATTATTTCAGGTTTTATAATTTTTTGACCTTAAAATTATTTTGCGTTTCCTAATTTTTGTCTCATGCGGATTTTTTAATTTTTATCCATAAAAAATTATATCTAGGTTTTTATAATTTTTTCCTCAAAAATTTTGTATGGGTTTTTTAATATTTTTTTCCTGGAAAAACAAATTCTGAAAAGGTTTTAACGTTTTTCCCTTAAAAAACGATGTTTTGTAAGGTCTTATGTAATTCACAGAGTTGTGTGGAATTCATTTGAGGGTTTTTAGCATTTTTTCCAAAAAAAGAAAAGATGCTTTGAAAACTTCAGTTTCAAGGTTTTGCGATTTTGACCTAAAAAATCGTGGTTTCTTGAAGTCTGTTCTGGGGCATCGTGCTCATCTGCAAAAGTTTGAAGGTTTGCCAATTTTTCCTCAAATTTGTGGCAGTTTTTTTCAGTGTCTCTAACTCCAAAGAGGGACAGCTTTGTTACCCAACATCAGGTTGGATGTTTTGTGATCCGTTTTGGTTCTTTTCAGAAGTTTTGCAGTTTCTGAGAGGGTTGGTGGCAAACTCATCTCAAGTGGCAGAGTCAGTGGCAAGCTCTTGTCTTTTGTGGCAGAACATTCGTTGTTTCTGTGGGTAGTTAGAACGATGAGCATTAAGGGAGGGTATTAAATATATTAAATAATATAATGGTCATCTTAGTTAGGTTAGATAGATTCTAATTTTGTTTTCAGTTTACGATTGTTTCATTTAGAAACATCGTCTTGTGTTTCATCTATTTAAGGAGTCTTCGTCTCCTTTGTTAATACATCGAATATTTACCATCTTATTTTGTAATATGATCTTGTCTTTACCAAAGGATGACTCAATCTAAGGGCAACCTCTTCATCTATTTGTTTCTACTCTCTAATGTATTCCAATACTCTATATGTTGTCATAGATGTATTCTTCTTTCCTTAGCAAGCTTTGAAGCCCATGCTAGGAATGCCACACAAATGATATTTCACTCAACTATACGAGCTTGTATATCTAGCTCCACATTCACTACAAAGCCAAATATATTCCCACCACCTCAAACCTATTGTATGATGCCAACATATTTCAAAACAGTGAATTTGGGTCCATTTGAAGTAGGATTGACCCGTGGAGTTACAATAGGTTGTCTTGTAATCCCTATGGCAACAAGTTTGGAAAATACATTCCAAACAAATGAAAACAAACAACTATCTATCCTAACTCATTTAGATTTAAAAGAATGAAAAACAAAACAAGAGAAGTTTGTTTGTAGAAGAAAAATTTAAAAACTTGCCTACAATCCAAGAATCTTGCTCCATGATCTCCTTGAAATATATGGGCTCTTGCACACACAAAGGAAATGCAATACAGCTACTTTGGAACCTTCAATGATCAGTCTTCAACTATATTTGTGCGATGACAAGCAAGAATGAAGCTTCAGCATCTATATTTAGTTTGTGTTTTTTCTTTACATATTAAGGAAAATAAGTTTGTTTTCATGTTTTAAAGTCTATTGAGGTCAATTGTGAGGTTAGAGTTCATATTTTTTAGGTCGAATAGCAAACCTAGGAGATCAAAATAGAAAAAAGTGCAAAAAAGTGTTGGATTCTTCTCAAGTTTGTTGCAAGTATTACAAAGTACCCCCAGGCTCACCCAAATCTGCTACAAAATGTAACTAGATGAATTTGGGTTTGTTTTGCAAGCCCCTAGTTGGACCCATAGAAACCTAAACAAAGGTGCATAGCAAATGTGAATCTATATCCAGGCTGCAAGAGCTCTATAGCAAAGATGGTTGTTTTAGAAGAGCACCAGTACCAAAACCACAAGTGGAAATTTTTTACTCATTCTATAGCCATATTCTATTCTTGGCAGATGAAGGTGGAGTAGTAGGCACATGTAGATAGTGGTGTCGAGGGCAACAATAGCCTATACAAACAATTTAATCTGGTATTAGAACCATTTGATTGATTCATGCATGTGAGAGTTTGCTAATGTGGTTTTACAACAAGACGAGTACCAAAACCACAAACGGACATTTTTATTCATCTTGTACCTATATTATGCAATTGGTAGACAAAAGCAAAGAAGTAGTAGGCATGTGTGGGTCGTGGTGTCAAGGGCAATGGTGGAATGTGCAATCAATCTAATAATATATACAACAAAGCACATTTCCACCAAGCTTGAGGAGTCCCCTTTCTTCAAAACATCCCAATGCTAGTTACCTAATCATTAAGGAGTAAGTAAATGAACCTTCAACCAAGGCTAAAAATATTAATTTCAAAATCTTTTTATCCAGCCAAAAAGTAAACAAGAGCTTTTAATCCTTAATCTAATGTCCTCTTGCAATTTTTAATCTCTTCTAAACAGAGGTTGTGTACCATACCATACCACATCAAGCATGGCCATATAAAGTGTAGTTAGTTACTATACATTTTAGTTAAATAGAGATAATGTGATTCACCTAAGTAAACTTAATCATGTAGATAAAGTTGTAACTTCTTCACTAGCATTTGAGAGCTCTCAACCATGAAAATTATATAATCTACTAATGCCCATCCTTTAATCAAAGATTTCACGGAATTCTTAGTGCTATAATAATGCTTTATTCAACTAAATATCACTAATGTTGGTGCCCAACATCGTAGTGTTGGAATTTTCCCAACCACTTTGTGCATCTAGTCTAGTCCAGCCCACCAATCACAATCGATTTGAGAAACTTTCAAATAGACTCCCTTTGTCAAAATCACCCAAGTATTGTTCCTCCCCATTCCTCAAGTTCATGTTATTTATTGGAAGATGCAAATGTCTGCAGAAATCCTAAGTGAGTGTGTTCTGGTCATTTTCCATTTGTTTCATAGTGTTGCAAACTTTTAGTGTGTAACTAGCTATTTCCTATTCAACCAATATCTTGATGCTATGTTCAATACCACATGAAAGTCTTGCAAAGTCCATTCACTCCTTTCATTTCTTTCACTTCCCTTCATTCCACTCCAATTGTAAAATTTTACTGTGGATCTAGATATTCCTTCCACCTCATGTCCTCCTATCCACTTCCACATCATTCCTCTGCAATCTTCCACTTTGCCCTCTTGTGAACATTTGAGGTCCATTAGGATATTTCCCTGATCCTTTTCTCATCCCGACCTCCTATCCTTCCCCACTCCTTATCCCCACAATTCCTTTATTATTCAATCTCTCCATCCTTGGATACTTTCAATATGGATGTGGACATTTGTTTCATGTCCACATCCCATGTATAATCTTGCAAGGTTCCCCCATACCACTTTCAACTTATCCTTGCAAAAATCCTACCCACCTCTAGATATCCATAACATCCAATTCCCGTATGGTTCCCAACCATTCCTACTTCATGTCTTGCCTACAAACTTCCCCTAGACATCGAGACTTCTTGACTTCTTTCCAAATGTCCAAATATTGCATCCACCACACTATTTTCATACAAGGATTCTCCTCAACTGATGCAGGAGCATCCAGGATCATAGGCGATCCTGCATCACCCAAACAAAAATCCATTTGCTTTTCTCAATTTTGGTGAGCATTTTGGTTTAAATTGGTGTTCTTGGCATTCTCAATATTACAAAACATCTCATTTGTTCAAATTTGCTAAATTAGAGCTTCCACACTCACGCAGTTTTGCCCATCGGGGAAAATTTTACAAAAAAAATTATTTTTAAAAATTGCCTAAGGCTGAAGAAAAATCCTTTGAGAGGGATAATAATAAAGGTGTTTCACTCACATTCATGAAGGTTTTGTGGAAAAATTCCTCACGGTTTGAGAGATATTAATATGTTGGTGATTTTACAACATTTTTTATTTTTGAAGATTCATAAATGCTAGGGCGAATTCCTTTTAGGGGAACCTTAAGGAGGTCATTATACACATCTTGGAAAGTTTTCACACGAAACACAGCTTTTAGAAAATAGTTATGAAAACAGTCATTTTTCAGCCTTCCTGGTGCACTTTGCAGCAGTTGCATAAAGGAATTTTTTTAAAAATTTATGTATGCAAACTCAAAGGTATTATTGGAGGGATTTTAATTGTTAATATTAATATTTTGACATATCAATTTGGTTGGAGGCGTTGCATTCTAAGCACCACATACAGCAAGAGAAATGAACAGTTTTCGAAGACCCTTCAACGTCTCATACGGGGATTTGAAAAGAAATTGCAGATTTGAGAAGCGAATAAAAAGAAAATGTTGCTGCAGATTTGAGAAGCGAATAAAAAGAAAATGTTCCTGCAGATTTGAGGCAAATTTCTCCCAACGAAATTGAGAGATCTCAGCCCATGAGAGAGGATTGTGAAGGAAAGTTGTTGTGAGAGTGTGAGAGGAAAGAGAAGAGTTTTTTTGCAGAGTTTGAGAGGCTATGGGAGGCCAAGTTTGTTGCAGATTTTTATGATGTGATATTGTATGTAATTAGTTGCTGATTTCCATAAAAGGAAGCATGTGTGTTATTTGCAGTCTGTTTGAATCCATTTTTGTGAGTTGTGAGTGTGTGTTTTTGGCGAAGAGAGTCCCTCTGCAGCATTAACCTTGCTCATTTCCTCCTATTGCGGAAGTCTACCTGACTTCTAAACCTCCTTCACCCCAACCACTCCCCACATATGATCCTAACCGTAATTCTTGCATCCCATTCTCATATCCGACCCCTCATAGAAATTCTGCAATTCTTCAAAAATGCCTCATGTTCGCTCCAACCACTCCCAAATTGCTCCAAAACCACCACCAATACCAGATTTGACCCTGCAACTACCCAATCAATTTTTCCAAACCACAGACCATTATTTATTCTAAGGGTATGGATTCAAATGCATTTCAACAATAAAGGATGAGGATGCCCATGCAGCCATTAATGAGGTAGGTGATTTTAAGTTTCCAAAGATCTCCAAGCCAAATCTTAATCATTCATCTCATGAATTTTGCAAGCTTTGTCCCGAAAAAGCACGCAAAAGGCGACAATGTCCAATTCATAATCAAATTTCCACACATCATTAAAATGAGGGTTATCTACCCCTTACATGACTCAAGACACCATCAAAGACCTAGAAGATGAATGTGACTAGAGGGAAAATTATTTTCACACATTTCCTAGTACATTGCCATGTGATGGTGATACAAGTAGGAGGAGGCAACCTCTACAATTGTGGGTGATCTTGATTCTTCTTTTGAGGTTGCTCACTAGTGGTTGTAAGATATATATTTTGCTAAGTCTCATTAGAAAAAGTATGGAAAAAGGTCGCAAAGCGAATAGAAGAGGAAGAAGTTTCCAAGGTAGTATGGTTTGTCTCCAACAAGATGCCAAAGGCATTTTCTTATATCATGACAATTTGGGTCTCATCCCAAGTTTGTAATATGGCATTGTAATCCTAGGACAACGAATCAAAAGTGCAGATTCAACATTATCTAAGTATCTCCATGTGCATTGAGTATATTTCTGAAGGATTCATTGTTCTTCTCAATCATATTCTATGATTTAGATATTACCTTTGATTAGTTAGTCATCTAAAGTTTAAGCGGCTATAAAATCCTTGTAAAACTTTTGTGAGGTATCTTCTCATATTAATACAAGAACTGTATGGTTTACTCATGGATAACTAAGTTAGATTTTTATAAAATTCTACAATTTTTTTTTTTTCTTGATTGCATGCATAGAGCCTAGCTTATGTATTTACTATTTAGTTGAAAAGATATATAGTCATCAATAGTATCTAGATTAAGGTATCGCAAAGAGGAATTCATTTATTTCATCCTTTGCTGTATGAAACTTTCAAAATCTATTCACCCAAGTAGATATAGGCACCTGTCTACTTCATTGTAATGTCCCCATTTTCTAAGTGGTCACCTAATGGAGTCAGTTAGCCTATCCTATTCTCATAGGCTAAGCCGAAGGGCTAAGGTAATGACCTAATTGATTAAATATTATATTTAATAAATTTTCTTGGGCAAATTGAAGATATGAAGTGACTTCCTATATTTTTATGAGCCATTTGGTGAAGGAGAAATAATTAAATAAAATGGCCTTGAAGGTGGACGACCTAGGCAGGGGCCTACCAATGTAATATCAAGGGTCATAAAGAGGTTTGCTCCCTTGGAGAAGACAATAAAAATAAAATAAGAATACTTTGTTGAGGTCAGCCAAGAGTGGAGGAGAAAAAAGAAAAGCAAATAAAATAAATATTTTGCTTTGAGGAGGTCGGCCAGATTTGGAAGGGAAAGATGGCTATAAATATAAGAACATTTGAGGTCGTTTGAGTATTGATTCATCTCATATTTTCATTTGGAGATTCTTCTCTTTGGCCACAACTTTGGTTGGGCTTTATTCTAAGGACAAAAACCCTAGTGAATACAATGAGTTGGACGAAAACCTAGCTCATCTTGTGGAGGACTCATAATAGTGTTCTAATTGCACTTCATTGGATACATTTGGAGATTTCGAGCATCATTGCATAATCAGATTTGCAGATCAGATTTGAAGCAACATTGTTGTGGCATTTTGTGTGCAAATTGTGTTGATAATAGGCAGCATCGGTCATATAAAATCTTTGATCGACGTTTGAAACAAGTTTTAATTAAATGCAAAGACATGCCCCTTGAAGCCGACATGTCTCCACTTTGAGGAGACACATCCGCTCATGGGACATGTCTCCCACTTTGATATAAATATCCACTCTTTCCTCACTTAAACTATATGGAAATTGATAGATGTTCTTTACATGTGAGGATCGACCTTCATTAAATCTAGAATTTAATCTTTGCAATAACATGGTATCAGAGCAGGGTTAAGGAAGATCCGATTAAATTCTGGAAGATACGCCTCTGAGTTCAGAGTCTCTTATCCTGCGCAAATCACGATGTCACTGCGGATGGTTCATAAATCTGGTCCTGTGCATTCGCTCACCCAAAACAGAGCCCAATAATGGCAAAGGAAATTGTTGCTCGGGTTGTCGCGTTCCCGAGTGGGTCAAGCTTGGATTTTAAGTTTAGCACGCATTTCTCTAAGTTCAACTCATCATCTTTGTAGCAGGAAGAACAGTTGAAATTCATGAAGAACAAGCAAATATCACAAGGATTGTGGACGGAGAGCCCAGATTCGGCTTATTTTCAGCAGAATTCATGAAAAGGCACGACCTACATCTGTTGGGCACCACCACTTGGTTTCTTCTGGACATCGCCTTCTAGAGCCAAAACCAGTTTCAAAAGGATATCTTTACGGCCATCGGGTGGCTGCCCGGGGGCAAGAAAATGAATGCCATCGAAGAAGTCTATCGCATCGCAAGAGCACAATGCATCATTGCTATGTGCTCTACGGTCCCAGGCTACTAGTTCGCGGTCGCTCTCATCGATCGCATCGGCCGACTCACAATTCAATTGCTCGGATTCTTCTTCATGACCGTCTTCATGTTCGCGGTCGCCATTCCAAATAATCACTGGCGTGGCACCAAATGCGGCGACACTTTCTGTGGCGGCAACCATACAGCTTTCGCTCCACATGAATTTCAGATGATATCGTCTCCTCGGTACTGCACGACTCTGATGATGGTAGTTTTCTAGTGCTATCCAAGACAACACAGGATGTACTCAATGTCTACTGCGAATAGGCCCTTCGGGATATTAACATGAGCTTGTAGTTTATCGCAACAATCACCCTCCACTGGTATCGCACCCTATAGGATGGAGAATGGCTCAAGATTGATGCGAATCAACTAACTGAATGCAAACAGGATCAAGTTGCAATGTAAACACGAATTCACAGGCCAAATTGTCGTCTAGACCTGTGCACGATAAGAGAGGGACTACGTCCTCATACAAATTGCATGCAAGACAAGACAAAGTCTCTTCAGATCTCAAGTTTTGTGAGTTCCGGGTGTTGGACGTGTGATGAACTCGATCTACTACAAATGACATTGGTGTCAAATGTGAGGTCTGTCATAGTCTGGAAATTGCTGGCAGCACCTCCAAGATTGATGGTGGAGTTGGCTCGAATCAGTTACCTTTGATTTTCTGAAGTCGTCTCCTTGGCACCGGCCAGAGCCTATGGCTCTGCCTGGACGATGGATGGATGGTCGAATTGATTACCAGAAATATCGGCTCTACGTGAAGAGATAAGTATTCCTTGGCTTGTTTGAAATCTCCCTTCTAGGCTAAAATTCAGTTTGCTAAGTTGTGCAAATCTGACCTTGATTATTTGAGTCGTGTGTTTAGCCAAAATCGTGGTTCTCTTGAATAAGTGATCTCTGAGACAAGATCCTTTAGAAATACCACTATTCCTTGCAAATTATGAAGATCTCTTAGTGTGACTCTGAGATGAAAAGAGAACTGCAACTTTGTTGTGATAGAATGATCACATCGATAACATTCTCTTTGTGCATGGACTATGATGGTGCCTTAAGAGGCCTGCTTCTATGTTGTATATGCTGGCTGCATAATGTGTCTGAGAAATCTGAGTTGAGCAGATTGTCTTTTGATGTGATGAGAGTAGCTCTTCCGAGAGGAGTAAAAGATGGAGGAAAGATATATCATAACAATAAAGATAAGTTCTATTACTTCTTTACTTTTGATCTCTTGATATTTTGCGTCTGATAAATATAGTCTATTATTATTGTTATTATTAATCCTTTAAAATGCACATTGGATCGAGAAACAAATGAATTAATTATCTGGGAGAGTCTAATAAGATAAGTATTTCATGTTCATGAATTTCTTATGCATTTATCAATTCACGATATAACCTTGAGATAATAAATCATGTATGCTTCCAGCATTGGTATTTCTCTTTGAAATAGTCGAGTTATATGAACTATTAAGTGATCTCCTCTTAATGTGCATTAGGATGGACCAAGAGATTGCCTTCAAAAGAAGAAAACAATGGAGTCACAGCTTTTAGCCATGGGACTGAGTTGGTGGTTGAAGACATATCTTTTAAAAACCTATTAAGGTAGTTCTTGTGATCAGTTTCTTCAAAGAGGAGAACTTAACCTTCAGAGGGAGTTCTTTGATTTGTGGCAGCTCGAGAAACGGGATGGCTTCGGAAAGCTCCTTGCAGGATTGGTTGGACAATCATTGGATCCAACTGTCTTTCATTATGATAATCAAAGCTTCGAGAATGGCTGAAAAACATCTCTTCGAAAAGGAAGCATTAACCTTCAGACGGAGTCACATCATCACTTGTTGTAATTCTCTGAGATGGAGAGATATGAGGTGAAAGCCTTTGCTCATCTCTGAGACTGAGATGAGGTGTCATGTTGACAGACTCCATGACGGCATCACGTTGAGAGACTCTGTGAAAAATATGCAGACTAAAGGAAGCCCTCTATGGACTTAAACAGGCTCCTTGGGTCTGGTATGAAAGAATTGATAGCTATCTCTTGGGACTAGGATTCTCCAAGAATGATGCAGACCGAAATCTTTACTCTAAAGTAATGAAATGTGAGATGTTAATAATTATTTTATATGTTGATGATCTATTGATAACAGGAAAAGATCATCTCATTGCTCAAGGAAAGAAGGATCTAACTTCAGAAGTGCCCCTAGCACCCGCAGTGTGGCTTAAAGGGGGGTGTTGGAAATAAGCCACACTCGGACTGACGATGGGCTGGCCACAAGGGGCCAGTAGCTCAATTGATAGAGCACTCCTACTGCAAATGGAAGGTCCTAGTGAATGCTCTAAGCCAGTTCAGGTGTGAGCCAAAGGAAATTCACCTTATGGCTGTAAAACATATATTGAGATATCTTCAAGGCACTTTTGGATATGGTCTTCTTTACAGAAATGACCAACTAGATCAACCTGGATACTCTGATTCAGATTGGGCTGGGAATGTAACCAATCGGAAAAACACATCAGGATGTTGCTTCAGTTTAGGATCGGCTATGATCTCATGGATTTACTAAAAACAGTTTTCAGTAGCACAAAGCTCGACAGAAGCTGAATACATTGCAGCCTCTATGGAGGCAAGAGAAGCAGTTTGGCTCCAGAAAATTGCTTATGGGACTCTTTGGTGAACCCTTGAAACCTACTATCATTCATTGTGATAATCAAAGTTGCATTAAGCTCTCTGTAAATCCAGTATCCCATGATAGATCTAAGCATATTGAGATCCCCTACCATTATGTAAGAGACATGGTAGAAAGGAATGTGATCCAGTTGAAGTATATTAGTTCAAATGATCAAACAGCAGACATACTCATCAAACCTCTCTCCAGAGTTAAGGTTGAACTCTTTGGGAAGAAATTTGGTATGTAATTTGATATTATGTTTGAAATTCAAATTGTTTATAAGTTGTACTAATATATTTAAAGATGTTTAATGTGTAAACTCTTTTGTCATGTGTGTGACTCCATGACCTTATGGGCCTACTCCCCCTGTGTACATTATTGAAAGGTGACGATCTTTCTAATAATGAACACTTGTATTTGACATTGTAAAGTGACGACTCTACAATGATGAGTTGATCTATCATGATAGATATCATGTGACTTGATATCTGTGGACATGTCATGATAGTATCTCTTGGACACTTTGATGGATATCATGGGACTTGATGTCATTTGAAGATCATTGTGATCCTTAAGAGATAATCATGGTGATCCTTAAGAGATAATCATGGTGGATATTTATATATCCGTGGATATGCCATGAATTATGGTAGACATCATGTGACTTGATGTCAGTGCACATACCATAATGAAGATGTGTTATGGAGAATGTCATGTGACTTGACACTTTCAGAAGCATACCATATCTTTTGATATCACGAGTTAGGTGATATCACTTTTACTTGATGGAAGTTATCCTTCCTAGTTAGAGAGGGAGTGTTGAATAATGAAGAAGTGTTATGGAGAATGTCATGTGACTTGACACTTTCTGAAGCATACCATATCTTCTGATATCACGAGTTTGGTGATATCACGTTTACTTGATGGAAGTTATCCTCCCTATAAAGAGGGAGTATTGCATAATAAAGATGTGTTATGAAGAATGTCATGTGACTTGACACTTTGAGAAGCATACCATATCTTCCGATATCACGAGTTAAGTGACATCACTTTATACTTGTTTGAAGTTTATCCTCCTCGCTAAGAGGGAGTGTTGATAATAGGTAGCATCGGTCAGATAAAGTCTTTGATCGACGTTTGAAACAAGTTTTAATTAAATGGAGAGACATGCCCCTTGAAGTTGACATGTCTCCACTTTGAGGAGACACATCCGCTCATGGGACATGTCTCCCACTTTGATATAAATATCCACTCTTTCCTCACTTAAACTATATGGAAATTGATAGATGTTGTTTACATGTAAGGATCGACCTTCATTAAATCTAGAATTTAATCTTTGCAATAACAAATTGCATTAGGGTTTTGCCCTAATTTGGAGCACCACTTTGGAGCAGACTTGAGCGCCCATTTTTGGAAGGCAATTTTGCATTTCTGAAGCAGCAAACCCTAAGCGCTTGCCAAGGAAGGATTCGCCCATCTAGGGTTTGATGTTTGAAGACTAATTTGCACATTTGTGGTATGTACAATCTTAGTTTTAGATCTGATTTATAGAGCAGAAATCTGGGCGTATGTTTGGCATGTTTGAGCCCATGAATTCATTGAAAAATCAGTCCAGAATATTCCATTTTGGAACAGCAGAAGTTACCTACAGAAAATCAGATTTGTATGTGGCATTTGGATGCCCTATCTTGGGTTTTTCATGATGGATTTCATGTTTGATATGAATATCAATTGATAGCATCATTTGGCATGTTTATTTGCAATGTTTGGGCACTTGTATGTTTGCTGTGATATTTTGTTTTCATAAAAAAAATTTAAAAAATCAGAAATCAGAATTAGGGTTTGAGCAGAAATAAAAATCAGAATTTTAGGGCAGATCCCATTGGGGATATTACATTCATGCTCAACCTCCCATCACACCAACACACTAAACAATCAAATCTAAACATCATTTTAGTTTGTGTCGATTTAGTTTATCTGCTTCCATGTCTAAATGTGCATAAACTTGTTAGGGGTTATTGGAACCACATCCTTCGACACTTCACATGGTTGCTTGTTTGGTTTAAGAAGGTGCAAGACCTTGTATTTTCAAACCTGTTTACAAATACAAAGTGACAGCCTAATATCCTCAATAAAGTAGTTAGGCAATATACTGATTTTTTACAATTTTCTGGAATTCTAAACAAATAAATAACTACAGAAAAATCAGATAGATGCTAGGGCTGCAAAATTAATGGTGAACATTACCAAACCCTCACATACTTATTTTATGATCAATACACTTAGATCTGAACATATAAATGATGTAGCAGCAGCTTGGAGACAACAAATAAATTCTGAAATTTTATTTCAATTGCTGAAATAATGTACAACAATGTAAATCAATAAATACACTCACAAACCCTAAAAAACAGTTGTACAACCTCACATACAAGTTTGAAATCAGCATCAAAGTCCTCCAAACTGATTCGCCCCTGTGCAGAAATTAATAGTAGCAATAATGGATGATGTGGCTGCCCTCACTGCATGAAACTCCTCTGAAACCCTCATATTTGTAATTAACCCTGCTCATATATATTTCCGAATTTTGTGGATGATGTACATGTTAGTTTTAGGATCAGAAATGTAATAAGCAGAAAACTCAACACATAGAACAAAGAACACAGTATTTTACCCTGGGAAAACCCTCCTACTCGAGGAAGAAAAACCCAGCAAGAAATTCTCTTTATAAATCAGAATAATATGTGCAGAAATAGCACACAAGATCAGGCCCTAGAAGAGGCGAATTTCATACAATAGATTTGCACTTAAATATAGTGTGAATTCCTTAGATACAAAATATCTGCTCTTCTCCTTGAAGCGAATCTGCTCCTCTTGACTGCGAATCTGCTGCTGAAGGAATTCGAATTGGAGTTGATGACTTGATGATGAAATGAGGAGACACCTCCTCCTATATATACAAGATAGTTGATCTTTCTTTCTAGGGCCGACCTAGAAGAGTATAAATTTCATTTATAAGACAAAGGCTGACCTACCTTGAGTTAAATATATTTAAGGGAAAATATCTCTCGAAGCTACAAAACACTAACACTCCCTCTTACCTAGGGAGGTATTTTCAAATATCCTCGTCATGGAGTCTCTCAACATGACGCCCACAATGGCTACACCCATTTGTGGAAAAAACACATCTCAGTCTCAGAGATGTACACGGGTTCATCATGGAGTCTCTCAACATGATGTCCACAATGGCTACGCCTACACCCATTTGTGGAAAACACATCTCAGTCTCAGAGATGTACAAAGGTTCGTCATGGAGTCTCTCAACATGACGTCCACAATGGCTACTCCCATTTGTGGAAAGAAACACATCTCAGTCTCAGAGATGTACAAAGATGTACATGGGCTCGGCATGGAGTCTCTCAACATGACATCCATCTCAGTCTCAAAGATGTACAAGATATCTTCGTCATGGAGTCTCTCAACATGATGTCTCATCTCAATCTCAAAGATCTGCAAGATATCCTCGTCATGGAGTCTCTCAACATGACGTCTCATCTCAGTCTCAGAAATGTACAAAGGCTTGCACCTCATATTTTTTCGTCTCTGAGAGATATTCATATACACTACAAGGGCTTTCACCTCATATTTCTCTGTCTCAGAGAAATATACACTACAAGGGCTTTCACCTTATATTTTTGTCTCAGAGAAATATACACTACAAGGGCATTCACCTCATATTTCTCCGTCTCAGAGATATATACACTACAAGGGCTTTCACCTCATATTTCTCCATCACAAAGAAATATACATTACAACAAATCTTCATGATGATGTGACTCCCTTTGAAGCTCCAAGTACCCGCATCAACCTCCTGACTTCCTCGTCCAAGACTGCTTGCAATGCTAGCCTTAGAGGAACGGTTTCCAACGCACACTTCCAACACTACTGACTTGCGAGAGTCCAGGACTGTCCTCCTTGACCTCATCCCAGATCACCCTATTCTAAATAGGTTTGCGGTGCTACCAATGTCAAAACAAGGTTGACTGCCTTGCGCAATTTCGTTCTCTGCAGGTGAAGAGGCCTTCCAAAGACTTAGCACCTAGCCTTGCAACACTGCAACCCACTTAGCTGACACCTTCACTTCTTCTCAAAGAGTCACTCTAGTTCCTCGTGTCATAGGACTCCATTTTACTGAACACAAAACTCCCTCTTGATCCCTGCCTCAATGCAAAGAACCAAAAACTATTTTGCTTTCACAACTCTCAATCCAATGGCCATTAGCATGTCTTCTCCAATGATCTTTGATAGGAACCTCACTATTTTCCACAATTCTTTCTAGGGCTGCCAATAGTTGACCATGCAAGAACCATAGACTGCTGTTCCAAATCAATACGGTTGTTTAGTGTCTTCATCCTTCTCAATCTTCTTTGCTAATGCAAACTCTCCATCCAAGGCTGACCCAACCTTGTGCCCTCGAGAGATTCTCCAGTGAAGAATCATGAGAGTTATGTGCCACCAACTCAGTCCCATGGCTGCAAGCTGTCTCCATGTTTGTTCATTTCTCCAGCCGGCATGACTTCCTCATAGGATGCCTCAAGCTCTTCCTCCCTTTGAATTTCTTATGCAATCTCTGATAATTAATCCATCATCCTTTTGCTCCTCAATCCATCCTGCATTTTAAAGAGATTAACAGTAGTTCATAAAATCAAACTACCTCAAAGAGGAATATACAGATCAATACTAGTAGCATACATGATTCACTATTCCCAATGTTATTGCATGAATTATTATTAACTACATGATTATTTAAATCCATGATCATTATTCAAAGGTACAAACATAAAATACTTATCTTTTTATTGTTGGTACACCATTGAGCTAGACCTATAGCAGTGTTTTATCTTCACCACCTTCACTCTATGTTGCCATCAATTTACCCTCATCCTGTTTTCATACCAACTGTTGTCACCAACATCTTGCCAGAACCATCTCGGACCTTCGTTCCTTTAATTTCCTGTATATACATTCCAGCTGATAATGAAGTCTCAACCCCAAGATTTTATTCAATCTCCAAAATGTCCACTGCGCTCCGGTAACTTGGATAACATCTTGATAATTGCCCAACATTCAGAATTATTTCTTTCACATTTACGGGTTCAATTAAATTGCTTAACAACCACAGTAATTAGAGAACAACAAATCTTGATTCGCTTAACACCAACAATTCAATTAAATGCTTCCAACAATAACTCAGCAGGTTTGATATCGATTCCTTGATCCTTCACTACAATATCAACCACACCCTATGTTGAATGGCGGCGCCCAGAATATATCTGTTAACTCGGTTTCCAACTTCAACTCGTAGCTGGTTGCTTATCCAAGTCCAAGTTGATGGTCCTCTCTAATTTCTCCAACCGCCTGGAAACTTCACCAAACTGCCCAACAATACTCTTCACGCCACTGCTAAGGATGATGGGGACTAACCAACACCAAATCACCTTGTATCTGCTAACAAAGTTTGCCCAGCCAGCACAACTTAGCATCCAAGATGAATATTCCTGACCTACGATTTACTTCTGATTGTCACTGATAAACCAATAGGTAACGGAAATAATTTGCTGCAGACTTCGTAATTACCAACACCCACAATTCACATTCTTTCACTTCTACGCCCAGGTTTGAATGGTGACAAATTCCACTCGCTTCCCTATAAAGTATTTAATATGGTGCCAATTAATGAATGCCAATGGTAATCACGTCCAGCTAATGGCAACATTCACGCTCAGCAGGATGTTAAATTTTCGCCTAAAACTACTCAATACATGCGCCAAGCACACTTGCAAAATTAATATTAAACATCAAGCCTTAAACCCTTTACCACAAGCTGCTATGAAGATGAATCGTCCAACACTAGAAGCTGCTACGCTAGGAATAATATTGTCTATGACAGATTTCATGGAGTCAACCAATAGCAAACCACATCCTTAATTTTTAGACCATTAGCCACTGCAGATATTAAGGCACTTTCCCATGTTGTAATTGTCACAACTTGCACAAATACTTAGCGCAACAAACAGCTAAACTCACACCCAGAAAAAACTTGTAGTCCAGAATGAATAATGGCACCCAAGTTCTCCTAGAAATATGTCTTGCTTGCAAGATTTCACAAATTAATCGGCTTACTAAGAACCAACAAACACACATGGAATATCTCTCACCACTATGGATGTCATCCTTTGTCCTCAAGAAGTTCTTGAAGCAATTTTCACAACATACATCAAAAATATGTTTTCACCAAAAATCTTGTGCTGGTCCAATTTGCCTCAGAAATCTGCTCTTCATCTGCTATAGATTTGCTCTAGAAGCTGATTAATATTCAATGAATGGATGCTTGGACAAATCTGATCAGATCTTCCCCAGACCTGCTCTAATACCATGTTAGTTTTAGGATCAGAAATGTAATAAGCAGAAAACTCAACACATAGAACAAAGAACACAGTATTTTACCCTGAGAAAACCCTCCTACTCGAGGGAGAAAAACCCAGCAAGAAATTCTCTTTATAAATCAGAATAATATATGCAGAAATAGCACACAAGATCAGACCCTAGAAGAGGAAAATTTCATACAATAGATTTGCACTTAAATATAGTGTGAATTCCTTAGATACAAAATATCTGCTCTTCTCCTTGAAGCGAATCTGCTCCTCTTGACTGTGAATCTGTTGATGAAGGAATTTGAATTGGAGTTGATGACTTGATGATGAAATGAGGAGACACCTTCTCCTATATATACAAGATAGTTAATCTAACTTTCTAGGGCCAACCTAGAAGAGTACAAATTTTATTTATAAGACAAAGGCCGACCTGCCTTGAGTTAAATATATTTAAGGGAAAATATCTCCCGAAGCTACAAAACACTAACAGTACAGCCTGGAAAACCAACTCAAAAAACAGCAAATACCCTAAATCTAAGTCACCTTCCTTGATAAACTTTCCTCCAGTTTTTTAGAAAGTGATACTGTCTTAAAAACCCCCATAAATCAGCAACAAATGTCTTCCAAATGATTCACCCTCCTTGGCAAAATATCTATGAATTTTTATGACAAGAGGCGACCTCCAAAATGGGGTATAAATCCTTACGTGATGTCAAACCAGCAATATACCTTAGTAGAAAAATCTCCAAAACTTATGAACAATTATCTGCTTGCAAATCCAATCAATAGATCCCTGAAATTTTGCACAAATCACTAAACTAAACATGCAAACACTAGGTGGAATTTGCCAATGCCAAAGATGAGGGGTTTTGTCCTCCCAAATCATTCAAAACAGCTAACAGTTTTCGCCCTTGGATGCCATACTCGAAACAAAAGCTCACAATGAAAATGCCAAATGAAATATTGATCCCAACTGAGACAAGGTACCCTCTTTTTATAATTTTCCAATTTGGGTCCTTAACTTAATTTCCCTGCATTAGTATTTAAAAATACTTTTTTATTTTATTTTTACTAGTTAAAACTACTTTTTATTTTATTTTTACTAGTTAAAACTACTTTTTATTTTACTATTTGTGTTTAAAAATACTTTTTATTTGATAATATTATTTTTCCCCTTAAATTAAAAATTACAAAGCCCAACCTAAAATAATATTATTAATTATTTTAATCCAAAAAAGGAGACATGACATAGGGGTATACTATGCCCTGGGTTTAGTTTGTGTCAAGGTGTATGTCCATTGCCTATAGTGATACCTAAAAGAGAAGCTTAGGGAAGCCCCCTTTGGCCTAACAAAGCCTGAAGTCAAAGAAAGTCTTAGCCACCTTAGTAAATTGTTCTATACTTGCCCTAACTAAACATAATTGTGAAGTCTTTAGCCCTAAGTTCAACACCCCTAACACTCAAGAGAAGCTTACCTTTAGGGATTTGGGACTTACAACTCTAAGCACCAACAACTACTTTTTCATGTCAAATAGGAATGAACATTTCATAAGAGCCAAGTTCTCCCTAAGATTTCAAGTCTTCTGTTTGACCAATGCTACTAATTCAACGCTTGAATTTTGACACCTTACAACAAGCAAACACATATTTCACTTCTTCAAAATAAAGATTCCAAGCTTCTGAGAGCACTCCAAACTTCTTGGGGAAATCAACAATCCTTGAAGAACAGCAACTTTCTATGAAGAGAAGACCAATCCATTTCAAGTGTTGGTGGAGTTATTGGGGAAGCATAATTGGCCCATTTCAATATTTTTTTTAGATTCTTATTGATGCATGACAAATAATTAAATAATTAACTTAAGTTGTCAAAAGTTCATTTTATAAGTCAACTTATGTTTACTTGTTTTAAGAGGTAGGCCAACCTATAAAGTACTTTTTTTTTTTAAACGGCCAAAAAGTGTTAATTAAGAGATTTAAAAAGTCACTTTTGGAGTGGATAACAATATTTTATTATTTCCAAAAAGCATATAAAAGGGGGATTTGAGGAGAGAAAATGCATTCTGTACATTTTTATCGAACCCTGGTTTGTGAAGATTGAACTTTGTTCATCTATTCTGCCCTAGGACGAGAACCCTCCTAGTCATTTGAGTGAATTCATCCAGGGTTCACCAGTGTGTTGAATGTTTGTGGGAGATTTTATTATGTTGGAATAATTCAGTTTAGAGAGATTGAAATGATCATTTTCTTGCAAATAATATTGAGATACAAAGAGAAGATTGAGTACTGGCACCATTGGTATACAAGTTAATTTATTTGTTTTTGCAAGCTGTACCGCTACATGGTTTGATATCAAACCCGGCTGCACTTATTGTTGCTCATAAGAGTGTCATATAGCAAAGAGAGGGTGCATAAGGTTTGTGAAGGGAGGCAAAACACTTAGGAATTTGATTTTGGACTCCGTTCATTGCTATTTCCAGACACATCACTCCCATAGCAGGCCGCCATATTCCAGCAGACTTCTAGTGAGAATGGCAGCCATTAACAAGGTTGTACAAATCTGAATTTTGCTGCAGAAAAGAGGGAATGACTTCAAATTTCTTCTGTAATAGTTGTGCATCAGTTTTGAATCAGTACATTACCCATTCTACAACATAGGGCAGTGCTGACATCATCCTTTTGTTGTAGCAAGCATTTTGGGTATAGTTTTATCTAATATTCAATTTACATGATAACTGTTTGACAGTGTTTCTTTATCAATTGTTGGCCGAAGGATAAAAATAGTAGTAATTGTTGTATTTTGGCTTGTAAATTGGTATATATGTATGAATGTAAATCAACACTTAACATATGAGATATCAGTAATGGCATGTGCTTGCAAACTGTTTGTTAATATGCCGATGTAGTGTTCAATGCTTGCCAATTGTTTATAAGTTTTCCTATAATTATGAAAGATAGTTGCAGCTGTTCCTAAGCATAAAACTCAGGAAATTGAATGGTTTAATATCCGTCAACTATTTGACGAATTGTCTATGAGTAGGAAATCAATAAATTTGCAAGTTGGTTGAAATGTTTTGGTAGGGATAGTACAACATTGAGAATGCTGCATTATCATGACAGTGATTGACAATGGGCAATATATCTATTAGTGCATTTTCAGAAGCAATATTTTTTTTTTTAAATCATATAAAATGAGAAATATTATTACTGATCATAAATACCTCATATGCTGCACTTATCTCTTTAAATCTCTCTTCTGCTCCAGATTCTTTGTTCACATCTGGATGGTACTGTAGCAAAACATTACAGATCAAGTCAGCAACATATTTTTTTGGATATACATATTGTAACACAAAAAACAAGATTCAATACTTTGCACAAGATAACTGGATCTGGGAACAATTATGAAAGGGATTTTGATGACTTGTAATCAGTTCCCAAAGTTACAATTTGCAAATTTATTTGCATGTAAGCTTCTTCGAATTTGGTTCCCAGCAGAGTAAAGACAAGGCTTGCATGTGTTATCTCTTCAATGAAAAATGACAAAGAAATTACATGATTTCCTGTTTTGAACATATGTCAGACAAACAATAGTGTGCAGGCCTTCACAGTGCAAACAAGTTTATTTGCACGTAAGCTTCTTAGAATTTGGTTCCCAGCAGATTGAAGACAAGCCTTGCATGTGTAATCTCTTCAATTAAAATTGACAAAGAAACTACATGATTTCCAGTTTTGAACATATGTCAGATGAACAGTAATATGCAGGCCTTCACAGTGCAAACAAATTTATTTGCCTGTAAGCTTCTTGGAATTTGGTTCCCAGCAGATTAGAGACAAGGCTCAAGTACATAATCTCTTCAATGAAAAATGACAAAGAAACTACACAATTCCCTATTTTTAACATATGTCAAATGAATAATACTATGCAGTCCTTCACTGTGCAAATGCATCTCTACATCTTTAGCAATGATGGTGGATTTAAATGCATGCATACACAACTGAATAACAACTTTCTTCATTAACTTCACTGCATCGCACCATCTTTGTAATATCTTTATTACACATTTTGTAGGCATATTTACTAAGTATTATGTTCAAAATATAAAGTATTTGTAGTGTCTTGAGAACAATCATCTATGAGATTAATAAAATATCAAATAATAAATATAATAGAGGATGAGATACTAGATCTGCCAATTGACCTTAATCAATGAACAGAATTTAGTTTCACTCTCACAAAACGATTTCAGAGAATTCTATTGATTAAAGTTCATTAAACAGACCAATCTATTGACCCGGCAACCTGCTCCAGTATATAAACTTTTCAATATATTAAGCTCTGATATACCCAATTAATGAGTATTTATAAGCAGATCCAATAAAAAATTTATTAGATTTTCAACAAGTAAAAAAAAATGTGTTAAGACAAAAACTAGGCTCTTAGATCTGCTTCTGCTTTTAAAGATTGTACTTGATTGTTTCTTTAATAGAACATATCTCTTTTTTAAAGAATACTGCACATATTACTAATTAAAAGATTTTGTTACACATTCAGATAAAAAAAGGTGGGTGGAAATAGCCATACCCAAAAAGTCCAAACAGGGCTACAACAAAGAACAGAGAACAACACAATTAGAAAGGGCTGCAAAGCCGCAAGAGCAATAGTAGAGGGAGAAGGAGGGAGGTCTCAATCATCCAGTCTACCCCAAACATTAACAAGTTCTAAAGATCCATGAGAGGGTCCCAACCATCATTACCATCTTTAACATTATCATCTTGTTTATCTTCAATATCCACTCAAACAGGAGAAATAGCAAGAGCTAATTAAGGGAACTTGCTAGAATCTGGCTAGCCAGTAGTCCCACTGCCAAAAGTTGAGGGAGAAGCAGAACAATAGTGAGTGGGCTGCAACCATCCTCGCCAAGCACAATCTCTTCTCACAAAAGGAAAAGAGGCCTGAGAATGAGCATATTAGTTGCAACAAATACATTGGTTGCATTCTCAATGACACCCACAAGAGACCGACCTCTTCTAGAGGTGGAAGTCGAAGGTACTCTAACAATAGTACATGGGGCATTACCCCAATGATCTAACAATACCTAGAGATGAGCAGCTTCAACTATAACTTTATTCACTTGCATTTGATTTTGTAAAAATGCATTAGAACATATCATGGCTTTAAAATAAAGCGAGAAATTAAGATCAACAAAACATCCAAAACAAATAACAAAAGTTATATCTTTCCAATGCTAAAGAGAATCTATGTAATGTCTCATGTTGGGATATCTCTAGATTTTGCCCTAAAACCACAATTCCAACCAAAATAAGAGATGCAATACATTTAAAAATAATGAAATTACCAATTAAAATGTCCTTTATAAGATAAATCTTGGTTTAGGTTTTGCACACAATATTAGTCACTAGAAATTGACATTAATTTATAAGCCATGATAATATATATTACTAATCATTAGTAAACATCATGATATCCATGTACATTAGTACATATCAAAAACTAATTAAGACAACAGCCATCCCAATGAGGATTCCCATAATAATGTTATTAGGAATTCGTTCAAATGCTTGCAAACAGTAGTCTCAAGGCTGGTCACCCTTGTACTGCGAGAACATAGAAGGTGAGTCACCCTTCCAACCCTCAATTCACCTTGGAGGTTGGTCGTCCTCCTTGATCAAACCCAAGGGCATGGAAGGCCGGTTTTCCATTCCACCCGTTGGCCCACGACCATGGAAGGCTGGTCTTCCATTCCATCTTGGGGTGGCGTACTTGATAAGAGCATGAAGGCTGGTCTTTTTTTACCTCTTGTCAACCCAAAAGGTTGATCAGCCTCCCTATTTGCAATCCAATTCTCTAAATTCGAAATAGACTATCATACGAATCCCTTATCACATATAATAAAGAGAAGCATGTAGATTAAGCACAAAGATCATTAATTTTTTGTAAGTACCACTATTGCATGATTATATATATATCACTTACTTCCAATAATATTCTTGCTAATAATATTTACTCCAATAGATCTCTTATTCTGATTTCTCTTTATTTTCCAATTTGCTTGTTTTATCCCAATTGATGCCTTTTACAAATGATTTGACCTTCCTTATATATCCTCGTATCTTCATGAAAGGATGCACCCTTTGGAATAGACATCTCCTTTCCAATGGTTATGTCTTTTTGTTCCAACTTAATGTTATTTAATTTTCTTCCCAATCACTACCTCAAACACTATTAGTTATTAATTATTAATTATTGAATTCCTTGTGGAATCGTTGTCTTATCTTCCTTAATTAATTCCTGTGTTACACGGGGACGCGTCCCCTACCCCAAAACCCCCTGTACCCGTCCCAATCCGTCCCGAGGATAGGGGGACACATCGGGGACAATCCCCGGCCGTCCCCGAATTGGAAAAAATCATAGGAAATGGGAGGAAACGTTTCCCCCTGGTAGGGAACGATCCCCTATCCCCGGAATGGCTGGGGGACGTTGGAAACGTACCTTGGCGTACCGGGGACGATGGACATGGAGGTCGCCAGACATAAAAAAAACATTAAAAAAACGATTTTTAAAATATTTTCGCCTAATGTTGAACGCTGTGTGGGGCCCATATTATCTCTCAACCCTACATTTTGCATAAAAATCAAAATGCAAATGAAACTTAATAAAGTTTCATATCGACTGGGACTGCAACGACGACTCTACTCTTTGTGTGATGGCTCTCACAGTCACGTAAAAGCTCGAAACTCTCAGTTTTCGCCCTAACTCAAGTTTTAGACACGCATTTCTACATTTGGAGGAGGCGTTTTTCAGTTTGAGTTTGAAGTGCTGAGTTCTTCGAATTTCTCAAGGTGGCTAGGGCATTATTGCCTGCGTTTTTAACTTTTTAGCTGCATTTTGTTTGTGTTTGGGACGCCTTGAGGAGCTGGGAGCTGCATTTTCTCAGTTCCACTTCCTACCACTTCCAGGTTTGACTCTTGAGATTAGAAACTAATAAAAATAAATTACATAGAGCTGCATTTAGCAGTTACCTTTGACTTTTCTTAATTTTTTATTTTCATTGTTCAATGTTATTGTTCAATGTTATTGTTCATTGATTAATGATTTGGCATCATTTTTACAAACTTCCAGATTTTCAACCAGCAATTTAAAAAAAATTTAAAAAAACTAAAAACAGCAATGGCATACAAATTTCAAAATGAGCAGCAATAGCAGTGGCAGTGACAGTCATGAGGGTGAGGGTAGTGACAGTGAATATGATGTTCAAAGAATGTCAATAGACCCTTCTTCTACCTCTGAAAATCCAACCCATGCTTCTTCAGACCATTTTGCATGCCCTATAACCAATCTTCAAAGATTTGCAAAAGGCCCTTTCAACCGCAACAAACCATTGCGTCAGTTTGCCATAGATGTGACTATCAACAAAAAGAAAAATTCAGGGGGCAGCAAGAAATGGTTTTGTCACGTTTGTGAATCTAATTACCATGGGAGCTATACTAGGATTAGAGGCCATCTAGTGGGTGACACTGGAAAGGGTGTTAGAATTTGTGAGAAAATAACATTGGAGCAGCAACTTCAATTTGCAAAGTTGGTTGGACTAAGTGATGACCAAATCATTACCCTTCAAAATAAAAAACGACCATTAGCTGATTTGCAAGCCTCTTCCAATTTATCAGTTACAAAGAGTTGTGATAGAGGGAAGAAGAAAGCAAATGAGAAAACATCAATCATGGGGTTAATGAATGTGCAAAAACGTGAACAAGTTGATGATGCAGTGGCCAGATTATTTTATGCACATGTTCTTCCATTTCATTTGGCAAGGTCACCTTCTTTCAAAACTATGGTGAAAGAAATATTGACAGTTGGACCCTCTTATGCCCCCCCTGGAGAACATAGATTGCGTACCTCCCTCCTTGACAAAAACAATATTCAAAAGCTACCTTGTTGATGGAGGAGATGAGGCAAACATGGCTTAGGACTAGATGTTCCATCGTCATGGATGGGTGGACTGATATTTGACATAGGTCACTCATTAATGTTATTGTTGCATGCCTTGCTGGTTCATACTTTCTTCAAACTATTGATTGTTCTGGGAAGCATAAGGATGCTGATTTTCAGTTTGGCATTTCGAGGGAGGCCATAGAGAAGGTTGGCCCTTCTAATGTTGTGCAGGTTGTGACAGATTCAGCTCGTGTTTGTAAGCTAGCTGGTTTGATGATTGTGAATGCTTACAAACATATTTTTTGGACTCCATGTTGTGTACATGCTTTGAATAATGCCTTGAAAGACATTGGAAAAATAGATTGGGTGAGGGCAGCAGTTGCAGAGGCTAGAAACATACAAATGTTTATATGTAACCATCACACTTCACACGCACTATTCCGGTCTTATTCAAAGAAAGAATTCCTCAAACCAGTTGAGACTAGATATGCTAGCTACTATATTTTGCTGGAGAGGATGTTGGAGGTTCAAGATGCTCTACAAGCCATGGTTGTTTGTCCAGATTGGAAAAGGTGGACTCTATCGAAAACAAATGAAGGCAAGGAAGCGAGAGATAGAGTACTTAATGAAACTTGGTAGGCCGCTATCAAGTAAGAAATCTGAAAATTTAAATTGTTTTTGAATTTGTTACACTTACACTTTGTTTTACTTTGTAGTTTGTATTTTAAAAGTTCTAATATTTAATTTGTTGCTTGTAAGTATATTTGCTCTTTCATATCACCAGTTGTGAGGCTAATTTGGTATGCAAATACAAACTCTCCTAGCTTGGGAGAGATATATGAGACTTTTGATAGCATGCTTGACCAAATGAAGCAAGCTATTCGTCAAAAGGAACCTGAGTTGAGTTTTTATGAGGACCATATTAGGCCTATTGTGACAAAGAGGTGGAACACAATGAATACCCCTCTTCATATGCTTGCCTATGCTCTTAATCTAAAGTGGTATGTACCTAGACCTGGCCGAATGCTTCCTTCTGAGGATGACGAGGTGATAGAGGGGCTTACAGCAGCCCTTCGTAAAATGTATACCAATGAGCTGGCAACCATTATGAGAGAGCAGTGGCTTATGTTTGCTGATCCTCAGGGTCCTACATTTAGCAAACCAGAGGCTAGGACAGATAGGGCCACCATTGCACAGAACAACCCCATTGGATGGTGGAAATTTCATGGGAAGGACACACCGGATTTGAAACAACTTTCCATTTGTTTGCTCTCACAGATTGCTAGTTCCTCTGCTGCAGAGAGGAATTGGTCCACCTATGGCTTCATCCACTCCATTAAGAGGAACAGGCTTACTTCAAAACGAGCTGAGAAATTAGTTGCAGTTCATAGTGCCTTGAGACTTCAGGACCGACAAACTACTGAGTATAGGCAGACTCCAGCAGCACAATGGGATGTTGATCCTGAGGATGTTGGGCAAATTGATGAGGATGAGGTGCAACCAAGATTGGTCGGGCTACCATTGGATGATCCACTCTTGCCAAAGGATGATAGTGACTCAGATAGTTCTGAGCCTTTTGATATTCATAGCCCGAATGAGGCTTAATTTCATAGACTGTTGGACAATGTATTTAGTATTTTGATTTTCATGTTTGAACTTTGAGACTTTTTGATGCATGTTTGAAACATTTGGCTATGATAAAGTTTATATTATAATGCTTTAATGACATTTATTATGTTGTTATACTACTACTCTCGCGATTTATTTATATATTGATATTTGTTGTTATCAATTATTAATTTATTGACATATCTCTCTCTCTTTCCCTCTCTCTGTCTATAATATATTAATAAATTTTGAAAAAATCATATATATATGTATTTTGTATGTCGCCGTCCCCTACTGTCCCCTAAAAATGGCCCCCTAGGAAACGTCCCGAAAACGCGTCCCCAGTCGTCCCCCCGTCCCCGTCCCGTCCCCGAAAGGCTGTGGAACATAGATTAATTCTCATTGAATCCCCTCCCTAATCCAAGCGTTGCCTTTAGTTTAATTAAAGCAAGCACTGCCTTATAGAAATATAGAATCGTTGCATTACTTCCTTTTAAAGTCTCCTTGGTAAGCAATTAATATTAATCTTTGTGCAAGATGTGATCAGGGGTTTTGTGGTTTATGACAATCTACACCCTCAAAGCATGCCAATTTTGATTGTATCTAGAAGGGATTCTAGTTCAATCCCCTAATAAAAGCATATGTCAAGAAGAAGATTCTAACCTAAAAGGCTTGAAGAGATCATGAGTCTAGGTCCAAGCAGCTTGATCCATGGGACAAAACCAAAATGGATGCTTGAGGAAATCCTAATGACCGCAAAAAGGACATCAAGGAAAAGGAAGGTTAACTTAAAACAAATGGAAAGGCCTTGGAAAAGAATACACAGGCAAAATGAGTGAGATTTCGCTCAAGAATAGCTGACCAAATGGTGCAGAATCTACATTGCCAAATTGATAATGGAGATTGCAAAAGCCATCTCTAATTCAAAATAGGCACCATAGGTAAATGAGGCAATAAACAAGAGTAGCTTTTGTGAAGCTTGTAATTCCAAAATAGTATATCAAGATACCATTTCAACATTACCACCATGATTTGCAAGACTGAACTCCAATTTTGTGAGCCATGTCCAAGGGAATAACATCAATAATAGTTTGAAAAGCTTCACAATCCTAATTGGATATATAAACTTCACCTTGACTTCAAGCCAAGTTAGGAAATTTCTAGTAACCTTGGAAAATAAATAAGGGAGAGTCTTCACTCCCATTTTGAAAAGTTTCACAACATGGAGCCATGGGGTCTTAACAAGAATAAGACATTGACACTAAAAAGAGTAGTATTAGTAAGTAGCAAGAGCTCGCCACAATTCCAAGCAAAAAAATCACACAAACTCATCAAAAATTGCAAGTAATGGTTTGCATTGCCCAAATAAAATTAATAAAATGTGACGCAATTTTATAATTTAAACTTCACATTTTTAAGGCACTATGACTATTGAGGGTTTGACCATTTCTGACACATGCACCATGAAGGTTTGTGTGGTTTTGAAGGCCTTAATTTGCACTGCCCCTTGACCCCATTGGGGCCCCACAAGGGGCGCTACCCCTCAACCCCCAAACAACCACCTACCACAGTCCCATCATTGTTCCCAAATCCTGGCCCTTGGTTCCCTTGTCCCTAAAACTCGTCAACTAGTTTCACCAATGCTCACCTTAATATAAGTAGTGAAATGTTAATTGATATTCGACATTCGTTATTCTGTATTTACAAAAGGAGAGGAATACTCCTTATATAGAAAATTACAAGACAATGTTTCTAAAAAGAACAATAGTTAACTAAAGCAAACTAAAGTAGAAAACTGAAAGATGCTAAAACAAACTAAAGCATAAACAGAAGTTACTAGAAGCTAACTCAGTTAACTAAAAGTAAACTATCAACTAACTAAATCTAAGATGACCATTAAATATTACAATTAATACTTTAATACCCTCCCTTAATGGTCATCATACAAACTTAAACTAAGTCTACCCATATTCTGATGGAATTCTGGCCATGAATGCATAGTATGCAAAATCCTTCTACTCAATATACTCTGCCACTTGAGCACTTTGCTGAGACTCTTCCTGGTTGGACTTCTCATCAACCAACCACTTTCTGCAATATTTTGAATATGACCAATCTTCCCACAGTAATGGCAAGTAATAGACTTCTTGGAGCTCTCCTCCAAATTGCCTCATCCTTTTTGCTGAGTGGACTTGCCTTTGCCATCTTTGGCAATAAATGCTTGTTCAACACTAGAAGACTCGTTGCTGCTTCCTCCACCTATCTTGCTGCAAGAGCTTGTTGCACAGCTCATCAAACTTCAAGTCAACATTGGTGGACGTAATGTTGAGTATTTTGATGAAGCGCTCGTAGGAACGTGGCAAAATTTTCAACGTGATCACCACCATATCCTCCTCTTCCATCTTGCGACCAATGGCCTTGAGTTGATCGCGAATATCTTTGATTTTCATCAAGTGCTCCTGCAAAGACACTTGGTCATCCATCATAATGATAAACAACATATTATTCAAGAAGAAAGCCTTGCCCTTGTCTGAATGGAGATCTTTCAAATGCTTCCAAATCTTTGCAACAAACTTACCAGATGGTATTTCTGGTAACATCTCATCGATGACAGATAATTTTAGAAGCATAACTGCCTCCCTATTACCTCCATCATACTTGTTCTAATCCTTCCCCACAACTGTGGGATGAACTTTTGTACCTAGAACAAGTGCATCCAAACACCGGTACTCAAAGATGGTAAGCATCCTCTGCTTGCATGTGTTGTAATTCTTTCCATTGAAACTCTACGTACTTTCCAACATTACATAGGTCAAAGCAGCGATCCCTCCCATTTTCCAAAAGCCCGAAAAACGAGGTAAAGTTTGTGATCAGTTGGCACAAGACACTAGACAATCAACTGGCACAACTCCCATGATTTTTTTAAAAATCGTCTAACATAGAGGCTCAAAATAAGCAAAACAACCTTCAAAAACTCTGAAAAGCAATTTTTTTTAGAAAAATTCTTCTAATAACTTCTTAAAAAGCAAGATTTTTTCAGAAAAAATCAGCAAAATTTTTATAGAAAAATTTTTTAAAACTCTTCTTCAAGAAACGCTTTGCAAATTTTTCAAGAAAATTTTGAAAAACCCTTCGCATGATATTTTATTTTTCAACCAAAAAAAAACTGGCTCAATTTTTCAAAAACAAATTGTAAAAAATCCTTTGTTGATGATTAGTAAATAAACCATTACTGAAATCCTAGGTTGTACAGCAGAGATGCAACCAGAATAGAAAACCCATGAACCAGAAATCTACACGAAAACTTCAACCACAAAAATCTGTCCAGAAACATTGATGTGGTTTGCAGTAACCCTTGGTTGCTAGCACGTTTACCAGCATTCAGAAAAGAGCTCAAAAGATCACATAAGACATGAACTCTGAGAGTCGCCACGAACAGAATAAAAAACGCATAAGAAAGCCCTGGAAAAAATCTGTCAAACCCTTTTGTAGTCGCGACTTCAGAAACCCGATAAAACGCCCAAGAAAAAATGAAAAAAAATTGTGCACGAACTCAACAAGAGAAACAAAAGGATCATCAAAAAAAAAAGGGTCACTCAAAACCTATCGGAATTTTCCGATCACGACACCAAAAAAACAAGGTCATGTGCAGACGTGGATTCAGAAAGGGCACGATTTTTTTGCAAACACGAAATCACCAAAGAAAAAGAATGTGATTTGCAGAAATAAAAACATCTAGGAACCTCACAATTTCCAAAAGAAAAAACGTCATATATTCCTTCACAGATTTTCGCCTAGAAGAATGCAAAAAAACCTTGGAAAATAAATCCGCGATTTTTTACTGAGATCCCGCAAACCAACACATGATTCAAAAACCCTCAAAAATCTCTACAAAAACCCCTTCAAAAATCGGCTTCAAAAAACCCTTCAATTTTCAAAAAAATCAGCTCACAAAAATTCTTTGATTTTTATTTTTTAAATTGGCTGAAAAAAACTATGAATTTTTATTAAAAAAATCCATCAAAAACATCTAAGAAATTTCTAAAAATTCCTTAGGAAAACAACGAATTTTTATTACTAAAAAAATTGCCAAAAAAGTTTGAGCCTAAGCTCTAATACCATGAAATGATAATTGATATTCTGTATTTACAAAAGGAGAGGAATACTCCTTATATAGAAAATTGCGAGACGATGTTTCTAAAAAGAAACAATCGTTAACTGAAGCACACTAAAGCAAAAAACTAAAAGATGCTAAAACAAACTAAAGCATAAACATAAATTACTAAAAGCTAACTAAGTTAACTAAAAGTAAACTATTGACTAACTAAAGCTAAGATGACCATTAAATATTACAATTAATACTTGAATAGATAGATCATAGATTCATATTCACAATGAGAAGAAATACATAGATGATTAAGTTTTGACCTTGTTATTTGTCTTTTGCTAGGCTTTATTTCCATTTTCCAATTGCTAAAAAGAATCTGGCATCTACAAATAGGAGCCCTAGCAACTATAAAGACTTGTTTTTTAGTCAATGATATGTATTGAACTCTAATTTTTATGTATATATAAGGGAAATCAGTAATATGTGTGTTTTTTAAGAATATATTTTTAGAATTGTGTATTTCTGAATCTTCAATAAGTTTGTTGAGTTATTGCTGTTGATGTTTCAGCATCGGGCCTCTTACTTCCAGCAGCTGCATTAAATAAATTAAATGATAGCCAAAGGCTATTTAATTTATTTTTGGTCTGATTTAAGTGAAGAAGCACTTCACTTTATTAAATGAATGATCTTTATTATTCTGGCCGACTCATGTAATTTATTATTTCCAAAGGGAAAGGGTGGCTGACCTCCTTGAAGAGTCACCTTGTTTTGTATAAATACAAGGTGATGATCGATCATTTGATCATCAAGTTCACAAGTCATAATTCACATTCCTAGAAGGAGCAGCAGATCATCGTGTAGCAGCAGAGCATCATCTCGTAGCAGCAGGTCGTCATTTTGTTGCAGCAGACCAACTTCAAGAAGAAGCATATTCATTGTATCTTTGCATCTAGGAGAGGTGCTATTATTCCTTGTATTAAATTCGGCCATGTGCTGGGCCTGAGTTGTAAGCAGATTTCTGCTCTTATTGCTGCTATATATAAGAGATATAATTGCTGGGTTTTTCTCCCTCAGGTTGGAGGGTTTTCCCAGGGTATCTGTGGTGTTCATTGTCTCATGTGTTGCATTTTCTGAGTGCTTTCAGTTTGTATTATCTGATCATATAAAACTAACAATTGCCAAGTTTTTGCTAAGTCTCAAGTTTTTAAAACATTTGAGTTACTCAAGTTATAGTCAAGTTCAAGTTTTTAAACTATGATATGAACTATTTTGGTGAATTCTTGGGCACATACAACAACCATTGCTTCACACTCAATTTTTCTGTCATGTCCTCCGAAATTGTAACACCAAATATGAAATATTAAAATACAAATAAATATTAAAATATAAATATGAGTAATTGCAATTTAATATTATAATTATGATTATCATAGATAACATTATAATTATAATACACATATCATAGTATGATATAATATTATTAATTATAAAAATCATAATAATAAAGATAATATTCACAAGAATACAGTTATAATAATAAATGGAACAATTAATATTATTAATTGTAAATATCATTATAATAATAAATATTCACAGAAACTAATAATTAAATAAATGAAAAGTAATTACAAAACAGTAGTAAACACTAAGGCATTGATTCCTGATTACTATTAATTTAAACCCAGTTAATGCAGCAATTCCTAAACAGTAATCAAAAGGCACGATCAAAGGTGAACAAAGGATCCGCCCTCTAAAGAAGTGTGATGGTTACAAAAGGCACATCCCTTTAACGTGATGCACTACATCCCTTGACAAGCAAACTGTAATGACTGATGGCAAAAACAGGTTATAAAATGAAGAGAAATCCAAAACAGAGGGACAGGGATTAGGAAGGAAAAGGAAAGGAGATCGATCATCAGATCTCAATTGTATTAATAATTTAATTAAGTTATGACTGCAACATTGTGAGTAATGTCTTTATAGTAGAATAATTATGGTATGATGTGTTGTTTAAATAGGATCAATAATTCACATATATTATTATTTCGTATGATGGCACACTCATAACTCGTTATGTTTGCTATTATGATTATTTGCCAATCTGAATTTGATTAAATTATTATGTGTGTAATTGCACCATGATAGAAGAAGGGAGATTACAAAAGGAAACAGTGATGGGGCACTCCCTAGGTACATCGCCTCTATAATGGAGAACCTTTGTGTTCTATAATGGAGGACCCAATGTCCTATAATGGAGGACCTAGTGTCCTATAATGGGGGACCAAGTAGTCCCAAGGAGGCCAAAGGGGTACTTGCCTTTGGGCCTAGGAGAGTTGGGTCACCAAGACACCCATTGTAACCTCACTCCTCCATCATGGTGAATCAAACCTTCTAAGGATGTTAAAGTACTTTTTGATTGAATTAATGATTGGTCAATAGTTTATTAATAGCTAGTTATGGCAAACTACTAACTATTATTGTTGTGATAAATGATTCTATTCTACTAATCAATTTGATTATGGTAAATGGTTCTAATCTATGTGCAGGACTTCAATCAAGCTTTCAATCAGGTGAAAAGTATTCTCTAACTCATTTGTTTATTTGGAAATTAAGGATTTAGGGCAAATTTAGGGCATTCCCAATTAGGGACATTACATTTTCCTAAAAGAGATAGTTGTAAATCAAAAATTGTGTTAATGTTGAAATCTTAGTGGAAACCTTGAATTTGTCCATGAGCATCAATCACCATTTCCTCATGTGCATATCTATAATAATCGCAAGGCAACAAGACTTAAAAAAAACACATATTTATGGTCATAATAACAAGACAAGGAAACACACAAAGCACATATATATTGGTTATGATCATAAGGAAAGGAGACATATAAAAACTCACACAACAGCGCAGTACAGCAATGAACACTTCCCAAAAAATCATGCACACCATGGCAAGCACAACAGAACAAAAGAGATTTCAAATTTTTTAGATGAAATCCAACAAACTCTACGACTTAGGTCAGCAGTCACAAGAAAGAACGTTCAAGCTGCAGTAAAATGTTTTTGTTTGTATTAGTATTACTTATGAATGTTAGTAAAGAGTTTAGTGCACCTTTTTGATGGTCGAAAATCAATCCAAACACATTAAAAATAAAATCAAGTGCCCGAAACCACCCCGATGCAACTAGAATCACCCAAGTACGTGCAGGCACAATTCCAAATGATTTGCAAGAGATTTCTAGCCATTAAGGTGGGCTCTACACTACTATAATCATACTCATGTGTATTATATAACAGCCAGTTATACTTTTCTTTTTCTTTTTTCCACAAAACTTAGGTACTTTTCTTTTTTCAGTTCACTCACAAAAAACCACAGTTCTACAACACAACTAACTTAGAAAATGTTTCTTTGATCTTTCATTGTCGACAACAAAAATGAGCAATAGCAATGACAATGAGATGGATAGCGAAAAAGTAAACCCAAGAGAAGTTGAAGGGAGTGTTGGGGGTTCCCATTCTACTGAAAATCCAAACACAAAAAGTGCTATTGCACACCAACAAACAATTTTGCATGCCCTTCGCCCTCTTCTCAAAAGTTTGCAAAGGCCCTTTCAACTCAAATAATCCCTTGCTGCAATTTGCCACCAATTTGAGCAATAATTAGGTTAAAAAAGCAGGGTGTGGCAACCATTGGATGTGTCATATATGCAAAACTAATTGTCATAGTAGCTATTGTAGGATTGGACACCATTTATTAGGCAAGACTAGACATGGGACAATAATTTGTGAGGAAATAACATTAGAATAACACAACTACTACTAATAGACATGAATCCATGCCATTGCAATCTAGTGATGAGTTTTCCAATATATCAGCCAAAACGAGTTATGATAGAGGGAAGAGGAAAACCATTTCTATTTCAAGAGGAAAAAAAACAACGTCAAGGATGTTGAATTTGTAACAACATAAATAGGTTAATGATTCAATGGTCAAATTTTTTTATGCCTATGCCATCCTATTTCATATGGCAAGGTCTTCTTATTTCAAAGAAATGTTGAGAAATAAAACTACAATTGGACCCTCTTATGCAACCCTTGGAGAACACAAACTGCGTACCTCCCTCCTCAACAAACGATATCCAAATGTGAACATATTGATGGAGGTGATGAGACAAACATGGATTAAAAGTGGTTATTCCATTATCATGGATTGGTGGACTGATATTCTACATCAACCTCTCATTAATAAGATTGTTACATATCTTGTTGATTCATACTTTCTTAGAGCTATTGATTGCTCTTGGAATCAAAAACACGTTGATTACTAGTTTGGTCTTTTGACAAAGAACATAGAGGAGGTTGGACCTTCTAATATTGTGAAAGTTGTAACAAGTTCAAACCATGTTTGTAGATTTGTTGATTTGATGATTGAGAGTGCTTAAAAGCACATTTTGTGGACTCAATGTTGTGTATATGCTTTAAACAAAGCTTTGAAAGACATTGAAAAATAGATTGGATGAAGATAACAGCAGCCAAAGCTAGAGACATAAAATGTTTGTATATAACTGCAGCGCATCACTTGCATTACTTCAAATAATTTCAAAGAAAGAGTTCCTTAAACCAATTAAGACTAGATATGTTAGCTGTTTTATTTTGCTAGAGAGCATGTTGGAGGTGCAAAATACTCTACAACCCTTGGTGGTTTGTGGAGAGTGGAAGAAGTAGGTTGAATCAAAAACAAATGAAGGGAAGAAAGTGACACAAAGAATGCTTGATGATATTCGGTGGTCCACTATCAAGTAAGAAGTTTATATTTAATATGTTTGTACTTTGTTTTTATTTTCAATAAGTTATTTTTTTTTAAATTAATATTGTTAATGAATTTAATCTTTTAACTGTTGCTTATAGAAAAATTTGCTATGTAATCAAGTATGTCATTACAAACTCTCCTAGCTTTGGATCTTATATTAAAATTCTATGAGGAGAATATCAGGCCTATTGTCACAGTGAAATGGAACACAATAAACAGCCTTCTTCATATGGCTGCCTAGGCTCTTAATCCCAAGTGGTATGCAACTAGATTTGGCCAAGTTCCTTCTTCTAAGGATGATAAAGTAATGGAGGTGTTTATGAAGGCCCTTCATAAAATTTATAACACTAAGGATGCAACAATATTCAAAGGAAATGGCTTCAACTTTCAGATCTTTAGGGTCCTATTCAACAAACTAGAGACTAAGACAGATAGAGGTGCTATTGCACAATAACTCCCTATCAAATGATGAAAATCTCATGGAAAGGACACACCAAGTTGAAACAACTACCATTCGCCTACTCTTTCAGAATGTTTGTTTCTTTACTATAAATAGGAATTGGCCCACCTATGGCTTCATCCACTCAATTAAGGGGAATAGGCTTACCTCTAGACAAGCAAAGATGTTGGTTGCAATTCATAGTACCTTGAGACTTCAAAATTGGCAAGCCCCTAAGTATAGGCAAACTCTAGCCACACATTGGAATGCTGACACTAAAGGTGTTAAGTAGATTGATGGAAAGGACGTGCAATTGGGATTGGTCATGCTTCTATTGGATGAGTGAGAGCTTCAACCAAAAAGTAACCCAAATTCAAGGAGCAACTTTTCATATTGACCACCCAAATGAAGCATAGTTGTACTTAGTAGTAGTACTATATTTCTTCTGTTGTTGTCTATCAAAAACATTGAGTTCACGGTTTGAACAAGCAATCAAAAATCTGTCTTAATCTTTTATTGCTGCAATACCATTGTCATTGTCAGTGTTATAAACTTAGCTATTGTTGCACAGACGACTGTCGTTGCACCAAAAGATCGACCTACTAATGCCTAATACAACCACCAAAGTTAATGAATCCACAAGAAGCGGTTAAGCCATGTCATAAACCTAAGAACTGCGCTGCACAGCACAAGGAGACCAAGGGCGCACACCTTGCAACAATCCCCCCCACAGGGCAAGCGAGGGGTTCAAACCTATGACCCAAGCTCTGATACCAATTGTTGCACAGACGATTGTCGTTGCACCAAAAAATCGACCTGTTAATGCCTAATACAACCGCCAGAGTTAATGAATCAACGGGAGGCAAATAAGCCATGTCACGAACCCAAGCACTGCGCTGCACAGCACAAGGAGACCAAGGGCGCACACCTTGCAACAGCTATGACTCTGAATCATGATATATTTATTGTTGTTATGATACTGCCACTGCTGTCACTATCTTAGTTTTTAAATTTATATTTGTTGTTGTCACTATCTTAATGATAAGTATTACTGTCACTGCTGTCATGGTATATTTATTGTCGAAAACTTTTATGCTGCTATATCATTGTCGTTGTCTTAATTTTGATGGTGAAATCCTTCCTCATCTCCTTCATTGACGAAATTTCACCCCTTACCTTGTTGATTTCCTCATTAAGGTTAATATCCTCAATTTCTACATCATCCTTATCTAAATATTTCCCAGGTGTGGTAATATTCTTTTTGCCTCTTGTTGCAGGCCCTATCATGATGGAAGAAAACTAATTTTGCAAAAAAATCACACAAATAAAGTCAAAAATAATATGATTTTTTTTTGTACAAGGCCTAGGTCGCACTTTCCAAGAAAAATCTCCCAATAATTAGCTGATTTGCAGCCTATAGAGCAAATTTGTTGGAAACCATAATTTGTCAGTAAATCACTTAATTCTGCTTCAATTCCTTTAAAATTTGAACTATTGGGTCCTCTGTTACTTTTTACAAACCCCACTAAAAATCATAAACAAATTCACTAAGATTTGGGAGATGCATTTTCCAGAAAAAATTGGGCAAAAACCCTAATTCTGCAATAAATCACTCAATTCTGCTCCAATTCCTCTAAAATATAGACTGTAGATGTTTCAATATTGATGCAAGAGCATCCCAGGCAAATTAAATTGACAATCCGCATCATCCCAAAAACATCTTGGTTTGATTTCTTCCATTTGGTCTGATTTCAGTTTCATATTGCATTTTTGGGGTTTTGTGATTGATTCCAAGAGTTCAATTTAATTTGGCTTCATTTGTCAATTTGGAGGCGATTGGGTGACATTATTGTCATTAGTTGACAAAATGTCATGTTCCGATTTACGTTTTCAATTTTGGTGCAATAAGATTCATTTGGTTTCAGATGATCAATTAATACAATGAGTTGAATAATTACTCCTTATTTTATCTGTATAAATTCTTCCTCTAGCTTGGTTGGAAATTCAACTATGTTAAACCCAAGCGATTGTTGGTCAATAAAAATAAAAGGCAAATGAAGAATTTTATGCCAGCAGATGGATGAGGAATGTGCAGGCTGTGAATAGGAAGGGTTGCGGTCTTAGTAGATGAAGAGAATTTCAAAAAAAAAATTCAAAAGACAGAAAATATAAGGGGGTCGTGGCATATGAAAAGACAAGCAGAAAGAGTAAGAGAGGGGGCCAAGTAAGTGAAATTGGAGGAGGTTGAGTGAGGGTAAAAAGGCAACACAAGAAAGATGAGAAGGATGGGGGCGCCAGGAATAACTTGAAAAAAAATCAGACACTAAATTAGGCCGTGACATATAAAGTGGGGAAGTCAAACTGAAAGAAGGATGCCTCATGAAAAGATGGAAATAATCTGAGCAAGAAATATGAGGAAGAGAAAATAAGAAGGCGTAGCAGATGGGACGCACCAGATAGGAAGAAGTATATAGAATTTAACATGAATAAAGATTGCAGAATAAAAAGGCAATAGACTGCATAGGCATTCAGAAATTGAATTTGAAATTTCAGGAGTTGATATAGGGAAAAAGAGGGGATGCGTGGGAGTAAAGGGGGCGATCTGAAGAAGGGACTGGGGCTGCAAATTAAAAAAAATTACAGAAACAAAACAATGAAGGAATAAAGAGGTCACGTAGAAGAGAGCATCAGACAAATGAAAATCTACACGCAGATTGAACTCATGGTAGACCGTGCACATATGCAAGAAGGAGTGTCATGTTGCAGGACTGCGTTGGATGATAGGAGTGTGGGATAAGAAGTTAATGTTAAAAAGCAGAATTCAGAACTGAGGAGGGGTTGAGTAGATGTATGGAGAAAGAGGGATAACTGCAAGATGAATTAATTCATACAGGCAGATCGATGGAGAAGACATTTACAGAGGAGTAAAGAAGTTGTGAAATTTGCCAATGTACTATGTAAACTGAGAACAATTTATTGAATTATTTTAAATTTGTATATAATTCGAGGTGCTTGTCTATGGAATTTTGTGTTAATGTAATTGCAATTGCAAATTGAATTTGAATTCAATCAACAAATGAAATTGTCAAACTGAATTGCACCTAGTTGCGAATAGAGGAATTGTTGGTTTTATTTTGGGAGTTGATGTTTCTTCTGCGTCAAATGTGTTCTTCAAAAACCCTTTAAAAATCAGGAAAAAAAAATCGCCAAAATCTAAGAGATATGCTCTTCTTAAAAAAACCTCCAAATTTGAGAAAATGCCTTGCCTTCATAATGCCAAGATCATGCTTTAATACCACTTGTAATGATATAACTTGCATAACAGCAGAATGTGATAGGAAATATGTTGCAAATATTTGATAATAATTGAGAATAACAAGCCACTTTGAGGGAGCAAACCTCCAAATATCTCCAATAAGAACACAATTCACAATCTGATTAACAAATAAAACTTGCTACCTCCTATATATACCCTATTTATGCCTAAGATATCACTTAGGTCAACTAAGATAGCCCTATATAAGCCTTAGGCTGACTTAATTAACTAAATAACAATATAATAATGATAATATGACTTAATTAAGAGTTACGACCACCACAAGCCGACTATTCATAACCCTATATACTCTACTATTAAGGATGTAACATATATGTATGTATATACAACAAGAGGATAGTAGTATGTACACACATATATATAGCCAGCCATCCCAAAAATGCATCCCCTGCCATCCCTGCCCTTGAAACGCTATGGAATAAAGCATCTAACTGATACTAATATAACAATGGTAATCACAAGGCAAGAAGAGCAATAAAACACACAAGCACTATAAGCAATGTCGGTACAAGCACCTCTAAGTAATTTCAGTATAAGAACTTCAAACCAAAGTTGGTGTAATCATCTTTAGCCAACATTAGTATGAACACCTCAAATCGACATTAGTTCAAGAAAAATAAGTCACAAAGACGGAGAGACCTACGGACACACAATCATCTTAAGCTTTATTGGTATAAACCTTTAAGTAATGTCAATGTAAGCACCTCAAGCAACGCAAGATACAAGGAAACAATAATCATAAAGCAAAGAGGCCCGCCCGAAGGGCACAAACACACCTATAATTAATGTTAGATCAAATACCTTTGTGTCATGTCAGTCCAAGCACCTCTAAGATATTTTAATGCAAGCAACTCTGTGCTACCTTATTAACAATGTACGATAATCACAATCCATCACTTTCTAATTACGTAAAATTCCATGTCTCACTGCTCAAAAAATAATATAAATTCATTCCCCATCCTAAAACAATGCAAATAAAAAATAAAATTAAAAAATCAGAAATACAGAAAAATTGTACCTGACGAGCGAGTTTTCTGTACGCAGATTTGATATCCTTAACACTGGCCGACCTCGAAACGCCCAGAGTGGAATAGTAATCAGCTGCCATACAAATTGTCCTGTGTATCTTTCTGAAATGCCGCCTGTAATTATTATTATTACAGTTTACAAAACCTTGCCCTCTTCCTCCATTGTAAAAATTATGTGAAGAAGCTGAAAACCCCAACTGTAATTTAAGAATGCCCGAGCTGCCGCTGTTTCCGGCGGAAATTACCCCGACCGCCATGGATGTCGATGAATTGTAGTTGAAAATGGACAACGATGGCGCTGAACAAATTGCCATCGATTTTTTTTCCTGGAGATTTTAATTGTATTCTTTTTGGTACCAGGTCTTGAGGTTTATTGGGGTTTTATCTCGTGTATTTATTTGAGATGAGCAAGAGCAGATAATGGTAATGATAGCAGCATCAAATATTCACCAATTATTATGTTCGCGGAGTATTAAGGATAAACTAGACCATAGTATTCTTCCGTGGATTATAATTCTAGCACTTATAATTTTTGGTGGTGTGAGGAATATGTTAATAGGAAATTCAATGGAATGTTAGAGAAGATTAGGAGGAATTGAAGGGAGAAGAGGAATGAGGATAATGAACATCTAGAGAGTGTTTAAAAGGTTATAGAGCAAATATTTAATAGAGAAATCAAATGAAGGTCTAGGGATGAATGAGGGTTTGGTGGTCAAGGTATATTTGAATATTAATGGAATATTAATTTAATTATTTGTTAAAAATAATAAAAATATTGACAATATTTTGAAAGAATTTTTAAATAATGTTGGTGATGAGTGAATTGTTGCACATGAATTAATTTACGTGTCTTTAAATTATGTATATGTTTATTGTGTGTGTTATCTATTTTAATTAATGGATGTCATATATAATAAATAAATGTGGTATCATCTTCACATTAAAATTTTTAAAAATTGAATAGTAAATTTTTTAAATGTTAAATTTTGCATTATTTAATATGTGAAATAAATTAGATTTTGAAGACATAAAGAACGTCATTTTTTATTGATAAATATGACTTTTTGGGGTCGCATTCATTTATTAATTTGTAAAAAAAGGATTACATCAAATGCTCATGTGTTTGGGCAAAGATTCTTGTTATACGGCATCTATGACATACAAAAAGGAGCCAGCATACCAAAATTGGCTCAAGTTTCCCTTCATAATTTGACATATATTATAAGTCTATAATAGAGTTATGCCTTACATTTATTGGGAAGTGATTTGATATTGAGGTTAAAAGGATAGTCAAATAAAATGTTGTTATAGTTGTTTCCCAAGCACCTGTTAATAGAAATCTAGTTGTCCTTTCCACGATACATCTGAAACCTTTTCTTTTGTTCGTCCATGTCAATACACCATTTCTTGGTACCACATCCTGTAAATTGTTCCCATTCATAAAGTTTTGGAAATTTGTATGCACATGGGAGATTCTTCAAATGCCTACTCTCTTATTTGCACAAGATAAAGTAGCATTGAAATCACCAACTAAGATGATTATTTTGCCTTCCAATATTTATAAAATTCCTACCAACTTATCCCACAACCCCCACTTTACTATTGTTTTCGTTGATCCATACACATTCACCACAAACAGCTCCTCTGCTAACCAATGCATCTTAATTTTCACCATTTTCCAGTATTGTTCTTATAGTAATGGCTCCATCATGATCTGACTTGGGTTCCAAAGAGTGTCCATCCCTCCCGAGGCCCCTTGTGTCTCCATGAAAGTGTTATTATATTATCTCCATTCCACCATTAGATTGATTGCATTTTGTTGTGAAAACTTTGTTTTTTGTAAAAGGATTAAATTTGCTTTTATTTGATCAATTTGGTGCTTGACATTCCAGGTTATTGACTTTATTGTGACCCGAGAAGGGATACTCCCTTCCCTGACCTTTGTTTCATCTCTCCCTTTGCATTCCCTACAATGTCCAATCTTTCTCTATTTTTTCCTTCCTCACTATCCTTTCTCACCCGATCTTGATTTTTGTAGTTTGGAATGTGATTGTTCTATTGTTTATCTTCTAGAGTGTCCTCTTCTTCATCTTCAAATTCACTTCCTCCTTTTGATTTAGATTTTGATAATTTGTAATCCTCCGTCCATTCCAATTCCTATATTTCACCATCCTCCTTCCCTTCATCAAATTATTATTATTTACCTCCATTTCATCTTCTTCCATCAATTTAAACCCTTCATCTAGCAAATTTTCTAATTCTTTGTCCCTATATTTACTACCTTCTGAGATCTCCCCTAATTTGGATATTTCATATTTTTCTCCCTCCACCAATCCATTCTCATGCAACTCCCCAATCTGTTCACTCTCATTGACCTCCCAACAATCCTTGTTCACCTCTTCCTCCTATCGACATTCCCTTCCTTGTTGCCAAGTGCATTTTTACTTTTCTTCTTCACCACTCATCATCTCTTTTGGATCGATTGTCGGTTTCTCTTTTGTAACTACCTTTTGTTTTGACTTTGTCCTTAAGTCTTTCCCCTGTGCACATTCCTTCCCCTCATGTCCTTTCAATTTATATTTTTGGTAGATTAATAAGTGATCCTTCATTTTCACCTTTTGGTGCCATATTCTCCAATTTGTGGTAATTTTGATTTCTTTTGGTATCAATGGGATTGATTTAAATTTGATACAAATTATTACATACATCCCATAGTTTTTGTCTTCTAAATTTTCATTCGCTTTGACAAAGTTTCCCATTTTATCTTCAATGGTTTTAGGGTTTCCAAGTTCCATTATTTTGATGGAAGGTTGTACATTTTTATTTAAATTAGAATCTCTTCAATTGATTGTCTCAAGGGGTTCAAAGTTTGGTTCCCAATTGTAAGGATCGTGACCCAAAACAATCTCGCGAAAGTAAAATAGAAACTCAATATCTCATACACACATGGAATAGAAATGTAACAACTTCATTAGATAAATAAATGTCATAACACATCCTCATATGTGTAGTGTATAATCTAGGTAAAATTACATAATATATAATATACAAAAGTATAACTCAGGCTCTCATGTCATATAATCAAATAATCATACAATCTGGAAGTACAAATACAAATAATGATACAAGAATAATGTGTTGGCATATACAATACAGTCTATGACTGCCATCGACACTCACAATCATTCATAAGTCAAGAGATGAGAACATGGCTCAGGCATTTTTTCGCCCAACCACGAAGCCTGCGCTTCCTCAAAATTCTTCCTACTTGAAGAATACCCAACCCTACACGAAGCACCTAGCAACCTGGAAAAAAATAGCAAGAGGGAATCTTGGTGCAACCTAATATATCTACATACATTTCTTCATGAACACGCAATGCCCCACTATCAAGATATGGCAGAGAAACATATAAATAAATTTTTTAGGTATCTTTCATCTATTTCAATGAACACATGACTTTGGCCAAAGTACTAGAATAAAACGGAAGATCACAAAAAGAGGATCGACCTTCTCCGTTAACCCATATTTGACACCATTTCCTGAAAGGTAAATCCAATCACATATAGAAGACAATAACATGTATAACGATCATAAAAATATATAAATAATCTTTTATTTCATGTAATTATTGTATACACATCTTTCATTTATTTTAAACTTTACATGCATAATAACCGTATGGAATTCATTAATTTATCTTTATATACAAATTGATCTTTCAATGACATTTCTCTACTTCATGCAATGTACATGCATCACCATTTCCATTGCCATGCAATTTTTAATGTAAGTTTAAAACTATTTTTCATTTCATGCAATAATGACTAAATTTAATATTTTGTAGGTGTAGCATCGTAAATTGTCACCCTTGACAATTTCGCACTATGTTTTGTCCCCCCTAAATTATTGAGCCCAATTAAGTCCCTAATTTCCTACATTATGCATTATATAGCCTATATTTACCATTTTTTGAGAAATTTCAAGCATTGAACAAAGGTATTTGTTTAATGTTTTACCCTGACACCCTATTTCCTGGAAAATAGGGGCAAGATTGGGATGCACATGGGCGTCTGGGTCCCCCTATTTTTTTGGGATCTAAATTTGAATATGTCGGTGTCAATATTTGAACATTTGAAATTCAAGTTGCAAATGTTGGCTAGTGGAATCTAATTCATGGGAAATTGAGTAAATGCCTATAAATACCTAGTTATTGAATCATTTCAATTCTAAAAAGGAGAATTTATGAGTAATAATTATGATCAAGAGTACTACCAATCAAGTTAAGAGTAGCATTTCAATCATTGTTTGTGAAGGTTAACCCTTATTTTAGGTCTCCAAGCAATTCAAGCAATAAAGCAAGCAAAATCTAAGACTTTGAAGTGATGTGCATAACTTTAGTCCTTCAAGGAAGTTATTGAAGGTTGGTGAGTTGCAAAACTTTGTTGATTCATCATTACTTCCTATCATTTATCCATTTTTATCATGGGCATTGTCATTGTGGAAGTGGAAACACTAATACGGGGTTTGACTAAGGTAAGCCCCTAAATGGCACAACCCTTCCTCTCTCTTTGATTATGCAAGTCTCGAGTTTGGAGAGGATTGAAAGAAGTTTGAAGATAATTTATTCATTATTGCATTCAAAACCCTACACTTTATCAACTCACATAAACTCACCTACAAAATGATTTGACAATGATCCAACAAGTTTGCAAGCGGAAATAGGGATCTCATATCTCACATCAACAGACTATAAAAGCATAGCAGGACACCCCTACAAGGACTCAGATTCCCTTGGGTGAATTTATCCTCATATTTAGGCTAACATCAAACTTTCAAGACACGTAGACATCACTCTACCCTTCCCAAATCTACTTGTAAATCTCTATTTCAGTATGTTAATTGTTGAAAGCTTACATTTTTATATTAGGGCACATAGTCTAATTAGGTTAATTAAGGTGAAATAATTCCAATCCATTCTAAGACTCAAAAAGATACATATCCAAGCCTAATTGGCTCACCTTCAAGGTTGAAAGTCAATCTAAACACCTTGTTGATCTTTGTCTTAATGAATCTTGGAAAAAGGAGCAAAATTAACCGTAGGTTTTATACATTAAACTTAGGGTTCTCTTTTTCTATGTTTCATTTTAGTGAGCCCGATGTGTTAACATTATATACCTTCTAAAAATTCAACCCTAGATCTAGGTTTAACATTGCATTATTTGAATTTCTCATTTAGGGTTTCATTTTGGCATCATAAGACATAAAACTTCAAAAAGTTGCATACAATATTATATCATAGGTTGCATTAGGGTTTATTTCAATCATTTAGGTTAGATATACATTCAAAATTGCATTCATTTGTTGTTCAAACATTTATTACACATTTACATTTGAGTCACATTGTCTTAAGTTGATAAAAATTTAGAGAAATAGTGACTTTCAAAACTATTTTCACGTAGAAACAGAACCATTAGACAGTCTAATAAATATTCAAACTTTGAATTTTCAAAAGCCTTATAAAGGACATAGACACCCTTGGGCGCCTCTATCCTGCTACACTTGGATCAACAAACTTTTTCACAATTCTTTGTCTCTATGTCTTCAACCTATTTGTGCTTTGCAGATCTCTGATTTGGAATTATTAATTGCATATATTTGGCATCTTTCATATAGTCCAAATATTGCAAAAAATTCATTATTTAATTTCAAAATTGCATCACATTCATCATTTTTAGATTTTGGCATCTTCGAGTCAATCAATTATTGCATTTTAGATCTGGAAATTGCATTCAAATATCTTCAACATTGTTGGACACTTGCATTTTATGTCACATTGGCATAAATCAAGCAAATTCTAGAAAAAATATTCATTTTAAACCAATTTAAAAGCAAACCCACAATCCTTAAACAACATCATACACAGTCAAAATTTTAGTTTTCATAAAGTCTATCCAGGACATAGACGCCCTTGGATGCCTCTATCCTACTATTCTTGGCTAAACAAAATTTTATCCAGATCTCTATCTGTGTGCTCGGTATGTTTCTACTTGTTGGTTTTTTATTTGGAACTTTTAAAAGGTGTTCTTGCATGTGAAAGAAAGGTGTCATTTTGCTTGATTTGTTGCAAATTTGGAAAAATTGTTGCATTTCAGTGTTGGAAATTATCAAATTTGTAGGAAAATTATTTACATCATGTTCTCATTAAAAAAATATTTTTTTATAATGCATGTTTTATTGTCAGATCATGTTAAGAATTTCAAGGAATTTTGTATACAAGCATGTGAAAATGGGTTTATTTCTCCTCTTTTGTGATTTTTCATTGATCCCTCTCCCATTATCTCTCCTAATTGTGAGAGTATCTTGGCACAAGAGAATGAAATTATTGACACATTTCAAGTAGCATAACTTTGTCTAATCTTCATTCATCTCCCAACATCTCCCCGACTTGTGAGAATGTTTTGGTAGAAGAGGATGCAATCAATGACAATCATAGTTGTTATTGTCCCAATACCTCACTTACTTGTGAAGAAGTTATCTTGGTGTTAGAGGATCCAATCATTGAGTGTCATGTTGGTCTTGTTTATTTCTCTCCCAATACTTCTATTTGGGAAGATATTATGGCACAAGAGAATGAAATTATTGATACATTTATGGATTGCATAGATGAAGATTCTAAGGTGACAATAGATTCCCCCTCAATAGAAGATCATCAACAAGAATTTAAATCCATTGAGGTTATGAATGCACAATTGGCTATTAGATCTCCTTTTATGATTAGACCTCCTAAAACTCCTTTTGGACCTCCTAAAAGTCCTCTAATTATTTGACCTCTTAAGTCACCTCTCATTATAGGACCTCTTGAACCTCATGGCCATATCCTAAGCTTTACAAAATAGATTACTAGTAATCACGTGTCGTAGTAACCAAGTTATCATACATTTAACACTAGAAACAATAAGCAACCAAAAAAAAACTCCAACATCCATTCCATTTCCTCAACCATACCTCCCACCTACACCTAATATCCAGTAGTGCAGTGGTAAAGAATATGATCTTGTTGAACAACTTCATAACACTCTTGCTAAGATCTCCTTGTGGGATTTAATTCAAACATCGCATGTTTAACATGGCATGCTTCAAAATGATTTGTAGAATTTTTTTGTCCCTCCTAGTGCACAACCAAATTATGTGGCAACAAAATGATGCATTGATTATAGTGGCTAGTATTAACAAAATTGGGATTAGACGTACCCTTATTGACAATGGTTCAGGGATTAATGTTTGTAGTGTAAATCTTTTGGATATAATTGGAGTAGACAAAAATTTAATTCAACTCATTGCTATGTCAATAAAAGGTTTCGATAACATGGAAAGGCAACAACTTGGTGTGATAATGTTACCTGTTAAAGCTGGTAAGGTTGTGTTGCAAACTCTCGTCTATGTCATGCCCCATGATATTTCATACAATCTTCTCATGGGTAGACCATGGATCCATGAGATGAAAGGAGTGACTTCAAGACTTCAACGTCTAATGAAATAAACTTACAATAATAAGGTAAACATGATAAAAGCTAGTCCAAAATTTTAAAATTGCTTACAAAAGTGAAGCCTCTACGACTTGAAGATAAAGACGAATTTCTTTCAATGATGACAAAATTGTTGGATGATGCTTGGGTTTCATTATATTTTACACCTAAATTCATGGGGGAATACAAGATTGTACCATCAAAATTAGGAAAAGAGAAAGAAGCTATAATGGTATTAACACAACCTATCATTGAATCGTCAAAAACATCTGATTCCACAATTTTTAGTAAGGAGGAAAATACAAATTACATATCTACATATGATGAAATTGATTATGAAAAACCACCTTCTTTGAAAGAAATGGAAGCCATTTATGGAAGAGGTTATCAAACTTTAAAATAATTTGGTTATAATGGAAAAGGATGTGCTATAAAAGAACAAGGCATTATTGTTCCCATAGAACCCAACACATGTGAACAACAAGAGGTCTCAGTTATTGTCCTTCAAAAATAATGAAAACATCAAAAATACCTTTAATTAATCATACAAGAGACAAATAGCATTAGTTCTCGCTCCTTTCCATGTGGTAGTTATAGTATCATGTAGTACTCACTACCATGCATGGGGGTATAAACTAAGGTTTATGCAATCATATTTCATTTTGCAAAGAGAAACATATCATCATCCATCTTGGCTCATCCTTGTCCCTACAATCGAGGGGCAAGGGGTTAAGTAGCCTTGTGTTAGGTGAATTCCTTCTAGAAATGGATCCATTTGTTTCTCCTTAAAACATTATTATAGCAAGTAAACTAAAATTTTAAGGGGGGCATATAGTGCCCCTCTCATTATTTGCATAAGAGATGGTCCCTTTTTAGTGACGATAACATACAGCTCCTAGGAAGTGTGACCTCAATGAAATCGTGGACTTCTTGATCTATACTAGTGACTCTTTAGTGGTGATATTGGGCTTCATATTCCCTAAGAGTGTGACCTTTCTTGGCATAAGATGTTCCCCTTGGTGGTAATGTTATGGTTAGTATGCCCTAAGGTATGAGTTTCTATTCCACAACTAATCCTCTCTTGTTGGTGATGTCACGTGTGATATTCCCTAAGGTGTGACCTTTCATACATGGACCAATGCCCCTTTGTCATTTTTGTAAATCACCTTTTGTGGTGGTATTGTTATAACACCCCTTAAGGTTTTGGCTCTATCTTGTCATCATTTATGTGCCTCCTTAGGTGAGTTTATGCACCTCCTTGAGTGATTTTGGCATTTTTTCTCCACTTTGTTCACACACATTAAACTTAGTGATGCATTGGCATAACATCTTGATCATTTTGTAGTACTTTATCATAGTTATCAAGGAGTATAACTCTTGGCATGGTTGACATGGGTGCACACCTAGTGAATAGAAGACTTCACTAGACCTAGTGTATTTCTCATTTTGCTACCTTGTCTTGGGGACTCACCTAATAAATATTGGACCTCACTATCGTGTGTTGCCTTTCAGTTTGTGATTCACCTAGAAAATATTGGCCTTTTCTATTGTGTGATTCATTAATTCCTTAACATGGCCAACGAGCATAACACAACTTGCTTGCCAATAGACTTATGTATTTCATGAGTGTTTAGCATAACACACCTTGCTAGCCTTGTGAAACTCATCATATTGCATAGACACCTACCATAACATAGCTTGCTAGCTAGTAGATCCATGTGACTCGAGTAATTTGGCATAATGCGGCTTGCTAGTCCTCATGGGAGCATTCCTTTGACTCATTTGTTTGATGGATGACATTTGGTATTTGAGACAAATTTAGGACTGAGATCTCCTTACCCGACCAACTCAAATCACTTTAGTACTAACCTTGTGTTTTGTTATGTGTCTTTTGCATGTATTCTTCATGTTTGCATCATTTTTGTGTTCATTTTGTGGTTATTCCTATGTTATGTTATGTCATGTGTTTTCATAGTGTATGCTTCGTGTTTTCTGACATGTATGTTTGTGTATGTTGTCTTGTTGTATTTCATGCATGTGTGTATTCCTTTTTGCTTATGTTGGTTTTCCATGGGATATTAGATCTTAGTGGCTTGTACACCCCCCTTGATCCTTAGTCATCCTATCTCTTCAACATTTGGACAATCAAACCCCTCTTGGTCCATAGATTTTTTACTTTAGTGTGATTCTAAGCATAAGTTCATACTCTCACTGAATTGGGGACTAAATGTAGCATCATAAATTGTCACCCTTAACAATTTCACACTATGTTTTGTCCCCCCCTAAATTATTGAGCCTAATTAAGTCTATAATTTCCTAGATTATGCATTTTATAGCCTATTTTTATGATTTTTTGAGAAATTACAAGCATTGAACAAAAACATTTATTTAATGTTTTTCCCCCGACACCCTATTTCCTAGAAAATAGGGCTAGGACTAGGATGCCCTTGAGCATCTGGGTCCCCCTATTTTGTTGGGATCCAAATTTGAATATGTTGGTATCAATATTTTAACATTGTAATTCAAGTTACAAATGTTGACTATTGGAATCTAATTTGTGAGAAATTGAATAAATGCCTATAAATACCTAATTATTGCATCATTTCAAATCTAACAAGGAGAATTTATGAGCAAAAATTATGATCAAGAGTACTACCAAGCAAGTCAAGAGAAACATTTCAAAGCTTTATTGCAACAATTTGAGATCCAAGCATCATATCAAATCCTATGTGAGTTTACATGTGTTTATGTTATCATTGTTTATGAAGGATAACCCTTGTAGGTCTACAAGCAATTCAAGCAATCAAGCAAGCAAGATCTAAGAACTTTAAGTGATGTGCATGACTTTAGTCCTTCGAGGAAGTCATTAAAGGGTGGTGAGTTTCAACATTTTGTTGATTCATCATTCCTTCCTATCATTTATCCATTTTTATCATTGGCATTGGCATCGTGAAAGTGGAAACACTAACACGAGGTTTGACTAAGGCAAGCCTCTAAATAGCACAACCCTTCATCTCTATTTGAATGTGAAGATCTTAGGTTTGGAGAGGATTGAAGGAAGGTTGAAGATCATTTATTAATTATTGAATTCAAAACCCTAAACTTTGTCAACTCACGAAAACTCACCCATAGAATTATTTGACAGTGATCTGAGAAGTGGAAACAAGGATCTTAGATCTGACATCAAAGCATTGTACCCCTACAAGGACTTAGATTCCCTTGGGCGACTTTGTCCTCATATTTAGGTCGACACTAAACTTTTAAGTTAGGTACACATCACTTTGCCCTTCCCAAATCTACCTACAAATCTTTGTTTAAGTCTGTTAATTATCAGAATCTTACATTTTTCATATTAGGGCACATAATCTAATTAGGTTAATCAAGGAAAATCAATTCCAATCCATTTAAAGACTCAAAAATATGTAGATCCAAGTTTGACTGGCTCACCTTCAAGGTTGAAACTCAATCTAAACACCTTGTTGATCTCTATCTTATGAAACCCTAGAAAAAGGAGCAAAATTAACCCTAAGTTTTATGCATTAAACTTAGGGTTCTCTTTTTTTATGGTTCAATAGGTTTAACCATAAGAAGTTAGTTTGCAATATGAGATGCAATATTTGGCTATTTATATATACATATAATTATGCGATTTGACATGCTGATTTGAAATCAAAGATGTAGTTTCATACAATTAAATGAGAGTATCGTATATATTTGATTTTATAGTTTCATTGTGATTTCATCACATCAAGCTTAAAACTTTGCTAGTTATTAACTCCATGGTAATTATGCTAAAATCATACATTACTGTTGAAGTTGTGAAGTGGACAAATTTACTCAGAGGTTTAATAACAACATTGAAAAATACATGTATTTTTATAGTCATGATTTGTTCGTAAATTTTGGAATAATAAAATCCTTACCACATATATTAAATCGATAAGGTTAACTATTATCTAGACATTAACACAAAACTCAGCTATGCAGATCTCAACAAAACAAAAGAAGAAAGTAATTTTTAACATTAAGAGGTTTCTGCTGAGTTTTCTTATGGTCCAGGCATTGTGATAAAGAAAAGAGGTCAATTCATTAGTGATAAGCTGCAATTTGACTCTCTTCATATCGCTACAAGCAAGAAGGGATTTAAAAATAAGGTTTGCAATAGTAAAAGGGCATTATAATTGAGCATTGTTATGGGTGAATCAATAAGAGGTTGATTCAATAACTTCAGCGCTTCATCTACTATGAGCTCAATTTTATGTTAAAATTTGAGCTTTTAAAAAGTTTCAAACCTTCTATTATTACAGAGGTGCCACCCCAAAAACCATATAATAATCCCTTAATAATCATAATAAGAAATCAATTTTTTTGGTTCTAATTTGACGTGCAATCATGGCAATCTGTATTAGTTTTAAAATCTGCAATAGTGTCAATGCACAATGCAACCCATGTAAACCCATCAATTTATGATGATAGGTGATGAAATCATCAAATCAAACGTGAGCAAGAAGAAAAGGATTAAATTTAGATTTTGGCAACTAGGAAGTTGCACAAAAAGGGATACAAATAAATTTATAGGAAATAAAATAACTGACTTAGCACAACAATGTGGGAAGAGATAAATGCTTGAGTTTCCAACACTATGAATGTCACCTATCGGGTTCTAACACTCCAAAAAATAGTTGGCATTGCTAATTCCTCGGTCGATTATTAATTCCCCTTCCAATGATCGCCCTGCTCCCTCCATCAAAGATTGACCTCCTCCCTTTATCCTTTAATTTTGTCTTATGCAATCGCTAATAATATAAGTTTAGTCCTTTATTTAGTTTAGGACTTCGAATGCATACATTTTTTGTTATTTTATTAATTAATTTTATTTTCATTTTAATAATAATTCATGTTCATTTAATTTAAACCATTGTTCTATTTTATTATCAAACTTTTTTATATATTTATAAATACTTATATATATGACAATATATTTCTTATATTGTTATTAATATATATAAATAAATTAGGCAATTTAAAATAAAATAAAATCTTTTATTTTCCAATAAAAATTAATTTAATTTCTGAAATAATATAACCAAGACATATTTTTATATATCCATTCTAATTTTATTTTCCTAAACATAATAACCATAATACATAATTATTGATTTAAATCATAACACGCAAAATCAATAATGTAACCAAGATAACGCAATGAAATCATATCTGACACAATGCAAAATGAATGCACCTATGTGAGTGTGTGTGAGTTGGGCTTCCATCATATCAATCATCTATCAAGCATCTAGGATACCCCTACCTCAATCATGTTCTCACCTTTGACACTTATCTACACTCAATCACACTCAGATTGACGTCAATAGGTTAGTCCATAAAACCATATCCGAAGCACGTGCACATAACATCTCATTAAATTTTAACTTAATTTCAATCATTTAAACATAACATCTAATTCAAAAACACATTTATCCATAAGCAAACAATTATAAGGTAACCAACCAATATTTTCAACCATTTATGTTTATTCACTAATTAATTTTATGCAAGCAAAATGAGATGTGGCATCCTTCCCCACTAGGAAGAGACATCGTCCTGATGTCTTCTTAGACACACACTGAAATAGTAAGAGTAGCACACCAATGAAACAAACTGTCTCTCCTTGAAAAAAAGCATATCAAAACTAATCACTCAAACGAGGGAAAGAACAATCTATATCCTCAACATTCTCCCATGTGGCACTATCCATAGAATATTAGTCCCATTGGACCTTAAACTGAACAATATCTCTGTTATGCAACTTAATGTTACACCTATCTAGAATTTGAATGGGCTCCACCAACACCACTCTTGGATGTTGTCAACATTGCAATCAAGTATATGGGTAGCATCAAGATGATACATCTTAAGCATAGACACATGAAACATATTATGGATTCGAGCAAGAGTAGGTGGTAAAGAAAGTCTATAAGCAATTGGGTTGATCACTTCCAACACATCAAATGGACCCATAAATCTTAGAGCAAGTTTCGATGATTTTTGAAAGGAAATGGAGTTCTTACGAGGCTTGACCCTCAAAAGACTTTGTCCCCTACTAAAAATCGTCTGAAAGTCCTATTCTTATCCATATAACTCTTTTGCCTATTTGTTGCTTCCTTAAATATCCCCTTCATCAATCTCATTTGATCATCCATCTCTCTAAGCATATCTGGAGTAGTCACAATTATATCTTCCAAACTATCCCAATTTATAGGCATGCAACACTTTCACCCATAAAGAGCTTCAAATGGTGCCATCCCCAAAGATGCATGGTGTGATTTGTTATATGCAAAATCCACCAATGCATGCAACACTTTCACCCATAAAGAGCTTCAAATGGTGCCATCCCCAAAGATGCATGGTGTGATTTGTTATATGCAAAATCCACCAATGGAAGATAATCCTTCCATTTGTATTGTTGATCCATATAATATGTATCCTAAGGAGGTCTTCAACTACTTGGTTCACTATTTATGTCTGGCCATTTGTTTAAGGGTGGTAAGCTAAACTAAAAATAAACTTCATCCCCAATGTTGCATTCAACATTATCCAAAATATAGATCTCATGTGAGTATCTCAATTTGATATGATCGTCTCAAGTGCTTCGTGTAAATGAAAGATCTATTGGACAAACCTCTTAAGATTCTCTGCAATGAAGTGCGCTACCTTGGTCAACTTATCTATAACTACCAAAATAATATCACGTTTGTTCTTAGACATAGGAAACCCTCGAATGAAGTCCATTCTAATCACTTGCAACTTATAATTAGGTATATCATGTGGGTACAAAATCCATGCTAGATGCACATGCTTAGCCTTAACTCACTGGCACTCCAAGTATCGAAACACATATTCAATTACATCCTTCTTAAGTATTGGCCAAAAATATAGAGATTTTAATTCTACTACCATCTTGGCTATTCCAAGGTTCCCTGATTAAGGTGTGTTGTGTATTTATTCTAAGATCAATTTCCCCCAATCCCTTGAATTTAGAATGTACATCCTTCCTTAGTATCTCAAAATTCCATTTGATTCAAACACATAACCATCAAAATGATGGTCTACGAGGTTCTTCTCTAAGGATTGCTTCACTCTAGAATAGTGCTCATCTCCTTGTAGATTTTGAATCACTCATTTAAAATTGTACCTTGATGTAGTTATGGCTGATATATGCCTTCTAATAAGTGCATCAACCAATCTATTTTCCTTCCCCTTGATATGCTTAATACCAAAGTCATACTCACTGAGAAACTCCAACCATCTCCTTTATCGAGCATTTAGATTGGGTTGTGTAAAAATATACTTGAGTCCCAAGTGATCTATCTTCAATTCAAATGACTTTCCTAAAAGGTAATGTCTCCACATCTATAAGGTATAAACTATGGTCAATAACTCTAAATCATGTGGTGTATAATTTATCTCATATTGCTTTAATTTTCTTGATTCATAAGCCACCACTTTCCCATTTTGCATTAGCACTCCTCCTACACCTTCTCCTAATGCATAAGTTATCACTGTGAATTGTCCACTCGGATTAGATATAGTCAAAATTAGAGTTGTAGTAAGATTTTCCTTCAAGAATTAGAAAGCTTTCTTACACTTGTCAGTCCACTAAAATAGTTTCCCTTTCTTTTGGAGTGAAGTGATCGGTGTTGCAATTATGGAAAAACCTTCTACAAAATTTTGATAGTATCATGAAATTCCCATGAAGCTTCAGAATTTAAACACATTTTGTGGTGTAGGCCATTCCATAATTACCTTGATTTTCTCTAGATCTACAATAATTCCTTTATCTGAAATGACATGGTCTAGATAATGTACTTTGTCCTGATATAAGGTACACTTTGATAGCTTGCCAAAAAATTCTCTCCCTCAAGCATTGCAACATTATCCTTAAATGCTTGTCACAATCTTCAATATACTTGGAGTAAATCAAGAAATCATCCAAGAATATTAACACAAAATCATCTAAGCGATCCCTGAATACATTATTCATTAAGTTTATGAAAGTTGTGGGAGAATTGGTCAACCCGAATGGTACTACTGTGAATTCCTAGTGGCCATAACGAGTCCTAAAATATGTGTTTGAAACATCCTTCTCCTTAGTCCTCAATTGATGATATCCAGATCTTAGATCTATCTTGGAGAATACTATATCTTTTTTCATTTGGTCAAAGAGTTCATCAATTAGAAGGGGGTACTTGTTCTCGATAGTTTTCTTTTTCAACATCTTGTAGTCAACACAAAAGAGCAAGCTTTCATCATTCTTCTTCACAAAGATGATTGGTGCACCCCAAGATAACACACTAGGTCTGATACACCCTTGCTTCAACAAATCTTGCAATTGGGTCTTCAATTCATATAGCTCGATTATGGTCATCCTATAGGGAGCCTTGGACTAAGGTTCTATTCTAGGTAGCAACTCAATAGAAAAGTCAAATTCCCTTTTTGGTGGCAATTTTGTTAATTCCTTTGGAAACACATTATGAAATCCTCTAACGATAGGGTGGTCATAAAGTATTGGATTCATCATATCTATATCACAAATCTAAATGGAATACATGGAACATCCCTTCCTTTGGGCATTCTTTAGTTTCATAGCTGAAATTTTCCTAAGTTCCAAGGGTTTCTAAAAGCCATGAATCTCAACATGATTCTCGAAGTTGTCTAAACTAAGTTTACCATCTTATTTTCACATTGACTATAGACTCATATTTTATCAACCAATTTATTCACAAAATCACATCATATTTTCCTAAGAGAGCCACATAAATGTTAACTTGAGTCTACAAACTAAGAAGTTCTAACTCACTGCAAGAAAGACAAGAATCTACCCTCTTTTGTACCTGATTCCTATATTGAACCATCCGTGAATTTTCCATGTAAACTGGTCTAACTAGTAACTTGGAAATTATTTTAGGACCTATAAAACATTTAGCTACTCCAATATCAATTAATATTGAAATAATTTTTCCATAGAGCTTACCGAAAAATTGGATTGGTGAAGCTTGGAAATTTGTTTGCTTGTTATCCATAGTTGCATGGATTTGGTGTTGAGATGCTCCTTGCAGATTCCTTCCCCTTTGTCCCATTGATTGTTGAGGGAAAACATTGAAATAATGCTCTCCTCCACACACAAAGAATCTACTATGAGGTACTTTGGGTCCTTCAGGCCTATCCTTCATGTTATTGTTGTAGTAATTGTCCCTCTTATTATTTCCATTAAAATTTCCTTCAGCTCTATCTTGGGAACTGTTTCCACACTTCATGTTTCAAATTTCATGATTATTACCTCTATGTTGGTTATTGTTAGGAAATTTCTTATTCACAAACCTAGTGTCGCAGTCCTTATGATAGTTGGTCATGTGTGTTGAAGTTTCTGCCCCTTTTTTGATAGCCTTCTTGAAAACTTCATTCATAGTAAAAGGGTTATGGATGTCTACATCTGCTCTTATTCGAGGATTCAATCCCAAGATGAAATTTTGAATGCAAAATCATTCATATAACTAATATTGTGGTACACACTTGAGAAAATGGGTGAACTTATCCCAATACTGAGTCACCATCAAGCCACCCTGAATCAAGTTCTGGAATTCAGTCATCTTCCTATCAAAGAAGATTTGAGGTAACCACCTCTTCCTAAAGAGTTAAAGTATCCTAGGTGATCTCTCTAGGAAACAACCTATTCTCAGCTTTCTCATTATCCCACCAAGTAGTTGCTTCTCCAATGAGTTGGTACATAATCCACATAGTGGTGGTCCCATTGGATAGATTTTAGAGCTTAAATAATTTATCCATCTCAATGATCCAGGCTTCCACACTGTCTCTGATAGTTTTTCCATCAAATCTGGGTAGATCAACCTTCTTGAGGTCCTTTCGTAGTTCTTTTGCAATCCTTCCACAGTTATTTCCTTGATCTCCATTCCCTAGGATTTTTTCCTCTCGATTTCCCTGATCTTGTTCGTCTTGGTTTCCTCAATCCTATTCCTCTCAGTTTCCTCTAACCCGTTGCTCTAAGTTATCCATCTTATTCCTCACTTCATTCAAGAGGTTGAGGATTTGGTTCAATCTATCATTTTTCTCATTACTCGAACTATTGTGATCATTGTTCCTAGTTTGTACCATGATTAGTAATAAAAACTCCTAAAAACATAGAGTTTCAACTTAGCATCATAGACAAAATTCCCTAGTGTTAAACCTAGAGCTTTGATTCCAACTATAAGGATCATGACCCAAAAAAATCTAATGAAAGTGAGATAAAAACTCAATATCCCATACACATGGAATAGAAATGTAACAACTTCATTAGATAAATAAATGTCACAACACATCCTCATATATGTAGTGCATAATTTAGGTAAAAACACATAATATACGATATAAAAAAGTAAAACTTAGGCTCTCTTTCCATATAGTCAAATAATTATACAACTTGGAAATAAAAATACAAAAATTGATACAAGAATAATGTGAGAACATACACAATACAGTCTCAGACTACCATTGACCCTCACAATCATCCATAAGTGAAGAGATGAGAATATGGCTCAAGTGCTTTTCCACCCAACCATGAAGCCTACACTTCCCCAAAAATCTTCCTACTCGAAGAATACCCAACCCTACATAAAGTACCTAGCAACATGGAAACAAATAGTAAGAGGGAATCTCGGTACAACCTGATATATCTACATGTATTTGTATCATGAACATGCAATGTCCTACTATCAAGATATGGTAGTGAAACATATAAATAATTTTTCTATGTATCTTTCATCTATTTAAATGAACACTTGGCTTTGGACAAAGCACTAGAATAAAATGGAAGATCTTGAAAAGAGGATTGACCTTCTTTGTTAACCCATATTCGGGACCCTATCCTGAAAGGTAAACCCAATTCACATATAGAAGATAATAACATGCATAATGATCATAAAAATAAATAAATACTCATTTCTTTCATGGAATGATTATATGTACATCTTTCATTTATTTCAAACTTTACATGCATATAATAATGGTAAAATATATATCATTGACATTCTATTCATTCATTTCTCTTTACATACAAATTGATCTTTCAATGATGCTTCCCTACTTCAAGCAATTATTAATATACATGCATCACCATTTTCATTACCATGAAATTTTTAATGTAAGTTCAAAACTATTTTTCATTTCATGCAATAATGACTAAATTTAAAGTTTTGCAGGTCTAACCATAAGAAGTCAGTTTGCAATATGAGATGCATATTTGGCTATTTATATATACTTAAAATTATGCTATTTGATATGTTGATTTAAAATCAAAGATGAAAATTCATGCAATTAAATGGTAGTATCGTATATATTTAGTTTTATAGTTTCATTGTGGTTTCATTACATAAAGCTTAAAGTGTTTTTGGTTATTGACTCCATGGTAATTATGCTAAAATCATACGCTACTATTGAAGTTGCAAAGTGGACAGATTTACTCAAAGGTTTGATAACAACATTAAAGAATACATATATTTTTACAGTCATGATATATTCATAAATTTGGGAATAATAAAATTCTTGCCACATATATATTAAATTGATATGGTTAGCTATTATGTAGGCATTGACACACAACTCAATTGTGTAGATCTCAAAAAAACAAAAGAAGCAAGTAATTTTAACATTAAGAGGTTTCTACTAAGTTTTCCTATGGTCCAGGTGTTGTGAAAAAGAAAAGAGGTCAATTTATTGGTGATAAGTTGCAAGTTGACTCTCTTCCTATCGCTACAAGAAAGAAGGGATTTAGAATTGGGTGTTGCTATGAGTGAATTGATAGGAGGTTGGTTCGATAACTTTATCTCTTCCTCTGCTACAAGGCCAATTTTATGTTAAAGTTTGAGCTTTTTAAAAGTTTCAAACCTATTATTAATACAAGGCACCACCCCAAAAACCATATAATAATCTCTTAAAAATCACAATAAGAAAACATATTTTGTTGTTCTAGTTTGAGGTGCAATCATGGAAATCTATAATAGTTTTAAAATATGTAACTGTGTTAATGCACAACGCAGCCCATGTGAACCCATCAATTTATAATGGTAAGTGATGAAATCATCAACTCAAACATGAGCAAGAAGAAAAAAGATTAAATTCAAATTTTGGAAAATAGGAAGTTTTACAAAAAAGTATACAAATAAATTTATAGCAAATAAAGTAACTGACTTGGCACAACAATGTGGGAAGATATGAATGCCTGTGTTTCCAACGCTATGAAAGTCACCTATTGGATTCTAACACTCTAGAGAATAGTTGGTGTTGATATTTCCTCAGTCGATTGTCAATTCCCCTTCTAATGATCACCCTCCTCCCTCCATCAAAGATCACCCTCCTCTCTTTATCCTTTAATGTTTTTCTCATGCGGTTGCCAATAATATAACTTCAATCCTTTATTTAGTTTAGGGCTTTGAATACATGCATTTTCTATTATTTAATTAATTAATTTTCTTTTCTTTTCTTTTTATTAATAATTCACGTAGATTTAATTTAAACCACTATATCTATTTTATCATCAAACTTTTTATATATTTATAAATATTTTTATGTAATATATATTTCTTATATTATTATTAATATATATAAACAATATATGCAATTTAAAATAAAATAAAATCTTTAATTTTTCTAATAAAAAATTGATTTAATTTTTGAAACAATGTAACCAAGACATATTTTCATTTTTCTAATTTTAATTTTATTTCCTAAACATAATAACCATGATACATAATTATTAATTTAAATCATAACACAAAAAACCAATGATGCAACCAAGATAACATAGTAAAATCATATCATACACAATGCAAAATGGATGCATCTATGTAAGTGTGTGTGAGCATTGGGTTTCCATCATACTAATCATGTATTAAACGACTAGGATACCCCTACCTCAGCCATGTTCTCACCTTCGACACATACCTGCACTTAGTTGTGCCCAGATTCACATCAATAGATTAGTCCATAAAACCATAGTCAAAGCACGAGCACATAACATCTCATTAAATTTCAATTTAATTTCAAGCATTTAAACATAACATATAATTTTAAAATGCATTTATCCATAAGCAAACAGTTGTAAGGTAATCAACCGATATTCTCAACTATCTCAGTTTATTCACTAATTAAGTTTATGCAAGCAAAACAAGATGTGACACCAATCCTTTATGTACAGCCTTGTCCCCCCTCATAAAGGGGGCAATATTGAAGATTTTCTTCTTTATTTTTCCATTCAGACATTCAACAAGATATAATTTGTTTGGCAGTGATTTTGGCTTATCTCTTTTCCCTAATTCTTCTCATGCCACATTCTCAATTTGCTAAAAGTTAGCCAATCTCCACCCCATTTTATGGAAAAAGGCTCCTTTCATTCTAGTGATTAATTTTTCTAGGCTTTCATTTTCTAGAAAAAAGATTTGCATGTACCAAGTTTTTAGGGTTTGGAGAGGTTTTAATCACATTTGAATTCATTCATTCTCCCTTGGGCACCCACTCCTTTCGCTTTCCTTGATCTTCATATTGGGATCCATGGTGTTAATGATTCTAGCCCCACCTTTTATCACCCTCTCTCCTTTTGGCTTTGGTATTCTTGATTATTCTCAATGCCCTTGTTTTTGCCTGGCCTGAAAGGCTCCTTCCACCAATTGAGGGATTTTTCCAAATTGTTTGTACTATCCATAACAGTATTTCTTAGTGTTGGGAACAAAGCTCCTTCCATTTTGGCATCCATGTTTTGAATCTTCCCATATGGACTATTTTATTGGTTCACTCTACCTTCTAATTTCCAATATCCACTACTAATTCCCCATTTATTGTTGTGGCAGTCTCCTCTCCTTTCACCAGTCCCTTTGAATAGTTACCCTGCTTTTATATTTTTACCAACTTGATTATCGAAAAATCCTTTGATTTATTCACTCCTTCATAGATCCTCCCCTTTCCTTGCTTGCCAATCCCTTTGCTACTACTTTAGGCTGACTTGCAATCTTAGGATTTGAATTTGTAGGTCTACATCTGCTTGATTTTCCCATTCCCCAACTCTTCACTCCATTTTTCAAGAATGTCAATTTTCATGTGAGGCATAGCTAGTATTATTCAAGAGATTTTGATTTGACTTTATATTTATATAGTTTGGTGTTTTGGACATGGTTTATGTTGAGATTTTGGGTTTAGGGATATTATCATTTTGGATTATGGACATAAATGTTTTATATGCATGCTTAGATATTTATTTTCTTATAAATAAAATAATATGTTCATTTAATAAAATAACTCGATTATGAAGTATTATGGTTATATGTTTAATTTATGCAAAAATAATTATTTTTAATTATTATGATAGATTTTATAATTCTTTGATGTTAGAAATTTTAGTGTCTATATTTATTGTTTCATTTATAATTTCCAAAATGTACTAATGTTTTAATTTTTTTGTCAAGGGGGTTTAATGTTTGAGTGTATTTTGATGTTCATGTCCATTTATAAATGGAGGGAAATATGTTTTTATTGAATTATTTTTTTATTTGGGTATTATATCGAGGGAAATTGAAGAGTTGAGAGTTATTTTATTTTAAAGAGGGAATTAGAATGGTTGGCGGGAAGAGGGAATGAGAGTGTTGTAGATTTTTTTTCTTTCTTCATTTTCTATTTATTTATTTCTTCTTTGGAGAGGAAGGCAAGAAGGATGGAGAGGACTAGAAGGAATGGATTGTGGAATGTTGATGGTTGGAAAAAGAATTAGATAATTTGGTCAAGATATTTGGGTTGATCCTAACTTAGACAACCAAGGTATCCTTTGAGTTTTATTAGTTTGGTCTATGAATTTTTGAATGAAAGTGATATTGTGCTAGAAAAGTTATAGTTAGTATCTGTTTTGTGTAGTGTCATGTGTTGTGTAAAAGGGGATATGGGTGTAAATAAGGATTTGATCTCACCTAAGGGCTGATAACCTCCTTCATTTGGGGTTGAGGAGGGCACGAATCCTCTCTTGGGAATCTTTGATATAATAAATAAAATGGAGGGAGGAAGGGTGGAATTGAAGTAATGTGTGAAGTGTGATTTGATATTAGGAAACTGTAATTGGAAGAGTATGGTTTTGGAAGGATGGAAATGATAGTGTGCTAAATAATGGAGTTGAATGTTTGTGATGGAGAAGGATTTTTGTGCCCCAAGAGGGAAGGGAATCCCCCTTCTCCCCCTTTACAAGAATTATGTGAATGAATTCTTTGTGTGTGAGTCAGTGTTTATGTTTTTATTTTATTTTAATCTATCTTGGCATTTGGATTTTGTCTCCTGCTCAGGGGTGGACTTATCAGTCCTATGGTTGAGAGGAGAGCAAGAATGGGTTGCTCTATTTGATGTTTGCAAGTTTAAAGACCAATTTGGATTTATTGAAGAATATTGGATGTATGGAAAAATTCTTCTTTTATATTGTTGATCCAATTTGATTGTTGATGTAATCAAAGTTGCAGATTGGAAGAAAAAGTATTTGGGCTATAAGCAAAGGGGTATCAGTGATTAATTTAAAGATTCAAGTAAAATATTCATTCCATTTTATGAATTAATATGTAAAATTAGTTGCACAATTATTGCACTGCATTTTATGATGAACTCCGCAAACAATCAATTTATCTTGATGCCTTTATACAAGTATACAAAGAATGAAATTATGCTCTATGTTCATAATATCATGAAAAACTTATTTGCTTCAAGGAAAATGTGATTGTCACGGGCCTCTCTTTGGTAATCGGTCTATTATGGTCGATTATGTCCATATCAGACCGCATCCATTGCATTTGTATTTCCTCTACTTCAAACGTAATTGATAATCATTCTTGTTGTAGGTATTGCATTTTGTAACGGGTTTGTATTATTATCATTTTAAATTCTCCACTTTGTGCAATGTTATATGTATTTTATAATATATACACACAAACATATTTACATTAATATTAGTATTCATGTTTAAGAGAATAAAATAAAAATGTTGTGATTCAGTATTCAACAAAACAATAGTGTTTAAATTATTGTTGTGTTTGCTCGTTAACCATACTGTCATATATAAATGTTAAATAATACCTTAGTAATATTAGAAATTAGTTGTTACCACGAGTTTGATTACATTAACTTTATTATTTCTTTATTCCCTATTGTAATTTAATTGTTATTGGAAATATCTAACTTGTGAATTAATTCTTTGTTCAGTTGTAGCGAGCAAGAAATCATTATTATTTTTATTATATCCATATCATTTTACATTAAATACGAGTAATCTATCTTTTATTATGTATTTTTAATATTTACTTCTTAAATTTAGTTAATTAAAGGCAAATTTATTAGTTGTTTTTAGAAAGGGCATTACATAGGTATTAGAGCACCAGGTTGTGACACTATGGGAGCTCTAGAGAAAATGTAGTAATAATGCAATTTTGGTTCTTGTGTGTAGTATGCCTCCTAACCCTCCTTTCAATGTTTAATTTCATAATCTCTTCCTTAAAAAAATTATTTGAGTTCTTATAATCTTTATCTTATAGAAATTAAAATTCTAAATTGTTAGACAACACCATTTATCATTTTGATAAATTCATTAAAAAAATATTTAAAATATTAAACTAACAATTTAATTAGCATGTTTATAGTAAGAATCTTTATTTAATTACCAGGGGAGAAGACCGAGTAGTTGTGCACCCTAACTTCGCACTTCTAATTATCCTACATGGAAATTTCAAATCACTCCCAAATTTTTACAACTTACTTGGCAAGTCCCTTTCTTATAACTTTCATTTCAAGGCCACATCATCAAATATGATGCCACATTAGCATTCTTTTTGTCAAGTTGTCCAAAAAGGCCCAAAAAAAATTGAGACCAATACTTGTGCATTCACATCATGGGTAGTTGAGCGCTGATGTGGCATCACATGATTGGTTGCTTTTTAGATCAAAGGAATACATTTTGTTTAATTATAGGTAGTCAAGTCACACCTATTGGACATTATATAAACAACTACTATCACAACTATTGAAACATGCTCAACTACTGGGTCCTCTCCCCTATGGCAAGAGAAAATGTTTTCTTAGTTCAACCATGCAAGAGTCTCAAAGGGAAAGTGTCCAATTTGGTGGTTGTAACAATCGATAGAGCAAGAACAACCAAAACTCACTCTTCATGGTCTTAAGAAGAGGAAATTCGGGGAGGTGTTCGGGGCATTCTTTATCTTTAGTTTTAATTTTTGCATGTAGGGAGGAGGAGGAAAAGAAACAAATGCGAAAAGAAGCAAAAGGGAACTACACTAATAATTGGAGGAGATCATTTCTTTTGATATGCTATTGTATGATTAATTTCCTTCTATCAGTTGATATGTATATTAAATGGTTTCTAATGAGAAATTTTAGTTGCATTCACATTATTTATATCTACGGTACAATATTTTCCTACTTTTGCTAATCATTATAGAAAGTTTGAATTACCTTTGCTCATCGATTGCATGTCAATCAAGTTCTAGACATTATTTATGTAGGAAATTATCTATGACTAGGCATAGCAATCCTAGTACCAAAACCCTTTCACCTGTATAATTTACGCTGTCAAACTCCTTCATATGCATGTTCAATAGTATATCGATCTATGGTTGCAATAACCTGTGACCTTTAGTCGATTCCTTTGATAACCTTTTCTTATCACAACACTCTACCTTCTAGATAGTTGAGAATCAGTGGTTCTTTGAAGAATCTTCTTGCTTACTTTAAGTTTCCATACATAGGATGCATTATTAATATCTTTAATAAAAGTACTAAGATTAGAATATGTTTTGTTTTATATGTTATTTTTGAAGAATCACTAAAAAAATTTGCGAGGTATCAAATATGTTTTAGGCCTTATAACTTAGCAACCAAAAATATTTACCTAATGACTCATAGAACTTAGTAGGATTTCATTCGGGCTAAGATGCCATGTATTGAGAAATGTATTAAATCAGAATAATTATCTTGCGAGTATTTTTCTTTTCTAGTCAAGTGCAGGGTATTCTACTTCTACATTTCTATGAATGTTCATATCTTCTTTCTATGGAAGTAATATCGATACACTCCTTCCCTATGAAAATTAGAGTCACTATGCTTCTCAATAATTTAACAGATGGTTTTGATCTCAAAGAAGAATTTACTTCACTCACCATAATTGATGCACAAACAATGTTTCCATTATTTTATTGAATGATTTTAACTTTGTGATTTAAATGTAATCTCCACTAAGATCATTCTAGTTCTACAGTTCGATCCATCAAGAAGGGAATGATTAGTTTGATTATCATATCATCCATCAAGTTTTTCCGCATATGTATTCAGGTACATATATTCTCCATAAATGAGTTTTTCACTAGGTTTATAGAAAAGTGAGTTTATGATGTATTTATGATATAATGAGTTTTAAAAAGGGTAATTGTTATTTGAAACAAATTTAAATTGCTATAAAATCTATTGATTTTTGTGTGTTAATTTCAATTAGTTCTTTGATATACGTGCATTTGGTTGTTCTGAAGTAACTCAACAACAATTCCAATCTTGTGTCATGAAAAGTTAGTTTGATCATTACACTTATTAAAGAATATAATTTTTTATGGAATTTCACCTTGATAGAAGACCCAAATCAAAATAAGATCGAACAAGACTTTAAGGGAGCTAAGTTTCCATGTATTAGTTGGGTGGTTTAAATTTTCATCACAAAATATGGAATGGAAAACACAAGGGTGTGTTTCAAATGGAATCTCTTCAATAACCTTCAACACCATGGGATCCTTAGTCAAGTTACTTACAAGGGGATCTATTCCTTCACCTCAAATAACAATGTCTCAATGTGGTGTTATCTTCACTCATGTGGACATGAGATTGCAACTAGGCTTAACTTTACCTCTCTTGTATTCCACTCATTTTAGCAATAGGTTTTCTCAAAAAATGTTAGAGCCATGCTGTAATGATAGGGGTTATAAGCATGGAAGTATAAAGGTAAAGTGTTCAACATGATGATAGTGTCAATGGTGGATCTAAATGTTGATGGGAAACTACAGAGAATAATGATCAACACTGATTGATAGCCCAAGTCAGGATTGACCATCAATTTATAATGAATGTTATTTATGAAAGGAAGTAGAGGTGCGGAACAATGCTTCCAAAAACTAATCGATGAAGGAGAGTAGTTCATATTCATACAAATCTTTAAAAAGATACAATGAAAGAAACACATTCAAATATACGCATAAAAGAATTATACCATAATGCATAGATTTACATGGGGAGAACCTTTCCAAGTAAATAACCTCGCACACCAAAAGCATAATACTTTGTATTAGCAGTAACAAAATAATTACAATACAATATCAGCACTAATATTCTCTAGGTGTTCACCAATATTCAACAAAAATAGGGATAATATTGACAGCATAATGATGTCTCATGATTTATCAATTTCAACCTCTCCTCAATATTCTAAGGCATAGGGGCGGGGGCCCTAGTTCGATTGGCTAAACCTTTCCTATTGCAGGAGGTTGGTCACAAGGTCTAGTCTCCCCCACCCCCGTGGTACTAGAGGGCGTGTTGTGCTAGCGCCATCGATCATGTTAAAATTTTTACCAGGTGCACTACAATTTATAGGGGGTCATGCTACCCAATTCCTATAGTCTAAATTTTTTTTTTCTAAGGCACAAAATATTTAATAACTAACAACAGCCACAAATAGATGGCTTCAACTCATGCAATAACCAAAACAAACTTAAGTTTAAACTTAGTCCAAAATTCAAATGCACGGATAATTTAATATCTGATCATCGTAGCCACTAGCGAATAACTCAACTTCCATCGCTCAGGCAACAACTGCGTACATGCTAAATGCATTGTAAATAATTCCTTCATGTGATCCATAGTTTTAGTCAACCATCGGTGACACCCTTCATGCGTTCAATTAGTTAACTCCACCGTCAATATCCTTCATGTACAAGTTGAGGCAACCACTTATCTCAATATTCTCCCACTTGTCGAAGACCAATCATAAGTGATTTGTAATCAACTGCTTAGGGCCCCAAGGCCCATGTAAATAGCACACCATCTGAACTTCTCTATGCTCACTGGCTTCATCAGTGCATTTTCAATATTTCTTAAAGTGTCAACCTTTTCCAATATCACCTTTCCATCTTCTACCATATCATGAACAAAATGAAACTGAACATCAATGCCCTGCATCAAAACAAATATCTGAACACAACCTCTTAAGCATAATGGCTTCCTTGCAAGAATGAGTAGCTACCATGTACTCTAATTTTGTCATGGACAAAGCGACTACAACCTACCGCTTACTCATCCAACTTATAGCACCACCATTCATCGTGAACACATATCCACTGGTGGATATTTTGTTGTCAATGTCAACTACCCAATCCGAATCCACATATCCATGAATACTTACAAAATTTTGAGAACTAGTAGGATAACCATGATAACATAGGGAATACTCAGAAGTACCCCACAAATATCTAAGCACTCTTTTTGTCGCATCCTAATGTACCCATCCAAGATTAGCCATATACCGACTAAGGACTCCCATTGCTTGGGAAATGTTTGGCCTCATACAAACCATCGCATACATCAGACTACCAACAACTCTCGCATATGGTACTCTAGTCATGTCCTCCATCTCAGTAGGATATTTTGGATAATCCTCCACAAAAAGCTTCATCCCTTGCATCATTGGAACAACTAACTGCCTGCAAGCTGCCATGTTGAATCTCTCCAACACTGAATTCACATAATTTATTTGGCCTAACCAAAGATTTTTTCTTGCTCTATCTCTTCTGATCTCCATCCCTAGAATATACCTTGTTGCACCTAGATCCTTCATCTCAAACTGTGTTGACAATTGAGACTTCAAATCTGAAATCAAACTCATACCATTCCCAAAAAACAACATATCATCTACATACAATGTAATTATAAGAACACAACCATTATCAAATTTGTGATATACACAATGGTCATATTTAGATCTCATAAATCCCAAAGACAACACAAAGGTGTCAAATTTTTGGTACCACATTCTAGGAGACTGCTTAAGACCATATAAAGACTTCTTTAAGTTGTTGGAACAACTAACTACCTGCAAGCTGCCATGTTGAATCTCTCCAACACTGAATTCACATAATTTATTTGGCTTAACCAAATATTTTTCTTGCTCTATCTCTTTTGATCTCCATCCCTGGAATATACCTTGTTGCATCTAGATCCTTCATCTCAAACTATGTTGACAATTGAGATTTCAAATCTGAAATCAAACTCATACCATTCCCAAAATACAACATATCATCTACATACAATGTAATTATGAGAACGCAACCATTATCAGATTTGTGATATACACAATGGTCATATTTAGATCTCAGAAATCCCAAAGACAACACAAAGGTGTCAAATTTTTGGTACCACATTCTAGGAGACTGCTTAAGACTATATAAAGACTTCTTCAAGTTGCAAACCACATTTTATTTACCTTTTACCATGAAATGCTTTGGCTATGACATATAGATCTCTTCCTCCAAATCGCCATGAAGGAACATTGTCTTCACATCCATCTATTCCACTTCTAGATCATATGTTTCTACAAGTGATAACAGGAACCGAATAGATGTCAGCTTTGCAACAAGAGAGAATATCTCACCATAGTCAATTCCCTCCACTTGAGAATACCCCTTCGCGACCAATTATGCCTTGTGCTTTTCAGCACTACAATCAAGATCACATTTCTTCATGAACACCCATTTACATCCAACAAGTTTTCATCCTTTAGGAAAAGGTGCCAAATCTGATGTATTATTTTTCTTCAAAGTAGCCATTTCTTCATCCATGGATTTCATCCAAGAATCTACATCGCTCATACCCATAGCCCCTCTAATAGTCCTAGGCTCATCAGTGTTAGCAATCAAAGCAAAAAAACAACTGGAATACAATAGTGAATAACCAAATCTTTCTAGTGAATAATCAAACCTTTCTTGTGGTCGCCTATCATGTGTAGACCTCTTGAATTTCTTAGGTTGAGGTTCTACTTCTTTAGAAATTTTAGAGTTGCTTGGGCTCTCCTCATCACCAAGTCCAACAAGAGTACGTAATTCAATTTTCATCAAAGTAAGTGGAATTTGACCTACCTCCTTCTGCTTCTCCCCTTTCTCTAGCTGCAGCTCAATTGTGGAAGGTTTCAACTCTCAAAATATTACACTTTTGCTATAGAGAACCTTCTTGGCCAGTAGATCCCAAAGCTTGTACCAATTCACACCAACACCATAGCCAATGAAGATACACTTAACTGCCTTGTTCTCTGACTTAGACCTCTTTACACTTGGAACATGAGCACAAGCTTCACAACCAAAAACTCTGAGATGTATCATCGAAAGCTTCTTACCAGACCATGCCTCCATGGGTGTCTTTTCAGGTAAGATTTGATGTAGGAGATCTGTTGATCAGATAACATGTTGTGGCTACAACTTTGGTCCAAATTGTTTTCTCAAGACCAACACCACTCAACATACTCCTAGCCCTCTCCATCAATGCCATATTCATCCTCTCTACAACTCCATTTTGTTGTGGGGTGTAAGGAGTTGTTCTATGTCTCTCAATCTTGTACTCCTTATAGAACCTATCAAATTTTCTCAAAGAAAACTCACCATCGTTGTTAGTCCTCAAATATTTAATTTTTCAGTCTGATTTTCAACTAAATACCTAAACTCCTTAAACTGATTAAAGACTTTATATTTATTCCTGAGGAAATAAACAAATGTCCTACGGTAATCATCTATGAAAGACAAAAAATTTATAGATTTTTTAAATGAAGGAACATTCACAGGACCAAACACATCTACATGAATATATTCCAAAACCTCCGAAGACTTATGAGAATTGGAATAAAAAGAAACATGGTTTTGTTTACCATTTACACAATATTTGCAAAAGCCAAACTCGAGATTACAATCATCAAGGCCTTCAACAAGGCTTTTATTTTTCAGGGCTCTAAGACTCTTCTCACCAATATGACCGAGTCTTTGGTGCCATAACATTGTCTTCTCTGTTGGAAGCTTCATATCCAAAGCATTTGCACCCTTAGGTACCCATAAAGCATGACCATCAGATATACAAACAACAAACTTCTTCACTGCTAGATCTGATGGTGAGAATGAAGAATCCAAAGGCCTTTTCTTTGGAGTATCAAACTAACCACTACACTGAATAATGCATGCATCCAGCTTGTACAAAGTGTCGATCCAAACACCCTTATATAACACCATAGATCCTCTTGTCATCTTACATCCTCCATTCGAGAAAACAACTTGCACACCCTCATTAATCAACTTACTCATAAAAAGAAGGTTTTGTGCCAAACCTGGGATATGTAGCACACCATCTATATCCTTCACTCTACGATGAGGGAATCTAATCTTGATTCTTCCATGACCAACAATCTTCAAATGAGAGTCATCACCCAAATACACCTTCCCACCATCATACTCTTCATACTTTGAGAACCAAACCCTATGCGAGGTCATGTGGAAAGAAGTACTCAAGTCTATTAACCAGACATCTTCTGATACATGTGTTGCCAAGGCTGTGACAAAAGCATCTGGATCATCCTGAGAGAATTTTTCAAAGTTAGAATCAGAGAAGTTCTTTTTACCTTTCTTTTTCTTCTCCTTACAATCTTTACGTAAATGACCAGGTTTACCATAGTTCCAACATTTTGCCTTGGAATTTCCAGGAGACTTAGATCTCCCTGAAGATTTTGATTTGAACTTATTTTCCTTTTTATTTCCTTTCTCTTTAGGTTTTCCATGAAAAAAAGGGCTTCCTTGGCCATCTCAAAAGATTTCCTCTGCATCTCTTCAGACAAGAGTAATGGAACCACATCATCCATTTTGAAACTGGTGGTTCTACTTCCAATAGCCATAACTAGGTGATCCCATCAGTCTGGAAAAGAGCATAATAGACGTATGCAACGATCCTCATCTTCAATCTTGTCACCAACAAAACCCAATTTAGCAATCAACATGTTAAATGCATTCAGGTGATCTATAATGGATCCTCCATCTTCCATATTTAGAGAATATAATTTATTTCACAAGAATAACTTGTTTACCAAGGATTTAACTTGCTAAACATCTCCAAGATTCTTCCAAAGATATTTTGCAGTCTTCTCTTCATGGACATTCAAGAGCACTGAATCAACCAAACAAAGTCTAACCAAACCCTTAGCTTTTCTATCCTTCAGATCCCACTCTTCCTGAGTTGTATTAGTTGGTTTTGTTTCGGATATTGCAGCCCACACATCTCTATCCACGAGCATATCCTCCATCTTCAACTTCCATAACTTGAAGTTGTTTCCATTAAACTTATCTATCTTGATTCTACTAGATGTGCCTGCCATCTTTATTTCTGCAACAAGATTTTGAAATACTTATGCAAAGACTCCCACTCAAACAAAGATCAGTACAAAAAACCCGCTACCCAACAATGGGACCCAAACTGGCTAGGCTTTGATACCAACTGAAAGGAAGTAGAGGTGCAGAATAATGATTCCAAACACTAATCTATGAAGGAGAGTAGTGCAGATTCATACAAATATAAACAGTTACAATGACATAAACACATTCAAATATACGCATAAAAGAATTATACCATGATGCACAAATTTACATGGGGAAAACCTTTCCAGGTAAAAAACCCCACACAACTTGAAAGCACAATACTTTGTATTAGTAGTAAAAAAAAAATTACAATACAATATCAACACTAAGCTTCTCTAGGTGTTCACCAATCTAAAAAAAATAGGGATAATATTGACAGCATAACGGTATCTCATAAATTATCAATTTCAATCTCTCCTCAATATTCTAAGGCATAAAATATTTAATAACTAACAACAGCCACAAATAGATGGCTTCAACTCATGCAATAACCAAAACATACTTAATTTTAAACTTAGTCCAAAATTTGGATGCATGGATAACTTAATATCTAATCACCGCATCCACTAGCGGAGAACTCAACTTCCACCGCTCATGCAACAACTGTGTACATGCTAAATGAATTATAAATAAATCCTTCATGTGATTCGTAGTTTCAGTCAACCATCATTGACACCCTTCATGTGTTCAATTAGTTAACTCCACCATCAATATCCTTCATGCACAGGTTGAGACAACCACTTATCTCAATGATTTATAATGATCGTTGTGCTTTTTTTAATTGTTTCAGATGGATGGATGTACCTGCAACTAAATTATGAGGGTGGAAGGAAATCCATACCATGGGAAAATTTACTCTCCTATGACTGTGCAAGAGAGAATCACAATTCAAAACAAGTACATGGAGAAAAATAGTGGGGTTGTTGGATGATGTTGGTTTAACAGACCTTGTTATCATGAATTTCGATCATCTAAGGTGTGATTCATCCATTTTGGCCAACATCAGGTATCTCTATTGCTTGTCGAGCCTGAACATTTATCTGATTATAAGGAATCACTAGATCATGGTGCCTTACTAATAGAAGAATAATAGTTTAATTATCTGAACACCTCTACATGAAAAAAATCTAATTTCTTTACCTGAATAATTGATAGTAATATAAGTTAGAAATAAAATCATCTAAATTTATTATTACTATACAAGTTCGTGTGGATGCCAGGTATGTTGCATTGAATGATGTAAGCTTGGGTATTTGATATTACTTTCCTTTGATCAAGATAAAGCAATACACTTGCATGGTTTACATCTTTTGTAGTACTTAGATGTTTTATACTAGGTTCCTCTTTCTATTTATTACCAACATGGGTTGCCATTGAAAAATTCCAATAGATTCTATATTTTAAAATAAGCTTTTATTTCTAATTAATCTGATTAATGCATAAGTAAACAACCAATTTATTTTATTTCATGTTATGAGAAAATCCATAAATAAAAGATAAAAGATAATGAGAATTAGGGAACCTTTTCTTAAGTCATTGTATTAGTGTCTTAATAATTATTCCAAAAGGGAAATGGGTTAATTATTTAGTAAATGAATTTATTCCATTATCACCTTTGAATAATCTTTCTTATTTTATTATCAAATAGCTCAAGCTTGAAAACACTAGTGGGTATTACAGAATTCATGATAGTCAGTGTATGTGATACAAATACGTATATGATAGATTCAAGAAGCAATTGACTAGGTTGTTACATATGCTATTAATGGTTGAACTTAAAATATTAATGCTTAAAATTTCTCAATGCATTGTTTTCTACCATGTATACATGAATTTTAAAGAGCTAATTTTAAATTAAGACCTATGTGCATTTATTAATTTATCATGCATTGAATTCCATAAGGTTAATCATTTCAAACAAGATTTAAATTGTTATAGACTCGTATCTTGGAAATTCAATTATAGAATTTATTTTTAACTCAAATCTATTGCAATAAGATAATATCGATTTATTATTCATTCAAGAATTATGTTTTGTGATATTATAAGAATAATATTTATTTCAAGAAATAAAATATAATGGTGAATTTGTTTTAGTTTCAAAAAAGAAAGGATGATAGTTACTTATGGTTGTCCTTGTTAAAAGATTCCAACAAATCCCAATAGATATTGCGTGAAGGGTTTGAAAAGGTATGAGATATATTTATATTCATCTGATTTACTTGTTATTATTCATCTGATTTACTTGTTATTATTAACATGCAAGGTTACATGATTATCTAACATGTAGTATTAAATGATTTATATAAGAATATTTATAATTCCATCTTCATTGCTCAAGATAGTGGAATAATTAATGCTAGTATGGAAATGCATTCTCTATTTCTTATAGGATTTAGCCTACTAACTTTGATTCTCTTTCTTGAATCATTTTACCATAATACAAATCCTAGTACCTTGTCATGTTGTCCCTAAGTGGGTGGAAATTGACGGGGAACTATCTGGGAGAATGTAGTCCTAAAAAGGATTGCATACCCACTAAATTCAAGTTCCTTAGATCTTTTGACTATCATTAATAAACTAAATTTATTGGTAGTCCTTTTCTTGCTTGGGGGTTTGGCTAGAGTCCATGTGGCTTCATGATGCTGATACAGATGGGCGATGAGAAAATTTTTACATGATGTATGCAACATTACTAATGGTTGGAAAAAGATATTTGGATTCAATTTTATATATAGTCTTCTTTTATTGGTAAAATGGTTATTATGTATATTAGTTCATGGGAGGATACAACCTAGATGAAATCTTTATTTTCATATCTTTTTGATAGCTTCCAGTAGCAAGCCTGAGAATAAAGGGGGAGAATGTGAGGCATAACTAGTATTGTTCAAGAGATTTTGATTTGACTTTATATTTATATAGTTTGGTGTTTTGGACATGGTTGATATTGAGATTTTGGGTTTAGGGATATATTATTTTGGATTATGGGTCCACATAAATGTTTTATATGCATGCTTAGATATTTATTTTCTTATAAATTAAATAATATGTTTTGATTATAAGGGGAAAACAGGTTTTGAAGGAACCCCAAAAACCCTTTACAACAAAAGATACAAAATGTTGCACAAAAGGATATTCAAAAGACCACCAACAACAACCTAACAGCCAAAAAACACAACAGAGCGGGTGTTGACCTAAAAATATGATAAGAAACTGCCTTCAGCACCCAACAACCACAAGACACCAAAACAACCTAAAGAAACCTACACCCAACATGAAACAAAAAGCAATAAAGAAAAGACCAGGCGCTAGTTCAAGCCACTTAAAGTGTTGGCCACCTCCATGAAGGGAAAATCAAGATGGATCTAATGACCCAACAATGCGGAATACATTCCCTTGACACTAATACAATAGGGAAGAGAAGCAAAAACTAGTTCTTGTAGCTTCTAAAAAACTACTTGAGATAAATACAAGCAACATAAAATAGAAAACAAAATTAAGCATTCACAGTTGACACAAGATATACATGGGAAAACCTTTATAGGTAAAAAACCCACCACACTAAGCAAGACAGTTTTTGTATTACAGTAAAAGGATTACATACAAAAGCTTCAGTCTTCTCTAATCAACTCACAACAACTTAGAGTTATTCTCACTCACTGTTTCAATACTTCATTGCAAAGTATACAATGAATTATGTTTATTACATCGACTTGCAACCTACTTGTACATATTCGTCAACCTAACTTGACTTTTCAAGTCTTCATCACATTTACCCTCTCAACCAATCCCATGACTTCAGGTTCATGCATCGAACTTCCAGTACGCCATCGATCTTCACTGATTGCATCGAGCCACCCAAAAATAACTTCACCACCCAAATCGGGTTCCTGTCATCAGCTAAAATTGACCTGCAATTAATGCTTTTACCACATTGACCCCTAGCTAATCAAACTGCTATCAAAATGCCATGTGTCCTCCTGTCATTCACTCACTGTTTTGACTTTTTGGTCCACCTCGATTGACCAAGCTCTAAGCTCACCCGAGTTCTCCAAGTCTCTACTGCTCCACCTTTGAGCTGACTCTACCTATCTACAGCAAAGCAGTGAGCTCTGCCGAGTTCACCCAGGTTTCCCCAAGCTTGTCTTCACCCATTGTGATATAGCAGTAAGTGCCTCTGAGCTCTGCCTTGTCTTTTCTGCGCTACCACTACTCTATCCTAGTCGACCCGCGATAATGCTGTGAGCTCGTTTGAGCTCACCCTTCAACTCCACCGAGCTCTGCCAAAGATACCCCGTGCTACCACTGAGTCCAACTGACCCGTCCGCAGTGTGGTAGCATGACCATCCGAGCTAGCTCCTTGTCTGCATCGTGCTACCATTGCCCGGTTGGAGTTGACCCGCAATGTGGTGGTAACTGTTGAGCTCACCGTTAGCGGTCATACCGCACTACCGTGGGGGCCACCAGGCCACGCCACAAAAGGGCGGTAATCGCTAGACGGACCGCAAGCGATCTCACCGCGGTGAGTCGACCCACCGCCCACAGTATGGCGGTAACTACCAGGGTGACCGCAGGTGGTCTCACCGTGGCAAGTCAACTTACCACACGAGCTAAGGTGGTAACTGCCAAGATTGTCACCGCAGTATCACCAGGGTAATGCCAGATCGTTGTGGTAAAGCGGTAAAGGGAAGAAATGAAACATTTTTTGCCAAGTCCATAATGACTAAGGCCCAAAACTGGAAGTTGAGACACAAAATTCTCAACAAGCTCCCACTTATCGAAGACTTCCAGCTTCCTCAAGACTTCAAAAAATCACCGACGGTCATAGGCCCCAAAGCCCATCGATTATGCGCACCATCTAAACTTGTTTGTGCTCACTGGCTTTGTCAAAGCATCTACAATATTCTTCAAAGTGTCGACCTTTTCAAGACAAACTCTTCCATCTTCCACCATGTCCCTCACAAAGTAAAACTGCACATCAATCTGCTTCATCCTGGCATGGAAAGTTGGGTTCTTTGCCAAACAAATGGCTCTTTGACTGTCATAGTAAATAGTGATCTGCCTTGCATTAAAACCAATGTTTGAGCACAAAATCCTTAGCCAAATTAATTCCTTGCAGGTGTGAGTTACAGCCATGTACTATGCCTCTGTCATGGACAAAGCAACCATAGCCTGTCACTTGCTCATCCAACTGATTGCTCCACCATTAAGCATGAACGTATATCCACTAGTGGATCTTCTGTTGTCAATGTCCCCTGCCCAATTAGAATCAACATATCCTTGAATGTTGAGTGTTCTTTATGATGCAACCAAACTGCCATGGTAACACAAAGCATAATCTGAAGTCCCCTTCAAATACCTGAACACTCTCTTTACAACATCCCAATGTGATCTACCTGGATTTTCCATAAAATGGCTTAGAACTCCCACTGCTTGGGCAATGTCTTGTCTTGTACAGACCATAGCATACATCAAACTGCCAACAACACTTGCATATGGCACACTGGTCATGTCCTCCATCTCAGTAGCAGACTTTGGACAGTCTTCAATAGATAGCTTTGTTCCCTACATGATTGGAACAACTAGCTGCTTGTAGTCAAACATACCAAACCTCTCTAGAACTATATTCACATACTTACTCTAGCTGACCCAAAGCTTTTTGCTTGTTCTATCCTTGGTTATCTCCATTCCAAGAATGTACCTTATTGCACCAAGATCTTTCATTTCAAACTTTGTAGACAACTGAGATTTAAGATCAGAAATCATAGTCTTGTTATTTCCTATGAATAACATATCATCCACGTACAGTGTAATAACAAACACACGATCATTTTCAGACTTATGATAAACACAATGATCAGATTTTGATCTTACAAATCCCATAGACAACACAAATGTGTCAAATTTTTGGTACCACATTCTAGGAGACTATTCCAAACCATACAAAGATTTATTTAACTTAGAGACTAGATTTTGTTTACCTTTTTCAACAAAATGCTCAAGCTGGGACATATAAATTTCTTTTTCTAGATCACCATGGAGAAACGTTGTCTTCACATCCATCTGTTCAATTTCAAATTCATACACAGCTGCCAATGACAACAAAAATCTGATGGATGTCAGCTTTGCTACAGGGGAAAAAATCTCTCCATAATCAATTCCCTCAATTTGGGAAAATCCCTTTGCAACTAGTTGTGCCTTATACTTCTCAACACTACCATCAAGGCTTGTCTTCTTTTTGAATATCCACTTATAGCCAACAGGCTTTCGCCCTTTAGGCAGTGGTACCAAATCCCAGGTTTTATTCTTCTTCAATGAATCCATTTCTTCATTCATGGCTTCCAACCAAGAATTCAAATCAGTCATGCCAATTGCTTCTTTTACAGTCCTAGGCTCATCATTGCTAGTAATTAAAGTATAGGCACAGTTTAAATCTAACATAGAGAAACCATACCTTTTAGGTTGCCTCTTTTCTCGTATAGATCTTCTTATAGGCTGAGGTTGTGGTTCTTCATCATCAAAATTTCTAGAGTTGCTTGAGCTCTCCTCAGTCTCAGGTACACTATGCAGCTCTTCCCTTTCTGGAGTTTGGGGAATCTCAATTGCATCCTTCTTCTTGTCACTCTAATCTATCTCAAGTTATTGATCACTTACTGAAGGTTTCAACTCATGAAATATTACGCTTCTATTGTACATAACCTTCTCAGTAATAGGGTTCCAAAGCTTGTATCCCTTCACACCAACTCCATAATCGATGAGAATACATTCGACAACCTTGTTATCCAATTTAGATCTCTTTTCAGTTGGCACATAAACATATGCCTCACAGCCAAAGACACAAACATGCCTTAGAGAGGGCTTCTTACCAGACCATGCTTCCAAAGGTGTCTTATCAACAAGAGTAGAGCAAGGAGATCAATTTACCAGATAACATGTTGTAGCCATAACCTCAGCCCATAACTTCTGGTCCAGACCAGCACTGCTCAACATACTCCTTGCCTTTTCCATCAGCGTCCTATTCAACCTTTCAAAAACTTTGTTCTACTATTGAGTGTAAGGTGTTGTCTTATTCCTTTTAATTCCATGATCAGTGCAATACCTTTGAAAATCTGTAGAGCAAAATTCATCCCCATTGTCTGTCCTCAAACATTTAATTTTCCTTCCAGTCTGATTCTCTACCAAAGGTTTAAACTCTTTAAACTGACTTAATACTTCTGATTTACTTTTAAGAAAGTATACAAATGCCCTTCTCGAATAGTCATCAATAAAAGAAACATAATATCTAGACTTCGATAACGAAGGAACATTAACTAAACCAAACACATCTAAATGAACATAATCCAGTATGCCAGAATATTTATAAGGACTAGACTAAAATGAAACACGGTGTTGTTTTCCATAAATACAATGTTCACAAAAATCAAACTCAACGTTACAATCATCAAGCCCTTCTACAAGATTTTTATTCTTCAAGGTTTTTAAACCTTTCTCACCTATGTGACCTAGTCTATGATGCCACAACATAGTCTTCTCAGTTGGGAGTTTTACCTGCAAAGCATTTGCAGACGGAGAAGTGTCTTCATCTTTCTCTTTAGGGACAACTTTACTTGACTTTATAGATGCACTGTTACATTCAACAAGACATGCATCCAGCTTATACAGAGTGGCAATACGAACATCCTTAGCCAACACCATTGCACCTCTAGCCATTTTACAACCTCTACTAGAGAAGGAAACTTCTACACCAACATCATTTAACTTACTGATAGAAAGAAGATTTCAATCCAGACTTGGAATGTGCAGTACGCCAATATTACCTTTGACTCTTCCATCAGGAAACTGAATTTTGACCATTCCTCTGCCAACTATCTCCAGCGTTGAATCACTTTCCAAGTACACCTTTCCACCATCATATTTCTTGTATTTAGAGAACCATTCTATATTTGACATCATGTGAAAGGACACACCTAAGTCAACTAGCCAAACATCATCTGATGCTTGAGTTGTCAAGGTTGCTGCAATGAAGGTGTCTGCATCACTTTGAGAAGATTCATTGTCAGAAGCATTATTCTTCTTCTTTGGTGTATGTGATAACAAGGCTTGCTTGCACAACTAACTAAGAAGACCTTACTTGCCTCCTCCTAGGATCCTAATCTCCTCTAGGATCTAAAAGGGCTTAGATGATTAACTAAGACCTTATCTGACTCTTCACTAAGAGCCTATTCCCTTGTGCTTAACCTTGAAAGACTAACACCCTTAGTTCACCTTAACACTTTCTTCCACACTTAGAAGACTCTAAGTGTCACCAACACACAAAACTTTGAATTGACTGCAGGGGTGTCAAATACCATGAAACTCATCCACTTGCTCGCATTTGGATCCATTTTGAAGGATCTCCAAGCCCTTCTCCAACCGGGTGTCAGAATTTACCTTGTGAAGGCCTATTTCTTGCAACCCTTGACAGTGTCCTTTTCCTCGTTCTTGCCAAACTTTCCCAAACACTTTAACAACCTAATTTCACATTCAAGTACTCTTTTGGATTCTCTGAAGGACTCAACAATGTGCAGACCCCTAGGATGTCCGTACATAGGTTTCCTATGATCTAGGTTAAATAGGGCTAATAGACCTAGGGTTTAGGATCCCTTGGTTTTCTTGCTTAATCCTCACTCAAATGAATTCAAGGGACCTCAATCCTCTTAGCATCTTAGGATAGGGTTACCTCCTACATGGAACTGTACTTGTTTCGTATTGTACTTCCATCCCTTGCCTAAATTACTCAATTCTTCACTGTCAAACCTCTAATCAGGCACTCTAAGCTTGCCTAGGACTTGACTTTAAAACCATTTACTAAACTCTTCATGAATCCTAACACTACACATGTACAGACCAATGGCTCCCCTAACACTTCCATCTATCCTCAGGACAGTCCCGTGACTAGATTTCATGGGGGAGCCATAAAAAGACAAACTGGTCAGGACAGGACCAGTGAAACCCCTAAATGCTAACTATTTCTAGAGAACACTAACACAGCGTAAATCAACTCACTTACTGAATGAAAAAGTCTTATAACTAACCTATGAACACAATACTATCACTAAATCAAAGCATTCAATCCAACTAATATCACTGTCACTCAATATCACTCGGAGTTCACATAAAACACAGAATTTGCAGAGCTCTTTTCACTATTCAAAAACTTGATTACAATCTGATTACCATCTCACCCTATTTGAGTTCAAGACTCCTCTATATTAGGTGCCATTCACCATGTTTTCAGGGTCTATTGGTCGATTCCCCACTCCTATCTTTTAGGGGATCCTATGTAACTGAGTTGCATGCAACCTTTGCCACTATGTCACCTTCCTAACTCTTAGGACCTCTATCTCCTATATTTTGAGTAACCAACACCATTAAAGGCTTCATGGCATCTTCCTAACATCATTGATGTGTTTAGAACACATTTAAGACTCAAATCCCAATCTAAACTACTAAACACTAAGCAATTTAAAAGCTACTAACAATGACTAATTTGGTGACCTTAGTCCTAATGACTAATTCACCTAGCCCTCATTGCAATGACCTTCTAAGGTCCAAACCAAACATACAAATACTCTGACTTGGCTAATGTTAGATAGAAGCCCAAAATATCCTAACTATGGAGGTTAGCCTAGGTGTGCTCCTGCATCATTCTTCTCCTTAAATTCCTTCTAGATATGACCAGGTTGCCCACAGTTCTAGCATCTCACCTTAAAATTTTTACCAGGAGAATTTGATCTCCCTGCAAATTTGGATTTCAACTTCTTATCCTTCTTCTTGCCTTTCTCCTTTGGTCTATCTCAAACAACAAGAGCCTCTTTGGCCATCTCATAAGACTTCTTTTGTATTTCTTCAGACATAAGCGAAGCAACCACATCATCCATATTGAATGTAGTGGTTGTGCTTCCAATAGCCATCACCAAATGATCCCAACTATCAAGTAATGAACACAATAGGAGCATGCAACGATCCTCCTCCTCAGTCTTTACACCTACAAACGCTAGCTAAGTAACACTCATGTTAAACGAGTTTAGATGGTCTGCAACAAATGCACCATCTTCCATTTTCAAGGAGTACAACTTCTTCCTCAGGAATAACTTATTTACCAGAGACATTCCCTGATAAATATAACCAAGCTTCTTCCACAATGAAGCTACAAACTGCTCCTCATGGACGTTCAGGAGCACAAAATCGGCTAGAATCATTCTTATTAGACCTCTTGTTTTTCTATCAGCAAGATCCCAAGCCTCTTGCGTCATACTTTGTGGCTAAGTTCCAGACACTGCTAACCAGAGGTCTCTATGCACAAGCAAGTCTTCCATTTTGAGTTTCCATAACTCAAATTTGGTGCCATTAAACTTTTCAATATCTACTCTACCTGATGTACTCACCATCTCAAACAGAAACAAGTTTTAACAATGCAAGACTCCCACTAAAACAATATTAGCTCAAAAATTTGAGCTTTCTCTCAAGGATAACACAATGGGCCAGGCTCTGATACCACTTGAAGGGAAAATCAGGATGGATCTAATGACCCAACAGTGCGGAATACATTCCCTTAACACTAATACAATAGGGAAGAGAAGCAAAAACTAGTTCTTGTAGCTTCTAAAAAACTACTTGAGATAAATACAAGCAGCATAAAATAGAAAACAAAATTAAGCATTCATAGTTGACACAAGATATATGTGGGAAAACCTTTACAGGTAAAAAACCCACCACACCAAGCAAGATAGTTTTTGTATTACAATAAAAGGATTACATACAAAAGCTTCAGTCTTCTTTGATCAGCTCACAACAGCTTAAAGTTATTCTAACTCATTGTTTCAATACTTCCTTGCAAAGTATATAATGAATTATGTCTATTACATCGACTTGCAACCTGCTTGTACATATCTGTCAACCTAACTTGACTTTTCAAGTCTTCATCGCATTTACCCTCTCAACCAATCCCACAACTTTAGGTTCATGCATCGAAATTCCAGTATGCCATCGATCTTCACCGATTGCTTTGAGCCACCCAACAATAACTTCACCACCCAAATTGGGTTCCTATCATCAGCTGAAATTGACCTGCAATTAATGCTTTTACAACATTGGCCCTTAGCTAATCAAACTGATGTCAAACTGCCACGTGTCCTCCCGTCATTCACTGAATGTTCTGACTTTTCGGTCCAACTCAGTTGATCGAGCTCTGAGCTCACCCAATCTCTCCAAGTCTCTACCGCTCCACTTCCGAGCTGACTCTACCTATCTGCGGCAAAGCGGTGAGCTCTGTCGAGCTCACCCAAGTTTCCCTGCGCTACCACCAAGCTTGTCTTCACCCGTCACAGTATGGTCGTAAGTGCCTTTGAGCTCTGCCTTGTCTTCCCCGCGCTATCGTTGCTCTTTCCGAGTCGACCAGTGGTAATGCGGTGAGCTTGTCCGAGCTCACCCTTCGACTCCACAGAGCTCTGCCAAAGATACCCCGCACTACCGTCTAGTCCAATTGACCCATCTGTAGTGTGGTGGCATGACCATCCGAGCTCGCTCCTTGTCTGCACCGCACTACTACTACCCAGTTGGAGTTGACCCGCGGGGTGGTGGTAACTGCTGAGCTCACCGTTAGCGGTCATACCGCGCTACCATGGGGGCTGCCAGGCCACCCCACGATAGGGTAGTAACCATGAGACAGATCGTAGGCGGTCTCATCGCGGTCACCACGGTGGGTGAACCCACCACCCGTGGTATGGCGGTAACTACCAGGGCTACCACAAGCGGTCTCACTGCGGCGAGTCAACTCACCGCACATGGTAAGGCGGTAATCGCCAAGACTGTCACCGCGTGCGGTAAGGCGATAACCGCGAAGACTATCACCACAGTACCGCCAGGGCAATGCCAGACCACCGCAGTAAAGTAGTAAAAGGCAAAAATGAAACATTTTTCACCAACTCCATAAGACTGAGGCTCAAAATTGGAAGTTGAGACACAAAATTCTCAACACTCCATCTATTGGTTCCTATGTTTTTCAACCATATCCAACAACTCTTTCTCAACATCAAATGATTTCTTCCAATTAGCCGACCCTCTGACAATAGGTCCTTTGTCATCATCCTTAATAGCTTTTTTACCTTCACCCTTGGTCACGTGCTCTTTCTTCATAAGCTCAGAGAAATAAACCCGATCCTCCCTAAGCTCACTAATCTTTTTGAAAAGGACTTCCAAAGAGTTTGCGTTGTTCTTCACAGAGATATGACACACTTGCAAAAGTTTTTTGATATTAGTATTAATAAAATAACTCGATTATGAAGTATTATGGTTATATGTTTAATTTCTGTAGAAATAAGTATTTTTAATTATTATGATGGATTTTATAATAATTTGGTGTTAAAATTTTTGATGTTTATATTTATTGTTTCGATTATAATTTCCAAAATGTACAATGTTTCTAATGAGATGTTTTAGGTGAGCAGTTCAGGTCCTTAAGAATTGGAGATAAAATCCAAATGCTAAATGCTTATTATCGGTTTTAATTTTTTGTCAAGGGGGTTTAATGTTTGAGTGTATTTTGATGTTCATGTTCGTTTACAAATGAAGGGAAATATGTTTTTATTGAATTACCTTTTTATTTGGGTATTATATCGAGGGAAATTGAAGAGTTGGGAGTTGTTTTATTTTAAAGAGGGAATTAGAATGGTTGGGAGAAGAGGGAATGAGAGTGTTGTAGATTATTTTCTTTCTTCATTTTCTATTTATTAATTTATTCTTTGGGGTGGAAGGGAGGCAAGATGGAGAGGGCTAGAAGGAATGGATTGTAGAATGTTGATGGCTGGCAAAAGAATCAAATAATTTGGTCAAGATTTTTGGGTTGATCCTAACATGGACAACTAAGGTATGCTTTGAGTTTTATTAGTGTGGTCTATAAATTTTTGAATGAAAGTGATATTTTGTTGGAAAAATTGTAGTTAGTATTTGTTTTGTATAGTATGATGTGTTATGTAAAAGGGGATATGGGTGTAAATAAGGAGTTGATCTCGTATGAGGGATTAGAGCCTCCTTTGTTTTGGGTTGAGGAGGGCACGGATCCTCTCTTGGGGATCTTTGATATAATAAAGAAAATGGAGGAAGGAAGGGTGGAATTGAAGTAATTTGTGAACTGTGATTTGATATTGGGAAATTGCGATTGGAAGAGTATTGTTTTAGAAGGATGGCAATGATAGTGTGTTGAATAGTGGAGTTGAATTTTTATGATGGAGAAGGATGTTTGTATTCTAAAAGGGAAAGGAATCCCCCTTCTCCCCCTTTACAATAATTTCATGAATGGATTCTTTATGTGTGAGTCGGTGTTTATATTATTATTTTTATCTATCTTGGCATTTTGATTTTGTCTCCCACTTGGGGGTGGACTTATCAGTCCTATGGTTGGGAGGAGAGTAGGACTGGGCTGCTCTATTAAGTGTTTGCAGGTTTAAAGAGCAATTTGGATTTGTTGAAGAATATTGGATGTATGGAAAAATTATTCTTTTATATTGTTGATCCAATTTAATTGTTGATTTAATCATAGTTGTAGATTGGAAGAAAAAGTATTTGGGCTATAAGCAAAGGGTTATCAGTGATTAATTTCTAGATTCAAGTAAATTATTCATTCCATTTAATGCATAATATGTAATATTGGTTGCATAATTATTGCATTGTATTTTGTATCAACAAAGGAATGTAATCAATGAGTTTTGTTACAATGTTTATAAGTACCTGAATGAACTATTATCGAGATGTTACTATAAGCTAATATGTAAAACCATTTCCATATTTCTAGTTTAATTCATTTGAGAATTGTGTTTTTGAAGAGTGTGATTTCAATCCTTCAAAGATGGACTCTGCGAACAATCAATTTTTGTTGACGCCTTTATATGAGTATACAAAGAATGAAATTATGCTCTAGGTTCACAATATCATGAAGATTTTATTCGCTTCAAGGAAAATGTGATTGTCATGGCTCTCTCTCTTTGGTAATCTACCAACTATGATCGATGATGTCCATATCAGACCACAACCATTGCATTTGTATTTCCTTGGCTTCAAACATAACTGATAATCATTCTTGTTGTATGTGTTACATTTTGTAACGGGTTTGTATTATTATCATTTTAAATTCTCCACTTTTTGTAATATATATATATATATATATATACGAACATATTTACGTTAATATTAGTATTCATGTTTAAGAGAAGAAAATAAAAATATTGTCATTCAATATTCAAAAAAATAATAGTTTTTAAATTATTGATTTTGTTTAAATTATTGTTGTGCTTGCTCATTAACTATACTGTTATATATAAATGTTAACTAATACCTTAGTGATATTAGAAATTAGTTGTTAGCACGAGTTTGATTACATTAACGTTATTATTTCTTTATTTCCTATTATAATTTAATTATTATTGGAAATATCTAACTTGTGAATTAATTCTTTGTTCGGTTGTAACAAACAAGACATCATTATTTAAAGACAAATTTATTAGTTCTTTTTAGAAAGGGCATTACATTTCATCTATTTATTTTATTTATCATTAAAAAAATTCTAAATATTTAAATATTTTTTCATTTAAAAGTATAGTTAATGAATTTATTTTTAATTCTAATTTGATTTGATATTGTCTTCTATTAGATGGTATTGATAAAGTTCAATTAAATTCAAAATAGTAAGTAAAATTAGCATACACACTAATTTCAAGCATGAAGAATTAATAAACCTTACAAAAGTGTACAATATTCGCATGATACGAGGTAATGTTTAAGATAAAAAATAATACAATTATATATTTATATTTTCTCTTCCTAAAAATTCCCCTATTTTTATTATTTTGTTTGTTTATTGTTTGGTGTAGGATATTTACTATGGAAAGAATTAGGAAGACATGGTAAAAAAATACACATGTAAATTTATATTAAATAAATGTAGTAGTGTATAGATTTATAAAATACGTCTTTAGAATATATGTTCATCAATTGAACAATATAATTATAAAAAAAATAAAAATATGTTTCAATTATGTCTTTTGGTTGAATATAATTAAGATTGACCTTTTCAACAAAATTAAAGGAATGTAGTTAATTTTGTATAGAAATTTCTTATTGAAATGACAAAGTTATCTATTATGAAAATAGACAAAAATGAAAGAGCATCTTTTGGAAGGAAAACATAAATTCTTCCAAAGAAAAATTTGTAACATTAAATGAAAGAAAATTAAGACATGTAGTAGTTTCACATGTCTAAAGTATAGTTGAACATATAGATGATTGATATTTACAAACACCTGAATTTCACCACTTTCTATCATTATTCATATACATAGTTCATCATAGTTAATTTACTCTATCATCATCAAGTTGATTAATTAATTAATTGCATCACATCATCACATTCTATTAACTAATTAAATATGATTAATTAATAAATTTATTATTATTAATTAATCAATTCTCATATTTGTCCACTAATATCACTTCATACTTAATTATTTATTAATTAGTGAATTCTTAAATTAATCCATACACATAATTAACTATGTAAATGATTAATTGATTATCTACTCATCAATTTAATAAATAAACTTCATGTACACATAATTAATTAATTATCCTCTCAACATGCTATTTTAAAAAGTGAATCTCTTTCACTTATCACTCATACTACTTTTTATTTTTATTCAAACTTGCACATTCCTAAATAGAATAATCAAAGGTCATGTAAATCAATTTTAAAACAAGATTATAAAAATTATAAAAATTAATAAATCAAGTGAATTAATTTCAACTACTCATCAAGCCTTGTCTAAAAACCTAGAAATCTATATCTTCTTCAATCTACATATGGAAAAAATATATAGGAAATCATTAACACATTGTAGAAATTTTGAATGACTATTTAAGCATCCACGTCTATTAAAACCCTAAAAAATCTATATGCTTTCTCAATTTAAAGCTTTGCAAGTAGGGTTTATTTTTTGTTTTTATAGGTCACCTATATTTTAGAGCATTTTGGCACAAAATAGACTCTATTGGCATGTCTATGTGTGAAAATAACATATAAATCCAATTTTAATTTTTGTCCAATTTCGACGAAGTTTCTATGGGAGGAAAAAATACACAAGGGTTCATATGACCTTCCTATATAGTACTATATAACAAATAATTTCTCAACTATTTTTATTTTAAATTTATTTTGATTAAAAAACAAAAATCATAAATTAAAGATAAAAAAAAATTGAAAATGAATTTGGTTGTTGTAGGTGGGGTACATGAGTACCTACTACCCTAACAAGTCCCCATAACCATAGGGTCAAAGTCCACAAACCCATTAGGATTTTAATGTTGGCAACTCCTATGCCTCCCCACTGTAATGCCCCATCGTGGAACCCAAGGAACATCACGTCATTTACACTAAACAACCAGATAATTTTTTTATTTTTTTAAAACATTTAATAACAACATAAGATTAACAACCTAACATGAACATTCTAGGGTTCCACAACTACGCTACTAAAGTAAATAAACATCATAACACATCAAGAACTAAATATATCAAATCATGTGAATAGTCACATCAAGATTTACATTACAAGTTCATATACAACGAGCGAGATTGTGACAAGTCTTGACACTTCAAAAAAATCAATACAATGAAACCTCATGTAACATCATGAGTGTGTACAATAAAGAATAAGATCCAGAATAGATGACGACCACATCCACAAACTCATTCGACAAACAACTCTGTGAATGATGTGTATCTAGGATCATGCCAAGAACAAGCATGTCTCAAACAATATCACCTACAGGGGACCCAATGGAAGATGTGGCACGTTCCTCCCAACCGTGTGGAACTCAAAAGCCCACCCCCATGCTAGGAGATAGAACAGGTCCACAAGTCAAAATAAATAACAAGAAGAACATCACAAAATACATGGTCAACATACATGACATCACAATGATAAAACAACCGACTTACTCCCAGAGGTGACTCACAATCATAAGTGACTCAACGCAAGAGAAGAAGCAAGTGTACAAGGACAAGAGTGTCATCACATAAACGTAATAGGTTACCTTGGATAGCCTTCCTAGGTTACCAACCCTCTATTGAAGTTACCCTAGCAATCTCTTATGACTTCCGGCCCCTATACAAATTATGTGGCCTCAAATCACTTCTCGAGAAGACAAAGTGTTCGATTTGCCATTCCAGGCCTTCTCAACCTGCTTTAACCTAAACAAGCTTTAAAGTCCAAGACGAGGCAAAAATTATCTGAATTAATTATGAAATCCACCCAACCCCCAATACATTAATTAATGTTTTCACTTATTTACCAACTTTCGATGAGTTACTCATGCAACCACTTCCGGGTCCGGCCCCTAATAGAAGACACTCCTCCTAAGGTACAAATTCTCAAACTGATCAGACAAATAAGCTAACATGCATGCAAGAGAGTACTTCTTTTCTCAAAACTCAAAATCATCAAAATCATGACATTTATACAACTCAGTAAAACCATTAAACATGCATGGCAAGTCATTCACAAACAAACACATTTCCATATCATGGAATTCAAACGTTCAAAGATAACATCATAGAAACATTTAATGTGCATGTCTCACGTTTTCACATTTGACACAATAAAAAAATATTCGTACAACACTAACCATGACTCAAATTAATAACCACTGATTAAAGCCTCTAGAAGACTTCTGAGGTTCACCACACAAGATAATTTAAACATGAACCAAAATCCACTTTTTCATTCCCAATTTACATTAATATACATGTTTCGCAAAAATGATGCATATAATATTAAAAGTTTAAAAATACAAGGGTGACTATACAAAGCACTCAAATCAAGTTACTAAATGTTCATCATAAACACGGTAATATCCTTCCACTATCTACATAGTAATAAATAATTTCCTTTATTTAATTTTCAACACTAAAATTTACTAAGTCCTTCAATATTTCGATCCACATAATCAAATAGTTATAAAACACAAAACAATTTCTAAGGTTCAATACAATAGTTCAAACTATGACATAACAAGCCTAAATATCAACATATAAACATATATATATATATATATATATATATATATATATATGAATTCCAAGTTATGATTCAAAGAATTTATCATAGTAATCATCTATAATGATCCTCATTACTAGGATAAGGAGAGAGTTAACATTAAAATGTAATGTCTCATCTCATATTAAAGAAATACATAATTATTCTACGTTAAGGGTAATATAAATTTCATTTCATTAAATAAACCACCATACCAGTATGTACCATTCAACTCCAATATATAATATTTATATCACAATAACGATAACTCAAATAGTATTATTCATCTCATAGAACAATTACATTATAATAACTAAGATTTTAGAATACTCTCATAGCTATTCATTTAGAATTTCTATGATTGGATTATTAAATAAATTGTAAGAATCTTAAAGCTAATTTATTTTTATAACCAATATAAGTTAATCTGATCGCATGAGGCTGGGCATGCATAATGGAAGCTACAATGTTACAACTTAAATACCCAAGTCAACAGACACATGCAACAGGAGAATAATTTTGAACTCAAGATTGAGGTAAAAAAAAGATATCAAATGTCATTAGGCCAGCCTTCAACCTGAAGATCGACGAATGAAAAAATAAACACAGCGCCATTCCCTACATATGAAGCACGTAAAACAATGAAATGTAGAGATTGAATAAAGGTAACCTTCATGGCAGGTGATAGGATAAATAAAGGATGACATACATTTGATTAAGGATGTTATGATAAACATGCAACAATAAAGAATCTCATCATAACACTGAGTGATAAGAGGCTTATTTCTAACTAATACTAACAATTCTTATATACTCGGTGAATTGTACTTTATATACAAAAGCAACGAACTTAACAAAAGGTTTTACTTTCATTCACTATGTAAAGACTTTTATTTCTAAATAACCACACGAAGTTCTAATAATAAAACTACAAATTCGATATGATTCCAATAACTATATTATCAAAAGAAGTAATCATAACTTATGTTACATAAATATAAAACAAAGCTTATACATTTCATAAGTATTCCACACTTATTGTACTCATATTAAGAGGTAGTTTTATCCAATGGACTATGAACTAAGACAACCATTACACAAATACTTCACCCTTATAGCTCAAGTCGATCGTACAGATTCTGCAAGCATTTTACTCGCATGCAATAACATGAACTCGAGGATAAAATAGATTTCCATATTACGCAACCGAAAGGTATACTTAAGAAATCAAACAAAAACTAAAAGATCTAGAAAACTTCAAGCTATAACAACCGACACCATAAGTGAGAAGAGAAAAATACAAAATAGATAAGGAATAAATATATTAAGGCGATGATTCCACCGAAGTTTGAGAACAAGCCAAATAAGAAATCAAAACCTGACAAAGTATTTGATGGACTATCAATCGAATCAATCTGAAGATAGAGACAATAAGGAAAAGAACAAAAAAACTTCATAACCAACGAAGTTGGTAAATACACAAACTGCTCAGGAGCAAACATGGACGAACTTCCTAAACAGATGCGCATACATCAATTAAGAATCTACAGTCAATCTTTACTGAATTTCATATGATGACAGGTAAAAGGAAAATACACAGTAAGATTTCAAAAACCAAAAGATGCAGACCCACAGTAGATTAAGTGTTCAATAGCATGGTTAAGACAATGAAAACTTCATTGTCAAGTTTAGAAAATCATATTGAATAACCAAGAGAAGGATGATACCACCAAAACAAGGAATAAGATGATTCAATAGCCCACACAAGAGCACCACCAAAATGAGTAAGTTCAATTTGTCATATTCATGCATGAAGACAAAAACCATTTCCTTATTACTCAGCTAACCTATCTAGAATAGGGATTAATCTCACGGTGGAAGAAGGGGTCCATTGCATGCACCCAAATGATATTCTAAGAAGTCCAAACAAAAGAAAGAGGAGATTATAGTAGTCAGTGATAATGCATGACCACGCATCACAAGCTCGACCCCCACCTCTCTAGCGTAAGGAGCCATATAGAAATTAAGGTAACATACATTAAGCTAATGCACCGCCGACCCACCCAATACTACTTGATAATTATAAAATAACATTCGACGTGAATATAAAGCACTCGACCATGGATAGACTAAGGGTCCAAAAATGAAACCGCCTAAAGGCAAAATACTCATCGAAGTCAAATCACGAAGTGATTAGGGACTTAAATAGCAAAATATAAAAGAGACTCAATGGTAACCCTACATGCATACCACCACTTACTTAAGATCACAAAGTAACAAAAATAAACATGCATCTCGAACGACAAACACACATCCATCAATTTGACCATAATGGTGTTTGGTTGCTGGAACAGGATACCTCCAGAAGATTAGAAAAATAAAGAGGCTTAGTGATCTTTACGCACATGACTATCTAGTGTGGGTTAAACAAAAATGATAGATCACGAATATTAACAGGTATGAAGCTGAAGTCAAGTGCATGCAAAGAACAAAAAGAATATAACACATGACTCAACAATTACCTAATGAATCTTTTGACAAATACAAGCCGAAGTATAAAACTAGTAGGGTTCCAACCAATAAGGACTTACATGCACCAGATTTCTCAAAAAGAACAAACATCTTCACGAATCTTAACTAGTTGAGCACAATTTTGTTTATATATTTCTACCAATTTGAATCGAGGATAGATCTAAAAGAGGAAATCACAGTATTTCCTATGTGTTCAACACAATGAATTTATTGAAAATTTAATCAAGATTCGGCTTACTATTTTGGTTTTCTATTGTGCATGCAGGTACCGAGGTAAGAATTTTGCAGCATAATTCCATCAAAATACTACAACCCTTTTTTGCAAGAATCAAAACAAGAATCAACATGCAATTTACAAAAAGAAAACCTAAAACGCTTTCCCGATTCGAACTGCAGCGAAGAGAAATTTTCAAAGTTCAATCCACAAAAACTTTCATAGTACAAACACGGCTTCCAGAAATTAATTTTCAGCTCTCCAAAATAAAACCCCAAAAAAGTACAGAGATAGTCTTTTCACGTGAAACGCAATTCTTGTTTTCGAAAATCCTATTTTCTTCTTTTCAAAATCAATTGCCGTCTAAAATTCATTCATTTCCTATGTTAGATCATTTTCTTCAAATTACAATGCAAACAATCACATTCCCATTCTGTTTGCATGTCATTAAAACAACCAGTTCAACTTTCAAATGTAATAATCAAGAAAAGATATTCTGCAATTAAAACACAACTGACTATTTTAATTTTTGAATATATCAAACTTACATAAACAAATTAATTACAACTAATTAATCCTTTGCAAATAATTTACTTTAATATTTCACTTTTAGTTCCACAATATTCTAAAAATAGACTTTTAAGTTTAAACATTGCAATTAATCAAAATTACCATTAAATCATTGAATTAATCTTACATAACATTATGAGAAGATGACAACATAACATGACATGAAAACAATGAAAAAAACAACAAACGAACGACAAGACATAAAGGTAACAAACTAATACTCGTTATTTTCATAATGATGGTTCATGACAGAGGACAAGTCTATCTCCCTTCAATGATTACATTGGGCCATGGCACGCTCAGACTTGACGAAGCAGGTGGAGTCGATGCCTATACTTGAAATTTGCATCACACTGCACAGTCAATCGAACAACATGTATATATTTGAAGACACACCAGGAAGAAGAATCGCGACGTAGCAAGGCACTCACAGATGAGTATTGCTAAACCGTCTCCTTCACCGAACTGATGCAAGACATAGAAACTAAAATCAATCACATCATAGAACCATCATAAACATAAGAGAGCATCATATGTCATCATAATAATGTCATCTCATGAAAAAAAACATCGCATCATAAGGTAAAGCGTATCATCAATTGAGTTTCACAACTGGTCATGTAATCACTGACATAATGCATCTAGTAAAATAGTCTCAAAAGCAATCTAACGAGTGCCAACAACTCAAACAAATAAAATAGATACGCCATCAGGAGGGTCACTACACCCACCTTTTCTTAGCCCTCCCCACCACCACCTCCATTGTGCTTAATCACCCAATGACATTCAACAACCTAATTGCCCATTCATTTTTTATCCACCACCTCCTCTAGCAATGTTGCCCATCCACCACCACCTAGCTACCAAGGCCCCTATTGCCTCTCCATTATAATTTTTAGTGAAGGAAACAATATTCAAATAGCCATATGAAAGTATTTTTTCAATAAAAAAAATTAAATAAGATAGAATTTCATGCTCTTCACAATAATATAACTAATTTTTTAAGACTAATTTTTTTGATAAATCATGTTTTTCTCTATTTTTGTTGTGTAGTCATAGTTTTTAGAATTTCAAAGCCTTGTAACTTTTACAAATTAACTCAGATTTTACTTTCATTGTGTTTAAAGTTGATATTATTTAAGTACGATGTAATGGTGAAGGTTATTTATTCTTTTTTTGACATTGTGTTTTTGCTATTAAAATCTCTTATCTAACATTGTATGAATTTTTTTTTTTTGCTAATCCCTTTTCCATGTAGCCACCATCATGTATTGAAAACCTAATTTTTTAAACGACTAGCACTTCTATACATAATCACTTATCCAAGATTTGATTTACAAAAAACCTTCATTATTTAATTTTAAGGAATTAATTAGTCTTGTTTGTTGTGTTTGTTGTAATTTGATTGTGTATGTTGCCTCTTCCACCTTAGCGAAACCAAAGAATCAAAATTGATACCTTTGATTATGTATCCTAAGGATAGTTCATGTATATTCTACTATTTCACTTCACGTGATCTTGAGGATCAAAAGTTACTATTGTTTCTTTTTTTCTTCTTATAGTCTATCTTGGGTTGGATTTCATCACCAAAGGTTGACCCAAACCTGCATCTTTCAACAATTCATATAAATTGGGTGGAGAATCAAAAGACTCCCCCTTTAGGGTGCATTGATATTCAGTTAAGCTAATAATAAATTTTATAACTTGTTTATTGAAGCAGGAGAGTGAATTACCTTGTCAAACCAAGCAATTATACATACACCTTAAATTCACATAATTGGGTCTCACACACCTTTATGTATTTCGAGGAATCCCTAAAGGAGCCTTGTACAAAACTTATTTTATGAACCTTTCAATAAGTTGGTTGATCTTTGTAATGTATTACCAAACAGTTAGCCCTAGAAAGTTACTCACATTGTACCTTTAGAAATAGGATATTAGGCCACATATGTGTCCCTCTCACACCTTATAAAATATTGAGGATCAAAATTGATTAGTGCCTTGAGAAAATAAAGCTTACTATCTATGAGTGAATCTAGGTATATTTGCGAGCTCACAAGTCAAACACACTTGTGACATGGGAAAAGGGATCTAGAGTCTAAATCACATCTTTCCCGATATTACGTTAGAGAGGAACCAAAAATGATCAGATAAGACCACTTGGCTACTATCCTCAATGGAAGAGCTAGACTGGTTGATTTGATTTTGTAAAAATAAAACTAGGTCAACTATGCAATTACAAAAAAATTGATGTGAATACAAAAAAGTACATGATTGATTTATAGAAACTGAAGACAAAAAAAAGAGTGTAGAGATAGAGGAACCTAGCATGCAAATTAGGATTAAAATTGTTTATTCAAGGGTGGTGGTTCCCTAGAATAGAAGATGCTAATTTTATGAATCTCTAAACAAGTATAGGTGAGTCATAGTTTGTAGCTTCTTTCCTATAAGACTCAACTTCAAAACTTTGTCTATTGATGATTAATACTTCTTGCCCTATTTTTTGAAATGGGAAGCTTGAATGCTTGATCTTACTATTAGGTCTTCAATCTTTTCCCAAATCCACTTCATATATGCCACCTAAAAACAAGAGAGGAGAGAAAGGGTCATGCCATATAGGGGCTTGCCTAAGTCAAACCCTATTTTGGTGTTTCCACCTCCACAATGGCTATGACGATGTAAAGAGTGCTTACCCTAGGTCAGGTAGAGGCAAATGGATATAATCAAGTGATAAATGACAAGTATTATAACTTACCACTCAGATTTAATCTCTTTGATGGACTAAAGTCATGATATGTGTGGTGTTAAATGAAGAATGCAGATTTTCTTCCTATTATGCGTGTAAGATGAAGTATTGGTCACAATTTATCGCTAGAAGTGAGTTTACTAGTTTCATAGCATTAGGATCTTGCTGGGCTTCAACCAACTCCTTTGGTGTTACATTTATAACTAGTCCACCAATGTTGGGACTATTCCTAGGACTTAATGGGGTGGTGTTTCAAAACCTCTTTGTCCAAACATGTGTGGGAACTCTTTTTGTGTTTCAAGGAAAGGGTCTATGTTTGTAGGCATCATGTCGGAGTATTGTCGGTGTTGTATTCTCTTCTTAGTTTGGGACATTATTTCTACTGGAATATAAGATATTTTATGAATTCTTGACTTGGATGAGTTGTTGGATGTTTTGAATAATGAGATAAAAAGAAAGGACCAAAAATTCTATCTAGATCTTAGGATTTAATTATTGGGATTTTGATAAATATATTAAATTTTAAAATAGACTTGTGAGTTCAAAACCAATATATTAGGGAATAGGTCAATTTAGAAGTAGTTAATCCTCCTAAGTTAATCTAACCTTAGATAAGCTAATTTGATCTTTTACGTAGAGAAGATAAACCTCTAAGCAATATATCAAACTAGAGATGAGGTGAGTGTAAGATCTAGGTAAATTTGATGAATCAGATCTAGACACAAAATTGGTGGTTATGGATGCATGCTAGATTAAACCTAAGTGGAAATCTACGTACGTGAAGAATGGAAAATGAATGTGGTGAGTGATGAAATCTTAGGTATGTCTTTGTGCATGCTAGCAGGTTTTAGTTTCGTTTGTTGCAAGTTGTTTATAGGACTGGAAGATTTGGTGCCAACAAGTAATTTGAATTCAACAAAATAATTGCGCTAAAATCTAAAACAATTATACTAAAATACAAAAACAATTACATCACACTATAGGACAATTGTGATAATCAAAGATTCAAATGCAAGCTTTTGAGTAAAAATGTGTAACAGTTTAATTTGTAAAGCAAAGTTGGTTGTGTAACAATCTGAGGCATTTGCACCACTCTATGCTACAGTTGTGCCACTCTATACAACAAGTGTGCCACAATTACACCACGGGGAGGTGCAAATACACCAAAGTAGAGGGGAAATATATCAAAGTATAACAAATGCGACACAAGACTAAATGAATGCAATAGTCTAACCTAAAACTAAGTTTTTTCTAAGTTTGGTGTGACAAACAGTTACACAAATTGATAGATAGTTGTGTGACAAATAGATAAGTGCAAATTTTTATGGTTCAATTGTGTTATTTTATGTAATTATAATCTGATTTGATTGTTTTTTAGCAAATTTATAGGAAGAAAATAGTCACACATCAGGCACAATGGTTGTTAATATTTCTAAGGTAATAAGCCGAATGACATCATTGGTGTAAACAAGTAAAACACTCCAAGAAGTGCAACCTAACTAGTAAATTAAAGGTGTGTCCCACTAGTAAAGGCCCATTAATAAAATATCGTAGAATACCACATATACATGACTCCATTCTTGAAAGGGGATAACTAGGTCTCTAGTGGCACAAGGGCTCGCCTTCCTCCTTCCCTTGTAGGTTTTTACACCTCTAAAAGAATTATATCTCATCCTAAGATGGTACATGATGGGTAAATTTGTGCATGATGTTGTACACTACACCTCACTAGCATTAATGACCGAAAGGTCTTAGGCTTCTACATAATAATGGTTCAAAGTGGAATCAATGAATAATGAGCCTATTTATAGTTCCTGAGATTGGAGAGGTCTCCTCCACTCTCTTCATATATACATGTCTCAACAAACTAAGGATCGTGAGGCTTAGCTCAAATGACATTAGCCACACCTTGGGGTACAACTTTCATTCTCCCCCCCTTTTTATACCTTGAAAATATGGTCGAGGCAACCCTCGGGGTGATGAAATCCCCAAGCAAGCTTCGTACTAAATTAAAAAGGAAAATAATGTGTCTTGTCGAAAATTATATCCGATGCAATTTCACATTCCATAAAAATTCCATTTAGATAAACTAAATTTGATAATACAATGTCCCTTTTATCCAACCTTAATTTAATCCTTGACCCATTTATTCTCAACAGTTAATGTGAATTTATGTCTCACACGAATGTGTGACATGTAGACATCTGTGCACTGCATGAACATCCTGAATAGATTCTCAACTGTAGTAGTTGTTGAGATGTTACATTTCCCACCTACCAAATAATGTAGCACGTCTACTAGCTCACAAGCGCATTTGGCCAACCCTTGCATGCTTATACCTTCTCAAACACTTCATTTTGTTTTATCTCTCCTTGATACATTATCTCATTCTCATTCATTATTTAATCTCTCTTAGAAAGCTCTACATTTTACATTGTTCTTTCTACATCACAACTTAATTCTACAACCTTTGTTGTATCTTCTTGCTCTCGCAAGGCACTTCACGTTGCTCTTTCAAGCTTGGAGATTGCAGTCTCTTCCTTTCAGCATTCTCATCTTGCTAAAGGAGGGTAACTATGATTTATTTATTGCATTATCATTTAACCTGGTTAACATGTTATTCTAGCATATTTATCTTTTATTTATCACATATATTTCATCTTCTATCTATCTCGTTTGATTTTCCATGGAGGTGGAAACACTGAAATAGGGATTTGACTAAGGCAAGCCCCTAAACAAAACCAACATAATTTTTTTTCAATCTTATGGGTGCATTTATTTAATATATTACTTTATTGTAAGCTTCATTTCTTGTTTAATTGTGAGTGATTTCTTTCTCTTCCTTTGTTTTATCTTATATTTCATTTAGTTTACATTATTTTAGTTTTCTTGTTCTCTATTATTTTTGCATTCTCGAAAGTTCTTAGTAAATGTAATTATTAGTAGGTACTTAGTTGTTTTCTAGATAATCTTGGTTTCGATTTATACAAGATGTTGGCACGCCACGAGGACATCCATGCATCACTTTTTCATCCTTGGCCAAGATCTTGTCAGTTTGTCTAGAGAACCGTTGTGACCTACTCTTTCTATTTTTGAAACTCCCACTTTTTAATTCTATATAAAATATAAATAAACAAACTTCATCACTTTATCTCATCACCCGAGATTTTATCTATGACATATTTGAGGGCTATTTTCTCCTTGGGACTTCATCATCTTGGGATTAGTGAATCCCCTCCTCTACATTTTGGTGAACTTGGTGTGAAACACCCTTCACCCAATTTTTTAATCATTTTAAAAATTCTAAAACCTTTTAGCCCTCTTAGGTCCTTCTCTTGTTTCATGGATTTGGCAAGGTTGTGCATTGTAAGTGCCCCTCTATGAGATTTACAACCCAATATACTACTTCCACACATAGTAAGAAGAAGCTTGAGGCCTACCATTCCCCTAGACAAGTATAGTCCTAATAGACCTAGTCCCATGCTTTTCAGAAATCTTGATCCTTCTAGCTCTCAACTAATGTTTGGTGGTTCTTCTCCTTCGAATTCCCCTCAAGTGTCTCCATACTTTAAGGTTTAGGAAGCTACTCTCAAGGTCCCCTTTGAGAAAGTTCAATCTTTAGAGGAAATAATTAAGGGATTTGAATATTTTTTAAGTCATGGTAACACGTACACTCAAGTTACTCCTATCATAAGTAATACGAGGAACTTACTTATATTAGATCACAAGGGCCTTGATTTTTTCCATCCACTATCTAACATAGTCAAGACCCATTCACCTCCATACACATTGATCTTGAGCCACTCCCAAGATACCTAGTCAAATATCCCTAGTAGCCAATTACATCTTTTGATGTCAAAGGTATCTATGGATATGGTGGACACTAATCCTTATATACCTCTTATGACTTCCATTAATGACACAAATGTTGTATTTGGCCCCTTGTTAATCCTAGAATCAACCTATCCCACACTCCTTTGGGGTACAATATTCCTCCTCCATATGAATCTACACCTCAAACCTCTAACGCCATGGTTAATCCACATCCCCCACCTTCTTATCCTATTTTAAATGGCCTATTGCAAAATATGGGTAAAATATAGTCATAATTAGCTAGCTTAGATAACGTTGCTTCTCATTCCACCTTGCAACCTTACTATCCACGTAGTCCATTAGCCCTCAATATTCTAAATGTTCCTATTACCCATGGGTTAGAGGTTCGAAATTTTAACAAGCGCAATGGTAGAGGTGATCCCTAGACTCATGTCTCATCATTCATTGCCATGTGTAGTGATTTTCTCTATCAAGATGATTTGTTGGCCAAACTATTTCCACGGTCCCTTAAGGACACCATGTTGGAATGGTTTTTCTCCCTTCCTAAACCTCCATCTTCACCTTCAAGCAATTGATAAATCAATCATTGTAACATTTCTAGGATAACATTGAGTTGAAGGTCACATTCATTGATCTCGTCCATTGTAAGCAGGGAGCTCACGAGAGTGACTGACTTAATTTCTCATTATCAATTTCTATTAAATTCTTAGATCCCCTATATCCTAAATTTTTTTGATGTCCAACATATAATCATGGGGAATTTGCACCCAACAATTTGAGAAAAATTCCTCTTAATGAAATACCCATCCTTCTTTCATTTATGTACTACGCTTAGAGATTACCAATAGACAATGACACAGTACAGGGGTTCCTTCTCATCCTCACATCTCGATAATAAAAAAACATGTCTATTTTGAGAGAGTTTAGGAAGAATAAAGTAGAAGTGAATGTTGTTTATGTTCCTATTTAAAAGAACACTATTGGACGTAACAGGATTTTCATAAAATTATTTGAATCTTACGCTAGTGTTCTTCAAAAATTGCTAAAAGATAATTAAATTTCTCTTCCCAAAGTTAGAATGTTGCTCGATGATAAACCATACCCTAGTTGGTATGACACCTAAAAGTTTTTTCAATATCATTAAATCCCAGGTCATGACACTAAACACTATGTGGATCTTCGACATGTAGTCCAAGACCACATAGATAGAGGTGTCATCGGGCTCGGTGATAAAAAACAAAACCCGAACAAGTCTATGACCAAGTCTAATAACTAACTTCAGATTTACATAGATCCCTTTCCATCTCATTATGTTAACTTGATCACTGTTGCTTCCACATCTTCTGAACTTAGTCATTGTGAGTACGCGAACATGGTCTCATTCACTCCTATTCCTCCTACAAATTGTATGGATAAGTTTCTTGATATGATTTTTACACCACATTACTTTACCCTTAATAGGGAGCCTTATCCTCTCTACGTCCTCGCTTAGGTCAATGGTAACATTGTGACAGGTGTTATGGTTTACCTTGCCAGTAGGGTAAATTTTATCACGAAGGAGACACTCTTCATCAACAATTTGTACAAGCAAAAGTATGAGGAATCAAAAACCACGATTCATACACACAATGGCCCTTTTGTACCACCCATTGGTTCTATTTCCTTGATGGTCCCTATAAGACCCAAGTCCATTGATTTTATTTTTGTTATGATTCTCAAATCTGACCTATTCAAAGTAATACTAGACATTCCATGGCTAGTCTATGTGAATGCGGTCGCATCAGTAGCCCACAAATGTCTAAAATTTCATGATGATGGAACAATGCATACTATCCATGACACATGATACAAACCCCCTATGTTACATGGAGGATTTTTATTAGACCATCTTTGGTATGCTCCTATTGGACCTTTATCACACCATGGAGACCTATTTTACAAGGCTTATTTTCGATACAAGACTAGAGCTTTAGCCCCTACTATCTTTCCCCCTTCATCTCATGCTATTTCCATGAAGGCATCTATACACACATAACAATGTGCTTCATCCTTTGATCCTTCTTCTTCGAAGGCTGTAGACAAGAACGCTCCCACAAGTATGTTAAAGTTGGTAAAATCAACTCCATAGCTCCCAAGGATCACTTGCAATCAAACACCTACATAGAAAGAGAGAATAGGAAAGCTATGGAGGACAAGAACTATTGATCCAAAAAAGCATGAATAATTATACATGTGCATCTTAATTATTATAAAAAATAGAATCCTTATAGAAGGATAATAAACTTATAAACCCTAGGTAAGGATAAAACAAGATCATGACATGTGTCCCCATCTTATGACGCGAGTCATAAAAGAACATGACCTAAGTCAGCTTAAGTAATTAGAGAAAAGAGGGACCTAATAATTAAATAAATAATTAATTAGGAAGTACCTTTTACTTTAACACCCCCCTTTAAGTGAAACTCAGGGAGAATCGCAAACCTCTAAAGATGAATGCATGATGGGTCAAGAAAAACAAGGCCTGATTAGGTACCCATTTATAAACAATCAAAATTGAAGAAAAGGAGAAAAACCTAGTGGGAGAAAAATCATCTCCAAAAGAGAGAAATACAAGTGAATGACTAAGAAGCTTCCAAATTAAATTGTCCCAAAAGAGTAGGAACAAAGAATGAACATGAGGAGCACCATTAAGCATGAAGAAGCTGCAAACACTATCGAAGAATGACTACTATAGTGTTGAAATAAGAGCCTCCTTTGACTGAGATGATGATCAAGATCAATAAGACAAGAATCTGCATGAGTTCCCCCAATGAAACTACTTGAATCAGATGGAAAACAAAGGAAAAACATCTGAAACTCGAAGATATAGATGGTACAGATACCAAAATTCTGAAGAACATTGATCAAATGAAAATAGAAGGTTATCTCCCACTAAAATATTTTGCCAGAATATAGTGCATAAAGAAGAGCCAATAACATTTGAATGTGCAAACATGAAAGTGTCAGCAAATATAAAGTGTGTGCAAACATAAGGTAGGCATGCATAAGGAAATAATCACTGTGATCAACGTTGTTGTGCAAGTACAATAAGGCACAAGATGATGTGCAAGATCCCCAAAAATTATACACTAGGATGTTGAGGCACTTTATTTCATTGTGTTTACATAATAATAAGTGCTTAAAATGGAAGCTCACAATGTCCAAAAAAGGCCACATGTTGAAAATACAATTCTCCGACAGAAAATGAGGAAAATGATAGTACTGTGATGAAGTGCACAAAAAATACACTGTAAAAAAATGACACCCAAAGAGGAGTCTGAATGCAAAAGATATGGGTTGTCAAAGTCGTGAAAATAAGAATTGCACAACAACTACACCGAGAAAACTAATTTTTCTTCGAAAAGATCAAAAGTCAAAACTGGAAACCACTTGCACCACTATGAAGAGCACACAATTCTGCCCTATTTCAAAAAATGCACTAAAAAATACCACTATACAATCGAGGTAATGCCTCTAGAAGATGGGTGCAAAATTGAAAAGCCCAACGAAGAGGGGTTGGGCTGGGCAAAAAGATACCTCCACAAAATGTATCAAAAATGCCTGCAATTTTGGAAGATTGCCAAATTAAGAATTGCTGAGAAAAAAATCCTTCAAGTGTAGGTACAGTTTGCATTTATTGCAAAAAACTTGCATGTTTTATTTTTAAGTTTAAAAAAATAGCCAAAAAAACTATTATATTTTTTTAATAAAAAAGTATATTAAAAAAACTTATTTTAAAAAATATATTAATTTTTTTTTATTGGGTGGCGAAGCCTACCCTAGGCAGGTCCTATTGACATTTCATGCCCCCCTTTGATGTCCCATCATTGATAACCAATCTGAGAGATTGTCATGGGCCATCTTGCATGTTTTCTCCTTGAAGTTTCCTAAATTTTGGCTAAGTCCCAGATTCTCGGGTTTTTTCGAGCTGTCACTTACTTGCTTACCTTCCATGCTTTCTCCATCACTCTTTATCCTTCTCTTCCTTCCCTTTTTTCTTCTAAGTTTTTTGGGTATCAGCCTTATCCTTTACCCTCTACTGATCTCTAAATGTAATCCTTTTGCCTTAGCTTTGACACCAAAGATCGATTAAGTTTCAAGACTTGTCTAAGTCTTGGTTTGTCAGACTTTGGGGGTCAACCTTCCCTCTGTCATCTTCCATCCTTGCTCCCTTCTTCTATTGGCCTTCGTCCTTCAGCCTTCGCTCTTACATCTTACCTCTTACCTTTGGAGGTAAGAGATAGGTCTTCCCTCTGATTCTTGAAAAGTAGGCTTTTCTGGATTTCGTTCATCAATTCTTTCAGAATGTTGAAGGGACTTCTTCTTCAGTCTCTCCAATATTATTTTGTCTCTTCGATGAGGTTCATTCGGAATTTGGAAGGGACTTCTTCTTCGGTCTCTTCGATATTCTTATGTCTCCTTGATGAGATGTCAACCTTGTTCTTCTGCACCACCTATCGTGCAGACTTCGCTATGTCAAAGAAACCTCTACTTAAGTCATGTCGATTTTTGCTTGTCTATTTGATAATTGCTTTTCAAAAAATGATTGTCATATTTTTGAGTTTCGGGGGTAAGTCTTTCCCCCTACCTCCAATTTTTAGAGGTAAGTTTTCCCTCTTTCCCCGATGCTTCCTTTCTTCTTTGCAGTCTGCCCCTCCTTTCTTCTAAGTGTGCAGTAAGCGATAGGCTTGACGTCTGACCCCCAATGGTGTGTAATTTTCGGTGCTTTGGACCATTTAATTCATAGGCTTGTAAAGGCCTCCTTTCAGGCCTAACACCCCAACCCTCTTGCTAATTTGACGTGTTTCTAGGTGACAACATTAATGTGCAACCACTTTTGAGCATCCAAATCTAATTTCTTACGCTTCAAGGACAACATTAATTGCATCCTCAAACTCTTGTAGGTGGATTTCATGGGTGCCCATGCCCATTTAGTGCTCTTTGTTGACTTTCTTGGCCGATCTATGCCCTAGTCACATCTTTCATGGAATGGCTCCATTATTGCATGCATAGTATTTTTTGCTAACCCTGGTTAGGGTTAGGGTTTGATTTGTGCCTCTAAGTTATGCTTGATCTATAAAGGAAAGAAAGATATTCATTTTCAGGGTTCTTCCTCTGGCTCCTTTAGATGTTTTACTTTTGCAGACACTGTATTTTACACTCTGTCATTGTAAATATTAGCTTTTTGCCTCTATATTAATGGAATGGATCAAGTTTTTCTCTTCTCAGCTCTTTTGTGTTTGAGTAAGTTTATTACCTTGCATAACTGAGTGCATGTTTGTATTTTTCATGCATGTATGTTGTGTTAAATTATTTGCAATTGCTAGTTGTGAAACCCTCTTTCCTTCCAATGCCTTCTAAAACCCTAACCTTCTTGTATATCTTTGAAAGTCGACCAAACAAAGAGTTGTGAAAGTACCCTTGCCCCTCTTCAACGATGTACTGAGAAATATCGGTCATGAAGAAACAACCTTTCTATTTTGGTGTATCACCTCCATTTTCCCTTTCAAGCATTCCTTCTATCCTTTTCCCTTGTGATCTATTAGAGTAGGTTAGTGGTAGGTTTTCATGTGTTGGGGTTGGAATAGAACATTGCATTGGTATTGAAAAAGGAATCCAACCTTCTCTAGAGATTTGACCTCATATATGCAAAGTTCCCACACCTTGAGGTTGTTTCTATTGTGTCATTGGAATGTTGAGCTTCGTGCTCAACAGGGTGCAATTTCATGTGACAACAAGTCCTAAGGGGATCGTTGCCCTACCAAAGTGGGGATAGTACCCTCATGATACCTCCCTATAGACGGGCGGGGCTCAAGAGGTCGCTGCCCCACCACATAGTGGCAAGGGGTGGTACCCCACTCAATATATATTTTTAATATAGTTTAAAAAATAAAAAAACCTATGATTATAAATTAGATTTTTATTTTTTATTTTTATTTTCATAGGATTTGTTTTTTAAAATACCTCAGCCTACATGTTGGGGAGGTTGTACAACCTTTCTAGAAATTTTTATTTTCCTTAGATAATCCCAACACCAAAACAGGTCAAATTTTATATCAAAATTCATCAAATCAACCTCTCGAACACAAAAACAATGTTCATCTTGCACTAAATATACTGAAAATGCAACTACCCTCCAATTCTAGAATAAAAGAAACTGCTTCAAACCCTCGTAGATCTAGAAAAGAGGAGAGGGTATTATAGGTCTGGAGCTTTGATACCATGTTGAAGTTGGGAAAAATCAACTCCACAGCTCCCAAAGATCACCTTCAATCAAACACCTATCACAGAAAGAGAGAATAACAAAGCTATGGAGGCTAAGAGCTATAGATCTAAAAAAGCATGAATCATTATGAAAGTGCATCTTAATAATTATACAAAAGAGGATCCTTGTAAAAGGATAATAAACCTAAAAACCCTAGGTAAGGATAAAACAAGATCATGACATGTGTCCTCATCCTATGACATGAGACATAAAAAGAACACGACCTAAGTAAACTTAAGTAATTAGAGAAAAAAGGGACCTAATAATTAAATTATAATTGATTAGGAAATACCTTTTACTCCAACAGAGCAGGTCTTCTTCTATTGTGATTTCACAATTTCCAATGGTGTCCTCGGTCCCTTCTTCGATACACAACACAAGGAACAAAAAGGTGCCCGAATTCGTGAAATCTAAACCCCAAGTTTTCCAACTCCTAATTTTTTGCATAATCCCTCACCCTACTCTATATGGTAAGGGAGGGCACCCTAGAGTCTTCTTAGGCTTTTATTCTTGGTATTCATAACCATCATAACCAACTTGTGCACAAGCATAAGCATCACTGACGGGCATTGGCCTAGGAACGTGATACTTTGCAAAAGACCGAGGGTGAGCCTTTTGCCTCTGCTCTTGTTTTTGTCCCTACTAGTTATATTTTTGTTCCTATTTTATTTTTCTTTCGACTTCCTCAATGGACCTTGATGATCCTTACCCCAAGCGGGTACACATGTTCATTGCTCCCTCTTCAGAGCCTCCCTTGATCACTTCTCTACCTAATCTTCCTCCTTTTTTTGAGCCTTTAGATATGCCTCACATAAAGGTTGTATCTACTACAACTGCTATTTCTTCACTTTCTCCCACTTCTAACGTGAGAATTCTACATCCTCCTCTTAACCATAAATCAGAGCATGTCCTTTCCCCAAAGGACAATCATAAAAATTCTTCTTTGTATTCTTCATCTCGTCCTAGTTTGGTTTGTTCCATTTTTATGATAGAAGGGTCTCTAGCTTCTCTAGACTTGGTCACTATCTCTTCTCTGAAGGTCAATAATGACTCCTCGATTCATCTAGATCCTTCTACTCAATCACTTCACTCACTGAAGAAGTGCATGTTTGACTTGATGGAGGACATCCTGACTCTGTCATCCATCTTTGCTAAGTCGATGAATTCAACCTTGTAAGAGCTCCTAGATGAGGACGTTTAGGCAACCTCCTCCTTGGCCCTTGCTACAGGTGAGTCACTCAGAACTACTCTCGTTGTCCTCCCTCTACAAGCTTGTCTTCCCTCCCCTTATAATTATCTATATTGGGAGGAAGGTGACCTACTAAAGTATTGGACTAGAGCAATACCTCTTCATATCTTTAGATTAGATTTGTGTATTTGCTTGTGTTCCCCCTAGACTTGTTTGTTAATGTTTTTTCTCTCTGCTAGAGGACCCTTGATACCCTTGTAAGTACTTGGATACAATAGAGAAAATTTGTCGTAAACTTATTCTATATGTTTCATCATTCTTCTATTTGTCATAAAACTTATTTTTTTATGTCGGGGATGATAAAAAGCATCAGGGCATTTATGCCTCTTCCATGTTGACCCAAATTTGTATTCGTCTTCGTGTGTTCTTATCATTCCAGTCTATTTTGGGGGGATTATAGTTCATATAACTTACACAGTATATATACAAACATTTATGATCAACTCTAACTTTGAATAATTGCATCCCTTGTGCTTTCAGTTTCTTTAATATCTCTTTGTTTTTCTTGATGTTGTGGATTCTATGTGTCATCTCTCATGTGATAACATTCTATAGATAAATCTCAGTATGTATGGCATGACACAACATCTCTCTCTATCTTTCTTCTCCTTAGAATTACTTGTTCTCCTCTACATACTACATATCATTCTAAGGGAGGCTACCATATCTGATTATTCTTAGTTTTCAAAATATATCTTAAAAATATTGAGATTTTATGATCTCATCGTTTATCTTGGGGGCAACCTAACTAGACTTATCTTTTATCTTGATCTCATCATCTATCTTGGGGGCAACCTGACTAGACCTATCTTTTTTATGATTGTCCTGCAACATAATTTACAACAACCATAATCCTATTCACTTGTTGTATGGTCTCTAGCATAACACAACTTTTTAGTCATACTTATTAGTGTTGTCTTTATATTTTATCAAATTTATCACATCTATTTTCACCTTTTTACCTAATGTGTTTTTTTGCAACTAACATGTTTGTGGTGAATTTGCAATCAACTTTGTAAGATAGAAAACCTATGTCCTCTTTGTGTCTTGGCTCAACTTCACAATTGCATATATAGGATCGACGACCTGTGTCCTCTTCATCCTAGGTATATGATCTTCAACCTCTCTCTTTCTACTTTATCTGACATATGCTATAATACACATGCTCGCTAAAATGGGGTAAAATGTAAAGTTGAAAATTGCATCCTATGCAATTTCACATTTCATAAACCTGTCCTTTAGATAAATTAAATTTGATAATGCAATTTCCCTTTTTATCCAACCTTAATTTAACCGTTAACTGATTTGTTCCTAGTCGTTAAGGTGAATTTATGTCTCGAACAAACACATGTCGTGTAGATGTCTGCAGGTTGTGTGAACATCCCAAATAGATTCTCAATTGCAGTAGTCGTTGAGATGTAATGTTTCCTACCTACTTGTGAATGTAATGCCTCTACTCGCTCATAGGCACGTTTTTCTAACCCTTGCATGCTTATACCTTCTTAAGCACTTCAATTTTTTGATCTATCCTTGGTTCATTCTCTCATTCATTCTTTAGTCTCTCTTATCAAGTTCTCCATTTTATCTTATTCTTTCTACATCATAACAACTTCATTATACCACCTTTGTTGCGTCTTCTTGCTCTCACAAAACACTTCACATTGCTCTTTCAAGCTTGGAGATTGCAGTCTCTTCCTTTCATCATTCTCATCTTGCTAAAGGAGGGTAACTATGATTTATTTATTGTATTATCATTTAACTTAGTTAGCATGTTATTCTAGCATATTTATCTTTTCTTTATCAAGTCTAGTTCATCCTTTATCTATCTTGTATGGTTGTTTGACCAAGGCAATCCCCTAAACATCCCCAACATTTTCTCTCAGTCTTATGTGTGCAAGTATTGAAGACATTTATTTATTGGAAGCATGATTGTTTGGTTTGTTGTGAGTTCTTTCTTTCTCTTCCTTCATTTTATCACTTATATTTCATTTAGTTTATATTATTTTAGTTATGTTATTCTCTATTATTTATGCATTCTCAAAAGTTCTTAGTAAACAAAATTATCAGTAGGTACTTAGTTGTTTTCTAGATAGTCTTAGTTTTTTATCCGTACAAGACGCCAATGTGTCGTGAGGATGTTAATGCGTTGTGCTATCATCCTTGGCTGAGATTGTTAATTTATCTAGAGAACCTTTGTGACCCGCTCTTTCTATTTTTGGAACTCCCACTTTTTAATTTCATATAAAATATAAATAAATATATCTCATCACCTGAGCTTTTATCTTTGATGTAGTTTAGGGCTATTTTCTCCTTGGGACCTTGTTATCTCGGGAGTAGTGAATCACCTCCTCTATATGTTTTTGATCCTAAAGATTTCACTTGATGAGAGGGGGGAGCATACACAGATTATCACTTTCTTGAGTAAATGAACATAATGCAAATTTTAAGGTATTTTTTATCTTTAATTTTGCACTAGGCGTGAGGAGAGAGCATATGTACCCAAGACTTCACCGGACATGACAAACAATTCATCTACCTTAAGAAATTGAAGTGTTATTTATACTCTAGAAAAAATAAGACACAAGGCCCTGCAACAAATATGTCAATAGTTTCAATGTTTGGTCTTCTATCCATGAAAAGCCACATCTGTGCAAGCAAATATTAGTAACCCAAAAAATTACATAGAACGATTGTGCTAAAGTAGACTAAAATGCTTCAAACAGTGAGTTATACCTGCTCAATTTATTGAACAGTTGCACCAAACTTTTTGATAGATACGTCAATATCTCATGCAATTGCACCAATATCTCCTACAAATATGCTAATTTGAACAAAAATAATAATTTTAAAAATATAGAGATATAACCCTAATATGAAAGATCAAATTGTTACTTCAAAGATAAATATTTACAAAAGACACAATTAGAAACCAACAAAAAACACTAAATGATAAAAAATAACAAAATAATGATAAATAAAAATGAATGATCTCTTTACCACACAAATGTGCCTTTCCGAAAGATAAATACATCAATCCTGAACACAAATTCAGCCTACTCTGCAAATGCGCCCAACTCTCCTACAAATGCGCCAATTTGGAACAAAAGCACCAAATTTCTCTACAAATAAGTTAAACTTCTTTACAAATGCACCAAACTTCTCTATAATTACGCCAAACAATAGACATATGTACCAAATTGGTTGTAGATGTTTCAAACATACTTATAACTTCTCAAAACTTTAAAAACACATAGAAAAACATTAAACTCGGGGACTCAAGTGGTCCCATCGTGTGTGCCAAAATGGATGACTTAAAAAATAATTGTAAAATTGAATAATGAAATAACTATTATCACAGGGATTTGCACCCGCATGCAAAGTAGGAAATCTTTGCACCCATGTAACATTGGACTAATTCCAGGTTGTGGGTACTCTATATTGAACTAGACCTTTGGATTCTAGGTGGGCTTCCTTTATGATGTTCTAATGATTATGTGTAACTTGTTTGGAAGAGGGAAGAAAGGATCTAATTGAATGCATAAACTGAACTTAAAATGAATGGTGATGCACCTAACAAATGAAACTTGACTGTGACCTGACTCACAAATGATTTATCAATATTTTTTATTTGCACAACTAAATTTGACAACTTAAACACTTGAATGTTTCATACAAAGGCTTTGACAAAATATATTTTCGAAGGAAAACTTTGTTTTCACAATGAAAATATAGAGTAATCATATGCACAATGTATAAACCGTGAACTTAAGCATAACTGCATGCATACATTTATGAAAGAGGCAAAAATATTAGAGGTTTTTAAATGAAACACAATAATCTCTGAATCAAATCCAACACAATGACGCCTGAAATATTGAAGGCAAAACTATATAACACTGAAAATCAGAAGGAATTCATATGCAAATTGTGAACATGATTAACCTGTAATGTTGTAAAACTATATTAATGTAAAAGTTGAGTATAACAAATAACACAATTCACAGTCAATTCAAAAATCAATACTAATAAAGCATTAAGAGAAAATTGCAATCATAATGAAATGTAGCAAAGATGCACACAAACAATTATGCACATCTGGTTTAGCTTAGCTTCGTTGTTTTCCTCTTTGCACCTTCGAGAAAAGTGTTGTAATAGTTGCGCTCATATTTTATAACACAAAGCACTGATAATATGTGTATAGTTTCTTTGCAATAATGAGAGAGGAGGAAATCCCCCTAATTGATGAATGATAGGCTTTTTTTGTATATTTCTTGATATTAATTAGCAGTTGGGATCTAATGAGCGAATGAGAAGATCAATGGCTCAGAATTGATGAGGAGATAAGTGATCTCTTGATTGTAGCTAATTGATCATATGGGCCAATTAAGAGAATTAATTGAAGATATAAGTGTGACTAATGGTTAGTGAACAAAATTGATTGATTAGTGAACTCAAAGTGAGTGGGAGTTGACTAGATTGATTGTGGAGTGGATTGGAAGTAAGTCTTAGTCAGCTTGTGAGGTGGAAATCCATGAGTAATTAATAATTAAATATGCAAGGTGGAAATGAAAAAAAATTATTTATTTAATAAGAAGATAATGTTGAGAAATAACACGACAAATTAAATGATTACAAATAATTATTTAATTTCAAAAGTGGGAAATAGAAAATGGAATAATTAATAATAATGAATTATTTAATTAAACTTAGGAAATAGGAATAGTTTATCAAATCAATTAAATAATTTTAATTATTTAGTCCATATAGAGGAAAAGTGATGAAATAGATAATTTAATTCAACAATGAAATTATTTAGTTAGATGGAGAAGATAGATTGATGATACCCAACTAAATTACCCTGTCTATAAATCTGGTTGATTTTAGTGTCAGTAAATCGCATTATCATATTTTTACATTACTCCACCATATTCTTGATCCTCGAGGGAGAGAGAGTCTTCCCTAGTAAAATTTGAATAATCAACTTGAAATCACCTTCAATTTTAACATTACAGTAGACCTTATCCTTTATTCTAGTTAATCTCCACCAAGTTGTAGTAGCCTTATCCTCATTACTAGAATTTTTCCCAATAATTAGCAAATCCCTCAGTCAAAAAATATTTCCCATCTTTGATGACACCACCCACAACTACATCAATAGGGTTACCCTTCGAGCAACCATCAATATTTAGTTTTATCCAACCTTTTTTAAGAGGTTTACATTTGGCAATTTTTCTTAAAAGGGTTTTACCTAGGTCGATCTTAGTAATATCTTGGGTTATGCCCCAATTTTTCTTTAACCTAATTTAAAGATAAGAGGGCCCAATATTGGTATTATTAAAATTCAAAACATTGATATTATTCTTTAGGTTAGTCTAGATACTCCAAAAAACATCCTTGTTGGTTTTTGAAATCTCCATAAAAATCCTATTATTTCTCTTTCCAAATACCTCACGAAACAATAGGAGGTATTTGCATCAAGAGTTCACTGATCACGATATGAGGAAAAGGGTAAATTTTATCCCAAGAGGTAATAAAATCTTTTATATTCTCAGGGAAGATCCAATCTAGACTAAGGTTATTCAAAACTTCTATCAAAAAATCTCTGGAAAATTCATAATGCAAGAGAATATGATCAACTATTTTCTCCTTCTTATAGCACATAGTACATCTATTAGCCATTTGAAATCCTCTTTTATTCAGATTGTCTATGGAAAGGATTTTTTGTGGATTGAATCCAACCAAAAGTAATTTATCTTAGGGATCAATCTATTGATCCAAACCATATACCAATCGAAATTATTTTCCTCAATCATGTGATTCAATAGGTAGTAAGCCAATCTTACCAAGAAGGAGCCCGAAGGGGTAACAACCTAGATTCAATTGTCTTCTTTATTGAGGGAAAAGAACCCACAATCTCCTATACACTGCTTGAGCCACTCCACTTCTTCTTGATACTTTTGTTATCTTTCACTTCAAAGAATCCTTCTACCAACCAATTCTTCTCAAAAATTCTTCCATTTAGGCTTTAGGCCACTCCAATAAATATAGTTATGGATAATTTCCTCATTTTATCTTATAAACATCTCTTTGATATTCTCCAAATTTTGGAGAGAAGAGAGGGACAAACCCTCAAGCCAAGATTCATGCTAGAAACTTACTTTTTTTCTTGTTAGTGTGAAAAGGACACTTTATCTAATTAGTTCATTCTTAGCTAGTTCTCCACTAAAGTCCTCTTCACACTAGCTTAACTTTACATAGGGCTAAGGTGGTTGAGCCTTTAATGACATGAGTTATCACACCCCGTAGGATGACAACACTTGTCATAATCTGGTTGCATCTATCTCTCCCCTTGGCCTATATAACCAAGGCATTTCCTTTGTAATCTTAATTCTCAAGTTGAATATAGCTTTGCATTCTTGAGAGGAATATAGTTTACTCCTCCTCGTATTTGTAGTTTTTCTTTCCTTCGGTCAATAGATTCCTAGGTAAGCTAGTTAGCAAATCTCACATGGTATCAGAGCCAAATTTGAGTTGTGGGTTAGCAATCCTTTAGGAAATCTAAGAGTGTAGAGCTTTTTTTTCAAAAATTGATTATGCTCTTCTCTTGCATCCTCGGGTGATCTGGAGAATCAAAACGGTGTGAAAAAAAATTCAATTTTTGGAGGGTTTCATACATTGACTTGTCAGTTACAGGTCTTCTCAAGCTTCTTAGAGAGATTTTGAACTCACCATTGAGTCCAAAGTAGCTGACACAATCAAATATACCCTTTATTTCGGTGGAAACAAACATTGGAGGCCAGATCTGCAACAATTTGAAGCAGGAGGTTCATTGCCAGATCCAACAAGGAGCCATCATTTCAGAGCATCTTGGATCAAATCCAACCCTGCCATCGTGCTCAGAAGGACCAAAAACCATAAAATCGATTGTCAAAACGTCGATTTGGACAAAGTTGCTAGATAAGGCAAAAAAAATTGTCTAGAGAGTCATTTGACCCCATGATCAAATTAATTTAAAAATAATATATTTTATTTTAAATTGAAAATTTTATTTTTTAAAATCTTTTTATTTTCTTTAATTTGTTTTAAAATTTGCAAAAGAATACATTTAAATATATATATATATATATATTCAACAAGTATTTTATTTTATTTTTTGATCCCAAGCTTGTTACACAGCTCCACCCCCACCACAAGAGATTCAAACTCAACCTCATTGTTAGTTGCAATGCTCAGCTTCCGATCTAGAGCCCCCACACATTCACCCTTTTCATTCCTAATCAAACAATCGGACCTCGCCTCTCTAGGCCCATCGAAGTTCAATTTGTGTCTACCAGGTTTCAACAAAAACCACTTCACCCTCTCATGAACCCCATCCTTCGTAGGCGGATCGAACTGAGGAGGAGTTAATGACTTCCTAGATTTTTGTAGTTCATTGTCCTAGTTGGATAATATAGTATTTTTGGTCACATGGCATTTTGCATTTGCAAGTTCTCAAATTCCCTGCTTAATCCCCTTGATTACTTCTTCAACGCTCGAAGCCTTCTCATTGATAATTCGGTGATTGCATTCTTTCCAAATGTGCCACACAACCATCGAAGGCGCGGACAGCCATACATCCCCCCATAGGACTTTTCTCTTCACAAGCGGTCACCCCAAGACAAATTCAAATAGATCTTGTTGCCTGGGGGTCTGTCAGTTGAGGGAGCTCATTAACTAGTCCCAACATTTTGAGGCAAATGAACATGAGAGTAGTAAATGGCAAGAAGACTCACCATCTTCCCAGCATAATGCGCATACTGAAGGGCCCTGAATGCCAAATGTTGAGAGTCGATCACAAGTTAAAATTCTTTTATGGAGGGTCGTCCAAAGGAATGCGCCAGCTTTAGGGAGGATCATTCTGCTCCAACAGAGTGTAGCTGGCCATAGTTTGGATTTTGTACCCCATTTTAGTTGAGTAGTTCCCTGAGCAGGAACCACACCAAATGACCTCATCCTCAACCGAGGAGAGCCTAATTCTCCTTTTCTTCAAAGCTTCGATGATTCTCTGACCAACTTCAACTAGGGTTTGTACACAATCCAGCGAGATCCATCCAACCCCCACATCCAAATTGGAGTGGACGTAGTCTTCCACCTTCCACCCAAATAGTCTACCATTGAGCTAATCCAATCACCATCACCAACTTCTTCAATCAATAGAATGTTAGCATTCCAGGGGTCTTGCCAAAAATTTGCTTTCTGTCTATTTTCGATTTTCCAAGATATGTGCTATGTTATGATCAGCCTGCTTTCCCAGATGAACCTTGATACAACCTAACCACTTTTTGAATCAACCAACATTAATATCCAATTTGAATCACCATCATCAAGGTACTTCTCCTGAAGGATGTGACACCACATATGTCCAGGTTCCTTTGCCATTTTCTAGCATACTTTGGCGTCCAAGGCTCGGTTGACAAACTCCAACTTTCTCAGGCCCGCACCACCACCTGTGAGCTAGAGACAAGTAGTGTCCCAACCGAGCATTGGGATACATTTGTACTCCTTGGCACCCTCCTAGAGGAACCATTTAAAGAAGCCTTCGAAGATTGATATGAATTTATCGGGGAGTTTAAAATATGACATAGCATAGATAGGTAAAGCGGATAACACAGACTTTATCATCTGAATGCGGTTAGTGAGGGAAATCCATTTTAGCTTCCAAGCCTCGACCCTGTTGCAACACTGCTCAATCAGAGCCCCCCACAGGTTTGATTTGCATGAGTCGTGGAAAAGGGGCACACCGAGGTGTTTAATCAGTAGACTTGACACCTTAAATTCTAGAAGCGATGTAATTTTCTTTTGGGTAGCACGCTTGGAGTTGAAGAATATGATCTCTTATTTCTCCTTGTTCAAAACTTGCCTTGAAGCTTCGATGTACTTGTTTAATGCTTCTTTTGTTACCTATCCTTCACCCATAGTGGCCTCTCCAAAAATTAGTGTATCATCAACAAATTGGACATGTGTTACTGGGTTGATATCGGGGGCAACCTTAATTCCTTTCCACAATTTTGCATCCCTCAGTCTACCAAATAATTTGCTCATTGCCTCGGCCATGATTACAAAGAGGAAATGTGCCATAGGGTCACCTTGCCTCAACCTGTTAGATGCACCAAAAAAACCACACAATGAGTCGTTAACCAAGACAAAATACCTCAAAGTCGAGATACAATGGTGTACCATTTATAGCCAATCTTCTACGAAGCCGAACCTCCGCATTACTGCTATCAAGAATGACCAATCCACTCGATCATATGCTTTACTGACATCCAGCTTCAACATCATGCCTCGTATTTTATCCTTTGAAATTGAATGGATGGTTTCCACTGTAATGATGATATTGTCGATAATTTCCCTGCCTGACGTGAATCCATTTTGTTCACAGGAAATTAGAAAACCCATCACCTTTTATTGTTGGAGAGTGCTTTGGAAATAATCTTGTGTGGTATGTTGCACAAGGAGATGGGTTTAAATTCCACAAAGGTGATGCATTACTGTTTCTTCAGAATTAGGGCAATCACAATATTATTGATGTCTCTTACAAAGCATTTTTTCTTTCTGAAGTCTTCGACAAACTCCCATATATCATGGGCCATGAAACTCCAATTTTTTTGAAAGAAAAATGTGGTAAGTCCATCCGGGCCCGACGATTTTTTGGCACCCAAATCAAACACAACCTGTTTCACTTCCTCCATCATGAATGGATCCAACAACATTCAATTTTTCGCTTCACCAAGAATAGGTGGAATGCGATCCAAAATCTAAGTGTGACAATCTTGGGGCCCACATCCATTATTAATTAGAGATGTAAAATAGTTGACCACCTCTTCCTCCAATCCATCCCGGTCCTCCACTATGTGCCCGCACTGAGTCTTTATGCTGGCTATCCGATTCTTACAACGCCTTGCTCTAGAGGCAACATGAAAATATTTTGTATTTAAGTCTCCTTCCCTTAGCCAAGATTCACGTGATTTGTCCTTCCAGTACTACTCTTCCCTGGCTAGCAGCTCGACGTGTCGAGTGTTTAATTCTTTTTCTTTGGTGTATTCAGTTGTTGTCATTCCTTTTCTTATTGTGAGTTCATTCAATGATTCCAGTTCAGCTTCCACAATCAATTTTTCTGCAAAGATATGGCCGAAGCATGTTTTATTCTAGTGTCGCAACCTATTCTTAACCAATTTGAAGCTTGGAGTGCCACTGAGTCGTCTCATTTCCTTCCACCAATATTCCAAGTGTCCTACTAGACTCGAGTCTCTTAACTAATTTGTATCAATGCTATCATTAAGAAGCAAATGACAATCTAGAAATTGCAAAGGTGGATCCCAATCATTATTGGCTCACTCAACAAATTGGAGTCATACTCATTGGGGCATATTTATAGGTATGCCAACTTGGAAATTGGCGCTTTGGAAAACATGGGCACCCGTTTGGAGGTTGAGGAAAGAACGTATGCGGCTGATGATTTGCCTCCTGATAACTTGCAAAGAATCTGGTTTATAGTTGGGTGAGGCACTCGAAGGAACTTGTGGCGAATGGAGAGAAAGTGCTCTAACCTCCTCCACTCCCAACATCGACTTATCCAAGCCAACAAACAGTGTGGCCAACATCCTTGGATTGAATTTTCTATGCTCAAGAGATTGCGCTTTTCTTTCTTGATTCCCACAGGAGAACTGGCGCCTGTTCCAAGTGTGGATGGAAAATAAATATAATCCTGCATATTTCATGTCCTTTACTGAGGCAATTCCCTAATTGATAACTCAAGATGTAACTGCTAGGATTGTTAAGATTGTTGATGAGGTTGGATACATCTTCCTTTGATTGACATGGCCCTGAAATGGCTGTCCCAATCTACATTGTAATGATCTTTTTCAAATTTGGAGCTACCCCCTCTAGTAGCACTTATAAAAAAAAAGTATTTTATTTTCTTTTTAAAAATTCAAAAACTAAAAACTAAAAACCAAAATTTGCAAATTAAAAAAAATATTGAAATTTTTATTTTTTATTTTTAAAAACAACAAACAATTTTATTTTTTTAAATGAAAATAAAAAAATTCATTCAACGAAATTTTGATTTTTTAAATTAAAAATACAACAATTTCATTAAAATTTGTTTTAAAAAAAAAATCAACTTTCAAAAATTTGTACACAGTACCTATGCAGACCTACGCAAGCCTGTAGCCCCTTCGACCAACGTGTTGTACATGCGGCTTCAACCTCAACCTTTGGGCTTTGAAAAATAAAATTTTGATTTTTAAAAAGTATTTCCAACTTTTTAAATATTTTTTTAAAAATATTCAAAAATCTAAATTTTTCAATTTCACATATAGCATTAATTTGGCTGACATTTTTTAATATCTTTATGTTAAAAATACAATGTTTTTCAAAATACGCGATAGTTATAAAAAGCACACCTACTTTTTTGGCTTTTTAAAAAAGTTTTTTAATATTCTTTTAAATATTAATTATTATAACTTTTTAATGTTTTTTTATTAAAAAAACATAATTATTTTTTTTAATGCTTTTAAAATATTTTTTAATTAAAAATTATAAAAATCTCATATCCATCAAAGTTGGAGGAGTATTTAGTGGCGGCTAAACTGACAGAATGCTAAATTTATCTAGTGAAGTGCTACATTTGGCAGAGTTCTAAAGTAGCTGGCGAACATCTAAATTTGGAGACCGCTAACTTTGGCAGTAGTTCCACTAAATTTGGTGGATTTTTTTTGAAGAGATTTTTCACCCCCTTTCCATTGCTGCATTGATTTTTCAAGGCCAACTTTGGAGGCTCATAACTTGAGTTCCGCAACTTTGTTTTCAATGCAATTTATTTTTATTTGGGCTAATTTTTCGTTTTTTACGCATTGGTGAAGACGGTTTCAGATTTTGGTGCACATATTTTTCAAAAATTTCTTATTCTCAGGGAGGACTCCTCACCATTCTTGTTTTGCAAACTTCAAAGTTTCATAACTTTTGCATACGACCTCGAATAAAGTTGATTCTTTTTTTGAAAGTGCATGATTTTTTGTGTACTTCGCATTGGTGTTGTTTATTTCATATGAATTTGTATCAAATGTATACTTTCAATACATGCTTATTTCTTAAGGATTTGTAAAAGCATTGAAATCTAGAAATTTGTAACTGCACTAAATATAAAGTGTCAAACCATTTTTTTCTGGGAGGGTTCTTTGATTGAGTAAAGAAGGGGGGGGGTATCTTGTTATCTTTGTGCTTGAACATCTCTCATACTTTGTGCTTTGTTTTTTCTTCACTATGGGTACATTTAAGTTTTCATTGCTCACACCCTACAATTACAACACCTAGCATCAAAATGCATGGAATGCCTTAATGCAACTAGGATATACACCTTATGTTAAGAAGAAGGTAACCAAACCCACAAATGATAAGGAAAAACTACACTGGATGTTTGAACATACAAAAGCTCTTGGTTGTCTAAGGAGTTTTGTTTCTCTTGGTATAATGTTTGAGAGTGACACATGTAAATATTCATATGATGCTTGGGATGAATTAAAAACTCTCCATGGTCCAACAAATAAATTTTGTGGTTATCAAATTGACAACGAACTAATGAGTCTTGATCCAAAGTCTTTTGATAACATCCAAGATTATGTAACAAAGGTCAATGATCTTAGAGCATAATGTAAATCATGTGGCTTAAAGAAGAAAGATATTCAACTTGTCTATAGCACTCTAAACAAACTTGGACCTAAATTTGCAGCTTTTGTTTCTAGCTTTCACACTCATAGGTTGGCAATGGGATTTACATTCACTACACCTTCTTTTGCTTCATTTTCTAAAATGTTGATGCAAGAGCAAGATAAGTTTTTTTCAATGGGTATTCTTAAGCCTTCACACTCATAAGCTTTGATGGTTGGTCAACCAAAGGGTCAAAAAGAATCAAGGAAACCTGACAACAAACAAAAGCAGTTCAAGAAGAAGTCACAAAGAAATCAAGCACAATCATCTTCAATAACAAAATTTTACTCTTTTCATCCTCTTCAAAGGGGAATTTTCAAAAGAAGGAAAGGTCAACTTGTAGCTATTGCAAGAAACCTAGTCATGGGGAATAATCTTATCATAAGAAGTAGATCGATGAATTAAAGAGTCTTCTTAAAAATAACAACATCATTCTGCCTTCTTTTGTTGCTCAACAATCCTCTACTCCTTCAAAATCAGATAAAGGAAAAGGACATGCACTTGTTGCTATTGATTTTTCAAAAGAGTGGATTCTTGACTCGGGTGCATCACATCACATGGGTTCTATTAAAGAACAATTTTCTTTGTTGGAGACTTGTTTTGTGCCCCACGTTCTCATCGGGGATGATTCTCCAGTGGATGTTATTGGGAAGGGTTCAATTGATACTGACAACGGTACATTTGAGGATGTCATTTGTGTACCTGATCTATCAACCAACCTTCTCTCTATATACCAAATCACTTAGAATGGTAGAAAACTTGAATTCACTCTAGATTCTGTCAACATTCAGAATCTTAAAGCTAATGCACTCCTTATAGTTGGTAAGGCCAATCATGAGTCTTGCTTGTATGCTTTATCTCATTTTGTACCTGATTCACATTCCACTACATTGCTCACCCATTCAATATTGTGAGCAAACTATGGCATGAGTGGTTTGGCCATCTCAACTAATGTTATCTTCAACAACTTAGCAAACAAAATATATTCACGAGTCTTCCTCAAATCAAATTTTTTGATGGTGTATGTTCAGGTTGTGCCTTGGGAAAACATCTTGATGACAAGTTTGACAAAGGGAAGGCTTGGAGGGCTTCAGAAGTCCTTGAACTGGTTCAGAGTCACTTGGTGGGTCCTTTTCCATCATTATCTTTTAGTAAGGCTAGTTATTTTCTCACCTTCATTAATGACTATTCTAGATACACATGGGTCCACTTTCTTCGACACAAAGGAGAAGTCTTTGATAGATTTCAAGAGTTTAAGGTTTATGTTGAGAAGCAATTTGGAAAGTGTGTCAAAATTCTCTGCACTGATAATGGTAGAGAATATGTGAACCATCAATTTGAGAAATTATGTACTCTTGAAGGGATTGATCTTCAACATATTTTTTCCTACACACCACGACAAAATGGTGTAGCTAAGAGGAAAAATAGGCCCTTGAAAGAGATGATTGGTTGTATGATCCACGCTCGCTCCCTTACACTTGCATATTGGGTAGAAGCTATCAACTGTGCTACTTAGATCCAAAATAGAGTTCCACATAAGGCATTAAAGGGCATCAGTCCCTTCAAAGCTTGGTGTGGTAGGAAACCTGTTGTGGGGCACTTTAGTGTTTTTGGCTCCCCAACATGGGCACATATTCCTTCAGAGAAGTGCAAGCCTTGGAACCCCAGAGTTTGCCATGTATCTTTGTTGGTTACCCTGATGGTGTTAAATGATATTGGCTAATGGATCCTACAACACATGATCTCTTCATTGAGCGTAGTGTTTATTTTGAGGAAATCTCTTCTAACTCATCCTCTACTCTTCGTTTCTCCATAGTGGATTTAGAGGATTTTGACATTGAGGATTTTCCTCAAGCTTCTTCTAGTCATCAAGTTGATCATGAGATTTCATCTTCCTCTTCAGAAATATCAGAATCTCCTCCTCCATCCCCTACCATGCCTCATTGGGCTCGTCAAACACTTGAGTCTACGAGTGATCTTGTTGGGGATCCTTCCAATAGAAGGAGGAATCAGTCACAACATCACGACATTCTACATTCCTACATCACCATAGCTTTAGATCCTCAATCATTTTGTGAAGCTCCAGGTATTGTTGAGTGGGATTATGTAATGGAGGAAGAGTACAACTCTTTAATGCAGAATAAAACATGGGATCTTGTTCCACTTCCTAAGGGAAGAAAAGTGGTTCGATGTAATTTGTAGCAGATGGCTCAGTTGAAAAGTATAAAGCATGACTTGTGGCCAAAGGTTTCTCTCAAGTACCAGGTACTGACTACATCGAGACCTTTGCCCTTGTTGCCAAAATGAACTCCATTTGCTTGCTACTTGCTATTTTTGTAGCTCATGGTTGGGTTGTGCGTCAAATGGATGTGAAGAGTGCATTCCTTCACAAAGATCTACATGAAGAACTTTATATGGAGCAGCCACAAGGATTCATTCAAGATTATTCAATGGTTTGCAAACTAAGGAAGTCTCTCTATGGCCTCAAATAGGCTCCATGAGCTCGGTATGCCAAAATGGATTCCTTTCTTCTTTCCATTGGGTTCTCTAGATGCCACTCAGATTTGAATGTCTACATCTTGCAATAGGAGAATGCTCTTCTCTTCTTGGCTCTCTATGTTGATGACTTGATTGTCACTGGGAGCACTTCATCCATCATCTTGATTGTCAAGATTGCTTTGCATGATATATTTTCCATGACTGATGTGGGTCTCTTGCACTACATTCTCGGGATCAAGATTACTCAAACCTCTTTTGAGATCTCACTTGCACAACTTAAGTATGCTCTTGATATTTTTTCATATTTTCATATGGATGATTGTAAGCCTGCACCAATTCCCTTGTTGTCTAGAGTTAAGCTCAAGGAAAAAATTTCCACACCACCAGTTGATGCTACTTTTGTATCATCAAATTTTTGGTAGCCTTGTCTACTTGACTCATACTCACCCTGACATTTCCTTTGCAGTTGGCATTGTTTTGTGCTTCATGATAAAACCACATTAGCTTCATTGGAAAGCTGCCAAACGCATCTTGCACCATGTCCAGGGCACTCATGAGTATGGGACTCACTATGCAACAGAAACAAGTTCAAACTTACTTGGATACATAGATTCTGATTGGGCTGGTGATATTGATGATCGCAAGTCCACATCCAGCTATAGTATTCACTATGGTTTTGGTCCCATCTATTGGCAGAGCAAGAAGCAACATGTCATTGCTATTTCTTCAACTGAGGTTGAGTATCGGGGAGTTGTCAATGCTGCCACTGAGGCTATCTGGCTTTAGAATATCATCACTGAACTTGACATCACCTTTCAGAAGCCATCAATCATCTATTGTGACAACCAAAGCGCCATCCAGATCTCAAAGAACTTGATCCATCATCAACGAACCAAACACATCGAGATCCATATGCATTTTCTCTTGGAGTTGATTTAGGAGCAGGTCATTGATTTGCGATATTGTCCTATAGTAGATCAAGTTGAAGATATATTCACCAAACCCTTCACTAAGAGCAAGTATGTTCATCTTCATTCTCTCTTGGGGGTACGAGAAATCTCTTCTGGGGGGTCACTTAGACCTTCTTCATTCACCCTCTCATGGGCAGGAGTTTTTTCCCACTAGGTTTTCTCCTTTATCATTGAGAGGTTATCATGTACATGGGTACCTCATCAGGCCTAGTAGCCAAGACCCATATTTTCATCAAGTTACATTGTGTACTTCTCCATAAGCTGCACTTAAGGGGGGTGTTAGTGTTAAAGGGGTACTTTACCTAACTAGTTTACTCTTAGCTAGTTCTCCACTAAAGTCTTCTTCACACTAGCTTAACTTTACATAAGGATAAGGTGGTTGATCCTTTAATGATATGGGTTGTCACACCTCATAGTATGACAACACTTGTCATAATCTAGTTGCATCTATCTCTCCCTTTGGCCTATATAACCAATGCATTTCCTTTGTAATCTTAATTATCGAGTTGAATATAGCTTTGCATTCTTTAGTGGAATACAATTTATTCCTCCTCATATTTTTGGTTTTGATTTCTTTCAGTCATTAGATTCTTGGGCAGGCTAGTTAGCGAATCTCACATTTCCATCTTTGAGGATAGAACCCCAATCATTAGCACAATTGATGAAGTTCTACCCCACCTTGGCAAATAGAGCCTTGTTGAACACTTACAACCTTTTGATTCCCATCCCACCTTGCCTTTTTGGATTACACACCTTTTCTCACATAACAATAGGATTTCTTGATTTATCCTCCATTCCAGACCATAAGAACTTCTTTTGGATTTACTTAATTAGATCCATCATATGAGTTGATATTTTAAACAAAGAGAGATAGAAAAAGGAGACTAAGCAGCTTCCCTTTCCAACCAACCAACTTATGTTGCAAATTCTCTATAATATTGAGCCAATAATGATTTGGGAACTTTTGAGTGGATAACGAGAGACCTAAATAAATATTAAGGAGGTAAGTAATTTGACATCCAAGAATTCTCATAATCCTTTCTTTCAAAGGGGGTCAACATTGAAAAAACAAACCATACTTTTGTAGTTGATACATTGACCTGACGCTTTAGCATAATCATCAAGAAGGTTTTCCAATATTTAGCTTCTACAACATAAGAAACTATAAAAAGGATGGTTTCATCCATAAAATTTTAGTGTGTAGAGAGGGCAGGGATGAAGTGGCACTTATCCCTTTCAATGACCCATCATTAATAAGATTTTGAAAGTTTCTTCCCAAGACTTAGAAAACTAAAATAAATATATAAGGAGATTGAGGGTCACCTTGTCCGAGACCTCTACCACTAGAGAAGAAACCTTTGGGGACCCCATTAACCAACATAAAATATTTAGTATTGGTAACACATGTAGTGATAAGTTTCAAAATTTTACCTTTAAACCTATTTCTTTACAAAATAAAAAACAAGAATGATCAGGATACTCTATCATATGCCTTGGATATGTCTAGTTTGAGCACCATACTAGTTTTTTGTTTTTTTCCATAGAATGAACATACTCATGTGTGGTCAAAATAGCATCCAAGATTTGGAACCCTGGCACAAACCATTTTTGGTTTCTAGCAATCAATCTATGTAGCATAGGTTTTATTCTATTAACAATCAACTTGGAGAAAAGCATATACATTGTATTACATAAGTTGATAGGTCTAAAATCAAACATTGAATAAAACTTACTCTTTTTAGGAATCGAGGAAATGAAAGTAGTATTAATTTGCCCAAGGATTTTACCTATTTTGAAGAAATCATGAGTTGTCAGAACAAGATCATCTAATATTATATCCCAAAAAGCTTGGACGAAGGAGGGGGAACCCATCAGGTCTAGGGGCTTTATAAGTTCCAAAGGATAAGACAATAGACTTAACCTCTTCCAAAGATATTTCATTTTTAAAAACCTGAATATCTTGGTAATTAGGATTTGGGGGATAGCATATATGATCTCATCTAGACCAAAGAACTCCTAAAAGGGATCAACCAAGGTTTCCTAAAAGTAAGAAATAATAACATCAACTATATATACATTCTTAAAGATGGCGAAACCATTTTGAAGATTCAAAGATCTAATAGTATTTAAATTTCAATCCTTTAGAGTTGATTAGTGGAAGAAATTATTGTTCCTATCCCCTTCAAATAGCCACTGGATTCTTGACCTTTGTTTCTAAAAAATCTCATCCTTCTTTAGCAAGAAGTATCACTCAAACCTTAAGAGTCTTTCCTTTTTGCAAGTGTATATCAGTCAAACCTTTCTCCATTTCATCTTGGATATTCTTAGATCTATTATTATTTTTTATTTTTTTGAAAGATATTTCCAAAGATCAGTCTATTCTATCCTTTAATTTTTTATTTGATTAACTTCAGCTTTTTTGAGAGACTAAGCATAGGGGTACCAGACAAGGATGACTCCACCATTCATCCACAAGACTTATGAAATAAGGATGAGAAGCCCACATTATTTTGTATCTAAAGGAATATGGGCCTTTAAGCATAGTGTCATTCCACATTATCAAAATAACATTGTGGTCAAAATCAGTCTAAAGGGCCAAAAGGGATGGACATTGTAAAATATTTCAGCCATTTGAGATAAGGAACTTGTATAGTCTAACTTACATCAAATTGTTACCATGCATTCGATTAAACCAAGTAAAAGAAATACCTTTAAGGTCCAAGTCCATAAGACTAGTAGAGGATAGATAATCAATAACATCCACCATACTATCATAATAATCTTCAAGTCTCCCGAGTTTTTTCTAAAAGAACTAATGGGGTATTGAAATCACCTCCAAGTAACAACTTTATTTGTTTCTAACTCCCAATTGGTTAGTTAGAAAAGGTCCAATGAGATTTTTATGGTCTATCTAGTATTAGGAGAATATATATTTATTAAGTTCCACTTAAAGGAGTTTCTTAGAACTTTGAAGATAATCATCAAACTATTCATACTAAATTGGCCTTTCCATCTCTTTAAAAATGTTAGGGTTTTAAAGGACATTCAATCCCCTTGAGGCACCCTCCGTTGAGAAGGAACAAAAATATTTAGAAGGACAAAAAAATTATAATCTGAGCAAAATTAGACTCTGATATTTTAGTTTCCTAGATCATGACGATATCTACCTTATTTTCAACAAGACATCACTTAAGAAAGTGTTTTTTAAAGGGTTTGTTTAAGACTCTTAAGTTTCAAGAGAGAATCTTCATAGTAAATAGAACTCAAAGCACACTCCTAAAACCCACTTACCAATCATAAGAAGAAGACGTCTCCTGCTTAAGAAAATCAACATTTCTTTTGGTTCTTTGGACCCTATAAATCCAAGGTCCTTTATTTTCCAATAGCCACATCCCTAGTTGATTCTCTTGTTTGGGTGTCCTTATGGGAAGGATGACCCTATTTACAATCTCCCCCACATTAGGATTTTTCTTTATGCTTCGCATTTATCTAATTCCACTCTTCCACCTCCAAATTAACTATAGAATTTATAGGGGGGAGAAAAGCAAGACCCAAAACCTAATAAGGTCATAGAGTCTTCAATCCCCAAATCTAAATTTTTCCTTTTGATTTTTTTTCAACTTGGTTTGAAGAGGAAAAATAGTACTTTTAGAGGGAGATTTGAGTTGGATATCAGTATCAAGCTCAAGGGGAACTTCATCACCATTCTCTAAGTGAGACTAACTAGGAAATTTTAGGGCCTTAGGGTTTGTAGACTCCTACGCTACCCTATCATGCCCAACAACGAAGCACTTTGGAATCTCTACTTCTAAGACCAAAGGGCCTTCAACAAGCAATTATTTAGACCTGCTCCCCCTATGAACAAAAAATGGGGCAGAAAAGAAGGTCTCCAAGAGGACAACCTTTTGATCTAAGTCATTTGACATCACACTGGAGTAGACAAACTTCTAAATATTAATAGGATCCATAAGAATCTCCAGAGAAATTGAGTGGGCTGCCAAGTCATCAAAACTAGCCTTAGGGCATGAGGGAAAAGGTAGAGAGTTTTTATCTTGTGCCTAAATTGCTTACAAAATTGATAATAAAAGTTGGCCTTCTCATTAAAAATAGGTCGGACATGAGTACCAAATTTAGATTTGAGAGTGACATGAGTAGGTAGAACTGTATTAATAGCAACATTAACATAAAACCTAGCGAAGACCAATCTCGACTTCTATTGAGTAACATTATCTATTGCTAGAATGTGACCAAAGGAGTTGGCTATAATCTGAAGCAATTTAAAATTCCAAAATTGTAAAGGGATCCCAGGTAACCTTATCTAGGTTGGGGTCATAGATCCAAGATCCAGGGATGAATCAAGACTTTGCTTCCATTTATAAAGAGAATTTATGAAGCTATTATCTAGGGCCCAAGGCCCCCTATTAGGATTTTAAGAAGATCTTCCTTATTAGAAAAAAGAAATAGAAATATTCTATCAGCCATTGCACTTATGGACACACTACCTTTTAGATTCTAGAACAAACTAGCCCATTTACAAATTTGATCCACATTCGACTTGAAAACCTGAAATTTACAAACAAGAGCTAAATCTATACCTATAGTCACTTTTAATAACAAATCATCAGGGACTTTAATCACCACTCCATCCTTAGAGAAATTGACTAGAGAAGGCTAATTCTTAGAGGATTTTGAGGAAGAAAGATCAACAAGTTTGCCCACAAAGGAAGCATGATCCTCCATAACAAGAAAAGATGTTGTCTCCTTAGAAGAGGACACAACACACTCTAAGCATAATAAAATATCACTTATGTTGACCAACTTCAAGACTATCGAAAGAATCTTTGGGTTGGGGAGCCCCACATGCCCCCCAAAGCACCATGTTGAAAAAAATAAGGACCAACCAAACATGCACGTGAAGGAACACTTGACACTTCTCAATCATGTGGAAGCAATATGATCAAACTGTAAATCACGAAACAACAAACCAAAGAAAAAATTCAAACAAATATCTCCTATCTTTGTCTCATATCCTATTTAATTATTGGTTGGCTTGAAATTTGTCATTTTAAAATGATTTTTGGTTTATCTATTTACTTAGGAAAATATTGTTGTTTGTTGATTCTTGTGGTGGAAACCAATGAATAACATTGTTTCATTATGATATTTTCAATCAATGAATGAAAGTAACAAGGTATATAACCATCGAAATTGATATGGGATATGCATAATGTAAAGTGAGAGTTGAGAATAAAAAATAGTGAGGGGAATGTGATGATTTTCAATTAGAAATTTGAAAACTTTGGGTATGACAACTGAAGCACAGTGATGAAAAAGAACAAGAGAATCTTAAGCCTTCGTGTTCTTCATAGCCCAATTTTTGACACTTGGATAAAGACCTTCAGGTGGATATATGAAATTGAGAAAAATAATTAATAGTGAAGAGAATATTGGAAAATTATTGCAAGATAAATAATGCTAATATAAACTTAAAATATAGTAGAAAACAACAATGGCACATTCATAGCATACATAACATATTTTACTTTAGAAAACTCTTTTAGAAAAACCTAGTCAAAGAACAATTGATTACCATAAGAACTAAACCATTCACACTAAACGAAGTTATTTTGTAATATTATTTATTCTTTCTCCTATATGTGAGTATTTATGGACACATCAATATAAGGGTCAACTAAGCAATATTAAAATTTGATGGGTATAAAATCATGTGTTGAGAAACTATGAATAAATAATCCTTTTTTTGGGAATCTTAACCTCAAATCCCTTGGATGGGGTTCACATCTCCTAATATGAAGAGAAATGATATTGATAAAATTACATTGAAGAAACAATGCTAACAAATTTAAGTTCGATAGAAGGTAATATTGAAATATGGAAGATCATATATATTTCTATCAAATCCAAATCATGGCTCCACAAAATATAAAAATGTATCGATTTCATATCGGATTTTACATTGATGTGCATTGGCTATTATAGCCTTACATTTCCTATGAAACCAAAACAACTAACGAGAATTACTCCCAAGAAACTAATAATTATTTTATTCACTAACAATTAACCAACCTAATAATTATTTATTATTATTTTAATCTAACCTATTTAACTATTTATATAATAAATCCATCATCCCCCCTTATCACATCAATCTAAACAAAGGGTGGAACATTTCACAAATTGAACAAAACAACCCTTCAAGAAAATTTGAAATATCTCCATAAATTCTCCTTGCTCACCTAGGAAACACCAAACTAAACACATCAAATAATTTCCTAACTATCAAACCTAAAAAATTCATGTGAATCGAGACATACTCCATTATCCACAAGTATTCCAATCCTCATGTGAATTGAGATGTTAAATCCATTATCCATAAGAAAATACACCAACCAAATGCGAATTGAGACTAACTCAAATATCTATAGTTACTACTATTTATAAATCCTGCAATATTTTTGTGTGTGTATGCATGTCCATCTATATACATAAGATGAACTTTATTCATTTTTTTTCCACTTTCCAATTGGAGATGATGTGTATATATATTCGAATTTAGACCATATGCTGACATGCTAGGCTTATATTCTGCTAGCCTTCTCCATTCACCACTATAATATGACATCGATCTCTTAGTGGTTTATTCTGAATTGTTTCTATGTTTGGATCCCACATGTACATTTTGGATAATAAAGAGGCCTAGATTCACTCCATGAATATTGGAGGGTTGTATCATGTAGTTGTATCCCCAAAATTGAAACACCTCATACACTCTAGGTAGTTGTTGATCACTAGGCCAAGTACAATATAGTCGAAGATCAAATGTCTCTATGAAAATTGATCTCAAACTCAGGGGCAAGTCATCATCTCCATCACATTAATTCTCATAGGGTATGTAGTCCACCTTCCCCTTGTCTTTAAGCAAATTATGCATCTTCACATCGGTTCTTGTTTTGTTACTTGTTTTCGTCAATTCCTCATCTTTCGAGCTGGTATATTGGCACATATTTTTGTTAGATGTATCATTTGATAAATGATCATTGCCCTCTAGGCTGGAATTCGGTGATCCAAAAAACTGTAAACCAAGAAATTTATCTTGCAAGTATCCATTAAGAAAATATCAGTTATTTAAATAATATAAAACAATGTTTAAATGAAGTATACATGTTATTTATATCAAATTGGAAAATTCCTCACCACAATTCCTATTAGATTTGAATCGATTATAGGAGGCATACTACCAACTGGAAGTTCATCATATATGTAATGTCTTTGTACAATCACCCATTTGAATTGTTTCTTTCCATGACATATAAAACATCCACAAACAACAATTTTCTCAAAGTATTCATCCCATGTACTATAGTCCTGACCTACCTCTTCTTTAGTGCAATCATTTGTTGTGTCTGCAGTATCCACTGTCATATCCTCTTCCACCCACTATCGTCTACATGATTTAATAGTTTTAGGTCCACATCCACGTACATATCTTGTTCTTTTGCTAGTTGAGAGCTTAGGCTCTGCATTTGCTCCAATCTCCATCTAAAATAATCAACATGCATATTAATTTATGTCAAGATTGGATAATACATTATAAATTTCAATAATACTATGAAAAAAGATGGACGTATCACAAAATGTCATCAGATCATGTTTTCTTAAGTTAAGTCAAAATTTGAGTACCTGATGTCCTGCTTCATCCGTTGTGTCCTCATTTGATATGACACGATCTGTTGCCATAGCCTCGTCTCGCCCCTATAATACACAACATAATAAATAATGTTTAGTACGCCAATTATATAATTTCAACGAATATGCTATCCAACACAAAACCTCACTTTAGTCATATATTTGACATATTGATATTATGTTTTGGCTATCCTAATTTTCAAACTTTTCCCTTGATCATAGAATCACATTTAATGACCATTCATGTGCATTTTCAACCAATAAATTTGTTCTCGAAGGCCTCATGGACAAAAAAATGACTTTATCTCCTTTATGTTGTGGCATTTGTGAATTCATAAACACCTTCCTCCTTTGGTTGAGGATGGTTTCTCTTCTTACCTCTATTGTATCTGCAAATTCTCTTATCTCATCAATTTCCACCCACTTTTGTCTCAACGATTTATTATTTCTACGCCATCCACGTCCTCTCTCCATGGCCTCCTCTTTGAATAAAAATTCCACCACAGAAGCTTTCACCGCACTACCATCGAGAAGGACAAATCAACTTGCGGGACCATGGTAAAAACTGCTCTACCACACCGAGCTGATGAAGGAGCCATGGGACAGCGTGGTCATCGCACTACCGTACACCAATGGTAGAAGACTTGCGGTATTGCGAGATTCACCACAACACCGCCAAGAATAGAAGGAAGACTCAAGTGCTACCACAAAAGCTTTCACTGCACTATCGCAGAGAAGGATGATGCACCTTGCGGGATTGCGGTAAAAACCGCTTTACCACACCGAGCCGATGAATGAACCATGGGACAACGGTGGTCACAAAAACATGGCAGGAGTTGGAAGTATTTCCAACACTATAGATCCAGTGATACACAACAATTAAAATAGTCACTATACAACAATGATAGGCACTAAATTAGACGCACTTGATGTCACCTTATACGTCCCAAACAGATTACATTTACGACAAAGAGTCGACCCTAAAGTTGGCGTTAACTAACGTTGACTAAAGCGTTGAATAATAAATCAAAATAAAAAAAAATTAAAACTTTCTTGCGTGAAGGAAGAAATCAAACGACAAAAAAAAGGGAAAAATGTCGCGTGAAGGAAGAGAGCAGGGCGCTACCGGCAACTGATGAGAAATTCAATTTAGTTTGTGACACACCGTACGAAGGAAGAGAGCAAGGCGCTACCAGCAACTGATGAGAAATTCAATTTAGTTTGCGACACCATAAGTAAGCTTACAAAAAAATTCTTGGTTGAATTCATGATTGTTTACTACTCTTTGTATTGCATTTGAATTTGTGATTGTTTACTAGTTCGTGCTCTAACCAGTCTAGGAAACCTCTAAATTGTCCCATCATAATAAATTGTAAAACCTTTGAGAAACCAACAAAAAAAATTACCCTATCCATTTGAGCTTTGGCTCAAAATATTATAGCACGAAGTGAGGATGCCTCTGTATTCTTTCCCTAACCTGGGTATCAAGGAAATAGTGAACTTCTTAGCAAATCTGGGAATTGGGTCGGTCACTGCTGAGCAACTACTAAAAATAAATGCAGAAACCGCTTGGTTTTACCCAGCCGCACCATAGTCACCGATGCCATGACAAATGTGTGCAAGATTGCATTATGAAAGAGTTTTTATGATAAGGTTATCAACACTAAACAAACCCATCGAACATATTTGCCCTATGTTATCAACACTAAGCAAACCCAGCGAACATATTTGCCCTAGATTATCAACACTAAGCAAACCCAACAAACATATTTGCCCACAAAACAAAACTTTGATACCACAAACTAGACGAAATCTTTCATACCTGACATTGTGTACTTCATTTACCTCCACATACTGGATGAAAATAATTTTCCCTAGGTCGCCTCAAAATGTCAAGCAATGGAGGGAAGCAAGCATTGTCAGCAAATGCTAGGCACAATGAGGTAATTCAATGTCAATTTATAGATTGGTAAATGTTTCCATTGTTTCTTTGAATTATACTTTTTAGTTTTTTATTTCTAAATTTAAAAGAAGAAATATAATTTAAAAATATATATATAGGGACATGAGACTAACAAAGATAAAGAAGAATTGACTTCCATATTGGGGGTAGAGGCAGTGAACAAATTGGCTAATGTGGACTGTAGAACACTTGTCAGATACATAGAAAAACAATCTGGTAACGCCCCTCAAACATTGCAAACAAATCAACTATGTCAAAGGGAATCAATTGATTCCCCAACCAGTCTTGGATCTTGCAAAATATCCAGGAGGAAATCAATGATAGTAAACTCTAAGAATGTGGTAGAGACTTCCACTCCTGGGACATAGACTTCTTCCACCACGCCATGTTTTCAATCTTGCATTGGTAGCTACAATACGAAGATAGAATACGAGGTGATTTTTGGGGAAGTCCGAATGAGGGATGCTGGGAAAACGTTTATGAATAGCTTGAAGGAATCATGCCTTCAATGGTTCAAAGACCATCTACATTTTCCATTCTCAAAGATACCCATGCACCTGAAAAAAGAAGTTATCCATGACATGGAGAATGAATTTGGCACAGGTTGGTCTGTAAAGAAGATAAAGCTACGAATGTCTCAAAACTGTAAGAGATTTTGGTGCAACCAAACAAAGAAGATAAAAAAAAATTCATCCCGAGCTAAGGCAAAAAAAAGGCCTATTGATGTAAGTGTGAAAGAATGGAAAGAGCTTGTAAAAGCATATGAGAAGTTTGATGCACGAAGGAAGTCCGGTGAGGAGAGTACGCAAGTATTTGAATTTTCTCATAAGATGATATCAAATTTATTAAATGATATTTAAACTTTATTTGTGCATAGTTAAATTGAATTAGTATATGTTTCAGGACAAGACCTCCAAGGCTAGGTTTGAGAAACTTCGTGCCACGCATCGTAGTGGCCAGAAAGGTTTACATGCCTTGATCTGTACATTTGTAAGTATATTTAATATGTTAAATGATATTTTTTTTATTTACTTGGAAAAAGTAAATGATTGCATATTAATTAGTTTAACTAGTCCATGTGCCATGTTTTGATAGGAGGAGAAATATGGCCACCATCAAAAGCAATTTGAAAAGAATATGTTACAAAACAAAAAGTGGAATGATTTATTAATTTGTATGGAGAACGAGGTATCAATAGTTGAGTTTCAATAGTGGGAGGTAGGGAGGGCGCCCTCCAAGGTGGTGGAGGATGGTGGCATGAACGGCCACATTGGAGTTGTATGGGGAAGATAGTGATGGGTGGAAAGCCATGGCTGTAGGAGAGAGCTAGCTTGTCTCATCAAGAGGCCAAATGCACGGGGAAGACAACTCATCTATCTTCCCGAGATGTAGGAAATAATGAAAAGGGAAGTGGGTTATCACTTGCATTCAGATAGATCACATGTAGGAGAAAGACTTTGGTGAGGCTGGCGGCAGTTGGTAGAAGTACTCATTTAAGGTTTGCACAGAATGCGGTGGGCATTTTTTCTAGTTTAGTGTTGTGGTTGAAGTTTGGTTGTCATCCTGTCAAGCGCTTACTATTGGGAGAGTCAAATGCTTGGGTCCTCTAAATTTCTGATAGAGGTTTCGATTGTGGGTGTAGCTCGGTTTGGGGTAGACACCCCCATTTTGCTCAAGTCTAAGGATAGGCTGACCACCTTTCATTTCATCATGGACCAACAATTTAAAATATTTTTGCTCAACTATGAGCCTTTGGTGTTAGTTGTAGTCAAAATGGTCTTGGGTTCGAGTTTTCTAGAGGAAATAGAGTATGGGCGCGATAATTTGCAGATATCTTCTCATTTTTTGGCTTCCCTACTGGATAATTTGGTCCCGAAGAATGAAGCAAGGAATTTAATGAGGAAATTGTTCATACCCGGACTGCTGGGTGGTATGGATGAGCTCCTTCGGGTGGTGGTGGAAGGGTGATGATGTCTGTGTGCATCGGAGGTGGCGAAGGTGAAGGATGAAGACATGGTGAAGATTTTTTTGTTTCTCTTGGACCTTCAGGGTACTAGGTTGATGAAGCACTGGGCCATAGTAGCGGTAGCAGTCATCTTCTTGAAGAAATGGTTCGGGCTAATGGCAACTGATAGTGATAAATGGATGAAGGAGTTTGAATATTTCACGTTTATGAATAAGTTTTTGTGAAGGGCAGTGTATGGTCTTGGTATTTTAGCAGCTGATTTTTTCTCTATTAATGCAAGCATGAACTGGTTAGATTGGTTTAAATGTAGACTGTTTAAAGTATTGAATGTTTGAAGCTATGACCTGTATTTTGGAGGATCCGTACAAACATTTTTTGGATTTTTTTTGGTTCTTGGTGGAATTGGTGAAATTAGCTCAATACCTACATAGTAGACAGTTGTACTTTGGATCTATAAGTATAAATACAATATAATCCTTATGTATCAAAAAAAAAATTAAAAATTAGTTGAGTTTCAATAACGTAGTTGGATATTGTTGTGTTAATATATCAATTTGCATCTCTTGTGTTGAGTTGTTTATTGATGCATAAGATGAGTAAATAGAGATAAAATCTCATGATTACAAGATGACCGTTTATGTGCATGAATAAATAGTAGAAGGATGTAGATGAACTCAATTCATTTAACTTTATGCCTCTTGGTAGGCATTCCTCTTGAACCTCTAATATGAGGTGCCTAAGACTTCCCTGTAGCTTTTACCTTTCATTGTCGCCTTTCCTCTTCATTGTTAGACTCGTCTCCTTTTTCCTTATCTACATTTATGGCTTTGACTTCTAATTCATCCCATGTTTTACCTTCCTCCTCTTCAGAATCTTCTTCTTCTTCTTCCTCCTCCTCTGACTCCACAAGAGATTCATCTTTTGAACCTTCCTCATCTGATTTTGATTCCTCTTCTACATCAGAGGGTTCATATCCTTGATCTGATTCTTCTAAATTATCAAAATAAGAATCACTAGCTTCCATATTTAAAAATTCCCAACCAACATCTTCAATAAATTTATCTGGATCATCAATAATAGTCTTCAAAATTGGCTGCCAGTTCAAGTTCGTTCTGCTTTCATAATACTTTATATCCATGGAGTTCAGCCATTCCTTGATGCCATCAAGTGAAGATTGAGGAATGGCGTACATGCAGAGTACATCCCGATTGAAGTCTTTGAAAACAATAGCCATAGCAAATGCCTTTTGCCCAAGTCCTACTCTCTCAAGGTTAACAATCTCAATCTCACTAATAGTGATTACTAAGAAAGGTAATTCCTCCAACTCTACCAAACAGTTTACCGTAGGAACAATAAAAGTAGAGTCTTTGAAAGGAAATCCATGAAAACCAAGCTCTCTAAATGTTATATCAAACTCTAGTTCAAAATATTTTAGATGAGGCTGCTCCCATAGCTCTCTTATTGGCTTGATAAATCCTTGAAACTTTGCATTGATATTATTTTTATTGTCCCTCTCTTGCTTTTCTTCCTCAATTTCATCAGGATCATACATTGACCTTCTTGCCCCTCCTAAAGTTTGGACCACATCCATTACCTCCACATAAAACTAGACATCCTTGATCTTCTTGGTTCCCACGACATGATATGGTTATGCAAATGAAAATGAAGCAAAGTAATCATCTCCTTCTCCGTTGGTTGGAAGAATGCATGCTTAATTTTTTGATACATAATATCAGGTCTCTCTTCTGCTCTCATGGTTGAATACCGAAATTAATTATGGTGGACCTCCAGAGTTCCAGTCATCTTTCTTCCTCTTCCACCAAATGCTGGCCTGATCCACACGTTTGCCAGCCTAATTGCCTTTGTTTTTGAAAGTTGAAGTTTCTCTTGAGTCACCAGTGTAGCTCTCTTTGCCTTTTTCAGACTCTTTCATTACTACAGGAAATTAGCGCCTAATTGATTATCAATCTCTATCTCACTAATAGTGATTACTAAGAAAGGTAATTCCACCAACTCTACCAAACAATTTACCATAGGAACAATAAAAGCAGAGGCTTCGAAAGGAACTCCATGAAAACCAAGCTCTCTAAATGGTACATCAAACTCTAGTTCAAAATATTTTAGATGAGGCTACTCCCATAGCTCTCTTACTCGCTTGACAAATCCTTGAAACTCTGTATTGATTTTATTTTTCTTGTCCATCTCTTGTTGTTCTTCCTCAATTTCATCAAGATCATACATTGACCTTCTTGCCCCTCCTAAAGTTTGGACCACATCCATTACCTCCACATAAAACTGGACATCCTTGGTCTTCTTGGTTCCCACGCCATGGTATGGTTATGCAAATGAAAATGAAGCAAAGTAATTATCTTTCTTCCTCTTCCATGAAAACCAAGCCCTCTAAATGCTATATCAAACTCTAGTTCAAAATATTTTAGATGAGGCTACTCCCATAGCTCTCTTACTCGCTTGACAAATCCTTGAAACTCTACATTAATTTAATTTTTCTTGTCCCTCTCTTGTTGTTCTTCCTGAATTTCATTAGGATCATACATTGACCTTCTTTCCCCTCCAAAAGTTTGGACCACATCCATTACCTCAACATAAAACTAGACATCCTTGGTCTTTTTGGTTCCCACGCAATGATATGGTTATGCAAATGAAAATGAAGCAAAGTAATCATCTCCTTCTCTGATGGTTGGAAGAATGCATGATTAATGTTTTGATACATGATATCAGAGCTCTCTTCTGCTCTCATGGTTGAATATCAAAATTCATTTTGGTGGGCCTCCAGAGTTCCAGTCATCTTTCTTCCTATTCCATCAAATGCTGGCCTGATCCACACGTCTGCCAGCCTAATTGTCTTTGTTTTTGAAAGTTGAAGTTTCTCTTGAGTCACCAATGTAGTTCTCTCTACCTTTTCAGACTCTTTCATTGCTACAGGAAATTAGCGCCTAATTGATTAACAATCTCAATCTCATTAATAGTGATTACTAAGAAAGGTAATTCCACCAACTCTACCAAACAGTTTACCGTAGGAACAATAAAAGAATAGGCTTCAAAAGGAACTCCATGAAAACCAAGCTCTCTAAATGGTACATCAAACTCTAGTTCAAAATCTTTTAGATGAGGCTGCTCCCACAACTCTTTGACTCGCTTGACAAATCCTTGAAACTCTGTATTGATTTTATTTTTCTTGTCCCTCTCTTGTTGTTCTTCCTCAATTTCATCAAGATCATACATTGACCTTCTTGCCCCTCCTAAAGTTTGGACCACATCCATTACCTCCACATAAAACTGGACATCCTTGGTCTTCTTGGTTCCCACGCCGTGATATGGTTATGCAAATGAAAATGAAGCAAAGTAATTATCTTTCTTCCTCTTCCATGAAAACCAAGCCCTCTAAATGCTATATCAAACTCTAGTTCAAAATCTTTTAGATGAGGCTACTCCCATAGCTCTCTTACTTGCTTGACAAATCCTTGAAACTCTACAATAATTTTATTTTTCTTGTCCCTCTCTTGTTGTTCTTCCTCAATTTCATTAGGATCATGCATTGACCTTCCTGGCCCTCCAAAAGTTTGGGACCACATCCATTACCTCAACATAAAACTAGACATCCTTGATCTTTTTGGTTCCCACGACATGATATGGTTATGCAAATGAAAATGAAGCAAAGTAATCATCTCCTTCTTTGCTGGTTGGAAGAATGCATGCTTAATGATTTGATGCATGATATCAACTCTCTCTTCTGCTCTCATGGTTGAATATCAAAATTCATTTTGGTGGGCCTCCAAAGTTCCAGTCATCTTTCTTCCTCTTCCACCAAATGCTGGCCTGATCCACACGTCTGCCAGCCTAATTGCCTTTGTTTTTGAAAGTTGAAGTTTCTCCTGAGTCACCAATGTAGCTCTCTCTACCTTTTTAGACTCTTTCATTGCTATAGGAAATTAGCGCCTAATTGATTAACAATCTCAATCTCATTAATAGTGATTACTAAGAAAGGTAATTCCACCAACTCTACCAAACAGTTTACCATAGGAACAATAAAAGCAGAGGCTTCAAAAGGAACTCCATGAAAACCAAGCTCTCTAAATGGTACATCAAACTCTAGTTCAAAATATTTTAGATGAGGTTGCTCCCATAGCTCTCTTAATCGCTTGACACATCCTTGAAACTTTGTATTGATTTTATTTTTCTTGTCCCTCTCTTGTTGTTCATCCTCGATTTCATCAAGATCATACATTGACCTTCTTGCCCCTCCTAAATTTTGAATCACATCCATTACCTCCACATAAAATTGGACATCCTTGGTCTTCTTGGTTCCCACGCCATGGTATGGTTATGCAAATGAAAATGAATCAAAGTAATTATCTTTCTTCCTCTTCCATGAAAACCAAGCCCTCTAAATGCTATATCAAACTCTAGTTCAAAATATTTTAGATGAGGCTACTCCCATAGCTCTCTTACTCGCTTGACAAATCCTTGAAACTCTACATTAATTTTATTTTTCTTGTCCCTCTCTTGCTATTCTTCCTCAATTTCATTAGGATCATACATTGACCTTCTTGCCCCTCCAAAATTTTGGACCACATCCATTACCTCAACATAAAACTAGACATCCTTGGTCTTTTTGGTTCCCACGCAATGATATGGTTATGCAAATGAAAATGAAGCAAAGTAATCATCTCCTTCTCCGCTAGTTGGAAGAATACATGCTTAATGTTTTGATACATGATATCAACTCTCTTCTGCTCTCATGGTTGAATATCAAAATTCATTTTGGTGGGCCTCCAGAGTTCCAATCATCTTTCTTCCTCTTCCACCAAATGTTGGCCTGATCCACACGTCTGCCAGCCTAATTGCCTTTGTTTTTGAAAGCCAAATTTTCTCCCGAGTCACCAATGTAGCTCTCTCTACCTTTTTAGACTCTTTCATTGCTACAGGAAACTAGCGCCTAATTGATTAACAATCTCAATCTCATTAATAGTGATTACTAAGAAAGGTAATTCCACCAAATCTACCAAACAGTTTACCATAGGAACAATAAAAGCAGAGGCTTCAAAAGGAACTCCATAAAAACCAAGCTCTCTAAATGGTACATCAAACTCTAGTTCAAAATCTTTTAGATGAGGCTGCTCCCATAGCTCTCTTACTCACTTGACAAATCCTTGAAACTCTGTATTGATTTTATTTTTCCTGTCCCTCTCTTGTTGTTCTTCCTCAATTTCATCAAGATCATACATTGACCTTCTTGCCCCTCCTAAAGTTTGGACCACATCCATTACCTCCACATAAAACTGTACATCCTTGGTCTTCTTGGTTCCCACGCCATGGTATGGTTATGCAAATGAAAATGAATCAAAGTAATTATCTTTCTTCCTCTTCCATGAAAACTAAGCCCTCTAAATGCTATATCAAACTCTAGTTCAAAATCTTTTAGATGAGGCTACTCCCATAGCTCTCTTACTCGCTTGACAAATCCTTGAAACTCTACATTAATTTAATTTTTCTTGTCCCTCTCTTGTTGTTCTTCCTCAATTTCATTAGGATCATACATTGACCTTCTTGCCCCTCCAAAATTTTGGACCACATCCATTACCTCAAAATAAAACTAGACATCCCTGGTATTTTTGGTTCCCATGCCATGATATGGTTATGCAAATGAAAATGAAGCAAAGTAATCATCTCCTTCTCCGTTGGTTGGAAGAATGCATGCTTAATGTTTTGATACATGATATCAACTCTCTCTTCTGATCTCATGGTTGAATATCAAAATTCATTTTGGTGGGCCTCCAGAGTTCCAATCATCTTTCTTCCTCTTCCACCAAATGTTGGCTTGATCCACATGTTTTCCAACCTAATTGCCTTTGTTTTTGAAAGTTGAAGTTTCTCCTGAGTCACCTGTTAGGTTTTCAATGGCAGATATCTAAAAGCTAAATGCAGATTTTATCAAATAAACCAGAAGTAAAACACACAGAAAAATAACACAGAGAATTTAACGTGGTTCACCCAATGTGGGCTACATCCACCAAACTGCAGCCATCCAATGATATTATTAACCAGTGCAAAACCCTATTACAATATCGCGAATAATCGCCTGTTTCTTATGATACTGTTTTTGAAATTTTATTATGGTATGTGCACTTTGATATGATGTAATATGATTATGGTTTCGTCTCATATGTTGTAATATTAGATATATAATAGAAAAATAAATTATTGCATGAATTAAATAATAGCTTTTCATTCAAAATGTTTTTTTTTTTTGCAAAACACGGGTCTTCCAAAAGATCAAGATGGCCCTCAACATGATATAGATCCACAAAATATTGGTTATGTCAGTACAAATCACATGGAAAAGGATGTTGATGACACAGATATGGAAGACACCGAGGCCGATGACAATGATGATGACGATGATGACGATGACAACAATGACGACGATGATGATAATGATGACGATGATGATGGTGATGATAATGATGAGATATTTGGTGGTAGTAACTAGTGAAATTCATGATCATATAGACTGCATCATGGATCATTGTTGATATATCGTTATGATGACTCTTTTCATGGTTACTATCATATGTATCATTTTCACGGCCTACAGTACTATATTATTGAGTTGTATCATATTGACATGAATCATTTTCACTATATCATTTGGACATGTATCATCTTCTTGTATTAGTTTGAGTGACATAATTTATCAATTTTATTTATATCATTTGTACATGTATCATTTTGGCATGTTTTTGATGTACTGACATATTTGACTTTCACTTGTTTTAGTTATATATGATCTTATTAGTATTGACTTGTCAATTTATATATATTAAAAGTGGTCAATGATTTTTGGATGGATATTTATTACGTATGATGATTTTAATTTACTCCTCAGAATGGATGTTGTCAAATTCATTTAAATTATAGATATTTGACTCACCTGTTTTAATTATAGATGATGATCATGTTAGAATAATAGTTTAGGCGGTGATGAAAGGTAAAATTAATGCTTGGCACCTTGAGAACGTAATTGAACAAATTAGAGAAGTGTTAAGCTCTTTTGGTTAGTAATGACATTGAATAATAGATGTACTTTTTTATCTTTACAAGCAATACAAAATTTTTGTGTTACCGACCCAAAAAAAAATTATTATCTTGTTATTTAATCATATGAGTTAAATAATTAAATTACTTACTGTATAATCATATGAGTTAAATAATTAAATTACTTACTGTATAATCATATGAGTTATTTAAGAGGCACGATATATTTAACTAATTAAATTGAAATAAAACATATTAAATTAATAAATGGAAGCAAAACAAGAAGCATTTTTAGAAGCAACAATGGAAGCCAAACTAGAAGCAAACCAAAAGCAATCTTGGAAGCAATACCAGAAGCAAAATTGGAAGCAAAACTAGCAGCAAAATCGAAAGCAAACTTGGAAGCAAAACTGGAAGCCAACTTGGAAGCAAAACTGGAAGCAAACATGGAAGCAAAATTGGAAGCAAAATTGGAAGCAAAAATGGAAGCAAAAGTGGAAGCAAAATTGGAAGCAAACTCGAAAGCAAAAGTGGAAGCAAAAGCAGAAGTAAAAGTGGAAGAAAAACCGGAAGTAAAAGTGGAAGCAAAACCGAAAACAAAATTGGAAGCAAAACTAGAAGCAAAAATGGGAGTAGACATAGAAGCAAAGAAGTCGAATTGGACGCCAATTTTGGCGTTACTTCCGACATTATTTTTGGCGTTGTTTCAAGCGGCTGAAGAGACGCTAGTTCCCGACGTTATTTTGTGTGCTAATGTGGACACTGTGATTTCCTGGTGCAACAGATGACGCAAAAGTCGACGCCGAGAAGACCATTCCTTTTGTGCCAAGTTTAGCGCCAGCGAAATGACCTGATTCGTGGACTGAAATACACAAAAATTTGGTGCTATTTCAGGCACTATTTTCCTGTTCTGTTGTAGTGATCATTTCATAAAGAAATTTGATCCATTTGAACACATTATATGGAGGGAAGGGTTGAATTCCTAAAATATGGGATAAGCTAGGAAATAGGAATAGCCTTCATCTGAAAATGTTGTCATAAATGGAAGAGTAGATCAGGATGATCAAGGAAAGCTTTATTGATACAAAGAATTAGTTAAGGAGTAGTACTATTATGCTCAAGATCAATAGATGTGTAAGGGAATTATTATGCTTGAGATGGACAATTGTTAAGGGGTAGTACTATTATGTTTAAGGTAAATATTAGTGTCAGTGATGGACGTTCTCGACTTCTGAATTGTTTGATGGTGTAAAAACTAGAGGAAGGATGGGACCCACGATGTAGTGCACAATACACTGACATTTCTTTTCTATTTGGGTTATGTTAAGGGAATGTGAACATGTTTTTTTAGTCACTATGGTATGGGTGTCAGGTAGGATATGGTCACTATTGTACTTATGATGTACATATGAGTCAATGTAATTATGATTCATAGTTCTCTGGAGAGGAAAAGTTTGCTTGACACACACAAAGTTCTTCCAATGAAATAGCAAGGTCAGTCAGTGCAAGGTCTAGGAAGGGCAAGATTGTAGAGGGTAGTGCTACAAAGGAAGATTACTTTAAGGCTAATCAAAATTTACTTATTTCTTGTATGATTTGGAAAATTGTAAATAAAAACTTTTATTTGACTTTATCTATATGTTTTCATACTTTAAATCATCAAGGATGATGATTCATAAGGGGGGAAGTATGTTACACCCCATTTCTCAATTACCATATTACTTTTACCTTTATGAGTGAATATGATGTTAAATGCAAAATATAACTTTGATATGTTCAATGGATGAACGATTTACATGAATATGCATTATGATGTTATTGTCTTTTAATACTTTAATGATGCAAATGATATATGATAGATATGATTTTCATGTGATTAGCTAACTACATTTATGATGCACTAAGTTGGATGCAGGAAAGAATCAAGTCCTCCAATAAGGGAGATGAAGTATCACCTAGGAGAGGAGCTTGACATGATAACCACTAATGTGCCTATTTGAGATATCACACACTCACAACCTAGTTAGTCATGTTGAGTCAAGTCATTTTGGGAATTAGTAAGGGTCGTAATGTTTGGGGGATGATTGAAATTTTGAGTTAATGTCTTTGATTTCTTTGGTTATTTCTCTAATTCGAGTCATAATGTTGAATACCTTTGATGTGGTTGAGATATTTGAATGTTATGAATGAATGTTCATATGAATATAGGTACATATTTATATATATCTTGAATATATATGTATGCATATAATACGATGACACATACATATTACAAACATATATGCAAACATTCATAGATGTAAATATATATATTGTATATATGAATATCAATATATATATATATATATATATATATATACATGTATATATATGCTATTATATTTGAATAATGATATATATATATAAATAAAAGGTGAAACTCTTGTATATATCAACCGCTACGTATGTAGATATAGATATATACATAGGTATGAACATGAATGTAAAGTAAAAATATAAATGTATGTATAAGCACTAGTATATGTTTGTACGTATACAAATGATACTAGTGTCAGAAATTGAATAGTACTTGTATGTCTATATCGTATATATATAGATATATAAATATTATTACATTTAAATATATATAAAAAGGGATATATAAATATATGTTCTTATATATACGTAAAATTAATGAACCAGTAAAGTATAAATATATATAATATAAATATGACCATAAATATATATATATATATATATACATTAGTTGTATATATATACTTTTGTATTATAATTATATATTAATATATATAAATATATTATATAATATTCATATTAAATGACAAATAAATATATTTGAATATATTTACACATATACATATACATATATATGAGAATTTATATTTAAATATCGATATTATAATACATATAAATAAATTCAAATATAAGCATTATAGTTTATAAGATTTTAAGCAGCCAAATTCATGGATAATTAGCCATGCATAGGAGAAGAGTAAAGTAGATTAAATAGGATGTGGTTAATTTACGCCGAAGGCGTATCCAATTTGAGAGAGCTCAACCTAAAATTTGAAATCAGGGGTTGACCTCTTTCTACAGCACTTGGCCAACAATTGAATACAAGTGCACCATCGATCTTATTATCACCACTGAAGAGTTAATACACATTTGCACTGTTGAACATCTCCTCACACCAACCAACTCATATAAGAGTTAATGCAAATTATTATTGTAGATAACATTTGCAACATCACCAAAGAGGCTAGAGTTGGCATGGTTTTGGAAAGAGTGAATGACGCTACAATACAACTAATATCCTCTTCCCAATATATAAGATATTTGAGATAATCAAAGCTACCATATCTACCAATAGCTATACACCTGTCAATCAAACTTTCTTGAATGTTTCCGAAGTCATTAATTCTCCGTAGATTTCCTCTAGATTTCCCTCCACCATAACATATTGTATAGGATATTTCAAAAGTCATTAACTACATTTACTTGCATTTGGTATAGGATCTTTTCACCACATTTATGCACCATAACTGCTGGCTATTTTCCGTCGCCTCCTATTTTCTACAAATAGACCTATAACTATAAGAATACAAAATAGTAACAGTCTGCCACATATATAGAGAACAAAGCTTGTTGAAGATAAGGATTGCAGAAGAACAAATTGCAAACTGTAGGCTATTGCAGAAACAATCAGGTATGTAATCTACTTCTGCTAATTTTCATAGCTTATTTCTGCTACATGTTTCCTTTGTCTTTGTTCTAGTTCCATATATTCTGAGAATGATTCTAGTTGTTTGTTCTAATCTTTACAAAAAAAAATTAAATTTTCTGCCTTTTATGTTTTCTTGGATGTCCATAGTTTGTTCGAAAGCTCCCATTTAGACAGTATTTTACCCCATACTTTTTGTAGTCATATAGGTCTCATGGAATTTAAACTCAAAAAATGTCATCGAGGATAGAATTGGGTTGTGATTCCCTGCAGTCCTGCAATCATGACCAATCACTAAAAGAGGAATAGATGTTATAAAAAAATGATGAAACAAAATAAAGCATGTTTACCTCTTAGTGTTTTTGTGGGTTAAAGATCCTGTCCATATTCTGCCCTTTTGCTTTTATCATCGATAATTATTTTTCTAGTTGAGTGCACAACTAGAACCTAGAATCATCCTTAGATTATCATCATCGTCACTGTATTGGTAGCTCTAGACTTATCACTTGCAATTTTAAGACCAGGTAACCAAAATTACACAAAGATCGGCCTAAATTTGTCTCCACAATGCCAACAAATATCAATACAAACCCTATCCCTAACTTCTTCTCTACTTAGAACACCGAGAAAGTAGCTAAGTGAGCTACCTTTTGGGTTTTAAATTGAACGAAAGAGGACTCCTTGCTCAACCAACCCAACACCCATAAAGTAGATGTTTGAGCTACTTTTAGGTTTTGAGTTTTCAGGGAAGGACTCTCCTCTCAATCAATCCAACAAAAGAGGATTCCTCGCTTGGGCAATCCAACTGGAGAGCACTCCCTAAATCTACCAACTCAAAGAAAGAACAATACCTTGCTTGATCAACATTAATGGGAGTGAGAAAACTCCCAGCTCAACCAACCCAATAGGAGAGCACTGGTGTGCTTTGCCTTGTTGAAGCTGCAAATATGTGTGGCCATCAAGAACTCTAAAACCATGCCATCGCTTCCTCTCTCCCCAATCCAGATGATATGGTGCAGCCGCATAAAATTTCTTTAGGAAGAAATAAAATGGAAAAAAATCATTTTAGGGTTTTATTTTTTCTTTCCTCTAGCATTCTAGGGTATAAATCCTCCTTTTGTGGTGAGATAGACAAGTGGCTTCATCCCTTCTGTTTATTTGGACATATTTGTTCAACTTCCAGAAATAGGTGTTTTAAAACCCTTAAAGCCAACAACATCTTGCGAAATTGAAGAAAGCTTTTGTTTTTCAATTTCTAGGTGTTTTATATCATTTTTTCGTATCATTAAAAAAATTACTATAACTAAAATCGTGGGTCCAATTGCTTGTTCTTTTGTTTAGGAAAACTTTAATTCCAAACACATTTAACGATCAATTTCTTAGTAGGCCTATAGAAAGAAAGTGATTGTAATAAAAAATTATGACCATATCCATTAAACAAGTCTTTTCGTTTTGACCCTGACAACTTCAAAATCTCTCCATACTTTTTTTAAGTAGATTGATTTTGGAAAAACCACCCCAACGTCAAATATAAAAATCTTTGTATTTTTTATTTATACTTATATTTATATTTTTTAATAAAGCTTTTCTTCCATAAAATATACTTATATAACTAAATAGCATTGTCCATGGAATTTGGTTCGTTAAATTTATTGTTGACTAAAGAAAATTTAGTCTGATAATCTAAAGCTATCGTGCTGATGGTGGATTACCCACTTTGTCAAAAAGCAACCAAATCGCATATTTTTATCTCCATCCAACATGACAGGCAGTCCATATCAATTTTTAGTGTATATACGACCTAATTGATGCTTCTTTCATAAAGACAATTTCAACGTGTCTATTAAATTATGTATATACGACTAAGATGTTTTTATTAGTGATCAAGCATTTGGTCAAGTGGGGAATAGATTTCCCCAAGATAGCAATGAATATATGTCTAACAATAGATAACACATAAAATGCAAAAGTAAGAGTGGCCGAGAATATAATAAACCGGACATGGGTGATCCAGTTTGTTGCTACTTGAAGGCATCACTTATACGCCAAGCAGTTGATATGTTCGATCAATTGCCATGAGATTGACTATTGCCTTCACATTTTTGAGGTAAAACAATTGGTTCAAATCAACAACTAAGTGTATTGACTAATGTGGAGAGGACTCTAGGGCTTTTGGTAATTGTATAATTTATAATTTATATAATTGTTTATTTGATAATATTATTGTTTTATTAATTGCATAAATTTATTAGATTATTACTTTTATAATTTTATGAAAATAATTATTATGTTCATTTTATTATATTTTTATTACGATTTTTTCATTCGAATTTGATATATATTCATATTTTCCTTAGTTATATTAGTTTTTTATTTTTCAAAGTTTATGATATTTTAAGTTTATAAATTATTTTATTAATTTCTTAAGTTTATTAGATTATTACTTTTAGAATTTTATATATTTTTTATTATATTCATTTTATTATATTTTTACTATGATTTTTTCATTAAAATTTCATATATATTCATATTTTTCTTAGTTATATTAGTTTATTATTTTTCAAATTAGTTTATTATGGTAGATAATGTAATTTACTTGACTCTAATTTTCCTTAAGTCTACATCTTTCACTTGCTTTATGTTTTGTACTTATTCAATCAATATAAGGAAATTAAAATGTATGTATTTGATTTTACAAATACTAAAGTTAGAGTTTAATTTTGTTTTACTTGTAATCACATGTCTACAATATACTTTCTTCACCTTGTATTTTATAGCTCTATTTTTTGACCTATAAAAGTGCATATTCAAAATTACCAATAAGGAAAAGAAAACAAATGGCTAAAATTTACAATGTTAGACATGGTAAAAATTTATTATAATCTACTTTGCTATAGTTTGGTTTTTAATGCTTTTGCATTGTGGTTTTCAAAATAATGATATTAGTTAATATTAGGTTCTATTTCATATTTACTACATCCATGAATGGCACTTCCTTGTCGATGAACTGATATCATAGAAATATTAGACAGTGACAGTTCGCCTGGAATTCCAATATCTTCATCTCCTTCGCAAAATTGGGATGGAAGTTCTGCAAATGTTGTAGACCTCTCCAATGAAATCCTCAGTAGTTGCTCTGACAATTTCCACAAAATACAAATATTGGTTCAAAATATACAAAATGTCTAAGGTTTTGAAGTGCAGGCAATGGAGGCGCACTACAAGAATTCCACTGGACTTGTGACAAGCTTGCCGCATTTTGTACATTTCTACGAGAAATGCATGGTGACGAGATGTACGAGATGGGTGGTGCTCAGCAAATTAAATGTTCTTTCGAGAACTATATAAACAATGCCTGAAGAGCCTTTGTTCTTGCAATGTGTTTATAGTGCACTATTGTAATGTCAATATGAGCACTCCCAATTATGACTAGTGTCCTACTTTTTTGTTTGAAACTCGTAAAATATATGTTTTTCTTGTAGTACAATGACCAAGGCTGTGTTCCTTGCAAAAAAAACATTCCTCAAGATCTTTTAAAATTTGTACTACACATCTTGTTCAAAACTATGTAATTCATATCACTATATTGAAATACAATTTTGTCACCAATTAACTATAAAAATGCCTTATTTGTACTTGGTGTTATACTTATCTCACATGCATTATCTTTTACACTTCTATGTCATCCAATTCCACCTATGTAGCATTCTTAAAATTTGTACCCATGATTGTAATAATTAATACAAACAAGAAATAAATAAATTGTTCTTTTCTTTTTAGTAAGTCTATATTTACAACCCTTTCACATATCAGTTGTCAATGCTTTATCGAGTATGTGAACCATTTTGTTCAACTACGCTTAAAAATGGATAAACCCTTTCCTTATTCCAATATTGAATCTTCTTGGACAATATAATGTTATTAAGTTTGAGTTAGAAGTGAGCATTATCTATAGTAAACATTGAAATTTTCAAGCGCACTGTACGACCCTTTATTAACAAAAACCATTAATTCGTTGTGTCAGAGACTTGTGCTCATCATGTTTTGTACTCTTCCCTACTTTTTGTACTAATTATCTATAGGTATGTTTCAATTTCCTCATTTCTTCTTCAACTTTATTGTACAAACATCCACTTTTGCAAGTTTCCTTTTTAAACATCCATTGTACAATAAATTTTGCTTAAAGGTTACTTTCTTAAAAGATATAATGCATGTATTGTTACTTTCTAACAAATTTGACATGATATATTCTTTTATATATATACAATCATTGAAAAAAGAGATTTATTTGAAAATTTCCCTTCGCATGTAGTTGGTAAAATTTTACATTACCTAATTATTTATTTCTTCTTTATCACTATTTTTTCCTTCACTTAACTATCTTTGAACATATTCATTATTGTAATTATATTTAATGATCTTAATGCACAATTTATCAAGTTCCCCTTCACAAGACAACAACAAACTAGTCTACAATTTATGGTTTGAACGTTATAATTTTTTTATACTCCACTCATTTTAATAGATAGAGCACATAGCATGTTCTTTAATTGCATTCTTTTAGAATAAAACATGTGTTATCTAGAAGACTTTAGAATCAAATTATATTATTGACAAACATAATCCTTGTTTGCCCTACAATATAATTATTCTCAGTAGGTGTGTTTCCATTTCCTATTATCTTATGCAACATTACTCTTCACCTTCGATCAACTGTCTTTGATTATTGTCATTGTGACACAATATAGTGTCTTGTTCCTTTTAAATAATAGCACTTTTGGGGTCAATTTACATTCGAAACATTTCCAAATTAGCATATTTCCATTCGCTCCAAAACTTATTACTCACAACATTAAATATTTTGAAAGCCTAATTTTTGTACTTCCACATGCTCGCAGGCACATTTAGTACACAAAATCTGAACTAAACAATGGCGACATTAACTACAAATGCCATTGTAGATATTCTTTCAGGCATATCTATTTTGAGCCCTATTTTGCAAGTTGAATCTATTGACTCCATTCAACAGGCTCATTCTACACTTGTCAAATATCGTGTTCAACTTTCAGATGGTTCACACAAACATCAGGCTTTACTTCCTGATCAATTCAACGATCTTGTTTTGGAGGAGGCTTTACTGAAAGGTTCTATTGTCCTACTCAAACAATATACTTCAAATATTTTCAATAAACTCACGTATGTCCACTCTTTCCCAAAAACTCTTTCTTCGTTTTATTTCCCCCCTACATGCTCTTGCTAAATGTAACACTTTTTTCAAATTGCAAGGCTATCATAATTGAAAAATTTGAATTAATTTCAAACAATGCACCTATTGTTGGTAATCCAACTCCTCTCCTCCAATCTAGAAGCTCCCTCCCATCAAGTAGCTCTCGAGCCCCATTAGGATCCTCTCAATCTACAAATGATTCAATTGAAGAAGATGGAGACCCTCAGACTCAACAGAGTATATCCCCTTTCAAACCAATTCCAATAAAAATGTTAACCCCCAGCCATAAGCATTGGTCCATTGAGGGTCGAGCCTTGATGAAATCATCAATCCATGAATATAAAAATGGTGGATGTGATGGAAAAGTTTTTAGATTCATTTTTATAGACATGGCAAGCTCTGAAATTCATATTTCTTGCTTCAACATTCTGTTAGTTGCTTATTATAGATAAATTGGAGTTCAATGTGAACAAAGGTAACTAAATATTATTCTGGAATTTCAACTTCAGCATTTTATTTTCTATTAGTTATTTTTCAAATACTTACTAGTTCTTTTTTTATTATAGATACATTGTCGTTCAATGTGACTGTTCCACATTTTTGCTATACCATTGTATTCGACTACATCCATTCTTGTAATGCAAATTAAACAATCCACTTAAATGGCATAAATTTAAGTGTCATTTACTTATTTTCATGTGTTGTTCTAATATGTTACATACATACAATATGCCTACATAAAGTCTAATAAGGCTAACAATCGTTTGCACTATATTTATTTCACTTCACGACTTTTAAGATCGTGTGAACTAATCCCTATTTCAACCACTATGACTAAACAAAATCAAATATAGCCATACACATTTTCCGCATACCCATTGCACACCAAAAGTGCAATAGCTAGTAAATGGTAAAGAAAGGCAAGTTTTAGTGATGGAAAGAATCACCTAAAGTCCATGCATGGGTTGAGGTAATGCATATATTATGCAAGGAAGTAAGCATAATTTTAACTAAACACCAATGAATAAATCATGCGAATAGAATAAACAATGTTTAACTGAAAGCAAGTCGCATACATATAATGCAAGTAATGTAAATGATGCAATTACTGCACATGGACCATGTGCATATATAAATTAACTTAGTATTGCATATTTAAAAGGAAGTGGTAGTGCATAAAGTGCAACATAATAATAAAGTCGATTATAATGCAAAGCATGTTACATAAAATGTTGAGTAATAGAAAAGCACACACAACAAATAGAGGGTCATTGGACTTAGTCAAGCCATGCCAGGGATGAAGAAATAGATTTTTTTTAATGTTTGAATGGCAAACATTAATTTAGGCACCATAAGGAGAGTGTGGCAAGGAGAAAAAGCCATGATGGAAGTAGTAAACCCATAGGTAACTGTTACCATGATTTGACTTGGTAAAATATCTATTGCTGGCAGTTTTGAGAGGTGACTCAACCAAGGAATAGAGGTTGAAGTTGTTGGGACTGTATATGTGTATGTATTCTAATTGTTTAAGTAGCCATGTTGCACTCAACCTTGCTTAGTCGACCTGTTAAGAAGAGAATTTGGTTTTAGTATTGTATTTACAGTCTTAAACATGGCATTCAAATGTAAAAGGTGGAAAATTTGAGAACTAAATTGTAGCATTAAGATTTTCAATGTTTTATATAAATAGAAGTCAACCTTTTCGGCTTTGACATTCAATCATTTCATTATTCCAATTTATTTTGGTATAGGTTTTCTTGTGCAAAAGCCAAGTTTTTGAGTGTTGTGGAGAGATGTGAGAGGGGGAGATTTTCATTGAGAGAGTTAGAGGTTTTTCTTGTATAGTTTGAGTATTTGGAGATAGGGTTAGATTGGTGAGCAAGTTGAATGTAGAAGGTGCAACAAACAGAGTTTTGGCTCCAAGCTTAGAAGGAAAATTCTTCGTTGGAAGCTAATTTCCAAGCATACTTGTCTTTCTTACCGATTATTCTTTCTATTATGAAATCTATGTTTTTATTTTAATGAATACAAGTGATTGAGCAAGTTATAGTTGTCTACCATAGTTGTTAAGAAAGCTTGTGAATATGTCTAGATTGGAAATAAGTTGTTGGGTGAAATCACAATACCGTGTCTCACTTTTTTTCCAAGATGGACATTTACATCAATATTTTTAACTGAACCTTGATCTTCTAAGACCTATAGTAGCTAAACCGTTAATAATTTGAAGATGATGTGAACTAGTGATTTGTAGCAATTTGTGTGGAGATTATAAATATATTTCAAAAAAAGAAAATAAATAAATCATGCATCTTTCAACATCTCCTTTAATAACTAGATTTAAACAAAAAACAACATTTTCATAAAGTAACATTTGTGTCATACAACATAATTTTTTTTCTATAAAGGATAAATTCTAATTTTTGGAATATAGATTCTCAACATCAGTATCTAGGGAATGGATATTTTTTCATAATTTTTTGTTACATATATATTTTTCAATTAATTTTTGAAGTCACTATACCTTGAATTTGGACATGTGTGTGTGTCGTACAACCTAACTTGTTGTGTATATATCAAAATCCAAATTTTCTTTTTTTAGTGAAACATGGACATCAATACCTAGGGAAAAGGGTATTTTTTGAATTTTTTTTACAATGGTTTATTATTTTTCAACCTCTGTAGAATGAAGAGCTTGATGTTCAGAGAAAAACCTATGTTCAGTAAAAATTAAAAATTAAATACAAGATTAAATGAAAAAATATCAAAATTATACTTGTTGGAAAGCTCATTTTGAGGGCTACAATCTTGCAAAATATATTTTTCTAAATGATGTTATTTAATCCCTCAAAATGTAAAGTAAACATGCTTTTTTGCCAACATTTTGATAGGTGTGAAGGAGACTCCATTGTGGGTATGATTTAATACTAGAGGGGTTTGATCTAAGGGGGTCTTATCTATCCCTATTCTATTAAAACCCTTTATATGGAACCTCTCAATGCTAAAATCATTAGTTTTTTCTAAAAAAAGGTGATTTCAGGCAAAAATCAGCATGTCCCAAAAGTGAGACACGCTATTGTGGCAACACCCTGTTTTGGATATCATATTAGTATGATACCTATATAAAAATGTTATGATCATCATTATTGTATAACTATATAGAAGGTATATGCATATGATACTGAGATGATTGTATGTTACTTATTTTCTTACACAAATTATGGTGTTAGTAATGCATGAGAATGAAGCACATTAGATATGTCATCATTGACAGATTATGATTTTATGCAAACCATGTTTGTAATTTATCCTTGAATGGTTACTCATGTTTCCTTGAAAGTAGGAAGATATTCTTTTCCTTGTGACTAGGGTGAACACTTGATTGTTGCATTATTTTTGATTGAATCCATAGGTTGGGATTAACTTATCTGGTCAAATGGATCATTTAGTTGTATTACTTTTGAAATGGAGTCATTTAATGTTGTGTGGATTATACTTTTAGAATAGATCATGGGAAATGATATTACATTGAAGTACTATATTGTTAGTTTGTAATGTTATGAGAACCTTTGTGGTTAATGAGGTTTGTCCCTGGGATTAGGATAATCCATGGAGGGGGGTAACCAAGTTGGCTAGTTAGTGTTGGGAATAGGATGCCATTTAATTTCAATCCTAAACATATTTCATGTATCTCCTAAGTCCTTGTAAAGTGTTTCCTAACACTAGGATTTGAAAGAGATTAAATTCAAATGAAATGAACATGTAAATTGACATTCATAATTATCCCTAAATAATAGGAACATGTGGGGATGCCCAAGATGAGTTCCTAAATAATAGGAGCACATGGGGCACCCACATGGAAGGTGGAACCCACCTTGCTTCAGTTAACTATTTGGAGGATTGGTAACACTTTAGTAATGCATGTTTTGTTCCTACACAATGGGGATTGATATTTACAAGAGTGGAGTGACACTGTCAGTTCAATATCAATAATAGGTGGATACTTTCAATTAAGTGGGGATGATCAATCGTGCATAATGTTTGCATGAATTGGTGGAGAGATATGTTTTAGTTAACTAAGATTGACTTGGGTCCACCTTGGGCACCCAAGTTTGCATCTTTCAGTTAACACCTTTTGCATGAGAAGATATTTACAAGGCTTAGTTAAGTGGGCCCATTCTTGGGCGTAAAATTTGAGGTGATGCTTGCAAGATATTTTCTTGACCAACTATTAGTTAAGTGTTCAGTTTGGGGCACCTAAATTGAGGAGACTTTGGTTTTGACTTCATGTTACAGTGTGGAACTCTACTTGCACAATCTAGGCATGCTTTTTTGTGAGGAGATTTATGCTCTTGTATTTGATAACTCTTATGAGTTTACATGCTCATTAATTATCTATTTATTGCAGCAATTACATCAGAGTTTGAAGGAGGTTAGTAGGTTGAGCTTGTGCATGTATGAGGGTTTGAAGCATGGCATGGGATGTGTGTATTCATGTTTGATAACATGGAATACATGGATAGCTTGTGCTACAAAAAGTGTATGAGAATTTATTGTAGGTTGTGAAGAGGGATTGTTGAAGGCAATGAAGCATATCAATCAAGGATTGATACAATATTATTGTAATCTTGTTCTAAGGTTAAATAATACAAGCACTATTGATTCTGGTGGAGTTTTTTCTCGAAAAGGTTTCTCCACGTATATGCTATGTCACAACTTCTATCTTCTTGTCTCATTATTCTACAATCTTCTATCTCTTTCTATAATTGGTAAAATTGATCTAAACAGATTAATCATACACAAAGAACACTTAATTAGATCTACAATCTCATAGTTTTACAAGTTTTAAGCTACAATATTACCTTCATTTCCAACGGTTAGATCACTTGAATGTATGCCACCTTTTGGGTTGGAATTATGTTACATGTTATGTGGATTAGCTTGTCAAGATTTATTGTGGTCATGTTATTTACAAATCGAGCAAAGGGGTGGGTGAACATACGACTATCACTTCGTACAAGTGAGATACCACTTCTTAGTAAGTGGGTTTGATGTAATTATCAAATATTTGGCCAAAGTAAGTGTAGTTGCCATTGCATACACTTGTCGGTTCATTGTGAGCCAAGATTCCATACCTAGGCTAGAAATGCTATACATGTAGGCGAGTATCCATTGTATGGAAGCTCTAGTTATGTAGGGGGTGCTGCCATAATAGTGGTTTACACTTTCTGGGATATTTTGATTTTTGTTGAAATAACATATTTTTAGAAAATATAATGATTTAATCCTTGAAAAGTTCCATTTAAAGGATTCCAATTGAAGAGAGTTTGATCAAACCACCTTAGACCAAGACCCCTTGGATAGAACTCCGCTAGTTTTAAACCATACCTATAGCGTAGTCTCCTTTACACCTATCAAAATGTTGATAAAAAACCACTTTTGATTTAACTTTTGGGGGATCAAATGAATTCATTTAAAATTTATTTTTTGTAAGTATGTATTCCTTATTATAAGCTTCCAAAAAATTATAATTTTAATTAAATTAAATTTGATTATTATATTAGTTTTTTTATTTCTTGTGAATGTAGGTTTTTCATCGAAAATCAAGCTCTTTGTTCTGCACATGTGGAAAAATAGTAGATTATCAAAATAAAATTTTGAAAAATATGTTAAGGCTGGGTTTGATGTCCTTGATCTATTAAAAAATAAAATTGAATTTCGATACATACAAAATTTTTTATGTTGTATATAGTCCACCTATGTCTGAATTGCAATTGGTTTGACTTCGAAACTTGATTAAGAAAAAAATATTTAATAAAACACTATGAAACCAAATGAACTGGTTATATATCGTAGTTACAAATCTAAATTCGAAAAAAATAGAATTTTATCTTTCATACAAAAAAAGTTATGTTGTATACGGTGAGCATCACTCCTGAAAAAATGTTGTTTACTAATAAAAACTAGTTTTCGAAGGAGATGAAAAAAAAGTGCAATCTAATTCCAAAATTTTTGAAAAAAATATATTCAGAATCTATAGACAAAACTTCACAAATCATTATTTTTCATCATCTTCAAATTCCTCACGGTTTAGCCGCTATAGGAGCCCGAAAGTGAAGATTTAGTTAAAAAAAATCAGTTCAGTGTCTAGTTTGCCCAAAAATTGTAAACCAATATTGTGGGATCACCCTAGGACACAACACCATGCTCAGGAAGGCTATTATTATGGGGGTTACTTGATCAATCTATTCGTTGAAGGGATGGCCATCCTACCAATTAGGTAGATGTGTGGGGGATCGCAATAAGTCCGTGGTTGTGGGGAAAAAACTTGGGTGATACTTCTCCTCATGTAGTCAACAATCGAGATTTGAGGATGTATGCCCAAGAAGGGACATCTGGACCATTTGTACTTGTTTCATTGAGCTCTTGAAAGCTAGGTATGTAGCTTTGATCTTGTATCTTTAATGAAAACGTATTTGAATCATTACATGGGATTATGTAATGTTATTTGAAAATGAAACCATTACATGGGATTATGTAATGGTACTTTATTATGCAATGGAAATTTGAAATGAAATTATTTCGAATATGCATCTTTATTATTAAATTGGATTTTTTTATTGCTATGTGTTGGTAAACTTAAACCATTCTCATATAGGTTAATATTTAGGTGAAAACAATGGGTAAAATATTGGACTTGTTACACAATTGTTCTCAATATATTAAGATATTTATTGTTTGTGCTCATTCTTGTTGCTTAGTCCTAATCCATATTTGAGTATTTATAGACACATCACTAAAAAATTATTAAAATATTAAAATACAATGCATTAAAATTATTTTCAAAAAACAACATATAATGACCCCTTTAGACCATACATGATGCCTAATATACCATACATGACTCCTCATATTCCCTAATAGAGGCACAATAAGGAATACATGGCATATAAAAGACATCCAACATAATTGTGGTGGTATACATATGGTCTATAAAGGAGTATAAGAAATGTAAAACATATAGTACATATCTAACAAGTAGGGCTCTCATTTTTGTTGTGGGTAATAAGATTATTTTTGAAAGTCAGTACCAAAAATTCAAGTTTGTGATTTTATATGTCAATAACTATAGAACACAAAAATGAAATTCTGATTTGTAATTGATTATAAATAAGTATTTTTGAGAAAAAAGATTCCAAATAATATGTAGAATCTTTTTTCACTATTTAAATAGGACAACTTTTTACCTTTAAATAATCAAGAAGCTCTTGCCTTATACACACAAGATGATAATTGTGTCAACAATTACTTCTATTTCATGAGTCCATAATTAAAAAACTTATTAAATTTTTAAAAAAATTCTAAATTAACTAATTAAACTATTTGACTTTAATTATCTAAAACCTTGATTTAGAATTCTCAAGGTAAAATGGCATGCTACAACGTAATGTTTTGTAGTTGGATCAAAACAAAGGTAAAACATTGGTTTGAATCTTTTCTTTGAGAAAAGGTAGGCAACGGTGAAAAAACAGAGACAGAAATGGAGGAGGGAAATTATTTATTTATTTAAAAATATCAGGGGGAATCGAAAACTAATTTGGGGACAGGTCACACCTTACCTTTCACCAGTAGAGGGAAGTAAAAGAACCAATCTCCTTCCAGAGTCATTACAAATTATGTAAATAAGAAACCAGAAGCTGAGAGGGTGATAAATGGCGTCCAAGGCTGCGGTAAAAGTAGGGGCGAAGGCTGTACAAGTAATGGGATGGAGGGAGAAGCTGGAGAAATACAAAGGTGAGCTATCGAAGGGAGTATGGGGATATATGCAAGAAGGCCGGTGGAAGCCCCTCGCCATCAGCGCTCGCCACCGCGCTAAGCTACGCAAGCAGGTTCTCTTGGCAGGAGAGTAAGCCCCTAACCCATACTCACTATATATATGTCCATCAGTATAATGTACCCCTAATCCTTTGTGTATATGCCTTTATATGGTCTTTATTTATTTTTATTTTTCGCGTAGGGATTGGCCTTACGACCCACCCCGAAAGGAAATGAGAAATGTAATGAAGGGTCACAAATGCGATAGAATCTCTGCAGAAAAGTAAGTTGAAAAAAGTGAAATAAAATTTTCTTCGAGTTATATGTCGCTTGAGAAGTAACCGGTGCGAATCTCACGGAGTGTTAAGTTTTTTTCAGTTTTAGTTTGTTTATTGGAGTTGAGTTGCTTGAGTTTTTAAAATTTAAATTTAGGTTTTTACACAGTTTTATTTAAGCCTGTCCAAATATCATGGAGTTAAAGCGTTTTTTTGAGAAATTATTGATTTTTAAAATATTAATTTTAGGTTTTTTTCGACTTACTTTAACCTTTTCATTTTATTGATTTATAATGAGTTACATTCATTTTGTTAATAACTTAATTCTCATGGAACGATCGGTTTTTATCAAGTTATTGATTTTCAATTTTTTTTATCCATTTATGAGTTACATTCACTTGTCTGAATCTCATGGATTCAGGGGTTTTGTCAAATTCTTATATTCTTTTAAAATTGTTTTTTTAATATTGGTATGAGTTACATCTATTAGTTTGGATCACATGAAGTCAAGATTTTTTGTCAAATTACGTTAAACTTATTTAACAAGTTCCATACACTGTTGGAATATCATGGAGCAAACGGTTTTTGTCAAATGATTATGTACTTAAATTTTGTATGAGTTATACTTTCATCATTTTAAATCTCATGAACTCAAGGATTTTTTATTGTTTTGATAAAGAAGAAGTTTTATTATCAAAAAGAGGGAACAATTCCCCAACATTACATCAACATACATGTGGCAAAAGTCAAACATAGAGAGAAGAAGGTAACTACCTTTTAAAACAAAAGGCCTTGAAATAAAGCCACTTACATAAAAGCAAGCATGCATGCACAAAAAAGCACATGCATGAAAAAAGCATGCATGTATGAGAAGGGCATGCATGTCAAAAGCATTGCGTGTATGCATGCAGGAACAGGCAATGTATGCAAAAGCATGCTTTAGATTCATCACCATTGAAGATAATCTGGAAACTTTCTCAAACTTACAAGCTCTATCCATAACTGGATAGATTTACCTTATTGTCACGATTGATGATCACCATTAAGGGGTAGAGGTTCCTATCTTCTGCTAAATCATAACCCATCTTAATGTGGGAATAGAGACTGTCTTGAAGACTCAGGTTGGCTAGCTGAGCTGCTGCATTGTTTTTGCCTGGAGAACATGCTTTATGTGGACACCTTCGAATTGTTTGATGAGTCCTTTAGCTTCCTCTATATAGTCGTGTGTGATGTCCCCTTTTAAATTTTCCTTGATTTCTTTAAATATAATAAATCCTAACTCACAATAATAGTAGCACAATTAATTGTAAGTATGAAATTAACCTAGAGATTGTAGCTTAACAGTTTATTATATTATTCATATTTAATGCTTAGAATGTATCTCAGAAAATATAGAACTTATTTTCTTATCTTTGCTGTCAATATTCCTCTTATCTGCAGTGATCTTTCTTTATTTAAATGCCTTTGAAATGTCTTAGAGCCTACCTGAATTAAGGGTTTCTGTCCACTAACCCAGTGATGAAAATTAAGGGGTCATTTAATTCCAAAACTTGAGGGATTTCGTCCTTAGGATGCTGAACCACGGTTCAGGTTCCACAAAGAATAATAATATAAAAATGGCTTCCAAATTCATGTTCCCTTCTCCTTGATTGATCTTCCTTATATACCCTTTTTCTTTAATAGACATAATTCTTCATCCACATGCCTTTTGACTTTTCATTAAAACTAAACTTTATTAAATTTCAGTTTTTTTATAATATTAATTATTCTCCCTTAAGCACTCCCTTTTATTATCCTTGAGGAAATCATAGGAGAAAGAAGGGGGCATTACATCGCGAGTCTTCTAGTGATGTATTATTTCCATTTTGCAACCCATTGAGTCATTGACAATCAAATTAGAATCCCCCTCAATAATTAGTTTTTGGATTCCAAATTGATTCCAAGCCCAAGACCCAAGATGAGACCCTCAACTTCAACAAGATTTTTCATGTCAAGATTTGTAAAATGAGTACCAAGAGCAACCATTGTGCCTTCATGAATACTAATAATAGCTTTTGCCCCAAAAAGTTTAGGATTATTCTTGTTGGCTCCATCAAAATTTATCTTAACCCACTTTGCTGGTAGAGGAATTGGTCAATGTTCCATTATTCTCTTTTTCTCTGCTTTGGGAAGGGATAGATCAAAAAATTTCCAACCTCAATCTAGCTCCTCAATATAGCAATCTTTGAAGGATTATTTTCTTTAGATTTGGTAAGATTAAGTGAGATAATGCTTTGGGAGCAAGCCTCTTTGACCTCCTTCATATTTGGTCATGGGTCCTTTCTTTTCTTTTGAAAATTTTGTTATTTTGTTTCAACCACACTTTCCATACAATAAAAACTGGAACCATATTCCATAATTCCAGCAAGATAATAAGAACTACTAGACATCTCTAGGCTTCTAGAGAATCCTTGAAATAAAACAAGAACACCCACTTTAGATTAAAGCTATCAAGAAATTTATTCCAATTGCCTTTCATGCAGTCATAGTGAAGAACAAGGTGAGAGTTGAATTTGTCATGACTTAAACAGAGAGAGCATTGACAAGGACCAAAATACGTTTTCTTTGAAGCTGATCCCATGTAAGCATCAAAGAGCGATAGGTAAGCCAAGGAAAAAATCACTTTGGGCCAAGCTTTGTATTGCCAAATCCTATTCTAGTTAAAGGTAGAAGGATTCGTTGCAAGGTGAAGCTTATTATACCCTTCCTTAAAAAGTTAGCTTAATAAAGTTATGTTCCTTTTAGATCCCATCCTAAGAGATCCTCTTCCCTACTCCAAAAAGGCTCGAAGCCTTGAAGAAGAGTGTTAAGTTGCTTGTTGGAGTCCTTTGGAGCATTTGAAAATTGAGGAATTGATTTTGATTTTGATAGGACCACTTGCTTTGACTCCCTCCTCCCAATAGTCACTAACTTTGATGCCCCCAAAGCCTATGAGGATAGGCATCAAGGGTTGAAGATCCATATCCTCTTTTAGAGGTTTGCCAGAGATCCATAGATCATCCCAAAAGGAGGTCTTTTTGTTGTTTTGAATGATCGAAAAAACGTACCAATTGATAAGATTCTTGACATTCTTCATCCTGTCCAAGATAGCCAAGCCTTTAGGAAGATCCTCCCTCTCGAGAAAGAATGGTGGGTAATCACTAGATAGATACTTGTCTTTAAGAACATGGATCCAAGAAGCATCTTTATTCGAGATGAACCTCCATACCAACTTGGCCAGACGAGCCTTATTGAAGAGATAAGTGTTTGAAGCCAAGGCCACCTTTTTCCTTATCCTTACAAATCTTCTTCCATGAGGCTGGAGTATATAGGAAATTATGTCATGTACCCCACCATAGAAAATTTTGCATAGAATTAGTAATGTTAGAAATGGCACCATAGAATTAGTAATGTTAGAAATGGTACCATAGGAAATTTTGCATAGAATTTCGAGGGGCTAGTAGAAACTTGTATATGTGAATAGCTTGGAAAACTATTTTTAAAAGCATCACTCTACTAGTAGAGGAGAGCCATTTCCCTTTCCGCCTTGCCAAAATTTGGTTGAGTCTCTCTAAGATTGTATTACGAAAACAAAACACAGACAGATTACCAAGATATTTGATTGATAAAATAACAAGCAAACTCTTTCTTATATAGACTTGTAATGAGTTAAAGTCTAAAGATAGTGAAGCTAAAAATAGATTGAACTAAAAATAGCGAAAACTAAATAAAGCATATAGACTAATTTAAGACTAACCTAAAGTCGAAATGACTTTATTAAACTCTAAGTCTTAAAATTAATTGACCATTACAATATAATAATACTTTAATACCCTCCCTTAATGGTCAATCTACTAACTCCACCAAGCTTATCTTGATATTTTACAAATTTGTCAGAACCTAAAGGCTTGTTAAGAATATCTGCAGTTTGATCCTCTGAAGGACTATATTGCAACATAACTAGTCCATCTTCTATAAGTTGCTTGATGAAGTGGCAATGTAGGTCCACATGTTTGGTAAGCTTGTGGAAGACTAGATTCCTGACAAGTTTTAGCACCCTTTGATTGTCACAAAATAAGGGTGAAGGCTTTGCTTGAGGCATCTTCATGTTTGAAAGCATCCTTTTGACCATATTGTATCACATGCTGCTTTTACTATTCCTCGATATTCTGCTTCAGTTGAGAGAGAAATTGCCTACTGCTTCTTGCTGGTCCATGTGATTGCATTGGTGCCCAAGGCTGAGAACATATCCAAAAGGGGATTTTCTATCATCAACAAAATGTGCCTAGTATGAATTTGTGAACTCGACCAACCTAAGATCTTTGCTTTTGCTGTAGAAAATGCCAAAGTCAAGTGTCCCTTTCACATATCTCAACACCCTCTTCATTGCAGTCCAGTGGCCTACATTTGGTGCTGTCATGAATATGGAAATGAAACTCACAACATAGCTCAAATTAGGTCTAATGGCTGTAAGATATATAAGGCTGCCCTCTAGTTGCTTGTATGCTAACTCATTAACTACCTTTGAGTTAGTTTTGACTAAAAGTTTTAGCCCTTTCTCCATCGATGTTGATGAAATTTTGCAATCTGTTATTCTAAATTTGTTGAGCAAACTCTTGGCATATTCGGGCTGAGAAATAAAAATGTTGCCACCTGTCTGCCAAACTTTTACACCTAGACAGTAATGTAGGAGGCCTAAATTGTTCATGTCAAAGGCTTTACTAATATCAAATTTTATCAGATCAATAACACTTGCCTCATTACCTGTAATGATGATATCATCCACATATATGACTAGAAGAATGATAGCATTACCATTGCGTTTGACGTACATATTTGGATTTGGAGGACTCTGTTGGAGCCTTTGTTTAACTGAATACTTGTCAATTTTGATGTACCATGCATTGGGTGCTTGCTTGAAGCCATACAGAGTTTTTTTTAATCGGCATACAAGATGTTTCTTCCCTGCAACTTGAAAACCCTATGGTTGAGACATGTACACTTCTTCCTTCAAATCTCCATTGAGGAAGGCACTCTTCACATCATCATCATGGACTATTTAGCCAGACCGAGCTGCCATGGCTAGAACTAATTGGATGGTGCTCATCTTTGCTGTAGGATCAAAGGTTTCGTTGTAGTTAATGCCTTCTCTTTGTGAGAACCCTTTTGTGACCAACCAAGCTTTCTACTTATCAAGAGTACCATCTACCTTGTACTTGACTTTGTACACCCATTTGCAGCCAATGGGTTTCTTCCCTGGTGGAAGATTTGAAATATCCCAAGTCTCATGCTTCATAAGACTCATGTTGGTTTCCATGGCCTTTTCCCATTCTGGTTTTCCTTTTGCCTTAGCAAACACCAATGGATCATACACTTTTTGAATATTGGCCATGAGAGCAAAGTTGACTACGTTATGCTTCTCTTACCTCTTGATGATCTACTCTCAATCATTTCACTTACCCAAACATCTCCAACGGTGCTTTCCCACCACTTTGGTTTCCTCTTGGAAGTCTCTACATCCAAATTAGCATTGTCATCATGACTTGGGCTACCTGTATCTATGTCCCTTGGATGCTGAACCAGTCTATCATCAATGAAAATCGGGTCTATTGCTCTGTGGTTTGAATCCCCCCTTCAGATGGAGCTTCTTGAAGTTGAATACTTGAATCCTTAGCCACAATAGGCTGGTCCTCGATAAGCTGGAACTTCGGAAATGTCTAGAAAGACCTTGCTTCCTCCTCAACCACAACTTATCTGTTGAAAGTCAAGCCATCAATGTCCACAACAATCAACTTGTAGACCTTATGATTGTCACTATACCATGTAAGCATCAATTTCTCACTCTTAGGATCTATTTGGTTTGCTTTTAATTTGGAATCTAGGCATATACAATGAAACTAAAGATCTTAAGATGACTAACTTTTGGTTTCCTCTCAGACCATGCTTTCTCTGGGGTCTTATGTTCCTTTGCATATGTGGGAGACTTGTTTAGCAAATAAATTGCAGTATATACTACCTCAGCCCAAAACCTCTTGGGAACACTCCTGTTCTTCGTCATACATGAGGCCATCTCTGTGATAGTATGGTCCCATCTCTCAACTACATTTTGTTGTGGTAAATTTGCCTCCATTCTTAGATCTAAGAGTGGTTATGTCACAACCAAACTCTTTTTCTACTAATGCTTTGAACTTTTTAAATTCATCGAACACCTCAGATTTTAATTTTAGAAAATATACCCACATTTTTCTACTATAATCATCCACAAACAAAAGAAAATCATTGCACCCAGTGATTGATATCGTGTTCCTTGGTCCACAAATATCTGCATGAACTAGTTGCAGGACACTCTTGGCTCTCCAAGCTTGCCCGTCATCAAATGGTGTTCTATGCTACTTCCTTGTTTGAAAAACCCCACACACACCCTGTATCTGCTGTTGAATGTCAGGAATTCCATCTACCAAGTTCTCTCTAGCCAATTGATCGAGGTAGGACAAATTGAGGTGTCCATACTATTGATGCCAAAGTGTAGTAATGGCAGATGCACTGTTGGCTGCCAATGCATGTTCCCTGACTTGCCTAGTTTCAACTAATCTATACAGTCCATGATCTTCTATACCAAAAGAAATAGACTTCTTGTTCTCCTTGTAAATGATATTGCATTTTTGTTTGCTGAAAATGATATCTAGATTAGGACTATGTCACATAATCTGACTTATATAAAGTAGATTGAGCATAGCACACAGTGAGAAAAAAATAACATTTTCCCTCTAGAGGTAAGTTGTACAACCCCTCTACCTACAATCGTGTACTTCTCACCACCACCAAAGATCACTGAATCATAGCAAGCAATGTACTTTATGACTTGCTTGTTGGTGAAGTGACGTGATGTTCTTGAATCAATATACCAAGTAGATGACTCTAACTGATCTATTGGTCTTTTGGCCATGAATGCATAGAAAGCTGACACCTTCTCCTTTGAATGCTTTGCAGCATGAGCTTTTTGCTGGTTTTGTTGAGAACTTGAGACATTCCTTGGTTGGATTTCTGTTCAGCCAACCTTTTTCTTCAGTGCTTTTTCATAGGACCCAACTTACCACAATAATGATGCGATGTTTTTCAAATCCTTTGTTGCATTCTCATTGTGAGCTTATCTTTTCTTGTGTGACCATTTTCCTGTGCTTTTGCCTTTGGCTGCAAATGCTTGTTCCACACTCATTGTCTCATTGTTGTTACCAAACTGTTTATTCCATCTGTTCTGCTATAAGAGCTTATTGCATAGCTCTTCAAACTTCAGGTCAACATTTGTAGTGGTGATATTGAGTGTCTCATGAAGGTCTTGTAGATGCTTCCAAATGGTAGTTGAAGTGGTCATTGTTTGAACTTCAAGAAGCATGGCAACTAAAATGAACCCTTACAGGTTCAAACTGAAAACTTTTTCTTTCAATTTGCTGGTCTGAAAGTTTCAGACTTGTTTTTAACTTATGCCTTCAATAAGAACTTATTATATCATGAAGTATGAAAGTAATAATGTCAGAAAATGAACTTGAGTACAGATTTTTTCTTTGTAAATAGTCAAGATAATCATAAACAAGAATATACCCAGCAAGAAAGCATATTCTCTTACTTTGACCAGAAGCTAGTTACACAGTAAATACTGAAAATTACAATCTGTAGGTCTGATTTTAATTTCCAGACCTTCAATGATGCACAGTTTGTGCTCAAAGCACTAGTTAAAACCCTAGCTACTAGAAAAGAGAATGAGCTGAGTGTTTGGAATGGTAATCCTAGCTGGAAATGTCGGGTAATACGCTGTTGCAGCCTTCTGGAGGATGTAGCCACCAAAATCTCCACCAATATGATGATGAAGTTAACTTGAAATCTGCTGCAATGAAAATCTGAATATGTCTGAAGGTAGAAATCGCCCAAAATGCCTTCTCTGTCAAGCAATCTTCTTGAAACCTCCTCTTCCACAAATCAAAGTCCTAACCTGCAACTGGAGTTGTGCTAAACGCAATCTGGTTGAGCTCAATGGTGAGTTTATGTTTGAAATCACCTCACAAGGTGGCATGGGAACAACACCAAACCACTGAATTCAAGGGAGCAACACCTTGAACTGGCTGAAATCACTTTCAGTCAAGAGATATCTCTTAGAATCACAAGTAGCATATCCTTCCTATTACCCCAGCCTCCTTTAAATAAGACCTTAAGGCAAGGCCGCCCTAGGGTTGCATCAGATTGTCTTTAAAATATTCATGTTGCTTCAAGGCTAAGGCACCTCTCAAATCGTCCCCCAAGAAGATCAGATTCTCTCCATTTAAAATATTCAATTGCTTTTGCTTCAAGGCTAAGTTTCCCCAAGCCTTCTAGAAGAATCTGAGTGTGTTTGTCTTTTTGCCTTTTTTTTGGAGATTATAAAAATGTTTCTTGGAAGCTTCCTACAACCGCCCCAAGGAGGAGATCAGACTTGGTCTTAAAATAGTGATTTATGGTGGCTTCTCCCTTAAGTTACCTAAACCGCCATAGGAAGAGGGAGGCTTCTAGAATCTGATCAGATTTGGGTGAGGTGACTCACCTCCTTGCTTGCTTGTCCTCCTTGATTGCTTGGTGTGGCAAAGAGACCTCCTTGCCTGCTTTGACTCAACATAGACCTCCTTGCTTGGTTTGACCAGCAAGTCGACCTCCTTGCTTGCTTTCACCTCCTTTTGTGCTTTGAGCAGCAAGTGGGAAGAAGATTAGTATTAGGCTTTGCTTGGTTTAAGGTTAACACCTTCCTAATTCTTATTCACTACCAAAATTTGATTCCTATCACCAAAACTCATCCCCTTTTTATGCCTTCTAACCCACGGGAATGCTAGATGGGCTAGAATCGTGCCACCATGATATTATACCAAAAGTGGGGACATTACAACAATTGTCATTGATAATTGATCAATATGATTGATTCTCTGTTACATTCATCAAACTTGTCCCGGTCGTTGCCCACAATCTTTTCAAGGCATTTGTACTCAAAGATTGTGAGCATTTGTTGCTTCTAGGTGTTGTAATTCTTTCCAGTAAAACATTGACTACCTTCCAACTTGATGTGGGGTAACGAGGCCATTTAAAATAAATAAATGCCTCCCTATGTATGTTGCAAAAATAGGTATGAAACCCTAGCAAAAACTGGCAAATATTTGCTCAAAATTTTGTGTCCTATCTAAAAAAAATCTACAAATAAAAAACTATCAAATATTGTGCCCTAGCAGTGGGTTAAAAATAGTAAAAAATTATTCACTACAAAACTTGTAAACCCTAGCCGCCAAACTTTTTCTAGGTGTGACTTGCAGAAAAAGTGATTAATGTTGCTGAAATATAAGCCCTAGCCATTTGGCTAAACCATGATCTTATTTTAAAAATCGCCCAAAAAAATGTTTAGAAAAAAACTAGCCATCGGGCAGGCCATGAACCAGGTTGTGTGACAAAAAAAATTTGCTATTTTTTTATAGAAAAAATAAGGTGCAAATTTTACCAATGTCAATTTTCAGAAGAAAATAGCATGAGTACCAATGTTTAAACTCACAATTTTCAAAAAAATGGTATGCAATTATTTGAACAAAAATTCTGTGATTTTTCACTAGTGCTAAACTCATGTTTTTCTCAAACTTGGTTGCGATTTTCAAAATAAAAAATCCATGCTTTTTCAAGTTTACATGCAATTTTGTATAGATCCATATGATGCCGGTTCTTTCTGTGCTCTGAATGTTTTTCAAACTGTCACTACTGGTAGCAATCCCTAGATCTTCATATGTTCTCAAATCTCAAAGCTCAACTTGGGCTCTAATACCATATTATGAAAATAGAACAGATAAAGATTAGCAAGTCATTTGGTTGATAAAATAAGAAGCAAAAACTTTCTTATATAGACTTACAATGAGCTAAAAAGATAGTGAAAGCTAAAAATAGATTGAACTAAAAATAGCAAAAATTAAATAAAGCATAAAGATTAATTTAAGACAAACCTAAAGTTGAAACGATTTCATTAAACTCTAAGTCTAAAAACTAATTGACCAATACAATTTAATAATACTTTAATAGGTTGGTGACCAATGTTGCTTTTTATTCATCCCCCAGAACAATGGAAAACCAAGGCAGGTATCCAGGAGGCTTCCTTTCTTGAAGGACATGTATCTGTAGAGGAAATCTTGTTCCCTTTATATTTCTCCCTATTTACCTTCTATCCTGAAGCCTGTTGTATGCCTCAAGAAGATCTTTGATAACTCCACATTCTTTAATATAAGGGGCAATAAATAGCATAGTATTATCAGCAAATTGTTGGTGAGTAAAGTCTTTTCCTATGAATGAAGCTTCAAGCCCTTTTAGGGATCCTATAGACTTGAGCGCCCCAATGTACCTACCTAGAGATTCCACCAATTTAATGAAAAGCTGGGGTATAGAGGATCTCCTTGCCTTAGACCCTGGGAGCCTTAAAAGAAATCTTCCACCAAGCCATTGACCATCACTGAAAACTAGTAGAAGAGTAACAGCTCTTGACTCAAGTTCTCCAATCTGAGCAAAACCTGAACTTCTCCAAAACATGATCCATGAAGTTCCAGTTAACTCTGTCACAGGCTTTGGAAATATCTAATTTGAGGAGCACACCTTTCCTCTTGCTGGCCTAAACTTGAGGACTTTTTTTTTCATATTGTTTGATTTTCAGTTTTTTCAAGGGTTTTTAGTTCTTATCGTAGAAGTTATGGTTGGAAAAATTTCTTAGTTCTTATTTGAGAAGTTACCTGCTTGAATCTCATGGAGTTTAAGGGCTGTTATTACGTAATGCGTTTTGATTTTTTTTTTCTCGCTACATTATTAATTTTGTTTGAGTGGGTCACCAGTTAGAATCTGATGGACTCAAAGTTTTGAATTTTACAGAATCAAGGTTTGTTGTCATCATTTGTTTTTTTTCACCTAGTTTTTGTGAGTTCCAATTTTTAGTTCTTATTGGAGAGATCACCCCTTTTTATTTCATGGAGAGAAGGTTTTATGACCAGTTACTGTCTCTTCTTTTAGATTTTTCTTACAACTTACATTTTTTATTTTTTATTTTCTGAGGTCATCCAGCTTGAATCTCATGGAGTCAAGGGTTTTTGGTCAAATTACTAATCTATTCATATATTGAATTCTTATAACCATACTAAGGGGTATATGCATTGAAATTGAGGGTTTATATGTAGGTGTATGCTTATTTTTGCAATGCAAAGATGATTATTTGCCTGTTTTTGGTGCAGACGAGCGAACACGGCTGAGCTCATGAAGAAGATGCCTCAGATGCTGCTGGATTACAAGGTAACCCTAGAACAGCATTTAATTACAATCTTCCTTTGGAATTTTGTTCTCTGCAGAGTTTATTTATCGCATGCTTTGTTCTAATATAAACCTAGACCACTTTTAATTTTCCTCTGAATTAGAAATCATGTACAACTAATTTATCATTACTTTCATCTACTTTTGTAGCAAAATAATTAAAAACTGTAGATTGTAGTTAATAAAACTCATATTAGATTTTGATCTTCCCTGTGGGTCAAGGGATAAAACTTTAAAAGCAAAATTCCAAAGTTTCAAAAGGGAAATATCAGACAAACTCAAACCCTTTCTGTTACTCTAATGCTCTGACTCTATGCTTAAGGCTTATTATTACTTTCCTTAAACATGACATAATTTTTATAGAGAGATTTCTCTCAGTCATGTTGCTTGTAGTATTAATTTGAGATCCAGAGAGTGCTTGGCAAGATTGACTTTGACAAGTAGGAGATATTTTATGGAGCATGCCAAATTAGGATATTTATATCAGGATTCAACTGCATAATTTTTGAGTCAAACTTTATTGTAGTTTGCAACAGTATGAGCTCTGCCACGTGTGGTAGCTTTCTATTGCCATTTGTCTCTAAATAGTGTTATTACTTTGCACGTCATCTTGCATCCTGCTCTTGTATAACATTTCACCAACTTTGGTCTGATATGCTGCACTGACTGTTCAAATGCATTACTGAATTATGTAACACTTAGAGGTTCGACTTAAGTTTATTGTAAAATATTGGCAATGGTACTAATTTTCTCTTTTTTCTGTTTTGGATCTTGGCTAGACAAATAGAGAACCTTTAGACAACTGCATCACATTATCAAACTTAGAAGTTAGGATACCTTTTGGCAATTGTTGGAACTGACACTATGATTTTTTTTCTGTTTCTAGTTAGACAAATAGGAAACTACACAACTCCATAAAACCATCATACTTGGGATACTCTCAGGCAAAAGCCATGTTTGAGGGGTCTCTATCTGTGGTAGCATGCATAATCATCCAGCTGGAAAATTGGATAGGAATAGGCTCAAGAGATTTGAACATGGTTACAATCATGGAGATCGTGCGAACTTCTCATCTTACCAATATCACGACCTACTTGAATACAGTTACGTGAGGCATTTTGAGCTGAAATGCATAATAGATTCAAGTTCTTTGTTTGACATTAAACCCTTGCCAATCAAACTAAAAGTTGTTATGCTTACTGATAGTGGATGGAATTTGGAAACTGGTTCCATGTCTGCAATTCTAGTTCTGTGAACTCTGAACTGAAATATGAAAATCTTCTTTTTAATGGAAATCTGATAATGCTGCAAAAGAAATTACAATATTGTGACAGCAAACAGACGAAAATCATAATAGATTCCCACTGAAATGCATGATAGATCCCAGTTCTTTGTTTGACATTAAACCCTTGTCATCAAACTGTAGAGAAGGGGGATTTGCTGCTCACGAGTCTCTTCATTCTCAAGAGAATCCCAGGGAGCGATCTCCCCTAAACTACTTCAAGCTTTACTTAATGTAGCCGAATGAAGAAATTGTGAAGAATATTTTACTAAGGACAATATTCAAATAGACTACTTTAGAATCCAAGAGAGTAGGGTATTGAGATCTTTGCCACAGAAGGAATAGCCCTCGGCCAAAGGACTATAGCGCATGATTAGGACGCCAATGTGGCGTGCTGAAGTCCGAGGGATGCACTGGTGTCCAAGGCAGACAAAGAGCTAAAACCTTGAGCAAGACTACTTTAACCCCACTAATGTATTCAGACCTGAGGTCTGTTCAAAAAATAGATAAATAGAAAACAGGAAATGCTAGAAAATATGAAGGAAAGCCAAGAGTAAACTTACAAACGATCACACGTTTGAAATCTTTCTCCAAGCTTCACCTTGACAACCACAAAATAGCAAATTGAGCAAAGTAATCTATTCGCAAATAGATAAGAAACAAGAGAGCGTTACCAATAGTTTGTGGCCCCCTCTTGAATGCACAAACGCACCGTTGAATGCTTGCAAGAGAGCTCTGGCTGTTGGAAGGACCTCAGTTTAGCAGAGCTTCATTGTAGAAGTGATATTGCAAGAAGGAGAAGCCGAGAATCGAGTGAGATTGAAAAGATTGAAGTGTTAGAATGAGAAGGAACCCCCAAAATGAGAGCAAAGAGAGAGTTTTGTTGCTGCAAGAGGCGGGACGAGCCGTTACACTAGGAGTTCTAACTACAGGGACACGTGTCACGAGTCAGGATTCCAAGATTCCGCATTTCAAACTTGGAAAATTGCGTGGATGCTAGTGTGCTGCGTGGACGTCTGCTCATCATGCAGGTGTCCAACACATCAATTTTCAGGAAATGAGGTGGCAGATTGTTGTTGCTTCGTCGTTGGTCCTCGTGGAGTTGGAATCATGAAATTTCGATCCATGAGGTTCTTATCATAAATGCAATTAAGCATAATAAATGCAAGGCCAAATGCGTAAATGTGAAATTGCCCCTAGGGTAGAATTTTGCGACATTGCATTTTGCCCCCACTTTAGTGGGCTAGATTTTGGAAAAAATCAGCCACACTAAAGTAGGAAAGAAAACAAACACAAAAACTTGAAAATTTTATGGATTTGCATGTCGAAAAAGGATAGTGTAGAGGTCATAGAGGTCAAGTAGGCAAGTATTGAAGGATGCCCTCGGCGATCGAGCTTAGCGAAAACTACAACATTTGACGTGAAAGCTTGCAGAAAATTTGATTATGCAAAACTCAAATTTTAAGTCAGCTCGAAAATCAGAAGAAGTTACCAAGGCGAGAAGAATGATCAAGAAAAAATTCGATGGTTTGGAAGAAAAATATGATAAAGAGGTCACTATGTGCTCCCTCTCGAGTTTGCCCCTAGCCAGTTGGAGTAAAATAAAGAAAAACAGGGGGACCATGATCATCGGTAAAAATGTGCCCTGGGGGGCCTTATATATACTTGGTGGGCCCCTAGAAGAGTCATTTTCACTATTCATTGTGGGAGTTTTGTTGCATCATAACACAACTTTTTTCACAATATGTTGATGAAGGAATGCCAATGTACGGCACGCTACAACCCTGAGGGGTGAGCGTTGCACACGTGACACATAAACACTACGCATAGTATCAAAGAAAATGCATCGCATTAATAGGTTCTTTTAGAGGCATTCCATCCATAGATGACAATCCATAGGCACCAGAACCATACATGGAGATGACAATGAAAGGGCCTAACCAATTGGGACTAAATTTTCCCCTTTGATCTGGCGGCGCATTTATATTTCTTTGATTCTCATAAAGAACCAAGTCACCTACCTTGAAAATTCTAGGAAGAACACCTTGATTATATTGCCTAGATAGTGATCGTTGATAAGCTTTAAGGTGGTTGAGGGCCTGCAATCAGCACTCATCGAGCAACTCAAGCTGATGCAAATGATTGGATCGGTAAGTTTCGTCATCAATTAACCCTTTAAGGGAAACCCGCAAAGACGAAATCTCCAACTCTAAAGGCATGATAGCTTCAACACCATACACGAGGTTGTAAGGCGTTGTTCTCTTCGTCGTATGAACACTTGTGCGATAGGCCCACAAAGTGTACGTTAATTGAATATGCCAATCCTTACCATGTTTATTTACCATTTTTCGAAGAATAAGCTCAAGAGTTTTATTAAATGCTTTTGATTGGCCATTAGACTAAGGATAATATGGTGCAATTATTTTATGTTGAATATGAAATTTCGCTAGGAATTGCTTCACTTGTTCTTGAATGGCGTACCATTATCAGAAACAAAGGTAGAAGGCAATCCGAAGCGAGCAATGATATTGTTTAGAAGAAATCTACAAATAGCTTCAGCGTTTGTGGATCGAAACGGGATAGCTTCAACCCATTTTGTGAAGTAATCGATAGCGGTAATGATAAAGACATGTCCTTTAGAGGAAGGAGGTGACATCTTTCTAATAATATCCAACCCCCATTTTGCAAATAGCCAAGGAGAGGTCTGATTCTACAACCCTTGAGCAGGAGCGTGAATGAGATGACTATGCTGTTGACATTGCAAACACTTCTTTACAAAATCAAAGGAATCTTGTTCCATTGTTTTCCAAAAGTATCCCATGTGGATCAGTTTTCGCACTAGGGATTTATCACCAAAATGTCTACCCCCAGAGCTTGAATGGGCTTCCTTAAGGGCAAGGGTAATTTCCACTTTAGTGAGACATCGAAGAAGAAGACCATTATAGGATTTTTGATAAAGATCATTTGATAAAACAACATAGACGACTGAAAGTTTTCGTATCCAAGTGCGATCATTCTTCGTTGCATCATCGGGAAAAATTCCAGTCTTTAGATAGTTGTAAATGTTGAAATACCATTCTCCCGAGTCTACATGGGCACATACAAGAGCATTGGGTTCAGGTTGATCAAAGACAGTAGGAGAGCGAAGAATATGAACCACAAAGTGGTATTCTTTCGTATCCTTATCCAAGGGCACCAAGGAGGCAGTGCTCGCTATGGCATCCGCGTGTTGGTTTTCTCTCCTAGGGACACTATCTATTGTGAAAGAGGAGAAGCGATCAAGTAAAGACAAAGCCAAGTACCGATACTGAGACAACTTACTTTGCTTAGCTTGATATGTTCCTGTGATCTGATTCACAATAAGCTCAGAGTCACCATATATGCGGAGATGTTTTATGTTTAATTCACAAATGACAAGATGATTGTAGGGGGAACCATATTGGAATATACTAGTTTAATATGTTTATTAAAATATAATTGCAATATACTATATGAAAGAGTTTGAAAAACCAACCTGGAATCGTCACTAGCGTTATTGAAAATGGAGTTGATCACATCCGAAAATCCTCTCCCGTTGCGTTTGAAACTCTCCTCTGTCATGTGTTCTTCAGCGTGTTCTTAGAATGAAAGAAAATAAAATATTGCGTTGTGTTAAGGGGTTTTTTTCACCATTTTTCATGTTTCAAAAATTCAAAAAAATTGTACTAAATGGTTGGAATCGCCACGTCAGCATCGGGTTTGCATGGAAATGGGTGGGCAGTCACAGGTTTGATTCGATGTGAACATCTAATTCTTGGACGATTTCACAGTGGTTTCGTATCTGAATCTGATTCCAGGAGGTTTCATACCCAAAATTGGCTGGTAAAACCAGTGATTTGGCCACTCAGGCAAATTCAGATTTGTGTCTTACTGGAAATGCCTTTGTTAATCTAATGTTGAATCCTTCCAATTGGCAGAGTGTTTGGTGTGGCTGCCAGGAACAGGTTGCCATTCATTTGGCTTGCTCTCTGTGACTGCATCATTTATCCTGTAAATAATTGCCATCAATTGACTGCAAATTGCCCTCATTGATTGATCATCAAATCACTATGGTGGACAAGGTAAAATAGAAATTTATGCAACAAACAGAAGATAAGTTTGTTTAATTCCAACTTTACAAATCCATTTAATGAATTTGAACATACTTTTTAGGATTTGGATTTTATATGTTGAATTTGTAATATATTCTTGGGAATCCAGAAAACTGTGTATTAGCTTGAAATATCTCAGGTAAAATAATCCTATGTATTCAAGTTATGTGTTGAAGCCATATGCATTTCACCGGACAACTTTTATGCAATCTCATAGAGAGTAATTTGATAGACAACTTTTGGTGTTTGTGTTGGTGGGTGGACAGCCCCTTTTGAGCATGCCTCTTATTTTTTCTTACCATTTGCACTCTCACATGATTTTGGGCCTATTATTCTTTGTGTTTTAACTTTTACTTGCGCATTTATAGATTCCTCCCTTTATATGAAATAACTTTAGTGCTTCAATGTGCAACGATCCAACTCTTTTTTCAACACAATTATAGTCATCTAAAATGTGGTGACTTCTAGGAACATGATTTTCAGTCTTCAAATTTATTGCAGTTTGTTTTTCTTTTTTAGTAGCCTGCAATTTTAAATATTTTTTGGTTTGCGAAATTCTATTTCAAACTCAAACTTGGTTACCATGATTTGTGTCTAAGATGGCATCTAACCAATGTAGTTTTGAACCTTGAAGTTGAATGAGGTAATGCAAGAATATTTTCTGAGAAAAATTATCCCAACTTTTAACAGATGGATCAATTAGTTCGTGTTCCCTGACTGATTACAGCATATTGTAACAGAAGATTTCCTGGATAAATAGACTTTTTAGAATAAAAATGCTAGAATCTGAAAATATAAGGTCTGTAGTACTGTACATTTTGTGGATGGAAGCATTTTTGAACAGCCAGTTGGACTGCAGTATTCACATACCTTAGTTTTGTTAGAGTTTCTACTTTGAGTTGCTCGGCTAGTGTTCTCACAGTGATGGCACAACAGTGACAGCAGCAGATCCAGACCTATGCACAGCAGAGAGATCAGCATGGAGAGGACGTAGTTATGCAGTGAGCCTTCTTTGAGATTAGCTTCCAGTTAACTACTTGAGACTTGATTGATCTGTGAATGTAACTTAGTCTTGTTTACTTCGATTAGGAATTATTAGTTGTTGGACTAGGATGATTGATTAGTCTTAGTAGTTGATTGTTCAGTCAAACCGAGTGTCACTCCAGTGAATTGCAAGTTTCATTTGGAGCTTTACTTGATATCTTATCTAGTTTCTTTTAGTTAGATTCATAATGCAGTTGTCTATTTAAAAGGCTCATAATCTAATTTTAATCATGATGCATGTAGAGACTCTTTTCTAAAATTTTATTCTAGTGCAGTTTATTTCTTTTCAGTTTTAATAGAAAATAGATACAGTATTGATTGAGAGATTTGTGAGTATTTGATGTTAATATTTTCAGCAGTATGTGTTTGTAGTATAGTTATGAGACTCAGACTCGGCTAGGGTGACTTGACTTGGGACTTGGTGCCCAAACTCGGCAAAATGAAAAAACCCTAGAAATTTAGAGATTTTTAAGGATTTAAAACTTGTTTCAAGCACCCTTTATCAAATAAACCTTAAAGACTCAATAACATAATTAAATAGAAGCAAATTTGATCACATACACAAGTATACGTCGATCACATAAGTATAAAGTATGCAAATTGTAGCTGAGCTGCTGAAGGAAATAGTACACTTAGATATATAAATATAGTCAAATTTATACAAAACTCATGGAATATGAAATCCATGACATCAAATGTTCCAAACAAATATGAAATATCAAAACAATAACTACAAGTCTATGGCTCAAAGGAGCCTGCATCCTTCTTACGAAGGCATCTAAGGTGGGTCCTAGATGATGTAGCAGCTGCAGCCATAGTCTCTGCTTGTGACTCCATACCACCCTCACCAACATTAGTTGTGGCTGTGTTTTCTCGTGCTCTAGCCTCCTCCTCTGCCATGGCTACAGCCTTAGCTTCTCTATCTGCCCGGTCAACCCAATCAAGGACCTCGTCACTAACACAAGTATACATCGATCATATAAGTATAAACACAAATTGTAGCTGAGCTGCTAAAGGAAATAGCACACTTAGATATATAGTCAAAGACTTAAATGTATACAAAACTCATGGAATATAAAATCCATGACATCAAATGTTCCAAACAAATATGAAATATCAAAAGATTCAAAACAATAACTAGAAGTCTATGGCTCAAAGGAGTTTGCATCCTTCCTACGAATGTGTCTAAGATAGGTCCTGGATGATGCAACAACCTTAATCTCAAGTTTCAAGGCAATTTCCCTAATGGGGTTGAGGGGTAGTGCCCTTTGTGGGGGTCTAGGGGTAGTGCTCCCAGTGGGGTCGAGGGGTAGCACCCCTTGCGGGGGGTTGGGGGCAGCGGCCCCAGTGGGGTCAAGGGGTAGCACCCCTTACGAGGGTTTGGGGGTAGCAACCCCAGTGGGGTCAAGGGCAATTTTAAAGGTCCCCAAGGGGCCCCTGTGGGAATCTCGGCGCCCTCGTCCCATGGCAGCGCCTTGGTCGCGCTCCCTGTCGTGGTACAGGGCAGGGTCGAGGGGCAACGCTCCCTATCGTAATACAGGGCAGGGGTTTGGGGGTAGTGCCCCTAGCGGGGTCGAGGGGTAGAGCCCCCGCCACCTAGCCCAAATTAAGACTTCCAAAACCATACAAACCTTCATGGAGTACATCATTTTGCATTCACAATAAGTTAAAAAAAAAAGTTTTACCTTTAAATTTCATGTAATTTTTTGCACTTTTCAAACCCTGCCGCCGAATCCTACTGAAGAGACTCGCCTGGACTCAGCTAGACTGGCGAGTCTAGCCAGGACTTGGCTGAGTTTGAGTCCGAGCCCCCAAAACTCAGCCAGGTGGACTCAACTCGGGACTCGTTGAGTCCTGGCGAGTCTCGTTTCTGTGGTTTGTAGATTAATTTACTCGGATTTTCCATTTCAATTAGAGGTTTTTTTAAGCTCTTTGTAGTTAGGGCTAAATTTTGTAAGTGCAAAATTTGTATACCATGGTTCATAAACTAACTTGGTATTAGAGCATGTAATATGAAATCTGGCAAATCCATGTATGGAGTGGGTTGCTACTTGTGAGAGGGAGATGTTGGAGAATTTCAATAGGTGCAATGCCCTTGCATTAGCGTTTGAAATAATTTGCGAGATGTTGTAGATTGGAGTTATTCCCAATTGATGTGTTTGGATTGAATGTGTTCTAGGAATTGCTGGTATGATTAGAAAGTGTGACTGTTTAGAGGGCACTTCCAACTTTACATGTTGGAGGTGCAAATTGTAGATGCTATTGGAGGAGGTTGATCTTTGGAGTTTTGTGGAGACGAAGGTTGCAGTTCATACTGACCTTGTTTAGTTGGTTGAAAATATAACAGTCAGCTAAGGTGAAGGGAATCATCTTAGATTTGGTGAAGGACCATTTGATCCCTCACATCGTAGAGAAGAAGACAACAAAGAAAATGTCAAATGCCTTGATCATTCTTTACCAAAGCGTGAATGTTTTTCTGCCAGATGATGCTAAAGAACACGGTTAGTGCCACATGCATGAGTGATATAGATACAGTGGCCAATTACGTTATAAAGATCATTTTGTTGCTATTGGGGTGAAAATGGTGGATGATGAATTGTTGTCCATAGCTATAAATGTGTTTTCTCCATCTTGGGATTTGTTTGTTTAGGGTGTTTGGATACTTCAGAAGCTTCCCCTTTTTGAGAAGCTTTGGAATGATTTCATCCAACAGAAGACCGGATTGGAGAATGTTTAGTGAGACTAGAAGAGAGTCAAAACTTAGCCTTCATCAGGAAGATGAGAATAGGTGGTAAGAAAGGAGGATCCAGGAAGGGTCAAAAGGGGAAGGTGGAGGATTTCAGATCTTCTCAACAAGTTAAGAAATACTTGAGCCACATCAAGTGTTTCAAATGCTAAAAGAATGGCCACTATGCTTCTGAGTGCCCTAATAAGAAGGGGAAGGTCAATCAACATTAGAAGCAATTTGTGGGCAGTATAGAAACTTCAGCAATGGATGAGCTTTCATCCAAGCTTGAGACAACCTTCTCCATGGTGTTGTATCTATCCAATAACACTATTTTTGGTGTAGGTTGGTATGTGGACAGTGGGGCATCTAGACATGATTTTTATTAAGAAGGCATTCAATAGCATTTAGGAACAAACAGGTAGGCATAAAGGTGGAGGTTGGTGATGGTTTGGCATTTCAAGTTATAGGTACAAGATTCTTTCCTTCCGCATGCCTTGAGATGATGTTCTTGAACTTCATGATGACTTACATGGTCTTGGGTTAACCAAGAACTTGCTTCTAGTGTTAGCCATGCTGGATAATAGGCGTATGGTTGAGTTTGATGATTGACAAGCCATTATTAGGGATTGCAGCCATAATTCTAGTTGTTTTGGCCACATGCATATGAGAGAGTGGCCTTTATAGGTTACTTTCTGACTTGATGAAAAATGAAGCCTTAGTGCATGCCAGTGACCAACTTTGCAAGCTTTGGCAAACGAGACTTGGTTACTTGCACTATTGCAGTTTACCTCTCTTGAAGGACATGGTATAAGGATTGCCAGAATTAAAGAAAGAGAAGACATGGGTCTGCGAGGGTTGTAAACTAGACAAGCATGCAAAGATTGCTTTATCTAGTAGCGAGCATAGATTGAGAGGGTGTCATGGTCCTGCCATAATCAAATGACAATACTAAAATATGGAAACCAAACGTGAAAACGCAACAAATATAAATATTAAAAAATATATATAAATATTATTATAATTATAATCATTATAATATGATATTAACAATTTCAAATATTATTATAATCATTATAATATAATATTATAAATATATAAAACTAATATATATATATATATATATATATATAAAGAAACATATAATAATGAAAAGCCAGGAATTAATATACAAAAGGAGCAGCGATCAGTATAAGACAACATTAAGGAGAAACAATAAAATTAAATAAAGCTGCAATTTTTATTAACGCAAGTATTTATATATCCAAGGTAGCGATCAGTAGTAAACAAAAGAGATAACAAATAGTAACTATCAAAGCAGGCAGCGATTGGTTTTTAATGACTAAAGGCACCAGTCCTAATCATACAATGAATTTTATTAATTCAATTAAGCAGCGATGAAGTATGAGGAGAACAGCAATTAAAGGGAATAAGGTGCAGCGATTTAATTTCTGAGGAGTAGCAATTACAATTAGTTTTATAGAGAAACAATCTTCCCTTAACAAAAGACATAGGTTGTGACCATTCTAAAGGATGTCTCTTTTCATGAAGAGGCACAAAGAAGATATAAATATATAGGGAAGAAATGGGATGAAGGACCAAGGAATCATATTGGGAAATAAATCTACACTCTGAATAGCAGCAGAAATATAATAAGGAGATTTAAAGGCAGATATATGAATGGGGAATAAGGACAGAAATGGGAGTGTCTGAGCATAGCAGCAGATACATTAATATGATACAATTGGACTTGGAAGAAGAAATACGTGGGAAGAAGAAGATGGTTCAAGAAGAGATATATGAAGTCAAATGACAAATCAATAAGGGAAGTAAGTTAGTTATAATAGAATGAATATATATATATATATATATATATATGATTTATATATGATTATGCAATAATGATGCTTGCAGCAATTATTGAGCCTTATAAATAATTATGATTCTTCCCTATTCGTTTGGTTTATACTAAGCAATACCTTCTAAATGTTAAGAAACAAATCGAACAACAAGGCAATTGGAGTAGATCAACATAATTATCTGCACTCAGCGGACAAGGGCAGAAGTCAACAATCGTTAATATATATTTATGTATGTCTTTATCCTAGAATCAATTAAACGTAAGGTTGAAGGAAGCAAGTTAGGGAGATGCAGTTTACGGGCCTCCCATGCTAATTAGGCTACCTCAAGGGTGGAATTGTCTTGGTTGGACGTTCTTGCCGCTTGGGGCCAAGGGGTGAGTTATCTCGGTTGGACACTACGCGCTCTTGGGCTTAGATGGGTTGAGTAGTTTATAGGCACCCCTTTTCAAGGCTTTCCTATCAAGCCAAACTATGATTGGTTGTTAGGATAGATTCAAGGAATTTCAATCATAAGAGGGATGGACAAGACAACGTGGATAGGAAAAGCAGGTACAAGTATCCACTAAGTAGGCCCCCAAGGGTGGAATTGTCTTGGTTGGACGTTCTTGTTGCTTGGTGCCAAGGGGTGAGTTGTCTTGGTTGGATGCTTTATGATTAAATCTTCCACTATGCATTATGGATAATGGTAGTTATGTATTTTGTATAGCTTAAATAGATAAGGCATTTATTATGTTTTGATCATATGAATTATATTTCTGATATTATCTAACATGATTGCAGGATCTAAACCAAAATATATCTTGATTAGTGTTACCCCAAGTTTCCAAGACGGGGACGACAGGGGACGAGTCCCCTGTTGATATTAGAACAGCTTCGGGCCTTATCCTTCCAGCCACGACTTTGAAGGAATAAATTCAATATAGCCTATCAGCTATTTAATTTATTTAAGTCGATATTAATGTGAAGAGGCGCTTCACTTGCAAACATAAACAAAAGATTAATTATTGTTAATAATTAATTGTGGCCAACTTTGTTTGTTCGCCACCCTTGGAAACATATTGGTTCATATTGAAGGCCGACATTATGCATTGAAGAGGCGCGATCTTTTTCTCTCCCGTGTATTTATATGAGTTGTTGATTGTTCATTCTATCATCTATTACATTCATTCATTCACAAGTGCGAGTGCATCGAATTGGTTCAAGAGAAAATCGAAGTTCTTCAAGGAGGCTGAATTCGATATCTAGAAAGAGCAAGATAATAATCTGTTATTGCATTAAGTTGTGGTGCTGCTGTTTGGCCTTGTAACCGGCCTCATTGTAAAGATCATTATTGTTTGATATTCAATATATAAGTGATATATTGTTGCTGGGTTTTTCTCCCTTAAGTTGGAGGGTTTTACCAGGGTATATGCTGTGTCTACTTGTTTGAGTTTAAAATTAAAATCTGCTTTTCATATCTGATCTTAAAACTAACATCCCCAAGTTTCCGATTTTTTAGGCCAAATTTGGGGACGGCGAGGGGATGGCTATATAAAATATAGAAAAATTTAAAATATATAGGGAAACTTTAAATATTCATATGAAAACATGGATAAAGCATGCATATATACATTATAGAAACTTAGCATATAACATTTGTGTTAAGAATTCATTGTCAATACTCAATATGCATTCAGAATTCATAATTCATTATGTGATATTAAACATAGTACACTACTGCCGTCCCTTGGCTGCCCCTTGTCCCCAGGACGTTTCTGGGACAGGGATGAGGGCATTTAGACCCGGGGACACGGCCCTGGGTAACACAGATCTTGATTGAAGCATTCAAGTGGTAAGTTACAACCTATGTTCCATGGCATTTTGGGGACGGGGGGATGGCAGGGGACGCGTTTTTGGGACGTTTCCTAGGGGGACATTTTTAGGGGACGATAGGGCACAACGACATTCAAAACACACACACACACACACGCACATATATATATATATATATATGATTTTTTTCAAAATTTATTAATATATTATAGAGTAGTAGTATAACAACATAATAAATGTCATTAAACTTATTATTGTAGCCAATGATCCAAGTATGTTTGTATTTCATTGGGAATCAATATAAATTAGATTTCGAAGGAAATGTCTGCTGTTGTAATCAAATCAGACTTATATCGGACCTGTAATGCAATGTATTCAGACTTGATATAGTGCAAATAAAATCAGATTTGAGGTTGAATGTTTCATATTTGTTGATGTTATGATAGTAGGTATCATTTCTATGTTTTATGCAAATGATTTGGCATTAAAATTCAATCAAACACAAGCATATACATTCAGAAATCAGAACTCAGTCACTTTGCATGCCAAGTGTTTGACAAAATGTCAAACAGCCCAAACTCAAAAATCACCTTAGAAAGGAGAACAAAATATTGAAAAAATCAAAATTTTAAATGTTTTTTTAACCCAGGAAGCTCCTTGTTTGCGGGGGACGGCTAGCCATCCTCGGTACAATGAGGGATGTTTGTCCCCTATTTGTACTGGGGATGGGGAAACGTCCCCAAAGGGTAGTGGATGTTTCCTCCCGTTTCCTGCTAGTTGGTCTGATTCGGGGATAGTTGGGGGACGTCCCCTGTGTCACCCCGTCCCAAGGACAGCAAGGGACGGGGACAATGGGTTTTGGGGCAGGGGAGGCATCCCCGTGTAACACAGGTTATAACCCTAACTACATTATATTTGTGAATCTAGGCCAAGATTTAGGGCACCCTATTGTAATCTCACCCCCACCCCTTTTCATGGTGAATCAGCACAAGAAGACCAATCATAGAGGGAGGGAAATGGTTGGCAAGATAAAGGGGGAACAAAAGGTGGACACGTCACTGGGTAGACCACCTCATATGGATGGCATGGGCCACATGAGGCCAAGAGGGATGGTATATCTGGTCTTGGGGATTCGAGACACCCCATCAAAGTCACTTTCTCCCATGCTCTCCTATGGTTGAGCTTTCCAAAGATATTAAAATGCTTTATGATTGAATTAATAATTCTGTCATGAATTTACTGATGTTTAATTAGGATAATCTGCTAATTAGTATTATTGTGGTAAATGGTTTCTAATTTGTTTGTAGGGTTTCAATCAGGTGAGAGGCATTCTCTAACCCGTTTGTTTATTTGGAAATTGAGAAATTAGGGCAAGTTTAGGGCATTCCCAATTAGGGGACATTACAGAGGGTTTCTTGACCTAATTCGTTCAGATATGTGTGGACCTATCTTAGCACCTTCATTGGTTGATATCATTGATTGTTTTTTTTATTGATGCTTCCTCCAAGGATATTGTGATTTGACCAAAGATGAGGTCTTTGGGAAGTTCCAAGATTTAAAAGCTCTTATGGAGAATTAGATAGGTAGTTAGGTTGTTTTGAGGTCTAACATTGGATTCAAGTGTACCTCCAAGGACTTTGATGTCTTCTGCAAGGATCAAGAGGGAGCTATCTATTGCTTACAATCTTCAATAGAATGGTGTTGTAGAGAGGAGGAACTGGTCCATTAGAGAGATAATAAAGGCCATGATCCTAACGTAGATTTACCATGTTTCTTTGGGCAGAAGCATGCAGTTGTGCTGTTTACATTTTGAATAGATGTCCTCATAGGATAGAGAAGGACAAGACTCTAAAGGAAGCTTTCACATGAGACAAACTTGATGTTTTTCAGTTTTGGGTGTTTGGGAGTCATGTCTACATTCATGTGCACTAGAGGAGAAGAGGACGAAGTTTGAACCCTCTAGCTTGAAGGGTGTGATTGTGGGATACAACGAGTCCTCCAAGGCTTACAAGGTCTATGTTTATTCATAGGGAAAGATAGTAGTAAGTTGCGTCATGAAGTTTGATGAGGGTCCTTGGTTCTAAAAGTCTTAGGTGCCTCCCATGGAGGTTGAGGATAGTGTACAAATTGCTGTCCAAGGTGCTGATTTGCAAAGTATAACAATACAAGACCTAGTTCATCTAGATTCTAGTGCAAGAATAGATACTTCATTACCTTCTAGTACAACAAAGAAGCCTAGATGGCTTGCTTAGACATTGCATGAGGCATAGAAACAAGTAGGACCACCAAAGACTTATTTTTATGCGAGTCATCCCCCTAAGAAGTTTTTGAGTTATGTTGCATTGATGTTGAGCTTTCCAGTTTTGAGGAGGCAAATTCAGAGCAAGTGTAGCAAGATGCCATGGCGAAGGAGTATCACTCCATTATGTAGCTTGATGTTTGGGAAACTTTGCCAAGACCAAAAGCAAAGCCATTGATTGATTCTAGGTTAGTTGTACAAGGTGAAGCATGCAACCAAATGGGAGCATAGAGAAGGCCAAATTCATTCCATGAGGGTTTTCCCAAAGAGAGGGAGTTGACTATGATGAGACCATTCTCTAGTTGCAAGATATACTTGTATCAAGGTAATTAATATATCTCTTTTATCTTATTTTGAGTAGCTTTTATATCAGATGGATATGAAGTCAACGTTTTTGAATGGCAAGATAGTGGAAGAAGTGTCTATCAATCAGCTTAGAGAGTTTGAGGTGCATGAGCAAGAGACCCATGTACGTAGGTTGAACAATGTATTATACAAGCTGAAGTAAGCACCACATGTTTGGTATTCATATATTGATGAGTACTTGTTGAATTTGGGATTCACCTAAACTACTGCAGATCCTAACATTTACTATTTGTTTGATAAATACGATCTATTAGTTTTGCTCTTGTATTTTGATGACTTGATCCTTACTGGTGGCAATGAGAAGCAAATAGCATGATATAATGGGGAGTTGGTCTCCAAGTAGGATATGAAGGACATTAGCCTTATGCACCATTTTCTGGATCTTGAGGTGTGGCAGGGTACAAGTGAGTTCCTCCTTGGTCAAGGGAAGTACATAGTAGAGATTCCAAAGATATTTTAGATGATGGATTGTAAGCTTCTGTCTATTCCTATTTTTTGAAGCTAAAGTTGATAATGCAGTTAAATTTGATTTGGGGTATCCTTTGGTGTATAATTGTTAATAGGTTCTCTCTTGTATTTGGTGAATACTTGACCAAATAGTTGCTTGTAGTGAATACAGTGAGTGAGTTCATGGTTGAGTCGAGGCAAATTCTCCAGACTGCGACAAAGCATGTGCTTTGATACTTGAAGGGTACACCTTATTATAGATTGAGGTATTGTTGTGACCTATTTCACACATCGCCCCATCGCAAATGGGGACCCCCAAGTTTGGTTCCGCCCTCTGCGCAACGTCTTTGAGAGTCTTGAATTTGGATAAAATTTTGAAAGTCAGTCTGGCTAAGTTGAGATTTTGAACCCGTTTTTGGGCCTTAACGTCATAGAAGTGCTTAGAAGACCCGGTGGACGAAGATCGCCATTGCTTTTGGTCGTTTCTGACACTTCCTATTTTTTAGGGAATCTGCTTTTTTGCTTTTTGGCATTTTTAGGCCATTCTGGAGTCCCTATTTTTTAGGGATGCTTTTTTGCTTTTTCTATTTTTGGAAAGTTTCTATTTTTGGAAAAAGTTTCTATTTTTGGATCCCGCAGAGCAGAAAATCAATATGTCTCCAGAAATCAAGAAAATCAAGGTAAAATGAAAAATGGCAGGAACTTTTGAAAATGTCTAAGTCTGAGAATGGCGCCATTAAGAGAGGAATGGCATGAAAAGTCAAGGTCCGCCCTACCTTTGGCATGCCAAAGGTAGGCACTGGCAAGAAATTCACCAAGTCCGCCCATGGCATGAAAGTCTTCAAGTCCGCCATAGGCATGAAGGTTGCCAAGTCCGCCCTTGGCACAAGGAATTCAAAGTCCGCCCAGCAAGATAGGAAGTGCGCCATATGGAAAGTGGCATAGAGAAGTCAAAGTCCGCCCCTAGAAAAAACGGCATAAAACTCATGAAGTCCGCCCCTAGTGAAAATGGCATAAAACTCATGAAGTCCACCCAGCCTAAGGAAAATGGCACAAGGAAGCTAAAGTCCGCCCTTAAGGAAAATGGCATAAAATTCATGAAGTCCGCCCAGCCTTCGAGGAAATGGCATGAAAAACACAAAGTCCGCCCCCAAGAAGTGTGGAGAAGGGTAAAACATGAAGGGGTGCGCTCCAAGGTGTTTGGAAAGGGGTAAAATTGCAAGATAATTCATTGAAAATTGAATTAAATGATGGAAACAAGTGAAATTTTCCGTTGGACAAGGCACAAATAAAATTCGCCATGGCAAGGAAAATCTAAGACCAATGGATGATAAAATACGCCATAGGCAAGGAATTATAAGACATTCGCCCAACTCTTGAAGAGAAAATTATCCTAAGGCATGAAAAACGGAGAAATGTCTAGAAGAAGAAGAGGTTTTGGCCGGCATAAAAATCACGCCCCAGCACAACGGAGTGAAATTTTTTGGCACAAAATGAAGAGTGCTTGGCAGAGCAAACATGAAGTCCGCCCCTCTCAGCTTGGAAAATTCCTAAAGCGCTAGTAAAAAAATGGCAAAGTGGCATAGGTCTCCAGGTTCGCCCAACCCAGAAGATGAATCATTCGGCTAAAATAAAAATGTCCAGAGAGGTCAGAACTCCGCCTAGAGAATTAAAATTTGGCAGATGAGCTATTGAGCACATTTTGGCTAGGCAGACAATTTAAAAAAGAGATATTTTGCCTCTGACGAACGAAATTAGCCATGTATCAAGATTAAACGGGTTGGAATTTAATATTTTAATATTTTTAATTATTTCCCTGACACTTAGGAAATGTTAATTAAAAATTCAAAATCCGGAGATTATTTGGAAGATTAAACTAGTCTGCCTTAGATAAGTTTAAACTTTGCCACGTTCGGAGGATTTAAAATGCGTTGGAAAAATAATTTTGGACTATTAATTTAATATATTTTCCAACACTTAGTCAATTTTCCTTGAGAAAATTCGAAAATCTCAGCAGAGATGGCACAAAGACGAAAGTTAGAAACTTGCCTCGATAACTGAAAGTGAAATTAGAAGTTTGCTAATCCGAGGAGAAAACGTTTCTAAAAATTGGAAGAAAATCAAAAGAAAGAAAGCAATGCCTTGAGGAAAATCGCACTTCTCAGCCATAAAATGAGTTTCAGCAACTCATTTCTTCACAAATTCCGGCTGAGAAGCAACTATCTCTCTCGAATCTTCAGGAAAACATTCTCGAAGGAGAAGTTTGTGAGAATAACATCATTGTGAGAATCGAGATAGCATTCTCTTATTGAAAGGCGTGATTTTTGAGAGAAGTAATTTATTTCTTGGCTGAAATCGTACTTCCAGCATAGTGGCGCACTTCTTCTGGCAGATTTCTTTGAATTTTTAAATTCATTTGCAGCCACAACGTGATCTTTGAGGTTTGGAAGTTAATCGACAACGCATTTGCGCTGTGTTTCTATCTTCTACTTCGTTTCCGGCACAAATTTCATTCATGATAGGCGAATTTAATTACTTTCAGCTTGCTTTTTGACAGAAATTTTAATTTAATAAGGCTGAAAGTGCGATTTTGTCTAGGCTATACCCCAAAACTCATTAATTCTTAAATGATATTGTATTAATGTTAAGTATCTTGTGCTTGCAGGCTGCCGATCGATCAAAGCGAAATATCCAGGCAGGCACAGATGAAGTTTGCAAGTAAAGGATCGCAGCCAGAGACCAGAATAAAGTCTAAGTGGAAAAATGTCTCAGACACTGATCTTGGCCACATCGATCTCGTGGAATTTAAAAAGAGGATATATGGACACAACGGACCCTTACCAACGCCTGCAGCTAGAAGGATAGTGAGGAATGGCATATTTCAAGCTGCCGGATTCCAGCCTGCACTTTGCTGTGCTGAACTGATGGTGGAGTGTGCACTTCACTATGATGCTGAGTCAAGGCGGATTGTGGCGCCTGATGGGAGAGTGTTGGCACATCTGACAGAGGTGGCCATTCAGGAAGCCTTCGGCATTCCGGCATATCCTAAAACTGTCTACAAGACCAAGGAAGATGCTCAGAAGTTATATGACAAAAATCCTGATCTTTGTGCCGCCAACCTTAACAAATCTTGGCTGGACAAGCCTAGACCGTCCTTTAAGAAGATGCCCAAGAAGTTGATGCGCACGGACTTCAAGGAGGACTATGGAGATATTATTATCTTGCTGAACAGAGTGGCAGGCAGTCCCTCGGGAGCACCCTTTGAGCCGTGGATGTATTACTTCATTGAGGACCTCACAGAAGGTGTCAAAATGTTCAACTGGGCTAGGATGATAAGCAATAATCTTCACCACCAGCTTATCAATCTAGAAAAGACCAAAACATTTTATATGGGTTCTTACGTCGTCTATATGTTGGCCAGAACTTACAGATATGCAGGCTTGATCTGCAAAGGCACGGTTGGCAGTAAGGAGAACGAGCTAAAACCTTATGACTGTTACCCACAACTCCAGCTGAGGGAGAAGGCGCATTTTAGACGAGCCCACGACGCGTTCCTGATGTACATCACCAGGATACTCCAGGGAGGGACGCATCAGCGGCTGACACATGAAGCCAAAAGCCTAATCGGTAAATACGGGTCTTGGTTTATCCAGTATCCAAGATTTACGTATATCAGAATTCAAGGATTCACTGGAAGCCCGTACCGTCTGCCCATCTTCCCCACGAATAAGATGGTCCTGCTCGAAGTGTTGAGGCAGTTAGAAGATTTTCAGGGTCTTCAAAGAGCAAAGCAAAAGGCGGCAGTTACTTTTCCCTTCTTTATAGGGAACATGCTGGAGTCGTGTCCGTCATCACAGGCAGCTGACAGTGCCAGAATCGAGATACAGCATTACCCTTTCTCTCCATATCCGGCCAGAAATCACTACGACCCCCATCACCACATCAAAATGGTGGATGGAAGGAGGTACAAGCATAGGGTCGAACTGGAGGACTATTGGGCAAATGCTGCGGATGAATTTGAGGTCAGACGGAGGATGTGGTCCAGATTACCTCTCAGCTTGATCAGGGCAACAGAATTTTGTCACGTGCCAGATCAGTTGGAAGAGGACGAGAATCAGACGCAACCGCGCTTCGATGAGAATTCAGCTTTGCCCGCTGTCCAGTGGTCAGAAGCAGAGCATGCTGACTTGAACGTCTTGATGAGGCCTGTCATCAAGTTTACTCAGTGGTGGGTTGATCAACGAGTTCAAGAATTAAGGCGCCAGAAGATAACCCTGACCTATGATATGCTAAGCGAGGCAGAGTCTTATTCTTCCAATGCGGGAGCATCACAGGACCTCCCAGTGATAGAGGCCACCACATCTAGGAAAAGAAAAGAAATAGCTGCAGGCAAAGAGCCGGTCCAGAAACAGGTAAAGATGAAACCTTCTCAATCGGCCGCCTCCAGAAATATTGAGGAGATACTGGCTACCGCCGATGCTTCACTGGCAGATATGAGGGATCCTTCTCCGATTCCTGAAAACAACGCGGAGCTTCAGCCAGATGAGGATGCGCCACCTTCTCCCACGGGCACCGAAATATTGGAGTCGGATGACGACAATGTGGGCACCCAAGATGAGGATTTTCAGGAAGGGATGATTTCAGCCCTTAGGGGAATTGTAGACGTTCCTGATAGAGAAGGCGTGCCGGAAGAAGACGGTGTTGAGCAGCTTACGATACCGGATTGGCTGAAGGAGAGGCTAAAGGTACAAGTGCCGGCAGATGAACCAGAAGAGGATGATACGGCAGACTTTTTGGCCAGACTGTCTCAAACCGTGCCCAAAAAGTCGGCAAAGAAATTCTCCAGCATACATAGAGACGAGGCCGGCAACAGGACAGTGCAAATCGCCGTGCCTACAGTGGACAAGCCACGGGAGGATATGGCTCCACAGGATTACGCCATCACGACCATTGACTTGGGTCCAACCACTAAGGGCCAAGAAATGGAAGATTTGGACAATTCTGTGTCCGCCATCAAATCAAGGTTGGCGAAGGAGGTAGCCAGAAGGAAGGAGTGCCAATTAGAGATTGAGCGCTTAAGGGAATATATTCAGCACTTGATCAAGCCACTTGATCAGGACACTACGGCAGCTCCTCTACTTCCGAACTCTTCGCAGGAGGCCATTAAAGAGATGGAAGAAAACAGGCTCACGGTTCAGGAGGCCAAAGAATGGATAGCCGTAAAGGGGACTGAAGCTGAGACATTTGTGGAGCGGCTAACTTTGGTTTATGGCCAGGCCACTGCCTTGCTTTCTAGGTTCGCTTCTTTGGCAGAAGTATGGGACAGCCTTCCAGACGTGCAGGATAGAATAATCCCTTGCCTTAGGATTCTGAAAGGAGTTCCTAAGCAAGAATTGATAGAGGGAGGCGTCATCGCAGCGGGAGCAGCCTATGACTTCCACACTTGGTATTGGACCTTGACGGCACGAGGTGAAGTCTTGGAGAGGGTTAAGATTGACGGCATCAGACTGGAGGAACAGGTCAAGGAAGTTCAGGCCAAAATCCTCAACATAATTGCCGATGTCCTGGATAAAGAGGCACTGCGAGAGAATGACCTGCAGTTGGAAGTTTTGAAGAAAAGTGTCCAGGAAAATATCTTCTACATCACTGGGCCCATCTTGAGGCAGGACTGGGCCAAATTGGCGAACTTCTTGAGCATCAGAGAATCCTTTGAGAAGACGGAACCAGAGTGGGAGGAGACCTTCGCCAGATGCGCCGAGAGCATGGATGGGCTTGAATTCAGAATCGGCATGCTTCCGCAGGTTACCATGGACGAGGTTGCCTCGATCGTGTCCAGATTCGGCGAATACACGGCAGCTCGAGAGGATCGGGATATAGTCCCTTGAAAATAGCTCCTATTGCCAACTCATTGCTGTTCATTGCCAGTTAACTGAAGTTATTTTGGGAAACCCTAATTAGGGTTTCGTTTGTTAAATCTTGACCGTCGGCTCATTTTTAATCTGAGCCATTTATTCCATTTATGAAACTCTATATAAACTCATTGACCCTCATTTGTAATGTGTGAAGTGAGTAATAAAAGATTGTTGCGACGAAACTATTTCCGTTTATAAAAGCTCTTGTGCATGATTTGCTAAGAACAACTTTTATTTTCAAGTAGTATGCAAGGTTGAATATTTCTCCTTCAACACTTAGAGTAGAATTAGAATAGCATTTCATTACATGTTGGTTAGATGAGTGATAGATTTGATCGCAGTGGCGGATAAAATTTTGCTCATACTTTTGTCGAGTGGATGATTTGCATTTGACGTGTAAAGTTAGTCTGAGCCATTAAATCGTGGATGCTTAACTTCTGTTTGTTTCAATTACCGATTCAAATATGAAAATTCTTATCACTTCCGTTGAAGATTGCACCTGCTTCGCGTAGTTGTCCAAAGGTGGCGAAACGAAGTGTGGTTACCCATTTTGTCTACTCACTGCTGTCTCTTGAATTCTTAGGCGTAGTTTAGATCTCTAAACCCTTATCCTTTTTTATTTTTTTTGGAAAATCTGAAGATACCCACCGAAAGAGCCTTCAAGGATAAAACCGTCTAAGTTTTCAACCCGCAAAAAGAGAATTTCATGTAAGTCCCCTTGTGATTACCAGCAATCACAACGCCCACTGGCCTTATCCACATGTCAAGACCTGACCAAAGAAACCTTGGAGTTATTGTATTGCCTACTGGATTTTTGCAAGCACTTTTCAAGAGAGGATAAGAGTGTCCTTTGGGCATTTTTATTCTATGTTCGGTGGCGTACTCAAAACACACACCAACAGGTATGTTGGAATTTGAGACTTGATTTCGTGTGGCTTTGTGGATCCAGATTGGGCTGGCGCTGCTAGTGCTAGGAAGAGAATTTTAAGTTTTTGTTTTAGCTTGGTGCTAGGTATGATATCCTGGTTTAACAGGAAGCAGGCAGTAGTGGCATTGAGTTCAGGCAGTTGTGAGGCTATATAATTTTGCAAGTTGATAGGAAAAGTAACTAATCCAATGTTGGAGCTGAAAGCTGTGTACTATGACACTCAGAGGTGCATCAGGTCTTGAGAATCTAGTGATTCATGATTGCTTTAAGCACACAGACATTCAATACCATTTCTTCAGGGACAAAGTCTTGAAGGGAGCAGTGGTACTTGAGTATGTTCCATTGGATTCACAGGTTGCAGATAATTTGATGAAGCCCTTGCCTAAGGGGAATTTTGAGATGTTGAGAGAGACTTGGATTGGTGGAGAACACTTACCTTGCAAAGATGGAGTGTTAGAGTTTTTACCTCGAGTTGCTTGACTAATATTTTCATAGTGATGGCACAACAGTGACGACAATAGATCCAGACTTGTACACAGCAGAGATCAGCGTGGAGAGGATGCAGCTATATAGAAGAATAAATCCCAGCTATGTAGGGAGTCTTCCTTGTGATTAGCACCTGATTAACTAATTAAGATGAGTGATTTGTGGGTGGAACTTAATCTCAACTACTCTGATTAGGAGTTATTACTTGTTAGACTAGGTTTGATTGATCAGTTTGGGGATATAACTTAATCTCAATTTTGAGTCAAACTGAGTGTCGCTCAATGAGTTACAAGCTTTAATTGAGCTTTACATGACACCTCATCTAGTTTCTCTTAGTTAGATTCACAATGCACTTGTCTATGTAAAGGGTACCTATTGTAATTTTAATAGATTCACAGTGCACTTGTCTATGTAAAGGGTACCTATTTTAATTTTAATCATGATGCATATAGAGTTTCTTTTCTAAAATTTCATTCCAGCGCAATGTATTTCATTTCAGTTGTAATAGAAGATAGATTCAGTATGAGAGTTCAAATCTGTGGCTGTTCACTGTTAATCTTTTCAGCATGAACTGTTTGTAGATTAGTGTACTTAGTTCTGCTGTTTTGATTTGGAGTTCTTGGTTTTAAGCTCTTTGCTGTTAGAACTAAATTTTGTGAGCACGGAATCTGCTTGCCATGTTCTAAAAATTAATGGGTTCAATGGTTTAATTTGTTTTTATTGCCATCTTGGAGGATGAGGATTTTTATAAAACCCACCTAAATGCCACAACAAACATTTATTTTAAGATTTAGCATTGTGAAATGTGATTGGTACTATGTGTTGTTCGATCCTCAAGTTATCACAAGAAAACATTCTGTGATGAACACATTATATCTGCATGTTTGCTTGCAATTTCTTTTGTGAGCTCAGTATTGTTTTTATGATAATTCTATTTATTGATTAGCTTTTGTATATACTATTAACGCCAACATAAGTTTGGACCATGGATAATACCTAACCTATGTGCCAAGTAGAAATTGTTTTTCATTTCATTTTTCAGTGTTTCCTGCAATATACTTGGTCCTTTTTGTTTGGGAACTATGATTTTAACAAAGTGTTGATACAATTTCTGGAGATTTATTAGTTGTCTTTCCTAGACAGATTGTCACACATTCTCCATGGAAAGAGGGCAATCTTAACCGGTTCCATTGTTTTTCTAAGATTCCTGTGAATTTCAGTAGGTAGAAATTTAGAATGCCAAGCAGATGAAAAGAAGCTATATAACATGACAGTCATGCTGTTAGAGAAGACAGAGCGCAGGTCTGACGTAGGTTTAAGAAGTCGGTCATCAACATAAACATCAACCGTTCATTTGGCTTATACTTGTTCAGTTCATGTTGTTTTGTGGGGTTTCATCTGTTGTGAGCTTTTTACTTAAACCTTTTATTGGAAACCATACTCTTGAGAACAGAAGTGCCTTGGTATGGTATCAAGTGAAATTTGGTGTTTGTGTATTTTGCACTTAAACCCTTTTTTTTTATTTGTGTATATGCAGAAGCGAAGATGGGAGAAAAAAATGAGAGAAGAGGAGGAAGCAAAGAAATAATGTTTGGATTGACCTTAGTGTTTCAAACAGGTTTTCAGAGGTTGCATTACTAGGGAAATTGAGTCTGTTCAGAAAAAAAGGCAAATGTGAACAAAAACATGCATAACAATTGAAATATTATTGGTTGAATTGATCTGATATCACTTTAGCAGCAAATGACATCCTATGAAGAGCTATTCACATTTGCTGTAGATTCTTGTGAAATTTTCAGACAGAACTTCTTGTTTTTGCTATTTATACCATTATTGGGTCATACTTCATAGTAAATGCTTTTTTCTTCCTTTCTATTGTTGTACTTTTTAACTTTTCAAAATTTTGTGTTTCATGTAGTGGCATCCCGAAGGGTTTGACTGTTCTAGTGCTTATTTTGTTTCAATGCATTCAGAGCTGAATTCTTGGACTTGTTTCTTTATTCCTAAATCTGTTGGGATTGTAAATGATATTATGAACACCAATGGAGGTTATGTTAATTGTCAGTGAGCTTATTGATATCAAGTCTTTTTTTTTTGATTCGTGGTATCAAGTCTTTCTTACAATTGCTTTTTATTTATAATTCCTCGAGTAAAACAATAGCATCAGAATTGTAATATTGCTGCAAATTTAATAAATTTTTACAATAAAATGATGTTTTGAATGTCTGTCTCCAAGTTCAATGACCTATTTAAATAAAATGAGAGATCTACACATCTCCCTTTTTTCTATTAAAGGGAAGAGTTATGAGCCTAAATCTTTACACACTCCTTTTATTTTTTAACTGAGCAAAATATTTAATTACTATGTTACACGGGGACGCGTCCCCTGCCCCAAAACCCCCTGTACCCGTGGTAGGGAGGTTGGGTGAATCAATCACTGATTCATGCTCTAGGTCTTGCTTGGAAGACCTCTAGGGTGTCTCACCCCACCACTTGCAACCTATAGGACCTTTGCTTTCTTAGGATCCCTTGGTTCTCCTTGCCAACCCAACTACCAACATAGTTCTTCCTACCAAGTCAACTTTGGTGCTATCTTATAACACTAGCTATAGCCCTTAATCCACCCTAAAGGCTACTATTCCTCAATTCTTGAATTTAGCTTTACAGGGGTGTGGAGGTGCTTCTAAAGTCCTCAATCCATCCTGCTAAGGGTGTTGAGGGTTCACCTAACTCCATTTGCAAGTCGCTCTCACAAAATCCCACAATTAGGCCTAAAAGGCTACTAGCCCTATTAGGTCTCCTTCTCCGAGAAATCAGGTTTGTTCTCCAAGTCTTTCCAAAGAACACCCCAAACTTTCCTTGGGTTTCCTGGTTCAGATGCCCACCTCTCAAGGATTTTTGGGGTCTTGGCCCTCAACTGTCCGTACAAGGCCCTAATTTGAAAATGGGCAAAATTAGGCCTTTTCAAACCCTTTCCTGACTTCACTGCAAACTGTTAAGTACTTCCCTCACCAGATGGATTGATGGAGTTTCCTTTTCCTCACTATGTCTTGGCAAGTCCCATACCTGCCCTCTCCAAACTGTAATTTGTTAGGAAATTGACACCCCTGCAAATCAAGTGCTCTGCACTATAGGCTTCCCTAGCCGGACACTTCCTGGCTCGCCTAGAAGAAGACTTCCACAGTGACTCCGGTGCTGTCAAGGACTCCTAACCCTACTATATGTACATCCATGGAGTCTAGTCACTATTCCCAAAGGGCCGTACAATTTGTACAATGGGAAAGTGAACTAACCCCCCATTCTTCTCAAACTGCCTGGTTCAGACCAGCAACAGTATAGAAAGCAAACTATCTACAAACAATGCTTGGAAACTAAATAACCAATCTAACTAATGCCACACAGTATTCTAAGAGCTACTGTCCTACATTAAGCACGAATTACAGTGCTGAACTACTCCATTAAAGCAACACTTCAATGCAAACAAAAAAACCAGAAATTCACACACAAACTCAACTGTTTTTTTTGAATTCAAAAACTAAGAACAATATCCAATGCTTCCAACCTCACTTCCATGCCGAGGCCACCCCTAAATAGGTCACCAATTCAGTTATGCTCTTCCTTGGGCTCTCCTTAGCTGCTTGTAGCTCCAACTGAGCAACCTTTCAAAAATTTGAAAAACTCCTAAAAGTTCTAAACCTCAATTTGAGTTCAAACCTGTGACACCTATTCTATGGTCAACATGACCTTCATCAGAGCAAGACACAACAAAAATGCCACTAAGGCACACACACAAATGAATCAAGATGGATTGCTTAGTTGTCCTAGACAAAGTTGTCCTAGTCAACCTCCTAAACAATCTAAAGCAAACTATGGGTGCTCCTGCACTATTCTCCCCCCCTCGGCACAAACACTAAGGAATGTGGGGAGAGATCAGAGACAGATCAATGCCTTGTTTCTTGAAAAGAGCTTCTTCCACCCATGTAGCTTCAAAGTCCGGTTTGCCTTTCCATTGGATGAGATATTACATGTACACCTTGTGCCGGGTAGACTTCTTCACTCTGGATTCCAAGATCCTCTCTGCCTGCAGCTTGTCTTTAGGTGGTAAGACTACATTACTCACATCCTCCAAGACATCCCTACTGTTTTGATTCATATCAGTCACCGGTCCCTTGTACATGATCAGGTCAGCGACATTGAATACTGGTGAAATACTTAAGTCTGCAGGAAGCTCCACTTTGTAAGCATTCTTACCATATTTAGCTAACACTTTACATGGTCCCACTCTCTTCATCTGCAACTTAGTTGGTGCTCCTTTCTGCAATCTAGATTTGTTGAGATGGACCATGACATAGTCACCTATTGTGAATTGGAGATCTTTCCTAGTCATATCCACCTTAGTCTTCAACTTGTGAGTAGCCTCTGTGATTGTCTTCTTCACTTGCTCCTGAATCTCCTTCATAGTCTGAGAGAAATCCTCTGCATGGCCACTCCTATGTTCCATAGCTCCTAGATCTCTGAGCTCACACACACCTCTTGGGTGCATTCCATAGACTATCTCAAAAGGACTTCTGCCTGTGGTCTGGTTCACACTGTCATTGTAGGCATATTCAGCTTTTGATATGACCATGTCCCATGTCTGTCCATACTCCTTGGTTAGGCATCTTAGAAGGTTACCTAACACTCTATTAATCACCTCAGTTTGTCCATCAGTCTGAGGATGGTAAGTTGATCCAAAAGACAAGTTAGTACCTAATCTGCTCCATAGGGTTTTCCAAAAATAACTCACAAACTTCACATCCCTGTATCGTCGCCTGCGTGCCTCAAGCCTCCAAACATTAAAAAAACATAATTTAAAAAAAATAAAAAATATTTTTACCTGCTGCTAAATGTTGTGCAGGGCCCATGTTGACTGGCGACCTAAATTTTTCTCCAAAATCTAAATTAAAATGTAAATGAAACTTAATAAAGTTTCATGACTGTCGAAGTGGGCTCTCACGGCAAGCGATGGCTCTGAGGAAATAACTAATAAGGTCATGGGATTTTACCAGATCTGTGTGCTACATATTTTTATCAAAGATTTTGTACACAAGATCGTTTCCATTGAAACAACTAGTTTTTCTTAAGAGATTGCAGACATGTTTGTGTAGATTTTCACTATATGAAACTCAATGCAACAAGAGCATATGTTTAGGTTAACACAAACAATAAATAAGGTAGTGCAGACCCATAATGGAAGCAACATATCATGCTTGTGAGATTTAAGGCAATCAATAAACATTCTGTCCAAATCATATTTTTGTTTTTCTTGTGCAGAAGATTACTCAAGCCTAATCATCTTAACTTTAAGCTCATTTTACCTCTGTTCTAACTGGTATTTTATGTTTTGAACCTTTGGTATCAAGCTGTCTATAGAATGGTAATGATATATAATCAGGTATAATCTATCTATACAAGATGGTGATCAAATACAAACTTAATACAATTTTTGTATGTGGGTTCTAGAAGCTTCACAGACCACGTCCAATATGTAAATTTGTGATATTGATAAAAAGATAGATTTATTCCTACTGCAAAACATCAGAAATTCCATGATTCAACTGATAATGTAGACATATATTTCAGAATCATATGCCCATCTTTTGTATGAATAATAAATTGCAATTGACAACTAAAACCATTTTTTACCCAAGACATGCTTAATCACTGTAGATATATGGATGTGAAGAAATGTGATTGATAACAAATCGGATGGCCTCAATTTTATCAGCTCCCTTTTCAGGGTTTTCAAAAGTAAACACTTCCTCAAGAATCATTACAAGTTCAACAGTACCTAAGCTGTCTAATCCCGGGTTCTTTTAAAAGTTAGCAAACCAAAGAACCGGCCATAGTTGCAATTGCAATGTCTTAAATAGGATGCATAAGATCATCCCAATATTTCAGAAACGTCTGCTCCAAGGTATTTTAGCTACAAAGTATTTCAAAATATTTTACTGAAATGGTTTATGAAACACTCATTGCATGCTGAAACAAAGAAATTTTGTTTGAGCCCAAAGTAAACTCCATTTCAAAAAAGGCAATGGTCCTTACCAAAAGGTTTGTATCCTTTATATATTGATATTGTTGTTATCAATTATTAATTTATTGACATATATCTCTCTCTTTCCCTCTCTCTGTCTATAATATATTAATACATTTTGAAAAAATCATATATATATATATTTATTTTGTATGTCACCGTCCCCTACCATCCCCTAAAAATGGCCCCCTAGGAAACGTCCTGGAAATGTGTCCCCAGCCATCCCCAAAAGGCCGTGGAACATAGTTTAATTATCATCAAAAGCTAATTGGCTGTTGGTAGATCGATGAAGTTGCTTGGCTCAGACTATTATTGCATAGTTGAATGGCTTCACACTCATAAGAAATGGGGCCAGGTTGGAGTCCAGAGCCATTTTGTGTAATGGAAAAGCTTCGACCCTTAACACCAAGCCAAGACAGATGAATTCTTTTTGCAATCAGAAAAATATGTTCATCCTAATGAATTGCTGAAAGAATAGAAATTTATATTCCAAAATCCAAAGTAAAATATAAAAATATATAGCGAGAAGCAAGGATACTTCTTTTAAGTAAAGACCCGTTAATAGAAAACGCATCATCATATTGACAAGCATAATTTACTTTAACCTCGTTACAGATTGTATAAATTCTGTAGTTGGATTAACTGACTGGGGACGACTGAAGAATGCCTTTTTATAAAGTTTTTGTTGTTTTCAAACATAATACTAAATTTGGTCAATCTAATCAAATACCTTTATATTTTTCACTATATTCCTTGGCCTCCTTACTATTTCTCCCCAAATATTTAATAAAATTAAATCATCAACTGATCTCAGCTACAGTAATAGGAATACATTCATACAATTAGCAAACCTAGAGGATGAAACCAAGAACAATTTTATTTGCGTTGGACAATAATTTGAGAATGTTAATTTTTATTAGAGAAAAACTAATATCCTTTTAATGTGTTTTTTCTTTCACATTGAAAGGAAACCTTTATTAATAGACTTTTGATGTATAAATATTTAGATTAATTGTGAAATTTTCAATTTTGTAAGGGTTCAGATCGCGGACGCCTAAGTTCAACTCTCCTAAATGAAATTTAACTATTTGGTTAAGATCTAAGAATTATATTACTTAAAGGAGCTTAGTATTTTCTGATGATGTTTGTTTAAACTATATTAAAAATATAAAATATATTACAAAGGAATCGTCACTCATCTAAAGTAAAGTCAGAAAGAACAACGGTGCTTTGCCTTTAATTTTCATTATTCTAAACTTGTTTTGTTCTTTACTTCTTTCCAAGGATTTTTTTAAGACTAAAGTTGCTAATTTTCATAGTTTAAAGGTACATGAAATTACCAGATTACATCAAATACCAAAGTCAGAAAGAACAACGGTGCTTTGCCTTTAATTTTCATTATTCTAAACTTGTTTTGTTCTTTACTTCTTTTCAAGGATTTTTTAAAGACTAAAGTTGCTAATTTTCATAGTTTAAAGGTACATGAAATAACCAGATTACATCAAATACCAAATGATTAAAGTGAAAAATAAAATGGAAGTTGTCTATTTTTCCACTATGATTCGGAAAAATAAATAGCAAATGCAAATAATGGTGGGCTTTCTAAATATCATATTATACAGGTAATTATGATAGAGGTAATTTAATAATTAATTTGAAAAGATTAGTTTTTAAAAATTCTATTAGAATGTTTAGTTTGAAACAAATCAATACATACCCAATAAACTAGGAAATGGATTTTGTAAAAAATCTGTGAGAAAAAATGTGTTCTGTCTTTATATTATTTCATAATATTATTATAATTATTAATTTAATTTAATTTAAGATTATTTTCAATTTTATTAAAATGTCATATTTTTAAAATTTTAAAATTAATAATTATAATATTTATATATATTTAAATTATAAATGCTGATATTAACTTAAAAATAAAATAAAAATTAATAGGTTTCGTGTAAATTTGTGACATGATCATGCTTTTAAATATATAATATAATTAAAATGAATCTTTAATTATAAAGTATTAATACACTATATCAAGTAATTCTTTAAAAAGATAATCAACATCACAGCTTTTATGCTATTTAATCACTTAAATGTAGCGATCTTTCTGAAATGAATAGTTTTGTAATTTCAATCTTTTCACATCGATGAAAGTTATAATGTCGGATATTAATTTTGAATTGACAAATGATAAACAATTGGGAATGTTTAGGGTATGGGGGCTTGCCTTGGTCAAACCCCTTTTGAGTAATCAAACCAAAATGATGAAATAATGTAAAGAATCATAGAACAATGGAGTGATGGGGTTTACCTTGCCTTGATGATTGATCTTGAGTTGCAACAATGGAGATTCAGTCCTTGGATGCTTCTTGAGAGATGTCTTGTTGTCTTAGACTACTCAAACCCTAGCTTGCTTGAAAAGAAGAAGAGATGATGGAGAAGAGAGGTGAAAAATAAGATAGAAGAAGTAGAAGAGTCCCAAAATGAGGGTAAGAACCCTTATTTATAGAATTTATGCCTTAATTTCCTTGAAATAACACCACATAGGCCGACCTTAGGGTTTAAGAGAACAAAATTTTCAAAGAAATTAAGTTTAATTCAATTTTTATGCCACATGGGACTAGGTCGCCCAAGGTGGCGACCTAGTCCGCCTAGGCAATTTTCATTGGTTGTCAAGGATTGAAGTGTGATTATTGTTGCTTGTCAGGATTGTCTAATGAAAACACACTAAGGTAGGACTTATATGTATATTAAGGGGTCATTATAGCATAGTAAAGGGTTGATTTGGTGATGAAATGCCTAGGAAAGTGTGAAAATGTATTGCAACACCTTACAACACTTTTGCACAAGGCTTGGAAAGGGGTAAAACGAAGTCCAAAATCCATAGGCAAGGGTCCGAATGAGTGAAAAGTGTCAAAGGCTACACTTTTTGACAACACAACATCAAGTATTTACTACCTTATTTGTGTATATGAGTATGGAAGGAACAAGGGCAATGTAATGCCCCGCCAAGTAACCTTAAAGGAAGTTGCAATTAACATCCTAAGTGAACTAATTTTTTTTTTATAAAGTGCATTTAACATACACATTCACTTACTAATTAACAACAACCTCTAAGACTACAAGGTTAGGATTACTTAAACCCACATATACATATTCCATAAACCAAAGCATTATGAACTTTATGATATAAACATCATACATCATAAGAATACCACATAACATAATAAGATAATCAACCAAGATACAATCTCATAAACATTATCTTAAACCAAAAGTTACATCACTCATTCCCAGAATGAGGCAATAGTACTCAAGATTACAATTACAAAAATCCACCTCATAAACATAAAAGGGATAAAATAACTTATACAAGTTAAAATATTACAATACAAGATAATACAACAAGAACCACAAGCTGTCCATCTGGATGACTCGCCACTAAGTACTGAAGATCGATAGGGACCCAACGGTTTTGGTGCATGTTCCACCCAACCAATGTGGTACCCGAAGGCCCACCCCCCATGCTAGGAGATAGTAACAAAGTAACATGGACAAAGATTCTATTACCTCTAACCAAAGGCAGACTCAAACTGACTCATACTGTTCTAACCAACCAAATGAATTAACAAGTACAACTCATTCACCATACAAGTACGAATCAAGTACAACTCAAGTACAATACAAGTACAAATCAAGTACAATACAAGTACAACTCCAACATCACTGACATAGGTCACATTGCTTCCAGACATAAAGTAGATCAAGTATGTTCAAATAACCATACACATAAAATAATTAACAACAGTTGTCATAGATAGAGTGTCATCGCAAGGTTTGTCATGAGATCTCCTGGGCATTCTTCATAGGCTCCGGCACAAGTAATCCTCTGGCCTCAACCAACTCCCGGCACTCATACTCACTCATGCGGAATCATCTACCTCTCGCAAGAACTAGATAGTTGATTTGCCATTCCAGGCCTTCTCATTCATCTCCAAGTCTAAACAAGCCCTTGTGTTATGAGTGAGATTAATTATCTTGATTAGTGTGAAGTTAGTCCTAATCTCTAAGTACATTATTTTAATTATCACTTGTTTAAATCACTTGAAGGTTATCCAGTTTACCTCTTTTGGGCTCACAATGGGGCTTCACTCTTCTATTCGACAACACACATCCAAACAATCCACCAAGGGAACCACAAGTGCATACCAACTAGGCATCATAATCCACTCCAACACAAGGAGGATACAAATAATAGAAACTCACTCCAAACATCTTGGAGGCAACAAACACATAGTCCACTCCTTTCACAGGAGGTACAAAAGATCCCACTCCAAACATTTTGGAGGCAATAACACATAGTCCACTCCTTTCATAGGAGGTACAAAAGATCCCACTCCAACATCTTGGAGGCAATAATACATAGTCCACTCCTTTCACAAGAGGCAACAAGATGAAACCACATAACAAGGTCACTCCATACAAGGAGACACGGATCCCATAATCCGCTCCTAAACCAAGGAGGTGCAAACATTCTCGTTCGTGAAAATCGGATAAAACTGAAAAGACGCCATGCACTACCCAAGGGAAAACAACTGGATGGCATAAAGATTCAACAACCCTTATCCTCTAAGATCTTCTGGAAGACTTATAATTTAGGACTAACACTAAATCCCAAAACCAACAATGCAACTTGACGACATAGCAACAAAAGCATTCAAGTCATCAATCAAATCTAATATTTGGATTTCCTAAATCCATACTCATTCAATAGGTAGTGTTGACAAAGTCAAAGACACGATAACTAGATCATCTAAAATAATCATAACCCTCTATTTTCCTTTTCATTATTGGAAATCTAAAACAATTAAACTTACTTCCCTTTACTGAATACAAAGAATTAAATCCTTTAAGATAAGCATGAGGAAGATACTACTTTTGGATATACTAAATCCATATCTCTTTCATAATCCAATCACAATGATTCAATTAATCTAAATAGAAATTAATAAATAACATAATTGATTGCCTCATCAATAAAACAACTTCTTAATTTACTTTTAAATTGACACAAATCCATGCAAGTAAACTCTTTCCATTTCCTAACCAAATCTTACATCTCATTCAATTTTCTATTCAACACATTCAATCACTTTAATATAATAACATATTGTTTCTCTATCCATTTTCCATATACACTAATCAATTCAATTTTAAATCTCTATTCAATAATATATTGCATTCTTTAAATCAAATATTTAACTCTTTCAATTAAACTTTAACAAGCCATTTTAAAATAACAATAATTTCTCATATGTTTATAATTTTAATTCCACTAATCTAATATACAAATTTTATTTAAAATAATATAAATAAATATAATACTTTAGTATTATAAATTATAATATAAAATATTATTAAATAATATTTTAATATTATAATAACAATACATAAAATATTAATATTTATAAATATCAATTTATTATTATTTTATTTTCAGAACAGCCATGGGAAAAATAACTTAACAGCAGTCTCATGTTTTAGGCATAACTCAAAAACTACGATCTGGGTATTTACATTTTTGGACAGGGAAAGAAAATTTCAAAATACAAAAACCTTTTAAATTTCCTGACCCAGTTTGTAAAAGTGAAGTTATAGGCGACGCAATCAGACCATTTTACCATGAAAATATAACTATACTGCAGATTTTAAAATCCGATTTTTAATAATAAACAGAGGGTTTCATTTTCTAAAAACATTCTAAATGCATTGTTCAATCTCTATGTTTGATTTCAATAACAATAAAATCAATTTCTCCAAATAATTTAAATTCAACTAAGGTTTTCACAATTTTCACTTAAGAATTTTCACAAGCAAAGGCTGTAACTTTGTTTAATTCTTTTTTCTTCTAATATCAAATTTGTTTTCTAAAACAGATTTAACAAACAAATCTTTAATCACTACTATTTTAAAGAAAAACAATCAAGAACAATAAAACACAAAGAGGAAAACCTGGTACAAAAAGCTACAGGAAGAGATGAATTTCTGATGCAAGTCTCCTCCAAAGATTTCCTGAATTTTCTTCAATCCTCCAATGAATTCAATCCAAAATCCAACAAATGTAAACAATCTTTCCTTCAATCAATTCTACAATCAAATTTTCTTCAAACCCTTGTGCAAATTTTTCAAAATTTCTTCCCTGCTGTAAAAATGTATTTTTCTAAAAACTTTCTTCCCCTAAAATTAAAACATGTATTCTGTATAAATCAAAAATACCTAATACAACCCTAATTCACATTACATGCAAATTAGATATTTCAATTTCAATTTCAATTTCAATTTCACCTTCAATTTCAAATTTCAATTTCAATTTCAATTTCACTTTTGGAAGACCCATTTTCAATTTAAAATGTAATTTGAAATAATAAATTAATTTCCAAAATTGCAACCAATTTCCCAAATAAACATTTAATTACAATTTCTAATTTAATTCCCACACGTTGGAATTAAATCCCAAAATTAATTCTAATTCTTTTATTTCCTTTCATTCTCTTGCATCACGTTTAATTAATTAATTAAATTATTTAATAACTAAATTCAACCCCTTTGATCAAATTTAATTAATTAAAGAAACTAAATATAATTAATTAATTTAAATATAAACTTTTATCCACATTGCATTATTTAAATTAAATAACCATCAACATTATTTAAATGCAATTATTCTAAATATCTATTTCTAAATCAAGAATTCTTCAGAATTAAATAACATCAAAGCAAGACAAACAAAGACTCGACACACACAACTGATGACACACTAAGGCTAGGGTGTAAACTTGACACATGTTACCTAGCTACTATCTCCCGTTCAACTTAACCGTTGGATCGACATGCTCAAACCTGTGAAACCAGGTGGAGTCGATGTCATGTACCTGCAACCTTGCAACCAAGTAAACAACATCGTACGATATATCCAACATATAATACACACTGTGAAGAAGGAATTACGGATTCGCAGGGCGCTCGCAAGCGAGTGATGCGAACTCGTCTTCTTCACCAATACACTCATTAAAACTGACACTTCCATCATAATCCAGTAATCTCATAATAACATCTCATGTTAACTCTACAACAACATTAATATATAATGCATGTGAAACAATAATCAGATAACTACATCCCACAATAATATTTGTCACTCAATAGTGACGATTAAAACATCATAACAAAATGTATCCAGTATCAAAGTAATTGCAACCAAACATAACATAAAGCAACTTGAACAAGAATCAAAACAGAGGGGTATTACACTTTTTGACAACACAACATCAAGTATTTACTACCTTATTTGTGTATATGAGTATGGAAGGAACAAGGGCAAACCCTAATTGTCTCGTTTGGAATGATAAACAATCAAGAAGTTCGTTCAATTTTCTATACCAAATCATAAAAGTCATTATGTCATCCACATTATAACTTTCGATCAAAAATTTGAGGTGAATGATCTTCTCATCGCATGGTGAAAGGAAACTAATGTCATTGTTTCTTTTAGATGTGTTAAAAGTGTAAATACGACCATGAGCAAGGAATTTAGAACAATGAACGAAATTAAAATAATATTTAATTTTTATTCTAAAAATAATTTAATTTTTTTATTAAGTGAATAATTCTTTTGATTAAGTGGACTTACAATAAGATGTGGATTTGATAAATTTGTGATGATTGTATTGAGGTAGAAAGGGGAATTTTATAGATTTTTGGATGAGAAAATGGATGGTCAAGATTAACTTGATCGAATTTAGAGATTATAGATTGACCAATTAGTTAATTGACTTAATTGATTAGTTGATTGAATTGATTGATTAGTTAATTAACTTGATTGATTAGTCATCTAATTTGATCGAGAGTTTGGTTAATTAACTAATTTGACATGTAATGACATTAAGTGGAATATGGTTGAGAACAATTTAGCTTATATTTATTTATTTAAATTGATTGTGCATGGATTAAATTAGAAGCTAATTAAATTAATTAATTATGAAAGGTGAAAAAACAATTAATTAACCTAGTGTAATTAATTAATCGATTGGTGCAATTGAGAAATAAGATGGTGATTTTGGAGTCTTGTGATGTTAGAACAACATATAACAATATACTAATGATGCCCTTAAGGCGGTAGAATTAAGGCATCTATGTTTGCTCCTCTTCAAAAGGGTGTTGCAACTAGTAGAAGCGACGACCTTTCAAAGAATCATAGAAAAAGACAAAGGGCAAGTGCATGGGAAATGCCTCCTTGAGACTACACGGTAGAATGAATGGGTTAAAATTGAAAGTGGTGGGTGTGTGATTAAGAATAAATGCTAGTTATGGATAGTTAATTAGAAGAAATGGTTAAGAATGATGAGCATTGATGAAGTGATGATGAATGCTATGAATCTTGTATAAAAATTTAAATGTTAGAACAACATGATTAACTATAGCAAATGGAAAGATTCACCATGATGGCATTATTGTAATATGTTGTAGGATTGACACATACTCAACAAACAAATAAACAATTATGATAAGAAAATCATAAGGACACAAATTGAAAGAAGAAGAAATATAAAAAAGATTTAAAAGTTTGTCCTTAATTAGGTTAGAACTCAAGATTTGTTGATTGATGATAATGATAGCTCTTGATTTGCCCCAAGTAATAATATATGTGGGGTTTGATTGAGAACGATATATTTATTGATAAAGCTATAATATTTTAAAAAAATGATTAGGGGTTCTTAACATAACTAAGGACTTTTCAAATGGTTTGATTATTTTTTTTAAATCCACTTTGATTGTATTGGTTTTTTGATGTTTTTGAAAATTTATGAATTTTCTAGTGTTTTTTCTATTTTTTGAAAATTTATGAATTTTCTAGTGTTTTTTTATTTTTTGAAGATTCATCAATTTTCTAGTGTTTTTAGATTTTGCAATTTGTCTTTTATTTTTAAATTATTTTTGGGATTTAAAAAAAATTATTAGTGTTTTTGGACTTTTTTAATGTTTTCTATTATTTTTGGATGTTGTTTTATAATTTTTTGGATTTGTTTATTTATTGTTGTTCTAGATTTTTGTTTTTTGAACTAGGTGCCTTAATATGAAATTGTGTTAGAGTACACTCTAAAGAAGATTTGATATACCAATATTTTCTCAAAATAGATCTCAAGGCCTTTTTTGTGTCCTTATCAAGATCGAAAGTGGGAAGAAGGAATGGATGCAATGGATAATGATGGGGCATGTCTACAATATCAAGGATTGGATGAAGTGGGGCTTGTTTAGGAATGAGGAATGGATGCAATGGACAATGATCAAGCATGTCTACAATACCAAGGATTGGATAAAGTGGGGATTTCCCTCAAGTGTAGGGTACTTGTGCATTATAGACTATACCCGATATTACAAATTGGTTTTAATCATAGTACTTTCCCAAGGTTCCATAAGAATGGTTTTCACTTTTGGACAATTTTTACTTTTACATTTTTTTTATAATCTATTTCTTATTGATAACATCAGATCCTTCAAGCATGGAAGTGTTTGAGATGCATGATGTTCATGATTTTGTCAAGCTCATGTTATGCAAAAAATTTCTTCAACTTTCTTGATTGCTAAGTTGGTTTCCTTTAGATTTACACATCTTAACAAGGTATTGTCATAACACCTACAATAGAGGGTGTTGCCAAGTAGAGTCAAGAGAGATGCACATTAGATGAAGGTTTTTTAGTTGGTTGTGTTGTCATGGATGTAAGTGTAAATGCCATGATACTAAAGGGAACTAGGATCAACAATCTCACACACCATTTTAGATTTTGGGACTGTATGTTGGGATCATTAGTTGTTCAACCAAAAACTAACACTATTGAGTATCCTTGTATATCTCGAGGGAATCGAGGGTAGTCATGGCATATGTAGATTTATTGTTTGTAAAAAGACCTAAATTTTTTGTTAGGAGGATAATAATTTTTTTTTTGTTTTAAGGTATTGAGAGTAGCCCAAGGTTAATCATGTTGTGATTTTATTTTGTTTCAATGTTCATATCAATGGTATCCTAATGATTAATTTAGAGCCATCCTATAACTATATTAGCATAGGAGAAGATTGAGTTCTTCGTATATTAGTGCCTTAGAAATGTTTTTACCAATACAATCATTTTTATTTTGTCTAATAGCACCTTAGAATGGATTTCACTAGGGGATATTTTGTTTGCTTCAATAGTGCTTTAGGAAGGTTTTCACCAAGGAACTTTATATCTTAATTTTTTTATGGAACTTTTTTTGCTCCCTAAAATATGCTAACATGTCTAGGTTGATGCCAAAATCTTTCTATGATCTCTTGGTAGGATTCCTTTTCAAAGTCCCATGAATATTGTGAGTATAATCATTTGGGAAAAATCTATTGGTATGTGATATTATTGGTCCTTGTCAATAAGTTCAAGGTATTAGAGGTCAAGAGTAATGGTGAGGACATAGGTCCCATTGAAAAGATAGGTGGTAGCAAGATCTTCATAAAATCTATGAGAGGAAATTGTCTTAATGTCAAAAGAGACTTTTCTTAAAGATCATGGAAGTATCACTAACATCCTCATATTAATCCCTAGGGGTTTTTATCCAATGCCATGGAATCTTTGATTTGAACGAACATATATAGGTTCTTTGATTCCTTGTTTATAAGTACTAGTCCTTTTGATTTGTAGTTCATTATTTGACACGTATTGTTTGCTATAGTATATTCATTACTTTGAAAGCAAGTTGCTAAATCATCATCACATAGCCAAGAGTCATTCAAGCTTTCAATTTTTTCATGTACAAGAAATCTTGATTTGATGAAAGAAGTGCCAAATTGATGGGATGCTTGATCTTTCTTCTTATTTAGGTTGGGATTGACGTGAATTCTAGGAGAAAGGGGAAGTCTACCCACGTGTAAAGTGTCCTGGATTCCATACCCTCTGCAACCTTTGATAATGCTCTTGAAATGAGATTTAAAAGGTAAAATTTTTGGATGTGGAAGTAAGATCATTTGGATGTATGTAGGATGAAGAGTTTATCAAATATGATGTTGTGGATTTTCTCATTTTAGAGGCACTTTTGGTAATGGGCTAAATATTGGTTTACAATACCATCCCTCCGATATTTTACAATATTTGAAAGGTTCAGGATCATTAGGGACAATTACTACGATGCCTCAATGCAAAAAATGGTGCGTTGGTGAAAGGTGGATGAGATGTCTTGCATGAAATGAACCATTGTCAATCAATGAGGATGTTATAAGGGAGATCAAGATCAAAGCCATGTAGGAAAGGTTTTTGTTTGATAGGCTTAACTATGACATAGAGATACATGGTTCCCATTGATTGCCTTTCAGTATTAACATATGCTTTGATGGTGATGTTATTTGGGTCTAATATCACTTTAGAGTAATCCTGATGTTTTATTAATGTCAAAGTATAGTATTCAAGTCCAATCCATTATCTACAAGTACTCATCAATTTATGTCTAGTAATGAAGGCCTCGATGTACAAAGGGAGTTTATGGGATGGACCAATAGGAGACAAAATGCTTTGATAAAAGGTGAGTTGATGAGTTGAAGGCAAGTGTTTGATGAGGAATTGGAATTGGGATGGGCCAATGTCAATAGGGACTCTTGATTCTTTAAGGACTTTGTACGAGATATCCTCACAAGTAGTGGATATTTTGAGAAGATTAATGATGTAGATTTGGGTGGGACTTTTCTCAAGTTTTTTGATAAGGTTTTATTTCCCTTTAGGATTAGGCAAGGGAAGCCTTTGGATGTCGATTTTTGTATGTCTAGTTATAGTAGAACAATCTAGGGTTTTGATTTTGATGGTTGCAACATAGTTGTTGAATGTTCAATATGATTAATAACTTCAACATAGGAATTGAAGGATTTGTTATAACTATCATTATTTGTATGGGTATTCTAACCTTGACTTGGTTGAGTTTGATTATATTTTGGAAACGAGTCTTGGTATATCCCTATTTACTGATTCTTTGACGTAGACGCACTTCCCTCAATTTCAACATCTCCTCTTTTAATCATATTTTGTATATGGTTTTTGAGTTTCATGCATTGATTCATTGAATCCCATATATTTTGTGAAACTAACATTAGTCATTATATTATAACATGTGGGTTCTAGTTTACTTCATCAAAGGGTTTGGTTTGTAAAATGTAAGGGGAAAATATAGAATGAATTATAAACAACAAACCCATAATACAAATGAGATACAATCACAAATAAGTTCTAAATTTAAATTAAAGTTAATAAAATGAAAGACACAATTAAATCTAAAAATGAGAAGAACCTTACCATCCCATTTTGGAGTAACCTGCCTTGTTTGATATATCAGATTGCTTCAACACAAGAGCCTACATGATAGCTTGCAAAAGCTTGATGTAAGGTGACCTAGATGCTATGATAACACTCTCAAGATAAATGCTCAAGATGAAAATGACTTAGCTATGAAAATTCTAGGTAATGAATGTGAAGGATGAAGAGATGTTTTATAGATTTGATTGATTCAGATGAACGATCTAGATTAAGAGGTGTTGATTTGAGATCAAAGACTGAGAATGAATGAGAGGAATTGATTGCCTAGTTAACTGACTACAATTGGCTACAAGATTCTAGTTAACTGGTTGCATAAAATATTGATTGAAGTGTTAAGCCAATTGATTGATTAGAAGACTCCGAGTGAGTGGGAGTTAAGAGAGTTGATTGATCAGAAGAGTGGTCAATCAATATCAGTTGACTGAGAGAGAGTGTTAGTTAAGATTTGAGGAAATAATGCATGATATAATTAATTAATTAATTATTAGAGGAACACACAAGATAAAAATTGATTAATAAATAAAATGTTTATTTATTAATGGATGGTGTTTGAGATAAACAAGGAGAATTAAATAATTAATGTAATTACTTAATTTAGAAGAAGTGTGAATGTGAGGGATTGAATAATTAAAGTAATTATTTAATCTAGAGGTGAGAGAATAGATTAATTAATAATTAAAGATAATTATTTAATTTATGTATGATGGAAAAGGTCAACTAAATAATTAAAGAATCATTTAATTTATGCATGATGGTGAATGTTTAATTAAACAATTACTGGTAATTATTTAATTAGAATAGAGGAATAAGTGAAGGTAGCAACATAATTAAATAATTAATGTTTGTTTAATTAATCAGGAGGAATGAGGTTAAATTAGCCTTTTATTAAAGAAATATGATTTATCTAGTTTGGTCAGAAATGATGATTGGGGATGAATTAATTAAATAATGTTAAATTACTTAATTGATAGTGGAATATGAAAAATGGAAATAATTAAATAATAATGTATTATTTAATCATTCAGGGGAAGAAGGGTGAGTTAGCTTTTTGCATGAGGAAATAATAATTAATTATTATTGCATGTGCAAATGAGGATAAACAAACTAATTAATGAATTTTATTTATTTAGAATATGGCTAAAGTTAGCTAAATTAAATAATTAAAATAATCATTTAATTTAGAGATGTGTGCATGACTATTAATTATAGAGGAAAAAGTTAATGAATAATTAAATAATTAAACAATGATTTAATTATAGTGGAAGAGGAAGATGAATAATTAAATAATTAGACAATTATTTAATTATAGTTGAAAAGTCATAATGAATAATTAAATAAATAATGATTTATTTAATTAATTAGAAGAATATGGAATAAAAAATAATTAAATACTTAAAAATTATTTATGTGGAAGATAACTTAAACTAGTGTGAATTAACTAGTTGCATGAGAAGTGAAGTGGAAGAGGGTGTTAGTTATGTTAGTTAGAACATGAGGTGGAATTTGCATGAATGTTTAATAATTAATTATATTGCATATGCAAGATGAGCTAAATAAATAAAATATATAATTTCATTTATTTAGAGAACATAAATGTAGATAAATTAAATAATTAAAACTAGTACTCACACATTTTGTGCGCAATGGGTACGTCGAATAATTTTATGAGAATTTAAAAGTTGAGTAGATTGTTTTGTAGAAATTTGAAAATGTGTCATAAGTAGAAAAAAATTCACATTGTTATTAATTAAGGCTTTTCCATAAGTTAGTTGATGTGTGGAAGGTTAAAGTTGTAAAAGATGTATAACTTCATAAAATACAAATCAATTATTGTGTAGGCAAATTGGTTAAAATTGAACAATGTGTCATAGGTTAGATTATAGTTAGATGCTTGATTTTGGAAAAAAACTCATGGTATTAATGAAGAGCATATGATTAAATAAATGATAGTGTACTTCAATTCATTTGATATAAAAATGTAAATATCGGTAGACATACATTTTGGATATATATACAATGTTGTAAATATAGTGATATTGCTATCATGATTCAATCGTGTAGTTTTACGAGTCAAACTCATTGACCCATGTTTCACGAGTAGCGGTTCACAAGAACCCATCTCTCATGATAATGCCTAGTCCACTTAGCACTCATTGCATCTAGGTGATGCTCATAGAGGTGAAGCACTAGACCTTCCCGGGAGGTCACCCATCTCAGTACTACTCCAACTCAAGCACACTTAACCACAGAGTTTTCCCCAAGATTAAGCTCACTTAGCTTGCAACCCCATTTGCAAAACCTTCAACAAGTGTTGTGCCTTATGAACCATTCATTATAGAGCCCCTTTAGCTCATCAATTGATAAGTAGGAGGTATTTTCCATAGCATGTCAAATTAATGTATTGCTATCAAGATTCAACCGCATAGTTTTACGATTCAAACTCATTAACCCATGTTTCACGAGTAGTGGTTCACACAAACCCATCTCTCATGATAATGAATGGTCCGCTTAGGACTCATTGCATCTAGGTGATGCTCACAAGGGTGAAGCACTAGACCTTCCTAGGAGGTCACCTATCCCGGTACTACTCCAACTCAAGCACGCTTAACAACAAAGTTTTCCCCAAGATTAAGCTCACTTAGCTTGCAACCCCATTTAAAAAACCTTCAACAAGTGTTGTGCCTTATGAACCATTCATAATAGAGCACCTTTAGCTCATCAATTGATAAGTAGGAGGTATTTTCCATAGTATGTCAAATTGTGATATTGATATCAGGATTCAACCGCATAGTTTTACAAGTCAAACTCATTGACCCATGTTTCACGAGAAGTGGTTCACAAGAACCCATCTCTCATGATAATTAATGGTCCACTTAACACTCATTGCATCTAGGTGATGCTCATAGGGGTGAAGCATTGGACCTTTTTGGGAGGTCACCCATCCTAGTACTACTCCAACTCAAGCACACTTAACCACAGATTTTTCCCCAAGATTAAGCTCACTTAACTTGCACCCCCATTTGAAAAACCTTCAACAAGTGTTGTGCCTTATGAAACATTCATTATAGAGCCCATTTAGCTCATCAATTGATAAGTAGGAGGTATTTTCCATAGCATGTCAAATTGTGATATTACTATCAGGATTTAACCACGTAGTTTTACAAGTCAAACTCATTGACCCGTGTTTCACGAGTAGTGGTTCACAAGAACCCATCTCTCATGATAATGAATGGTCCAATTAGCACTCATTGCATATGAGAGATGGGTTCTTGTGAACCACTACTTGTGAAACATGGGTCAATGAGTTTGACTCGTAAAACTATGCGGTTGAATCCTGATAGCAATATCACAATTTGACATGCTATGGAAAATACCTCCTACTTATCAATTGATGAGCTAAAGGGGTTCTATAATGAATGGTTCATAAGGCACAACACTTGTTGAAGGTTTTGCAAATGGGGTTGCAAGATAAGTGAGCTTAATCTTGGGGAAAACTCTACAATTAAGCATGCTTGAGTTGGAGTAGTACCGGGATGGGTGACCTCCCAAGAAGGTCCATTGCTTCACCTCTGTGAGCATCACCTAGATGCAATGAGTGCTAAGTGGACCATTCATTATCATGAGAGATGGGTTCTTGTGAACCACTACTTGTGAAGTATGGGTCAATGAGTTTGACTCGTAAAACTACGTGGTTGAATCCTGATAGCAATATCACAATTTGACATGCTATGGAAAATACCTCCTACATATCAGTTGTAAATATAGTTTATTATTTAAACATAGTACTATAGATATAATATATTTTTTTTGCAACATTGTCATATAATCACTTCAAACTCCATTGTATTTGTATCCAATAGACTTGTTTATTATTTGAAAAACATCAAGTTAAAATCAATATGTTGAAGTTGTAAATTACATTAAACTCATTCTCACCTTTGGTAAACATAGTGTATTCAATAGACTTGTTGATTTGTAGATGTTCAACAAAGGGAAACATAGTGTAAGTGAGTCATGAGTGGAACCTGTAATAAAGCAAATATGATATATAATTTACATGGGAAAATAATTTTAACTCTGTGTTGATTTTTTCTTATCAAGCTTAGTTGATAATGTAGATATGAGATAAATAAAGGGGCATACATGTTAGCATAACCTCCTTTAGGTTTGTGAATTGTTGTTTCATGATATTGCATTCAAACGTTCCTCTTCCCTTTTTCGTTGAACCACAAATGGGCTATGTTGCATGTGTGCATATCTTTGGAATGTGAAAGAAGGTTGTATGAGAATGCATGACAGTTCATGAACTCTTGAAATAGCTGTGAATGTCAACCCTTGTTGATCAGTGTTGCCAATATTGATTGTTACCCTTGTAGTGTAAGTCCTTGTGACTTGTGAATAAATAGCAGATTAGGATAAAGTGCCAACTTGTCGATAAAAAATCTAAATATAAAATATAATAGTAAATATAATAATAATATAAATTTTCTATAAAGTACATATATAATCAAATAAAAAATATTTTTAAAATCAATTTTATTTTAACCTTTTTTATATATTTATTATTTGATTATATATGTATTTTATATTAAATTTATATTATGAATATGTTTTACTATTATATTTTATCCGTAATTTTATTATTTTATATTTATAATATTAATTATAATCATATTACAAATAAAAACTATTATATACAATAATAAGTATCATTATATTATGTATAATTTAATTTATATTATATAAATTATATATTAAATATTAATTATATATTATATTATATTTGTATTTAATATTTTTTATTATATATTATATGATATTTGTATTTAATAATTCTTAATATAAAATATAATATGTAATAAATATAATCATAATAACATTTTAAATATAAATTTACATTATATAAAATATAGCATATAATAAACTTTTTAAAATAAAGTTGTACCAAGTAAAAGTAAAAATTAAAAAAAAACATACAAAATAATAAAAAAGGAATAATAATAATGTAACTTGTATATATAAAATATTATATACAATAATAAGTATCATTATATTATGTATAATTTAATTTATATTATATAAATTATATATTATATTATATTTATTTTTAATTTTTTTTAATTATATACTATATTATATTTACATTTAATAATTTTTAATATAAAATATAATATAGGAAGAAAGAGAGCAAGTAATATGTAAAATAGTAAATGAATGGCGAGGATGAATCTAATCGTGTAGAAACTTTTTTTAGGCAGCTTGAACCATTGATCTAACAAATTAGTGTAATAATTATCTAATTTAGAAAGCCAAAGAATGAATAATTAAATAATTAAGAACAATTATTTAATTATTGAAGAAAAGTGATGGTCAATAATTAAAATAATAATTTATTTAATTAAATTGAAAGAACAAAGTAATTAATGATATAATTAAATAAATAAAATTTATTTAATTAATTAAGGAAGAATAAAAATAAAGTGAAATAATTAAATAATGAATTGAAGAATGTGATATTAGGGGATAATTAAATAATTAAAAATTATTTAATTATGTGGAAAAGAGGCAAGTTAGTGTTAAAATGTCGTTCATAGGCTTGGGACATTTTTGTCTACAATATGAACAAAGATCTATTTAAGATATCTATATGATTAAATTACAACTAACATACCTATCTTTAGAATAATTTATGTAAGACGTGTGAGGTCCTTACTTTTCACTAGATTTGTGATTTAAGTGGATGTTAGAATGATATCTCTCAATATCTTTTACATAGATTGCCTATGCTAGTATAATATAATATTATATTTTAATACAAATTAATTTTAGTTATATATATTGTGAGACATTATAATATTAACATTATATATATTGATTTGTTTTATTTATATTAATTTTAACATGCATAATCACAGAGGGCTTGGTGGATGAAGGCGACACCGCTATCTGGAAACCCCAAAATTCACAATCATCGTAGGTGATGTGTTTCTCTGGTGCAATGTGGTTTTAGGGGTCAGGTGGTGTTTTCATATGCAATATGACTCGGCAGGTGGGGTGTTTTGTAATACCCCTCCATTTTGCATTTTGGATGAACAGTGCTTTGCCCTGTTGCGTTGTACTTTCTGTTTGTACCTTGACTTTGGTACTCGACTTTTATTTGGTCGCTGTCTATTAAGTGACGTTATTGTAATATTTTGTTGTGATGGTATTTTAATACGATGTTATTTTATGGCATGTTTTGGATTAACAAAATGGATATGTGAATTAATGATGATTATGCTTTGAATTATACTAGCATGTTAGAATTGTCAGTTATTTGCAGTGTATGGGTGAAGGGGACGGTATCGTATCACTCGCTTGCGAGTGCCCTACGATCCCGAGATTACCTCTTCACGGTGTGTATTTTATGTTGTTCATATTATATGTTGTGTTTATTTAATCTGCAGGTTGACAGGTACAGAACATCGACTCCACCTAACTTCATAGGTGAGAGCGTGTTCAATACCCAATGGTATTCAATTGGGAGATAGTAGTTAGGTTTCCATGTCAGGTCATCACCCTTAGTCTTGTTCGTCGTCAGTTGCTTGTCAGATTGGGTTGTTTCGGTTATCGTGTTCACTTCTTTGGTATTTAATTGCAAATTGAATTGGGTGATTTAAATAGCTTAATGAATTTAAGTTGTGAATTATGGTGTTCTAGAATTATATTGTTAATTTAATTTAATTAATAAATAATTTAATCTTTGATTACATCTATTTATTAATTGATTAAATTTATTTGGTTGAAAGAAGTCAATTTATCTTTATTAAAGTTATTGGTTTAATTGTTGAAAATGAGAAATAAAGGAAATATTTGGAAATCAATTGAGAAAATTAAAATTGGAAAAGAAATGAAAATGTTTGGAAAGTCAAAGTTGAAATTTGCATTCAAATTTGGAAAAAGAGATATTTTAGAATTTGGAAATTAAAATGTTTTAAAAATTAAATATTTTCCATTTTCTGTTTTTGAGAAGTTATTATGGTAGTTGAAAGATTTAGGGCAAAAATCTTTATGTTTTGAATTTTTGGCTTCAATTTTTTTGGATCTTGGAGATTTTGGCAAAATTGAATTTGTGGGAGAAATTATTCTTCATTTTTGTGGGTTTTTGGATTGGGTTTGTGGAATTTTGTGGGGTTGGATTTGGATGCAAGGTGGAAAGCTTGGCTTCAGCTGGATATCTTCAAACTCAAGAAAAAATCAGGTTTTTTGTGTTTTTATTATGCTTGTTTTGAAATTATGAAATTTAATTGTAAATGGTTGAAAATCTTTTGAAAGAAATTTTAAATCTTGTTGTTTGAATTCAATAAGATCAAGTTTGAATTTATGTTCTTCAAATTAGCATGAAAATCCATTTCAATTTAAAATTGTCCAAGAAAATAATGTTTTGGAAATGAAAATCATTGTTTTTGAAGTTTTATAATGCTGGTTTTCTCAATTTGTTCTGGTTTTTAAACCAAAAAAATATATATATATATATATATATATATATATATATATACTTAGAAATATATATACATATATATTAATGCTGTTAAAAATTATTTAAACCTTGTTATTGAAAATCCGTATTGGACTGTGGGCGGATTTCATATTTTATGAAATCGCGTTTTTAAAAAAACGCAGGCCGAATGTGTTAGGGTTTTATTTTTTTATTTTTAAAAACCAAAATCGAAAATTCTTGTGGGGTCGCTGGGGGCTCAACCCCCGCCGCGCCCCATGGGGGGCGGGCGGAGGGAGGGCGCGCCCTCCCCACTCCCCTCCTCACATTACCCTAAGCTCATGGCCACATCCGCCGGGGGTGGTGACTGTTTACACAGTCGCCGCCATCGACGCCGGTGGCCGGCTGTGTACACAGCCACCACCACCGGTGGTGGTGCCCCAACCAGCAGCGCCAACTGTGGCGGAAAGCTAATCCGAGGCGGCCGCCATGAGGTCGGCACGAAATCCGAAAACGTACTTTTTTTATTTTATTTTATTATAAATATATATATATTTTAATATATGTTAATATTATAATATATATATAATATTTATATTATTATATTATAATATTATATATATTTTTTAATATTCATATATTTTGTTGAATAAGATATAATATTAATTTATTAATATGTATTAATTGAAGATTAATATGTATTAATTATTAATATTATATTGCATAATATTGTATTATTATTTGGATGATTTGTATTTTTATTTAAATGGATATATGCATAGTGGAGGAATAAAATTTATATGCATTGAAAATTGATATTTTTCTAATGACATGATTTAAATTCAATTAAGAAATTATTGTTTTCTTTGATCATGACTTAAGGGTAATTGGAGAAATGAAACTTTATTAACTCTAGTTAACCTTGTTCAGTCATAAACAATATTTTATGGGAAATAGCGTTGATTTAATTATTACATCATTGATTTATTTTGAACACTTGATTTTAAGGGAGATTAGTTTTGTATTAAAATAATACATTTTCAGATCAAGTGATACGTTTGCTTAAGAATGACTATATTGCAATGTGGAAACGATTAATTCAAGTTATGGTGTTTTGTTTAATGGAATCAATTGAGTATTTTATTATTAATGAAAGGCAAGTAGGAAATTAAGTATTAAATGTTAACTTTCTCCCTGTCTAAGATAGATGTAATCTGTATTTGTATATATAATGCAATGAATTCTTGTATATTGTATACGGACATGGATTTAGGATATCCAAAGTAGATTTAATTCTTGTTTGGGCTTTATCTGATTCTGGTCATCATTTGGAAAATGATTCTTTTCTTTGTCAGTCTCCAGTTGAGTTTTCCGTTTAGTGGTTGTCGCCTGTTACGTCAACCTGTTTTGTATTCCCTAGGTGGGACTTGTGTTTTTACCTGTTACTACTCGGTTTCTACGAATGAGTATGTTTGTACCTCCTTAGTTTAGGAGCGGATTATGGGATCCGTGTCTCCTTGTGAGGATAGACCTTACTATGTGGTTAGTGCCTCCTATGTTGGAGTGGTTTTTATCTTTGTTGCCTCCTGAGAAAGGAGAGGAATTTATTACGTGTCTCCTGTCAGGAGCAGTTTGTTACCTTGTTACCTCCAGTGTTTGGAGAGGGTGTTGAACTAAGGCTGCCTCCTGAGAAAGGAGTGGTTGTAATACCTTGATCGTTGTATCTTGTGCCCTTGATGTTTGGATGTTATTTGTGTGTTGTCATGTAGAAGAGTGGCTTCCGTTTGGGGCCAGAGCCCGAAAGAGGTAAGACTGGGTAACCTTCGGAAGTGGTATAATTAAGTGAAAACTAAATTAATATACTTAGAGTTGGGTAGTATTTCACACTAAAAAGATAAGTTATCCCTCACTCATTGGTGCAAGGGCTTGTTTAGACTTGGGATGTGTGAGAAGGCCATGGGATGGCAAGGTCATCTATCTTGTCGGTACGAAAGGTATTTGGCTCCGCATTAGTAAGTGTGAGGGCCAAGGGTCGATTTGGGTTACCTTCCTTACGATCCGTTGGGTAACTCATGACGAGCTGTGTGATGACACTCTATCTAAGACAACAATTAACCTTTGGTTTTGCTCTAGTAGGTATGAGGTCCAATGATCGGTTAGGGCCACCATCTTGACGATCAGTGTGGGTGACTCATGATGTACTGTGAGATGGCACTTTGTGTGACCATAGTTGGTACTTGTTTATTGTGGGTATGGTTTACGTAACATACCTGATGTGACCTTGGTTGGTGTTTGACTATGTGGTATGGTTCTTGTAACATACCTGTTTTGCCTTGTCTCTGGAATTATTGTGTCCTTGTAGAGTTGTACTTATGTTTGTACTTGCATGGTTATGAGTTGTACTTATGTTGCTCTTGTGGTATTGGAGTGGTACTTATGTTGTACCTTGTGTACTTGTGAGGTTCATGTTCATGTGATTGGATGTTCAGTTTGGTTTAGTTATGTTAGCTTGTGTCTAGCGGTAGATGGTCTTGACTAGGATCCCTGGTTACTATCTCCTAGCACGGGGGAGTGGGCCTTTTTGGATCCACGTGGTTGGGTGGCGTGCACCTAAATCCGTTGGGTTCATCTTCATGTTCGTGTGGACGAGACTTCCAATTGGAGAGCTCGTGGGTTTCTGCATTGGTCCTTGCTTTATTTGATTCAGTTATCTTATTGTATTTTCTTACCCCTCAGTTGTATCGAGGTGGAAGTGTAATTGTAATTATGTTTATTGGATTTACCTCATTCGGGGAATGAGAGATGTAATTGTAATATTTAATGATGGATTAATGCAATGGAAAGTTATCTTGATGTTTGATGTAATTCTTCTTCTTGGATGTATGTGCTTTAATTATTGGTTAATTAATTGACATGGTTTAATTCATGTTTTTTGTTTAGGTTCTTTTTAACCTCTGTCTCGTAACCTTAGGGGAAGTTGGCATTAGTTAGCGAACTTGTTTATTAATTATTCTTAAAAAAAAAAAAAATTAGTCTGTTTAAGTTAGTTAATGCAACTTCCTCTAGGGTTGTCGTGGCGGGGCGTTACATGTTTGGGTGGGTGTCCATGGTTGTAGAAATTAACAGTTTGGTTCATATAGCAGGTGGGGGTTTCTTTTGAAAATGGTGTCTTGCTGGGTTGTAGTAGAAATTGTAATAGCTTGTGTGTTAATGCACCATTTTGGTATAGGGTGCTCAAATATACTGTTAACTGCATATGGTCGAATGGCTTCATGTATGGGGTAGTGTTTTGGCTTCAAAAGTATGGTAGTAAGTAGTCTTGTTGGTTTGGTTTGGGTTTTAGGTGGCTTGTTGATGGCCCCATGCTAAAGAATGTATTGTTAATTTTTGAATTTAATATATGGGTGCAATCCCTTAGCTACTTTTGCATTGATCATTTTTTTAATATGCATAAATTATGTAATGATGAAAAATGTTACCTAGGAACAATCAATTTTATCATAGTCTTCATGTCTATATGCCATCAAGGCTCAATCAAAGCTATAAAAACCGACCTCATAGTGCCTATCAATTCCTCTACCTCCAAAAAGACACAAACATTGATGTTATGTCTATATTGATGTGGCACCCATGAGTAGTTGAAAGGAAAAAGTATCCAACACCATAAAGATTGCATGGGCCATAATCACCACTTTCACCTTAAATATATTTTTTAACCTCAAATAAAAAATCTCTCTAGTGAAAGAAATTTGCACTTCTTGACATATATTTCATCATAGAATCCATTATGCACCAACTTATAGGCATTCTATAAGGATTATAAGGATCTCTTTAAAAAAAATTGTTTCATTACACACAATAGTTTATTTTCCTCATCACTACATGAGAGAGTATAGAGAGACAAATTTTGCATTTTGATTTATCACAAAGATAAGCTTGCACTTATGGTGGTAAGGGGTCATCATTAAATAAAGAGGGGAGACAAAACATCCAACAACATAAGTTATCACCTACAAGATGCTACGCGTCATGATCAATACAAAAACTGACTAGTGTATTTGTATGAAAGTTACCTTCCCTATAATTGTGTTTAATTGTAAAGGCCTCAAGTTTGTTAAGCAAGGGCTAAATTTGATTAAAATTCTATTGATTTTTCAATTATGAGCCCCATTTTTTCTTATTGCATTTATGATAATATGAGAATTGTTTTCTATATGCGATTTTTCTATGCTAAAATGAGAGCATGTTTGTAGGCTTATTAGGAGTGCCATGGCCTTAGCTTCATCATTTGTTTCTGCTTCATTCCCTTCAAAGTGATACCAATCATGTGTCTATCACGATCTCGCAAAATGCAACTTGCCTCATAAATATCTAGGGGAGAGGGGCCCAAAGTAGGGCGGGAGCCTATACTGGGGACAAAAGTAGTCCCATGTGGGGCCCATAGTAGAGTTGATTAATAGGAAAATGTAAATCAGTTTTCACCCACAAAGTCAACAAGGGTACACGTATCACTGTACCGTTAAAATTATATTATAATTGGAGAATATTTATCCCATACACAAATAGATATTTGTAGTCTTACATGTCAGAGAATATTCAAAGCACATATGACACCACAAACATACAAGACATATTGCTTGTTACTGGTCCATCGCTGTAAAACATGCGCCCAAAATATAAAATTAGTATAACCCAAGCTCCCCTATAATGTTACCACTTGCATTACATCACAACCAACTTTCAACTAGTTGGGATGCCACAAGAACTATGAGCCAAGAATGTCCCATCACCAAATCCAATCCAGCCGAACCCCCATCCCACTTTCCCACCAACACAACACTCAAATGAAAAGCAATCATTCAGATGTGTCCCATCTGTCAAATCGAACCTCTCTACTACTGGTTTCTCATCCTGTTTTTGCCACCCGCAACCACCAAAATAATGGTGTTGAAGCCACCAAAATCTTATGTCAAGCAAACAAGGATTGCACGCCATTAATACATACAAACTCTACAATTGAAGGCATCCGATGAAGAATTCAAATTTGAAAATAAAAGGACAGGAATTAAAGACTCCACACCAAACCAACATTGAACATATAGGGAGATTTTTAAATTCAAAAATGCATTACTCAATCTCTTGCAATTTCCATTTAGCACGTCCCACTTTCATTTTCAGTTATGCAATTTGCTCTAGAAATACAAAGAAAGTCCAAAGGTAGCAACAACAACATTCTAAGAAGCTACATGTATTCTACTACTACAAATTCTTTATGCCTGTGAATGCAAATATGTTGTATGGGATTTCAATTTTTGTCACATTGACCTGTAACTCAATATCTCGGGTTTCAACTTACAATTTATATGAATGTCGAGTCATTTCAGTTCAAGTTCAGGGTTTCACAGGTTTTCCTTTGCTCTATACTTGTCCATGCATGATGTTTACCCTGCATTATGCATTTCAATATATTGTGTTATTCCTAATCTTGTGTTATTCATTGCATGACGTTTACTCTGTACTGTGCTTTTCATATTTGCTTCCTTATACGAAATATGAAATAGTTTTGACTGGTTTAATTGGTTTTTCATTACTATTAGACTTGTTCGACGAATATGGAAAGGGTTTGATTGGTTTTTAGCCATGCACTTGTATTTGTGTGTTCGTCATTGCACAAACTTTAACTCTACAATTTGCTTTTTACATTTGTTTGTTATTCCAAAATACGGAAATGGATACAATATATTTGCTTGTTACTAGGAAATATTCATAGGGCTTTAATGTTTATCATTTCGAGGGTTTCTGCCATGCACTTGCATTCGTGTCTTCCTCATTGCACATAATTTATCTCTGCAATTTGCTTATAATATTCTCATGTTATTTTGAAATATGAAAATAGTATGACTGGTTTTCATTTCGAAAATATTTTGGCATGTTTATGTATTATTTTGTTCTTTCATGCACAAGTCATGTCTGCGAAATGCTTTTTTCATTTGATTGTTACTACCAAACATGGAAAGGGTTTCAGTGGTTCAAAATTACAGGGTTTTCTCTTTGACAATGCACAAACTTTAACTCTGTAATTTTCCTTTAATATTTGTTTTTTATTTCTGTTCTTATATATGTATTTGTCTTTCCATACATATATATACATATTGTGCATGGAAGAACAAAATAATACATAGACATATTTCCATACGTATATATTTCCATACATATATATGGTATGACTGGTTTTCATTTCAAAGATATTTTGCCATGCAATCATATTATTTTGTTCTTCCATTCACAATAGTTCTGTCTGTGAAATGCAATTTTTATTTCATTGTTACTACCAAAAATTTTTATGTTTATTGGTTCATAATTATAGGGTTTTTTGCTATGCACTTGTAGTCCTCTCTTTGACAATGCACGAACTAACTCTGCAATTTTCCTTTAATATTTGTTTGTTATTCTCAAATATGAAAATGGATTCACTTGTTTTCATTTCAAATATATTCTGCCATGCAATTATATTATTTTGTTCCTATATATTTACATTTCTATATATATATATATGTATATATTGTGTATGGAAGAACACAATAATGCATAAAGATATATATATATTGTGCATGGAAGAACATAATAATACATATATATTTCCATACATATACATACATAAACACATACATATATAATATATATATATATATTCGTATATGTATATATATGTAATTATTTATGTTATTGTTACTATGAAATTTATTTTATATATTTATGTTCGGCTCTCCACATTTCATTGTTTGGCTTTGCACTAAAGAAAGCTCCCTTTCTTTTTCAGTTGAGGTTTTCTACCTCATTGCGCCTGTACCATTGTATTTCGTTTTGACAATGTTTAACCAACGTTTGTTCATGTCTCACTAAACATATATGCTCTAAGTCATTTCAATTCAAATAATAAAATTGAACAAATTGTCAACATGCACAATAAAACCAATTGCATTACAAACTGTTCATAAAAACCAAGCAAGATAAAGACAATAAAAATAAATTGTTCATGCACAATAAAGACATTTGCATTACAAACTGTCGATAATTGCATTACAAATTGTTCGTAAAAACCAAGCAAGATAAAGACAATAAAAACAAATTGTCCATGCACAATAAAGACAATTGCATTACAAACTGTCGATAATTGCATTACAAACTATTCATAAAAACCAAAGCATTGAATTGCAAAATGTCAAGATGCATATTAAATAAATGCAAACTGTTTATGCATCACTGTGACTTCAATAGTGTTCAATTTTTGTTTTTTTTAATTGCTCCAAACATCTTTTTTAACATCTATAGGTGCAATCTAAAGGTAAACTAAGGTCCAAACCAAAAACCAAGACTGCAATTACGTCGTCTCATACATGGAAAGACACTGTAATAGTCCCCAATGTGCAATAACCAGTTGCAAAAGTTAACACGAATCTTGAACATGTTGAGGTTGTCTGGGAGTTTGCTGCACCACCAATTAGGCGGGCAAGAGCATCAAATGAAAGGGAATGGTCATCACAGGACATGGACAAGGCACTGGAGGATGTTGAAACAAATGGGATGTCGACGAGAGTTGCTGTGAAGAACTGGAAAATCCTAGCTACAACACTTAACAATTGGTTAGGTGACCTTAGCACTAATTCAAAGAAGGGTCCACCAACAGCCCTGACAAAAGAGGAGGAGGTTCTGATTGTGAAGTGGTGCACAAATATGGTAGATATTGGCCATGGGCTTGAGATTATGAATCTCAAGCAAGAGGTTGCTCAAATATGCCAGACTAGACCCAACCCTTTCACGAAGGGGCTTCCTAGAAAATCATGGTAGACTGGATTCAAGAGGTGCCATCTAGAATTGACCTTGCGCATAGTTGAAGGTCTTGACAAAGACAGGGCAGTAAACCTTAGACCTGAAATAGTAGCTGAATTTTTTAGAACGTTGACAACAACATATGAAAGAACCCCATACGGTCCTGATAAAATTTGGAACTGTGATGAAATGGGAATTCAAGCTGGCATAAATGGAACTATGAGGGTCTTGGAACGACAAGGCAACAAGAATGTATCCTACATCATTCCAAAAAGCAGAGGATGGATAACAATTCTATGTTGTGTTAAAGCATTTGGCTAAACCATGTACCTGGTTTCTATCTGTTCAAGGGCAATACAGAGATAGACAATTACATTGTGAACTGTGAACCACATGCAATTATGGCAACCCAAGCACATGCTTGGATGAAGAAGGAGATTTTCTTTGACTGGATGGAACATTTATGTGTGTCGATACCTGGGGGTGTGTCACCTACTAATAGGCACCTGCTGATTTTTTACAGCCATGGAAGTCACGTTGCATTGTCAACTATCCAAGAGGAAAGGAGGTTAGGCATTGACCTCCTTACATTGCCTACTCATACTTGTCATGCGCTACAACCTTTGGATTTTAGCGTGTTTGCACCATTCAAGCAATATTTCAAATAAGAATGAGCAAATTTTCTCACTAGATTCCCCAATATTGATATCGGAAGGGCATAATTGGCGAAGTTAGGCAACAAGACATTGAGAAGAGCTATGACTCCAACCAACATAAAAGATGGCTTTAAAATGAAGGGGATATGGCCCCTCAATTTTGATGCACTCATGGGTGACATTCATCCTAGCGAGACATATGAGATTGTTGACATCGACAATGCTTCTTTAGTGTAGAACATACTTAGTCTTTCAAGACTTGATGTTTCAACAAATGAACTTTCACAAACATTGCAGACTCCAATGGATACTCAAGTGTATGAAGGTGCAGAGCAACAACTTGAGGACATGGACAACCAGCCCGCACAAGAAGACATGGGGAATTTCACAATCCATTTCCAGCACCCACACCTCCTAAAGAAACAGTGCACTATTATGTAGATGGAAACAACAAAAGTCAGGGTACATCGAACAAGGAGGAGTTTACTGACTCCCAAGTCAATGAAACAATTAAAACCCAAAGTGGTTCTCGGATCAGTAACTTCCTTAAGATGCCAACTAACAGAGTGAATGGAAGAACAAGAAATATTGCTGGTGGTGCTCTTTAGGTGAGCCGACAATCTCAGTTTTTGATTGCTGACAATTACCTGACTCTCATAATGGAGCAGGAATGAAGAAAAAAAGAACTAGAAGAATTAAAAATCAGAAAGAGGCAACAAAATAATGACAAAAAACAACATAGATTATGGCCTTGGAGTAGAAGGAACAAAAGAAAATTGAAAAGGAAATTGAGAGCAAGGAAAGAGAGCAACTGAAACAGTTGCAAAGAAAGGAAAAATAGCAGAAGGAGCAAGAAAGGATACAAAAAGAACAAGAGAAGAAGGAAAGGGAGATCAAAGCTGCCCATAGAGCATTGATATGAGATAGACGCTTAAGCAATCCTACAACTCCCTTCTCTGATAATCATGGTTACCTTCGAGATATAACCAATAATAACATCCTTGTGTTTTCTATAGGCAATGTGTGTTTCAGTCCTAGCTCATCTCAAGTTAGCTACACTCAATTTCTAGTTTGCTAGACTTATTCACCACTAATGCCTTCAAATGTAAGTTGCATGCAACTAACAAATGCAAATGCAAATCAATTTATGGAAAGTCTAAATGCAACAGTAGGAGACGAGAACACATCTCCAGATTCATTCCTTGGAGCATTCGACTGAGGTTGGGAGGGACCAATTGAAAAAATGCCTTATATATTGGTTTTTTATTGGGTTGTAGTTGGGGATGCCATTTTCATTGTGTTGCATTTGTTTATTAATGTGATACAAGTAACCTGGTTGACTTTGTGGGTGAAAACTATTTTACAATTGCATATTAAGGCACGCTAGTGTTGGGCTCGTTGACGACTATGTCAATACCTTTTTATGGTTGTCTTATAATCTACGTATCAAAAACTATATTGTATGCAAATATTTTGTTTCAATTTTGTTTATCAAAATTTTTATGTTTATAATATCTATTCTACATTTGTGAAAATATATTTTATGTAGATAATCTGTTTCAATTTTGTTTACAACAATTACTATGTTTATAATATCTATTCTACATTTGTGAAAAAATATTCAATGCTAATAATCTTATACGACATTTCACACAATACACTCTATGCTGATAATTTAACATTTGAAATTGCACGTGAATGCATTTCATATAGTCATTAAAAAGGTATACTAGACATGTCTAAAATCCACAACACTACATAACGAAATACTTGATGTAATCTATGTTTTTGTATATCAGTAGCTCAATTGAAATTTACTTTTAGGCTATACCTGTACAAAAGATAACATGTATGTATGTCATATTTGAAGTTTATTTGTTTCGGTACATTACAATTCACTCTTTTATTGTGAATGGTAGAGATGGATGTGACCTATTTGACCTATATGATTGTAGCTATCCCCTACTATTATGTTCATCGTTGTACAAACTTGAAATCTGCAATTTGGTTATAACATTTGTTTGTTATCTCGAAATATGAAATTGGTTTGACTGGTTTTCATTTCGAGGATATATGTAGTGCTTATATGTGCATACATATGTACATATATATGTATGTGCATAAGGATGTATGTATGTATCTATGTGCATACGTATTTAGATGTATGTCTATGTCAATACGTATGTACATATATATCTATGTGCATACAAATGCACATGTATGTATATGTCAATGTGTATGTACATATATATAAATATGTATGTACATGTATATATATATGTAAGTACATATATATCAATGTGTATCTACATATATATATATGTATCTACATATATATCAAAGTGTATCTACATGTATATATATGTATAATGCAATTGAACAATCAAACTGAACTATGTATATATATATCAATGTGTACTTGTACCCACATGTATGTATATGTATCTACATATATATATGAATAATGCAATTGAAAAATCAAGTTGAACAATATATATATATATGTATCTACATATATATATCAATGTCTATGTACATGTGTATATATGTATCTACATATATATGAATGTGTATCTACATGTATATATGTATCTACACATATATACACATATATGGATCTACACATATATACATATATATGCCATGTACATATATATATCCATAGATAAATAGATATATAGATATATACATTGATACAAAGATTGAAAGTTATAGTGTATGTATAGATAGAAATTAAATGAAAAGATTAAACCCATTCAAGTCACAGTGATGCATGAAGAGAACCATATATTTCCTTGACAAATTGAGTGTATTTATGAACACAAATATTGGAAGTGTTCATAAACACCCTAGACGCCATAAACATCATGGAGCACATTATCGATGTTGTTAGAACGAAAGAGAACCTTTGATCTATGGAAAATCACATAAACACTTTAAATATTATTTTCAAAATCAGCAACAAAATAAATAATAGCATTCAACTTAAGTAACACAACACACCCATAACAAAAAAAAAAAAGTGATAAGAAGAAAGAAAAGGGAATGACATGAGACAATGGTGCGGCTTTAGTGAGGTTAAAAGCCTTACCTCTATGAATTGGAGATGGCCAATGGTATGGTGAATTTCTCCAACTGAATCCTGCAAACATATATGAAAATTGTCATTAATAAGAAAATTGTTTAACTTACAATATGAATGTATAGTATGCTTTTTTGTTTACCTTTGAAATGCAATTCACCATCACCAAGCCAATAATGAATTGAAATTGCACACCATTGAAGAAGATTGAACAAGACACAAATTTACAATAAGTGTCAGCTGAATATACAAATATGTCTAAAAGAATGAAACAAATATCTCCTAAAAAATATACATGATATATATGACATTCAAATTGAACAATCAAAATGAAAAATTGAATTGAACATTGCAACTGAACAATGAAATTGAACAATGCAATTGAATATTCCAATTGATCAATCGAATAGAACAATCCTTTTGAACAATCCAATAGAACAATAAATTTTAACAATGCAATTGAACAATCCAATTGATCAATCAAAATGAACAATGCAATTGATCAATCAAAATGAACAATGCAATTGAGCTCAATAAAATTGAACATTCCAATTGATCAATCGAGTAGAACAATCCATTTAAGCACTCGAATAGAATAATAACTTTTAACAATGCAATGGAAAAATCAAATTGAACAATCCAATTGATCAATCAAATTGAGCAATGCAATTGAACAATCAAATTGAACCATCGAATTGAAGAATGCAATTGAACAATCCAATTGAACATCTGTACACGAGTTATACATATATACGAACATGATAGGTTGTAACAATCACAATCTATGGAACTAAAATGCATTGACATCCATAAACAGTGCAAGTTGAAACTGTTAGTGTTTCTTAGATCAGATTAGATAATAATATAAATGCAACACATAAGACAATGAACACAACAAGATACCCTGGGAAAACCCTCCTCTTGAGGGAGAAAAACCCAGCAAATGATTCTCTTATATATATATGATAATGACAGAAATCTGCTTACAACACAGCCCAACAATGGCTAAGGATTTCGCACTTTTCCTTGATGCTTAGATACAAATGAATCTGCTCTTCCTTGAAGAACAGTCTGCTGCTACAGGAATGATGATCTGCTGATTAAGTATGAACTTCTTCTATGAATGCGAATTCATCTGCTGTTCAAGTAAGAGCTTCTTCTAGGACTGCGAATTCATCTGCTATTCAAGTATGAGCTTCTTCTAGGACTGCGAATTCATCTGCTATTCAAGTATGAGCTTCTTCTAGGACTGCGAATTCTACTCAAGTATGAACTCTGCTCTTCATGTAATTGCGAACTTCTGCCTTAATCATAATAGCGAACTTTCTCTTAATTCGGATATCTTCAATAACCAAATGACCTTGTATATATATGTTACAATGGCGCCTCTTCATTTAGGTCGGCCCTTTACAATAATAAACAATTAAATATAATTTTAGGTCGACCAATATAGGAATCAATGTAGGGTCGGCCCTTGCTTTATATTTAAGTTATTTCTCTTTGGAAGTGCAGACCGACGCTGCAATAACATCAACACTCCCTCTCAGCTAGGGATGAACTTCCATCTGCACAAGACATATCATATTAGAATGAAAACAAAATAGAATATCACCTCAATGTGATGTTGTCACCTCAACGTGACTTTTACCATGGCTCTCCCAGAGAGTGATACATAAGCACAAAATAAAAATCATCACGGATTCCCTCACGTGATGCTGTCATGGAGTCACACACATGACATCCACCATAGCTTCTCCCAGAGGGTGGAAACAAGGGCTTTCACCTCAATTCTCTCTCAATAGAGAATTGCATTATCAAGGGCTTACACCTCAACTCTCTCTCAGCAGAGAATTGCATTATCAAGGGCTTGCACCTCAACTCTCTCTCAGCAGAGAATTGCATTATCAAGGGCTTACACCTCAACTCTCTCTCAGCAGAGAATTGCATTATCAAGGGCTTGCACCTCAACTCTCTCTCAACAGAGAATTGCATTATCAAGGGATTTCACCTCGAACTTCTCTCAAAGAAGAACTCATTAAACAAAGGAACACTGATACTGAGACTCCCTCTCGATCCTGGCTTCAGAGATTGCAAAGAAGACTTCTGGAGATGTACTCCCTCTAGCCACCAACTCAGTCCCTCTAGTGTTTACTCCCTCTTGATCATTTCTTTGGTTGACATGACTTCTTCACAAGATGCCTCAAGCTTTTCATCACTAAGTAATCTCTTATCATCTTCTTCCCCCTAAACCTGTCCAGGAAGCATTTTAGATAGAGATTACTAACATTCCATAATTATCCAAAGAAATATCAAGATTAGAGTTGTACAAGTTATATCATGAATGAAATTTTTCCAAAGATCTTTATGCTAGTGAACACAACACAATTCAAGAGAATCTACTATCTCTCTTAATTACAAGATCCAAGGAATAAATAAATGATATATCTTAGCAACCAAAGAATACTTATCTTTTTAACTATTCTGATAGGTCCAAATGCTGGACATAGCGTGATACGTTGTACTTGAGCTCAGATCAGTCCGTAGCCTTCATAGTTTGAATACAATGACGACCTGAAAGGTACATTGACTTCAAGAGATATCTCCAGCCATCAATGTAGTCCAATGATTGCAAGCTATGACTCCAAGCTTGATCATTTCTTCATTCAGTAAGACTTCGAGATTGCTTGATGCTCAGGTTATCTCAATGAAAAAAACAATTCATGAACATTATTCAACTATGCAATACTGATTTCATGGATTTCAAAAAATCTCCTGAGTAATAGATAATTAATTCATTAATCATGACATGTCTTTCTTTCAATTTCATAGAAAAGCTAATCTCAGCAAAACGAAAGACAAACTTCACAAATTGGCATGATCCTACTTGCAATGAATAAATCTAAAGAATCTTATTACGGTGATCACTATTTACTAGTCACACATAATCCTAAGTAAATAATGTCAAAATTGCATAACTCAACAAATTGAATTTTACCCTAGAATAGTAAATACAAAGAAAACAAAGAATACTTATCTCTTAAATATTCAGAAGAGTGGACACCGTATGATATGTTGTTCTTGCGCTTAGTACACAACCTTCACAGCTTGAACATAGGCCCATGACTAGAGTAGAAATTCACTAGAATCATTTTGGGGAGAGATCTCAACCACATCCGCAAATGAAGCATGTTGATTAGGCCTGGTAGGACAATCCCTCGCATAGTGACCAAATTTGTCACATTTAAAGCATTGAACACGAGAGAGGTCCCATTTCTTCTTGAATGCAGGGGCACCATCTGACCCATTATCTCGATTCCTTTTAAAGAATCCTTTCTTCCAAACTTTTCCTTTCTTCGATGAATGAGAGGCGAGGACATGTAACTCTTCATTCTTTGAACTTTGACCAATGCCCCTTGCCGTTAGTCTCGACTCCTCTTGAATGCAGTCAATCCTCAATCGATCAAACTTGGGAAGTTCAGATCTTGCACTGATTCCTTGAATGAACGCCTCCCATGAAAGCGGAAGACCATTGAGAGCAATCATGGTCAAATCCTTGTCATCAACAATATGACCAATGGTAGAGAGTTGATCTCTCAATTCGGAAATCTTCATGAAGTAGGTGATGACAAACTCTTCTTCCGCCATCTTAATGTGAAGTAGTTGTTGCTTCAAGGTTAGGGCACGACTGGTGTTGTTGATTTCGTACATCTCTTCCAATGTTTTGAACATCTCCCTTGCAGTATCCAACTTGAAGACAATTGGTACAATATGATCCTTGACGGAATCAACCAATACTTTCTTTGCCCTAGTGTCTTTCTTTCTCCATTGCAGCTTCTCTTCTTCCCCCTCAGGTTCGGGAACTTTTGTTTTCACAAACTCAGCCAAATCATTCTCTTCCAAGGTTAGCATGAACCTGAACCTCCATGATGTGTAGTTCGAGATCCCTTCGAGTCTATCCTCGATTTTCAGACCGTTCACCATCTTGAGAAAATTAGAAGGTAGACTGAAAAAAAAAACAATGAGGGTTGCAAACTAACAGATCTGAATCTGATCACGATCTTTTTCACACCCGCTCTGATACCATGTTAGTGTTTCTTAGATCAGATTAGATAATAATATAAATGCAACACATAAGACAATGAACACAACAAGATACCCTGGGAAAACCCTCCTCTTGAGGGAGAAAAACCCAGCAAATGATTCTCTTATATATATATGATAATGACAGAAATCTGCTTACAACACAGCCCAACAATGGCTAAGGATTTCGCACTTTTCCTTGATGCTTAGATACAAATGAATCTGCTCTTCCTTGAAGAACAGTCTGCTGCTATAGGAATGATGATCTGCTGATTAAGTATGAACTTCTTCTATGAATGCGAATTCATCTGCTGTTCAAGTAAGAGCTTCTTCTAGGACTGCGAATTCATCTGCTATTCAAGTATGAGCTTCTTCTAGGACTGCGAATTCATCTGCTATTCAAGTATGAGCTTCTTCTAGGACTGCGAATTCTACTCAAGTATGAACTCTGCTCTTCATGTAATTGCGAACTTCTGCCTTAATCATAATAGCGAACTTTCTCTTAATTCGGATATCTTCAATAACCAAATGACCTTGTATATATATGTTACAATGGCGCCTCTTCATTTAGGTCGGCCCTTTACAATAATAAACAATTAAATATAATTTTAGGTCGGCCAATATAGGAATCAATGTAGGGTCGGCCCTTGCTTTATATTTAATTTATTTCTCTTTGGAAGTGCAGACCGACGCTGCAATAACATCAACAGAAACCCCAAATACTGAGTTACAGGGTGGTGGGTGACAAACATTGACAATGAATATAGAATAAAAAAACCCTTAAATTGAACTAAAATGTCTTGAAATTCATAAATAGTGTAAGTTGAAACCCTAGATATAGAATTATAGTTTATTGTGACAAATGTTGACATCACATACAACATATTTGCATTCCATGGCTTAAAGAGTTTAAATGAAAAACCCAATGTGAACAACATCATTGTGAAACCCTAGATATTTATAGATTCATGCAAAACATATGCATATCATACAAGAGATTGGCATTTATATATGTATGTACACAAACATGAACATATATATATATATATATATGCATACATATATATATATATGCATACATATATATATATATATATATATATATATATATATATATCCATATTTATATATATATGTATGCATATTTATATATATATATACATACATATATAAATATATATGAATACATAGATACATACATACACACACATTATACACACACACACACATATATGAATACATACGTACATAAACACACATTATATATGTATGTAAGTATGTATGTATATATTCATCTATATATGTATATGTATATATATGTATATGTATGTATGTATGTATGTATATGTATATATATATATATATATATATATATATATATATATATATATATATATATATATGTTAGTTTTAATATATATAGGCATTGATAGAGGCCTAGTAAGGTAAAAAATTTCACTTGAAAGAGAAATGGAGCTTTCGAGAGTGCATAGCTGAACAATGAAGCATGCAGAGTCAAAAAATGAGTCATGAAGATCCAAACAGGTATGAGTGCGTAACCAAATGAACACTCCAGAATTTTTGCAAACAAAAGGAATGACAATGAATGGGATATGAGAGAATTTGGAGCATTGAATGAACCTTGATCTCCAAATTATGCATTGGACAGTCCGAGTAAGTGTGGAGGGATGCGTAAGAAAAGTTTCCCAGTGGAGGTAACGAAGGAGGCGGCGAGTGATTACTGCTCTAAACATTTCATTTAGGGTGGGGAAAGGTAGTAATTATATACATATATTGCTTGCTCAACAACACATTCCCTCTTGTGCAATACACCAGATTGAATGAGTCAAACCCAAACAAAAAACATGAATAGAATCATATGTTTCACCTTGAATGTAAAACCCGATCTAAATTCCTATTTTTTGTTTGGTTCAACTCATTCAGGCTTAGTGCATCAGTTTTCTCCAACAACGTTCTATGCACTTTGCTACATCAGACCCCTCTTTCTCCACACTTATCTCCAATACTTGCAGGCAACACTTCCTTAAAACAACAACCTTATTATATAGAAAATTACGAGGTTTTCAACCATGCACTTGTGTATATATATATATATATGTATACATGTATATATATATATGTATACATGTATATATATACATGTGTGTATATATATACATCTATATATATACATGTATATGTATATATATATAAATACACATCTATATATATACATGTATACGTATATATAAATACATAGTTTGCTTTTCTTTAATATGCATCTTCAAAGTTTGCAATTCAATGCTTGGTTTTTATGAACAATTTGTAATGCAATTGATGACACTTTGTAATGCAATTGTCTTTAATGTGCATGAACAATTTGTTTTTATTCAATATATGCATGATGGCAGTTTGTTCAATTTTATTATTTGAATTGAAATGGCTTGGAGCAGATCTTTTTAGTGAGACATGAACAAACATTGGTTAAACATTGTCAAAATGAAAGACAAAGGTATAGGCGTAGTGAGGTAGCAAACCTCAACTGAAAGACAAAGGGAGCTTTATTCAGTGCAGAGTTGAACAATGAATCGCAAAGAGTCGAACAAAAATATATAAAACAAATTTCGTAGTAACAATCACATAAATAATTACAAATATATATATTAATATATACATACTGATATATTAATATATATTAATATATTATTAATATATATTAACATACTAATATATTAATTAATATATATTTGTATATGTATGAAAATGTCTATGTATTATTCTGTTTGTCCATGCACTATATATATATATATATATAGAGAGAGAGAGAGAGAGAGAGAGAGAGAGAGAGAGATAGAGAGAGAGTAATATAATTGCATGGCAGAATATCTTCGAAATAAAAATAAGTATATGTATGAAAATATGTCTATGTATTATTTTGTTCTTCCATGCACAATATGTATATATATGCATGGAAAGACAAATACATATATAAGAACAAAATACTATAATTGCATGGCATAATAACTTCAGAATGAAAACAAGTGAATCCATTTTCATATTTGGGAATAACAAGCAAATATTAAAGGCAAATTGCAAAGTTAAAGATTGTGCATTGTCAAAAAAAGGAATACAAGTGCATGGCAAAAAACCCTATAATTTTGAACTAGTGAAACCCTTTCCATGCAGTTTGGTAGTAACAATCAAATGAAAAAATCATTTTGCAGACATAACTATTGTGCATGGAAGAACAAAATAATACATAAACATGCTAGAATATCTTCGAAATGAAAACTAGTCATACCATTTTCATATTTCAGAATAACATGAGAATATTATAAGAAGATTGTAGAGTTAAAGTCTGTGCAGTGAGGAAGACACAAATGCAAGTGCTTGGCAGAAACCCTCGAAATGATAAATATTAAAACTGTAACACCCCTCTGTTTTTCTTTCTGGATTGGACAATGTGTTTTTGTTTTGCGTTGATTTATGTTTCTAGATAATCTGATACTTTATCTTGCGTGTGTATTTGGTTGCTATTCTTTGAGCGATAGACTATATTATGTAATGTGATTAGATTTATCTGATGCTTTAGTTTACATGCTTTAACTGGTGTAAAGATGTTAGTTGATATAACATGTAATTGTTTATGAGATTATTGAGTAAGAGGTGAATGTCAGTTTTGACGAGTGTATTGGTGAAGGGGACGGGTTCGCATCACTCACTTGCGAGCGCCCTGCGAATCTGAGATTTCTTCTTCACAGTGTGTATTATATACTGTATGATGTTGTTGACTTGGTTTCAGGTTGCAGGTACATGACATCGACTCCACCTGGTTTCACAGGTTTGAGTGTGTCAATCCAATGGTTAAGTTGAACGGGAGTTAGTAGCTAGGTAACATGTGTCAAGTCTACGCCCTAGCCTTAGTGTGTCATCAGTTTCGTTTGTTGAGTCAGTTGTTGTGTCGAGTCATTGATTGCTTTGCTTTAATGTTATTTAAATTTTGAAAGGATTCTTGTTTTGAAATTAAGATATTTAGAATAATTGCATTAAATCACGTTGATGGTTATTTAATTTAAATCATGCAATGAGGATAAAAGTTTATATTTAAATTAACTAATTATATTTAATTAATTAAATTTAATCCATGTAACACCCCTCCGTTTTTCTTTATGGACTGGACAGTGTGTCCTTGTTTTGCGTTGATTTATACTTCTGGATATTCAGATACTTTATCCTGTGTGTGTATTTGATCGCTATTTATAGAGCAATAGACTATTTTTATGTGATGTGATTTGAGTTATTTGATGATTTGTTTTACATGCTTTTAATGGTGTAATGATGTTAGTGATATTATATGTTAGTGCATATGAGAATATTTGATGGAATGTGGAAGTGTCAGTTTGATGAGTGTATTGGTGAAGGGCACGGATTCACATCACTCGCTTGCGAGCGCCCTGTGAATCTAAGATTTCTTCTTCACGGTGTGTATTATATGATGTTGTTTACTATGTTTTCAGAATTGCAAGTACGTGACACTGACTCCACTTGGTTTCACAGGTCTGAGCATGTCGATCCAATGGTTAAGTTGAAGGGAGATAGTAGCTAGGTAACATGTGTCAAGTCTATACCCTAGCCTTGGTGTGTCGTCAGTCATCTGTGTCGAGTCTTTGTTTGCTTTACTTTAATGTTATTTAATTTTGAAAGGTTCTTTATTTGGAAATAGATGTTTAAAATAATTGCATTATATCATGTTGATGATTATTTATTTTAAATTATGCAATGTGGATAAAAGTTTATATTTAAATTAATTAATTACATTTAATTTATTTAATTGATTAAATTTAATCCAAGGAGTTGAATCTAATTATTAAATAATTAAATTAATTAATTAAATGTGATGCAAGAAAATTAAAAGAAATAAAAGAATTAAAATTAATTTGGAATTTAATTTCAATTTGTGGAAATTTAATTATTTTGGAATTTCATTTCAATTAAGTTGAAATTAATTTAGAAATTGAAATTGGATTTGAAAAACAAAGTTAGTTTTCGATTTTTGGAGATAATTGATATTTATATATTTTAAGTTCCAGTTTTGGTTGTGCAAGATATTTTTAATTAGGCATGCATGTGTGAAGGAAATTTAGAAATGAAGATTGGATTGCAAAATTGAGGTTGGGAGAGAATTTTTGAAAAAAAGAACTTCTTCTGGTGTGAGAGGGTAATTTTGGGAAAATTGCACAGAGGAAGGGTTGAAGCAACTTTTGGTTTTGGATGTGATTTAAGGAAAGTCGGTTTGCATTTGTTGAAGTTACTGGGATTGGATCTGTTGCACGTTTAAGGAAAATACAGGGAATTCTTGAAGAAGGCTTGCATTAGAAATTTCATTCTCTTCCTATAGCTTCGAATTTGTTCTGTGGTTTTCTTGTTCTAGTTTGTTCAAAACAAATATTTATTGTTCATGAAATATGTTTGTTGAATTCATTAAGAATTAGGATTTGATAATTGAAATTAGATTTAAATTAAACCAAAATTGTGGGGAAAATTGTGTAAATCTCTGTAGAAGTTAAATTAATTGGGAATGGATTGTTTTGATGTTTAAATCGAACTTTGAGGTCAAACAAAACATTAGATTGTTTTTAGAAAATTTAAACCTCTGCGGGAAAACAAATTTGTTTTGAAAAGCTTCTAGACTTTTATTTAAATCCATTTGGTTATAATAATTCTTTTAATTGTTTATGAATTCGAGAAAATTGTTTAAAAGAATTAGTTTTAAAGCTTCTCTGATATTTAGGATTTTCTGGAAAAAGTTATACAATTTCTTTTACAGGTGAATATTTTTCACCAAATTTCTTCAATTTATTTATTGCAGAAATTCAGTTTTTTTTATATATATATAATTTTCATATATATAAATATTCTGATTTAAGTGTGATTGCTGCCGACCATACGGCGTCCATAGGTAAGGATTGTAATTTTTTCAAAGTTCGGGTCATGAAATTGCGAAATGTATTGTGGTTAGGGTTTGCGAAATTAAGAAAGGAGGCTTTCAGTTTTTGTGTTGGGGGAGACATGGGAGGCGCTGCATCCACAGTCGCCCGACCTCCGCAGTCCTTTCCCCTCCCCTATCCCTTACGACGCGACTTGAATGGGAGAGGATCGGCGGTGACAACCGCCCCTCTCCACAAAACTTGTGGATAGGGTCGGCTGTGACATCCGCCCCTCTCCACTGTAACCTTCTTCGTGGGTATGAATAGCAAATCTGATGTTTGCGTCCGCCCCTTCCCTCCCCACTGTATTTCTTTTGAGCAGCCGCCAGTGATGCATCCGCCCAGGCATGGGTTATCTCTCGGTTCCAATATGTGGGAAACCTAAACAATCCGTTTGCCTTAAGGTTTCTTAGGGTTTCGGGAATAGTGTTTATTTTTGTAAAATAAATCCGCCGCCCTGCTTTGGATTTAAATGACTTATGATGAATGGTTTGAAATTAATAAAATATAAGATATTTATTTATCATGTAATTTATAATATTTAATATTGTATTAAATTTATTGATAAGGAAATGATTAATAAAAATAGCATGCAATTTAAATAATTTGAAAGAATGTTTTAAGACATTTTAGTGGTATTTAAATATTTTGATAACATATGTAATTTTGAAACTTTTTATTGAATATTAATATGTTTATTAAATAATGTATTTGTTTAATAAAATGTATTAATTTATATATTTGATGTATATATATATACACGTGTATTTCAATTAGGAGTAGATTCAGTATTTAGTTTGTTTGTTTAACTGCAAACAATTATTGTGAATGGGAATTTCAAATGATAAGATTTAAATTACATGTTTTTAAATGGATAGATATAAGATTTGATTAGAAAATGGAAAAGATTTACTTGCATGAAACTATGTTATATTTAAAAGTAAATTTCGGAATTGATTATATTAATGAGGCGATTAATTGTTTTATTTATAAATTTCTTTTAGAGCAATTAAATCATTGTGATTGGAAGATGTAAGAAACATGGATTTAGTATATCCAAAAATAGTAATTTTCTCGTGATTGTCTTTTAGATTTATTTTCTTTATATTATGAAAATGGAAAAGGAGTATATGGTTATTTGAGTAAACCTTGTTATCGTGCCATTGACTTTGTAGACGTTAGCTATTGCTTGAGTATGGATTTAGGAAATCCAAATATTATTAGATTTGATTAATGACTGGATTGCTTTTGTAGCTATGTCGTCATATTATATTTTGGGTTATGGGATTAAGTGTTAGTCCAATTTATAAGTCTTCCAGAGAATCTTAGAGGATCTAAGAGGGTTGTCGTCTTCATTATGTAAACTAGTGTTTTCCCTTAGGTAGTGCATGATGTTTTATCAGTAGTTACCCGGTTTCCACGAACGGGGTTGTGTTGTTTTGTACCTCCTGTGAAAGGAGTGGACTACGTATTAGTTGCCTCCAAGATGTTTGGAGTGTGTTTCTATTATGTGTTTCCTCCTTGTGATGGAGTGGTTGTGATACCTAGGTTGTATGCACTTGTGATTCCCTTGGTGGATAATTTGTTTATGTGATGTCGAATAGAAGAGTGGCTTCCATTAGGGGCCAGAGCTCGGAAGAGGTAGGATTTGGGTAACCTATGGAAGTGAGTTTAATCAAGTGATAACTAAAATTGAAATGAATATTTGGGGAGTACTACACATTAAAAAGATAAGTTCTAGCTTCACTCATAGTCAAGTGCTAGTTAAGGCTTGGAATGAAGTGGAAAGGCCTGGAATGGCATAGTCATCTATCTCGTCTGTACGAGAGGTATTTGATACCGCACTAGTAAGTATGAGGGCCGAGGGTCAATAGAGGCCACTAGGATTACCGGAGCCTATGAAGATCCGTCGAGGATAACTTATTATGAGCTGTGTGATGACACTCTGTCTAGGACAACTGTTCGTTTGTCTGTTTGTTTGGTATTTATGTTATGTGAATGGTTCTCTGAACATTCTTGATCTATATTATGTCTGGAAGTAATGTGACCTATGGCAGTGATGTGAGAGTTGTACATGTGTTGTACGCATGTTGTACTTTTGTTTGGTTGAGTTAGTTGAGTCTGCCTTTGGTTAGAGGATGTAGATCTTTGTCCATGTTACTTTGTTACTATCTCCTAGCATGGGGGGTGGTCCTTTGGGTACCACTTGGTTGGGTGGAATATGCACCAAAACCGTTGGGTCCCCATTCTTCTTCAGTACTTGGTGGCGAGACATCCAGTGGGACAACTCGCAATTCTTGAGTTATTCTTGCATTGTAATATTTCAGATTGTATAGAATATTTATCCCTCTTATGCTTATGAGGTGGAATTCTGTAATTGTAATACTTTATGTATTATTGCCTCATTTTGGGAATGAGTGATGTAATTATTGGAATGAGTAAATGAATTGAAATTGTATCTTGGATGTTTATCTTATTATGTTATGTGGTATCCTTGCTGTATGATGTATATTTCATTAAGTATAAAATGCTATGGTTAATGTATGATGTTTGTGTGGGTTTATGTAATCCTAACCTTGTAGCCTTAGAGGTTGTTGTGAATTAGTAAGTGAATGTGTATGTTAATTGCACTTTAAAAAAAAAAATTTGGTTCACTTTAGTCGTTAATTACAACTTCCTTTAGGGTTGCATGGCGGGTCATTACAATCCATAAGGATGAATTTAGTTATTAAATAATTAAATTAATTAATTAAATGTGATATTATGAAAATTAAAAGAAAGAAAAGAATTAAAATTAACTCGGATTTTAATTTCAATTTGAGGGAATTGAATTAGAATTTGTAATTGAAATTGAATTTTAAAAGGAAAGTTAGTCTTCAATTTTTGTAGTTAATTAAATATTAGAATTTATATTTTGCATGCAAAGTCAGATTTGATTGTGAAAGATATTTGAAAATTGAAAATGATTTGAAATTGCATTTTAATTTCAAAGTGTGTTTTCGAAAATGGGAGTGGGATAACATTGTAATTGTCAATATTGCATGCAAAAGGATTAGATTTGGCTGTTTAAGATATTTTGATGAAAATAGGATTGCATGCTTAATTAAAAAAGAAGAAGAGATTATTAGAAAGGGGGATTCATTCTGAGAGAAGATTTTTGAAAGGAGGATTTTGGGGAAAATTTCACAGAGAAGGGTTTGAAGAAATTTTTGGTTGTAAAATTGAGTTGGAAAAATTCTATTGAAGTTTGGTTGTGTTTATGGATTGGTTGCTTGATTGGATTCATGGCATGGTTGAATAGAATTCGTGAGATCCTTGGAGGAGGCTTTGCATCAGAAATCCAATTTTGCCTGTAGCTTCTTGAAATCAAGTTTTCTTCTTTGCTTTTATTGTTCTTGATTGCTTTTAAAATGGCAGTGATTAAAAATTTGTTTGATAAATCTGTTTTAGAAAAGAAATTTGTTATTAGAAGAAAGAAAATAAATAAATTTAAAGCTTTTGTTTTTGTGAAAATTCTTGAGTGAAAATTGTGAAAACCTCAATAGAATTTAAATTATTTGAGGAAATCGATTGTTTTGTTATTGGAATCAAACATGGAGGTTGAACAATACATTTAGATTGTTTTTAGAAAATGTAACCTCTGTAAGAAATCAAATTTATTTTGAAAAAATCTATGTGGAAATTAGCTGGGAGAAACCTTAGGGTTTTAAAAACTTTGAGTTTTAATTTTTATCTTTTTTAACTTTATTGTTCAAGAATTCGAGAAAATGGTTTAAGATAATTAATTTTTGAGTTTTTATGAAATTTGAGATTTTCTGAAGAAGCTTTACAATTTTTCCTGTAAGTGATTATTTTCACAAAATTTCTTCAATTTATTCATCATGATAAACTCGTTTATATATATATATGTTTATATTATTGAGAATATTAATTTAAAATCTGAAATCACCGCTATACGGCCGTCGAAATACAAAGTAAGACTGACGAAAATTCTTAATAAAAAATCCCATTTTTGTCATTCGTTGTTTTGAGCGAAGTTTTTTATTTGGTTGTTAATGGGGGATGGGGAGGAGCTACCTCCCCACCGCTGCCCCCATATGGGAGCGGTTGTGTGGAGGGAGACCTCCCACTGCAGCCCCTTTTTCCTTAACCGCTGCTGCCCAAAACATTTAGGGAGAGGGTTGGTGGGGTTTATTCCGTCGCCCCTCCCCCAAATGCATTGGGGTTTCCCTTAGTAGCAGGAACCGAGCATGAACCCGCGGATTTTAACCAGTCCGCGCCCTTGTTGCTTGAATTTTTTTTTAACTTTTGTAATATTCGTTTTTCAATATATTTATTATATACACAGTGTTTATAATATGAGAAAATATGTATAATGTTAGTAAAACAAAAAATATATATATATATATATATATATATATATATATATATATATATATATATATATATATATATATATATATATATATATATATATATATATATATTTATATTATTTAAATACAATTATTCTAAAAATAATTGCTTGTGGGAATGTTTAATTTGGGAAATGAAGGGATTTATTAGCATGGATAAAGGTATTGAGAAAAGATAATTTATCAAATGGAAGTAATTCGTGATTTAAAAATGATGATTCACAATAGAATTATGTTATTTTAAATGAAATCAAATGTTTTGTTTCAGATTAAATTGGGGTTTTTCCTTCTCTGAGTTTAATAGGCAATTAGTTATGTTTATTTAATTGTTTTGTAAAGGAAATTGGTTTATTTACGGTCAAGTATATTAGAATGGAATATTTATTTGTAAATATAATTGAAGAAAATTTATGAGATGTTTATATTACATGTTATATACACATTAGAATGTATATTTAAAAATAAGATTATTTTGTAATAAAATGTTATTATATATTTATAGTTGAAATATATAATTAAATATACAAAAATATATGTGAAATTGTATTATAGATATAAATATAATTGCATGTTTATTTAAGTAATGAGAGTAATTGTGTACAAGGATATATTGCATATGTATACATCATGAGTATGCATATTTAAAGATGTAGTTTAATATTTTGTCCTAATTGGTTTAGGTGCGTGCAATTATTGTGAGTGGAGATTATAAAGGATAAGATTGGAATGCATGGTTAAATAGATAGCAAAAAATGATATTTTTATACATTTATAAAATTGCATGTTTTAAAATGGAAAGTTAAAGAGATATAGGATTTGGATAGAAAATTGAAAAGGTTATTTGCAATAATTATATGTTGTATTAAAAGTAAATTTAGGAAATAATTATATTGAAAAGACAAATATTTATTATGTTTTATTTATTTCCATTAGAGCAATTTAATCGTTGTGATTGAAATATGAAAGAGCTTTGGATTTAGAATATCCAAAAGTAGTAATATTCTTCATGATTGCTTTAAATGTTCTATTTTCTTTGTATTCGTAAAGGAAAGTGAGTCCAATTGTTTTAGATGTCCAATAATGAAAGAGGAAATATGGTTATATGATAAGTTCAATTAATCTAGTTGTTGTGCCTTTGACTTTGTCAGTGTTATCTATTGAACGAGTATGGATTTAGGAAATCCAAATATTAGACTTGATTAATGATTTGAATGATTTTGTAGCTATGTCGTCATGATGTATTTTGGGATATGGGATTAAGTGTTAGTCCAAATTATAAGTCTTCTAGAAGATCTTAGAGGATGAGGGTTGTTGATTCTTTATGCCAACCAGTTGTTTTTTCTTGGGTAGTGCATGGTGTCTTTTCAGTATTTACTCGATTTCCACGAACGAGGATGTTTTGTACCTCCTATGAAAGGAGTGGACTATGTGTTATGTTGTCTCCAAGATATTTGGAGTGAGTTATTTTATTTGTTTCCTCCTTGAGTTGGAGTGGTGTGATGCCTAGGTTGCATGCACTTGTGTTTCCCTTGGGGGTTTGTTTGGGTGTGTGTTGTCGAATAGAAGAGTGGCTTTTGTTAGGCGCCGAAGCCCAAAGAGGTAAACCGGGTAACCTTTAGAGGTGATTTAATCAAGTGATAACTAAATTAATGTACTTAGAGGATCAGGATGTCTTCCACACTAATCAAGATAATTTAAGCCTCACTCATAGACACAAGGGCTCGTTTAGACTTGGGATGAGTGAGAAGGCCTGGAATGGCATAGTCATTTATCTTGTCAGTACAAGAGGTATTTGATGCCGCATGAGTGAGTATGAGGGCCGAGATTCGGTTGAGGCCACCAAGATTTCCAGAGCCTATGAAGGATGCCCAAAGGAGATCTCATTACTACTATGCGATAGCACTCTATCTAGGACAACTGTTGTTAATTGTTTTAGGTGTATGGTTCTCTGCACGTACTTGATCTATTTTTATGTCTGGAAGCAATGTGACCTACGTCAATGATGTGAATGTTGTACTTGAGTTGTACTCGTTTATTGCATTTGATTGGTTATGTCAGTACGAGTCTACCTTTGGATAGTGGTTGTAGATTCTTTGTCCATGTTACTTTGTTACTATCTCCTAGCATGGGGGGTGGGCCTTCGGGTACCACTTGGTTGGGTGGAACATGCACCAAAACCTTTGGATCCCCATTGATCTTCAGTACTTGGTGGTGAGATATATAGATGGACAACTCACGGTTCTTGTTGTTATTTATGCATTGTAATATTTCAGATTGTATAAGTTATTTTATCCCTCTTATGTTATGAGGTGGAATTATGTAATTGTAACACATTTATTCTATTGCCTCATTCTGGGAATGAGTGATGTAACTTTTGGAGTAAATTGTTTATGAGATTGTATCTTGGATGATTATCTTATTATGTTATGTGGTATCCTTATGTTGTATGATGTTATTTCATAAAGTATTTAATGCTATGGTTATATGTAATATGTTTGTGTGGGTTTAAGTAATCCTAACCTTGTAGCCTTAGAGGTTGTTGTTAATTAGTAAGTGAATGTGTATGTTAAATGCACTTAATAAAAAAAAAAAAATTGGTTCGCTTAAGACGTTAATTGCAACTTCCTTTAAGGTTACTTGGTGGGGCATTACAAAAACCCTTTGAATATTTCTTAGTAACAAGCAAATATATTGTATCCATTTCCGTATTTTGGAATTACAAACAAATGTAAAAAGCAAATTGTAGATTTAAAGTTTGTGCAATGACGAACACACGAATACAAGTGCATGGCTGAAAACTAGTCAAACCCTTTCCATATTTCGTCGAACAAGTCTACTAGTAATGAAAACCATTTGAACTAGTCAAACCCATTTCATATTTCGTATAAGGAAGCAAATATGAAAAGCACAATGCAGAGGTGCAATGAATAACAAAAGATTAGGAGTGCATGGTCGAGTGTAGATGAAAATAAAACCAGTTAAACCCTCCCCACATTTCATTTAAGGTAATCTTTCTCAAAGACAAAACTTTGCAAGGAAAATTTCTGCAAAAATAAGTGCATGTCAGAATACCATCGTATTTGAAGACAGTGGTACAGGCTGAGTGAGGTTATAAACCTCACCCGAAAGAGAAAGGGAGCTCTCAAGAGTGCAAAGCCGAATGAAGAAGCGTGAAGAGCCGAACAATGAAGCGTAGAGAGCCAAACCAGTTTCGGTGCCAAACCAAACAAACAGTTGAGAATGTTTGCAAACAAAAGGAATGAGAGTGAGCGGGATATGCGAGAATGTGGAGCATTGAATGAACCTTGATCTCTGATTAGTGCGCTTGACAGTCCAAGTAAATGCAAAGGGACTCGTAAGGCAAGTTGGTCAGTGGAGGAAACGAAGGAGGCAACGCGTGTTAAATGCTCTAAACTGTTCGTTGAGGGTGGCGAGACTGTCGTGGACATGCGGCTGTCTGATCCACTGTACGTAGATGCATTTGCCGATTAAGGAGGTAGATGGGCTCCACTTTTGAGCGAAGGGAAAAATGGGCCCGTTTTGGACACGTCGACATAAATGGTGCTTGACAAATGACGAGGTGCTAGATTTAAAAAAAAATAAATTAGGCCCGATGCACAAGTGGCAGGGTAATGTGGCAGAGAAATTTTTAAATTTTTTTGGTCCACGTGGACTACCACGTGGACCTACAAAGTTGACTCGCCCTACTTTGGACCCCCTCTCCCCTAAATTATCCTTAAAAGCCTTGTCGAAATTTAGTTTGCTCCATTTGAAAGGACAATCCTATTAATATCTTTCCATAAATTTTGTAAGAAATAAACCCAATTATCTCTATAAACAAAAACATATATGTTGTATTTTATTTTTTATAATAAAAATTAACTTTTAAACGATATTTTTAATAATTTATTAATCATATAATTTAAAAATCACCGTTGTAGAACGCCTCTAAGAATAGCAATTTTGTAATAAGCCAAATGACAAAAGAACAACTAAAAAAGCGCAATGAATAGATATTTCATGCAAGGAAAGAGTAAGGGAACTTCGGATGAAAATTCCAAAGCACCTTTTTCAATTGGACAAAGTATGCTCTTAAATCAATAATTAAATATCCATTCTACTGAAATTTCAAATCGGAATGATGAACGAACACTAAGAGTTCTCGGACTTCAAGGCAATACAAGTGTTGACGAAAGGCGCTCAAATTAGGGGACATGTAAAGGTGCAGATTCATTTCAGGTGCTTGAAGTGCATTACAGAGAGTTTGGAGTGCATGTATACCGTCCCGTACCAAAAATTCTGACAGGAAACTTGATCCTCTTTAGGCAATAATCTTCAAACTTGCACTCTACATATCTCACATTATTAAAAATTGCTCTCATATCTCCTAATCCAATTTGGAAACAGAAAAATCTGGTGTTCTTAATATTTGGGTGTGTAGAGAAGACGTAATATAGTAGCAATTGGCCTAAAAACTGCTGGTATCAATATTAATCCTACTTAGGTTTCTCTAGTTCGCAACTTTATGGGGTTATGTATCATTTTACGGCTTTACATTGTAATTTTCTTTAGTTTATATGACAGAAGTAGCTGTATTCAGAAACTATTTGAATCAGAGTGATTAGTGAACTATTGAAATGAAGGTTTTTCAAACGCTTAAGAAGAAATATGAAGTCTGCAGAGCACCCAATTGAGCATTCCAGGTACCCAAATCCTAAAATACCACAAATCATATATGCACACTGCATTGGAACTTCTGTTTATAGAATTTACATTTCTTTTGTTCTCTAAAATTATAGACGTTGATCCCTCATGTTCACACTGGAACTCCTAAAATTGATATTTATTCATTTTTTTCCCTTTAAGCAGCTCATAAATCTGATTAGTTTAGGTTTAATGATTAATCAGAATATGATATTTTATATATATTTGAAAATCCCTGTTTACATTTATATGGCAATCCCGTTCTGCATTTTCCAAAATTATCTTGTACTTATTTTTCTGTCATTTTAGTTTTGATTTTATGACGTTACTTCTAATACTCTGACATTTAGTGGTTTATTGCTTGTAGCATAAGTGTATTTTTTCTCTTGAAGTCAATTATATGCTTGGTCTTTGAAAAAACCATACGTATGTGTGTGTTTGCTGACAATGTCATGAATTTTTTGGGAGGGAATTAAATTCCTTTTTTGGCCCCCATTTTTCCCTCTTCTTGTTCATTTTCTTTCACTTGGGAACCAGTTTGTCCGTTGTCTTTTTCATTATTTTTTATTTTTCATATTTTTTGGACGTTAGAAAAATCCCTTTTATGAAGGGACCGGAGAAAAGACTTCACTCAAATTTATATATGCACATTGAATGCTGCATTGTTGTTGATTTAGAAACTACACTTTAGATACTACATTATTGTGGGTGGCATGTTCCTTTCATTTTGAACCTTGGTCCTTGTGGTGGCAGTCATCCAACTTACCAATACTCCAAGTGTTCATATATTTTAAAGAGTAAAAAGGTATATGACCTTTTTGTAAGACAGCCTTGATTTTGCCATATATTGAGGTTTATTTACATGTCTTTCAAGTGTACGCTGTGACCTTATTAGTAAATTGTCTATAATACAGTAGGTGAACATTGAAAGTATTTACTGGTTTTGATTCCCTCTACATTTTTTCTATTACACACAAAGCTTTAATGCATAGAAGGCAAGTTGAGTTCATGACTTTTTTTTTCATTTTTGAAATATTAGTATAGGATTTGAATATAGTCTCATGTCTGTGTATTTTCTGTAAATTACTAGTTGAATTTTCTTCTTCTTTGGGGCTTGTTTTGTGTTCATCATTGCAGGCTGTTGAGCTTATGCCTTCCAAAGAATTGAATGCTTTAGAGGTGATGTGGAGTTGCTAAAGCCAGGATGGTCTGGGAATGGTTCAATTCCATTGCTTTTTCAAAAGATTACAATGTTCAAGTATGTGGTACCTTGAGTACAGCTCTTATTTGATACAGTACATGTTTTTGTTGGTAGATACACCAAATATTGTGAAAGAGGGAAGGGAGTGCAAGGAATGTACATCTTGTGGTTGACACTTTGACATGATCACTTCACGGTGCTTGAACTTCGATTCTTTTTTCTGTGTGATCGAATTTTTAAAAACAATTTTACTATGATATGTGACTATTTGCTAATTAGTTAAGTTAATCAATCTAAAGATTTTCATTAATTTTTTTGTTGCAAAAACTGAGTTACTGCATAAGGGAAGGCAATAATTGGAATGGGTGAGAATCCTAAATGAAGCAAAAGAGAATACTATGTTCTTTTAAGCGTACAGTTTTATTTTCTTCCTACGATGAGACAGGCGCATGGACTTGCACATTTGTTAAATATTGCCACATGTGGTATTTTATTTTATTAGATGTTGTAAACAGTGATACAGGCTTATTGTTTATTCTTAAACATCGTGCTAATCTCTATATACATCTTTCCTCCTTCAGAAGATTCCTAATGCATAGTATATAATCTTTGTGTATACATAATATAAATGAGTGTACAGAATGCGCATTTGCACCTATTGCTTGTGTTCTTTCTCATTGTTACAATTGTATTCTTATCAATTTTATATGCAGGTTGGTCACATTTGGAGGTTCTTTGACTAAAAAGTTCTCTTCTAAACACCCATATCTTTTAGGATCAATTTATCAACAAATAGAAAATTCAAAATTGCAATTATAACTCCCTCATATTCTGCATCTTCTTCACTATTTGATTATTGTTGGTTTAAATGCCTTCCATACGAAACTCTCACATGTTCTTTTTTATGTGCCAAATATAATGTAATTCTTGTTAAAATCATGAAATTTCCATAGTCCATAATGTTAGTTAGCCAATATTTCTGGATTTGACTGTGTAGAATTTTTATCACCGATGTTTTGGATCAAACTCCATGATCCATCATCAGGGTATGGTTTCTCTTCTCTGGCTATCATACCCCAATGATGGATCATGGAGTTTGATCTGAAATGTTGGTGATGAAAATTCTACACAGTCAAATCCAGTAATTCTTGTTTGAAATCAGAACGCAATGAAGAACAACGAAGGAACAGATTATGCAAAATGGTTGTGGTGAAATTAGAATGTAATGGCTAAAAATCACAACAGGCAGAGTTATTGGCTACCACATTGAAAAAATCTCCAACAATGCAAGGGATAGGAAACAGAAGTGGATAGGGAAGGGAATCAGAGATGGAGATGAATGCCTAGAAAAAAATGTGGGATTATTATGAAGAAAAACAAATAAATGTTGTAGACTGGAGAAAATAAAGACATTTAGGGGGGGCTAGCATTGAAGAAGGCTGGGAAATAGTCCTGAAAGTTAAGAAAAGGGGATAGTTCATTAATGCTAAATTTTCAGACCATGGTAAGTAGATCATGCACTCAGAAATTAAACATTAAACACTAGGAAACTATAACTTGATATCTCCTATCAAAACTGCTGATTCTGAATACAAGAATCTACAAACACATCGCACTGAAAAGCAAACTGTGACCACATAGTATTGAACAATCAAACCTGCAATAGTCTTCTCATCAAATCTGAAGGGAAACAGATTGCACTAGCACAAAACTGGAATTAATAACTCACTCACACTCCTGCCTTTCTTTAATAGATGAAGAAGGCTAGGAACTGGAAGTTTCCACTACCTTGTATGAGTCTGGATCTGTTTCTGTTGAAGTTTGCCACTGCTGAGAAGAACATGGACTGAAAAACCAGGTAACAACTCTATAAGTCAACAGAAGAGGACACCTGTTGGCAGAAGGGGTTGTCTTGGATGAGTAGGTAGATGGAAGATAATTGTGCTCTGATATTTTTTGGCTGACCACAAACCAACAGTTACATAGGTCACAGTCCCCAGGAAAAGAACAGGCACAAATATGAATGTCTACAGGCTGGAGCTGAGAAAATGGCCATAAGTTGGTGTTCAGAAAATGGCAGTGTTTCACGGGGACCCATCCCCCCCTAAATTTTAGCTGTCCCCCTGTCCCAGATGTTTCAGAGACTTGGAGACAGCTGGGAGACATCCCTCCGCTGTCCCGCTGCCAGCGTGGGGATGTGAGAAACGTTAGGGAGACGCCTGGGCGTCTTCGAGACGTTTTGGGGATGCCCAGGCGTCCCTCGAGCGTCTCAGAGTCGCCTAGACGTCCCCCACGCTGGGACGCCTTAAAAAGTGCATTTTAAAAAAAATTCTTTTACTTTTTTTGGTCTTTGTGCCTGGGGCCGAACCCTAAAGGCTTGTGGGACCCATCTAAAAGCCTCTAAATGAAATAAAACACTCTAATTGCTCATTTTTTTACTCACATATGCATTTGATGTTTTGGAGCAGCTAGGTGAAGAAGAGGAAAACCAGTGAGAAGAGTGAGTGAGTTTGAGGTGCTGCAAGTGCAAGAGGGGTGAAAAGGAGAAAGAAGAAGAAGAGGAGGAGCATTCTACACCAATTTTGAAGGATTTTTCAAGCACAATGTAGGGTTTTATGACTTTTTTTTGAAGTTTTCTCAATTTTTTTGTTTTGTTTTGTTTTCCAAGTTTTTAGATTCATTTTCAAAATGTAGTTTGATGTTTGAAATGGGCATTGAAATGAAAATCAAAACATGAATATGCATTTGCAGCCATGTCTATGAAACTATGATTAAAAAATTAATCATAATTTCATATACATGGCTGCAAATGCATATTCATATTTTGAATTTTCATTTCAAGGCTCATTGTTTTTTTTTTCATCTTTCCATCAAGATTCATCATGAAATTTTAAAATTTTAAAATTTGTTAAACTAGGTTGAAACTAGGCACTTATAGAATTAATTTTTTTATTGCAGTGTCACAATGAGCTCTCATGGCATCAACATGAGTGAGGATGAGGTCCATTCACATAGTGATATCGATCCTGAATATGCACCTGAGGTTGAAGGGGGTGACCATGGGGCTGAGCATGAAGCCCAAACTAGTTCCATGGCAAGTGAAGCAAGTACTTTAGAGTGCCCTTCTGCAGTATTGGCAAAGTATGCTAAGGGTCCTTTTGATCCAAAATCCCCTCTCAAACAATTTGCAACAAAAGATCTAAGCAGGCAAGGGGCAACATCCAGTGGCACAAGGAGGTGGACGTGCAACTTTTGTGGTGAGGGGTGGTATGGGAGCATCACTAGAGTGAATGCACACCTTCTTTTCATTAGAGGAAAAGGTGTGGGGATATGTGAGTTTTTGGCAAAACCAGAAAACATGAAATACAAAGTTGAAATAAATAAGTTATGAGGTGTTCTTGATGATACTCTAGCTGCACCTGTGCCTACTACTTTGCAGCATAGGACACATATTCAGCATAGTTAGCCACAAAGATCCAGCCATGCTTTGTAGACGAGAGTAGGAGGGACACTAGGTTCTTCTTTTAGTGCCTATGCAGGAGAAGGGAGGGGGAAACGGAAATTGCAAAGTCAAACTCAAAGTAACCCCATAGCAGATTTGTTTAATGTGCAGCTCAAGGATGACATAGATGATGCCATTGGCAAGTTCTTCTTTGCCAATGGCATCCCGTTTCATGTTGCCCAATCTCCTTATTATAAGGAGATGATATCGATGGTGGCAAAGGGAGGACCATCATATGTGCCACCAGGTGAGACAAAATTGAGGACTACGATCTTGGAGAAGAACTATTCAAAGATAAATTTGTTGATGGAGAAGATGAAGGAGTGTTGGGTTAAGACAGGATGCGGCATAGTCATGGATGGGTGGACGAACATTAGCCATCGTCCACTCATTAACATCATGGTTACATGTACTGAAGGCCCATATTTGCTTAAGGCAGTTGATTGTTCAGGGCATCGCAAAGATGTTGATTGTTAGTTTGAGGTTTTCAGGGATGTTATTGAGGAGGTTGGGCCACAAAATGTGGTCCAAGTTGTGACAGATGCTAGACACGTGTGCAAAGCTGCAGGGAGACTTGTTGAGGCTACTTATAGGCATATTTGGTGGACCCCATGTTGTGTGCATGCCATGAACAATGCACTCAAGGACATGGGAAAGATTGATTGGATTAGAGCAGTGGTTAATGATGCGAGAGATGTGCAGATGTTTATCTGCAACCACCACACATCACATGCACTCTTCAAGACCTTCGCTAAGAAGGAGTTCCTAAAACCTATTGATACGAGATATGCTTCCTATTTCATTCTCTTGGACAAAATGATTGAGTTGCAAGAGGCACTGCAACTCATGGTCATGACAACAGATTGGAGTAGGTGGGCTGAGTCTAAGACAAAGCAGGGGAGGAGGGTGAAGGATACGGTGAAGAGTGATGTGTTCTAGGGTGATGCAAAATATATTGTCGCCATCATTAAACTAGTTTTCTAGGTTATCAGGTATGGGGATGCGGATGCACCTAGCCTTGGAGAGGTGTATGAGTGCATCGATTCTATGCTTGATCAGATGGGGGCTGTTGTGCAAGAGAGGGACCCCACATTAGCATTCTACCATGAGCACATTCAGCCAATCATTCATAGGAGATGGGAGAAACTCAACACTCCCTTGCACATGGCAGCCTATGCACTTAATCCTAAGTGGTACTTGACTAGGCCTGGTAGAGTGACACCTAAAGAGGATGCAGAGGTGAAGGCAGGCTTCTTCAGGTGCATTGAGAGGATGCATGATGATGTAGATGCCAGTGTGATTCACACTGAGTGGACCAAATCTGCCACTCTTAGGGGTTATTCAGATGCAACCAAGATGGATATGCGAACTATGGCGCAGGAGGACCCAATTTTATGGTGGGCTTGCCATGGATCAGGATCTTTGACTACCACTCTAGCCATCCGATTGTTATCTCAGGTTTCTAGTTCTTCAGTTGCTGAGAGGGATTGGTCTACATATAGCTTCATCCACTCTCTTAAGAGGAACAAACTTACCTCTAGGAGAGCAAATAAGCTTGTGGCTATACATAGTGCTTTGCGTCTTATTGACCGCAAAACACTTTTGTACAAAGAGAGTCCAACAACACGGTGGGATGTAGAGCCAGAGGAGCTAGAACAGATTGATGAGGATGCTTCAGTTTCAACTTCAAATGCATGGCTGGTTGGTGTTAGTTTGGCAGAGCTTGAGTGCGAGGATTCCAGTAGTTCGAGTGATGAGGAGTTTGGAGATGATTAGAGGCCTCCCTTCACTACATTTTTGCATTTTGTACTTATTTTGATTATGATATCAATGTATCATGCTACTCATTGTAATCATTTTTATGATATGATATTTTGATGTGACATGTCATTTTCGATATTCATATAATAGAAATCTCAAATTCAACAATTTCATTTGTCAAATTTTAATATTTATTTACTTTTAGTCTTTTAGTAATAGTATTCAAGTATTCAAAATGTTAGTATTTGCAATTTTACTAATTTGCCAAAGTTTAATTTGAAATGTTATTCTTAAACATCTTTTTATAACTAGTTATTCAAGTACCATATGTATATCAGCACCGCACCCCTGCCGCCGTCCCCCTGCCGTCCCCAAACTTAGACCCCTTGTCCCCCCGTCCCCGAGATGCGTCCCCTTCAGGAAACTCCATGGAACACTAGAAAATGGCTATTGGCCCAACAATATCGGTAGCACTTGGTATACACCTTGGCATACAATAAAAAGTTATAATTTTGAATATGAAAGATGTCCAAATGATACCATGAATATTTGTAGGTGTCGATGATGTCTTGAAAGGCACAAGCCTAAGGATATATGCTTCATAAGAAATAGATTGTATTTGTAATTTTGTATGCAACATAGTAACAATGATAGAGAATTGCTGGACTCCAGGGCCTAAACCATAGCCTTTTTGATTCATCCAAATACATAACAGATTTACCAGAGAAAAGGACATGGACAATAGTAAGGATGACGTTATCAGCTCCGAGGTCCATGTGTCAACAAACAGTCCTGAAAATACATTCAACCATTCAAGCAACTGTGATAAGGACAAGTAACATTTGAGCTTCACCCAGGACTGCACAATGCTCACAAGTCGTAGGCAAAATCATCTATCTCAGTTATCTTTGATTGTTCCCAGAGCTTCAATGCTAAGTCTGAAGTAACAATAGGAGTATTACAGAGTATTATAACAGTTCCAGGTCTAGAAACCATGATCAAAACCACACATATAAAATAAAATGGATCTGTACATCTTGTTAAATCTATGTGATGAAGAGGCAGTCATGTGATTGCATGTGAGAATGATGAAAATGGAATTATCAGTGTAAAGGACTGTCTCCCCAGAGGGCGCTCTTTCAGCTCTCTTGCAAAATTAGAAGAAATATTTCTCACAAGGTCTAGCACTTGGAAATCACTACTTTGCATTTTGCTTTTCTTTAAAAAAGCAACGAATATACCTATTTGAACCTAAAATATTCCAAGAGCAGTAAGAATACTGCACTGTGCCAATGACAATCACTATGAAATCATTTGCCAAAGAAAAATCTATGCTGTATACATACACACTCTCTCACATGCATTCTGTTCCCCAAAGAAAAATCTCTGTTTGCTTTTGATACATGTGTATGTGCCTATATTTACCAAATCAGGTAACATATCCTGAGATCCCTATCCTGTTTTTAATATTTAAAAGTTGCAACTACCTTCCAAATTTAGATACTAGAAAATGCAGCTTTTCTCAAGACCTACAAAACACCCCATAAATCTTGAGGACTTCCAAAATAGAGCTTTGAAATTGTCAACATTTCAGGGAAAAATGGTACTTATCGAAAAGAAAAACTTGACCAGAAATCTCAATGGCAATTTTTTCAAGTAGAAATTTGTAATGTTATTCAATCTTGCATGCTAAAATATCAAAAGGAAGTAATATATTCTCTTACACTATTGAAGCAAGACTAAGATTGAGCCTCTAGGTAGAGGGTAATTTTGTCTGATTTTGTTCTGATTATAGAATTTGTCTTTGATATTTGAAACACATGGACCAATGCAATTGCTTCATTGTAAGGAAAAAGTCTGAACTCATTAATAATTTTGTTACTTGCATATGCAGTGTGGATCAAGCTTGCACCAGCTATTGTCTACTTCTAGTGCTTCTGCAAGCCTGGCAACATGTCCTTTAGCAGGACATGTGTGCGAATCTTTAGATGTGGTGCGAACTGCTGCCAACCCTACAACAGATATGGCAGCAAATCTTATGCACTTTGTTGGACATAAGGTTCAGAAAGGAGAGTGTCTCTATGACATCGGCTATCGTCATAATGTTGATCTAAGGTCAAATGCTGTCCTTAGCATGTTCAATTTACTTCATGGTATTTTGTTTAATGTGGTCAACTTTTCATGTACTATAAATTCAAGTATGAAGTTTGAATATATTATTTGGGTTTTGTGAGAGAATGGTGTAATGCTTTTTGGAATAATTGAAACAAACAGGGAATACTGGTAAGTTTTTCTTGCAAGATGTTTTATTGTAGTTGCTAGATTTCTGTTTTCAGAAGTTATTAAGTATGAAGTTTGAAGTGAGTACTTTGAACATATTATTTAGGTTCTGTGGGAGGATGGTATAATGATTTTTGGAATAATCAAAACAAACAAGGAACACTGAAAAGTTTTTCTTGCAAGTTGTTTTATCATAGTTGCTGTATTTCCGTTTTGCATAGTTATTTACCCAAAAAGCGTGTATTTGCTGCAGGACCTTGTTGAAAGCTAATCCTAGTCTTAAGAATCCAGATAGTCTTGGTGTGGGGAGTATAATCAAGATACCTCATGTAGAGAATGCTAGCCAATGCATGTCTCATCCGAGATATCAAATGCACATACAAGGTTCATTGTCTACAAAACCAGTCACTTCAGTTGCTACAGAGCCAGAGTCATCGACACTGAGCAAGATTTTATGGTTAGCACGTCTAGTTTTTTTCAAAAAGAGAAAGCATAAGGTAATAGAAGGTGATTCTTTGGAAGCTATAGCTGATAAGTACGATACCACTGTTTCTACTCTGAAGAAGCTGAATAATTTGGATGATGATGTCATCTATACAGGCAGGTTGGGTTTTATACAAAATACATTTTCTGTGGGTTTGATAGTATGGTATTTTATTGATTCTGAGGAGTTATACAATGTGTTTTAAGGGTTGTTTGCTTTCCTACAAGTGTCATCTTTGAGCACTTTGATAGTTAGAAACTTGAAAGTTTGACAGCACAAAACCTCATCTTGCAAGACATTCACTGGCATGATTGGAAGGACACCTTAATGATGCTTAACTCTGAGGCATAAAGAATGCTGTTGAATAATCTAAAATACTTCTGAGGATTCTATATTTAACTATTAGCTTCATTTATTCAGTTTTGGATTGATGCAGTGTTCTGGAAGTAGGTGACCAGGATTTGTATAAAAAGCATCAATTTCCAATTGGGAAGAAAGCAGATTTTCATGAACGGAATGCTATACTTGAGCATGGACCAGTAAACACTTCTCAGTTAGTCTCAGGGTCTTTAGCAGAACTTCCATTATTTTGTTTATATCCACTTCTTCAAACAGCAAAAGGTCTTAAGCCTCCCCTTCCAGAACTGATAACAATAAAAGTTAAATCAGGCGACACATTGGCACACATTTCTTGTCAGCATGGGTATGTGCCTTATATCATTTTTATGTTAAATTTGTTTACTAATTCATGCTTGATCATGCTATTTACAAATGTTAAATCTGCTGCCTATTTCAATTGGGACATATGTTGACACAGCCTTCCTTTTATATGATTATTGCTGTAATTTTAATATCTTTAAAACTACTAAGTAATGTTTTAAGGTCATTTATATGGTAGATTTATATTAGTCTGGCAATTTCCCAAAATATATAAATAGAGAAGCAGAAGTTTACTTAGCTTTGATTGCCATCATTACTTCTTTCAACATTTTAAACAACTTACCATTATTGTTTCTAATAAATATTAGCATATCAGTCTACAAAACAAGTCTAATGGGCTACAATTACAAGCAACATAACATCTTTGATATACATGGTAGACTTGTCCTGATAACTTAGTTCTCATTATTTTTTATGAACTTGAATAACAGTGACTAAATTTACATGTTTACCCTTTAGCAAGTAGACACGGTTTTTCTGTTTAAATATGTCATCAGACATCTGTAAAGGAAAAGCAAAATTTCTTGATCAGAAGTGAAATTATTTGATGGCATTTCATAATGTTGTCTTGGTCCTTTACATAACTTCTTGAAACTGATTTGCAATTATGGATCCTATCAGACATTCCTTATGCGAATTCAACAAAATGACATCAGAAACTAATATAAAAACTCATCACTTCATATCTGCCTATATACCTGGTATTGACCATAATTTACCAGAACATTTGTTGTATTAGTTAAAGATTTTCCTGTGTTAAATATCACATAATTCCAGGAATTTTAGATGCTGTCTCAGTAAAAAATTGTAAACAAGGGTGTTCTAGTGCATTGTATATTCTTATCTAAGATTTGTATCATTTTATGATGATACCATGTCAATTGCTACAAACATGGAAAGTATAGGGCTAACCCAATAACAAACATTTTGTAAGGGGACTAGAGTAGGCTAAAACAAACGATCTTATTAATTTGTAAGAATATTATATGTCTAAGGTTTAATATTGAATTCATAATGAATCCGGCAATGTAATGATGATGAGCATGCAATGCAGCTTGGGTAGTAAAATTTTGTGCTATGAATATATAGGCAGGTAAAGAATGCGTGTTGAGCTACCGAGGAATTAACAATTCCCAAAGAAGCTAGAGTAAGACCTAATTGAAAAGTGAAGAGAATTATTGATTGTTTTGTAAAGACCCTTATCCCTGTGTCCTAATAAGCCTCTTGGAGGAATATGTGCTTCTAAAATATCTTTTATACTGTTTCCAATCCCAAAGTTGGTTCTATAAATATGACCAGCAATGAACAAGATAAATGCAATAGCTAAATGATGATGAGCAATATCAGTTAGCCACAAACTTTGAGTTTGTGGGTGGAATCCTCCGAGAAGAGTTAGCTCTGATGTTGAGGAGCATGCCAGAAGTAATGGGGTAAATGTTTCTTTTTTCTTTATTTGACTGCAAATCTTAAATTGGTGCTGTAGGAAAAGGTTTTACTTTTAATATTTTTGAGCAGAGGCTTCTGGAAGTTGATGCTTTCATTGCTTTTATACATCCTCTTGCAGCTGGTCTATGATATCGGGAGAATGTCGGGGAGATACTATGGAAGATCAAGGGCAAGGATAGCTGAGGATCTTAAATGAAATCAACTTAAACATATTTGGTTTAACTTTTTAATATATCTGCACCACAAGAATCAACAATAACTTCTATTATTTGATTTAAGGGTCAAATAAAGAACATAATTCACAGAAATATTTCTCATTTGGCTCGGTGAAAGTTGAATAGCTCAATAAATTTTATCATATTCAACTTGGTATTCATATAAGCAACTTCTAATATAAGTTTTGCAAAATATTGACTCTCATGATTTACCATTGAATAAGTATCTTTTTGGGCATAGTGAAGCCTTGTAAATTTGTTACCATGCAAGTGCTCATTTTATTGAGGAACTTGATTTATTCAATTGTCCGCATTGTTGATAAAAATAAGATCACCTTAAACCAAAATATGAATCAGTGGAACAATAGGAGAAAGACACAGCAGGAAGAAAGGCCACAAGGCCCACGTAGGGAGTACCAACATGCCTTGAGCAAATTAACTCTTCCTACTTTTGATTGTAGTGGGAAAAGTACAACACGTGCCTAGATACACAAACTTGATACATTTTTTACATTAAAACCCATGCCAAAAGAAGAGGCAATTAAGTTAGCAACCTTACATTTGGAGGGACCGACATATGATTGGTGGCATCATGGTTTGGTAACACAAAACCATGCTTTTATTTTGTCGTATGATGAGTTCAACAGAAAATTGATTTGTAGGATTCGATTGGAAAGATGTATTTCTGTGAGTTGGCTTTGATTAGACAAAATGGTGATGTTGATAGTTACATCAATGAGTTCTCAAAAGTTGCTGTTATGGTTCCTAATATGTTGGAGAAGAGAGTTATAATGCTGTTCATAGAGGGTTTGAATACAAACTTGAGAGGTTTGGTGAAGGATTTCAAGCCTAGTACTCTACATGATGCTATTCAAATGGCGCTTGATCTTGAGACTACACCTCCTACACATCAGCCCCAAAAGAAGACTTTCAAGGATAATAAACCAGATTTTAAACCTGACGGGCAAACTCTCAATCAGCCTAATCATACGCCACCTAAGATGGAATTTGAAACAAGGAATGAGCTGCGTAGGAAAAAGTTATGCTTCACTTGCAAAGAACCATGGGAACCCAGTCACAGGTGCCTTGGGAAAGGCAAAGTGCATTACATAGAGGTCATCTCTGATATTGATGAGGAGGTTGTAGGCACTAGTTCGGAAAGTGAACATGAGGAGTGGCCATTAGAGCATGATGATGCTACGACAAGAGATATGGCGCATGGAACTATTGCTTCATTACTAAGTAGCTGATTCCGACGCTGGTTTGGGTTCGGGTTCAGGGGTTCGGTTCGCCGGTTCGGCTAAATTGTTTTTTTTGGCGAGGGGGGCGGGGGTTCGGTTCATTAGTACAAAAAAATGTAAAAATAATATATATATATATATATATATATATATATATGCAGCCTAGCATGAATTAGGATTAAAATATCACATAAGATCATATAAACAACAAAACCACCATAAACTTGAATGTCATTTAAACATGCATGATAAATATTCATTGTTCAAATTTCAAGTTCAATATTACAACACTTTTAAAGTTTTAATCATCATATGGATTCTCTAAATCATCAATATCAATGTCAACATTGACATTAGATGAAGTAGGAAGACTAGATGAATCACAAGTAGTGCCAATGGCACCATCACTAGCACTACTTTTGTGCCCATGCTGCTGCTGGATATCGGACTCAAATGCAATATGGTGGGAAGTGGAAGCATCCAAGTCAGTATGCTCTGGCTTTATATCCCACAACTTCGTCTCCCCTTCCTTGTAGTCATGTTGTTTGTATGAAAGGAGACACAAGTTGGAATGCACATATACTAAGTTCTCCGCTCTTTTTGAGAGCAATTTATTGCGCTTTACTAAGTGGATGAAAAAATATGTGCTCCAATTCCTCTTAGATGCAGATAACTAGCAACCTATGAAGACAAAGTAAACAATTAAAGTTATATATTATAAAAACTTAAAAAATTATAAATTATAAATGAAATTAAGAAACTTTTAAAACTAAAATATGAAAATTTATTAAACTTACTTGTGATAAAACTTTGACTGCAAGGGACTGCAAATGTTGGAAGTATTGTCCATGGAAGTACCACCAACTATGAGCATCCTTTAAGAACCTATTAGGAAGAGCATCAACACCTAGGCCATTTGAGTGCACAAAATCAATGAACTCATTCGTGACTACACCTCGCAATTCAGGATCAGGGAAGAGTCTCATGAATGCTGCCTTGTACCCTTTAGTTACTTCAAAATCTCTATATGGAGGAAGCCTTCCTGGCATTGAAATAATCTGACTACTGTAGTATTTTGGAGTCAATGGAAAGGCAAGAAGGTGTAATGGAGTTGTCATTTGTTCCATCTTTCTTCAACAATTGTTTGCACTTGTTTGAAGAAAGTCTCTTCAGGCTCTTGCTTTTTCGCATTTATGGTGCACTTGATCTTCTCAAGCATTGAGTCTATACCATCATATATCTCTCCAATGCATGGCTTGTCCATGTTAGTATAGCGAATCATACTCAAAATGGGCTCGATGAAACTAAGGAGTTACTCTACATGATCCCACCATGAGTCATCTAATATCATGTTCTTAATTTTTGTTGCTCTTTCAGTGCTGCTTTGCCTCCATATAGACCAATTGTTGCTAATCACCATGCTAGAAAGTGCCTCTCTAATTTTCACAAGTCTCAAGATGATTGTGTTAGAGGCAAAGTGGGTCTCTGCAACCTATTGCAAATTAAAAAAAAAATTGAAATTTAAAAATAAACTTTAAAGAAGAATTTAAATTAGAATACACAATCAAATTATGAAAATGTAAATATTACTTCACTTTCCTTCAATAGCTCCAATTTTGAAGATGATCTAAAGATCCCTTAAGACAAGTGGTGGTTGGTGATGAACATTTGAATGTCCTCAGCCTCTGCATACAATTCTTTTATCCATGCAATTTTTTTCCCAATTTTTTGCGGCATAAGATTGAGTGAATGGACCGCACAAGGTGTCCAAAAGATATGTGAATATGTTTCCACAACCAACAACCCTACACCTCTACAATTCTTGGCGTTGCCCGTTACAACTTGAACAATGTTGCAGGGTCCCACTTCCTCAATGGCTGCAATGAGAATATTAGCAATAAATTTTCCATCTTTTACTTGCCCCTCACAATCCACAGCTTTCAAAAACATTGCCCCTTTAGGGAACACCGCTATGACATTGAACAAAGGCCGATTTTTTGAGTCCTTCCAACCATTCGAAACAATGGACACACCTGTCTCAACCCATGAATCCCTTATGGGCTTCAATGAATCTTCAACCAACACAACCTCTTTTTCCAATAAGGTGTCACGCACCTTCTCATAACCCGAGCCTTTGCACCCTTTTGGAGCTTCATTAACTACTCTCAACATCTCTTTCCAATATGGAGAACAAACAACATTAAAAGCTATTCCATTGGCATATATGCATCTTGCTACATTTTGTTCGGCAATGGCTCTACTCTCATTTTGAAATGCAAGTTCCAAAGGCCCCTTTGTTCTCTTGTTTGCAATATGTTGTGCACTTTGAGCTTGAGAATCCGGAGTGGCCATAAATGGGTGGTCTTCTACCACAATATTGGGATTAGATGGGGGCTGCATTCCCTTTGATGTTTTTTTAATAAAGGGTGATTTCTTTTTTGGGCTTCCCGTGCATTTGTTGCTTCTTGCTCCGTAATGTATTTTGCAACTGTCTCAGGTGGAATAGGTTCATTGTCTTTTCCAGGGCAAGGCTTGATGCCTTTTCCAAATATGCCACACAAATGTGCTTTTCACCCTAAAATATGAACTAGAATATTGAACATCACATCCATTGCATTTCCAAATGTAACCACCACCACCTGGAATCGGTTTTATCATTTCAACATACTTCCATAGAGGAGAATTTGGATCTGTTTTGAACTTTGATTTAGTTGTGGAGCCAGAGGTAGAACCAATTGACATTGTGATTCCTATGGCAATTTTTTTTGCAAACAACACGTTCAAAATATGAATTTTCAAAACAAAAACAAAAAAATTGAAAACAAAATATTGATTTATAAAACCTAGCTCTTTTGAATCTTGCATACATTCATAGAAGAATGGAATAACATAGATAAATCATAAAATTAAACAAAACAAAGTTTCATGTTTGTAAAACAAAAAATGGATGAAAAAATTCAAAAAAAAGAGAAAAACTTACCTCTTTGCAAAAATATCCTTCAACAATCTTTGTGGCAGCCAATCAACACTTGCAAATCTGTAGGAATGGCAATGCAATCGTTAGTAGAAGCTTCAATGATCAATCTTCAACTCCTTTTGTCAATCCAACAAGCAAAAATGAAAGCTTAGCCTCTTGGAATGAGAATGCTTGTTTGCAAAACAAATGAATACGAATGAGGTAGTTTAGGTGTTTAGAGTGATTTAGAGGTCACTTTTAGGGTTTCCTTGGGCGTGGTTCAAATTCAAAATCCATAAAACATTAAAAAAATGCTAAAAAAACACTTTTTGGTCACCTAGCCATGCAGGTTCTGTCTTGGTTTGCTTGGGTTCAGTCTGGGTTTTGCTCGGGTTCTCTTGGGTTTTGTCTGGGTGAATCCGACCAAAAAATGAAGGATCCTAGTCGAACCCACAAGCGAATCGGCCCAGGATCCAAACTAGGGGTTCCATAGGCGAATCCGGTAACACATCTTCATTATCAAGAGTTCCTAGTATCACCCTTTTAGAGTGAGAGGAGTCCTGAATGGACAACGGGTTACTTGTCTAGTTGACAGTGGTGTGACTGGTAATTTCATTGACGAGGATCTAGTGATGAAAAGAGGATTGCAGGTTGAGGATTTTCCAGGATTCAGTGTCATGATGGCTAATGGATTCAAAATAAGTTCTACTAGAAAGGTTCCTTAGTTGAGCATTTAGTTGAGTGACTATATAGTCACTGATGATTTTTATGTGACTGGGATTGGTGAGACCGATGTCCTGGGAATCCAATAGTTGCATTCACTTGGCAGATACAGTCAGGACTTTCAGGCAATGGAGTTGGAGTGTATATGTCAGATGGGAAAAAGATGGTGTTGAGAGCTTTGGTGGATGGTGCATCGAAAGTTGTGACAACAACAAAAATGGAGGTTTTGTTTAGACATGGTGAGGTTGCAGGGGCAACCCAATATTTTGTGTCTTCTGAATCTTCTTCTAGTGATGACAAGCAATACCAAGTGGATGACATTGGTGAGAATCATTGTCTTTTTGATATTCTAGATTTTATAGCTAAGTATGAGATAGCATTTGGGAATCCAAGGTATACACAAGGCATGACATTCCATGATGGAGTTATTATTCCTTGCTTCTTGAGGACAACACTAACTTATTACATTGGAAGGACACAAGGTATGTAAAGGTTTTGTTATCTTGGATTTGGTGAGAATGTTGATTTTGCACTGGAGACATTATTGAGGGGTTATCAAATGAGACATTAATGGATACCAACTTTAAACCAATTGTTCTTCATTCATTTTTAACTAGCGATCAAGTATATTGTAGTGTCCCACCCAACTTTGCTGTTTTGTTTTGCTTTCTGATTTTTTTGTGTTTTTGCTTGCCAGGAAATGCATAAAAGCAAATAACTATGACTAACTTATTTAAATAGAAATTGCATTAAGCAAATTACAACCTAGATCAAGATTCAACGTTTAAAACACAATGGAAGTATACCCATTTGCTACTATGAAAAGTTGCAGGTCTGATGATACAAAACCAGCAAGTTGGTGCATACAAAATCATCCACAATTCGTTAATCCCTATCTTCTCCTCTGCAAAATCCATGTTTAGCAGTTCCTAATCCCAAGACGCTTCCACTGGTGGTGAGAACTAGTCAAAAACCTAGGTGTTGGCCTTGGAAAGGTCACACGCCTCCCTTATGACAAGTACGAACCTCCTTGAATGGTATGGCTTGCTTGGGGGTCCCAACAATGGCCCTTTACTCTCTCAAAAACTTGCAATATGACCTCTAATCTGCTGTCTATCCTTCACTTCAAACCCTTCAGTAAATTCACTCATATAATAGCTGTAGATGGCAAAAATTAAGTACCAACATAACCCCTGAATGGAGTTATCAACATTCAACCTTGGGATGTCTTTCAATCCTGCAGTTGAAGATCCATGTGAGAGATTTCGTCCTCACAAAGCCAAGTAATCAGTCCAACCAGCAAAACCCTTCTCAATATTCTCTCAAGCATGAAAACGCAAAAAGCACACAAAAGTGCTTTTATACTTCCCCCAAATCCCACGCCCAAGTTGGTTTTTAAATTTATTTTATTTAATTAACTTTTATCCCCTTATGTCTTCCTTAAGTTGGGTGGCCAACTTTATTATATAAAAATATCATTGAAAACCCCTTATAACTCCCTTATCATAAAGTCACTTAAAATATATAAATAACTCTAAAGTTAAATCTTTTAATTCAACTTTAATATTGACATTATTTAAACTTAAAGCTCTGGACCGTGCTAACTACCAAGATGGAACCAAGGTAAGTATTCACCGACATTCCTAATATAGAAATGCTACCAACTGATGAGGTCGATGATCACCTTGTGACTTACTAGAAATAGTAAGTGTTTGACAAAGTGTCCAAAGAATGCTCCAGAAGGCACATTGCAAAAACCCTGAAATACACTGAGCTGGGAAACACCAATTAAATCCAAATGGCTGACTGACAAGCCACAAACTTCCTTAGAAGGGTCCCCTAACCACCATGTTAGTCTACGGGGATCAAGGTGATAGACTAACCACAACTCCTGTTGATTGCCTAGGAAGGGGACATTACATATATCATATCCCTAGCTTGCCGAGTTGGCATAATTCCATCAAATTGCAGAAAGTGGGAGAATTTTCAGATTTGGTTCAAGGGTTTTCATCTTACACATGGATGTTTAGTGGCTGTCCTATAATACTGAGCATAAAATTCTCAGATCTTGCATTGATGATTGCAACTGATTACTTGGGTTTGTGTGTGCGGAATTGTCACTTCAACACTTGGGGTTTGAGTGATGATAATTCTAAGGCTTGGGATCTAGGGATTTGCATGATTGTTAGATCACTTCACAAGGTAGTGCAGGGAGATAGAATTGCTGATTTCAGTTGTATCAGAGTGGAGCAGCGGATTCATGGTAGAACAAACATAAGATTGGTATGGGATTTTGGTTATTGGTCTTGGCATACAGGTACAAATTGCTTAGGGACAAGCAATTTCCGAGAAGGGAGGATTGTAACGTCCCCTTTTTTGAGTGATCAACCAACAGGGTTCTCTAGCCTAATTTCATTCCATAGGCTATGATGAGAGATTATAAGGGAATAAAATAAAATAAATTATTTATAAAGTTGTCCATTTAAAATAAATCTCAAGGATTACTTTATTTTAATTTAATTTAATTAAAGTGACATATTAAATGCATTGAAAAAATATTAAATAAGTCACTTTGGGAAAGATGAATTATATTAAAAAATAAAAGGTGGTGAATGGATAAAAAGGTGGTGAAGGAAATTTATTATCATTGTTTGGAAATCATTTTTTGGGAGAAAATTGGAGAGCTTGGTTTACAGGTTCAGGAAGGTTGAGGATGGAAACCCTCAGGATTCTTGGTGGATTGGATAAAAACCCAATACCATCGGATGACGGATTCACTCAAGATTCGCATTGAGCTTTAGTGATCAGTTGAACGATTATTGAAATTTGTGGTCTTTTTCAAAGACAAATTTTAGAGGTTTGGAGAATCTCTATGGAGTAGTTTAGTAAATTGCATTGTTTATCATTGCATCTTTATTCCAGTTGCATAGTTTTAGTCACTAGTATCATACAGTTTGAAACTCATTGAAGAGTCGGCTAAGCTTATGGGAGTCATAGGGCTTGACTTGCATTAATTGGGTAGCAATATTAGTATTTGGAACTTCTTTTCATTTGCAAAGAATTCCCAAAGGTAAAGTGTATTAGAATCGTGCAACTTGGACAAATCAATCAATACCAATTCTAAAGAAAAAAGAAAAAAGAATCGCAAGCTGTGGGAAGTGATGTGGCTAACTCAGGAGTGAGCGACAAAATCCAAGGTGGGTGGATTAAAGGACAAAAGTTCTTAAACATATGAATTTCAATATAGGCTCTAACCGTTGCCAATAAGAATCGTGGAATCCAAAAAGCAGGTTAGGTGCGTTGTATAATCATGTAATGTCCCCTTCCTAAGCTATTGCAATGTTGTCAGGATTAGCTTATTCCTTGGATTCTTGTAGGCTAATGTGGTTGGTTAGGGGCTCCTCAGTTCTTGGAGATTGTGTTGTTCAGCCTTTGGGCAGTTTCTTGGTGTGGTAGTGAGTTCAGGATTATAGGAGTATCTTTCTGACACTCTCCGGAGCTTTTTCAGGCACTTGGTCGAACACTTACCATTTTAAGTAATCCACCTCCTTAGCACGGACTTAGCAATTTTGTGCCGGTTAGCCCATGGGATGTTCAGTCGTGGTATCTAATGTTTATTTGGTATTTTTGATGGCTTGGGGAATTATTTTAAAATAACGTTAATACTATAAAGTTAAATTAAATATTTAACTTTAACATTCTTTTAATATTTTAAAGGTGACTTTATTAAAAGGTGTTTTTGGGGACATAAGGGGTTTTCTAAAAGTTAAATTTAAATGAGTTTTAAAAGTGGATGCCTTATTGGGAGACATAAGGGGATCTATTAAATTTAAATGTAGTTTATTTCCCCAAAGTGGGGGCGTGGGTTTCTGGAGGAGTATAAAAGTGTTTTGAAGAGCCATTTTGTATTATGTTTTGAATTTTATTTGGAAAAACACACATGTTGAACCAGCGTTCTCCATTTGCTTTGTAAGGACAAAAACCCTTATGGAGAACATCCACTTCGATTGTGAGAGATCATTCCTAGTTGATTTTTATAGGTGACTTCATTCAGGGGTTGTTTAGGAGCTTCATTGTTCAAATTCTGCTAAAATTACAGAGGGTTTCTTATCAAAAATCTGAGGGCACATCTAAGAGGTACGAACAACAGGTTGAAAGCACAATTTCTTGATTTTTAAAACCATTTTATGCTGGTCGTACCCTTCTCAGGCAGGCCGCACACTTCCTAGAGGGGCATGTGAATGTGGGAACCCTAGCGCCTAGTTTTGGGGCTGTCTATTGTAGTTTTTTGGGGTGCCTATATTGGATGAACACTTAGCAATAGTTTGGAGGAGGAACCAACAGTATTTTGTAATAGTTGATTACAACTCTTTATATTGCACATATTTCTATTGGATGTATTGTTATTATTTGTTTATATTGCAAAACCAAACTGCAAAAACATATTAGAAAACAAACACACAAAAAAAAATATAGGGTGCATATTATAGTGGTATTAGAGCTAAAGTATCTTGCCATCCTAGAGGGTTTATTGAAAATAGTGACACGACAGTGGAATGAGTAATGCAACCTCCATTTACTGATCATTATAATTTGAGAAGAAATAGGTCAATCCAAATTTCGGAGATCAAACAAAGATTGGTATATTTGTAGGTGTTAATATGGGTGATAGAGAACAATAGGAACCAAGCACTAGAGAGATGTTAAATGATCTTGCTAGAGGGCAGCGAGATTTATAGTAGAGTTTAGCTCAGATGGTGGCATTGATGAACCAACATATGTTGGGAAATAACAACAATGGTGGGAACAATGCAGGGAACAATGGTGAAAACAATGGGGGAAAGGATGGTGGTAATAATGGGCATGAAAGGAACAATGGAAACGGGGATGGTTTGGTGAATAATAGGGCTGCAAATCAGCATGCAAGAACTACAACAACCAACTCTAGGCCCCTTATGACTAACTTTCCACCAAGGGTTAACCCATGGATTGAAGAAGAACCCACACAACAGTTTTTACAAGACAAAATTTTAGAGGATTGGAGGTATTCAGGGCTTGAGTTCCAGGATGAAATGTTCTTCTGAGATTACATGGACCTTAGGTGGTAGACAATATAACTAGGACCTGCAGAGGAAAGTAGGAAAGTTATCTATTCCATACTATGATGGTTCGGGAAAGACTTCAACTAGAGCATGGGTTTAGAAATTAGACACCTACTTTTAGCTTAACCCAATGCCAGAGGATGAGTCCATTAATTATGCAACAATTCACTTCGTTGGTAGTGCTAATGAGTGGTGGCATCATGGAATGATCACCTTGGGCCATGAGCAGATCGACTCCTGTGCCGAGTTTACAAAGAGATTAATAGATAGATTCGACAAGAAAGATCCAAAACTGCACTTTAAGGAATTGGCTCAACTCAAGCAAATGGGGTTCAATGGATACTTACATTGCAGATTTTTAGAGGCTTTCCGTGTTAGTGATTGATAATTCAAAAAGAAGATTGATTGTGTTGTTTGTGGATGGAATTCAGATCCATTGAGAGGTTGGATTAAGGCACTTAGTCCACCTACTTTATAGGATGCCATTAAAAAGACAAGGGATATGCAATCTTCTACCTCTGGGAGTAAATTTCAGTCTAAGGGATTCTCACATAAGAAGGTCAAGGATAGAAGACAATTCTCAAAAGACACAAATCAGTCCAAGAATGTGTCTAACAGGTTGGACAATGATCAACTTAACGAGCCTAGACGTAAGAAACTATTCTTCCATTGTAGAGAACCTTGGAACCCATCACACAAGTATGCCATTAAGGCAAAGGAAAAACAGATTGAATATTTTTCAGCTGACGAAACTACATCAGAAAATTCAGACCAACACATTGAATCGAAGAGCAGTGATGAGGAAAGCTCAACAAATGAGGCTGAAAAGGAACAAGGATGTGGTGGTGCCATTGCCCAACTTTCTAGCTTCCAGAAAGTTGGATCCTTTAAGGTTAGAGGGGTACTTTGTGGGCAGCAAATAATCACAATCATTGACATAGGTACTACTCACAATTTCATTGATGAAGGGATTGTTGCCAAGAGATGAATCAAAATAGAAAATTTCAAAGGGTTTAAGGTAATGGTGGCAGATGGTTTTACCCTTACTTGCACACGCAAAATTTCCAACTTGGGCATACAGTTGGGTGAGTATTAGTTGAGGGATGATTTCTATGTGGTAAGTATAAGGGACAAATGTGGTCTTAGGTATGCATTGGATACGTACTCTTGGAGAGTTCACCGTGAACTTGAACATGATGGAGATGAAGTTCAAGTCAAAAGGTAAGAGGATAGTGCTTAGGGGCATGTCAGATTGGGGTGTTAGAGTAGTTTCCTTCAAAAGAATGGAGAGGTTGATTTGGCATGACCAGGTGGAGTGGGCAGCTGAGTGTATCATAATGCCTACAGTCACAGAGCAGCAAAAGAGAGATTATCACCCAGATATTCAGACCTTGCTATCTAAGCATAGCAAAGTATTTGGTAGTATACCACTTGGGAGATCTCCTGAGAGAGGGATTGAGCACGTTATTGAGTTGGAGGAGGATTCTAAGCTTGTGATTACTACTCCATACCGTCAAGAGTCCCTTTGCTTCTTTTGTATTGTTGGTTAAGAAGGATGGATCAATGCGCATGTGCATTGACTACAAAGCACTCAATAAAAAAAACAATAAAGAATAGGTACCCCATTCCTCGCATTGATGAGCTTATCGATGAGTTGCATGGTGCATGCTATTTTTCCAAAATTGACTTAAGGTTAGGTTATCATCAGATTCGGGGTAGGGAGACAGATGTGGAGAAAATTGCATTTAGATGTCATTTCGAGTTCTTGGTGATGCCTTTTGGGTTGACTAATGCACCGGCTACATTTCAGTCATGTATGAATAGGGTATTCATAAAGCAACTTTGAAAGTCTGTTCATATTTTCTTTGATGAGATTTTGATCTTTAGTAAGTCTTGGGATGAGCACATGAGGCATCTTGACATGTTGAGTATCCTAGAGGAAGAATCATTGTATGCCAAGGAGTCTAAATGTGATTTTGGTATGATTGAACTACTTTACCTTTTCCATATTATTAGCTCTAAGGGTGTTAGAGTAGATCCAGATAAGATCAAAGCAGTTATGGATTGGCCACCACCCATGAATCTATCACAACTCAAATGATTTTTTGGGTTATGCGGTTTTTACAGGAGGTTTGTAAAGGGCTTCTCATAGGTGGCAGCTCCCCTCACAAATTTGACTAAAAAGGGGGCTTTTGTTTGGTTTGATGTAGCAGAAAAATGCTTTGATCATTTCAAATAGATTATGTGTACTTGCCCAATGGTAGCTTTTCTTGATTTCTCTAAGCCTTTTGAGTTGGAGTGTGATGCTTCTAGAGAGAGAATAGGAGCAATGCTAATGTAGGATAAGCATAGCCAGAAGTTGAGGGGTGTCGAGAGGAGTTACTCGATATATAACAAGGAGATGTTGGCCATTATGGATGCATTGGCCAAGTTCAAACCCTATCTTGTGGGAGGGAGATTCATTGTAAAAATGTATCATAATAGCCTCAAGTACTTCCCGAGTCAGAAGGATCTTAATGATAAGCAACAAAATTGGTTGAGTAGTTTGCAGGCTTCTGACTTTGACATTGACTATGTCAAAGCTAAGAAATTTTTTGTTGCTGATGTGTTGTCCAAGAGACCTTATTTATGCTCCTTAGTTGAGATATTTGTTGATTGGAGAGAGCTGATTATAGTAGAATATGTCTAGGATCCTTGGGTTACAAGCATTTTTTTTTGGTACCACACAGGGTGATAGGTACAAGGTAACTAATGCGCTGATCTTCTATAAGGAGAGGATTTACTTGGTACCTAATTCGAGACTTAAAGCAAAATTTTTGAGGACTTTCCATGATGCACCTTGTTGGGTCTCAAAAACGTAGGTTTGAACCACGAGAGGTTGCCAAGCTCTCACAATGCTTTTGGCCAACTAACAAGGCCAAAAAATATAGTTGAACCTTTTGTTCTTTAGGCTCTGCAAAACCCAGGCGGGTGCACCTATGTGTATGTTGCAGATTTAAGATGTATTTCCTGATGAAACAATCTATCCACAATGGCAAAGGGAAGTGGATAGATAAAATCACTACAACTACTCCTACTCCTATTGCACAAATGAAAGGTTTTTGAATAAATTGTTTGATATGAATTTGTATCTCTGGGTTGTGGCAGATTAGTGCCTTCTATCCACATGGGCAATGGAGTCAAAAAATAATATGTGTTTCCTCTTATTGGCTTAACTCTAGTTGTTAGGCACTCTGAAAATTCTATGGCTGGCATAAAACTTTACTAAGTCTATGACTTGCATAAACAGTGTTGGAATGTTTCTCTATCAGGTTCTTCTTTAACTATCCAAAAGAAATCTGAAAACCATTGTTATTTATTAAGAGAATTTAATTCTGGCTTGCAGACACCAATTAATCAAATCACACAAAATGGAATATATTTTGATAAATCAGGGAATATGCTTGATATGCTGATTTAAATGATTAAAAGACCTCAAGTTGGAGACAACCAAAATAAAGAGTATAAATTGATGCAACGCAACAACTGAACACCAAAGAGAAATTCACCAGTTTAAAACATTAGTCTTCATTGTTTCTGTTTCAAGAAAATTCTATACATTATTTCCATCCCAGTCCCTTCTCGGGAAAAATCTCCCTCCTACAGTTAACTACTGCCTATTATCTCTACTATCTCCCCTCTGCAACTAAATTTTCAAATCATTTATACATTACATTCCAAGCATTGCAACCTTTCACATTCCTATTACAACCGTTTTGCATTTGTTAGTAGAAATTAAAATATTTAATTGCATTGTCTTATCGGCAAATTAAATATTTAAAACTATAGTCGTGCTTTTGATTTTTCTTATATATCCTTTCCCGCCTTCAGTTTTACTTTGACATTTTAATCGCTCCTAGTATTTCATTTTCCTGTGGCTTGATTGCTTTCACTGTAGCTTCTTTTACTTTTACTGCTCAACCACGGGCTTAAATTTTATCTCTGGCGGTATGGCGGTTAGACATTCACTGTTACCCTCGCTGCCACATCCGCTGTCAGCTAACCTTTTACCGCATTACCGCGGCCACTGGTCTGACTGCCAGTGGTACCGCGGTATTAACTGCTCTGCAGACTGTCGCCTCGCTGCTTCCGTCACCCTTTGCCATCTGCTAACCATTACCGCACTATCGCGGTCTGACCGTCACAGTCTTTTCTTCCCTCCACCGGTCTACCGCGATCTCTGACTCGACCATCAGCGGTAATGCGGTGATCGTTTATTGCCTGTCCTTAACCATCACCCGTTGCATTTCTATCCACCGCAGTCACCACAATCACCTCCTAACCGTCGGCGGTTGCTCACTGTTCACCGCAGTCACGGAGGTCCCTGACTTGACCGTCAACGGTATTGCGGTGGGTCGTCTGTCTGCTACCTCCGCTGCTAACTCACCACTCACCGCAGTCACCGTGGTTTGTGGTTTGACCGCGCGCGGTGTAGCGGTGGTTGTTTGATGACTGCCAGGTTGAATCCTAACTGCTCACTGTGATACCGCGAGCCATCCTGAAAGGGGCCGCGGTATAGAGGTAAATCGGTATTAGCCAAGAAGGATTGGTGATAAGATAGCGGTGAAAGATTTTTTAGCTTTATGGATGGGAAATAAATGAATTATTTTATTGAAAGGTAGAAAAAATAGATTCTAATGGGGGTGACATAGCCATTCTTAGGGTGGTGAATGAATTTTTATGAAATGATAGTGAAAATGATGGGTTTAAAATGGGAAAATCGTTTAGAATTCTTGATGGAAATTTTGGGTTCTAACACACCTATGGTTGGACACTTTGGGTTTTTCATTTCAAAATACATAGGCAGATCCGGGAGAGGTTTACTTGGAAAGTGCTAAAAAATGAGGTCCTTAAGTATGTCAGGGAGTGTCCCACATGCCAGTAGAACAAAAATGAGCATACCTATCCAACTGGGTTGTTGCAGCCCTTGCCTATTCCCAATCAAAAACGAGAATGTATCTCTATGAATTTTATCATCGGGTTGCCGAAGGTTCATGGCAGAGATTGTATTTATGTTGTTGTTGATAGATTGACAAAATTTGCTTATTTCTTTGCCATTACAACTTCATATACAACAGCACAAGTAGTTGATATGTTTTTCACAAAGTTTTAGGCTTCATGGGATGCCTAGGAGGATAGTGAGTGATAGGGACAACAAGTTCCCAAGTCTATTTTGGAAGGAGATTTTCAGATTGAGTGGGACTGAGCTCACTCTGAGTACTAGTTATCACCCATAGATTGATGGGCAGACAAAAATAGTGAACAAGTGGGTGGAAGGGTATCTCCGAAATTACATATCAGGATAGTAGAAGGCATGGGTTAAATGGTTGTACCTTGGTGAGTATTGTTACAACTCCACTTACCACATGACTATCAGGATGCTACCATTTATGGCATTGTATAGATATGAAGCTTCGAGCTTCGTGGATTTACTTTTTGTGGACAGTAAGGTGCCTAAGGCCAGGGATTTGTTGCAGGAAAGTCAGTATATAATTAAATCTTTGAAGGAAAACTTGTAGCAGGCCCAAAATTAGCAAAAGATGTATGCTGATCAACATCGTATAGAGTACAATTTTGAGGTGGGTGACATGGTCTACTTGAGATTATAGCCTTACAAATAATCCATGCTTAAGAAGAGTTGATCAAAGAAGCTTAAGCCATGGTTCTACGGTTCCCTCAGAGTCTCCAAGTGGATTGGAGAAGTGGCTTATGAGTTGGAGTTGCCAACAAGCAGTAGAGTACATAACGTATTTCATGTGTTTCACCTCAAAAAGGCACTTGGTCATAATGTAGTTCCTTCCTTGGAGTTGCCACCATTAGATGAGGAGGGTAAGTTAATTTTGATCCCCGAGGCTATCATTGATTGTAGGGAACGTACTCTACGAAAGCGATTAATCGAGGAATATTTGTTTAAGTGGAAGAACCTACTTGTTGAGGATGCAACACAGGAGAATGAATAGATTTTACAACATCCTGAGTTGCAATTACTTGGGGACAAGCAATTTCGGGGAGGGGGGATTGTAATGTCCCCTTCCTAAGCTATGGCGGTGTTGTCAAGATTAGCCTATTCCTTGAGTTCCCATAGGCTAATGTGGTTGGTTAGGGGACGACTCAGTTCTTGGAGATCATGTTGTTTAGCCTTTGGCAATTTCTTGGGCTGGCAATGAGTTCAGGATTATAGGAGTATCTTTTTGACACTCTTTGAAGCTTTTTTAGGCATTTGGTCAAACACTTAACTATTTTTAGTAAGCCACCTCCCAACACTGACTTAGCAATTTTGTGTTGGTTTGCCCACAGGATGTTCAGTCATGCCATCTAAAGTTTATTTGGTGATTTTCTATGGCATGGGGAATTATTTTAAAATAATGTTAATATTATAAAGTTAAATTAAATATTTAACTTAATGTTATTTTAATATTTTAAATCTGACTTTATTAAAAGGCGTTTTGGTGACATAAGGAGTTTTCTAAAAGTTAAATTTAAATGAGTTTTAAAAGTGAACGTCTTATTGGGAGACATAAGGAGATTTATTAAATTTAAATGTAATGTTTATTTCCCCAAAGTGGGGGCGTGAGTTTTTGGAGGAGTATAAAAGTGTTTTGAAGAGCCATTGTGTATTATGTTTTGAATTTTATTTGGAGAAACACAAGTTGAACCAGCGTTCTTCATTTGCTTTGTAAAAACGAAAACCCTTACAGAGAACATCCACTTCGATTTTGAGAGATCATTCCTGGTGGATTTTTACAGGTGACTTCATTCAAGGGTCATTCGGGAGCTTCATTGTTCAGATTTTGCTAAGATTATAGAGGGTTTCATATCATAAATTTGAGGGCATATCTAAGAGGTACGAACAACAGGTTGAAGGCACAATTTCTTGATTTTTAAAACCATTTTATGCTGGTTGTACCCTTCTCAGGTAGGCCGTACACTTTCTAGAGGGGCATGGAATGTGGGAACCCTAGTGCCTAGCTTTGGGGCTGTTTGTTGGAGTTTTTTGGGGCACCTAGACTGGAGGAACACTCAACAACATTTTGGAGGAGGAACCGGCAGGGTTTTGTGAAGATCTCAAGCTTTCATTGCATTTTCAGGTTACTGGTCCAAGTTCAAATTTCCAGATTTTTCAACAGCAGCTTATGCGTATGTTCAAATGCTATAATAAGTAATTTATGATCATTAATATGTTGTAAAAACCCTCCTGTAACAACTATACTATGACTGTAATAAATCTGGAGCAGTTTTCAGTTTATCGTTGTTCTTGGAATAGTTGATTAGAGCTCTTTATATTGCACATATTTGTATTGGATGTATTGTTGTTATTTGTCTATATTGCAAAACCAAACTGCAAAAAACATATCAAAAAACAAACACACAGAAAAGAAATATAGGGTGCAGATTACAAGTTGAAAGTCAAATTAAATGCGTGGCTCTTAGACCTCTAGCACAGTAGCATAATTAATAAAACAAAGGGGAATGCTTATGTATATTACATTTGCTATTAAATGGCAGTACACATGGAGGGTGTCGTTTAATTTCAAGGCAATAGACCTTCACTAGCAAGTCAGTAATAATATTTGGGTACTTGACTATTGATCACTGGAGTCAAAACAAAGGATGATATCAGTACAAAAATTCCTTGGCTATCCATTAGGTTGTGAATATGCGCAGCTACTACCAATGATCAACAATGACTTTGGGATTTAATGCTATGACTGAAGCAGTTGTATGGTTGGTATGCCAATTGGGTGGTGTTAGGAACTGCACACTTCCTTTCTAGTTTTGAAACATTATTTGAAGTTGATTGTAATAACCTATAAATTAAGGTGTGAGATTGCTGATGAAACCATAGATGCTCCAACGAGCCTTAGATACTACAGCTTATGGAACGATTATAAGGTCAGAAATTTCATTGTATCTTTATCTTCTGTGAACTTGATTTGTGACAGCTGATATGAGAATGAGTATGTAATAGTCAATTGGAGGTTAGATATATGTTTGATGTAATATTGTATAGGAATGTTATACAATGAGTTCTAATTGATTAAAAATTTGAATTGTTACATCTTGTAAATGTAATCAAATCTTCTATCAGATTGAGAGACTAAGGGTTCTAAAGAAATTCCAAGTGTAAGAATTCTACTCAAAATTCTAAGTCAGATTTTCGATTTCCAGATTTTACTTAATGCAGATTTAAATCATCTTTTATTATTTTTGAATTTATGCATGCTTATAAATTCGACTTACTTATTTTTCCAGAAATATTAAACATGAAGAGCTTTTGATCTTATATAAACGATGATGATGCTTATAGCAATCATCGTTTATATCTGACCTAAGCTACCATTCATCAACACTCCCTCTTAGCTAGAGAAGATATTTCAAATCAAATAAGTGGAGATATCACCTTCACACGTGATATCGAAGATATGATATGTTTTCTCAATGTTGTCAAGTCACATGACATTCTTCATAACACATCTTCATTATGGTATGTGCACTGACATCAAGTCACATGATGTCTACCATAATTCATGGCATATCCACGGATATAAATATCCACCATGATTATCTCTTAAGGATCACAATGATCTTCAGATGATATCAAGTCCCATGATATCCATCAAAGTGTCCAAGAGATACTATCATGACATGTCCACAGATATCAAGTCACATGATATCTATCATGATAGTTTATCATTGTAGAGTCGTCACTTTACAATGTCAAATACAAGTGTTCATTATCAGAAAGATCGTCACCTTTCAATAATGTACACAGGGGGAGTAGGCCCATAAGGTCATGGAGTCACACATGACAAAAGAGTTTACACATTAAACATCTTTATATATTAGTACAATTTATAAACAATTTGTATTTCAAACATAAATAACAAATTACATTTCAACCATACCAAGTTTCTTCCTGAAGTGCTCTACCTTGATTCGGGAGAGAGGTTTGGTGAGAATGTCTGCAGTTTGATCATTTGTACTGATATACTCCAACTGAATCACTTTCCTTTCCACCATATCTCTTACATAATGATAGGGGATCTCAATGTGCTTAGATCTATCATGAAAGACATGATTCACAGAGAGTTTGATGCAACTCTGATTATCACAGTGAATAATTGTAGGATTCAAGGGCTCACCAAAGAGTCCCACAAGCAATTTACGAAGCCAAACTGCTTCTCTTGCTCCCATTGAGGCTGCAATGTATTCAGCTTCTGTTGAGCTCTGTGCAACTGAAGATTGTTTTCTGCAAATCCAGGAGATCATAGCCGATCCTAAACTGAAACAACATCCTGATGTGCTTTTCCGATCGGTTACACTTCCAGCCCAATTTGAATCAGAATATCCATGTAGATTTAGTTGATCATTTTTGTAAAGGACACCATATCCAATAGTGCCTCGAAGATATCTCAAAATATGTTTTACAACCATTAAGTGAATTTCCTTTGGCTCACACATGGACTGGCTGAGAACATTCACTGCATAGCAAATATCAGGTTTGGTGTTAACTAGATACATCAAGGATCCAATCATCTGTCTGTAAAGGGTTGGATCTACACATTTGGATTCTGCTGCTGCTTCTTTCAATTTGTGAAGGTTGGTTTCCATAGGTGTCGACATCGGTCTACAATCCAACATTCCAAATCTTTTCAGAATATCAATAGTATACTTCCCTTGGTTTAGTATAATGCCCTCTGATTTCTGCCATACTTCCAAACCTAGGAAGTAGTGTAGAATGCCCAAGTCTTTCATGTCAAATTCAGAGATTAGATCCTGTTTCCTTTGAGCAATGAGGTGATCTTCTCCTGTTATCAGCAGGTCATCAACATATAAAATAATTATTAGCATATCACCTTTGATTACCTTGAAGTAGAGATTGGAGTTAGCATCATTCTTTGAAAATCCTAATCCCAAGAGATAGCTGTCAATTCTTTCATACCAGACCCTGGAGGCTTGTTTAAGTCCATAGAGGGCTTTCTTCAGTCTGCATACATGCGAGTCAGGTTTATGTATCACAAAACCTTCAGGCTGTTCCAAATAGACTTCCTCTTCAATGGTTCCATTCAGGAAGGCAGTTTTCACATCCATTTGATGGATCTTCCAGCCTTTAGCTGCTGCAATGGCGAACACTGCTCTCACTGATGTGTAACGGGCAACAGGTGCAAATGTTTCTTCGTAATCAATGCCTTCTTTTTGAGAAAAACCTCTTGCCACAAAACGTGCTTTATGTTTTTCTATACTGCCATCAGCAGCATGCTTGATTTTGAAGAGCCATTTGGAAGAGACAACAAATTTCTCTTTTGGTCTAGGCACTATATCCCATACATCATTCTTTAGAATAGACTGATATTCCTCTGTCATTGCATCCTTCCATGCTTGATGTCGGAAAGCTTCTGTAACACTGACAGGTTCTGAGTTTATGATGTTGTTCATTAGAGCAACATAGCTAGAGAAATGTTTGGGTCTTTTACTCTCCCTGAACATTCCTTTGGGTGCTGCATGATCCTCTGCTTCTTTGATCATCTTCCTGGCCTAAAGTGGTCTCTTTCTGCCGATGTCATTTGTATTCTTATTTGAAGTGGAAGGAAGTTCATGTGGCATTTCCTCAGGATGCTCCCTCTGAATCTCAGGAGCAGGTTCCATTTCAGGTACTCTAGGGAAATGGGTTTTTGTCTCACTAGAACTTCTTGCCCTCTTGAATGCAATGTCTTCTTCAAAGATGACATCTCTGCTCAACTCAATTTGTTTCTGCTCGGGTATGAATATCTTGTATGCTTTGGAGGTTTCACTATAACCCACAAATACTCCCTTCTTTCCAGAAGGTTCTAGTTTGAATCTCTTCTCTTTGGGCACATGAATATAGACAGGACAGCCAAAAATCCTAAAATGACTAATGTCAGGTTTTATGCCGGTAAAGGCTTCTTCAGGAGTTTTGTTATCAAGATGAGAATGAGGACATCTATTTTGGATATAGACAGCAGTCCTAGAGGCTTCTGCCCAGAAAGAAGTTTCAATGTTTTGGTCAAGCAGCATTGCCTTAGGAGCTTCTACAATGGTTCTGTTTTTTCTTTCAGCAACCCCATTTTGTTGAGGATTGTAGGCAACTGTGAACTCCCTCTTAATTCCAGCACTCATGCAGAATTCCTTAAACATCTCAGAGGTGTATTCTATCCCATTGTCTGTCCTTAAGGTTTTTATTTTCTTTCCAGAGAAATTTTCAATAAGGGCTTTGAATTCTTTGAACCTTCTAAGGATTTCTATTGACTCTTTGCACTTAAGGAAATAGATCTAGGTTTTCCTAGAGAAGTCATCTACAAATATGACATAGTAGAGAAATCCTGCCTTAGAGGGTACAGACATGGGTCCACATAAGTCTGAGTGAACCAGTTCTAACACATTTAGGGTTTTGCTCAAACTATTGGGAAAGGACCCCTAAGTATTCTTTCCTAAGGCACAACCTTTGCAAGTTCCTTTATGAGATGGTTTTAACTTAGGTAAGCCTGTTACAAGTTTTTCTACAGAAGGTAGGGCACGAAAATGAAGGTGTCCTAATCTTCTATGCCAAATCTCATTTGAATCAAAGGTGTCAAGGGTAAGGGCTTGTTTAACCTTAGTGCAAAGTTTGTAAAGGTACCCTTGTCTTACACCTATGGTTTGGGCTTTCTTGATTGTCGAGTTCTTAGGCCATGCTAGAACTTTCCCATCCATAAAGGTGACTCTATAACCATTGTCTTCAAGGGCAGAGATGGATATAAGATTCCTCTTTATTCCAGGTACAAATAAGACTCCAGTGAGTTGTAGAGAAAGCCCAGATTTCAACTTGATGGAACAAGTTCCAACCCCTTTTACTGGGTGTGCAGAATCATCCCCAATGGTTACTTCTTCATCAGACCTTTCAGTCATAGTATCTAAGTGTTCTCTGAACCCTGTGATGTGTCTAGAGGAACCACTATCAATTACCTAGGTGTGGGTGTTGTTGGATACTTGACTAGATAAGGCTGTATAGAACACAAAGTTCTCAGAATCATTATCTGAATTTGGCTTTCCTACTTTAGCAAAGGATGCTTGTTGTTTAGTCCTATCAGGGCACTTCATTGCATAGTGACCATATTGATCACATCTAAAGCATTGTACTTGTGAGATATCTTTCTTCTTATAAGATCCCTTTCCATTGGAATTTCTCTTTCTTTTAAAAGATCCTTTCTTGAAGGAGTTTTTCTGACTCCTTTTATTAGATGTTGAGTTGAGTACATGAATGTCTTCATCTATGTTCTTTTGTTTATTTTCTTTTGTGGAGAGTTTGGTTTCTTCTTGAAGGCAGTCAATTCTTAGCCTATCAAACTTAGGAAGTTTAGATCTCGCACTTACTCCTTGAACAAATGACTCCCATGAGTTTGGTAGGCCTCCTAGTGCAATTAGGGTTAATTCTTTGTTGTCAATCTGATATCCAATTGTGGATAATTGATCTCTTAGTTCAATAATCCTCATGAAGTATGCATTAATGGACTCTCCTTTGTTTATTTGGGCATTGTTGATTTGCCTTTTTAATGCAAGAGTCCTGCAGGTGTTGTTGATCTCATAAGTACTCTCAAGAGATTTCTACGTATGGTATGCAGTTTCATGTTTTGCTAGGATGGGCACTATATGATCCCTAACTGCATCTACTAGGATTTTCATGGCCTTTTCATTGTTTTCAATCCATTGAGTTTTCTCAGGTTCAGCCTTTGGTTCATTCTTATTTTCTCTCACAAGTGAGTCTAGCTTATTCTCTTTAAGGATCATCATGATTCTAAATTTCCATGATGTGAAATTGTCTGCTCCTGCAAGACGATCTTCAAATCTGATCACACTTGACATTATGAAGAATGTGATGTGAATTTGATTTCGAAAAATACAAATTTTTCTAGAGCAAACTGATTTTAGATTTGATTTGGATTCACACAACTTGGCTCTGATACCATGTAAATGTAATCAAATCTTCTATCAGATTGAGAGACTAAGGGTTCTAAAGAAATTCTAAGTGTAAGAATTCTACTCAAAATTCTAAGTCAGATTTTCGATTTCCAGATTTTACTTAATGCAGATTTAAATCATCTTTTATTATTTTTGAATTTATGCATGCTTATAAATTGGACTAACTTATTTTTCCAGAAATATTAAACATTAAGAGCTTTTGATCTTATATAAACGATGATGATGCTTATATAAATCATCGTTTATATCTGACCTAAGCTACCATTCATCAACACATCTAAACAAGTAATTTCCACTAAAAGCAAACTCAGAAATATTACACAGACAATCATTGCAAAGTGTTTGACGAAATGTCAATACACTAAAACTGAAAATTGCATATTGTAATTGAGAAATTGAGGCAGAGTTCTTACAGTTTTATATTAGAGTTGTCTCAGTAGGGTTGTTGACTTATCTAACTAGGGGGATACATGTAGGTAGCATAATTGTAATCATGTGTTTTGTTTATGTTATATAATTGGAGTCAACAATGCTTTTGTTTTAATACGTGTTTTGACAAGGGTAGTATGCTTAACTCACATCTTGATTAGCATGTTTTTGTATTGAGATAGCTGTGTTCTAACCAACCCATCTCGTGGTCGATCTTATATGTAGGATTAAGACAGTCAGGGAATGGGGCTCTTATATATGGTCATCTCTCCCTATATCATAGTTTCAGTTTTATCTATTTTAGGTTGGTGGAAATGTCTAGTATGTTTATTCTTCTATAGAATTTTGCTATATTGTTTTTCATTGGCATAACATCCTCTACCTATCTTGAAATATCTGTTGGGGACCCATTTACCATCGTTGAAAATGTAGCTAGGAAAAAATAGTTCTTTCTCTATTTAGTATTTTCCCATTTGATGCTAAATGCAAAGTTGAGTTAGTTCAGAAGGTGAAGTCACAATTTGCTTTTAATTAAGGCCTTAAACATTTGGTAATTCATTAGCCTATTGGGTCGGTAACAAGATACAAGTGAACTGATATATTTATTAGGTATCATGATTTAATTAAGTTGTTTTCCTTGCATCAATAAAATTAACTAGCTATGGTGAATATGACTTGTAAGAGGATAGGTTTTAACCAATTCACTACAGGGTTTGTGATTATTTTGTATAATGTGTTGCATAATGAAACGGGCCAAAAAGATTCTAGTTTGTTTACACATGGTAAATACAAAATGGTGGTCTAAAGGTAGATGCATAAGCATCATGGAATGGGTCATTTGTATTAGACTTTTCTTTTAGAATTTCTCTTTCAATTTCTACTCATTCTTTACAAAGGTTTTTACACTTTTATTTTTAATATTCTTTTAATGTTGCTGCTATTCACGTCACATGTATAATGTTCATTTTGTTTGCATTCATGGAAAGGTTGTTGACATTGAAGGTTAAGGTACCAATCATTGGAAACTATTTCTCGCTAACATGTTCATCTTATTGAATAAAGATTGATGGGCCTTCAACTTGTGGTTTTCTCGTAATGTTTGATTGTTTTTTTTTTCAAATTTTTTCCTCAATTTTTTGAAGCAAAGATATGTTATGACACTAGTAGTAGTGGCAATTGCTTGGCCTTATTAGTTCACATTGTTTGATTGCTAAACTCACCATAAAAAATTTACAAGCCTTCTATCCCTGCCCAGCTTTTCTATACAAACTTGGGAGCATAGAATTGTTGTTACACTAATGGCAATTCTTTGGCCTGTTAGTTCATTTGTATCTAAGTTGGTACAGTGATAACTTGTTTGAATTAACACTTCTTAGGAATAACTTCCTTGAGTACAGCAATTTAAGAGATCTTTGGTAATATGAAGTGCTATGATATTTAAAACATCTATATCTTATAGCTATTTGTTCAATTTTAATTTCTGTTCATACTATAACCGCCTTCGCTGATCTAGCCTTCACTTCTTTTGAGTGCTTAGACACAGCACTATAAATTTTGTATTTGGAATATGTGGGCTTGTAGTAAAGGATAAATAGGCAGGCTATAGCTGTTAATTACAATAAAATGAATGGTGACAAATTTTTCCAAGTTGGGGGTCATTTTAGTGGTAAACTGTAATGTTATTATGGGATTTTTCATCTTTATTGAATGATATCAAGGAATATCTTTAATGACTTTATGATATAATTGATTGCTGCTACTGTCAATATTTTATTTTTACCATTTTGATCTTATATCTGTTTACAGATTGAGTGTTCATGAACTGCAACGTCTTAACAATTTAAAGGATGATGTAATAATTCAAGGCGATGTCTTGGTTGTGTCTACTGGTAAGCATTGACGAAGATTATGCAATATTTTGAAGTAATTTGTTTTCATTTATTGTTTTTGATGCATACAAGACATTGAAGTTTGCATTCCCATTTCTCTGCTTTATTCATGGGAGTTTCACACATTACTAGTTTTCTACTTACTTCTTTGTTGAAAATTGTGCATTTGAAAATTTGAACTTATCAGGAAAGACAATTATTCATAATGTAAGTATTGGATTAATATTTGCATTTTCAAATATGGAATTGTGTCCTTTATGTAATTGCACCTCGAGTTCTCTTGCCTAAATTTACATGTTGCTTACCATTCCAAGTCTCCAATGTTGACTTATATTATTATTTTGTGCATCTATAACTGGTGGTTAGCTTCTCACATCTTAGTGGTTTTGGTTTTCTCCTAGGATACATACTAGTGTTTCATGGTGACACATCCCCAACTTTTTTATAGACGATTTGAGGATGGTGATGTCCTAGAGATGGAAGGACATCCCCTTGTTGTCTCCAAGATAGTCTTGTGTTGTAGGGGGCATCCTTGCGGATAGTCCCCTCTAGAGGAGGCATTTAGGGATGTACGGCTAGAGGACCCCCACTACCAAAAAAAACATTTTCCACTACCAAAATAAAAAACATTATTTAAAATTTTTTTTTTTAAGCTCCATAAATTTTCTTTTCATAAATATTGTATGTTGCCAGTTTAGCACTTCTTGTGCCCAAATGTGGGTTTGATTCGTACCTAGTTTGGATTCGAGGTTGATTCGTTGGGGATTTCTATTCAGGTGTATATGGACAACTAACATTCGTCATGAATAAACTTGCATGAACTCGTGAGAAATTTGGTAGAAAAATCATGTGCATTGCATTGAACCCTATGTATACCGATTTTAAATTTTTTGAAAAAACTTTTTTTGGTCTTACATTTTAAGAAAGAAAAAGCAAAAGGGTGAAAACCCTAGATGCGACAAAAATCAAACCAACCTTAGAATCGTGGGCAAAAATCCCACAGGAAGACAAATTTGAATCTTTCAAAGTCATTTGATTGCAAGAAGACAAATAGATACTTGTTTAAGCCATTTGAATGAGAAAAATATAGCATTGGGATGGTTAACTATGCTTAATCCTTGGTACTTCCACAATTTTAATGGAAAAAACAATATCCCAATTTTCAAATAATATTTGTTATGCTAATAATATTTATTATTAATAATAAATATTTATGTAAATAAATTAAATATATTTTTTTCCTTTCTTGATTCGTAAGCGCTTTTGTAGACTGGAGCTATGAACTAGAGAGGCCACAAATAGGGGACTACGGGTCAAGCCTGCGACCACATTGGATCAGTGAAGGCATAGTGCTTGCGATCACAATAGCCCAACAAAGACTTGAACCCTGGTGGCCACAACAACAATGCCACTACTTAACCATTGCACTATGGGATGAACCCCTATAAATTAAATAAATCATTAATATTACTATTTATAATAAAAAACTAATAATGTAAATTAATTTTAAACATTAATAAATTAATAATATTATTTTATTATTATTTTATAATATTATATATTTTTATTAATTTTATTAATATTGTATAAACTATAAGGCTTATAAATATTAGTATACATTAAAAATTTAACAATATTAGGAAATATGAATATTTTGTTTCATATTCTTGACTTAAGGCTATAAATATGTATATATTTATGATTTTTATATGTTTTTGTGTAGTAACGGAAAAAGTATCCTTTTTCTCTTATTTGGTTTGGGAATAATTGTCATTGAATTAACCTAATGGTGTCTTGGAATAGTGTTGTAATGTGTTGTACACATTCACATCATTCTAGGACCCTTATTTGATTAAAATGTACCTTAATTTGTCCTTTGCAAAAGTGTTGTAACACACTTTCACACTTTTCTAAGGTTTATTTAATTAATTAAGCCTAATGGGCCCCTTTTTAATAAAATGTACCTAATGTGTACCCTATTTATTGTGTTGTAACACACTTTCACATTTATCTAGGGTCCTCTTAATTAATTAGAGTTAATTAGCCCCTTTAATTCAAATTTAAGCCTTATTTATGACACCTCCCGAAGATCTATCCCGAAACCTATGATTCAAATTACATAACATTTAATTGGGAAAATCAAGGTCTTGGAAAATGGTGCCAGGACCCATTCGCCCTAGGTAGCGAATGTGTCCTCCCTTTATAGGACCCCCTTTTATCAGTTGATTCTAAATGGGTTTTTAATGTTCTTTCATTCCCCAAAGGAATGGTCTTGGAAAACAGTGCGAGGACCCATTTGCCCTAGGTGGCGAATGGGTCCTCCGTTAATAAGGACCCCCCTTTTTGAATTGCATTATGGCGGGAATTTAATAATGTTTGTTTCCAGATCTGGTGTCGGCTTGAATTGTTTGAATTTTGGGGTTAATCACTTAATTTAGTATAAATAAGGGGTTAATTCACATTGTTTCTCCTAACAAGATCCAACAAGTTCAAGTTATCATAAGAGTAAATTCACAAGAGCATTAGAGCACTTCAAGAGTATTTTCAAAGGCATTTCAAGGCAGATTATCAAGACTTTATTGCAGCAATTCAAGATCATTTCATCGTGTCAAGGGTTTGATGCATTCATGCATGTTGTTGAACTAAGATTGTGAGTGTAGCATTGAAGATCTACTTGCAAGCATTGTTTCACATCATATTCAAGGATCAAGATCTACATTCTTCATGGCCACTACATGTTAGTTTGCAGATTTGCATTATAAATCAACATCCAAGGTATCTATATCACATTATTTCATATTTCATGCTTCAATTACATTATTTCATCATTTAGTTTAATTACCTACAAGGGGTTTGACCGAGGCAAACCCCTATTAACTAACAATCAACAAGTTTTTCTCCCCTTGAATGTGTGTTTGTAGATTTGCAAGTTGAAGATCAAGTGGAGAGCAAGTTTGAAGCAAAATTGCCAAAGTTATCTAGTTGCAAGATTGACCTTTAAAGTGCAAGAACGAAGAATTGAAGCTACAGAATTAAGTACAGGTTTTCGTGAGCTAACAACCGGGAATTTGAGAGTGCATACATCAAAGAAAATAACCCAGATCTCAGTTTTAGAAACCCTAACAGGGACCCATTCGCCTTTAGTCCTTTGCGCCCTAGAAACAAGCTTCTTGCAGCAAAGTACACACCTCTTTGAGCTCTAAAAACTTCCCTCATAGTTGCTATAACAGTTAGGTATCATTTTTTATTTTTATTTGCATCTTTTGGCTTTCATAATTGAGTGTATTAATTGGAGAAAAGGACACTAGTGGTTTAACATCTTATGGTGGTAAACCCTATTCCCCCCTTTTCACCATTAATCATTTTGTATTGAGAAACCTAAAACAAAACCAACCTCCATTTTTTTTTGATCGAATTGGCGAAGCAAACCAATGAATCTGCACCTGAACAAGTACCAAGATTAGTAACTTAGTAAATATTTGTAAGTCTCTAAATTCTAATTACAATTTCATGGGGAGCAGGTGAACATAAATGAAAACAAGAAGAAAACAAATAAAAAAGAATAACACTATTTGTAAGAACCCTTGCCAGGCGGATTCTAACCAAAACCAAATTTTCGCCCTTGTTTGATATTTTGGGTTTACAAGTAATATTTGTTTTGATAATTTGACAATTTACAGAACTTTGCCAGTTAAAGATGAATGCAAATACATATGCCAATTGCCAATGAAAGCTCAACAATGGAAACCTCAATCATAAATCTGATTATATATAAATGGCAAGTACAAAGTATGTTTCAAAATCAGATTGTACTGAAATAGACATCGCTGCAAATGACTATATTTTCAATAGACTTTTCTTTATTGAATACTCCTTAGAAAGGCATACCCGAAACAAGAAGATAATTACAATATTGAAAATCTGAAGATTCTTGGCAGCGAATCATAGAAAACTCCAACTAATGGCGGCTGATGTAAACAATATGCTCTCCTTAAAAATCACGCCTCTAGCCTTTATTGAGAAGATCGCCCAAAATGATGATTAAAAAGGCTTAAGAACCCAAGCACTTTGATCTTGCATTCACATGCCTAGGTTGAGAATGGTATGGCTGGAAATGCAGGTTGTACGGCTTCAATATGTGTTCTAGTAAATATCAAATGCAACCTCTATAACATTTGTTCCTTCAAGAAGATAAACCTGCTTGAAATCCTTCACTTGTTAGCACAATTTGGACTCCTGGATGAAGCCCACACTTAGGCAATAATCTCAGTTGGTTTTTCACAGCCTCAAAATTGCACAACCTATGAGAGTTTTCGTTCCCAAAGGTTCAACAATGGCAGAAACCCTAGCTGGTTCCTCCTGCAAGCAAGAACTCCAAACGCATAAGTTTTTAATCTTCAATCATAATGAATGAATTCCTTTTGATGCCCTTTTATAACCTCAAGAAGGAGGTCGACCCCTTAATGGCATTTAAAATGCTTTTCAAATCCAATTTTAGGTTTTTAATAAAAACCTTATAATATGTCTCCAAACTTGGGCGCTCAAATCCATAATATAATAAATGTACTTTAAGTGATTTTAATTAAGGGTCATGGCCCCATTGGATATAAAGTACACTTTTGACTTTATAATTTAACTTTATATTAATTAATTATTATTAAAGTGCCTTTAATGATAATTACTCATTAAATAATTAATATTTCGCCCATCCAACTAATTAAGAGGTCAACATTGCATCCGAGACCTGTCCAGGTGCCTTGCTAAAAATAGAAACCCCGACTCCTTGAAATGGTGACTTACTATAAATGGTAAGTATGAAGAACTGAGTCTAACGAAGGCCAAACTTGAACCCACACTGAGCTCTGAAGGAGAAAACACACTGATCACTGCCAAAAGGGACCCTCTAACCATCTGTGTTAGCCTACGAGGGCCAAGAATAGGCTAAACCATCAGAAAACAAGATCATGGTAAAAAGGGGACATTACACTATTCTACTTCTTCAATTGTGCAGTCCTCACCTTTTGCCACTCTTCATTTTGTCTTTTATTATATATTAATTAGTTAAATACAAATATTTATATATTTCATATTTATTATTTTTTTATAATTTAGTTGTAGGTTCTATAGGGGCCCACATGCATGGAAACCAAATGTATACATAAAGACAAAGTCGATTTAAATTAAAATAACAAGATAGTAATCTCATAATTGCTTGAACAAAAACATAGTATAATAGAGAGTAGCAAAAAGAGACTCCTAATAATAAACTAGCTACAAATGCATAGAAGCTGCTATGGCACCACCTTGTTTATTAATAATCATCACCCTAAGCTCTACAAAATCTGTCCTAGCTGCCCTAATAATGCCACTCTTAAAGAGTAATAGAATGGTGAAAGATTGTCTACATAGAAAGCCAAATCTTGACAAAAGATGGCTACTTCTTCAAAATGATAGGATGAAGAATTTTAAGGACAAATGCGAGGACCTCCAAAATTACTAGAATGGATTCTATAAATCTCTTCATTCAAGATTTCGTTTTCTCACAACACTTTTCCATACATGGAAGGGCATGTAAAACCCATTCCCTCACCACGGGATTAACAACTCTTTCTTCAAGGTTGGATACAAATTTTTTAGCTATCTGTTGTACCCCAAATTAAAATTTTTGCTACACTTAGGCATTTTGAAGAAATGAGTCAAAATCTTGTTAAATCTTCAAAAAGGCCAAAAATGGGGTTTGCATGTCTTGCATGAGGGTCAAAAACTTAGAATTTTCAAAATATGGCAATCTCGGTTTGCTCAGAGCGACCAAATCTACAAAACCCAGATTTCAGTTTTTCAACCCTAAATTTTAGGAAAAATTCTATTTTTAGCAGTTTTCTAAAAATATAAACTTTTTCTGGGTTTTTCTAGGTTTCTTTTGAAACGGATATTGGTAAATTTTTCTAAAAATAGAAAGTTTGGCTTCTAGGGTTGAGACTGATTTTGATTGGCTTAAAATACTTCCTCATTAGGCTGGTGTAGTCAGAATCACGAAAGATCAGTTTTACCCTGGTGGGTCTATTCTGCATTTTCAGAAGCTTTTTTCTGGAGGACCAAGGTCATCAATGGAGGCCAGTCAGCTGCTAGGTGCCAGAATCAGACATTCAAGCATCAAACAAAAGCTGTCAACGATGAATGTGCACGAGAAACGGAGAATGGAGAGAGGAAGCTGAAAAAAGTTAAAAAATGCAAAATTTTGACTAAGGCTGGTGAATCCAGGTGCCCCTGCTTAGTTTGGGCACCTAAACCTTCATGCCTTCAAATTTTTTTTGTTTCGGCAGCCGAGCTCAAGGGAGGCATGTCAAACGAGGAAGAATTTTGAAAATTGCAAAAAAGTTTCTAACACTGCTCAGTTTGGGCGCCCTGGAGAAGAAGGGCACCCAACTTTTCAGAGGATCAAATGATGGAATTAGAAGTTCACTCCCCCAGGCAGTGTTGTTCAGGATCTTCTCAACTCCGCAGTAAGCCCGACATCTCAATCATCCGATCATTCAGCCATCTGGAATTCAAGATCGAACGGAGGAATCTCAACTGAAAGCCAGAATGCAAACCTTGAAAATGATGAAAAATATTCTAACTCTGGTAAAGATGGGCGCCCAAGCTTTTGAAGCTCCAAATCAACTTTTCCGGAGATGCAGTATCCAAGGGACCCCCCTTTGAAATCTTTCAAGCTATTCGACGAGTCCAACCGTTAGTCTATCAGAGCTCCAGATCATCCAAAATGGCTAGATCATCTGAAAAAGAGGAGACAAGCTTGAAATTTGAAAAACGTGAAAAAATGGTTAAGTCTGGTGATCATGGGCGCCCCTGGAGAAGATAGGCGCCTAGGGTTTTAAGACCTTAGATGGCAATTTTGGCAGTTGCAGTCTTTAGGATCATCTCGTCAGATTCTGCCAAGCTACGCAACAGAGCAGTCAGTCAGTTCATCATACCTCCTAAACTCCTGGATGTTGTAGTTTCATCAGAAGATCAAGAAAACATTGAAAGTTGAAATTTGCGAAATAAAAACAAACACTGGTGATCATGGGCGCCCCTGCAAGAGATAGGCGCCCAACATTTTGAGGGGTTTGATGAATCTTTTATGAAAAGTTGCCTCCAAGACAACTTCGTCAAGTTTACTCCAACTCTGCGATGAGATCCTCCGTCAGTTCTCAGGATCCTTCGAGCATCTAGAAATCAAAGTCAAATGGAAGGTCAAAATCAAGCAAGAAGTTGAAAATGTTGAAAATTTGGCTAAGTCTGCCAAGCAAAAGCACCCCAAGCTAAGAAGGGGGTCCAAGGCTCAATGCCTTAGTCATTTTTTACAAAATATTAAAGTTTTCATCTTTCAACATTCAAACAACGTCTACATTCAACGAACCTGCCTGGGATTGGCTCCGAAGGATTTAAAGCAAATGAAAGCAGATTTTTCTCAACCATAACTTATTTAAAGGAGATTTTATCTTTCATTATTCATTTTTGTAGGTTGGAGTCCAAAACAAGAAGATTATCTTTTTCCTCAATGAAGATTTGAAGACCCAAACGACATGCTTTTTTGGTGTTCTTCGTGTTTCCGAGATCAGTGAGCAAAAAGGAATGCTTTTTCATGATCCAAACTTCTAAGGTGTTGCTTTTTCAAAACAACCACTCAACTTTTTCCATTTCTGATCACATGGGTCTCTCTGCTTTTTCATCCTCTTGAACATTGAGAAAATTTTCCCTCTTCTAGAAATTGCTTTTTGGCTGCTTTTTCAGGATGGATTTAGCTTTTTCAGTTTCGAAGCATCTGGGTTTCTCTGGAACGTGATTTTCTACAAAACCCAGGTCACAACTTTTTTCGAAGAAATTGCTTTTTCAAGACAGAGCAACATTCTATTTTCAGCAGCATTCTTCACTCGAAAAACAAGAAATAAATCAGCTTTTTGGGCGGATGTGGCCGAGATTCAAAGCAACAATCTTCTAGAAGCTTTCTTTCAACTTTTCTTTCTATTTTCATCTCAATTCTTATCCATTCTTTGAAGAAGAGGGATATCATGAGGTAATGAGTTGGTGTTTTCCTTGTTTTTAGGTTTTCATAGGTTGTTAGATGTTATCTTCTTTAGGTTTAGAAATAAAGCTTGCATGTTGGCAAGTATTAGTTGTAAAAGCAAGGAGATTTTAGGGTTCCCTACTCCTCTGGTTAGTTATAAATAAGGGCAGCCTTTGCCCATTTTTCTTGAACCGTGCTTGTGATAACATAATTGTTGAGCCTATGCCTTCATGTTTGTTATCGATTAGTTTCAGTTCACTTTGTGTTAAGGGCAAGTTTGCATGCCTCTTTTAGCTGCAAGTTCTTGTTCAGTACATGTGTCTTGTGTCAAGTGATAATCTAGTTTGATCGCATGTTGAGTGTATTTTGCCACAACTTGCTGTCCCGGAATTGTAACTTTGTGCCAAAAGTTTGAGTAAATAAAGTCCTGAGCGTGCTTTGCTGCCCCGATATAAAAATCTTAGATTTCTGTTTATTATGTTGTGCTAGAAGTGTGAGGAAATAAAGTCTTGAGCATGCTTTGCTGCCTTAATATAAAGTCTCATATTTTCGTTTATTGTGTAATGCTTTTATGATCTCTTTTTCAGCTTACATTGAACGTATGTTGAGAAAAGTTTGTTTAAGTATTTTTGTCAGAAAATCAATCTTGTTCATTTCTAACTCTCTTGCTTTGCGTTTACTTGAGAGGCTAGAAACGTCTTTAGCGTAAGTTAGTTGTAGTTTTTAAGTTTCATTAAAGGGAAAACCTCAGCTGCAAGATTTAGAGTTCTATAATCTTGTGTTTTCGCAGTTGAATAAAAAAGATAGGCAAATTAGCTTTAGTTTACTTTCTTTATGCAAATTCAGCAAAAGAGGGAGCTTCCCCTCCTAATTTGAAGAGTAGTTTACTGCACATAGTTGTCTGTTTCCAAAACGCATTCCAGAGGTGCGATTTGAAATGCCAACACTATCAAAGCCTTGATAACTTTGAATCTTGTTTTGCCTAGGCTATCTGTGCTAAGCATATCTTCAATGAGGGCTAAAGAGGAATAGCCCCAAATCTAGAAAGTGCACATGAGCTGAAGGTTTCAAACTACACCATAATAGAGAGAATCACAACCTCCGTTGCCTTTGTTTGCCCTATCAAACATAGTGAACTAGCAACACAAATCTTGCAAGGAAAACCTATAGAGATCCCAACAAACAACCATGCAAAGATACACCAAAAGATCACAAACAACATTGTATATAATACCATCTTGCACAAGCACACAAAGGAGAAGCTTAATGGTTCCACATGTAGCTTGGATGCTACATGTGAGGTGTAATATATGGCACAAAATGACGACCAAAAATAAAACACCTAGGCCAATGACACAAAACATAAATCATTTTAGAGAACATAAATTAGGATTAGGAGGTGAAAAAAGATGCATCATCTCAAATTTAAGGTGGTAAGCTATCTTCCATTGGCCTCGGTCAACACTTATCTTCACCAAAAAAAAGTTGTTGGGATACACCAATATTAGGTAAATAATCTACTATACTGTTCCTTTGTTGGAGACATTGACTATATATAATGACATCAAAGCTGCCACATATCAACTTCACTTCTTTGATGATGCTTTTTAATTTCCAATAATGCAAGCCATCCTTAAGGCATACACATATTATGATTTGTGCATCCCCTTAAACCTCCAAGAGCTTAGAATTCAAAGATTTGGTTAATTCCAAGCCTTCAAGGAGTACTAACACTTTTTCTTTGTTGTTGGACTTAGTGCCAAGGAAGAAGGATCCCCTTTTTAAGGAGGAGCTAGAATGAGAGCGAATAACCACCCATACATTAGGAGTATTTGGGTTACCTTTAGCTGCACCATCTAAATTCAGTTTAAGAAACCCTACTTGAGGAGGTTTACATTTGCAAACTAAACTTTTATTTTTATTTTTGATTACTAGGGGTATTCATGTTTCATATTTATATAATATAATGATAATATGAAAATTTTCAATAAATATTAAGTATATTTATATATAGATTAATTTATTTTATATATATATATATATTATTTATTTTTTTGGCAAGAAAAGTATTTTATTCAAAGATTATTAAGTCTAAATACAACACAAAGATTTCTAGACAACAACAGTTTTTATTACAATCAATATAAGCAAGGCCCTCAAGGGGCACCTACAAAAGCACTAGGAAACATGCCTACTAGTATTAAAATTCCAACCACAACATATCTTGCTATTAAAACTCCAACCATGACATATCTTGCTATTAAAACTCCAACCGTGACATATTTTCCTCATCTTTGCTAGACTATGATCATTCCAACTGGTCATCTTGAATAAGCTTTAGAATTTGTTGAGATCTACCCTAAGCCAAATCTCCCCACCAACAACATTCCAATTTCACATTCCTTCAAAAGCCCATTTTGCCAAGTAGTTAGCCATCTTGTTCCATTCTCTGGGAATGTGAACAAAGGAAATACATTCAATTTTTTTGGCCAAATCAAGAATTTGCTTGGCCACCAGAGCTAGTCTCCAAGAGGACTCTTGAAAATCCTTTTTATTTAGTTTGGCAAATATTCTTTCGCGACCCCATAGCAAAGGCCTTTTCAAGAACTTTAACTAATGTTTATGCAAGCTTTTGGATTCAACTGTGTATGTTTTTGTGTCAACATTTCGGATCACACTCAATGATACATCATCAGGAAGAGGAACAACACAAAAACATACACAGTTGAATCCAAAATCTTGCATAAACAATTTCATGGACTATGGAAAACTCATTCCAGCTATAAGTATTGCCAAGGCTTCCATTAGATTAGTAGAATGCCGCCCCATATAGGTAGAAAATAGAAATTGGATGCAACCATCATTATCATACCCTATACCACCAATCTCTGCAACTCTTGGGTTACCTCGAGAATTCAAGATGAACCAACTGTATTGATTTTAAGGAAACCACCAGGAGGAGGGTACTAACTACCATTTCTCTTCACCTTTGCAAAGACTTGGGCACAAAATTTTGACTTTGCTACTTTGGAAGAAGACATGGAGAGCTCCAAAAGCTTAACAAGTCGAGCATCAAAGAATGCGAGAGGCTAAGCTATATTCAATTTAGCTTCAATTGTCAAACTTGCAAAATTCTATGTGGACAGTCCTCAAATATTCTACAGTTTCACTCCAACTAGATCTGCCAAAGGATAAAAGAAGGGCCAATTTCCTAATATGCCATGAGGAAGTAAGCAAAAGTAGGAGGACAACCCATACTTTCCCAGAATCCAAATAATGAAGCAGCATAGACAATAGGTCTATTCCAAGTCTTCCACCATAACTTCCAAATTCCAGAGGAAAAGGGCATTAGAAGAAAATGTGACTTGAGCATTCTTCATTACCACCATAGAGTACACAAATGGAGGTTCTGTAAAATCTTCTTTTCCTAATATTATCCTAGGTGAGGCACTTATTGTGATTGAGAAGCCACAAGAAAAAAAATGCTTTATCACCACTATTGTTTATCTAGAAAAGCCCTTCCTTTATAAGTGAAGCCCCTCTTTTTAGAGTATTCCAATCAAAGAACCTTCCCTAGTGACCTCCACTCTCAAAACCTCTTCATTATCCACCTCTTCCCAACTATTTGTAATCGAGAATCCTAGCCCATGGCTGGTTTGGATTTGTATACCATCGCCAATAAACTCTAACTGATGGAGACCAAGACCTCTTGTGTTTTTAGGTCTACGCACCAAATCCCTGCTCACAGCACTCAACTTTTGGGTTTCCAGATTTCCAACCCATAAGATTTTTTTTTGAGAGAGCATCGATTTCCTAAAGGAAACCCTTTGGAGCAGCTAAAAGTAAAAATCTATAGATTGACAATGACTGCAAAATAGACTTTAAGAGAGTTAATCGAACCACAAAAGATAGCCATAAAAAAGTTCAATGGCTAACCTAATGCAAAATCTATCCAAAATTTTCTCCTAGTGATTCCTCCTAATATTGCCAATTGAGAGGGGAATTTCAAGATATTCCACATACATCAATCCGATTTGAAGATAGAGAATCTTTGCAAATCTACATTGAATAAGCATTGGAGTATTAAAGAAGAAGATGCTAGACTTATCCTCGTTGATCTTCTGACCAAAAGCAGATAATTATATATCTAGCACTTTCCTAAAATTGGTAATTTTAACCATCCCCATCAATGTTGTATCATCCATGAATTGGAGATGAGATTTAGAAATGAGATTTTGATTGCATGACCAACTCTAAATGAGACCTCTCTCTCTGTGATGCTTCAACAATTTGTCAAAACCTTCAGCCATTAAAATAAATAAGTACGTAGATAAAGGATCTCCTTGTTTGCATCTTTTAGAAGTTGAGAAGAGAGTTGAAGGAATGCCATTGATTAACACAGAGAAGGAAGTGGACATCATGTAGCTCATGACCCAGTTAAGCCAATCTACTCTAAAACCAAAAGCTAAAAGGATTTTCTAAAGAAATGAGCAGCCGACTCTATCATAGGCCTTGGACATGCCAAGTTTAATAGACACGGTCTTCTCCTTAGAAATGGACATGGAATGAATAGCTTCAACTGCCACAACAATACAATCCAAGATTTGTCGCCCTTTCACAAATCCTCCTTGTTCAGGAGAAATCATGGAGGCCAAACACTTCTTTAAACACTTTGCAATCAACTTAGTGATGATTTGATACGTAACATTGCATAGAGTGATTGGCTGAAAAAATCCAAAGATGAATCTCCATCTTTTTTAGGAATTAGAGCTAGAAAAGTGAAGTTGATAGCTTTGAGCATCCTTTTATTAGATTGAGATTCGTGAACAACTTCCAACAGGTCTCCATTATAATATCCCAAAATTCCTAGAAGAATTCGAAAGGAAAACCATCATGTCTAGGAGATTTGCCTCTCTTCATTTGGAAAACAATAGACCTAAGTTCTTCTATCGAGATAGGATTTAAAAGAATCTTATTCATTTCCTTTGAAACTAGGGAGTTAATACACTCAAGAATGGCGCTCTCTTCTTCAGTAGCCTCAAGACCTTGCCCTCCAAATAGTGAAGAAAATTGATTGACAACTTCTTTGGAGATGTCCTAGAAGGAGGTCAATAGATTCCCTTGAGTTGAGGTAAGATAAACTATAGTGTCCCCCCTTTTACATTCCTTTACAAAATTGTGAAAGAATGAAGTGTTCCTGTGTCCTTCTTGAAGCCAATCAATTTGGTGTTTTGTTTCCAAAATATCACTTCTTGAAGCTCCCATTCTGAAAGTTCCTTAGCACATATTGATTCTTCCCTTAGAAGCTCCTTAGTCACGTCTTCATCTTTAATTTGAAAGGTAATTCTCTCCAACTTATTTTGAAGAAAGGTCTTAATTCGAAAAATATTTCCAAAACATACCTTATTCCACCCGTTTAGCTTAAACTTTACAAATTGGAGTCTCTTAAAGAAAGAGTACATAGCTGTACCATAACCAGGATTCTGTTGCTTCCACCATTCCTCCATTAGCTTATACAAATTAGAATCTCATAGCCACATGAGTTGGAACTTAAAGGGAGGATTTTTTTTAATTGAAAGCACTGAGGAGGAAAATTTAATTGGCCAATGATTAAAGCCTTTCTAGCCTAGTATTTTTGACGATGAATTCCAATTGATTCCAACCCAAAATTCAGAGACAAGAAACCTATCCAACCTCTTTGAAATAGATTCATTGTCACATCTCCTACTATTCCAAGTAAATTCCCTTTTCTTGGCATCGCATCCATCAAATTGAGAAATTAAATGTTATTCTTCATTACAGTAGAAGTAGGGCAAAGACGATCATTACCCCCATTTTTCTCACCAGATAGACTATTGCATTAAAGTTCCCAGCTAGAATCCAAGGTAAAGAAGGAACTAAAGAATGAACAAATCTGTAATGACCCAAGTCTGATTTTGTCTTAAAACTTCTGATTTCTTTGCGCTGGCATTTTGTCAAACACTCGACATTTAGGTAAGTAATAGAATTATATATTATGCTCTTTGCAATTCATTTATATACAATAAACATTCATGATACTTGAAAGGCATTATAACAAACACTTGTCCTGCATGCCATTTGCAACAAAGAGGCAAAAATATAAAACATGTAGTGGCTGCAATAAGAACAGATTGCAGAGATAAATTTAATTATTTTCCTAACCTAAAACAATCTGCAATGATCTTATATATCTGCAGTCAATATTCAATTGTCCAAGTTCACCAGCCAAGAGTCTTCCATCCTCAATGCCACGTCCAAACTTTCCTAGAAGCTGGTTTGAGATTGCGTTAGCAATAATAGTGAAATTTCAGACTTCCCATGCCCTCACACAACTGCATATAACTCCAAAACATTTACCCATGACTCCCTCAGGAAAGATGGTGGCCAGCACATACAACCCTAAACGCCTTAGTCACAACTCCATACAACTCGTGGTATTCAAGGTGAAGCACTTGGCAGATATGAGAGTGACGTTTGGCAATAAGTTTCCCCACACCAGCACTAAGGAGAAATACCACTCAGCATTCTACAAAAATCAACACCCGACAATGGTATAAGTTTACACCTAGGAATGGAGGGTCCGTAATTCCTTTAAAATCAACTCTTACGCCCAGCCATAACAACATGTATGCTCAGCAACAACAACTTCAGCAGCAACCCTTCAGACACGGCGTCCCATTTTATAATCTTCAATATGTAATCACCTAGCTGAAAGTGTTTCCTATGCCCAACAAGGAAGACATTTCCATTCAATCTAAGTTTTTTTTCCAGTCAAGGCATCCACCTTCTTCTTGTACTCTTGCCAATAACAAATAAATTGTCTTGCCTGGCAAGTTTTCACAAGTTGCATATATTCGATCTTTCTGCAAATATTTCAGCTCAAATTGAGACTTTGAATGAATCTCACCGTATTAACCAGGGAGGATCTTTCACCACCGTGGCTAATCTTCTTCAAGAGGGATTTCATCCTCCAGAAGGATGAGATGAACCAAGTTCAATCCCACAGAACCTCAAGGGTTTCTCAAGAAGAAATCATAATGATCTACATAATGCAAATGAGCTCACAAAACTTCCTTATATACTTTTCTTGACAAATTTTTTGGAAGATGTAATGTCCCTTACCCGGTTTGCCCTAGAAGTCGCTTGTAGATTAGGTTTAGGGGTTCTTCTTTTCAAAAGGAAGGTGTTTCTCTAATGAAATAATCCTAGGTTGAAAGCTGCATTCACCAATTTAATAACATATATAACTGTTAGCAATAATATCTAGATATCCAAAATATAAACATAATCATAAAAACAATCATGAAGACTTAAGAGGAGTGCCATAGGTGGATCCTCCCCGAAGCCTTGATGTTAGGCACGAGAGGTTGTTCACCACAATCCTCCTTTCCCAACAGTTTAGTACCTGCATTCTCCACACATGGCAGTACCTTGGAAGACATTGGCCTTATTAGGAGAGGAGGGAAACCCTAAGGACCAAGGGCCTAAGGCCTACCACCCCTCTATGTAATAGAATCTAAGGTGGGACCCCCACCCTTCATGACCAAACCCTTGCCTTGGGCCTACGGGCCTGAGGGTGGGGTTTTTAGGCAAACCACTTGGTGAATGTTTCCCCCATCCTAATAGGGTAGCAAACACGGAGAAGACAATCTTTGTACAGTCACATATATACATGCATTCTTCTATATTCATTATGCTTTATGAGTATGAGCATGAGCATATAACCAAATGAGATGTATTTAAGGAAATGTATCAATGGTGCACAAGTAGATGTAGCCATTTAATATATGTTCATTCTTATGGTCTTATTTTCTAACCATGATAATGCAGTATAAATATAAAATTCAGCACCAAACAAATCTAAATGCAGTCATATGAGTGAATTCCTTAAATTATTATCATATGTGTATTCCCACAATAGTTTATGCAACGAGGCCAATTGCAATACAGTTAATGAGTCTAGCAACACCAATAATCAGATTAGCAATATCGGTTTCTTATATTCAAAATATGCTAAATATTATTGCTAAGTGAATACATCACCCGAGTTGCTGTATCTCTCCATGTTTTCTGATTACTTGCTCACCTCCTTCAACCTTATACTGGATTGATCATAGAATGAGGACAATTCATAAATATACATAATCTACTTATGTTTATATTAAAGAGTCATCATTACTTATAAGACTTAATAACTATGCTCCACGGGGTTTCAGGGACGGCGAGTACCTGGTACGCCGGGACGAGTTTTTGGTACGGGGGTACTTTTGGGTCATTTTTTAGGGGACGACAGGGGATGGCTGATAAAAAAATAGGGAAATTTTTTAAAATATACAGAAATTTCAAATGTTCATAGCATAACATTGATAAAGCATTCATTCTAGACATTGTATAAGCTTATTACATATCATTAGACTTGAATTGAGATTTCACATGAGAAGCGGCAAACAAATTAACAGAATTCAAATGCTTTTCATTATCAATGTGCATACATATCATATAAGAGTTTGATAATTATAACCAAAATGCCCAAAGGCTCAAAGTCTCAACAATGAAATGACATGATAAACATAAAACTAAGAAAATATATCTCTGTCCAGTGTCCCTAATCAGCAAAAGGTAGGTCTAAATCAGCATTGCCCTCTTCATCGAAGCTTATATGACACACACATTAGGTCAAGTGTGATGGGGCATCCCTTGTGGGCCCGCCCATAGCTTTTATTTTATAAAAAAACTTGTACTTTTTTAAAAAAAAAACATTTTTTTCTTTGCTGGGCCATAGGGTACTGCTAGCTGTACCCGGTACGGTCGAGCTACGGTTGGGCAGTACCCAAGTCCCCTAAAATCTGGCCAAAAGTCCCCTGGAAGTTCTGGGTACTTGGAGGGCAAAAAGGGATGACCAGGGTACATTTCCTAGCCGTACCCGCGTCCCCGTCTCGTACCCGGTACGGGAAACGGGCAAAAAATATAGGGGACGCGTCCCTGTAGAGCATAGTTTAATAATTGTTGCAAGTATCATTATTGTATATTCACAAGTGATTCACATATCTACCTACCCATACATATATATACATATGATTTTATAATATATTTATATATTATTTCCAACTGATTTCAATTTACAATAATTTCTTGGTATGAATATACATATATATATCATTAACTGGTATTCATATTTATATATCTTTATGTAATTGCTTTTTTATTTATATTTATTAGTATTCATATTTATATCTAAATATAATTTCTTCTTTAGATTCTACACTTACCTACCATAATGTTCTGCAGCAACAGCATTTACTTACAATAGATATAATGATTTATTCCCTTATTTCCTCCTATCACGATCTGCAATGTCTGTATTTTAATTTTAATTTTCCTATCCTTCCATTCGATGCCTTCTTCTTTTGGTAATTGTCCTCCTTTATATCTTTGTATCTTAAAGAGACGTATCCCTTGACTGATCGCTGCCCCTTTTTTTTTTTAAAACTAATCGGTGCCTTTATGAACACCACCTTTGGAAATTACTTTTATTTCCTAATATCGCTGCATCCAATTAAGCATTATTCCTTATTCTTTAGGGACATCACTTCACTCTTTATTGTTTTAATTGCTCCTTATTCATGCGCTGCCTTCATGTCATAGTTGTTGATTTATTCTCTTAGAACATATAAGTATTATGTTATTCTATATATTTTGTATTATTATTTATATTAGTTTCATTTATGTTATTATTAACAATTATAATTGTAATAATATCAATTTGTTAATAATTATAATAATTATATTGTATATTTCGTATGGTTGGTATTTATATTGTAATAATTATATCGTATATTTTGTCTTGTTGATATTTATATTATTATTTCATGATTACAATTATAGTAATATTAACTTGTTAATATTTGTAAACGTAATTTGTCATTTATTTTATTTATTTGCATTTCAACATTTAGTTATTTTAATGTTCTATTTCGGGGACATGACAGAAGATACAATTTAAAATTCATTTTTTAATTAAAAGCTCCTTTTTGCTCCAAAAGACCCTTTTATCAAAATAATGATAAAATTTGATATGTGAGGTCTCAATACTATGGGTTCACAATTTAAAACTTTTCATCCTCTTTCTGACGAGCTATTATACTAAGGTGCCCATTAAATTATTTTAATAAAATTAAGAAGCCTTTGTAAAATAATTAAATTAAAACCAATAAGACACCCAAGTTGCAAAAACTGTCGAAAAGCATTGGAATCAAAATTTGATAGCATTGAAATGATATCAATGATGAATAATGAAAATCGGGCTTGATTGCATGACTTATTACTATAAATATACGCTCTCTCCAAAGATCTTGGAGAACCCACCAAAAGTCGGAAATCAGTTTAGAAAGTGGCATAGTAGTCCTCTAGACCAATTGAGCTCATTGCCAACATCAAACATCCTCTCAGACAAGGCTGATGGTCATTGAGAAAGCTGAAGCCAACTACAATATTGAAGTGACTGAAAATGGGGTCATTACAAAATCTTATATGGTTTCAAAGAAAGACCTTATGTAAAAGTTTAGTTGGAGCATAAACATTAGTAAGCATTATCATAACAATAGTGTCAAAGTAGGAAGCTGTTAGAATTTAGTACATGACATAAAATAGTTAATAGTTAAATAAATATTTTGGTTTTGGTAGTTATATTCCCGTAAATAGTTTCATACAGGATTATGACCTTTTAAAGGCAATACAATGTAATAGTTTGGGTGTAATGTGAATGACATTATTTTGATTCAAGAGAAATCTCATTTTTTTCCTCTCATTTCATTATGGTATCAAAGCAGGTTGCTTGATCTCTTTGTTTGCCTTCCATTCATTTGTCGTTCATCCACTCTATGGAAATGAGGATAAAGAATTGAAATTACAATGCTGCCTTGAAACTTGCTGAAAACTTGGAAAAATTTCCAACCTTAGTGCCAAGGTGTGCCCTTCAACGCTACTTAGCATAGGGAATGTGAAACAATGTACTTTATTTTATTTTTCCTTGTTTTAGTCACAAAAGCAAGTTGGTTCTCTTATTTCAAATTCTAGCCACTTTGAAAATTGCTCCACACCTCAAAGACATGCTTCTCTAGCACTTTAACCCTTCAAAACTTGTCAAAGTAACAATGCATGCTTGAAGATTGACTTCACTACTCAAGACTTGGCTAAGAACACACAAGTGCGCTTCTTTGCTAAGTTGTTGGTTTGGGTACAGGTTTGGTACAATTGCATATGGTTGTTCAATATATATATATATTAAAAATATTAAAAAATATCCATAAAAAAACTAGCAACTTACATAAAGTACTAAAGGCAAATGAATAGAAATTAAAATCATTAAAACATAATGTTTTGAGTTCATGATTGAGATAAATAATCAACATAATCTTATTTCAATTCTAATTAGATTAAAACGTGAAAAGAACATGAGGAATAATAAAAGAAACTCAAAATAAAATCCATATAATGACAATGTTGAAGGACAAACGAAGCACAATAGGGAAGGAAGTAGCAGCAATAAAGAAAAGTGGCTCTCCTTTAAACTTGATATAAGTAGTGCCCCTATTTCTTCTTGTTGAGGATATAAAGAGATGCATATTACTACTATCTTTTCTACATTTGGAAGATCAACATCCAAGTATGTTAGGAAAGTTTCTTAGGGAGAGTACCATACTTCCTCCTACAACTATCCAATCAATCCCCTCCAGTTCATGTCCATCTCCTATGTACATCAATAGATTTTGTTTTTGCCCCTTCGCATTAGTCCTAAGTTACTGGTTTGGGTACAGGTATCGAAACTGAGTATGGCATACGACAAATTATTTTTTTTTCTTGGGTACGGGTAGGAGAATATATATATATATGTATGTATGTATGTCTCGAGAATATATATATGTATGTATGTATGTCTTGAGAATATATATATGTATGTATGTGTTGTACACCCGGAATATTGAGAGGGGGGGGCTGAATTAGTATTCCTTTAAAGCACTTAAGCATCTAAACATTCAATCCTCATAGCATATTTAATTTGCAGTAATGAATGAAAGCATGAAGACAACCAACAACATCACATAACACATGAATACCGGATTTTTACGTGGAAAACCTAAAATGGGAAAAACCACAGTGAGGATTAGCTCACAATACATTATAACCGGTTATAGTATGTTACAAAAGTGCTCACTACAGGTGGACTTACTGCCCATTGAAAAAAGAAAAGATAGAAGAGATTGTGGCACACAACCGAGATTTGAATTGTTACAATTGCATCTAACATATGCATGAATTATAGTTCCTTTGAAGCTCAGAATACTCACCTTACACACTTCATATTGATCTGAATTAACACTCTACTTTGCTCTACATTCGCCTTATACTCCCACAATTCGCATCCACAAACTCTTATTGCATCTTGCAACATCCAAAACACCAAAAAAGATCTTACATATTATCTGCTTCATCCACAAACACCTACAAGTTACAACATCAATTAGGTCGGCCTAATTAGATGTATTATACAAAATATAACCTGTCGGCTCAATAACCCTACATACATGCTTCTCGCCAAGATTCAAAACTCATAACAATTCAAAATAGGTCGGCATGGACCCAAAATAGCTCAAACACAATGGATCAATACATATTCAAACTCTGCAATACACAAAACTCATTAGGTCGGCACCGGTAATGACCTAATAACAAAAATTGTCAATTGTACAACCACATTCGGACACGCAGACCTCCAAACTCTATGCCATTTGGAATATACACATTACTAACACCTGTCATCATTTCCACAAAATATCAAAGCTAGATTCCAATCTACGGAGAAGTATGGATTCACCAAAACATATACCCTGAACTGGAAGACACCTACTACTGCCAAACCGATATACTGTCACTCATAACTTCAACACCAAGAGCCAACAAAATATGAAATTATGGATTTAGACTCTTCTAACAACCATCAAAATTACCCCAAAACCGTAGAGCAAGATCTTCCATAGTGGACCAATGCGGACCCAAAAACCAGATATCCTATTCATAGAATTACCTGTATTGACAGTCAATTTCCATATCAATCGCTTTCACCGGATCAAACCTTCTTGCAAATTTGTACTTCATAAACATCCTCAAACATGCTCAAGCTAGACAAGTTGATTTGCGCAATGGTCTTCATACCAAAATACAATGTTGACATCAATGACAACATTGAACTGTATACTATGCAACTTATACTTATCGCACATGCTCATGTTGCCAAAAAGTGCATCAATGACAAAATCCTTGTTCTTCCAACAATTTCCCCCTTTGTCATTGATGGCAACATGCCTCAACTATCTCCCAAAAATATTCTCCCCCTTTGACATCAAGGGCAAAGGGCGCATACATATACTCCAATATTTGTATAACTTCTCTCTCTATACATGATTTTGTATTCCTCCCCTAATTGATGTATGCATATATACAAACTGAGAACTTAATTGACTCCCCCTATGAGTGCTAACTATCACAACCAGATCAAAAAACTTGTATTGGAACATACCTTGTACCATCCGCATATGTACACAAAAGTCTGAACAATAAATTGAATGCGTAAAAGGAAAGAAAAATACTATCAACCGGAAGAAGAGGTTGACCCTTGTAGCGTCTCAAGATGAGCTTGCCATTCTTGTTTCCCTTCTTCCCAAATCCTCTTGGCAATCCCTAACATTCTGCTTTGAGTCTCCAACTCCATCAGGAATTCCTCACCATCATCTAGAGTGCTGGGTATCTGATTTAGCTTTGAAGCTCTTTCAACGCTCAACAAGGCACTGTAAATAGATATAAACTTAGAGTTCACCAAATCCCTGAGATTACCAAATTGCATTATGATCTTTTCCTTTTGAGCTTGCAGTTGGAAATACTGCTCATGCAAGTTCTCAATTGTTGCCCTTGTGCTTCCATCCAGGTCATGTGCCGGATCATAGGCACTTGAAGCTTTTGTCAATTTGGGACTCAATTGAGTCCATCTCATCTCTTATGCTCTTTGTGGATCCTGGCCACTTCATACAAAATTGAAATAAAGCCTTTGCTTCTGCTAGACAAGCTTGCACAGCCTTAAGATTTTCTTGAAATTTATTGTGTGCATTGGCACACTTCTTCGTGACATCCATCAATTTCCTATCATTTATCTTTTTCTCTACTTCTTTCTCTAGCTTCCCCTTTAATCCGGTAGCATACTCCTTAAAAGAATCAAGTCAATTTTAAAAATTTTCCATACCGGATAGAGAACTGTCAATGCTTGCACCGGGTATGACTTCCTGCAGAGCCTTCACATCCTCATCTATCATTTCTCCACTCTTCTAATGTGTCTCTATTATCTCTTTCCGGGTAGATGCATGGAAAACATCTCCCAGCTGAAGCTTGTGAATAGGAGAAATCTTGCTCATGTCCACATATCCTTGCTGTGTTGGAAGTTGTAACAATTGAGCGGACAATACAGGCTGGAATTGTAACTGCATGCTCAACAAATTCTTAAAGGAATCTTCGGAGGAACCAAAAGATTCACTAGTAGCCTTCACTTCTTCCTTTGCAGTTTTCTCCTTTAAATCCTTTTCCTCATCACCGGTGCTAACTGGTGTCTTTGCTTCCTTCTCCTCCTCATCATCACTCTTCTTTTCAATATTCTTCTCAGGCACATCTTCATGAGTAGTCTGATTTGTGTTATCCAGAGTGATTGTCTCCGGTTGGCCTTGAGTGTTCTCAATATTTGTTTCAGATACCAGAGGAGGTGTAGAAGTATCCTTCTTTGCAATGTCTTCTCCGGTAGCTTCTCCTTCTTCAACACTCTTCTCAACTTTAACATTCACTTCACTGCTAACATTTTCTACAACAATTTCTTCCACTTCTAGAAGAACATTATCTTGCACATTCCCTTCTTTGGTTTCATGCTCATGTTGAGCATCATCATTTTGTGCTTCTTTAGTATTCACATCCGGAGCATACATATCCACATGCATTTCTTTTGTGTTCTCTGGAGTCATCCTTGATCTCTGTGCTATCTTTGCTACCTTCTTTATAGTCTCTTTCCGGAGCCTTTCGTGATCATTCCGATCATTGCTCATGAGGGTGGTCACTCTCTGCTTCGTTCGGAACTCCTTGCTGCACAATTTAGCCAATGTGGCTTTATTATCCTCAGAGAGAGATGCACCAACCTTTTCCAAAGCAAAATCCTATATCTTTGCTTCTTCCTCTATAGCCTCTTGCTTCCTTGCAAGTAGTACACTCCAAAGATCTTTAAGCAGCAGCTTCTCAATGTTCTGCATATTAACTTCAAAAACAACAATGTACTTGACAATTGCTTCCACAATGGTGGCCTTGTGCACCTCATCTACATCAGTGTATAATGCAACAGTCTCTTCAAGCATTTCATTCTCTACAATCCCATTAAATAGGGCACCTAACTTCATAGGACTATGTGTCCTTACCGAAGATTTCTTTTTTTGCTTTTTCTTCTCTATCGGTATCTTTTTCTCTTTTCTGGACTCGGCCTTCTTTTCTCTCATTTCCATTCTGAATCCTTCCTTTCCTTTTCTACCTCGGCCTCACTGTCCGTATCAATAATATCAAATTTCACTTTCTTTGCACTGGCTTCACCTTGTGAAGCTTCTGATTTCCTCTTTCAGATCAATTGTGGTCCTTATTCTTCTTCTTCATCCTCAACGTTCATACTCAAATATTGCTCACTTGTTGCCTTGGTCTTCACTCTCCTTCTCATTGGACCAGTTTGCTGTGCCACCGAAGCAGCCTTTTCCTTTTCAAGCCTCTTTTGCTGTTTGATTGGAGAGGTCTTCTCCTTCACCAGAGCACTTACAGGTTCTTTTCTCTTTTCTCCTGAGGCAGGCATGGTCCTGAAGGACTTGGGGATAACCGAAGGAGTAGTAGCAGTCCTACTAGACCTTCTTCTGCTGGATGATCCTCTCGGAGAATCTGACATAGCCTTTTCCTTTTCAACTTGTTCTTTAGTGAGGCCCATAGCCTCCACAACTGTTGCAGTCATCTTCTCCACTGTCTTGTTGATTTGTTTTTGCCTTTGGTCCAAGTGGACTTGCATGGACTTCTCCTCATAAGTTCCATACCTCTCTTCAAAGGTGTCCCTTGGTTTGCTTAGCATGTAGTCCGTAGACCCTACAATATCTTGCTCAGTGATTTCATATCCCATTTCCGAGATCCATACTGTTCTAGGCTCAACAGCCTATATAATGAATTCATCCTTTGTCACTAAGAATGTGATTTCATTCTTGTACTTCACCATTTTCTGGGGAATCCTCTCCCTTTCCTACATTCTCTTCTAGAAAATTGCGAAAAATGCCACAAGAGCATCATCCCGTGCCTTAGCATCTCCAAGTCCTCTCAAAAAGTCTCTGATTTGGTGTGCTATAGATCTGCCTTGTAGCCACACAACACTCTTTGTTCCAAGTAGTTCTCTCAAAAATTAGAACAACAAACATATGATCAATGTTCCATATTTGAATGGATATATGGATTCTTTTGTCTTTTGCAAGTTTGCCATTAGATGTTGTCTCAATAGCTCACATAAATCATAATTTGCTCCTTTCTCAACCATCTCATAAGCTATGTTGATGACAGTTGCAGATGCAAAATTCTCTCTATTAGAGAAGTATAGCTTGTGACCAATCATCATTGATGCATATTTAACAATCGGGTTCCTTATGTCCTTGATGGTCAAGGCTCTCTTGTCATACGTTGCACCCGTTCGCTCCATTACAACTTCATTCTTTATAGACTTAAGTATCGGAACTGGTTCGGTTGAGCATAAACCTGTCACCTCCCTAATTACCTCCTTGGTAATCATGCCGGGCCTATCTGTCCATACAAAATTGTCATGAATACGGCTGAGTGCAATTCTCACCCAAGCATTATCATGGCCAAAGTTGGGAAACCCTTGCCAGACATCAAGCTTCTTTGATACCAAGTTATGATATTCTAGTTTAAGTGCGAAATCATCACTGGTGAGCTCATTTTCCCACACATCACCAATCTTCGGATGATCATATTCCTCCAATTTATCGTGAATGTATATCCTTATATCCTTAGTGTGCAGGACACCATAAGGGACCCTCAAAACTGCTCCGTTTGGGTCGACTTTCGTAGATTTATTAGGATGTTTGTTGAATTTAGGTTGGGGTCATTCAGACACTTCAACAACCCTTGGAGTAGCCATTTAAATTTGTTCTCAAAATGCAATCTGAAAAACTAGGGCAAGTGAAAGACTGTAAATACCTTTTACTTCGCTTTCCAGCTAGGGTTTTTCTCGCACCAAATCTCAATCGTTTCTGTTAAAGTAAGATAGCTGCGGTCAGATTTAAGAATAAAATGATGTATATTCATATCTCACATACATATTAAAATATGTTTGACTCACTAAAATGGCTAATTGTCGGCTGTTTTGTCAAAGGGACTAAACATGAAAGACACGTCCCTTTAACATGGGTCGTGCCTCTCCTTACCCTTACTTATGGTCGATCGGATCCTCTAGGGCAAATATAGAAATTGATAAATGTTTGTTTCCTGTGGACCGAACACATTAGGTACTAATTCAGACTTGTCGATTGTTAAGACTTTAACATGGTATCAAAGCCACGTTATAACAAGTCTGAATCTGAAGTCATGTCTTGTGTAAGAATCACCCAGAGCATTTGTTGAAAGCAGGAGAGGCGATGAAAGAATTCGATGCGATACCAAGGGACACTCTCTACATCGAAAGAATTGATCGTTGACACCTCTCTACATTATAGCACCTGACAGGCTATCCCCGATGGATGTGTACTGAGTCGTGTGGGATGAGGATGCTTTGAATAATTTTACTTCGCACCTACAGGAAGCCGCGGCAATGGTTGTGAGCCTCTTCAATCGGAATGAGCGTTGTCGGCGATTGGGAGTGCAAGTTTCTTCCTCGCGTGGCCAAGCCTTCAGCTTTGGCCACGACCTTTACTCTCCTTGGTGCCACTGTTATTGTTCTTAGTCGACACCATCATTCTCAGGTGCATCCAAAGAAAGTGTCATCTACAACACAGATTGTTCCAGTTGCAGAGTTGAATGGAAAATTCATTGGAACCGATCCACTAGTTTAGTGACTAGAAATCACAGAATTTCCCATTCCGATCATTGCGACCACTGCAGGGAACTCCGAAGAAGCTTACATGGGCTCACCAATACAAAATCGCGATCTCTAGATTACCAGTTCATTGACCAGCGAATCACTGAGGCGCAGTCTCTAGAGTGGTTTCAGTCTATCATAGGCGGGCATTGGTTGCTATGCAATGTTGCTGTGAGTCATTCATTATTGCTCACATCATTATCCCGGGACTTCCTGAACGTTACTGCTCAACAAGAAAAAAAAAAAAAAGGGGGGGAAGGATATAGACAAGTATATCGGCGGTGACGGGAGATTGAATGTTTTGGAACTCAACGAGAATCAATTATCGGGAGCGCAATAAATATATAATCGTAAGTCTTCCGCAACACTGCTTCGAGAATGCTAGTCGCTGAGTGTCGTGACGTTATCGCTTTGACGGATACGAGATGCACTTGTGATATGAAATCGATGCTATGGGAACTTCACCCTATGGCAATGTGCGCAGATAGCGTTGTCCCTGAATAACGTGAAATGACCTCCGATCTTGGAATGGATAGAATCACTCAGAGCTTATGCGGATAATTGGCAGAGCAAAGTCGAACACAAAGAATGCGAATGCCGCATTGAAATGAGTGAGTAGCATAAGTACTGTTAGCCGATACCTCTCTGAAATTGAAGTTCATTAATGGTTGAAAACCCGGACATGAATAAACTGATTATTATGAGTGTTGATGCCTCTGCGACTTTGGATTGGAGCCATTTCTATGATCAGTATTTCTAAAACGATCGATGCCACCTAAAGGGCGAAGAGAGCAGATATTGTGATCGTTAATATTGATCCCCCATTTTGTGCGTACAGGATTTTGAATTCATGAGATAAGTATTTTATGGTTAAATAATTTTCATGAATCATTACATAGTTATTAATTAATGGTATAACATTAAAATTATGTATGCTTCTAGCATTTGTATCTCTCGCTGGAATAGTTGAGTCATACAGACTACTAAGTAATCTCTTCTTAATGTGCATTAGGATGGACCAAGAAATTACTTTTCAGAGAAGAAGAGAATGGAGACTCAGCTTGTAGCCATGAGACTGAATAAATGGCTGAAGTCATCCCCTAGAAGAGGGAGATTGAACTTTCAGAGGGAGTCACATCATCCCTTGTTGTAATGCATAATTCTCTGAGAGGGAGAGATATGAGTGAAAGCCCTTGTTCATCTTTGAGACTGAGATGAGGTGTCATGTTGAGAGACTCCATGACGACATCACGTTGAGAGACTCCGTGACAAATATGCAAATTGAAGAAAGCCCTATATGGACTTAAACATGCCCCTAGAGCCTAGAGAAGATCACCTCATTGCTCAAGGAAAGAAGGATCTAACTTTAGAAGAGCCCCAAGTACCCGCAGTGTGGCTTAAGGGGGGGTGTTGGAAATAAGCCACACTCGGACTGACGATGGGCTGGCCACAAGGGGCCAGTAACTCAGTTGATAGAACACTCCAACAACAAATGGAAGGTCCTAGTGAATGCTCTAAGCCAGTTCATGTGTGAGCCAAAGGAAATTCACCTTATGGCTGTGAAACATATATTAAGATGTCTTCAAGGCACTATTGGATATGGCCTTTCTTTACAAAAATAATCAACTAGATCGACATGGATACTCTGATTCAGATTGGGCTGAAAGTGTAACCAATCGGAAAAGCACATCAGGATGTTGCTTTAGTTTAGGATCAGCTATGATCTCTTGGATCTGCAGAAAATAGTCTTAAGTGGCACAAGCTCGACAAAAGCTGAATACATTGCTGCCTCTATGGGGGCAAGAGAAGCAGTTTGGCTCTGGAAAATTGCTTGTGGGACTCTTTGGTGAACCCTTGAATCCTACTATCATTCATTGTGATAATCAGAGTTGCATTAAGCTCTCTGTAAATCCAGTATTCTATGATAGATCTAAGCATATTGAGATCCCCTACCATTATGCAAGAGACATGGTAAAAAGGAATGTAATCCAGTTGGAGTATATTAGTTCAAATGATCAAACAATAGACATACTCACCAAACCTCTCTCCAGAGTTAAGGTTGAACTCTTCGGGAAGAAACTTGGTATGTAATTTGATATTATGTTTGAAATTCAAATAGTTTATAAGTTGTACTAATATATAACGATGTTTAATGTGTAAACTCTTTTGTCATGTGTGTGACTCCATGACCTTATGGGCCTGCTCCCCCTGTGTACATTATTGAAAGGTGACGATCTTTCTAATAATGAACACTTGTATGTGACATTGTAAAGTGATGACTCTACAATGATGAGTTGAACTATCATGATAGATATCATGTGACTTGATATTTATGGACATGTCATGATAGTATCTCTTTGAAATATTCTCTCTCAATTTTTTTGATTTTTAAACCAAACATTTACAATAGAATCAATCACCCGTTAAGGTTAGCATAATCAAAACGTACATGAAAAAACTCTAACCAAGAATGCGCTCTAAAACTACTTAAGGAGGAGGGGCGAGCATATGGTTAGAGGATCCCTAGGATCTACTGAATCAACAAGTACGAGATTATACTGAATGAGAAATATTAAACTCGACACCAAGGATGTGCACTCAAGATCCTTTTGCAGGCGAGGTGCTAACATATGGTGGCTTACTACTGCTGAATTGAAATAACAACAAGGTGGATAACCAGCCAATGAACTTTCCACGCTACCACCAAATAGTGGGGGGAAAAGATTACAACATTAAAGACTTCTTCTGCTGCGGCAGGCATCCACTGAAACGTGGGAATTCTCCACTTGAAGTGGGTATGAAAGAGGTTACAAAACAGATTGTCCACATTGGCGGTAAACCATCCAGGGGTGCTTAGTGTGAAATTAATTAAATAGAGCAGCAATAATAAAACTGAAACAGTACTACTGTTAGCAGCTTGTACAAAAGAGAAGGCTGCAATTTACAATGTCAATTTCACCAATATTCAAGCACCTTGTTATACATTCTCCCTGTTAGAATATAATGAGAAAAGAAGAAGAGAGATGGAAAACAACAATTGATTCTAATTCTGATCAGCGAACTACTATTCTGGAAATGTATATCAGCAACTACAGAAATTCATAAATTGCTCACAACTCAATCAAAATACCTCCGAAATGCGTGATTCCAAGTGCAATGATCAACTAGAAGATAGGCACCCCTGCTGAGATGAAGAAACAGCCTCAAAACACCCTTATTTATTTATGGCACAAATCCCCATGCAAGCTGAAATGTACGACCCTCCTTGAGGGGCGATTTTGACATATAAAATCAAAGACTCCAAACTAAAATCTGCAAATTGGTAGGAAGGGTCGCCCCAAGCATAGGATTATGATGAACAAATACCCATAACCAAATTAGAATTACCCTTAAAGCTGTTAATGATTTTCACCTACAGCCATGACTGAATCAGCAACAATAAAATCTAGAAATAACATCTGAATCTTCAACATTGAGGCTCAATGTGCACCTCTGAATGAAGCACACTCTCGATCAATCATGTAGGGAACCATAGTTTCAGGCCCGAAGAGTGGAATAGAATTGCTAAGCTCTCCCTTAGCCGGATTCTGGAATTCAAACCAGCAGCATAACTTTGTTTTCCAAAACATAACATAATCAGCTCTCCACAATGTAACAATATATAAGTTTCAATGGGCAAATAAAACACTTTGAATTCCAAGAAGTCGAATCATTTCAACTTCCCAAGAGACGCACCTTTAACCATTCACTTTATTGTGAAATAATAAAACATTATCCCCTTCCTTTAGGCGTCCATTTTACTTTGCAAGAATAAAACATGTAATAAATCATTAAATGCTCAACATGACCCCTTAATGTCCCCTCTTTAAAACAACATGAAGTTATTACTCCTAGGTGTGGGGGTACAACTTAAAATCATGAAATTAACTAAGTATAACACTTAGTCCAAGGAGATAACCAAAACCAAAGCCAATACTGAAACTGAAGGATTGCCACAAATAGCATGATGACCTGAGCTGAACTGCAGATGATGATATTGCCAAGATTAGACTTACTAAAAATAGCCACTACCAAAAATAGTAAGTTCATTTGAACTCAACAGAAAGCCAAACCGAACTGCAAAAGATTGAGTTGCTGCTAGAGTGATACTGCTATAAATATACTTACAAAAAATAGCATATTGCTATAAATAGTAAGTTTGCCGAAACCACATCTGTATGCCAACTGAGCAGTATATCATGACTTACCATAAATAGTAAGTGTTCCCATTCTGCTTAGCCTACGAGTTTTAGGAAATAGTCTAAATCCAATTGTAGAGCGTAGGGCTAAATCGGGGACATTACACTCTTGGACACCTTGGTGGACATCATAGGACTTGATGTCATTTGAAGATCATTGTGATCCTCAAGAGATAATCATGGTGGATAATTATATATCCGTGGATATGCCATGAATTATTATGGTAGACATCATGTGACTTGATGTCAGTGCACATACCATAATGAAGATGTGTTATGAAGAATGTCATGTGACTTGACACTTTCAGAAGCATACCATATCTTCTGATATCACGAGTTAGGTGATATCACTTTTACTTGATGGAAGTTATCCTCCCTAGCTAAAGAGGGAGTATTGTATAATGAAGATGTGTTATGAAGAATGTCATGTGACTTGACACTTTCGGAAGCATACCATATCTCTTGATATCATGAGTTAGGTGATATCACTTTTACTTGATGGAAGTTATCCTCCCTAGCTAAAGAGGGAGTATTGTATAGTGAAGATGAGTTATGAAGAATGTGATGTGACTTGACACCTTCAGAAGCATTTCATATCTTCTGATATCTTGAGTTAGATGATATCACTATGTACTTGATTAGAGTTATCTTCCCTAGCTAAGAGGGAGTGTTAAAGTAAGATAGTTGCGGTCAGATTTAAGAATACAATGATGTATATTCATATCTCACGTACATATTAAAATATGTTTGACTCACTAAAATGGCTAATTGTTGGCTGTTTTGTCAAAGGGACTAAACATGAAAGACACGCCCCTTCAACATGGGTCGTGCCTCTCCTTAACCTTACTTATGGTCGATCGGATCCTCTAGTGCAAATATAGAAATTGATAAACGTTTGTTTCCTGTGGACCGAACACATTAGGTACTAATTCAGACTTGTCGATTGTTAAGACTTTAACAGTTTCAAACACATTGCTTTGCTCTTCGTCTGCTCTTCTTCTCTTGAATACTTGTTTGCAAATGAATTTTTCTTAAGTGAGATCACTTATAAGCCTTTTCCACTCAACCTAATTTCGCATTGAATACTCAAATTGAAAAGTTGGCAAAAACCCTAACTGGCTACACAGTCAACTTGAAATGCTTCGCAAACTTCCGCATGATGACATTTTCTACCAGGATCTTCTCCAATAGATCAAGCACATTGATTCACACCTCATACCCATGTGCTGAAACATCAACACCATTTCTCTAGCAAGGGATGAAAGATTTTCCATTAAAGCTCTCCCTAAGCCAAAACTCTCAATTTAGTTTTCGGAGGAAACATTTGCTCCAGATGCTGGTATAGACTCATCCTTAACCTCTGTCTCTTCCTTCTTATTCCAAATCTTGTCCATCTCTTTCTTCATCTACTGGATCAGCCTTTTTCATCGGATCATTCTTCCTTTCATTCTTGCTTTTACAAAACTTAGAAATGTGTCCAAACCTATTGCAATTGTGGCATATGACATTCTTTTGACCAATCTTACTTCCATTCATTCTATATCTGCATTGATTAGATTTATGCCCCAATCCATTGCATGTATAATAATAGCCATTGAAAGATTGAAACCTCATACCATTGTTATAGCCATTCATCATTTGACTTTTGTATTTATTAGCCTTATGACCAAATCTCTTGCATGTAAAACATTGACCGGGAAAAGATGGAACGTTTTGATTCATTCTGCTTCTACATTCCATAGCCTTATGTCCAAATTTATTGCAAGAATAACATAAACCATTAAAAGATGGGTACCTTTATGCATTTGGTTGTTTGACCGGTGGTCTTTTGGCTTCATTCCTCTGATTCTAGATCTGCTTGCCATTGTTCTTCCTGTCTTTAGTCTTCTTTTTAGGCTGGTTTGTAGTATGATCTGTGTTTGAGCTTTCTCCTATCTCAAACCCTAATCCATCTTTGTCTTTAGATTTTTTCTGATTTGCAATCATTTCATCAAGCTTTGTAGAACTCATCTTGAATTTGTCTTCATGACTCCTTGCTTTTTCAAGATCTGATCTTAGATTCACAACTTCTTGTTCAAGCTTTGTGCACTTTTCAGATTTGCTTTTCACCATTGCATTCAGACATTCTTCAATTCTTTTTCTTTCTTCAACTTGCACCTTCAGACCAGTGATTGTTTCATTTGCTTGCTTCAATTGTTCACTGACCTCTTTATGTCTTTCTTTGAATTTCTTGATTTGCTCTCTCAATGTTTTGATGCATTCATCTGCTTCTTTGGCATTTTCTTTCAGATCTCTGTTTTTAACCTTCAGTTCTTTCCAGATTTTCAAGAGCAATTTTGAGCTCTCCATTTATGTCAAATATACAATCTTCTTCTGTAATTCCAATTGTAGGAATATCTTCCGAAGGAATAGGTAGTCTTCTAACAACCATGTGTTTAACCTCCAAGACCTTCCCCAAGCGGTTAAGCTCCTTCCAAGGAACCAAGCTCTAATACCAATTGTTGAACACTTGGAATAATGAGAGGGGGGGTGAACCAGTATTCCTTTAAACCACTTAAGCATCTAAACATTCTATCCTCATAGCATATTTAATTTGCAATAATGAATAAAAGTGTGAAGACAACCAACATCACATAACACATGAACACCGGATTTTTAAGTGGAAAACCCAAAATGGGAAAAACCATGGCGAGGATTAACTCACAATATATTATAACCAATTATAGTATATTATAGAAGTGCTTGCTGCAGGTGGGCTCACTGCCCACTGAAAGAAGAAAAAATAGAAGAGACTGTGGCACACAACCAAGATTTGAACGGTTACAATTGCATCTAACATATGCATGAATTATAGTTCCTTTAAAGCTTAGATTACTGACTTTACACATTTCATACTGATCTAAATTAACACTCTGCTCTGCTCTGCATTCGCCTTATACTCGCACAATTCGCATCCACAAACTCTTATTGCATCTTGCATCATCCAAAACATCGAAAAAGATCTTACATATATATCCGCTTCATCCACAAACACCTACAACATCAATTAGCTCGGCCTAATTAGATGTATTATACAAAATATAACCTGTTGGCTCAATAACCATACATACACGCTTCTCACCAAGATTCAAAACTCATAACAATTCAAAATAGGTCGGCATGGACCCAAAATAGCTCCAACACAACTGATCAATACATATTCAAACTCTGCAATACACAACACTCATTAGGTTGGCACCGGTAATGACCTAATAACAAAATTTGCCAACTGTACAACCACATTCGGATACACGAACCTCCAAACTCTATGCCATTTGGAATATACACATTACTGACACCTGTCATCATTTCCACAAAACCGCAAAGCTAGATTCCGATCCAAGGAGAAGTGCGGATTCAACAAAACATATACCTTGAACTGGAAGACACCTGTTACTGCCAGACCAATATACCGTCACCCTAACTTCAACACCAGGAGCCGACACAATATGAAATTTTGGATTTAGACTTTTCTAACAACCATCAAAATTACCCCAAAACCGCAAAGCAAGATCTTCTACAGCGGACCAATGCGGACCCAAAAACCAGATGTCCTGTTCATAGAATTACCTGTATTGACACTTAGTCAATTTCCATATCAACTGCTTTCACCGAATCAAACCTTCTTGCAAAATTGTACTTCATAAACATCTTCAAACATGCTCAAGCTATACAAATTGATTTGCACAATGGTCTTCATACCGAAATAATATGTTGACATCAATGATAACACTGAACTGCATACTGTGCAACTTATACTTATCCCACATGCTCATGTTGCCAACAAGTGCATCAATGACAAACTCCTTATTCTTCCAACAATATGCTCAAAATTATAAAGTATAAGAACAGTGATAGTCATAATCGCCAATAAACATAATATTGCTTAGGTCTTTGCTTGTTTACTCATTTGCTTATGTTGCTTTTGTTTTGTTCTCTAACCATCTGTTGCTCACAAATCTTTGCACTTACTCCTGTGACTGGGTGTGAATTATGTGAAGGCCATGCCACACATTTTAGTTTGATGAAATCGTGATGGTTTAAACATTTAAGGATTAAAAACATTTTATCGGATTTTTATTCATTATTTTTTACATTATTCTACTCCAAGCTCCACCAACCGCAAGTTTACAAAAATAGAATACACTTTTCTTTCAAAAGACAAGCAAAAACAAAGATTTGAAGTGCCAACAATATATATCAACTAGTACCATAGAAATTTCATGCATTCAACACTTCAGTGTTGCAAGCCAATGAACAGGTCTTTCTCAAAAGACTATTTACGAGATTTTTCACTATTGGACTTTTCCCATATAATCTCTCCATCCTTTGGCATACAAACAACTATTTGTCAACAGTCCATGTAGGTTTGTAAACTAGTGAGAAATAGAGAAAATAACATTATTTGCAGTTTTAAATTTCACTATATCATTAGTATAATTTGTGATACAGAGAACAAATATATCCATAAATAAACATTTGTAGAAACTATTGAATGATAATTATAGCATAGAAGGCCTTCAAATGGATGTCATATATTCAGATGTAAGAAATATAACGTCCCCACCCTTACGTAATTTTTTTTTCTTAATCTACAACATTATTCACAGATAACATGTAACAAAGAAAGTACTATAAAACATTTCTTTTCTTTTCATTGATAATTATACAAGATACTTTCTATTTATCAACTAGAAATCTTTTCTTTTCAAATGAACAAGACAATATATTTGAACAAGAAAACTTCTTTTCAAATGAACATCAGAGTAATAATACATAATGAACATACATAGCTCATTGAGCTTTTGAACAAATAGTGGTAAGAAGGTCCAGGAATCCGTCTTTCAAATCTTGGTGCTTTAGTAGCCTGGTAAGGAGGAGAAACATCACTCGGACGCTTTTCCGCCAACCACAGACTTGTAATGTGGTCCTCCGCACATCTATTGCTCGATAAATGGCCCTCCCTTCAACGAAGAGATTGGTAGGGTAACCGATACTGTTTACCAACTGAGCATAGTGGTGTGTCCTACATAACTAGAACTTGTGCATCCGGCAAACTCTCGATCTAATATGTAATACGAGATCATGGTGAACTGACAGTGTAATTATCGCCTAGTCTAAGAGGATGTTTGCTCATTACACTACTTTGGCCAAAGTGTTCATACAATATTTCTATTGAGGATCAACTGTCACATACACTATTCAAGGTCGATTTGACTTAGGGCTATCTTACACTACGTGTAGGTCTTTGTCCTATAATGGTAATCTGTACCTCAGACATCCTACATCAAATAATCCTATTGGGATGAATCAACATCGCAAGTACTTATCTTATTCCCTCCTATATTGGAAAGATTATCCTAGGAGTTTAGCTAGCTTTTCTGAGTTATCCTAATAACTTAGCTGGCTGCACTGTACTTGATACAAGCTCTCATCTCAGTCCTAGTATTAATAACTAAGGTAACGAGTACTCTCCTTATATGGAGATCATACAAATAATGCCACAACACAAGAACGCATCATCTAACCTTTCAATACAAACAAATGCCCTTTACACTTTTCACTGTAAGTATGCATCTTCTATGCTCTAAAATAACAGATTCACTTATATGTAAGCTAATGTACAGACTATTGAAAAACACCCTTTTTCAACATACAACAACAGTTTATAAAACAAACCCCTATCTAAACACAGACAGTAAACACAATTCCAGAATAATTTAAAGATTCTTAGATGAGATGGATAGTAGAAGAATATCCCATGCCTAGTTTTCCGCTTTTCTTCAGCTGGTGAAATCTCAATCTATTTCTCAGCACTTGCAAGCACTCGTCAAATTTCCTTCCACAACTCGTTTTTTCTCTCTGAATTTATCTCTCAGAAAATGGTAATCCAAACTGATTAAAGGTTTCAACTTGACAGTAGATATGAACTCTCAGGAGAAATTGATGCACAAAATTAACTTTCTGGTTAATTTGGCTCTGATGAAATGATAAAATTACTCTTGACAGAATGAATGAACATAACTGAATAATTCGTATGAGTGAGAACAAAGATGATGATACTAAAATATGAATAATGAATCCACAAGAATGACGGCTATATATAGAGCTCCCTTGCCCATCGTATTCCACTTTAAATGGCATGTTAAATGATAGGGCTGCGCTTTTGAATATTTCAAATGATAAGTGGCGGATTTTAAACCTCATACTCAACATTTTTGGAGGTGAGTCGACCTCCATTACTGACAGCAATTTAGGAATGTTTCAAACTTGCATATGTTGAATAAGGAAGAATCGACACCTACAGGAGATGGCGCTATTCAACAGGTAAATGCAAATTTTGATAATCACAGAGAAAAAGTCCCTCTCTGTTTGCACACCACATGCCCTACTTCCAGGCTGTAGTTGACACAATACGAGCTACGCCCCAATTCTTGAGACTTGGTTCTTGGTCATGCGCTTCTATAGGCGTGTGTTTCTTTCATAGCTAAATATTTCATATTTATGGCAAGGTTCCCAAATATTTGAAATATCAAATATTTTGATTTAATCTTATAAAAAATGATGTATTTTGCTTTTGTCAAATACATAACTTTATTACATTCGATTTTTGCATGGTTGTCAATTAAATATTCGGCTGGGTTTAGTATGAATCTGATTTCCCACGATAAAATAAGAAACAAGTCAATTTCTTATGCTAGTATCAACATTAGAAAAATAATTCGATTTTTCAAATGTGAGATGATAGTTAAATCAAAGATTGATTTTCATTAAATTTTAAATGAATATATATATATATATATATATTTAATTACTTTATATATATATATATATATATATAATATTAATACATATATATTTACATGTACACACTGTTGGCGTTTCAAATCGCACCTCTGGAATGCGTTTTGGAAACAAACAGCTATGTGCAGTAAACTGCTCTTCAAATTGGGAGGGGAAGCTCCCTCTTTTGCTATGTTTGCATAAAGAAAGTAAACTAAAACTTATTTTGCCTATCTTTTTGATTCAGCTGCGAGAACACAAGGTTATATAACTCTAGATGTTGCAGTTGAGGTTTTCCCTTTAATGAAACTTAACAACTACAACTAACTTACGCTATTGACGTTTCTAGCCTCTCAAGTAAACGTAGAGCAAGAGAGTTAGAAATGGACGAGATTGATTTTCTGACTAAGATACTTAAATAAACTTTTCTCAACATACATCTACTGACTTTCAATGCAAGCTGAAAAGGAGATCATATAAGTATTACACAATAAACGGAAATATGAGACTTTATATCGGGGCAGCAAAGCAAGCTCAAGACTTTATTTTCTCACACTTCGAGCACAAAGATTACAATTCTGGGACATGAAGTTGTAGCAAAATACTTGCAACATGTGATCAACCAGATTACAATTGACACAAAACACATGCACTAAATAAGGATTTGTAGCTAAGGAGGCATGCAAACTTGCTCTTTACATAAAGTGAACTGAAACTAATCAATAACAAACATGAAGGCATAAGCTCAACAATTCTGTTATCATAAGCACGGTTCCGAACAACACTGAATAACAAAGAGAAGGCACTAAAGGCACTTGTGTCTTGTTATCACTAGCATGGTTAAAGAAAAATGAGCAAACACTGCTCTTATTTATAACTAAACAGAGGAGTAGGGAACCCTAAAATCTCCTTGCTTTTACAACTAATACTCGCCAACTCGCAAGTTTTATTTCTAAACCTAAAGAAGATAAACATCTACCAACCTATGAAAACCTAAAAACAAAGAAAGTGCCAACTATTACATTTGTTTTCTTTCTCTTCTCCAAAGAATGGATAAGAATCAAGCCGAGAATAGAAAGGAAGCTAGGAAGAAAGCTTCTAGATGAAAGCTGATTTAAATCTCGATCACATCCGCCAAAAAATGGGAAACTGCCTCTCTATTAGGAGCGTTGATACTATCTATAGCCATTTTCCGCTTTTCTAGGATCTTCTCCCCTTTTGCAATCAAACTTAGAGAAACTTCAGCATCTTCAGCTTCTTTACGAGTTCTATTCTTGAAAAACATCTTTGCCCCAAAAGATGACTCACTAATTGATAACTTGGCAACTCTGCAACTTTATGCTTCTGATTTTCTCTTGATTCTCCCATGGAAGAATATTGTACAACTTTTTCCGACACTTGTCCTTTCGCTCATACCACTCCCTTTGCACGTTCTTCAACTGAGATGATGACGTTTTATGTCCATGATGGTACTGAAAAGCCCTTCCCAACATCGTTCATTCAGATGATTATGATACAACACTTGTTTGGTTCTGAATTCGATGGGAGAGTAATCCATGCTGAAAAACCTGAAGATTGACTGTAATCTTGACTATGCTCCGACAAGCTCAACACACTTTCTATTTTTAGTTTTGTTGATTTTTCTTCTTCAAATGGATGAAAATTCTCAAAAAATTTCTGAGATATGGGTTTTATTCAGAATTTTGTTACAAGCCAACCCAAATCGTTTGTTTTTGAAAATTTTGAGTGTAGACTGAAAAAACAGCAAACCCTAATTTTCTCCGAAAAAACACGAAAAAACTGGCATCTGGGTATTGTTCATAGGCACATTCTGGATGAACCCAGTTGATTAGATGTTGAAAACCTTGAAGTCTGACTGAAAAAGAAATCACTTTAAATTTCTCTGAAAAAGTTGTGATATGGGTTTTGTCCAGAAGAATATTTGAGATAGACCCAAAAGATTAGAAGTTGTAAAATTTGAAGTTTGTTTTGACATGCAAAATACAAAGCAGCTTCTGCAACCTTGAGAAAATCCTTCAAAAATTACCCAGAAGATCAAACTAGTATAAACCACCTTGTTGAAAATTGAAAGTAATGACCTCCTTCGAAGAATTGATGTTCTGGATGACAAAAGTATGAAGAATCAAGCCTTCTTATGTGCTGATCTGAAAATTCATGAAAAACCAGCAAGTTTAAGTTCTTGAATCTTGAAAAGAAAAGTTTGAAGTTGCTGCTCTATTTCTCCTTGGAGGCCACCTACAAGAAAATATGAAAAATGAAACACAAAGGTGCCTTAAATAAGCTTTGTCTTGAGAAAAACAACTTTCTTTTGCCCTAATTCCTCAAAACCCTAATCTGAGTCTGTGGACGTTTTCTCTTCTTTCAAGATTTTGAAATTTTCAAAAATTTTACTAAGGCAAGTGAAGTTGGGCGCCCTTCTTGGCTGGAGGTGCCCATTTCACCCAGACTTAAACCATTTTTATAACATTTTCAACTTTTACTCAATTTTCAACCCCAGTTTGATCCTGTGTCCCAGCTTTCAGATTGATCCGATGAACGAGTTGAATGTTTCATCACGTAGCCTGATCGAATTTGACAACATTGTACTGGAGACAACTTCTGACAAAAACTTCATTTGACCCTTCATATTGTTAGGTGCCTATCTCCTCCAGGGGCGCCCAACTTCTCCAGTGTTAGCCATTTTTTTGAGCTCCAAGTTTTTGCTTGTCATTTGACCTTTAGATGAATTCATGATTCTGGGTGTTATACTAGTCAAATTGAGTGGCTGTCAGGTTCACTGGATAGCTAAGAAGAATCTGGAAGGGGTCTCTTGGACATTGCATCTCTGAAAACTAACATTTGAGGCCTCTAAACCCTAGGCGCCCTTCTTGATTGGAGACGCCTAACTTTAGAGTTAGTTTTTATTCTGAGATTTTCATCATTGCTTTTGACTTCTATCGTTTTACTCACTTTTTCTCCTCTGTTCAATCTCTGACATTTGATGACTGCCAACTCCGACACACGTGCTGATGATTGCGTTGGAAAGCTTGACCAAATCTGACGAAGTCACGTTGGAGGTGCCTTTAGCAAATTTAGTCGTTTGATCTTTGAAAAACTTGGGCGTCCTTCTTCTCCAGGGGCGCCCAGATTCACCAAACTTAGAATATTTTTCATCATTTTTCGCCTTCAGAGTTTTAACACCTCTTCTCATGGCTCCTGTTTGATTTGAGTTTGCCGGTGGTTGAGTGATTGGATGAGTTGACGAAGACATCCATTGCAAAGCTTGCAGGAAACTGAACAACGTTGCTTGGGGGAGCGAACCTCTGTCTTCATCATCTGATCCTCCAAAAAGATGGGCGCCCTTCTTCTCCAGGGGCGCCCAAACTGAGCAGAGTTAGAAACTTTTTTGAAATTTTCAAAATTCTTCCTCGTTTGACGTGCCTCCCTTAGTCTGGCTGCCGGAATGGAAAAAATTGTAAGGCATGAAGGTTTGGGCGCCCAACCTGAGCAGGGGCGCTTGGGTTCACTAGCCTTAGTCAAAATTTTGCCTTTTTCAACTTTTCTATCTTCTCCTCTCCATTCTTCGTTTCTTCATGCACGTTCGTCATTGACAGCTTTTGTTTGATGCTTGAATGTATGATTCTGGCATCTGGCAGCTGACTGACCTCCATTGATGACCTTGGTCCTCTAGAAAAAGCTTCTAAAAAAGTAGAATAAACCCACTAGGGTAAAACTGATCCTTTCGTGATTCTGACTGCACTAGCTTGATGAGGAAGTATTTTAAGCCAATCAAAATCAGTTTTAACCCTAGAAGCCAAACTTTCTATTTTTAGAAAATTTTGTCAGTATTCGTTTCGAGAGAAACCTAGAAAAAGTTTCTATTTTTAGAAAACTGCTAAAAATAGAAATTTTCCTAAAATTTAGGGTTGAAAAACTGAAATCTGGGTTTTATTGATTTGGTCGTTTTGAACTGACCCAGATTGTCAGATTTTGAAAATTCTAAGTTTTAGATCCTCATGCAAGACATGCAAACCTCAATTTTGACCTTTTTGATAGATTTAACAAGATTTTGACTCATTTCTTCAAAATGCCTAAGTGTAGCAAATTTTTTAATTTGGGGTACAACACACACAAATATATATAATTATGCAAACATATCGTAAGCCAGTTGACATATCCGATATGTTAATATATATATGTATATACATATACATGTATATGTAAATTGTCAGGCAATAATAATATAATATTATTAATATCCACATACAATAGGTTGTGTGCATATATGCATGTATATACGTTTTTATATACCTCAATATGCACGTATATGTATGTATACCATATTGATGCAACCGTATGAGCATATCCGTTTGCCAATCATATATATACTATATACATGTATATATGTACACTTCCTATTCACTTACATTCATATACGTTACTGTCGTAATGATCTTAATACAACGAGACAGATAAACAGATAAACATCACTCATAAAACGTACAAAAGAAGACACGATTCCTAATGCCAATCGATGACTATGGATGATTTATCTAACATAACTGACTCAGTTTGCTCACTCTACAGTGATGTGTGTGTATTCTCAAATAGTTCACATTATCAGTTAACCGACCAAGCTCTTCTCCCGAGTGATATTTCCCCTCCGCCTGGAGGAATGGTACATATACCTGCATCCACTGACATACGTTCACGAGAGTCAAATGTTCACAACATAAGTAGTATACATAACATCTCATAAGTTAGAATATTAACAATTCAATAACTTTATATGTATTAATCCACCAAGAATGACATCAATAGAACTACATTAAAATGAGACAATCATCAAATGTCAAAACACTCATATTGATAACAAGGTACACATATTTTATTCTAACACTGAATTCTTATTACAATCATTCGGCCCTATGCAGTACTATTACGTAGTAGCTTACAATTTGGGGTGTAACAAACAAGAACCTAAATGATAATTAAAATATCTACCAAATTATTTATTTGTAGATTAAAATCCAAAAACCAATTTCTGGGTACTCCTCGGGTATGCCTAGGGTATTGCCTGGGTACACAGGTTCCCTGTGGGTCCTTCATAGGAACTTGGGTGTGAAGGACCCACAAGGAACCCAAGTGCCCAGGCAGTACCCTGGGCATACCCAGGGAGGAACCAACAAAGGACCAGTACCAAAACTGAACCCACACGTGCAGTACCCGATAACTTAGCATTAGTCCTACTTCTCCAAATTTTGATACAAACTAGAGCCAATTGTGATTGCATCTTCTCCTTAGTTTTGTGGAGTTTCCTTCCTTTAATGTGGATAAATGTATTTGTGCTTGGATCATATGGTTTTATCCTTTTCAACTTGTTTAGGGTTTACCCACTTTAAGTTCTTCGATCTAGTTATCTTTTTTTCCTTATTTTATTGTTATTTACTCTTTTGTTTTCAACATTCTTTTGTTATTGCAATTTTCTACTTTAAAGTCCCATCAACATACTTTAGTCATTCTTGGACATAAGATGTCATCTTTCTATTTTCTTCCCTGTGTTAGTCTAGGTCAGGCTGAAATATTGTATCATTTATTCGCTATCATGCTTGTGATATTTTTTCAAACTGTCAGGATTAAGGTGCCATTTGCCTTGCATTCCTATGTATTATTCATGCGTCTCCAACACTCTTGGAATGCATCCTTGGGCACATAGGGTGTAATTGGAAATTAATTTGTAATTTAAATTTTCTCAAATTTCTTGATATTAGTTGTTATATGCATTCATGAAGGAGGTGGAGTTGGCAGTGGCAGTTGCAAGCCTATTTTTTTAGCAAATCTCTCAACTTGGGCATGAGAATTGAGTAGTGGAGCATCTTGGGTGTTATTGGTGGGCCCCATATGAGTTGGGTGATGATTTTGGATGTAGAGGAGTTACAAGTCAAATATGTCATCTATTATTTGTATGGAAGTTATTTTTGCTATTCATTGCTCATTGGGAGTTACATTTACTATTCTCGGAAGAGCCTTTTTATTTTGGACATGAGAGTTTTTGTGTATTACCATGGTTTGATGGTACATTGTTTTGGGAAACCATTTGTGGTATTCTTCTCTTTTTTTTTGTCTATAAATTGAAGGCATGAGATAGTAGTTTGATGAGATGGTTTAATAGGTACATAGGTGTTGTCGAAATGTTGGCAGAGTTTAGAGTGTTAGCATGTGGTTGTATCTCTCATTTGAAGATTAATACATACTTGTCCTCTATCTTGTCTGGAGTTTTTTCCCAAAAGGGTTTCTCCACATAAATCTTGTGTTAACTACGGTTTGCTGATTTATTTCTTATTGCTGATTTTGCAATCACATAATATTTATCATATGGTAATCTTTGTTAATTAAACAAATTTCAGATTTGTATACACTTTAAGAAGATTTTATTGCAGTAGTTTCACTTTGATTATCAACACTAACACATCCTACCATATTTGATCACATGCACTATGATAGAAAATTTCTATTGCAGATTTTTCCTATGCTCTAGTCCATATTCCTCTTCCATTTACATGCTGATGTTTATGTGTTGTTATTGCTTCAGAAACTGCACTTATGAGGCCTCTTGGAAAAACATATACAACCAAGAAAACTTCTTGAACCATAATATTTGTTACACGTCTAATTGTTTTGTATTATGAAAAAAGTCCTATGTTCTTCAACTACTTGTGGAGCCTATATCATTTTGTGTATCCGTTGCAAGATGCATAGTCAATGTTTATTGACTATAGACGTGTTTAATTTATGATTTGTCACTTTCAAAGACCTAAAATATATGCAACACATTAATATAATGTAGTGAATAAAAATATCACAATTTTTTGAGATTTTGCAACATTAATAATCTTTGTTATTGCATTATGCTCTATGTTTTGTACTCTTGATATGATGGGTTTCCTTGCAAATTGGTGCTGTGTATTCTATTCAATGAATCTTTGTGAATGTCAGAGTAACAGAAGTCTGCACTACATAATCTTTAGTCAGTGTTTTTGCATTCTTCCTTTTCTAGTCGCAACACTGTTGGCTGGGCATTATTGAGTACATAGGAGAATGGATATTTGTCCTTGTCTTAGATTTTATGTCAGTTGAAGCTTTTAATTTGAGGTTCTAACTGCCAATTTTTTGAATTGTAAGGATTTAAACTTGAAATTTTATTAGTATCTTAAAAATGAACTTAAGGTGGTTGATGGGACTTAAGTACATGATGTCATGCCCAAAATTTTCACTAGAAAATGCAATTTAAAAAAAAAAAAAACCAAGGATGATCATCGTGTTCAACAAATCAAGCCTCAAGGAAAAAGTTGGTATTTTGTTCCTACATTCGCATGGCTTACACTCCTTACCATAGGGCATGGTGATGATAGTTTTTCTACACTTGCAACTTCTCCTAAAGCTTATATCATATCGATATGTTGAACACGATGATTGTCCTTGGTTTAAAAATAAAATAAAATTGCATTTTCTAGTAAAAATTTGTACATGACAACATACATGGATGCACATCCAATAAGGAAGTGTGTATAGCATCTACCAAGGAACATGTCTAAGATAAGTTAGGCTTCAATAGGTCAGAAAAGGTATAAATAAGTTAATGTTCATTTTAGCAACAAAATGGTTGTATGTCTATGTGGTGTACTCCTTGACATGTTCTTGTTTAGTGAGTAAGATCCAACATGAAATGGCTGTTGAGATTTTATGATTTTATCCTAAGTTACCAATTTTGGTATTGGTTTAAGTTTGGATTTGTTGGTTTGACCAAAACATTTTTTGGAAATGGATCTGTTATGGGTTCATGCTTTCTTTGAAACGTGATGGATTTAGTATGATGCCAATGTTTGCTGAGACTCATCTGCACTTAATATATTCATGAATACCTGATCAATGATTCTCAACTCTAGCAAGCTCTTGATGAAGAATATGTTCCCATGGATGGGCGAGCTCTGATTGGAGGTATCTTTTCACAATTTTCAATTTTCAATTCTTTTGCAATCAAATGTCTATTCAATGTCATGTCTACTAGTTTGAAGAATGATTGCCCTTTAGTCTCCAAGAACTCCGTCTCTTCTCATGGTGACCAGTTTGATCAACAACTTCTTAAGTCCAAAATGATGTTTAAAGCTCTTTGTGCCCTCATCAAACACTGTCCATCAGTTCCAATTCCAGATTCGCAATTGCTCAAGTCGCTTATCATAGCCTGTGATGAGGCTCAGAGCGATGAAGACAACAACTCTCAGTCAAGTGGTGCATAGTCTACGGTTGCAAATCTCTCCACAATATTTTGGTTTAAATCGTTAGTTGTTTGTTACTTTGTTTCTTTGGGTTGGTTGGTTGAAGTATCTTTTAATATGGATATTTAGTTTTAAATCAGCTGTAGTGTTTTGAATCCTATTTGAAGTCTGTATGCTGCTTTTTGCTGCAGTCTTTTTGTATGTTGTTTTTTGATGCAGTTTGCTACTACAAACTCTGTAATCTCTTTTTCTAATATTATATTTAATATATGGACTTAATCCCCTTTATCCAAAATAAAAATAAAAATTATGTTTTATATAATAATAATAAAGTTAATATTTAATATTATAATAGAAAAGTAAAATTATAAAGAAAGTTATTATTAATAAATATTATTAATTTTAAAATTACTTAAAATACATAACTATTCATTTTTTATCATTAATAGTAATATAAATATTTATTATTTTTATTTACATAAAATTTTATTATTACTAATAAATATTATTTCTTGATCGTTTGGATAGCAAGCTACAATGACTTGGAACATTGCTCTTTTTATAGTCTTGCTAGTCTTGTTTTTTGGTGCTTTCTTGTTCTATTGGTGCCTTTTCGTTCATCATATGGCCCTATTATTTAGCCCTTAAAGTCTCAAGGGCCTTGGCTCCCTTTGATCTTAAGCTATAGTTGGGCTCCTATCCATTTTAAGTTGTAGCCTTGGCTCTCACCACCTTAAGATATAAAGACCCATTTAGCTCTATTTGCTTGTAGCTCCTATTACTCCATTATCCATAGCCATAGGCTCACTTTCTTAATGACTAAGTTCCCAGTTTTGGTACGGAGTCAAGTATCGGTATGAGGTTCTGGTATGCTAGTATGACAAAAAAGATAGGGTATGGTACGACTAAATATGATATATATATGTGTGCAAAAAAATAAAAAATATATACAGAATTGTAAGTACACTTGATACAAATGTCATAATATTATATTTTAATCTTTGATAGTATGATACTTCATCATTGATCAATGGTAGTGATTAAGATAAATGTCAATTGATAGTTCAAAATTTCAATATAATGTCATATATCATATATGATCAAAACAATTCAAATGAAAATCATTACAATTACAAAATTTGAAAATAATACAAGAAAAAATTCATATCTTGGTCTTCAGTCTTCATCAAAAGCATCTAGATCAAAGTCATCACTTGGTACACTCAAGGGTTATATCCCAATTCTTCATTTCCCCTTGTAGTCAACTTCCTTACGTGATAAGAGACGCAAGTTGGAATGGACATAGACCAAGTCTTTAACTTTGTTTGTAGCCAACTTGTTAAGCTTCATTGAGCCGATAAAGGATTCTGTACTCCAATTCTGTTCAGTCGAAGAACTTGAAACCTATTGAAATTGGAGAGAAACTCAATATAGATTAACAATAAAAAATGGAAAAGAATGGTAAGTACTAAAGTTTATGAATGTTAAAAAAAATAAAAATGTTTAATGTGATAGAACATTGATTGCAAGAGGTTGGAGGAACAAATAATCTTGCCCATAGAGGTACCACCATGTACAAGCATCTTCCTTGTATTCGTCTTGAATTGCACAAATACTATGATCTTATCTTGAGATAAACTTGCCAATCTCTTTCTTAACATTACCCACCACTTCTGGACTTGAGAAGATTCTTCAGAATGTGAACTTGTACCCGTTAGCAACTTCACTATCTCTATATGGTATAGTTCTTCCTAACAAAGAAAGTATCTTTGTGCTATAATATTTGGGGGATAATGCATCTACAAGGAGATGCAATGGTGTGTTCATCTTGTTCTAGCGGCGATGAATGATTTTTTCCACACTTTAGAAAAGTGTTACTTCAAGGTCATTCTCTTTTTGTGCTATTATGACCTTTATTTTTTCTATCATGGAGTTGATGCCATCATAGATTTCCCCCAAACATGGTCGATTTGTATCAGCAAACTTGATTGTACTCATGATAAGCTCGGTGAAACACAAGACATGGTTCACATGAGTGTATGAAATATACCGACCAATTTTTTCATTTTATTACATAGCTAAATTCACCCATTAGCGTTAGTGCAAATATAAACCAGCTGAATGTAACCCTCTCCTCTGATCAACCCAGATCCCAATGCGGGCAAGGTTGAGAGCATACACAAAAGGGGGTTGTTAGAATAACTGAAGCTTGCTGAAAGTAACAAAAAGGAAGTGCAATTACTCAACCACTTATTCAGCGGGAGGACTGAAATGAAGTACAATGCTGAAAGTAAAATGCAACTCGACCACTTCTTCAACGGGAGCAGGTTGACGGCTCAGCCGATTAGCAAGATGAGATAATGCAATTACACAAAGTAACAGGCGGCAAGCCGGCCTCTTCCACTTGTTCAGCGGGTGATACAAGGAATTGAAACTAACTAAGACTGAAACATGCCAGTCTCATCCACAATCGTGGGAATTACAAGAGTTATATTAGAATAAGAGAAATGCTGGCAGTACTACTGTGCAGCTTACAATATGATGGAGAGCCTGCCAAGCACACGTGATTAGAACCCAATTAACGCTGCCATAATATAAATGATTTTCCTATACTCAAGCCCACCCAAGAGATGACTTCTCATAACCTGATATGATTGTAATAGTGACTGAAATTGTGCAGACTAGCAACATGTATCCTCACTAAATTGCTCATAACTTGCTCAAAACTCATCCAAAAGGCTCTAATACTAATGGCGACCAAGACTAGACATCAAAAACCATTCAAAAAGCTTTCATTAATTTGCACGGAATCCAAGACACTTTCAGCAAGGTGCGCCCCTCTAGAAAGGGCGATTTTACCTTTAAAAATTCAATACTTGCTAATAAATTCTGAGAATTAACATGAAGGGTCGCCCCTTGCAAGGAAATAGATATAAACAATACCCAGAACGATGCTATTTTTATTATGCAAAATATGAATAAAAACTACAATCAGCTGAACACTTCAGCAACTCTACAAATCTGATAAAATGTAAATAACTCAACTCCTACATGCATCAAACTCGACTCAAAGACCCAAGATAATCCTATCTTAACTAGTTGCTATCTTCCAAGCAAGAAGTCAAGCCAAGCTAGGGGGTATGCCTTCCTCGAAGCACTCAGTCACCATTCCGGCAGCATAACTTTGCAATAAACTCAAGATGCTGAAAGAGAGAGCAAAACCTCTTATTTATAACTTTCTCCAACCTCAAATTCAAATTCCTTTTCCCTCCAATTAGGTCGCCCCCATGAGATTCACATTCAAATTCACTTTGACATTTGCCTTTCATTTCAAACTTCATTCTCCATAACTTGGCGTCCAAACATAAGGAGGATGAAACTTTATTTAAAATGTCAATAAAAGGAATCTTAGGCGCCCCACTTAATAAAGTGAAATGCTTTTCAAATATTTCTCCAAGTATGGCGTCCAAAATACTTAAATGAGAAATCTTATAAAATTTGCTCTTTTTAATAAACCAACTTATCTCTCCATTTGGGCGTCCACCAAGCCTTAGTAAAAATAAATCACTTAAAATAATATTTTCATCAAATATCGAACTTGCCAAAATGATCACCTCAATTGCTGGAGACCGGCTGAATATACTGCCCTGCTCGAAATAGCCATAATACTAGGTTGTTGACATACTGCCAAAGTTAGCACCAAAGGTGTTGGAGACCAAACTGCTCAAGTTGACCTGCCAAATATAGCCATTGAATTGAACTGCAGAAACCCTGCTAAAAATAGTACGGCTAAAACTAGAACTTACTAAAAATAGCATATTGCTAAAAATAGTAAGTTGTTCCAAACTCATTTTAACCACAATCCGAGCAGCTGTCGTGCTTACTAAAAATAGTAAGTCCATAAAAGTTCTCTGATTCAGTTGCATGTCACGCTGTTGCGAAACCCTCTGAAAACCCAGAAGGAATTCATAATCCAAACTGTAAAACTCTAACATGCAGTCGTCGTAACTTACTAAAAATAGTAAGTTTGGAAAAGTTCTCTGATTCAGTTGCATGTCATACCACTGCGAAGCTCTTTGAAAACCCAGAAAGAATCTCGCAACCAGACTGCAAAACTCCAACATGCAAACCCCTGAATCCTCAAAGAAAACCTCCAAGCAATTGGAAACCCTAATTTTGCCTCTGACTAGCCTACAAGTATCCGGCAATAGGCTAACAGTCACTGGAAAGTGTAGTGCTAAAAATGGGGACATTACAGTGTACCAATCATCATCTAGGATCAATTACTTGACCTTTTGGGCCCTCTCTGAATTTGATTGATTCCAAATACTCCATTGGTAGCTAATGACCATGGTGCCCAATGCGTATCGTACCTTCACAAGTCATCTCAAAATAATCGTGTGTGATGTGACTTGGGTCTCAACAACCTAATGTTGTGTAAATTTAAGTTAAAAAAATAGTAAAATGCAAGTAAACACGGTATAAGTTAAATTTAAAAATTAAAATAAATTAAATTTACCTTCAACAATTCCAAATTCGAGAAAGTCTTGAAATTGCCTTGTGACATGATGGTTTGTCACAAGCATTTAGGTCTCCTCACCCTCAATGTATATAGCTTTCACCCACTGTGTTTGAGTGCCAGTTTCTTGCATCACCAAGTTAAGGGACTGTATGATACATGGTGTCCAAAAAATGTGTCCATACCTTTCCTCAACCAAAGCACCTACTGCCCTGCAATTATTTTTATTGTTTGTAGTGACTTGGACAACATTAACAAGATCTGCCATCTCTATGGACTCAATGAGGAGTTTGCAAATGAATTATGCATCCTTGAATTGCCCCTCACAATCAATTGCCTTCAAAAACATTGACCCCTTGGGGGACAATGCAATAATATTTATTAAAGTTCGGTTTTTGCAATCTTTCCGTCCATAAATAATAGACACTTGTTTCAATCCAAGAATCGTTAATTGGTTTGAGTGATGTCTCTACAATTTTATTTTTTTTGCTAATAAGGTGGTGCACACCTTTTCATACCTAGGACTTGTGTAACCAGAAGGTGTGTTATTGATTAGCGTCACCATTTCCCGCCAATATGGTGATCTCATCAAGTTGAAAGGAAGACCATTGGCATAAATACAATGTGCAATTTTTTCATTTGCAATGTCTCTTGTTTCATTTTGAAATGCCTCAACTAATGGGCCTCTTTTGTGGGAAGGAGAAGGATCTTCTTCTTAGATAGAGGGAATCTTTAAGAAAGGATGTTGGGAGGTCATTATTGAATCTGTAGGTGCCTTCAATGATGTTTTCCTTGCTAAAGGGTGAGATTTTAATTTTTCTTTCTCACTCATAGCGTTAGCTTCTTCTTGTTCTTTAATGAATGCCATATTTTTTTCTTTTGGCAGCTCCTTATTATTTTGCCCTTAACATATTTTAATTCCATGTCCACTTATAGTACATAAGTGAGTTTTCACTTGATTGTATGAGCTCTTAAATTGGACTCCGTGCTCATTACAATTACAAATAAAAGCCCCTACCCTAGGAAGTTGTTTGAACATCATAACATGTTTCCATAGAGGAGATGCTTGGTTATATAAAAATAATAAATTTGTTTCAATACGTACTGAACTTGAACTAGTGGACATTTCAAATAGATTGCAATTTGTTGTTATAAGAAACAATAAAATTTTAAATTTTAAAAAATGCAACCCTACAATATGTATAAACTAATAAAAGTTCAAAACAAACACCAAAAAACATTAAGAAAAATCTTGAAACTTGTTTTTCTTTAAAAAAAAGATGATTTTTTAAAACTTGGAAAGGTTTGTTTAAAAAACTGAAAGAATTGGTTAAAATACTTACCTTAGATGAATGGATCTCCTTTGTGCAAGCTATATTTGTCCCCTTGGCACTTTGTGATCATTTTCCTAAAAAAAAACCAGCTATCTTTCAAAATGCAAAAAATGGCGTAACAAAAATGAGTCTGTGTGAAATAGGGTTGTGTTTGTCAAACAACAAACATAAGGTGCACGTTTTAGGTGCTGTTAAGGGTGTTTTTTAAATGTTTTAATGTTCAAAAAACCTTTTAAAATTTGCTTTTTGGTGTTTTAATTTTTTTTCTTGCCAACGTGAGCACCTAGGAGCAAACAGGGAGCATCCTTGTCCACTCCAGAGCTGCTCCTTTCTCCACTCCAGAGCTTGGCCCAGTTGGGTATGGGATTGGGACCCTTAAAGGGAGAACCTAGTAGCTTAGGCCAGTGAAATCAATGATCGATTCATTCTCTAGCCATATTAGGAACCTCATTTGCTTGATGATTGATTGAAATGGTTGTCTTCTTGTAGGATTTTAAGGGTATGTATTTGCTCGTTTGACCTTTTAAAATATAGATGCAAGCAAAAATTCCTTCCTCGTGAATGCACTCTTTATAGACGTTAACAGAAAAGAAGAGATTTTCAAATATTTAAAAGCCATTTACAAAGGAAAACTGATGGGTTCATCATAGTAGTAGAGGAAAATGTTGGGAAATTCGTGATGGATTCGTCAATGCTTTTCTAAGACCCTAGATGGACTCCCCTATGAACCAAACCCGGATCTGTACTCAGGCTTGATCAGTCCCAAACCTGCAGGTTAAGTGGGCTGAACTGGTAGCAGAGATTTAATCTAATGCAAGTATTTATGGGAAAGCAATATGCCAAACTAATATAATATTTTCTACTATAATAGTTGTTTCTGTTACAGAACTTGCTAATTTTGTAGCTTGCATTTGGTCTAAATTATAACATTTATTGAACAGGACCTGAGAAGAAGGAAACAATGGAGTTAAGACATGGTCGAAGAAGAACAAACAGACTTGTGTTCTCTAGGCAGTTTCTTTCAAAGCGATCTAGCTTGGGTGTTGGAGGGCCTGAAAGTTTAGGGGATGCCACATCCATTTCAAATGGTCCAAAACTTGAAGGTTGGATTAGATTCCTAGTTCTCTCATTGTATCTTCTGTTAATTTCATTTTGGCTAAAAGATGAATGATCTCAGTTGGATTTAAGGAGGTTGTTTGTGCTGCTTGCTCCACTGTCAGCTACATTTTCTAGTATGACATTTATTTGTTCAAAATTGCATATCAAATAGGAAAATGGAAGCATAATAAGAAAGGATTTCAGCAGCGGGATAAGTTTATGCATTTTAGCATACCACTCAGAGAAGGGTGAGTGTCTTTAGGGTTTATAATCTCACTTCAAACAAAAAAAATGTTTAAAGAGTGTTTATTACTATTTTTATGGCTGCCATGCAGATTTCTTAGCAGTCCCTTTGGTTGGCGATGGGGCGCTTTTCATGAGGTAAGACTGGAGCAAGCTCTTAAGGTAGAAGGTAAAGGTTGTTTTTCAGGTCACAAATGAAATAAGCTACACAACAAATTATGGGACTCTCTACAAGAGTACATTTCTCCATTTATTTTAATATTGTCTAAATTTTATACCCCTTGTTTTGGAGTCTTTGGACCTTATGACCGAGCTTGAGAGTAAATTGGACCTTGCCAATCCACCTACACCTGGAGTACTGCAGGGGTTCGGAGCTATGGGGTTTTGAGATTGATCACTTCGTTTTAAAATGGTTAGCACATTTCTTGCAGGGGGTTGATCTAGCTGCAGAACAAGGCACACCAATCTATGCATCAGATAAAGGAACAGTATCTTATGCTGGGTGGAATGGTGGGTGAGTATTTCAGATTTTCTTCCTGGTTTGTTTCTCTGTTCTTCATTATGTCAATGTATTTATGCTAGGTTATTCTTTTCTTCATCAGTGGAAGGTAATAATGTGCATGATGACTCTGATTTGGTTCAACATCATTGTGAATGTTATCTTGCTAACAAGAAACAATGAACAAACACACATGCATGACTTATGGGAAAGGTGAATAATAATAAGCTACCTCATAATTGGCCATTAGAGGCTTAGAAACTTACTCGTGTTGGTGCCTTGTATACTCTCAGAATAAATCCATAATGTCATTACCAGTGCCTAGCCTATGACTTCCACTAGGTACCACTCCTATCCAATATAATAGTAATAAGACTAGGATCATTCCCTTTGTACTATAGAGTCCTTGCCATTTCATGGTTAGCAATGAGCCTGGTGCTTGCAAACCTTCTTATCAATAGCCTAACATTTATCAAAAGACTCAAGGTGCTAATGGCTATGTTATTACACTTATATGGTGATGGGGTTGTCACCTCAAGTCTTTTGAATACCTTTCAACATATATCAGACACTTAAGATGGATCTGTGCTAGAAATATGGTTTTCCCAGCTCCTTCGTAGCATTGGTTTGTGGAGACACCTGACTTGCAGTTACCTTATTTTTTTGAGGCTTCTGCAGTTACCTTCTTCATAAGTTATTCCCTTTTTTGATATATAAAAATGTTTGCCCTCAATCTTGGCCATGCCTACCCATGCACGCACCTTAAATGTCCAAGTTCATGTGGGGTGTAAATGTCACTCTGGCACAAATCACAAATAGTATAATTACCAAGGAGCTACTCAACAATGCATTGAACTCATTGATCAAGTATCCATCATACACTATTCCAATTCCCGATCCTCATTGTTCATATTTACAATTTATAAGGGTCAGAATTGAGCTCTTTATTGTTTTATGGGCTATTAGCCTTCCAATGGAAACAATTGACCTCTTTGCCTTTGTACAATTACCAAACTGTGGCTTAATTTAAAATACACTTACAACTCTTCGATCATCATATATGATATGGTTCATTATCCATTCATAAGCATAAGCCCTTTAAACAACAGGCTAGCAAAGTGTTGATGTTACAGCATCGGGTCTCTTACTTCCAGCGGCTATAATAAAAGAGGAATAAATTAAATAATAGCCTTTGGCTATTTAATTTATTATAGATCGAATTTAAGTGAAGGGATGCTTCACTTTATTGAAGAAATAATATCTATTATTTATTCTTGGCCGACCTATTTAATTATTGCTATTTTTTAAATGAGGCCGACCTCATGAAGAGTCACATTGTTTTGTATAAATACAAGGTGATGATCATCTCATTTGATCATCAAGTTCATTCCTTCATATTCACATTCCCGGAAGAAGTTCGCACTTGAGCAGCAGATCATCATCTTGTTAGAGCAGATCGATCTCAAGGAGAAACATATTCATTTTGTATCTTCGCATCTAGGAGAGGTGCTATTATTCATTGTATCAAATTCGGCATTGTGCTGTGCCTGAGTTGTAAGCAGATTTCTGCTATTATTCCTTGAATATTTAAGCGATATATTTGCTAGGTTTTTCTCCCTCGAGTAGGAGGGTTTTCCCAAGGTATCTTGTTGTGTTCATTGACTTATGTGTTGCATTTTCTGATTGCTTTCATTTCTGATCCTAAAACTAACATGGTATCAGAGCGGGTTTTAGACAAGATCTGATCAGATTTGTGTAAGCTAAGAAATTCGATATTGTGAGGATCTTATCAGTTTGGAAGTAAATCGTACATCTCAGCCTGGAAGATTTATTTGTAGAGCTTGAGGACGAATTCCTTGAAGGCATCGTGGCATCTAGAGTGAGAAATTATTGAATAAAGGCTGGGCGAATCATCTGCAAATAATATGACTCAGGAAATTCTATTCCACATACTTGGCGCATCACTCTTGAACCAAATCAGTTCGATTCTCTATTGGCGCAGCCTTGGATGTTGATGTGTGAGAAAAGACAAAGGAGATCAACTTAATTAAGGGAATCGATGCGAGTCTGGATGGAAGCTATAGGAGTCAATATTATTCAGATAAGTCAACCCGTCAAAAAGTAATATTCGGGAGGAGCTTGGAAAATACGAACTTTGGAGAAGAAGCGGCACAGATAATATTTTGGAGGAAATTTTTAATCACAGCTTATTTTCTAGGTCAGCAAATAAGGACAACAAGAGTATAAGTGTTCGATGCACAGATTATATTGTTCAAATCGACATCTCCTGAAAGACGTGTCATGTAGAGTGGGAACGCAGTTGCTAAGCAAGCTTAAGAGAGATCGTTTGGTCTCTTGTGCTGTGATGAGTCATTGAGGAGAAGAGACGTGGTTTGAAGAAGGAGCATATAAGGAGAAATCATTTAACAGCTGCAAGACAAGCGCCTGATTGCATCTGTAGAATTGATCAACAATAAAAAGATAAGTATTCTTTGTTTTTATCATTGAAATCACTTTTCTGGACTGAAACTCAGTTTGCTGAGTTGTGCAAATCTGACATCATTTACTTGGATCGTGTGTGACCAGTAAATAGTGATTATTGGGATAAGATCCTTTGGAGATTCCAATTATTCATTGCAAGTTGTTTCATGCTAATTTCTGAGTGTGACTCTGAAATAAAAGGAGAACTGAAATTTCGATTGTGATTGATATCATTCTCTATATGCATGAACTGTGATAGAGCCTCGATTCCTTGAAGAGGTTTGGTTCTATATGCTAGCTGCGTAATGAAATCTGTGTTGAGCAGATTGTCTTTTGTTATGCTGAGATTAGCACTTCCGAGAGCAGTAAAGATGGAAGAAAGACATCAGAATCAACGAAGATAAGTCCTATTACCTCTTTAAATTTATCTAATGATATTTGCTACATGCTTCATTTGTAGTTTGATTTCCATTAGTTGTTATTAATCTCTTTAAAATGCAGGTTGGATCGAGAAGCAAATGAATGATGAATTAATTGGGATTATTTAAGGAGATTTTGATTTCAATGAGATAAGTATTTCATGGTTGAATAATGTTCATGAATTTCTTATGTAGTTACTAATTCATGCTATAACATTGAGATAGTAAATCATGTATGCTTCTAGCATTGGTATTTCTTGTTGAGATAGTTGAGTTCTATGAACTATTAGTAATCTCTCCTTAATGCCTTCAGAACGGACCAAGAAGCGTAAGAGATTGCTTTCAAGAGAAGAAGAGCTTGATGCATCTTGTAGGCTGAAGAATGGAGACACAACTTGCAGCCATGGGACTGAGTTGGTGGTTGATCAGTTTCTTCAAAGAGGAGGAATTAACCATCAGAGGGAGTCTGACAAACCAACAAAGGCAACCTTGGACGAGGAGGTCAGGAGGTTGATGCAAGAACTTGGAGATTCAGAGGGAGTCTACTGAACTAGAAGAGGATGGTGATTCAGTTGAGCCTTTGGAACCAACTGATGGGCCAAGAGATATTGTCATAGGTCGAAAGAAACCTCTATGGGCTAGGCAAACAATGCAGGAGACAAAAATGATGTTGATTCAAACCTGTACTTCAAGGTAGTTAATGGTGAGACATTAATCTTGGTCCTTTATGTTGATGATCTATTCTTATTGGAGAAGAACATCTCATCATCAAATGCAAGGAGTTAGCTTTTGAATTTGAGATGAAGGATCTTAGATATATGCATTACTTCCTTGGATTAGAAGTATGGCAAAGGCCTAATGAGATCATTCTAAGTCAAGGAAAGTATACTATAGACATCTTGAAGAGATTTGGTATGATGGATTGCAAATCCATGTCTACATCGATGGAAACCAATTTGAAGAAGTTGAGTGAGTCTGCAGCTAATTTAGATCTGGTGGATCCCACTATGTATAGGCAGTTGATTGGATCGTTGATGTATCTAGTCAATACTAGACCAGATATTTGCTATGCAGTGAGTGCACTTAGTCAGTTCATGAGTGAACCAAGGCAAATACACCTAGTTGCAGCTAAACATATCCTGAGATACTTGCGTGGCACAGTTGGATATGGCTTAAGATATACTTCCAATGTAGATCTTCAGGATTCTGATTGGGTAGGGAGTGTGGCTGATTGGAAAGCACCTCTGGTTGTTGCTTTAATTTGGGGCCTGCTATGATTTCTTGGTGCAGTAGGAAGTAGTCTTCAGTAGCACTAAGCACCACAAAGGCAGAGTATATTGCAGCTTGTGTGGCAGCTCGAGAAGTAGTGTGGCTTCGAAAGCTCCTTGCAGGATTGTTTGGACAATCATTGGAGCCAACTGTCATTCATTGTGATAATCAAAGCTGTGTGAAGCTTTCTGTCAATCCAGTGTTTCATGACAAAACAAAACATGTTGAGATCAAATACCACTATATCAGAGATATGGTATTGAGGAAAGCTATCTAGTTGAGATACATTTGTACTGATGAGCAGAGAGCTGATATTCTCACCAAGCCTCTCTCCAGAGTGAAGTTTGTGTACTTTCGAGACAAGCTTGGAGTTGTGGAGAATGTAGCCCTAGCTGAGAGGGAGACTCAGCATCAGTGATCTTCCGTGATTTGCTTTTAATGCATTTTTCTTTGTGAGAGAAACTTGAGGTGAAAGCCCTTGTTAATGCATCTTTCTCTGTGAGAGAAATTTGAGGTGTAAGCCCTTGATAATGCATCTTTCTCTATGAGAGAAATTTGAGGTGAAAGCCCTTGGTTCCACCCTTTGGGAGTAGCCATGGTGGATGTCATGTTGAGAGACTCCATGACAAACATCACATTGAGAGACTCCATGATGATTCCTTTGTACTTGTGTCTATCCACCCTCTGGGAGTAGCCATGGTGGACGTCATGTTGAGATGACGACATCACGTTGAGTGACTCCGTGATGGGCACATGTGCACCTGCTCGTTCCATACATGGGAGTAGCCATGATGGACGATATCACGTTGAGTGACTCCATGATGTGTTCTCTTCTCACATATGGGTGTAGCCATTGTGGGTGTCATGTTGAGAGAATCCATGACTTTGTGTATCTGGAAGTAATCCTCCCTGGCTGAGAGGGAGTGTTGATGTTACAACATCGGGTCTCTTACTTCCAGCAGCTATAATAAAAGAGGAATAAATTAAATAATAGCCTTTGGCTATTTAATTTATTATAGATCGAATTTAAGTGAAGGGGTGCTTCACTTTATTGAAGAAATAATATCTATTATTTATTCTTGGCTGACCTATTTAATTATTGCTATTTCTTAAATGAGGCCGACCTCATGAAGAGTCACATTGTTTTGTATAAATACAAGGTGATGATCATCTCATTTGATCATCAAGTTCGTTCCTTCATATTCGCATTCCCAGAAGAAGTTCGCACTTGAGCAGCAGATCATCATCTTGTTACAGCAGATCGATCTCAAGGAGAAACATATTCATTTTGTATCTTCGCATCTAGGAAAGGTGCTATTATTCATTGAATCAAATTCGGCATTGTGCTGTGCCTGAGTTGTAAGCAGATTTCTGCTATTATTCCTTGAATATATAAGCGATATATTTGCTGGGTTTTTCTCCCTCGAGTAGGAGGGTTTTCCCTGGGTATCTTGTGGTGTTCATTGTCTTATGTGTTGCATTTTCTGATTGCTTTCATTTCTGATCCTAAAACTAACACAAAGAGTTTTAACCTATGAAAAAAGATAAAGTAGCAGAAAGAGATAAGTGTGATAAACATGATGAATGAATGAGGCCTTGGGGATACTTTTGCAGTCTTTCTTTGATTTTCATTTGTTTTGCTGATGGAGATATCTACTTTTGACTTTCCTTGTGGTTAACTACCATCAAAATTAGGCCTGGGCATGGTTTAACTGGAATTATACGGCCTTATCATGCTTTTTACTAATATCTTTGCAACATAAAAAACTCTTGGAGATGGTAGCTTGAAACATTCAAATCTAATTACATGTCTACCTTTTGGTTTTTCCTATGGAGTGAAATTATGAACCTATTAGGAAACTATCAGTTTTGATGCATTTCCAAAAGCATTTGAAAGTTCAAGGCACTATCAGCCTTACACCCAGACATAATTATTTCTGCCCTAAAACATGACAATTACTTTTAGAAACTAAGTTTGTAGAGGTTATCCCCTACATTGATAAAGTCCAATATGATAAATTATATGAACATTTAATTTGAAAATTTTGCTTGAATACTATATGAATGGGAACCTTATTTTCCAGTTCTTTATTTGCAGTTATGGATATCTAGTTGCTATTCAGCATGAAGGTGGTTTTGTGACCAGATATGCACATTGCTGTGCTATTCATGCTCGAGTTGGACAGGTGAGACCTCCCACTGAAATGTTCATATCCACTCTTTTGTTGGGAAAACACATTTTGGTTAAAAATACTTCACTTTTTCTTACTTGGCAGAAAGTTCAGAAAGGACAACAAGTTGCAGCTGTTGGTGCTACAGGTCGTGCTACTGGCCCACATCTGCATTTTGAAGGTATACTTTTGGAGGCAATATAAATGCTTTTTGGCCAACCGCTACAGTAATCATGAATTATGTAAACAATCTAAAACATTATTATTTTGAATGCAGTAAGGAGAAATGGAGAAGCACTGGATCCTTTCAAATGGGTACCTCTTTGATATCTATCCAAAATTTTGGTGTGGTATTGTTTGGGAGTAGCATATTTCTTTTGCGATGTGGCTTTTCAATCACATTTCTTGTACATTCAACCATCTGGGAGCGATGAAAAGTAGTTCACTGCGATGATGTTATCTCATTAACATCACAAGTGCTTTGATGCTTTTTAGGCCATTTAACAAACCATGGGGTATATTTAGCCATTTCCTGTACCATTTTTTCATAAACAATGTGTCTTATTATGAATGGTAGAATCCAACCTTTTCAAGTTTGTTACACGGCAATGAAATTCTGGGGCATCTTAGTGTATTTAACGAAAAGAGTTACTGTATTATGGCTCTTGATTTTGTTTGACAGGAGCATTGTTGAGCAAAATGCCAACATTGGACAGTTGAAAGGAAAATTTGTATCACATTTAGGAATTGCATGGGCAATTTTTTTGCCAGTTGGCCATCTGTTTTCTGCAAAATTTCAAAACTAGTTTAGCATCTCCATATTCTCAGCTTCTTAAAAATAACTATTCTATTTAACTTTTCTAAATTCTTTTGTTTGTTAGGTAGCAATAACAGTTGCTGACGCCTAATTTCCTAAAGATTGTCATGCACTATATAACAATGAACAAGCTTGGTCTTCTGATATGTAAAAGACATTAAGGCTGGAAAATGGAGTAAACTGTATTTGCCTTCATTTATGGAGACATCGCTGAGCATATTGTCTTAGGAGGAGGCTGAGAAAAAACCCTAATCGTGATAGTAAGCTAGGAAGATATAATATCAGCATCATACAATGAGATCTTATGTTTTCCTTTGGTATGGGAGCTTTCACCAGAGATATTAACATTGACATGGGATGTTTTGTGTTTTGTTTGGAATTTAAACAAGCATTCCAAAACAAGCTCTGCTTGTCACATATTTTTAGGACCATAAGTAGCATAACGATTTCTTCTAAGGGCTTTGCGAGACTTTTAACACTTAATGATTCTCGTCTATTAATGAATTATTAATTTTATTAGTCAATATACTCAAATGGAATATGAATTAGATAAGTTGTACGTGCATATTCCTTTCAAGATGAATTAGAGATCATCCTCACCCAAGTGGTTGTTCAACCAAAAGTAGGACATGAAAGTTGAGATGTTTGTTGGGAAGAGCTTTTATGAAACCTTCAACATGAGAAACTAAAGATCTAGGATGATGGTGAATATGGTGGAGAGAAGTTGGTTAAGTTCAAGTAGCACTTTATTTATTGAGTTGTATGAGCACTTATGTGAGAAGTTGGTGCATACAAACTAGAACCCAAAAGATACAAGTGGATTGCAAGTTGCCAATAGCTCAAACTGCAAAATTTTGAAGGTATCAATTTTTTTTATTAGAGCTTAGACTTAAAACCTATATTTTGGATCTAGCAAAGCATTGCAATAGTCATGGGTCACTCACCTAATACATAGAGGAAGAGTGCTTTTGTGGTTTCAAGTGCAACTTAACATACTAGTGTAAGCCGATGAAGTGACTTGAGGGATATAACATGAGTAGGGGGAACTCTCACAATATCAAGATTGCCAAGATGTCTCTTGAGCTTAGGGGCCTTGATTAAATAATGACGATAGGTTGTATCTACAATATTTTGCCCAAACTAAGATTAATCTCTCCAATCAAATCCTTGAGCTAAGGAGGCTTAATAAGAACTGGTTGAGACTCAAACAATGGAATGAAAGAAAAGTGCAAAGCATAAAGTCTTGGTCACATATTAACAAAGTTGTATTACAATGAATATTGGGCTAACAAAGACCAATTAAATTCTAAGCTTGAAAACACTTAGCTATGAAGTTGTTGGTGATCTAAGTTGTAGGTCCCAAATCCCTAAGGTTGGATAATCTTCCAAGTGGCAGGGGTGTCAAACCTAAGAAAAATATCTACAAAACCTATATTCAAGTTGGGCAACTAAGGATCAATTTTTGAGATGGGTAAGACCTCTTCCACTTTTTACTCTACTGAACCAAGGGGGGTTTCCCGAAGGTGCTGCAATAGATATCACCACAAACGCACAACACTCACCTTGACATAAACCATACCCATTTTACAATGCACCCCTATTATGATTATTACTTCATGTATTTATGTTGGTTTGAGAAATTCAACATTAAGCACCTATTAAAATAGATGATCTGCCATGTGAGTGTTTGAGAAAGTGTCTTAGGATAACCCTTTACATTGCTATACATTTAGCCATGGCAATGAAAACACACTAAAATTGAAAAAATGTTTGGATTAATATAGTGTAAGTGTGTTGAGTTGATGAGATAGAGCTGATAGTAGATCAATGTCTTTATCTACTTGGGCAATAGAGTATTTGAGTTCATACAAAAGATGTAATAACTGAAACCAAAGGTAATAACTTAATCAATATACTACAAAAGATTGCATTTCAAAATGCATAGGCAAACAAGGATCTACACATACATTTAGAAAAAAAAAATATATGGTTGTAGAATATTGAGTCTACTTAGTAACCCATGAGCATACCCATACATTTATTTTATTATGTTGAAAATATACCTTACAAATGATTTCAAAAGATTTTAGTCATCTCACTAATCAATTGAATAACACACATCTAGAAAAATACACTACACACAAGGAGACACTCAACTAAGACTAATTATGCCTTTAATCATTTGATCTACACAGGTTTCAAATGTTCATTGCAAATTTGGGATGGACCCAAATCATCACAATACTAAAATACCTTTACCTAGAGCTCGAAATTGAACCCCTAAGGCTTCATGTGAATATCACTACTTTGTTGGTTCTACAACTTTTCATATCTTTTCCTCCTCCCTTTCCTTGGCCAATTTGGAAAATATAGCTTTCCACAACATTTAGAGATCTTGGGGAAAGAACCATGGTTGTTTGTAATTATATAGACCTCTCATGTTTGTTTGCATCACCTTCACATGGCCATACACTTGAAGACATGCCCTTTACATCAACAACCATATGCATTTGTACACCATTCATGTCTTAGAGGGGCCCAAAGGTACCGAGAGGTGTCTAAAGTCCTCATGTATTGAATCATATCCGTTTTAAGGCCATTAATGATGTCCTCAGTCATGCAACATGTCCTCGGTCATGCAACAAGGTAGGTAAGGTTTTTTGTTCATATGATAGTTTAGAGAGTTTGCATACCAAAGGAGGAAGAGGGGAAAGAATACCTAAAAGGTCCGACAAGCTTGATGGTATGAGAAACTCTAAAATCTTGAAAATTGAACTTGGAGGGAAAGGCATGCCAGGGATGATGGGTTTGACAGGCATGACAATATGAGAAACTTTGAAATCCTAAGATTTGTAAAGTGGAATTTTAGGAAGGAAAGTTCGTAGTTGAGGAAAGGATGTATAGATGACCTAACCCAAAATCCCAAAATTCAAGGAAAAGGAGTTTAGAGGGAAAAAATAGACTTTGAGGGAAACACAAGCCAAGTATGACAAGTTTGACAAGCATGACATTATGAAAAAATTTTGAATGCCAAAAGATGCCCAAAGTTGAAATTTGGGAAGGAAAATTGGCAATTGAGGAAAGGATGTATGGATGACCAAAGTTAGAATCTTAGATTTCAAGGAAAAAGGGCTTAGAGGGGAAAATTGGACTTTGGGGGAAAGGCAAGTCGGGGATGATAAGTTCGACAATCATGACGGTATGATAAATTCTAAAAACCCAAATTTTGTAAAGAGGACTTTTGTGAAGAAAAGCCGGTGGTTGAGGAAATGATGCATTGATGACCAAACCCAAAATCCTAAAATTCAATGAAAAGGGGCTTGGAGGGGAAAATTTGACTTGGAGGGAAAAACATGCTAGGGATGACAAGTTCGATAGGCATGATGGTATGAGACTTTGAAATCTCGAAATCTACAAAGCCACCCAAAGAAAGGTCAAATTACAAGGCATTGACCACAAAAGTACTCTTAAACAAATATTAGTAAGGATATTTGATGAACACACTTTGAATGAATATTGTTAAACAATTACTCAACATAGGGGACCTAACTGAAGATTTCTTAGACCAATTATTAACTATGGTGGATAGGGTCAAATACACAATTTGTGGAGCATAACAAATCAAAGATGAGAATCACAAAAATTGAGGTGCCAACAATGGCTCTAGTTGGAGATGTGCATCACTTGTAGGTACAACAAGAATCCAAATCTCTGAGAGCAAACCAAAAATGGAGAACAAGAAGGATTGAGACCAACTTACACTTCATTGTGACAAACAAGGGTCATGATTGCACACATAAAACAATATATACAAGACAACATGACACAAACACAACAAAAGACAATCTATATTACAAAGGTTTTGACAACCATACCCTTAGGAAAAATAGTGTTTTAAGGTGTTGGCCATGAATTGGTGGCTCCATAAGATCTCCATTAAGGCTCCTAAGGTAGAATGCTCCTTGGCTACATCCTTCAACAATTGGATAAGGTCCAGCCCATAGTGCATTGAATTTTCCATGTTTTCCCTTATTTTCAAACTTGGAATTCCACATGAGGACAAGATCCCCAATTTGAAACTTTGTCCCAATAACCCTCTTATTAAAGAGGTATTCCATTTTGTGTTGCTTGAACAAAATCCTACCATTGGCAACTCTTCTTGTCTCTAGTTTATTCAACTCATGTATTCTTTGGGAAATAACATTTTATTCTTCCCCTTCAATTTGTTGTAACAATTTATAGATTGGTAATTCAAGGCTAATTGGAAATTTGGCCTCAATACCATATACCAATTCAAATGGATTCTTCCCAATAGCCTTCTTCTAAGTTACTTTGTATGCCCAAACAACAAATTTTAACTTATCCCATTTTTTTGTTTGCATCCCGTTTTTATGGTGATGTTCATGATACATCTGTTGCTTGAATCAACTTGTCTATTTTCCTTTGGATGATAAGGGGATGATTGTGTTAATGGGATCCCATATTGTGAGCACGTTTCAATAAATTCCTATGATCTAAAATGCGTTGCATTATTCACAACTATCCTAGATGGCACACCAAACTTGGTAATAATATTGTTTAGTAGAAAATTAATCATTTCTTTTGAAGTAGCATTTCTTGTAGTGATTGCTTCTACTCACTTGGTGAAATAATCAGTGGCCACCAATATCCACTTGTTTCCATTGTTGGACTTTTATGTTATCTCCCCAATAAAGTCTACGCTCTACTATTGGAATAGAGGCTCCAACTAAAATGTTTGTAAGGGAGAGTGCACTTGCAAATTTTAACTTACTAGAAAACTTTTGAAAAGTATCGCAACATCTTACAAACTTGGCCACATCTTTGAATAATGTGGGCCACCAATAACCCACTCCCATTATCTTATGAGAAGTGGTCTTTGACATATAATTCCAACCACACAATCCTTTGCGACATTCCTCAACAACTCTTGCATATTGCTCTTCTTCTAAACATCTTAGGAGTACACCATCAAGGTTTCTCCATATTAATTTCCCCTTGAATAAAACATGCCTTTGAGTTTCAAGGCTCAATTCCCTCCTTTGTTTATCATTTATCTTTGTTGGACAACTTAAATTTTCCAAATAAAATATAATGTTCTTATACCAATGACACTTCTCTAACTGATATGAAATAAAAGAAGGGTCAAAGTTTACTTGATAGACTTCAGTAGCATCCAAATTGGCATCGATCATTAATTTAACTAGGCCTTGACTCCTAACCAATTTAGTTGTCATTACCTCCATGTCATACTCTTGAATCTTTTTTATTCATCTACATCTTTTGCCTAATGCCCCATGTTGCATGAAGATATCTCAGTATCAATATGTTTTATGTGGCACAAAGGTTGTGATCTTGGCTCCCACAAGATAAGGTCTAAATTTATTCATGGCCTTAGCAAGAGCATATGCATTCTTTTCCATTATGGAATAGTTCAATTCAACATTCCATAGGGATTTGTTGAAGAAGGCTGTTGGTTGTTCACATCCCTCATCATTCTTCTGTAGCAAAACAACAACAATAGTGTAAAATTGTGCAAAGGAAAATAATTGGAAATACAGAGTAATCTAGGCTTGCTAGCACCAATGCCTTCTTAAGTGCGTCTTTGATTTCCATAAAGGAATCACTTGATTCCTTGTCCCAACCTAATGATTGTCCCTTTTTTAAAACCTTGGAAATGACCTTTGTTTCTCAACAAAGTTAGGATCAAACCTCCTAACAAAATTTATTTTCTCAAAGAATGATTGGATTGACTTGACAATTTTGGGCTAAGGGATAAGGTTGATTGCTTTGACACATTTTGGATCAATTCTCATTCCTTCCTTAGAAACAATATGTCTAAGGAGCTCACCTTATTCCATTCCAAAAATATACTTCTTGGGATTAAAAGATATCCCATATTCTAAACACCTCTACAAGATCAACCCCAAATGTTTGCAATAATTATTTCGATCCTTGGAGTATTCAGTCAAACCATCTTGGTTGACAACCATAATTTTATTTATAAGGCTTGGAAATGTGACAACCATAGCTCTTTAAAATGTGGCTCCATCATTCTTTAAATTAAATGGAGTTCAAACATATACAAACATTTCTCATGGCATGGTGAAGACCATTTTATGTTTATCAGAGTCATTGACCATGGCTTAATTGTAACTATTGTCAAAGAAGTGTGCACCCTTGTTGAGCTAATAAAATCACTCAACTACCTCATGAAACATGGGATTATCTCTTCGAGTGTGGGCTCAGATGATGGAGATCAACCTCTAGAGAGGGCTAGTTCCCTTGATGTTTCCTAATTTTGAGTTTATCCTAATTTGGTATGCCTATTTATGCCATGGAAAAGGGATAATACTCAAGAAAAAGATGTTTTTGTGTCGCACAACCTTGTTGTTTTGCCTTATGTTTCAAGTTATCTTTGCTAAAATATGACCTATCTTTGTTGTTTTATGTGGAAAATGAGTCTTTTCATGGTTGCATGAGCTAATATAAGTGTTTCCTAACTAATAACCAACACATAAAGAAGAAGTTACAGGTTTTGCAAGTGTTTGATGATGCATGTTTTAGAGGTTTTAGTATAAAAACATAAGAAAATTGCATAAGATTCATTAACACACAACGTAAACCAGTCAATGGAGGTGAAAACTTGCTCTTTTTTTTATAAAGATGTTTTCCAGTTCCATACATAGTCTGAAAGATGACTTGCTTGGATTGAAAAGACTTGAAAATGAAGTATTACAATGCTTATTCAGTCTCAAGACTAAAATTTCTAAGTTACAATGCATATTATGACTAGAGAGAAACTTCTTCAAGTTTACAATGCTTTGTCAAAAATGAAAAGAACTGATTCTAAATGAGACTAAGCTTCCTTTTCATCTGGGTGCTTGAAAATTGTCCTTTTGAGCTGATTGCTCTAATCATTCCAAAGTGGCATTAATGGGAGGATGTTCTTGACCCCTTCAATCTTCATTAGCACCTTAAAAGACTCCAACCCCCACTCCTAAATACTTGCCACTGTTGTCTCTAATTTGCTAGATGGGTGGGTATTCGGTCTAAATGTCTCCTAGATCTCTACAACTTGCATAACTAATCATTACTTTCTCCAATTGCTGAAAAACCCATTCTCTAAGCCTTTTGTACATGTACAAAGAGCGTTTGAAATGGTCAAAAGCTCCCTAGGGCATGGGAGGACTCCTAGAATAGGTTTTTGACATGTGTCTCATTTATAGCCACTTGCCTTCATATTTTCACCATTTTCATATTTATGAATTGTATACCATATTCTCACTCTTTGTGTTTATCTCATGATTCTTGAATTGCCATTAGGTTTCTTGATAGGTCTTTGTAACCCTTTCTTTTGTCTTTATAGTTGTCAAGTATTTGACTGTGTCGACTGTGTTTGTATCCCAAGTTGGTTGTCATTAATTATATCGTGGCCTTTGTCCCATACCAAACCTCACTGTCATGTTTAATAGCTTGACAATGTTTACCCTTACCTACAATCTTGGAATATGCTCATCATAGTGTAAGTTTTACTCTCAAGATCTTTTGTAACCCCTCATCATGCTTTGCCAAGATATATTATTATCATGGTTCTAACACTCTCAACTATGGTCTTCATAAGACTGTCTCTCATGGTCTGCTCATAGTAGGTATGTCTTTCATCTATCATCAAAGTAATATTTCCTTGTGACATGATTTTCACTTAAATTATCTTTCAAATTTGTCACGAGCCTTCCTACTAGACTTCCTTTTGTATAGATTGTTTGTCACTTCTTATGGTGTCTATCCTATTGCTTCTAAGACCATTGCTTCCTTGTATTGGCCACTTTAATTTTCTCACTAACTGTCAAGGGACATCATGGAATCTTTATTTACTGTTTGTTTTTCATCCTTGTCACTGTCATCTATGCTCTGTATGACTCTTGTCTCACTTTTAAAACATGCCTTTGAAGGACTGTGTCTTTTGATCATTTCCTTGCATTCACAAATGACACTAAATTGTGCCTTTGATCCCTTGACATTACATTGTTTTTGTGCTTTGTTATGCATAAAAAAATCATACTTTTATAATATTATCAAATGATTCCTCATTACTTACAATGATATTGTCTTCCATACAGTGACTTGAAGAGACCTCACTGTTATCTTGTCAATTGTTATCATAGTCAGCCCTATTTTTACTACTACAAGTGTTGGTTGCTTTCATTGTTTTCAAAGTTGTCACTTGTCCTCATACATGTCTTACCAAACTTGTATATCATTGTCTTCATAACACAATAAGTCAAATGTATTTGCAATGTATATCATTATAATCATAGCTTTAAGTATATCCTCTTTGACACTTGTTTAATGTTGTTACCACCCTTAGACCATAGACTATGATGACTAGGATTCAAGTCTACTCACTATTCATACCTTATCTTCTTGTAGTATGATTGCCCACCCTATTCTTTGTCAACTTTTGGTGAAATCACTTCATATTATCATGAAACATGGGCTTGTTTATCATCACTGCCCATTGTATGCTCATTTGTTTCACCAATAACTTTACATCATCTCTAAGAGGCATGATAGACCTGTTCACTATCATCAAACTATCATGATCACTTTCCTTTAAATCTCTTTCTTGTCCAACTTCATGTCTTTGAATGGATTGAATATAAGAGTAACCTTCATGCACCTTTTTGGAATTTTGTTAGTATACTCATACTCATGATTTCTTGAGTCCTCATGAGGATAGAAAACTCCTACAACACCAACATTTATAGCCACATTTGACACTATGATAATGAAACATACAAATTGTCCTAATTAATATTTTTATGTATGATGGTGATTTTCATAAGACTACAACCAAGATAGATATTCCTTCATAATACCGAATTTATATGCAAACTCCCTCTCCAATGTTGGACTGTCCTTCTAAGCTACTAAAGAAATATGCACATTGTCATTTTGGTTTGACATGCCATACGTAGGACTGTCCCTTTTCACATGACTGTAACTTAGCATCTTATCTTTTGAAGCTTTGTCAACCTTATCCTCTTTTACCTTATGTACTACTACTTTAACAAGTCACTTATTATATTCTATTGTTGTCATAATGAATTTTAATTTAGTAACAAATGACACCTTAATGGTTACCTATGTACTTCTTCATTAAACCTATCCTTTTCATCATGAAACTTCCAACAACAAATTATCATTGTGATTTGGTCATATATTCCACTTTTCAACACCTTGCTATTGTCATGAATTCTTCTTACCCTAGGTCATAGGCATTTCTATCAACATCGTGATTAAACCCCTTGTCATTGTCAAATGAATGGCTCTTTCTCATTTGTGATTATCATTAGATTCCAATGTTGATAACAATAAGGTCTTTCAATGACAAGGGATTGATATTAGAGATTTACTTGGGCATTAGCAAAGACATATTAGACAAGTGTTTTAACAAAATTAATAGTGGTATTGGAAAGGGATTGACATAATAGATTTATTAGCAACAGGGTCTCTAACCTATGCCACTATGTTCTTTTGACCCTAATGTTAACCTTACAAACTTTCACATTGAATGCTAAAAGGAGGAAAAATCCGAAGAAATGATTGAAAATTTTCCCTACCAATCTTGTCTTTCTTAAATTCAACCATAATATCTTTTTTATGAAGTTCTTGGATAAGTCTTTGAGGGTTTCATAATTTTTTCTCTTTATAATCAATACCACTATGCCAAACAACTTCCATAGGGAAAAAGGTGATCTCAAACAATTTACAACTCAAAGAGCTAATGAGATACCTACAATAGCTTCAACTGGAGAGTTTGTTGATATGCATTTTCAATGATTTTTGGATTTTTTCCTTTCTTTGACAATGGTTTATTTAGCAATCTCAAAGCTCATGGTCTCAGAGCTAATCCAAAATATAACTCCTCTACCCGCGCTTTTATTGATTCTATAAGGGCTTATCACTATAATCTTAGACTCCTAAACAAGGGTTTGGGTGATGTAATGGATCAAAAATCAAAATGGTTCATGGATTCATCCTTATAAATAGAGACAAAACTTGCTCACTCATCTTAATAAATCCTAAATGTTGACTAGGTGTTAACATTGGAGTGGCACAAGCACCTTGGCAAAGATCTTATCAATTTTGGTAGCTAAATTAACACATTCAAAGACTATCTTCAACACTACATTCTTTAGTCTGAGGTTGCCCTTTCAATCCATAATGAAACCATATGTTTTGAAGAAAAATTTTACTTGCCATTGTGTTGGTATGTGACAACTGATCATGCTATACTGTGCACTCTTCATGTATCCTTTTTTCACCTTTTTCGCTTCATCACCGAAAAAGAAAAAAGTCAACTTTGTAGAACTCTAATTTATGGAGCTTCTAAAATCTTGTTATAAGTGGTTGGGATGGAGAGTTGTGGTATGACATTATTTGCGAGATTGTAATATGTTTTTCACTAGATAATAAAATCATTGGATCGTTGCGGTTTTGTGGATGTAGCCCGGATTGGGTGAACCACGTTAAATTCTCTGTGTTGTCTTGTTTTTGCTATAATTTTCTGTGTGTTTTATTTCTCCGTTTTATTGATTAAATATGCATTTAACTTGTTAGATATCTACCTTCTAACCCTAACAATTGGTATCAGAGCAAGGTTGTGTTCGGTTATCATCTATAGGAAGGTCTCACAGTTGAGTGGGAGTCTCACGGTTGAGTGGGAGAAATGGCAAACGAGGGTAAGTTGAAGGTTGAGAAGTTCAATGGGCAGAACTATCAGCTATGGAAGATGCAGATGGAGGACTACTTCTATCAAAAGGATTTATGGCGGCCATTGGAAGGGAAAACCAAGAAACCCTCAGCAATGTCTGATGAGGACTGGAATATTTTGGACAAAAAGGCACTTGGCAGTATTCGTTTATGCCTAGCACAATCGGTGGCGTTCAATATTACAAAAGAAAATACAACTCAAGAGTTGATGGAAACCCTAGCAAAGTTATATGAAAATCCTTTCGCTTCGAATAAGGAATTTCTTATGAAGTGTTTATTTAATATGAAAATGGTAGAAGGTGGGTCAGTTGTTGATCATTTAAATGAGTTTAATACGGTTACTAGTCAATTAACTTCTATAAATGTAAACTTTGATGAAGAAGTTAGGCCTCTTTTGGTTCTATGTTCTTTGCCTGAAAGTTGAAATAGCTTGGTAATGGTTGTTATCAATTTTGTTTCTTGTTCAAATACATTGAAATTTGATGATGTTGTTGGTGTTATTTTGAGCAAGGAAAGTCGTAGGAAAAGCTCAGGTGGAACATCTACATCAGGTAGTGTTTTGAATGCAGAAAGTAGGGGTAGAACAAAGGAGAGGAAACAATTCTAGAAGTCGTGTGAAGTCACGAGGAAAATCAAAGGACAGAAGGTCCCAATCTAGAGACAGGAGGGATTGCTGGTACTGTGGTAAGCCGGGTCATTTAAAGAAAGATTGTTGGTCTCGAAAAAATAAAGGAGACAAAAATGAAGGAAATAAAGAGGCAAATGTGGTAAGTAATAAATCTGATGAAGATTCTTTTATTCTTTCCCTTGACAATGTTGATGATTCTTGGGTGTTAGATTTAGAGGCTTCATTTCATGCTACGACCCATATAAATTATTTTCTTGATTATGTCCAAAGGGATTTTGGGCTTATTTATTTGGGAGATAACAAACCCTGTTAGATTGTTGGAAAGGGAAGAATCAAGATTAAGTTGCAGAATGGGAATCATTGGCTACTACATGAGGTAAGCCACATTCCAAAGTTAAGAAGAAATTTAATTTCAGCAGGGCAACTAGATGATGAAGGTTGTGTTGTTACATTTAGTGATAAAAATTGGAAGGTTACAAAAGGTGCCTTAGTGGTAGCAAAAGGTGTGAAAGTAGGCACCTTATATCTTTGTACAGGTTATACTATTCCTTCTACTTTAGCTATTGCAGATAAAAATCAATGTTCAGGAACAGTTGCCGCAGTTCAGCAGGCATAAAATCAGATAGTTGGTGTGGATTTTGAATCAACACTATGGCATAATAGACTTGGGCATATGAGTGCAAAAGTTATGAAATTAATTCATTCAAAGAATGTTTTACTAGGTCTAAAATGTGTTAATATGGATTTTTGTGAAAGTTGTGTGTATGAAAAACAAAAGAAAGATGAGAAATTGGAGCTTGTGCATACAGATGTATGGGGACCAACTCAAGTATCTTCTCTCATTGGCTCTTAGTATTATGTTACATTCATTGATGATGCAACTAGGAGGGTACGGATTTATTTCCTTAGGCATAAATCCGATGTATTTGAAACTTTTAAAAAATGGAGAAGCTTGGTTGAAAATGAGACAGGTAAAAAGTTAAAATGTCTCAGATTTGATAATGGTGGTGAGTATTGCAGAAAGAGTTTGAATATTATTGTTCCTCTAATGGTATTCGTAGGAAAAAAATGGTTCGAAGGACTCCATAGGAAAATGGAGTGGCTGAGCGCATGAATAGAGCAATAATGGAGCATGCAGAGACTATGAGATTGCATGTTGGGTTGCCTTTATACATGTAGGCAGAGGTTGTAAACACTGTTGTTTATTTAATTAATAGAGGTCCCTCAAATCCTTTGGGTTGTGGTATTCTAGAGGAAGCATGGACAGGTAAGAATGTGAGTTATTATTTTCTCAAAACCTTCGGTTGTGAAGCATTTCTACATGTAGATTTTGAAAAGAGAACCAAGCTTGATGCAAAATCAAAGAAATGTATATTTGTTGGATATGGCATTGATGAATTTGGTTATAGGCTTTGGGATTTTAAAAGTAAGAAAATTGTGAGAAGCAAGGATGTCATATTCAATGAGAAATTGTTGTACAAAGATTAGTTGCAGCAACATGAGAATAAATAAAATGATTATGCAGTGTTGGATAATACTCCAAACAATGATGTTCCAGTGGTTCCTCATGCTCCGCAACAACAACAACAACAAATACCACAAACTCCAATGAATGTTAGACGATCTTCAAGGATAAGTAGACCTCCAAATTTTTTCTTCCCTCTTTGAATTCTATTTTATTAACTGATGTTGGTGAACTAGAATGTTATCATGAAGCTTTGCAGGTGGATACCAAGGTTCAGTGGGAGCATGGAATGGAAGAATAAATGGACTCCTTGCTGAAAAATCAGACTTGGGAATTATGCAAGTTGCCTGTAGGTAAAAGGGTTTTACCAAACAAATGGGTTTATAGGCTGAAAGAGGAAGATGGAGGTAATAAAATATTTAAAGCTAGATTAGTTGTAAAGGGATTTGCACAGAAAAAGGGTATTGATTTTGATGAAATATTTTCTCCAGTTGTTAAAATGACTTCTATTCGTACTGTTTTAAGTATTGTGGCTGCTGAATATTTGCATTTAGAACAACTTGATGTTAAAACTGCCTTTCTCCATGGTGATTTGGAAGAGGAAACATATATGGGAACAACCACAAGGATTTGAGGTCAAAGGTAAGGAGAAACTAGTGTGCAGATTGAAGAAAAGTTTATATGGCTTGAGCAAGCGCCTCGACAATGGTATATTAAATTTGATACTTTTATGGCTGAGCAAGGCTACAACAGGTGTAATTTAAACCATTGTGTTTAGTTTAA